>OU342624.1:1361666-2688333 GCA_910589645.1 Tinea semifulvella
TCAAGCGTTGAATGGCAGTGACAAGATCGGCTATGGAAAAGCTGAAGAAGATATAGAGGAACCAAAACCGGCTGGTTAGAGCTCTTGCGTTTATTTTTCTGTGTGCTGCAGAGACGTGGACCCTACGGAAAACAGAGAAAAAACTAATTAATGCTCTGGAGAAGTGGTGTTGGCAGAGAATGTTGGGCATATCATGGTCGGAGAACCAATAAATCCATACTGGAGGAACTGGGGATCCGACGACTGTACAATTACGCATTCTCACTTTCATACGTGTCATGGCATAGATAAACATCTATCGAGAGCCTGGTGGTCCAGGGGAAAGTCGATGGCAAGACGATGCGTGGTAGGTCTCCGATTAGAAGGCCTGACCAAGTGATGGCTGCAGTGAATCATCCCCTACATGAGTGCACCAGGTAAACCCGGTTCGAGAGGAAAGGTGACAAAAATGTGTTTTGTGTAATGTTTGAATGTTTTTTTAAAAAGAAATTATAATTAAGGGCGTTTTTTTATCCCCAGTCTCCCCTCATATTTCAGGTCACTAGTTAACACTGGTATAAACAATGACTTAACATGGTTTGGGCCAGGGGGTGAAAACTTAGAACTAGAATTCGACGAATTTCGGTTTACATAGAAAGTGACGCCGCCTAGTGGGCGGTAGGAGGTACTAAATTTAATGTTCATCATTCAATTATTAATTCAATAAATTCGTTCAATTCATTCAACATGTCGGCCATTGTTGTCAACAAGCGAACCATGCAAGTAAGAAAAGGAAATTAAAATTTACATAATTATACAACAAAACGTATTGAATGGCGCCAATTTTTTATTTTTTAAATGACCATGGTACAGAACAATGAAATGGCGTCAAAACCTAGCTTATGACCGCGCACGCGCTATGGCGGGCGCTGCCATAGACAAGTAAAAATTGGAATCAGAACTTTTTTGTAATGGAACCTTTGCCTTAAAAAAAATAAGTATTATATAATATGTATGATTCTAATGAAATATAACATTGTTTTGTTAAAGAAAAAGGAAGTTCTTCGCGCCATTTTGCGTGGACATGTCAAGTGCAAGTTTTTGTTTTGTAAATTAATTTGCTGTGGATATTATTGGTCAAACGTGGTGTTGTTTTGTTTAATAATGTGCTACAATGTGAATAATTATGGAAAACGATAAATTGGACTTTAAATATGGGGCACAAGTTGCAGTTTATTTTTGGCGGTTTTCCCGCGTTGTGGACTCCTATATTTTACCCGACGTGTTTAGGCTATGGTGTCGCGAGTGACTCCAAGTAAAGCATCAAATTCTGCAGCATCTGGAATTTGATGATCCCCAACTCGGTTATGAACTCTGTTATGAACATATATTATGCAAATAAATTACGTGTTTAGGACTGATGTATTCTGTACAATGTCCTTTAAAGACAATTAAAAAAAAAATTAAAGAAAAAGTGTTATAATGTGATTCTATTTTTAAATTTCAGCAGTATGTTTATAAAGTATGTCAATATAAATTCGTTTTGAAGTTTGTAATTCGTATTTTACGATAAAATACAATATAACATTACAAACAAAATAATCCGACTACCTGATATCTATTTCTGTCTCATTTTATTTGTTGTGTAAATTATGCGTATTTTTTACGTCATTTTGTTATGTATTCTTACATAAATTTAGTTTAAATATTTTTATTGGTATTTGTGTATTAGTATGTAAATTATTATCATGTATGTTTAAGTATTTGTTTTTATTTCTAATGCACCCGCAATCGTCTACCACACTCCCAAAGGTTAGCTAGTATAAAATGCAGAGAGGCATTAAGTTCGCCCTGTACTCAACTGTTGAGTTTTCAAGTGCAATAAAGAATTTATAAAAAAATATTTTTATGGTGTAGTTCAGGGGTTATTAAGCTTGTTGTTTAAGACTGCGCAAGGAAGGGTAATGTGTTTGTTAGCCTATGAATGTATGTATATTTGTTCCTTTGTGGCACCCTGGATACCAAACGCGTGGGCCTATTTTAATGAAGCTCACGTCAATCGATTCGTCTCAATCATGCTAGTGTCACTGAAGGACCTACATTGAAAATTTAATTAGGAATGGTGGCTAACCAACTTTAAATCGTTATAGATCCTAAATGGTCAATCGAATTGAAAAATGATAAAAAACCTTTACATAATTTTTATTTATTATCTATGGTGCCTACATCTTAGAGACAGCTTGAAGTCTGGTGTTTACATATAAGTCAATAAAAACTAATAAATATAACAAACAGAAACGACACTCACTAAAACTAAACAACATTAATTTGAACTTAACGGTCATTTTAAAAAGGTCCATATTTATTTGTTCGTTGTGTGTTGAAACACACAGCATTTATATAGCAGCCACAAACAGAGTGTCGGTTAAGTATAGCTGAGGTAGGCGCGTAGGTTCAAAACAGCGTGTAACCTAGTTTTTAATGAAAAAGAAATATGCGTAATTCAAGAAATGAGATACGCATAAACGAGGTCAGGTATCTCGTATTTATAAAAATACGCATATTTAATATTATATACAGGTTGGTTTTTAATATATATATAACTGAGCCGGCAGTCTCGGCTAACTTAGCGATTTCAGTCGGTAAGTCATAAAATAATGTTGCCACTTGCAATTTTAAAAGCTGATTTGGTTCAATCATTAATTAATAAAGAATTAATATTATTATTAATCATCATCATCATCAGCCTGTATCTCTCCACTGCTGGATGTAGGCCTCCCCTAAGGCTCGCCACTTAACGCGATCATTCGCTACCCTCATCCAACCCCCACCAGCGACCTTCTTTAGGTCATCTGTCCATCTGGCGGGGGGTCGTCCCACTCTGCGTCTTCCCGTACGTGGTCTCCACTCTAGAACCTGTTTGCCCCATCGATCGTTGGTTCTGCAAGTAATCTCATATTATTATTATTAATCGCATGGGCGTGCTTTATGCCGTGAGGCATTATCCACCAGCTAACCTTTGGGAGTTTTGAAAACACGTGACAGGCAGAGTGCCAAGTAAATATTCACGTCGTTCCGAGACACGATAATAGTAACCTAAGCACGTTTAAAGGTGTTCCGAGACGCGCTTAAACGGTTTTGCCAAAGCTATGTGACGTCACAAATGCCATCATTTCTTGCGCTTAGACTGCTCACGATATCAAGATAGATCGCTCTGAGCGCTGTCAGTTTTAAGTCATTATGTAGCGATTCATTTTCAAGTTTATTTAGATTAGGTTTTCTTTTATATTATTTAATATTGTAATTCGTTTATACTGTTTCTATATTACTTCTTAAACAAATCTATAATTAATATTTAAGTAGGAAGTGAAAAAAAATGTCTGTAACACGGCAAGTTATTTTAAATTACCAAAATAAGTTAATAATATTAAACTTTACACATATAAAGATGAATAAACCGAGAGATGTATATTTGTTAGTATTCATACTTAAAGATGTGAAATCCGAAATTTATCTTCCATACAATTTAAAAAAACTAACATTTTATGAATGAAAATGTGATTTAGACCGTTCCGAATTGATATCACGCTCTGAGCATCCAAATCACGATATTTGATTCGGAACGACGCACGGTCAGTGTCATATTCGTTCTAAGCGCTCTGAGCGCGATTCGGAATGAGGGGATTAAATAAACAATACATACTAATACTTGTTTTAGTTTTTTCATTAGTTCAATCTATGTAGGTATTGATTGTTTGTAGTGTTAAGTGGTAAATGACGATGGCTGTTCTTTGCTATTAATGGCATTCTTCTGCTATCCTGCCATGATTGGTAAACAATAATATGTATAACTGACAAAACCGAGTGTACATAATGTATCTTATGATAACACTATTGTATAATATTTGTCGAGGCTACTCAGTTGTCCAAACCTGACAGAAGATATTTATTGTAATGCCCCCTCGAGACAGACTCGCTCCTGCGATCTCTTCCATGTCTGCCGCGTGCGTACAATATCTGGCATGCGCGCACCTGTACGTCGGATGTGCGACACGTACAACAGGCGTGTATCGGACGTGGATATATTCAGTAACTCCCGCGCCGCCTTCAAAGCCAAAATCAAGAAGCTGCTACTTTCGGTTTAGCTCGCAAAGTGTGGGCAGTTTGCTTCGGAGTTCGCCTAACAGTTTTAATGCATTCAAACACATACAATGCAGTTGTTTTCTTTATACCTGGCCAAGGTGATATTTTCCGAATTTTGTATCGCACAAAGAGTACACTATTGTTCACAGTGAGAAATATTCTGGCGGCGGGTATAATTTTGCTTCTACTCTGTTGCTATCTTTTATGTTCTTATGTTGCCTGTCTCTGTCCTTTCTCTTCGAATAAATAAATAAATTGAATTAAATAAGATTTCCCCGCATGAGCTTTGGACGCGATTGTATTTTTATTTTGAAGCCTCATTTGATGTTTGCACTGTCGGTTGACGAAATTTGATAAAAATACGCCGTTGCCATGAATTTCTTGTTTTTAAACCAAAAAAACGCAATCAAAGCTCTGAATTTGAAACGAACGAAATGACAAAATATCGGCAAAAAAATATTGTAGCGAATAACAAAATTGTTTGACAGTTCAACCCGTAGACAATAATAAAAATAGACAGTTCAAAAAACAATTAATAACAAATAACACATTTCATTTCCTTGTTTTTTTTTTACTGTTTTGGGTATTTCTCTTTAAATTAAGGTTAAGAAAAAAATACCAAAACAATAAAATAAAAAATAAAATGTAATGTTCAACCAAATTCCTATTGTGAAATATGTATTAATTTACATACATACTTCACGCCAAATCCCTTGAGGGGTAGGCAGAGACAATTAAGCGCCACTTGTCACGATCACGACATACCTCTTTCGCTTCTTCGACATTCATCAACCTCTTTATACATGCCCTCTTGTTTCGATGGCTTTTTAATTCACCTTCAGCTAATGTTTTATTTATTTGATCATGATAGGCAAGTCTTGGTCTGCCAGGGCCTCTTTTACCCACAACTTTCGCATTATATATCTGGTTCGTCAATCTCTCTTCGCTCATCCTTTCGACATGCCCGAACCATCGGAGCATGCCTTTCTTTATTTTTGTACCTATGCTTTCATTTATATCTACCCTTTTGCGTATTTCGTTATTACGTATACTGTCCATCAAAGTTACGCCACATATCCGACGTAAAGACCTTATTTCTACTGCATTAACTCTACTCTCATGCGTATTCTGACATATCCACGTCTCGCTTCCATACATAAGTGTTGGTATTAGTATGGCATTGTGTATGGCGAGTCGAGCTTTATCACTGACATTTTGACTGGCGATCAGTGACCCCAGGGCCCCATTAACACTATTTCCCGCGTTCACTCTTCTTTCAACATCCCTATCATACTTCCCATCCGCAGTGAAAACACTGCCCAGATATATAATTTAATTTACCTGTTCTAGCGTTTCATCATCAATCTTTATCGTCAAGGTTGTCATCCTTCTTCTTTTAAACACTAGTACCTTGGTTTTTCTCGCATTTAAACGGAGCCCTTTTTGTGCACATCCCTCTTTCATTTCTGTGACTAGTGTATTAATTTAATGCTGTGATTTTGTAAAAACAATTTAAAAAAACTTTATAAATGTCTCATCACGACCTTGCGGGGTCTTTACGGGTCGGATCAGAAACCACGCTTATAAAGAAGCGGATTCACATTTAGCCAACTTTACTATAGGCCAATTTGTCATGATTGGCAAGCTCGTCGATGTCTCTAGGGTACCAAACCATACAAATATCATAAATAAATTAAATATTAATTGAATTGATTTATTCAAATTAATTAATATTATTGTATCCCGACCAGGAATCGAACCCTTTACCACCGAGTTCAGGGTGATCAATAGATAATGTTGTTGCGGCTTAGCACATTCCTAGTCCCTGAATCGAATGATACCACGTCGCCTTCCTATCCAAACAACGTCACCCGTCTCGCCTCACAAACCTCAAATGTCATTGTGGCGCTTTGAGAACATTCCTAGAAGTTAAATATATTAGCCAGTTTTAAATTCCCGCGTTCATCTAAGAATTCTCTGCCTAGTTTATTCTGTCCTCCTACGTATTAAAAAAATAAAGCAAATTAAACACAGTGAAAGCTCAAGTATTTTATTCAAATCCTAAGCCTACCTTAACAGCAGAGTCCAATCATTCACGCCAAATATATATATATATATATATATTTATTTAATAATAATAATTTTTGAATTTAAGTAATAGTTGAACGCGTACCTTAAATTCTACAAAGGTCAGTTCAAACCCATCCGACATGTACCAATGAGAAATACACTTTTCTTACGTATATATATATAGATTTACAACACCACCGTTCCCGTGCCTCGGTCCCGGTTCCAGTAACGCCAACTTGTGGAATCGTTTATAAATTGTCATAAAAAAATTACATCATCAAGCCGTCTGGCCAGCGTGGCGAGCCAAATTCTCCAGTTCAGGAGGCCTATCTCCAGCAGCAGCAATAATGCACTCCGCAATCTTTTACCACACTGTCAAAGGTTAGCTGTTATATATGTTCGCCCTTGTACATTACTTTTAAGTTGTTTGTGCAATAAAGAGTTTATAAATACTAACACGTTTAGATAGGCCGGTTCATCTATATACGTCTTTGGTCCAAACTGAAAGAGCTATTGTATGTTGCGGCTCAAATCAATTCAAATATTCCACTGGAAAGCTATTTCAAACTGGAACGATAGAGGTGAACTATAGAAACAATATTACAACTAACTTTTTACAACCATTTTTGGAAATTTCTTTAAATCTGTTTTTTTTTTAATACGATTCAACAAATTCTCAACTTGCTCTCCGACGCACGGCAGCGGTAAAGTTGTTGTAAATCCACTATAACAAATGTACATGTGAAAAGTGTATTTCTTATTAGTAGGTAGTAGGATTTTTTTTATTTAGTTACTGATTCAACAGCGCTTAAAATTAATGAATCAATAATATATAGTGAGCGATAAAAAAAAAAAAAAAAAAGTCTGAAACAAAAAAAACCCTTATTTGTTCTCCTGTGTGCTAAGGCATTAGTATTGGTGTGTGTGTAAAATGTGTGTAGTTGTGACAGTGTTGATGTGAGTGTAAATGTAATTTTCTATGGAATCCTCTAAATTCAAAAATATGTCAATATGAGAGAAATGTTCATTGTAAGTCCTATTTTTCTGTGACTACAACGGTTGAGGTGCCTGACTTTGCTGACATGTCTCAATAATTCACCCTGTATATGTAAATACCTAATTATAAATACTTATATTAAAAATATACAAGATATGAATATATTCATTCGTAGATAAATAATATTTATTTATTTATTTATTTATTAAGAAACCAACAACGTTACAATATGCTTAATAATAGTATGGTACAATTTATGGAGTAAGGTCAATTACAGGTTTCGCTATATAAACATAGTACGTAGTGGAGTTTAACTACTCACTATACAAAATAGGTTTAATAGGTAATAATAATTTATTTTATTTATTAATAATAGTTTATTACAACATAATTTTATAAAGCACGGAAAAATTCCAAAAAATAATTAATATATATATATATATATATATATATATATATATATATATATATATATATATATATATATATATATATATATATATATATATATATATATATATATATATATATATATATATATATATATTAATTATTTTTTGGAATTTTTCCGTGCTTTATAAAATTATGTTGTAATAAACTATTATTAATAAATAAAATAAATTAATTTAAGTAAACTTGGAAATGGCGCGCGACATAATGACAATAAACTGACAGCGCTCAGAGCGATCTACCTCGATATCGTGAGCAGTAAGCGCGAGAAATGATGTCATTTGTGACGTCACACAGCTTTGGCAAAACAGTTTAAGCGCGTCTCGGAACACCTTAAGCGTGCTTAGATTACTATTATCGCGTATCGTTTGTAATTGCTTGCCGCATTATCACCCAAACACGTTTGATATAATGGGAAAGCGCGGGAAAGGTGCAAAAAAATAACTGTAACTTGTCAAGCGGTGTTATTTTTATATAAATATCACCATGGCAAGCTTACAATATTAGTTCTCCTTGAAAGTAATAATTGGCATTTGACATCATTGCAAATGGCACATACTTTCAACAAGAACAAGAAATATGCGGACTGATGGTGGTAATTTGACCAGTCTGCCGGGGCAGGGAAGTATACACCGTTAATGTCGATAATAATAATATTAATAATAATATATTCAATTTAACAGATAATTACAATCCATTTTTGTTAGTATACCTATCACTATGTTAGTAACAATGGCTTACATTAAAGTTAGTAAACTAAAATTTTATGTTAGTGCCTTATTAATACTTATTTGTACACGTGTCAAATTGTGTGAATCCTAATAAAGTGATACTGTATTGGACAGTCCACTTTATCCGATATGACCTTAAGCATATTGTTGGTGCTGCCTCTAATTCTATTGACTAGAGATGCAGTGCGTTTACGCATGATAGCAGAAAAACTATCAACACGATTCTCTGCAAACATTCCGGACGCACTGCAATAACGTGGCAGCCCTAACATAAATCATGTTGTATTGTGTTGTAATTTTTGCTTAGATTTACTTAGTGTAATTGTATTGTGTTTTAATTTTAGCTACTCAAAGGCCAAATTAATGGATACTATAATAGCATGTGGTGGTTGCATGTAATTGATGCAGCACCTGTTTTCTGTCTTAGTTCGCGACCCTAATAAATAACTAAATAAACCCAGTAAAATGTATACACGTTTCGGGATCAGGCTCGAATTGCCGTCATGATGAGCTGGCATGTCATGAGTATTTGATACCAGTTGCTAACATCATTCACATAACATATATAGATTCAAATTTATCGTTTTCCATAATTGTTCACATTGTTCACATTATTATTTTAATTATATAATTTAAGAAAAGAAAACACTTGACATGATACTGGCATTCATCGGATCCTGAGATATAATGTAAACATGTAAAAACCAGTATTTCCTAAACTTTAACAATGTCAAAGTCAAAATATCTTCATTCACGTAAACCTATTACAGGCATTTATGAATCCTCATTAATGTAATTGTTTTGAATGATTCTACTCCTGATAGTAGAAGACTAAGCAGCAAAGTGGTCCAAAGAGTAAGCTGTTAGCAGAAGACCAGCAGCTTAGCAGATTCCAGTGACCTGTTAATGTTCAATCTGACTGAAAAAGGAATCTGCAAGGAAAACTCAGCTATATCTGATTTACAAAATAAAGTGTAGATCTACACCACAACGATCAATTAATAACCTTTTAAATTTGGCTATGAGTACCTATGAGATAACAATATCTGGTACAGCGGTAGCCCACCAGTAAAAATATACAGGCACCGCTTGGTCAAAATTTCAAAAAAAAAGAGAAAAGTCATAGAACACAATAATTCTCATACTCATACATAATTGTTAATTGATGTCTCTGGCCGTATAGTAATAACTCCGCTCTTTCTATACCTTCTCATCACACCAACTATGTCTCTAAATCCTTTGTCGTTACTGCCTCCTCTCTTTGGAACAGCTTGCCTGTCAGCATTAGACAGGCTCCTAACAGAGCTTTATTTAAAAGGAGAGTTTACACTCACTTTATTAAGTCCTTGTAGATTTCTTTCACTGTCACTGTCAATCCTGAAGACCCTGGTGGCTAGGTGGTCTTGTGGTGTTATGTATAGTAAATATGATTATCTTAAAACCAGTAGTTATTTTTATGTATAGTATTTATAATATATGTTTATGTATTAATGTTATCTATATGTTATGTATATGTGTATGTAGTAATGTTATGTATATAGTATTTAAGTATATGTATGTTTATATAGGAATTGCTTACTTTTATGATAATTATTGGAATAAAAATAATTTATAAATATAATTTTCACTATCCTCGATCTAACAAAGAAATCTCATTTGTCCCCACGGTCAACGGTCAGAGAATGCCTTACGGCATTATGTTCGCCGATTGTAAATTACAATAAAGATTTTAAATAAATAAATAAATAATATTTTGACCAAACCTTACACAAGTCAATTTCTAGAACACATGATTAATATGCAATTATGTCCGCTATCAGACCTCGTCCAGCCTTGCTTTATGCAGCCGCGCTTAATGCAAAGCCGAATTAAACCTTTAGTATTCTATTACACACGTTTCATTCAAACTAAAAATTATACATACATATCTTCACGCCAAATCCCTTGCGGGGTAGGCAGAGACAATTGAGCGCCACTTGACACAATCACAATCCTCTTACGCTTCGTCGACATTCATCAACCTCTTCATATGCGCCCTTTTGTTACAAGGGATTTTTAATGCATCTTCAACCAGTGTTTTATTCAATTTATCGTATTCCATAACTATTCATATTGTAGAACATTATTAAACAAAACAACATCACCTTTGACCAACACTATTCACAGTAAATTAATTAACAAAACAAAAACAAGAACTCTTGTCCCTATGCTTTCTTTTATACCTACCCTTTTCCGTATTTCGACGTTATTTTTTATTTATTTATTTATTTTATTTAAAAACTTTATTGCACTATGTACAAAAGGCGGGCTTAATGCCGCTAGGCATTCTCTAGCAACCAACCTTTGGGACAATGAAACGATTTGTGTTGTGAGGTAGGTGCAACCATTAAATAGATTAAAAGGTAATTCAAATTAAATCTAAGTATTATATCTATATAGACAGATACATACTAATATGTACACAATACTACATATACTACATACTATATATACATATATATATTATACACTACATATAATACCTACTACAACTACGACGTTACGTATGGTGTCCGCCAAAGTGGGGCCGCATATCCGACGCAACGACCTCATTTCTACTGCATCAAATTAGACAGCAAAGTAGAGAATTGAAGCAATGAGATGATGTATACTTAAATATAATAATAAATCTTTATAAAGTCTCGAATCCATAAAGATTTATGTTATAAATGAAAATTTCATCTATTTACGGACAGGGTTTGAATTATGCGTTTTGACTAATGCGGTCTATTGTTGAACCACACAATGGTAAAATGATTATTCACGTGCTCGGGTAATTAATTTACCCTTGTTACGGTATTTAAACTTACGACAGCGGGTTGATGTGTTACAGCAGCCCTATTCCGCTATCTAGTCGCAAACGTTATTAGTGAATTTCGTTATGTTTACAAAAATATTATTCAAATTTCAACTCTATAAGAGCTCGACCTTGACAGCGGCCGTGCAAATCACAACTTTAATAGCGTGATATATATATAGTTAATGGATTCCATTATATAACGTTTGCGCTTAAGTTACAGAACAGGGCTGCAGGTTCCTCTGATTCAAACTTAATAGTAATAAATACATCTATAGTAAGTTGTGTAGTGTACACGTATATATAAATATGAGAGATATGTATAATATTTTTGTTAATATAGATATAGGTTTTTTTTTGTGATAATATATGCACATTTAATGTTGTTACCAAATTATAGGTATGTTTTATTATTATTATACTTCTTCTATATATATATATATATATATATATATATATATATATATATATATATATATATATATATATATATATATATATATATAGAAGAAGTATAATAATAATAAAACATACCTATAATTTGGTAACAACATTAAATGTGCATATATTATCACAAAAAAAAACCTATATCTATATTAACAAAAATATTATACATATCTCTCATATTTATATATACGTGTACACTACACAACTTACTATAGATGTATTTATTACTATTAAGTTTGAATCAGAGGAACCTGCAGCCCTGTTCTGTAACTTAAGCGCAAACGTTATATAATGGAATCCATTAACTATATATATATCACGCTATTAAAGTTGTGATTTGCACGGCCGCTGTCAAGGTCGAGCTCTTATAGAGTTGAAATTTGAATAATATTTTTGTAAACATAACGAAATTCACTAATAACGTTTGCGACTAGATAGCGGAATAGGGCTGCTGTAACACATCAACCCGCTGTCGTAAGTTTAAATACCGTAACAAGGGTAAATTAATTACCCGAGCACGTGAATAATCATTTTACCATTGTGTGGTTCAACAATAGACCGCATTAGTCAAAACGCATAATTCAAACCCTGTCCGTAAATAGATGAAATTTTCATTTATAACATAAATCTTTATGGATTCGAGACTTTATAAAGATTTATTATTATATTTAAGTATACATCATCTCATTGCTTCAATTCTCTACTTTGCTGTCTAATTTGATGCAGTAGAAATGAGGTCGTTGCGTCGGATATGCGGCCCCACTTTGGCGGACACCATACGTAACGTCGTAGTTGTAGTAGGTATTATATGTAGTGTATAATATATATATGTATATATAGTATGTAGTATATGTAGTATTGTGTACATATTAGTATGTATCTGTCTATATAGATATAATACTTAGATTTAATTTGAATTACCTTTTAATCTATTTAATGGTTGCACCTACCTCACAACACAAATCGTTTCATTGTCCCAAAGGTTGGTTGCTAGAGAATGCCTAGCGGCATTAAGCCCGCCTTTTGTACATAGTGCAATAAAGTTTTTAAATAAAATAAATAAATAAATAAAAAATAACGTCGAAATACGGAAAAGGGTAGGTATAAAAGAAAGCATAGGGACAAGAGTTCTTGTTTTTGTTTTGTTAATTAATTTACTGTGAATAGTGTTGGTCAAAGGTGATGTTGTTTTGTTTAATAATGTTCTACAATATGAATAGTTATGGAATACGATAAATTGAATAAAACACTGGTTGAAGATGCATTAAAAATCCCTTGTAACAAAAGGGCGCATATGAAGAGGTTGATGAATGTCGACGAAGCGTAAGAGGATTGTGATTGTGTCAAGTGGCGCTCAATTGTCTCTGCCTACCCCGCAAGGGATTTGGCGTGAAGATATGTATGTATAATTTTTAGTTTGAATGAAACGTGTGTAATAGAATACTAAAGGTTTAATTCGGCTTTGCATTAAGCGCGGCTGCATAAAGCAAGGCTGGACGAGGTCTGATAGCGGACATAATTGCATATTAATCATGTGTTCTAGAAATTGACTTGTGTAAGGTTTGGTCAAAATATTATTTATTTATTTATTTAAAATCTTTATTGTAATTTACAATCGGCGAACATAATGCCGTAAGGCATTCTCTGACCGTTGACCGTGGGGACAAATGAGATTTCTTTGTTAGATCGAGGATAGTGAAAATTATATTTATAAATTATTTTTATTCCAATAATTATCATAAAAGTAAGCAATTCCTATATAAACATACATATACTTAAATACTATATACATAACATTACTACATACACATATACATAACATATAGATAACATTAATACATAAACATATATTATAAATACTATACATAAAAATAACTACTGGTTTTAAGATAATCATATTTACTATACATAACACCACAAGACCACCTAGCCACCAGGGTCTTCAGGATTGACAGTGACAGTGAAAGAAATCTACAAGGACTTAATAAAGTGAGTGTAAACTCTCCTTTTAAATAAAGCTCTGTTAGGAGCCTGTCTAATGCTGACAGGCAAGCTGTTCCAAAGAGAGGAGGCAGTAACGACAAAGGATTTAGAGACATAGTTGGTGTGATGAGAAGGTATAGAAAGAGCGGAGTTATTACTATACGGCCAGAGACATCAATTAACAATTATGTATGAGTATGAGAATTATTGTGTTCTATGACTTTTCTCTTTTTTTTTGAAATTTTGACCAAGCGGTGCCTGTATATTTTTACTGGTGGGCTACCGCTGTACCAGATATTGTTATCTCATAGGTACTCATAGCCAAATTTAAAAGGTTATTAATTGATCGTTGTGGTGTAGATCTACACTTTATTTTGTAAATCAGATATAGCTGAGTTTTCCTTGCAGATTCCTTTTTCAGTCAGATTGAACATTAACAGGTCACTGGAATCTGCTAAGCTGCTGGTCTTCTGCTAACAGCTTACTCTTTGGACCACTTTGCTGCTTAGTCTTCTACTATCAGGAGTAGAATCATTCAAAACAATTACATTAATGAGGATTCATAAATGCCTGTAATAGGTTTACGTGAATGAAGATATTTTGACTTTGACATTGTTAAAGTTTAGGAAATACTGGTTTTTACATGTTTACATTATATCTCAGGATCCGATGAATGCCAGTATCATGTCAAGTGTTTTCTTTTCTTAAATTATATAATTAAAATAATAATGTGAACAATGTGAACAATTATGGAAAACGATAAATTTGAATCTATATATGTTATGTGAATGATGTTAGCAACTGGTATCAAATACTCATGACATGCCAGCTCATCATGACGGCAATTCGAGCCTGATCCCGAAACGTGTATACATTTTACTGGGTTTATTTAGTTATTTATTAGGGTCGCGAACTAAGACAGAAAACAGGTGCTGCATCAATTACATGCAACCACCACATGCTATTATAGTATCCATTAATTTGGCCTTTGAGTAGCTAAAATTAAAACACAATACAATTACACTAAGTAAATCTAAGCAAAAATTACAACACAATACAACATGATTTATGTTAGGGCTGCCACGTTATTGCAGTGCGTCCGGAATGTTTGCAGAGAATCGTGTTGATAGTTTTTCTGCTATCATGCGTAAACGCACTGCATCTCTAGTCAATAGAATTAGAGGCAGCACCAACAATATGCTTAAGGTCATATCGGATAAAGTGGACTGTCCAATACAGTATCACTTTATTAGGATTCACACAATTTGACACGTGTACAAATAAGTATTAATAAGGCACTAACATAAAATTTTAGTTTACTAACTTTAATGTAAGCCATTGTTACTAACATAGTGATAGGTATACTAACAAAAATGGATTGTAATTATCTGTTAAATTGAATATATTATTATTAATATTATTATTATCGACATTAACGGTGTATACTTCCCTGCCCCGGCAGACTGGTCAAATTACCACCATCAGTCCGCATATTTCTTGTTCTTGTTGAAAGTATGTGCCATTTGCAATGATGTCAAATGCCAATTATTACTTTCAAGGAGAACTAATATTGTAAGCTTGCCATGGTGATATTTATATAAAAATAACACCGCTTGACAAGTTACAGTTATTTTTTTGCACCTTTCCCGCGCTTTCCCATTATATCAAACGTGTTTGGGTGATAATGCGGCAAGCAATTACAAACGATACGCGATAATAGTAATCTAAGCACGCTTAAGGTGTTCCGAGACGCGCTTAAACTGTTTTGCCAAAGCTGTGTGACGTCACAAATGACATCATTTCTCGCGCTTACTGCTCACGATATCGAGGTAGATCGCTCTGAGCGCTGTCAGTTTATTGTCATTATGTCGCGCGCCATTTCCAAGTTTACTTAAATTAAGTTTTCTTTTAAATTATTTAATATTGTAATTCGTTTATACTGTTTGTATATTACTTCTAAAACAAATCTTTAATTACTATTTAAGTAGGAAGTGAAAAAAAAATGTCTGTAACACGGCAAGTTTAAAAGACCAAAATAAGTTAATAATATTACACATATAAAGATGAATAAACCGAGAGATGTATATTTGTTAGTATTCATACTCAAAGATGTGGAATCCGCAATTTATCTTCCATAAATTTAAAAAAAAAATGAAATTTTATGAATGAAAATATGATTAAGACCGTTCCGAATTGATATCACGCTCTGAGCATCCAAATCACGATATTTGATTCGGAACGACGTTCAGTGTCATATTAGTTCTAAGCGCTCTGAGCGCGATTCGGAATGAGGAGAAAGAAAACATAAAATTTGGCAACATCTGGAATTTGATGATAACCTCATTAACTTATAAAAAGGAAGATATATTACGTCAGACTTGGCTGTATGGGCTAGACCCTTTGCCTTCAATATAATATAAATATGAGACCGGCATTTAAATATAATTCCATTGCGCTGAGGTTTAATTTACTATGACACTGACATTTTATGCATATCTATTGTACGTTCATTTTGGTAGGTATTTCTCATGCCGGTGGTGAGAGGTGGTGGCTTGGTTGTAAAAACCCTTTCCTTAAAATCCCAAAAGGATCCGTTCGAAACCCGGAATTACCAATGATAAATACAGTTTTCTTACGTACATTTGTCATAGATATACATTAAATAAAATAAAATTAAAAAAAAAGTAAAGTTACATCACGACCGTTTCCCTTTCGGGGTGGTCAGAAACCCGCTTATAAATAAGCGGATTCACATTTAGCCAACTTTACTATAAGCCAATCATGACAAGTGGCAAGCTCATCGATGTCTCCAGCGTAACAAACTCGAGATATATCACAAATAAATTAAATATTATGTAAATAAATACATTTTACATTGATAAATATTTTTGTGTCTCGACCAGGAATCGAACCCGGTACCTCCGAGTCTAAATTCACGGACTTAACCGCTAGACCACGGAGGCAGTTAAATAAAATTAGATAAAATAAAAAGGGAGGCCTCCTTTTCTTAAACCAGCCTATTGTCGGTCGCAAGCCCGAGACACCATTCTTCTCATCTCTTACCCACACACGATGGACCCGGCACCCGCACGGTGAATTCATGCAATGCTTAAAAAATTGTCTTCAACACCGTTCTCGTATCTAGGAAAGCACGTTAAACGTTCCGATTCCTCTAATACCAACTTGTGGAATCGTTAATGTACTGTCATAAAAAATTGGTCTAGCGGTAAGTCCGTGGATTTAGATTCGGAGGTACCGGGTTCGATTCCTGGTCGGGATACAAAAATATGTATTAATAAATATATTTAATTAAATATTTAATTTATTTGTGATAATTTTCGAGTTTGGAACGCTGGAGACAACGACGAGCTTGCCACTTGTTTTGATTGGCCTAAAGTAAAGTTGGCTAAATGTGAATCCGATTATTTATAAGCGTGGTTTCTGACCACCCCGTAAGGGAAACGGTCGTAGAGAACCAGCTTACCAAACTCGAGAAATATCACAAATAAATTAAATATAAATTAAATGTAATTATTTACATTAATAAATATTTTTGTGCCCGACCAGGATCGAACCAAGGTCACTCGATACCTCCGAGTCTAAATCTACGAACTTAACCGCTTAACCGCTAGACCACGGAGGCAGTTTGGTAAAGGGACAATAAGATAATTAACCAAAATATGTCAAAAAACTTTCTTACAAAGTTTTACGCACATAAATTAAAGATATTGTTTAAAAATTTAATGAAACTCAGTGAACGTGAAGTTTTAAATGGCGTAAATGAAATTATGTCGCGGCTTAGACGTATATCTAGTCAGCAACCACGTTTATTTTTATCAGGCAGATTCACATTTAGCCAACTTTACTATAGGCGCAGTGGTGGCTCAGTTGTAAGAACGCGTTCCTTAAATCCTACAAAGGTCAGTTCAAACCCACCCGGCATGTACCAATGAGAAATGCTTCTTACGTAGTGCAGTCATAGATTTACAACACCACCTGTGCCTGTGCCTCGGAGAGCACGTTAAGCCGCCGGTCCCGGTTCCACTATACCAACTTGTGGTATCGTTAATAAATTGACATCATATCCTCGCCAAGCAATAAAATAGATTAAAAAACTAGTTAGAAATAAAACTAAACTAAAAAACCTATGAAATTAAAACTATTGTACAAAATATTAATTAAATGTATTTATTTACATTAATAAATATTTTTGTGCCCCGACCAGGAATCGAACCCGGTACCTCCGTGTCTAAATCCACAGACTTAACTGCACGGAGGCTAATAATACTTTTTAGTATGTTATAAAAAATGGTAAATTAAATTGTATTTTTATTTTATTAATATTTTCTGATTTTTAAGGTTATGTGAATGACAGTTTCCCGTAACAAAAACAGAAATAAAAAAAAAAAAACACATTTTCATGCATTATCATTCATTTTTGGGCTATGGTCCAAATTTTACAACTCTAGCTCATCGGGAAGTTAGTTTAAAATTCATTACAAAATTCCACCTGGACAGACACACAAGAGAGCGAGTTAATAAAAATATTTATCTACTCTCACATCGTAAAATGCGAATTACAAACTTCAAAACAAATTTATATTGACATACTTAATAAACATGCTGCTGAAATATAAAAATAGAATCACATTATAACACTTTTTCTCTAATAAAATAATGTTATATTTCATTTTAAAAATAGAATCATACATATACCGCCTCCGTGGTCTAGTGGTAACAAACGTTGCCGTGAACTCGGGAGGTCGTGGGTTCGATTCCCACCGGGGGCAAGTTGTATTTTGTATAATTTGTCTCGGTCTGGGTGTTTATATGTATATATTTACACAAAAAGAGTATAATATGTAGTTTATCAACCATCTAGTTTCCGTAACACAAGCCTCGTAGCTTACCACGGAAATTAGATGGCGCTGTGTGACCTGTCTGGAAATATTTATTATTTATTTATATTATATAAAACTTATTTTTTTAAATTTCGTGTGATTTTTATTATTCTTGCTTAAAATTCTTACTCTTTTAACTTTTATCTTTTATTTAGTATGTTCAATCCCAATGTATGAGAGTAGATAAATTAGTGTATGAAACTGCACATAACTAGGTATTAAAACACTCGTGTGATACTATTAAACACACACTATTATAATGCCCCTTATTATGCAACAGTTTCATAAACTACTATTACAAAACTAAAGAGATGTAGAGTTATTTTTTGGACTGGCCGTAAAATATATGTATCTGCGATTCGCCCTTCGTCCCGTTATCTTGGAAAAGTTTCTCATTCGGAATTTAATATTGGTCTCAGAAGCTGTTATCTAAAAGACAGCTTTCATGGGGTTAGGTAAAATATTAATTTAATTTATTGACCTACATATGGACTCGGCATTACTTACGTAGATAGCTAGACAAATTCCTAATGAATTAAAATATATGTCGTAGAAACAGCACACGCCTGGATTTTAAAAACGATGGCATCAGCATCATTGCTAACGTCATGGTCTTTATTCGCTTCTCTATCACTCGTGGTAGACGTCAAAGTCAAAATATCTTTATTCACATTAACCTATTACAGGCATTTGTGACACGTCATTATTTAAATTATTTAGGATGATTCTACTCCTGTTAGTAAAAGACTAAGCAGCGAAGTGTTAATTGAACTGTTAATGTTTAATCTGACTGAGAGAGGAATCTAGGAAAACTCAGCTATAGCAGATTTACAAATGAAACAAATACAGAATTACAAAACAACAATAAATAAATAAATATATTTTATTGTTAGTATAGCAGTATATAATATATAAATAAATAAATGTGCTCAGACAGTAACGTCATAGACTATGAGCTTGTCCGTCCCGTTAAATAAATAGACTACGGCCCGTCTTTGTTTCGGAACAAACAAATTACAAAACTACCCACATGTTTCAAGCGTGAATAAAAAATTAACCCCACTCGAGAATGCAGAAACTATCGAACTTTTCGCAATATCGGACCGCGCGCTATGCCGGCCCCTATTTGTAGCTTTTGTTGAAAAGCCGGAAAAGCGACAATCCATCACGGAGACTTACGACATCCTTTTGCAGAAATACGAGCGACGACTCACGAAGCACTTGGATGTTTGCTTAGGGCTTCCATTCACGCATTTTTTTAATAAAATTACTTTTTAACGGCTCATCAAACCACCAAATAATTAGCTGACGAGTTTCTGGCCACAGTATTGTTAGTAGGTAATTGATTTTTGTGTTTAGGTAGGTATAAATTATTGTGTCCCGAACAACAGAATAAATATTCAATTAATATTTTCCTCGTCACGCGGCTCCCAACAACATAATAATAAATAATAATAATAATAAATATTTCCAGACAGGTCACACAGCGCCATCTAGTTTCCGTGGTAAGCTACGAGGCTTGTGTTACGGAAACTAGATGGTTGATAAACTACATTTTATACTTTTTTTTTTGTAAATATATACATATTATACATATAAACACCCAGACCGAGACAAATTATACAATGTACAACTTGCCCCCGGTGGGAATCCAACCCACGACCTCCCGAGTTGACGGCAACGTTTGTTACCACTAGACCACGGAGGCGGTCATCATCCGTAGGACTCTTGTCACTGCTGGAGTACCTGCTATCCTAGAGCCCTCTGGGATCGCGCGGAGCGATGGCAAGAGGCCCGACGGCATAACCGTTGGGCCGTGGAAACTTGGCAGGTCTCTGGTGTGGAATGCGACATGTGTAGACACATTAGCCCCATCTCACATCCAGGTCCTTGTCCAGCGCGGGAAGTGCGGCGGTTTATTCTAATTATTATTATTTTTAAAATAATTTCGTAATTATTTAAATGTTAGCTTGCTTTCATAGTTTCCTATATGTGAAAACATATTAATGATCTGTAGATATATGCTTGATTTTGTAATTATAAATACTGTTTGTTTTCCAATATAATATTAGAACCTCAAGCTGCGCAAATACGCCAACCTCGGTACAGGTTACGAATTTGCGCCGTTTGGGGTCGAGACAATACGGTATCATGGGGACCCTCAGCCAAGCGTCTGGCCAAGGAGTTGTCCAAACGGCTGACGTAGAAATCTAGAGATAGGAAGGCTGGGGTTTATTTCTGCCAACGTATTAGCCTTGTTATACAGAGGGATAATGTTGCCAGTCTTCATGGGACTATCTCTGATCGGACGTCTCTTGAGGATTTTTTTTTTTTTTTTTATTAGGTTTAGTTTATAGTTTTTTTAATTTTATTTTAGTAGATTGTAATTATAATTTGATATTTAGTAGGTCTAATTATATGTATATTGTTTGTTATATAAATTGTATTATGACTGTTTGTTACCATAATAAAATAAAATAAATAAATAAATAAATGCTATTTTTGTAACAAAGGTATAAGTTTGAGTTCATTGACTTTTCACTTTGATATACTAGCTGCTGTATTCATGGCTCGACGTGCTGAGCCAAATTTTATTGTCAGACACAATGGCTACCACATTTAATGTAAATATACATTTCAATTTGATTTGTTTTCTAGTGAACCTAGAGCTGCTGGTCTTCTGCTAACAGCTTACTCATTGGATCACTTTGCTGCTTAGTCTTCCACTAGCAGGAATAGAATCATTAAATTAATTCCGTTTTATAAATGCCTGTAATATGTTTACGTGAATAAAGATATTTTGACTAACCTTAGAATGTCCAGCGGTCGTAACACTAGGGGCTGAGATAAATAATAAATCGTAGTGCTAATGGCAGCCTTAATGTTTACAAAAATGGTGAAGAAACTGTTTGGAACAAGTTAGCAGAAGCTCCGAATATAGTTGACTCTCAAATAGTACTCGAGTAGCTGAATTTGGAAATTTTAGCAAAACTTAAAAACTAACGAATCAAGTCAACATATTTCAAAACTTTGTTGTAAAATGTAAGTTATTACATACCCCTCATTCCGAATCGCGCTCAGAGCGCTTAGAACGAATATGACACTGACCGTCGTTCCGAATCAAATATCGCGATTTCGATGCTCAGAGCGTGATATCATTCGGAACGGTCTAAATCACATTTTCATTTATAAAATGTTAGTTTTTTTTTAATGTATGGAACTTAAATTGCGGATTCCACATCTTTGAGTATGAATACTAACAAATATACATCTCTCGGTTTATTCATCTTTATATGTGTAAAGTTTAATATTATTAACTTATTTTGGTATTTTAAAATAACTTGCCGTGTTACAGACATATTTTTTTTCACTTCCTACTTTAATATTAATTATACATTTGTTTAAGAAGTAATATAGAAACAGTATAAACGAATTACAATATTAAATAATTTAAAAGAAAACCTAATATTAACTTGAAAGTTAATAATTAACTTGAAAATGGCGCGGGACATTATGACAAAAAACTGACAAAACTTTGTTTGGCAAAACAGTTTAAGCGCGACTCGGAACAACTTTAAGCGTGCTTAGGTTACTATTATCGCGTATCGGAACGAAGGCTTAGTTAAGAGGGTTGTTAAGCTTTGCATCTCTCTCACACACTAACATTTTTCAAGTCTGAGTGTAAAAAAACAACAGTAGAAATTTTAATAATTGTGTGGGGTACTACTGTACCTGCAGCCCTATTCTGTTATATAATGGAATCCGTTAACTATATATATATCACGCTATCAGAGTTGTTATTTGCACGGCTACTGTCATGGTCGAGCGCTTATAGAGTTAAGAATTGAATAATATTTCGTAATTTTGACGCAACCTCTGACGTAAATAACGAAATCCACTATTGCGCTTAATAGGGCCCCAGGTATTGTATTGCCATAGGCACTCACAGGTGAATTTTGAGATGAAATATATTTATATTTGTGGTGTAATTCGTTATTAAGTAAGTAAGGTGATACGGCCATTTTACAGCCACGAATATTATTAACATTAATGCTATTAGAATATAAGATGACACGGCCCATTTACAGCTATGAATTTATGTTTAATTGACATATCATTATTAGTATTTAGATTATAAGATGACGTCATTTTTTTATTATTATTATTATTTTTTTTTGTTCTATACATTTGTGAACTATCTGACATATGTATATAATTTCTATACATCATAATTATTAAATTAATAATAAATCTTAATATTTAAATTATTTAATTTTATATTTATTTTTAATTGACACGGCCCTTTTACAGTCACGAATTTAAATTTAAGTTTACTTGACATATAATGTTTTATTTAGATTGTAAGGTGACACGGCCTCTTTACAGCCACGATCTTATTTAAGTAGTTTCTAAGTTAGTTTAGTTTTACTTGCTTATAGCAATAATGTTGTGCATAGCATACATAAATATGGATTATTGCCTGTTTACGGTCCAACCATTATTACCACTTTGATTAGTACATATGTTGTAAAAAATGTATTGATTTTATTAGTTCTGACTTTATCCAAGTTGTTTCGAAAGAACCAATGGAAATAAATTATTTTGATTTGATTTTGATTTATTTATATTGTAAATCTGATATAGCTGAGTTTTCCTTTCACAGTCAGATTAAACATTAGAATCTGATAAGCTGCTGGTTTCCTGCTAACAGCTTACTGTTTGGGCCACTTTGCTGTTTAATCTTTCACTAAATCATCATCATTCCAAAATAATTTAAATAATGACGTGTCACAAATGCTGTATTAATAATTACAACAACATATAAAAGAAAATGTGATATCATAATATTAAGTTATTGATGGTTTTTGGCAGCGATGCATTGAAGGTAGAGATTGCAAACTGGGCCCGGCCATTCATACCGGGCCCGGTAGATACGAAAACTGCGGCGCGGAAGCCCCAACTTGTAGAAAACTGGCTTGGCAAGCGCTGCGAACCTCGATGTTGCCGTTCTGACGCGCCAATGGCCGCTCTCCATTCCTCTCGCGCACCTCTCACCCATATAGTTATTGCTCTTAAGAATTTGTTTTGTTTTTACTAAAGCTACCAAAGTTTATCTATCTAAGTTGATAAGACTAGTTTAGTACATTAGGCTGCGTTATTAGTTTATTATTCCAATACTATGTTTTCAAATAGTTACATTAGTATTAGTAATTAACTTTAAGCAAGCAGGTCTTTCTCTTTACTCTATATAGTATTAGTAATTAAATTACGGGCGACTTCTTAAATAATTTGACTACTTTCCAAACTTTTTCTCGAAATCCTCTAAATCCAGGCATTTCATCAGCGCGTGGAAGATCATTTCTATCCTAAATTAATTACTGGATACTAATGCTTGCTTAAACTTAATTAGTAACACTAATGTTACTATTCCGTTCAATAGTGAAACTAACTGATTCTGCATTAAAAACTCGTGATTTTGAGACTGATTAAGACTGATTATTGTTGATTTGCTGGTTTGAAATAAATATTATTCCGTAACCTTGAATCATTGTATTTTTCCTCCATTTACTTAAAGCAAATTTTCATCCTAACACATCAATCCGGCCGGGCCCGCCGGGGGTTGAAAAACATACCGGGTTGCAATCTCTAATTAAAGGTTATTACCGGCTAAATTGAAAGCACGAAAACCTATAGTCGAAGCTTGATATGCTGGTCTGACCAGATCCGCACCACACTCAACTCCCAAATTCACGATCCAGCCTTGGATGTCGCAGCATCGCCTGGGGCAAAGTGATTGAAGAAGGGTTTACGACCCTCAGCATTGAGGAGAACGACCCAAGTGTCTCGCCCTTCCCACTTCAACTATTCGTACCGAATTCCTACAGCATAATTATTTCCACAAAGCACCTCCTAATTGCTGCGTCGCGACTATTACAACAGAACGTGCTTGCCGTAACATTATGCTGAGACACGATTACTTCAAGGATCTTTTACTGCAGGTTAAATATATTTAGTGCATAAAATAGTGAGAAATATCTAGTGTTTTTGATATAATTTGTAACTTTGGAGTTGCCCAAAATGATGAAAAGACTAACACCGGTATTCTAAGACGATTATTTATTCCAGCCGTCAAACGGAGGGACGCTTCGACATTTGATTACGTTCGAGGAATATAACTGTCAACTCAAGGTTTCATCGCGATATGCCTTGAAACCTCCTTTGAGCGTGCTTATGCCAGAGCTTGGCGAGGATTTGATGTCAAAAAAAAATTCAAAAATTCTTTATTGCACTAAAAAATATTGTAATTAGCTAAGATTTTCTAACAACCAACCTTTGGGAGTGTGGATAGGTAACAATAAAGGTGTGAGTCATCTTCAAAAATATGGTTTACAAACACTTTCTTTCTAACTACATTGTCCCAAATTAATGTCTCTTTGTCATGTCCTCACTATCCTTAATTGCAGCAACATCATATTTCACTTCCCTCATCATGTAAGTAGTTTTATTTTATATTATTGTTTATTTATGATGTAATTTATGTTTATAAACTGGGCAATATGTATAATATGTATATATTTACAAAAAAAAAAATAAGGATATTATTAAGTTTATCAACCATCTAGTTTCCGTAACACAAGCCTCGTAACTTACCACGGTAACTAGAGGGCGCTGTGTGACCTGTCTGGAAATATTTATTATTATTATTATATATGTATTAGTATGTAATACTGTTATGTATGTAATAATACTGTTAAGAATAACTTAATGAATGATTGCACCTACCATCTCTACTGTCTAAATGTCCTAAAGGTTTGGCTATCAGAGAATGCCTAGCGGTATTAAGTCCGCCTTTGTACATAGTGCATTAAAGTTTTTAAATAAATAAAATAAATTGCCTCATTAAATTCGCCTACGAGAATATACCTATTTTTTTATTTAAGTGCAATAAAAAAAAAAAAAAAGGAAGTCACTACTTTAACTATCTCACCATTGCGAACGAACGAGACTTCGGCCGCAGAAAGAAATAACAAATTCAAATGTCCTAGATTTTTCCCTTTACCCTTTTATAAAAAAAACCCCACCATTTTAAATTAAAACAAGAGTTTGAAGAAAAAAAACTGTGTGAATATGTCACCAGGGAGTTTTAATAACCAGATGTAGTCTAGGAGATGGCAATCAAAAATTACGCCCGATTATTAAATAAACGATTAATGATTTGGCGTAGCATGGACCGAGTTTAGAACCAATAATTCCATCATGGTGAAACTGGAAATAAGACAGCGTCTTTCCTCAATCTTACAATCACGTGTAGAGGCGTGGATATACTTCTATTAAGCGCCTGGTAATTTATGGTAAAATCAAGAGGATGCGTGGTAGTGTCAGATTGGACTTACCAGGTTAAAGCAGCAATGCATCACCCCCTATATAAGTGCGCGAGGAAGGCTGAGGTTCAAGAGTTTGGCTTGTTAAGCGTGCTAATGACACCTTAAGTGACGACCACGACCGCTCTGCCAAGAGTAAGGACTAAGGAGAAGAATAAATAAATTGGTCGTTACGCGATTTATCTCAGAGACATTCTTCTCCCTAGAGAAGGTAACTTCCGTAAAGATTCGTTTAATTATTTTAAAAAACTATTATGAATGTGCGTGATCTTCGCGCCATTTAATAATAAATAAATAATAAACTTATTAGTTTTTATTTATTTAATTTACTTATCATTATTATGATTATTATTTAGATTATAAGATGACACGTCTTTTTTTTTTTGTTTTATAAATTGATTAATTATCTGACATCTGTATATAATTTCTGTACATCATAATTATTAAGTATTTAGAATGTAAACTGACACGGCCTCTTTATTATCCACGGCCACGATCTTATTGAAGTGGTTTCTAAGTTAGTTAGTTTTACTTGCTTGTAGCAGTAATTAATGTTGTGCCTAAAATACATAAATATGGATTATTACCACTTTGATTGGTACATATGTTTTAATAAATGTATTGATTTAATTAGTTCTGACTGTATCCAAGTTGTTTTAGGCGAACCAATGGAAATAAACTATTTTCATTTTGATAAAAACTATACAATATACATTTGGAACAGTAAAATTAATCAATGCTTTGTACACGATTTTAGCATCCTCTGACTCCAGAACTATTTCTGTGTGTTTCAGGAGTTAGTGTCTTCCATGAATTTGTACATAAATGCTTTTATCCAGACCCAATATATCTGCCAGTACACTATTATTACAATAAAACCTTTGTCTATTTACTAATTTTTCACCATTCCAAAATTCACATTATGATTCACCTACACACAAAAGATTTTCCAGATCATTATAATTTAATGTTTGTAACCAGCTGAACGTTTTGCAATCAGTTTATTTAGTGGATGTATATTACATATCTTATTGGTTTTATTATACAAAAGAGGGTCTAGAAATTTATATAATCGTATAATATATATAGAGGATAAAAAGACGTTTTAAATATTTATTATATTCAGTTTCTGTATTATGTTTTAACACAATTTGGAATACCAGCAATGATCTGGCTGTTAGCACTTGGCATGACTCATAAAGGTGAGGTGTGGAGGTTTTGCGCAGACATGTCAAGTCCAAGATTCTTATTTTGTTTGAGGCTATCTGATGTAGGGTAGATAACCCCTGAAATGCACAAGATGGCATGGTGGTGGCTCGGTTGTAAGAACGCGTTCCTTAAATCCTACAAAGGTCGGTTCAAACCCACCCGACATGTACCAATAAGAAATACACTTTTCTTACGTACATTTGTCATAGATTTACAACACCACCGTTCCCGTGCCTCGTATAGCATAGAGTACGTTAACTTAGCTGTAAAGGCACACAGGTCCAACAGTGATATAGAGACGGTTTATAGGGTTTTAGTCCGTAGGCGCCCTGGGGGCATGCGAGTGGCGAGGGGCTAGTCGGGCATGCGACTCCCACCCGCGTTGGCCCTTCAGGCAGGGGGCGTATCAGTGATGATTTATCGATTCACCGTCTATAAAAAAAAAAACCATCGGTCCCGGTTCCACTATTACAAAATCGATAATAAATTGTCATTAAAAATTTACGTCATATCCTCGCCAAGCCGACTGGCCAGCGTGGCGAGTGTAGGCCAAATTCTCCAGTTCAGGAGGCCCATCTCCAGCAGTGGAGGTCTAGGACGCTGTGTTCTAGGGGCTGTAATGATTTTTTTAAAAAAACGTAAATAAAACACTTTCTACTATACGAGGGGCGTTCAAAATATTCTCGGTATGTGGATAAAAACAAACAAGTACGAAAAGTTTGATATTTTTATTTTTCAATATACTCCCCCCCTATGTTCATACACTTATAAGATCGATCAATTATTTTTTTTAATCCCTCATAAAAATATTTTTTATCTTTGGTGTAAAAATGCTCCTCCACGGCCGTCTTCAACGCTTCATCGTCAGAAAATTTATTTCCACGCAGATCCTTTTTAAGATTGGGAAACAAAAAGAAGTCGCTTGGGGCTAAGTCCGGACTATAGGGTGGATGAGTAACAGTTTCAAACCCACATTCAACAATAGCTGCCTTGGCAATATGAGCAGTATGGACAGGGGCGTTGTCATGCAGAAGCAGAACACCTTTGGTTAACTTTCCTCGCCTCTTTTCTTTGATCGCATCTCTTAATTGACGTATAACGTTAGCGTAGTACTGCCCTGTGATATTTACACCTTTTTCTTTATAATCGATAAGCAAAACTCCTTCACAATCCCAAAATATTGTGGCCATGACCTTGCCAGCTGACGGGATTACCTTGAACTTCTTGGGATGAGCTGAACCCTTAATGTGCCACTGCATGGACTCCTGTTTGCTCTCTGGGTCATAATGATGAACCCAGGTTTCATCTCCAGTAACTATTTTTTGCAGCACCTCATCGGGATTTTCACCACACAGGTCGATAAAATCTGAACAGCAAGCCACACGCATATCCTTTTGAAGAAGCGTCAGCATTCGCGGAACCCATCTTGCACTTACTTTTGACATATTAAGATGGTCATGTATAATGTCATGTACGGTACCAATAGAGAGATTGGTTACTTGAGCTATAGATTTTACCTTCACTCGGCCGTCTTCCAATATAAGTTTTTCCACTTTATCGATATTTTCTTGTGAGGTAGCCACTACAGGCCGGCCAGGTCTAGGGTCATCTTCAATACTCTCCCTTCCACGCTTAAATTCGCTTGACCATTTTTGAATAGTAGATAAAGAAGGAGCAGACTCACGGTAAACACAATCCATTTCCTCTTTTATGGTTTTTTGATTTTTACCCTGTTTTGTCAAGAATTTTATGACGGATCGGTGCTCTAATTTCGTTAAAATTGTTAATTCGCTCATGGTGTTCATGTTTGTTCGGCAATTGCAGAAAAACAAAAGAACATCTCGGTTCCAATTTTACTTTTTTTTAATGTCAATGGATGAATCTTAGCGGCCAGTAACAAATATATATATATAAAAGAGGTTGTAACGTATCAATACCGAGAATATTTTGAACGCCCCTCGTAAATAACTGTGTAATTGCAAGCCTTTGCAGGATTTTTGAAAGCATCTGTAAGGTATTTGCGGAACCATAACATTCATTAACACCTCCATTGTTTAGCGCATTTTAAGTAAATACAGAAACGATAAATTAAATACTACAAAAGCGCACCTCAATCTTCACCTAGTTGCAAGCCAAAGTAGACCTGGTGCTGATAACATCAACATCGAATGAAATGTAATGAAGAGTTTTTTTCCCAAAATTTTACCGCCGTCTCTCAAACTACAATACCGTACCGCAAAGGACATCGTAGGAGGTGTCGCAAAAGGGCTTCTTATCAAGGATTTTCTTTGTGAATGATCGATGCAATAGATAACTTTGTGTGTGCTGGTCTTTGAAGCCTAAACCTGTTAGCCCGGGGCTAAGCTGTCAAAAGTGGAGATTGCGAGGTTTACAACCGACCCTCTGATCTTTAGCTACTGTCTTTTGAATATAGCAGCAAGGTTTTCTTTACTGATCTGCGTTTGATATATTAATATTAAAATGAGTCTTCGAATCGCCGTTGGTCTTCGGTTGGGGGCTTATCAGCCGGTTTCTTGAAGCTCTACTTAATTATTTCATAGCTAAGGAATCATTATGGTTTTTCTTAAGTCAAATCAAGTTTCATGAACAAATTTCACAACACTTAATTTTTTTTTTTTTTGGTTCTCTTCTTCCGATGGATGATGAATGAGATGATAGGCAAGGCAAAGGGTCTAGCCCATACAGCCAAGTCTGAAATAATATATCTTTCTTTTTCATGAGTTAATGAGGTCATCATCAAATTCCAGATGCTGCAGAATTTGATGCTTTTCTTGGAGTCACTCGCGGAACCATCCACTGCTCAAACACGTCGGGTAAAATATGGGAGTTGACAGCGCGGGAAAACCGCAAAAAATAAACTACAACTTGTGCCCCATATTTAAAGTCCAATTTATCGTTTTCCATAATTATTCACATTGTAGCACATTATTAAACCAAACAACACCACTTTTGACCAATAATATCCACAGTAAGTTAATTTACAAAACAAAAACTTGCACTTGACATGTCCACGCAAAATGGCGCGAAGAACCCTCACAACACTTAAGTTTTTCTTAGTTAATATTTATGACGTTCCGTTTTCAGTGACAAAAAAGGAAATATTTATATTAAAAAAAAAAAAACACTTTTATTATTGTTCAAAATAATAGACTGTGGATTATTTTATGATACATTTGTAAGAAACATATATGTATATAGGTATCTCGACAAATATAATATTTAAAAATATAAACATGTAGAGACAAGTGCTTTTGGCGTGAAACGAAACGGGGAACAGGTTCGTTCAAAATCTATAATCTATACTTTTTTATTATTTAATTTAAATTTAAATAGTCTTATTCACAATTTTTATAGTATGTTTTAAAATTTGAGCCTTGAGATGTTTAAACAATTAATATTATATATATACAACATAATATTTGCGCAGTAATTCGGTTCTTATATCTGTGTTGAGCCAATTTTAACTGGTCCTGTTATATTCATTTGTAGTATTTGAATAAACGGACTAAGCGAATGACAGTCGATGGTATTATTGTTTATTTTTTATTGTAAAAAAATAACACAGGTACCAAACAGTCACAATACAATTTATATTTATTTATATTATATTTTATATAGTTATTAATGAATCACACATACACATATATTCATTAATAACTATATAAAATATAATATAAATAAATATAAATTGTATTGTGACTGTTATATATATATATCGTCATGATCGTAGAACAGTGACGGATCTGCTGTATTTAAAATTTTCATGACGGCCATTCAAAGTTAAATAACTGTTTTTTTGTCACTTCTTTTTTAAGTTAATACTAGTCTCATAATAAGTGCAAACCTTCTAGATTTCATTTTGGAGCCCTTTCTAATATTTGCACTATAAATTTCAGACCACAAACAATATAAAACTATACTTATATAAAATCAGATTTTTTTAAATCCAACACTGTTCTACGATCATAACGATATATGTATGCATGTATATAAATGTATATGTAATATTAGATTTATAACATACATGTTTAATATTTGCATGCCGCTAGCGGTAGAATGCTTCGGAAATTATGCATAAGACCACATTATTATTTTGTACAGTATTCTGGAAAATAAAGATATTTTAATTGATTTTGATTGATTTATATAACAAACACTATATATATAATCGACATCATATGGCCTCATTTAGAAAATGCATAATGGACACTAAAAATATAATTTTAAAGAATATCCTATAGCATTGCTTTATCCTCCAAAAATTATGGACAAATAAATTAGAATGTACATTTTAGATTAATTACTAACATAGTTTTCTTTAAGTTATTATTGTTACTAACACGATATGGTTTTTGTACCGAAATAAAGAATTATTATTATTATTCTTAGTCCTGGAGTACCAAAATAAAATAAAAAAAGGTAATGAACCTTCTTCGGCTACTTAAGAAAATAGTAGTTAATATTATTTATATTTTGTTAATCAATAGTTCGTTTTTTTTTTTACTTCATTAGAGTCAAATTCTCCAGAGATACGAGTATCTTCTAACAGTGGAGGTCTAGGACGCTTTGTTTTAGGGACTGTATTGAATAAAAATGAAAAAAAAAAGATGAGACGTAAATAAAACACATTCCACTGTAAATAACTGTGTAATTGCAAGCCTTTGCAGGACTTTGAAAACAGCTATAAGGTATTTGAGGAACCATCACATTCATTAACACCTCCATTGTTAAGCGCTTTATAGGTTTAAGTAAATACAGAAACGATAAATTAAATACTACAAAAGCGCACCTCAATCTTCACCTAGTTGCAAGCCAAAGTAGGCGTGGTGTTGATAACATCATAGAACAGGAAAAACTAGTCGAAATCGTAAGTTAAGCGCTCTGTAAACGATCAAACATGTTTGACAAACTTCACGTTTTCATCAACAAAGTCGCTTGCAGATGCGGCTGCAAGGCTTTCGAATGGCCTACCGACGGAGGTTAAAGATTGTCCAAACAAAGCCATGTTTAAAAGGTCAAAGTCAAAATATTTTTATTGACGTAAACCTATTACAGGCATTTGTGACACGTGATTATTTAATTTATTTAGAATGATTCTACTCCTGTTAGTGGAAGACTAAGCAGCGAAGTGGTCCAAGGAGTAAACTGTTACTAAGACTAACAGCTTAGTAGGTTAGTTAAGACACTTTCTGGTTTCATAATTTTCATTACATTCATATATGTATTAAAATTAAAAAGATTTATAATAAATCAATATATTATTAATACTAAACTACACACTATAATATATTAAGTACCTAATGATAATACATAACATATGATAACATAAGCTATGAACCATCTAAATAATGCGATGACATCATTATTTAAAATATTGACGCTTGTTGGATGCTTGTCAAAATTCTACTGGCAGTTCATTCCACAGGTTTGCGGCAATATATTTGCCTTCATGGTCCAGCGGTTAAGTCCGTGGATTTAGAGTCGGAGGTACCGGGTTCGATTCCTGGTTGGAATACAAAAATATTTATTAATGTAAATAAATACCTTTAATTAATATTTAGTTTATTTGTGATATTTCACGAGTTTGGTACACTAGAGACATCGACGAGCTTGCCACTTGTCATGATTGGCCTATAGTAAAGTTGGCTAAATGTGAATCCGCTTATTTATAAGCGTGGTTTCTGACCACCCCGAAAGGGAAACGGTCGTGATGATACTATAAATTATTTTTATGACAATTCCGATAAAGATAATAATACTTGAATCAATGCAATGATAATGATGATTTTACTTACATATAGGTTAAAGATTGTCCAATAATAGTTTTGTAATTTCTTCTCGTTTTTTCTCTGTTCTAAGCCTCACACTATTGTTTACCCAGTTACTGAATACTGCAGCAGGCACGCCTTGCTAATGTATCACATTCTTATCTTCTTTCCCCGGCACGAATTTAAAACGTATGGCAATACTCCCCCAAATATTGTCAAAGAGTGTATTAGAAAACAGCAAGTGTGAAATAGCATCTATCTTGTTAGGCCGGCATAGTGTCAGAGACTGATGTCGGTCGTGGTGACCGGCACAAGTTGCTCCCGTTCTTGGACCTCGCGTACTGCTTACAGGTGGGCGCGATGTCACATGTCGTGTCCAGTATAAAAATATATGTATATACAATTCGAGGTTATCTGTCATTTTTTTATAACTACGAGTATAATATATTTTTTTTTTTTTTTTTTTTTTTTCTCCTTTGGTTTCTGCATTCGTGGCAATCTGTACAGGTACAATGGGCCACTCTTTTGTTTGATATCTATCTGTATTAATGTCAGTATTGGAGGGGAACCCATTGGCTCCTTCCTCAATCTCTGCTAAATCTGGCACCAAGGCCAGGGACACTCTTTCGCTTGAGCCTGCGGTGTGTGATGCTGCCTGACCCTCTCAGGTCTGAGGCGAGCACGTTCGGGTGTGATGCGAGTCTCAGTTGATACCCGTGGCTGTATGAGGTATAATATAATAATAAGTATAATATTCTAAATCCATCTTATAATAACAGTATAAAGAATACAATAGTTTCTTTTCCTAGCACGTGCCTCATCATCATCATCATCATCATCAGCCTGTGTCTCTCCACTGCTGGATATAGGCCTCCCCCAAGGCTCGCTATTGCACGCGGTCTTTTGGAACCCTCATCCAACCCCCACCAGCGACCCTCCTTAGGTCATCCGTCCATCTGGCGGGGGGTCGTCCCACTCTGCGTCGCCCCGTACGTGGTCTCCACTCCAGAACCCGTTTGCCCCATCGGTCGTCGGTTCTGCGGCAGATGTGTCCGGCCCATTGCCACTTCAGCTTGCTAATTTTGAATGCTATGTCAGTAACTTTGGTTCTCTGACGAATTTCAACGTTTCGAATTCTGCACGTGCCTACTTTTTATAAAAAATATTCACAAAATTGCATATTATGCTGTAAAATGGTACATTTAACTTAATTTTAGTTATATATATTTTATATAAGTTTATATTTCTCTTTCAGTTTTTTAAGTATGTTTAGTAAGCTCGAGCGGGACATCTTTTCTTATCTATGATATGAACTTTTCATATGAATTATGTCATCCATTGTTAATAAATAAATAAAATAAAATAAAAAAATAAAATGCGTTTATTTCGGAATAGTATCCATAGGGGTTAGTAACATAGTGTTTGCTTGCTGCACATATATGTACCCAGTGCCACATGATAGGGCAATCTGGCTTCTCACTAATTGCCCTCAAGATGATGTTGCCGCTCCCTCGTACTCTGTGCATCAACGACGCGACTCGTTTCCGCAATACTGAGTAAAAAACATCTGTGTGCGCGCACGCAAACATCGCTGATGCACTGCACCAATGAGGGAGCCCCATCGTCATCCTGAAGATTTTGACTTTGACAGCCCTACAACGAGCAAACCTGCGGGCCAGCATATTGCAGCGGACCGCCAACGCTCTCCTTTCCCTTTCCAGATCGAGGTCGTCCTATAAATCCTCGGTGACTCGGTTAATACATGTATATGTGGAAATAAATACAATAACAATGACTTATTAATAATAGTGTCACGTATTGCGCCGATATACGTATAAATATCAAAAACTACAAATAAATAATCCTTGAATTCCCATAACCGTTCGCACACACATAAATGTTGCTGAAGTGCCGTTTATCATAGCGTCGAGTCCTTGTAATTAAACATTTCACCCGCTTCAGCGCTTCAACATTTCTGCAGCAGACAAGTGAGTGTAGTACACGGAGATCAAGCACCTAGTGAATTGTTAAAGCGCTTTATTTGCAGAAATTCATGCAATCTCGTTGTAGGTACTCAAATTCGAATAATTTAGTCCGCTAGCTAGTAGCTAACGCTTCGTTCCGGGACACGATAATAGTAACCTAAGCACGCTTAAAGGTGTTCCGAGACACGCCTAAACTGTTTTGCCAAAGCTTTGTGACGTCACAAATGACATCATTTCTCGCGCTTAGACTGCTCACGATATCGAGGTAGATCGCTCTGAGCGCTGTCAGTTGTTTGTCATAATGTCCCGCGCCATTTTCAAATTAATTTAATATTAGGTTTTCTTTAAAATTATTTAATATTGTAATTCGTTTATACTACAAAATACAAAAAAAAAAATCCAAAAACGTTTATTTGTTCCCAAAAATTGTTTACATAATTTTTTGGAGGAACTCTGATCCCCAGACTAGAATTCTCTGGGTTAAGCTGAGGATCAGTTTCTTCCTTGGTTACATTTTATTATTTAAGAGTATAAATGTTATGCCTCAATATTATTTTTGTTTTATTATTTATTAAAATAATTTATCATGCCATGCATTATACTATTATTATATTATATACATATTATATTATACTATATTATATTATATTCCACCATATTTATTTTATGACTATTATTAAATTTATAAATCTATAGGTATATAATTTGAGTAGTCTGGTGTATAGTTATTTCTGGTGTATTTTATCTTACCGTTTATTATATATTTATTTTTTTATCTCTCCATCTATTTTTATTTAGTGTTTCTATATTACTTCTTAAACAAATCTATAATTAATATTTAAGTAGGAAGTGAAAAAATTTATTTATTTATTTATTAATACAACATTACATGGCTTAACAGTAAAGCCCAATTTACCATGCAGTCATTCTTATAATTAATACATACATTTTAATTATAAATGGATTGTCAATATACCTATAATCTTTTAAATTTAATATACAAATATTAATATTATTATTATATAAAATGTCTGTACCACGGCAAGTTATTTTAAATTACCAAAATAAGTTAAGTTTCATATTAACTTTACACATATATAGATGAATAAACCGAGAGATGTATATTTGTTAGTATTCATACTCAAAGTTGTGGAATCCGCAATTTATCTTCCATACATTTAAAAAAAAACTAACATTTGATGAATGAAAATTGGATTTAGACTGTTCCGAATTGATATCATGCTCTGAGCATCCAAATCGCGATATTTGATTCGGAACGACGGTCAGTGTTTAATTCGTTCTAAGCGCTGTAAGCGCGATTCGGAATGAGGGGTAAAGCGTCGAACACACAGCCTCGCCGTGGTCTGCGTTCTGCTGTCATTGTGTGCGGTCCGAGGTCCATTTCTTTAATCGTTAACGTTATTATTATTAACGTTATTAATTTAACGTTGCGTCGAATATGCGGCGTCATTTTGACGGACCGCATACGTAATGACGAAATACGCAAAAGGGTAGGTATGAAAGAAAGCATAGGGACAAAAATAAGGAAAGGCATGCTTCGATGGTTCGGGCATGTTGAAAGGATGAATGAAGAGAGATTGACAAACCAGATATATAATGCGAAAGTTGTGGGTAAAAGAGGCCCTGGCAGACCAAGACTCACATATTACGACCAAATTAATAAAACAATACCTGAAGGTGAGTTGAAAAGCCATCGAAACAAAAGGACATGTATGAAGAGGTTGATGAATGTCGAAGAAGCGAAAGAGGTATGTCGTGATTGTGACAAGTGGCGCTCAATTGTCTCTGCCTACCCAGCAAGGGATTTGGCGTGAAGATATGTATGTATGTTATTAAATACTTTATTGCACTTTATTTAAAAGTATGTACAAAGGCGAACTTAACGCAATTCGGCTTTTTCTACCAGCTAACCTTTGGGGAAGTGAGACAATATACATATGTGTGGTGCAATCCTAACCAATAAACTACTTAAATAGTATGTATATGTATACATAAATACTCATCGATATATACCCACATACCGTAGTCCATCCCTTCGCGTACCTATAAATTTGGTGACTCATACATCTGTCGCACAATAAAGATGTGGAATGCTCTTCCAGCCTCTGTGTTTCCACTTTCCTATAACCTGGAGTCCTTCAAGCGAAGTGTGAAAAGGCATCTAGTCAAGCCGGCATAGTGTTAGGGACTGATGTCGGACATAAGGGTCTGATTCCAGTTGCTAACATTCATGGACCCTGCGCGCCACTTACCATCAGGTGGGCGCAGGGTCACATGTCGTGCTTATATTTAAAAAAAAAAAAAAAAAACTTATAGTAGATTTACATCATCATCACAGCTAGAACACAGAGTTCTAGACCTCCACTGCTGGAGATGGGCCTTCCAGAACTGGAGAATTTGGCCTAAACTCGCCACGCTGGCCAGACGGCTTGGCGAAGATTTACATATATGAAGATAATATATTAAAATACACCTTTTTAAGACGAGCAGTAAAACTATATAATGATTGCTTGGTTGACGTGGACATAATTGCTTGCTCTAAGTCAGTGTATAGGAGCAGGGTCCGTGAGATAATTAGAGTTAAGTATTCCATAGAATTAACTTAAATGTGATTTTTACTTTCTTTTATGGTTTAATTGTATTTTGAAAATGTAATAAGTATAGTTCTCTTTCACAGTTTTGGTACTCCAGGTCTAATTATTTGTATATTGTTTGTTATATAAATTGTATTGTGACTGTTTGTTATCATAATAAAATAAAATATATTATTAGGAAGTACAAATTTGTGGAGTTAAAATATATTGTTCTGCTTGTTTTAAAAAGAAAGTATTAGGTAGTTTTTTAAAGATGTGAATGGAAGGAGCTTGTCTGATGGTCAGTGGAAGTTTGTTCCACTGGCGAGCAGACGATACGGTAAATGAATCTGAATATCTGCTGGAAGGCATTATAATACATACATACATATCTTCACGCCAGATCCCTTACGGGGTAGGCAGAGACAATTGAGCGCCACTTGACACGATCACGACATACCTCTTTCGCTTCATCGACATTCATCAACCTCTTCATACATGCCCTTTTGTTACGAAGGCTTTTTAATTCTCCTTCAGCTAGTGTTTTATTTATTTAATCGTTATTATATTAGATATAATATTCGGATCTTAACCACCGAAACTACATTGAGAGCATCTTTTTAATAGATGTATGAAGGAAACATAAAAATTGTATAAATTTGGTACCTTAAAAAACGAAAACAAAACACTTGTTAAATAAATTAAAAGCTACCTAAATAATAAAATTAAAAATAAACTAAACAAAACCTTAAATTAAATAAACTAAAAGATAAACCTAATTAATATAAAAACTAAATACTTACAAATATCTTGATTATAATCTACATGTCATCGAATCCAGGAGAAGATGAACCCAATGTTCCGAGGACTCCGGCGACGTTGCCTCGTTGGATGGCAACACTGATCCTCTGAATAAGATATTCCCTACTCAAAGGATCACCTGTTGACGCTCGGATGGCAACGCTTATGTCGCGTATTTACGATAAAATAAATGAATAAATTATAATACGGAGTAATAGGAATAGTTATCTTGAAGTTGTCGTTTTATCATCATTACAGCCCCTAGAACACAGCGTCCTAGACATCCACTGCTGAAGATGGTCCTTCCAGAACATACATATATCATACGATATAAATTCCTCTTTCCCCCAAGAGATATTACTGAAAAAGTATAAAAATTCATATTTTAGAAATTACTTTACGTTTAAGAGGCGTTACATTCGTCATATTTTACGACTTGCGAAACATTATGAAGTTTTTACGACCAGTTCGTTGACTTATGTTCAAAGCTAGAATTAATATTTATTTAAAACTTTTTGCACTATATACATAGGCGGACCTAATAATAATAAACTTTTATTTCGGACTTTACATCCATAAATTGTTAGTAAGTTAGTATACTAATAATAATTTATTTTAAAATATCCGCTACTGGAGGCTGTCTACTTGACTGTATGCAGCTGTATCCAGTGCTCCAGCAGCGGAGAGTCCCACCGATCTGCCAATACGTTTAGGAGCCTGTTGGTACTGGTTCTCATGCGGCACAGCATAGACGCAGATCTTTTGCGCATAATTGTTTGAAAACTGTCAGTCATCGAATCAGCAAACATACCCGAGGCACTGCAGAACCTCGGCAGCCCCATCAGGATCCTAAACGCATTATTATACTGGACGCGCAGGTCGCTGTACGCTCTCCGAGTATAGTCCACCCATAGGCTGCACGTGTAAAAGGACTGGCAGTACGCCCTAAAAAGAGTCACTTTTACCTGGGCGGTGCAGCGCGCAAACCTACGGGCTAACATATTACATCGGACAGCCAACGACCTGCGCTCCCGCTCAATATCTACATTATCTTTAAGGTCCTCGGTGACCCAGTGGCCCAGATATTTAAATATTTAAATATTGCCGCTAGACATTCTTACTGGATCAACCTTAGGGACATTACGAACATGGTACGAGTATGTGGAAGGTTCGAGCAAAATGAAAAAAAATATTAAAGAAACAGTTGTTGGAATAGATAGATAAATTATTTATTGCACAGAAAATAATACATTTTACAGTACATAGGCGAGCTTAATGTCTAAAAACATTTTCTAACAGCTAACCTTTGGGAGATGTGAGCAGGGATTGTAAGGTGCATAACCGCTAATATTTGAGATAAAGAGATTTATTGAGTTAAAAACTAAAAAAAAAAATAACGATATTAACAATACATTCTAAATGAATTCTATTCAAGAAGTAACAATTTTCTATATAACTAATTCCTACAGCCCCTAAAAGACAGTGGGAAGACATCCATTGTTGAAGATGGGCCTTACAGAAATTTCTGGAGAATTTGGCCTACACTTACCCAAGCTGGCCAGACGGGTTAATCTATAAATAAAAAGGCCAATATATACAATATATATATACACCTCCCCCCCCCCTCTTTCATACACTAATTCATTCTGTCTAGCTTTGATTCTCATACCGTTTGGTTTCTTATTGTCCCTCCTCCTTGCGTCGTTCTACTCACTGCTGAGGGTCTTGACCCCCTCCACGGATCACTTTGTCCCGGACGATGCTGCGCTATCCAGGTCTGTTTACGGCTGCATGTAGGGCATCGTGTATCTGGGTATTTAGTGAGGTGCGGATCTGGTCAGACCAGCGTATGGGGCTTCAGCTACGCGGTCTTTTGCCTTCGACTTTCCCTGTGATAACAAGCCTTTCCAGGTTACCAGGTGTTTTACGGGCTATATGGCCGAAATACTCAAGGACTCGTTTAAGTCAGATGGAAGACAGCCTAGTAGAGATTTTGTGCTCCTTGAGTATTGACACGTTAGTTCTTCGCGCTGTCCAAGGGATACGCAACATACGTCTCCAACACCACATCTCAAAGGCATCGATGCGGCCACGATCACCATATTGATATTTCGGTCCTTCCATATTCCTTTTAACTGACTTATTGCATTTTTAGCCATGCCAATTCTTCTTCGAACTTCTGTCTCACATGAGCCGGTGTTGGAGATCAGAGAGTGAATCAATAAATCATCAATGATACGCCCCCTGCCTGAAGAGCCAACGCGGGTGGGGGTCGCATGCCCGACTCTTATGATTTATTAAAATTCCAGAAACTATTAAATTCATTTATTATTATGTAACACATTACTACGTCTCCGTGACAACTCAAACATTCCTTCAAAACTATCAAAACTATATAATTAATTTTCTTACAGGTCGCCGTAATATTCCGCCTTTTGTTTGAACGTCTGCAACACGTACAATCGCACCAGAGCCTTTAAAAGTTTTAACAATTCTGCCCATCGGCCAAACCCTTCGTGGTAACGCCCAATCGACTATTAACACTATGTCACCTTCTTTAAGTTCATCGACGTCTATTCCAGGTTGTCGCCTCGGAGCCAACGTAGGCAAATATTCCTTCAGCCACCGCATCCAAAAATGATCAGCTAATCGTGCAGCATGCTTCCAACCAGAACGTCGGACCAGATCGCTGTCATTGAGATCGGTCGGCCAAGTGACTGTGGATGAAGTTCCAATTAAAAAGTGAAATGGTGTTATGGCTTCTGAAAAATCTGGTGAAATTGGTATATACGAGTACGTGAGAGGTCGGGAATTTACTGTGGCTTCCGCTTCCAATAAAAATGTTAGGAATACTTCTTCCTTGGGAGTACTCTCCTTAAGGGTCCCATGTAAAGCCCTTTTAACAGTTCGCACCATTCGCTCCCATACCCCGCCCATAAAAGGCGCAACTGGAGGAATAAAATGCCATGATATTTTATTGTTCGTGGCAAACTCTTCTACAGACTGACCAAAAAAAGCACCCAACTCGCGACTTGCTCCGATAAACGCCGCACCATTGTCTGAGAAGATTTTAGCTGGAGATCCACGACGAGCAATGAGGCGCCGCAGACTCATGATTGCAGAGTCTGTAGACAGACTGGAAACAACTTCCAAATGTATAGCTCTTGTCACTAGGCAAGTATACAAAGCCACGTAACGTTTTTCGTGGCGTCTGCCAACTCGTACATTTAAAGGGCCAAAATAATCAAGTCCCACGTTAGTGAAGGGACGGGTGTGGTGTTCTAACCGTTCTGGAGGAAGATCGCCAAAGGGTGGCAACTGAGGCTGTGCACTCTTCTTTTTGCAAATAATACATTGTCTTGAAATACTTCTAATAACATCTCGACATCGTAAAATCCAAAAACGTTGCTTAAGTTCATTAAGAATGACTTCATTAAAAGCATGTCCATATTTAATATGATAGCTTGAAACAAGTAGGCGTACTATAACATGTCGGCCATCCAAAATTATAGGCGATTTCGTTCTATCTGAAACACCGACTGTTGACATAATACGAGAATTCAAGGTTAACATTCCATCCGTGGCAATTATAGGGTTAAGTGTAAATAAGCGACTAGATTTGGGCAATGACTGGTTATTCTTTAAAAGTGCGATTTCTTCCGCAAAACTTTCCTCTTGCGATCTACAAAATAGAATCTTCTCGGCGTGTTCCAAATCAAGAGTTAACAAAGTTGTATTAAAAGAAACATTATTAGAATTTGAAGAACCAGGTAATTGAATAAAAGACCGAAACTATATACATAAACGTATGTGAACACCAGCCAGTCGTCAACAGGCCCTGTATTACAGCTAAGTCTGAGTCGTGGCTACGGAGTGAAGGCACTCGTTGTTGGAGATGCTGGAGCCAAGGTATATGAAGTCTGTGACGCATTCTAGGTTCTTACCCTGTATTGTTACATATTTAATAGCCCTGATCCTCGCGCCTTCGACATGCATGTCAGCTCGATTTGCTCGAATGAAACTGACAGTTTTCTATGGAGATGTGTCGCTTTTCATTTTCGAATATTTCGAATCGACATGCAAGTCCTGGTCCTAACATCTTAGTCAAAATCCAAATTTTTGTCATTTGTTCTCGATCGTGTTCAACCTACTTGCGTAAATCATAAATTTATATTTCAATCGAAAATCGATTAAGTATTAGTTTTTGCCACTTTACACGATCGGACCAACGACATTCTTTTGAATTTCTCTCTAATACGCACAACTGTGCTCTTCGCTCCTCTCACAACAATCAGCTAAAGATTCCTTCGCATTGCTCTAGCAGATATTCAGATTCCATCACTGTTGCTGCCGCTCGTCAGTGGAACAAGCTATATGGAATAAGGCTATAAAGCGAGCACCGTCCGTCAACGTATTTAAAAACCTTCTAACCACATTATTTCTTAAGAAACAGAATGTATGTCTCTCGAATTAGTTGTTTGACATTTTATTTATATATATATATTTATATATATATCTATTTATTTATAGTATTATATAGTATGTATGTGTATTGATCTTTTATATTGTGTATGTATATTTATATTAAAGTGCTATAAATGCGTAATTATGTTTATTAGCTATTTTAATATTTTTCGTTACCCTGCCCATCACCTTACATGATCCCCAAAGTTAGCTGGTAAAGAATGCCTTATGGCTCGCCTACGTACTAGGTTTTTAAGCGCAATAAAGTATTTAAATAAAATATACAAAAAGTATTTATTCGAAAAAAATATTTACAAAAAATTAAATTAATATTAATACTAAGGATAGGGATATAAGTCCCGTCCGCGTGGAATGGTGGCAAGAACGCTGGCTGCATTTCCCCGCTGAATTGTAATACTGATTCTCTGGGCGAAGAAAGAGCCAGCCCTCTTGTCACCGAAGGAGACAACAAGACGCGGTGTTATGTCTTTTAAAAACTTTTTTGCACTTGAACTCCATGGGCCCAGAGTTTCTACAGCAAACGGCATAAATATGTAATCTTTTAATATACTTACATATTTACGCCGCTTGCTGGACTCCGCATTTTCCGCCGCGGCTCCCGTTTTATGCGCTGTCCCCCTGAGATGCGACGCGGCGAGGGTGTCGACGCACATGGCGTCCCACACCAGAGTACGTCCCCGTTCCCAGGGGACCAACGTCATACCATCGGGTCTCTTGCCATCATCTCGGATAACTCCAACTGGCTCTAGAAGAGCTGGAACCTCGATGGTAGCTAGAGCCCTTTTAATGATATATTTTTAATTTATTTATTTTAAATAAATTAATTAATAAACATTCTTCTTTAGTTAGAATAGAGTAAGCAGAGGTTATTTTTTTTATATACTGTAGTATATAAAAAGTGTATTTCTCATTGGTACATGCCGGGTGGGTTTGAACCGACCTTTGTAGGATTCTATATACGCGTTCTTACAACCGAGCCACCACCGCGCCAAGTAGATGGTAGCATTTTTTTTTAAATTATACTGGCATGACATTGCGCCCACCTAATGGTAAGTGGCGCGCGAGGTCTATGAATGTGAGCAACTGGAATCAGACACTCATGACTGACATCAGTTCCTAACACTATTCCGGCATGACTGGGCATGACGCCAATTCGTGCCTGATCCCGAAACGTATGGATACACTTTACTGTGTTTATCGGCACGAACGCTGGATACTTCCCCGCCCCGGCAGACTGTTCAAATTAAAGTCAAAATATCTTTATTCACGTAAATCTATTACAGGCATTTATGAATCGTCAATAATTTAATTATTTTGAATGATTCTACTCCTGCTAGTAGAAGACTAAGCAGCAAAGTGGTCCAATAAGTAAGCTGTTAGCAGAAGACCAGCAGCTTAGCAGATTCCAGTGACCTGTTAATGTTTAATCTGACTGAGAAAGGAATCTGCAAGGAAAACTCAGCTATATCAGATTTACAAAATAAAACATATACAGAACTACACCACAACTATCAATTAATAACCTTTTAAATCTTGTAAGTCTCAAAAGTATCTAGTACCTAGTAAGTCTTGTTTCTTGTTGTTGTTTGTTGTAAACCCAGTAAAGTGTATCCACACATTTCAGAATCAGGCTCGAATTGCCGTCATGCCCAGTCAAGCCGGCATAGTGTTAGGGACTGATGTCAGTCATGAGTGTTTGATTCCAGTTGCTAACATTTATGGACCTCGCTTCTCACTTACCATCAGGTAGTGTTGCCCAAAGCAAGACCACGACCAAGACTGGCTAAGTCTTGGTCGTGGTCTTGCACTCCTAATCTTGGTCTTGCTCTTGGTCTTGCGTAAGAGTCTCGCAAGACTTCTGCAAGACTCTTACTCTGACTCCATATATATTTTATTTTCTAATTGTACTAAGGAAATCTCTCTCCGCGATGTCTTTAGGGTACTTGAAAAATATCACAAATAAATTAAATAATTTATTGTATCCCTTTGCCAGTCTTCTTGGGACTATCACTGAAGGGTCGTCTCTAGAGGACATTTTTTACTTATAGTTTATTTTTTTATTAGGTTTAGTTTATATTTATTTTAATTTTTACTTTTAAGTAGTTTTAATTTATATTGTAATTATTTTATACTGTTTGTATATTACTTCATTACATACTTGAAATGTTTTATTATATACTAACCTTTATGTTCTGTAATGTGCTGTGGAAATGAATGATTGAAAAAATAAAAATAAATAAATAAAGGTCACATGTCATGCTAGTATAATTTTTTTATTTTTTAAATCCTACTATCTACCTGGCTACGCTAGTGATCAGATAAGATATGAGTTTTTTACGTGAGTAGGTAGTCACTCTTTTCCCAATTAGTTACTATAGTCTAACGCGTTCAGTTGAAAATTTTCATCGTCAAACACTCTGGTATGCCCGATAAGATGTTATAATAGTAAAAAATAAATAGTTGAACAAATTAAATCTAGTAGTACAGCAGCTTACAGTCGCTCGACTAAATAAATCCGAACAAAACTTTATCAGCAATTTACCAAATCCAATAATATAGGAAACGATGACTTGCAACTTTCCTAATAGATATTTTGGGATTAAGTTTGTTATAAAATAATAAGCTGATTGAGGTATATGCCAATATAGGTACTAACATCTTCTTAAAGTGCCATGGTCTACGCGGGGAACGAGTGCCTTCACTCCGTAGCCACGACTCAGACTTAGCTGTTAAGGCACGCAGGGCCAACAGTGAGAGAGAGACGGTTTTTAGGGTTTTAGTCCGTAGGCGCCTTGGGGTCTCCTTAGGAGGCCTCACGGTGATTCGGGCATGCGACCTACCGCGGACTGGGATCGTATTGTCAGGCTTGCAATCTCCGTCTTTAAAAAAAAATGTCATGGTGTGTGATTTTAATTTGTTGGCCAATGTCCGGATAAGGATCTAATCATTCCGAATTCAGGAAGTCTGAGGTTCTTGAGCCAGGTCGTACGTCTTCTCCCTGGCCTTCTGGAGTCTTGTATGACGAGCTTGTATAAGTAGTGTCCTAAACACTTTTATTTTTAGTTCATTAAACAATTTTATTGGAAGTATTTTTTTTCCTATCCGAGATAGTCCCAAGGAGACTGGCAACGGAGAGGCTAATAGAGGCGTTGGCAGAAATAATTGCCAGCCTTCCTATCTCTAGACCTTTCCGTCAGCCGCTTTGACAACTCTTTGTCCAGGTTCTTTGCCGAAAGTTCCCATGGGCCCATCGTCTATATTACCGGTACCAAGGTTGGCGTATTAATAGGATTTGAGGTGGTGGATCTTCTCCTACATAGTAAACACTATTAGTAATCTACAATGTGCGTATATTAAATAAACCATAAACATAAATAATATCGGATTAACACAATCTCGTCGAGAGTGACTTTCTGTAGTGACAGACGTCTTTCAGTTGTCAATCCAATACTCCTCCACACGAACGACTCCTAGTTTAATCCAGCTGCCTCTCTATGGTAGGCCAGCTTCTGGAGTGGTAGTCCCTTCGTCAACATGATAGCCATCATATCGTCAGTCCTTCTATACACCAAGTTAACAGCTCCAGCTCTTAAGTTTTCTTTAATAAAATTCTCCTTTATACTAATATGTTTTGTCTTAGAGCTCACTACTGGATTCTTACATAAATTTAAAGCTGCTTGCTTGTCATTGTAGATAGTCATCTTTTTATGTTTTATGCCCATATCTTCTAATCATCATCATCATCATCAGCCTGTGTCTCTCCACTGCTGGATGTAGGCTTCCTCCAAGGCTCGCCACTTCACACGATATTCTGCCACCCTCATCCATCCCCCACCAGCGACCTTCCTCAGGTCATCTGTTCATCTGGCGGGGGGTCGTCCCACTCTGCGTCTTCCAGTACGTGGTCTCCACTCCAGAACCCGTCTACTCCATCGTTCATCGGTTCTGCGACATATGTGTCCAGCCCATTGCCACTTCAGCTTGCTAATTTCAAAAGCTATATCGGTAACTTTGGTTCTTTGACGGATGTCAACGTTTCTGACTTTATCTTTTAGTGAAATCCCGAGCATAGCTCTCTCCATAGCTCGCTGAGCGACCTTGAACTTGTGGACCAGACCTACCGTCAGTGTCCCGTTTCTGCACCATACCACATTACTGGAAGAACGCACTAGTTGAAAACTTTTGTCTTATCTTATTATATATTCTAATAAAGATTGTAAATGTGTGGCTTCTTTAAAACATTCTGTTTTATTTATATTTATTTATTTATTTATTTATAATAACAAATTTGGAAAAAATAAATGGAAACATAAAGGGTCAATTAGAAGTTACAGCAAATGGACTACAAACATAAAATAAAATAAAGAATACTTACAAAAAATAAACAACAACAATTAATAAAAGCAGTTGTGGGTACACAGCTAAGGCATATGGGTTGTACAGTACAATCTGGTCAAGTAGCTGCGAGCAAACGTTGGCTTCGTATTAAACAAATCAAGTTCCGAACAGTTACAATTAAAATAGTTGCATGACCTCCAGAAGAACGAGCTTTGTCTGTAATTGGTAAAGCACATAGGGGCATGCAGAACGGAAGTGCTCCTAGTTCGTAGGCCGGTAGTTTTTAGACCAATTTTACCTAGGAGTTCGGGAGAATCCACCCGCCCACTTAAGATGTTGATAAGATATATAACGTCTGTTCGCTGCTTCCGTGATTCCCAGCTGATGACTGCTCCTCCATACATAAAACAATATCCTGTATATGAGCGTCTATCTACAGTTGATGATGCCCAATCTGCATCAGCAAATCAATTGTATTAATCCGATATTATTTATGTTTATGGTTTATTTAATATACGCACATTGTAGATTACTAATAGTGTTTACTATTTTTTTATTTAAAACTTTATTGCACGTTATACAAGAGGCGGACTTAATGCCGCTAGACATTATCTGACAGCCAACCTTAGGGACAATGGGGACCATTTCAAATGTAAGGTAGGTGCAAATATTTATAATAATAATAAATAAATTTATATATATGAAAATACAATGATATTACTAAATACATACTAATAACTATGATATATTAAATACTAATAATACATATACTACATATGATACCATTAAATAACTTATGAACCATTTAAATAATACGATGACACCATTTTTTTAAACATTTTTCGGTTGGATGCTTGTCGGATTTCTACCGGTAGTTCATTCCACAGATTTGCGGCGACAACAGCAAATGAGTTGGCCATAAATCCAGTATGGTGAGAGGGAATGGAGACTATGTAGGAGACGATCCACCACCTCAAATCCTATTACGTATATTCGCAACTTGAGGTCCTCAGCAGAAAATGTCATACTTCTTGTGCCTGACGAGGTTGCCTGTATCTGAGATGGAGCTAATGTGTGAGCTAGAGACTTGACATGATGGACCTACAGTAAAATTGGCTAAATGTGAAACTGCTTCTTTAAAAGCGTGTATTCTGATCACCCCGGAAGGGATACGGTCGTGATGATAATTTACTTTACAATATTATAATTTTTAAATTTTACTTTACAAGACCTTTAATTAAATGTGTTTTTCGATCTCTGGCTAAGAAATTAAGACAGTACTACACTTTGTATGGTTTATAGCCTGGGTGAAATATAACGAGGTGAAAAGACCGCCTCCTCTCCGCATGTCCGCCTTTTCCATGTCCGGTCTGCTAATGGAACACTCGATGGCCGCCCTTACGGGGGACTCACAAACCGAGATGCGACGTCGAAAGTCGCAATGCAGAAAACTAGCGGGTTAGCACACCCTAACAGCGTAACAAGCGTATAATATTTTTTAACCTTAATGTCAAATGACATTTTTAGATTTAAAAAAAAAAATCTTAGTCGGTCCACTCTTGGCAAAGTGGTCGTGGTCGCCTTTTCTATGCTTAACAAGCCGTCGCTACTCCTTTCGAACCGCAACTTTCCTGGTGCACTCATGTAGTAATATGATCCATTTCAGCCTTCATCTGGTCATTCACTTGCCATCCACTTTTCCCTGGACTATCAGGCGCTCGATAAATGTTTCTTCACGCCGCCGTGGCGAAGTTTCCGAAGAAAGCGTGATACAGTCGAGGAAAGGCGTGGTCTGAATTCGTGTCTATTCGCAGCAATGGAATAGCAATTTTCTTGACTACTCTCGTTAGATTAAGCCCGAGTATCTGAAGTCCAAAGATATTTTTTTAAATACTATAGAAAAATGAGGACAGCTAATAAAGCTGTGACGGAAATTGTGGAGTTCCGGTAAGCGGCGTATGTATTCATATTAAAAGATTACTTATTTGTGCTGTAGAAACTCTGGGCGCTTGGAGTCTAAGCGCCAAAAACCAGTATTGCAATTTAGCAGGAAAATGCAGCCAGCGTTTTCAGCATATCATACGGACGGGACTTATATCCGTATAAGTAATTTTAATTTTATTACATTTGTAAATATTATTTTTGAATAAAAGATACTATAATATTGTAACAAAATAAAACAATGGTAGCCATAATATCGCGTCGAAATTGAACTTGCGGTGAAGTTTGGCAAAATCTCGTGTGAGCTTGTCGATTTTGTCGTTGCGAAGTCGCGTACGGGATTGTGTGTTCACCCTTATTGCTACACGTAGGTATACATAATTGATGGTTACGACGATTTTATTATAGCATTGAGTCTTTTATGTGCATTTAATTGAATTCCCTTGAAGTATAAAGAAAAACGTCTTGCGTTAATGTAGTTTTAGGCACAAGTCAAAATATCTTTATTCACGTAAACCTATTACAGGCATTTATGAAACGTCATTAATTTAATTATTTTGAATCATTCTAGTCCTGCTAGTAGAAGACTAAGCAGCAAAGTGGTCCAATAAGTAAGCTGTTAGCAGAAGACCAGCAGCTTAGCAAATTCCAGTGACCTGTTAATGTTTAATCTGACTGAGAAAGGAATCTGCAAGGAAAACTCAGCTATATCAGATTTACAAAATAAAACATATACAGAACTGCACCACAACGATCAATTAATAACCTTTTAAATTTAGTTATCAGTACCTATGAGAATACAATAAAGTAATATACATACAGGTTATAGTTTTACTACATTGATATACGAGAATATGGAGGGACCTAAACATCACTATCAGGACCTAAGCAAGACTTGCTCGCAGTCTCGTTTTCTCCATATTCCCGTATCCTCCCGAAACCTGGACTCTTGGAGCCACGTCGAAGCCTTCAAAGTGTGGTGCTAGAGGCGTATGCTGCGCAATCCATGGAGAACAATTATACCAAAACTCAAGGAGCTCAAAGTCACTACCAGGCTCTCTTCCATCTGCCTGCAACGAGTCCTTGAGTATTTTTGTCATATAGCCAGTAAAAGCTTTGGTAATCTGTAAAGGCTGGTAATCACGGGCAAGTTTAAAGGCAAGAGCTGGTTAGACCAGATCCACACTACACACCCAAGTACACAAATCACTTACGGCATAAATTTTAACTTAATTTAGTTTTTGTGCAATAAATATTTTTTATTATTATCATTATTAAGTACGCCTTTGTACTTTGTGCAATAAAGTATTTTTTTAGATGTCTCTGTCGTAGTCTAAAATAATAATTCTCTATGTTATTCTAATATAGTATGATTTAATTTATGTCCCTACACGACATGACAAGTTCATCAATTTTAATTATGAAGTATACATGTCTCTCTGAATTCATAATTACCCTTCCAACTTGGTTTCTAAACCGACTAATCTAAGATGTCACCCTTCCCTTAACTTTGATTAGGCTTCGGGACACATTTAGAGTGGGTCGGGTCCACATATGGTGAGATCTATGCTTGGTATTTTACTGATAGATAGAATTCGAAACGTTAACGTCAGAGAATTAACACCTGAAGTGTCAATCAATTATTGTATTAAATGAGTGACATTTTCATATTTTTTAATATGGAACTTTATTATTTAGTGTCAAATGGTACTGAAGCTGCAGAAAAAAGACAAAATTCTAAGTGTCCCATACTCCCACCGTGCGGGTGCCGGGTTTATGAAGTGTGGGTAAGAGATGAGGAGAATGGTATTTCGGGCTTGCTCGGGACTCGGGTATTCTGGTTTTGAAAAGGAGGCCTCCTTCTCACTATCCACCATTCCAGTCCTCTCCCTACCTAACCAAATACTGTATGATTCCGTTAATGCCGTCTTGGAAGGTCTTTCCATAATGTTGACGGCAGACCTGCTTAGCCCCAATTATTTCAGTAAGTGATGCAAAGATTTTGCTGGAACTCCTCTCGCACCATCCTCCACTGCGTAAAGCTGAGTTCCGTTTTTTTTCTTTGAGATCAAAATATTTATTCGACTTCAAGCTGTGGTCTTTTGGAATATTTGATTCCCACGGAACGGTAAGTACGGTAAAGGATAAAAAAAAAGTAAGTTCCGAAAAAACACTAAGATTTCGGGCCTATAGTCTGATACAGCTAGTTCATCTGGGATCTTATAATTAAGAGAGCACGATTTTTTTTTTATTGGAAACAGATAGATCTTAAAACATAATAATAATAATAAATTATTTATTTCAGAATTAATTCCATAATTATTAGTAACATTTTAACTTAGAACTATGTTAGTAGGTATACACATTAATTAAAAATTTAAAAACGTACAGCAAAAATAATAACAATACGTAATACTTAATTTGCGTAGTATAAATCGCTACAAATATTTTTGAATTTATATAAATAAGTACAACAGTTCTAAAAGTTACACAAGCCAGCAAAACTTTCACTTAAATATTAAATTATAGATTTAAAAAAAAAAAAAAATAGGCATAATGTTAAAAACAATACCTATTATGCACTACATCTGTACTAAGATACCTTTGGCAGTGATTTTTATCGTAATAAGGAATACAGTCTAGACAATTTGGCATTTTAATCCACTACAATAGCGTAGAGCGACCTCTCCAGGGAATAATTAAAATCTAATAACGAAAAATTATAGACATATATATATATATATATATACAAGGGATTGGCCTTAATATTATTATTAGTTTTATATAATTATTTTCCCATTTTCTAGTTTGATCTTATTATTACATTACATCTAACCCGTCTGGCCAGATCTATTTGTTATGTTGATGTTTGTGTGTGTCTCGAAGGTTGTTGTCAGTGTTCAGGTTCTCATGGTGTGGCGTTTGCGGTGGTCGTCCCTGCCTTAGAACGTCATTGCAGTGGTGGCAGGTATGTCGGGTCCCGGTCCGCACCCTAAGGGCCTGGTTGAGCGGGGGGATGGCTGGCACATGCGTTATGTCCGTGATCGAGTGCTGCTGTGGGGGCCTGGGACCGAGGCCGAACACGTTTAATTTATTGTTCTTAAATTAGCAGAGGTTTTGCGTTTTGCCAGCTTTCGGGTTGCACACGGGCAAGTCCTAATTCTGGGGTACCACTGTACAGGGTGAATTTGAAAGATATTTATTTATTGTTGTTGTGTAATTCTGTTATTGTTTCATTTGTAAATCTGCTATAGCTGAGTTTTCCTTGCAGATTTCTTTCTCAGTCAGATTAAACATTAACAGGTTTTGCTAAGCTGTTAGTCTTTTGCTAACAGCTTACTCCTTGGACCACTTCGCTGCTTAGTCTTCCACTAACAGGAGTAGAATCATTCTAAATAATGACGTGCCACAAATGCCTGTAATAGGTTTACGTGAATAAAGATATTTTGACTTTGACTCTATTCCACACACGATGGGCCCGGCACCTATTGTAAATCTAAATTTACGTCCATGGGCAAAATGCCGTGGTCCGGGTTGTGAACTAAATGGAAATTACACTTCAGCGGCCGTTGAAGGGCAAAACTTTTAATCACGTATTCGCAATCAACGCACGATTCTCTAAACTTCACATCGGTTAAAAGTTAATGTGTTTATTTAACGGAACTAGGTTTTTTTATTTTTATTATTTATTATTTGCTTTCTTATTAGCACTTTAATTCGAATAATACAAGTTGACAATTACTGTGATCAACTGTAAAAAGTTTTTGTACTAGATAAGTTTTTCAAAATTGTGTAATAATCTAATGTTTGAGTCTTAATAAATAAATATATAAAAATAAATAAATCGGTTATGGCGTTTAAAATTTAAAGGTTTTTTTATTATTAAAACTTTATTGCACAATATGTACTTAACGACGCTAGACATTCTCTGACAGCCAACCTTAGGGACGCTGTAGAACATTAAAGACGTAAGGTAGGTGCAATTAGAGAAATATGATTACGTAATAAATATGCAATATTATCTAAACTACAATAATAAATACTATAATAAACTAAATACTTATAATACATACATACATATAATAATATACTGAATAAACTAAATGAGTTGTTAAGAGCGATTTAAATAATATTGTTATACCATTTTTTTTAATGTTTCAGGTTGGCGCCAACAACAGCGAAAGAATCGTTCATGAATCCAGAGTGGTGCGATGGAATGGACAGAATAGAGTCGTGTCAGGAGCGAAGAGACTTATCGTGAAATGAGGAAAGATATGTAAATTTGTCCTTGAGGTATTTTGGTATCTAAAAACGTAAAATAATAATTTGGTCATTCTAAATATATTTTAGATCTATAGTGGATCGCCGATGAATCACGGCACAGTATACTTGGTCGTCAACTATCTTTTTTTACTTCTACCTACATTTGCATTTATTAATTTAATTAACTTTCTTTATTAATTTAATTATTTTGATTCGTTGTCTACAAATAGTATTACATTTTTGTATAAAAACATTAGGATTTCAATATATATCTACGTGTAATTAGGTAGTTTTCTATCTATTTTTAATTTATCTTACTTATATGTATCTTATTTCATTAATTTTATATAAATATTCTATATAAATATATTCTATATATATATATTCTATTCTATATAAATATTTTATCTATTCAATATAAAAAAAAATATTATTAGCATTCCTTTAAGTTCATTCAATATCTATTTATTCCATAATAGTTTCTTTGGTGTATAAATATATCGAATCATACTCATTCCGCACACAATGAATTCTGCTTCCCTGAATGCCTACTCTTCGTTCGGGTCGCAGGGTTTTACAAATACTGGAAAATAGTTTACGTCACTCTATTTGTTTATACCTACTTACTTATAAAATGTAAACTTGAAATTTTTGACTTCGAATAAAGTTATTTTATTTTTTTATTTTGGTGCCGCAGGCTCGTTGAGAATAGAAAAAATCCCAGAAAATAAGCTTTTCGTTTTAAAAAATATGTTTTTGACATGTAAAAGCGCAGAATACATTATATTTGACCGCCTCCGTGGTCTAGTGGTAACAAATGTTGCCGTGAACTCGGAGGTCGTAGGTTCGATTCCCACCGGGGGCAAGTTGTACATTGTATAATTTGTCTCGGTCTGGGTGTTTATATGTATAATATGTATATATTTACAAAAAAAAAAGAAAGTATAATATGTAGTTTATCAACCATCTAGTTTCCGTAACACAAGCCTCGTAGCTTACCACGGAAACTAGATGGCGCTGTGTGACCTGTCTGAAAATATTTATTTTATTTATTTGTACATTATATTACATACACTACATATAAAAATATACTGAATAAACTAAATGAGTTGTTAAGAGCTATTTAAATAATATGAATATACCATTTTTTTTAAATGACATCAATCCGAAAGGATGCTTGTGTCAGCTTTGCGCCAACAGCAGCAAAAGAATCGTTCATGAATCCAGAGTGGTGCGATGGAATGGACAGAACAGAGTCGTGTCAGGAGCGAAGAGACTTATCGTGAAATGAGGAAAGATTTAAGAATGAAGAATTTAAGAAATTTGTCCTTGAGGTATTTGGCTGTAAAGGCTTGTTGAGAATAGAAAAGTTCTCAGAAAATAAGGTTTTCGTTATAATAGTTATTTTTTTGACATGTAAAAGCGCAGAATACATTATATTTATTCTCCTATGCCTTCTTGCAAAATAAATAAATTGAATTGAAAAATTGAATTGAATTTACGGCATTAAGCTCGCCTATGTACCCATCGCTGACAGTGGAGGTCTACGATTTAGGCAGTGATAATAATCACTCGCGGAATAAAACCGCAGTGCCTTTGCCTTAAACTTTAAAAGTTATTGAATATTAATTTAGAATTGATCAATGTTCGACGTTGTGGTTCGTTAGGAATTATATCAAACGAAAATCGAAAGCCATAGTAACAAAGCTAATTGACATTTCAATATTGTTTACAGAAAAAGTTTAACATGAGAGAGCGGGCTCGGGAGTCGGGTATCTGGTTCCAGGGTTTTCCCTCACCATCAGCAGTTGATAGAAAATTAAACACAGACAATTTGGACATATTGTCACTTTCATAAACCCAAATATAGACAGAGAAAAATATAAAAACACATTTATAACGACTTTCCTCTAGTTTACTCAAACAAATCTATGATTAACATATCTCTAGTGTCTGTATTTTTTTTCCTGAAAAACAGACTACATTTGTCAAAAGAACGTGCATGTTTTTGTTTTTTTAAATTAATTTACTGTGGATATTGTTAGTCAAAAGTGGTGTTGTTTTGTTTAATAATGTGCTACAATGTGAATAATTATGGAATACGATAAATTGGATTTTAAATATGGGGCACAAGTTGCAGTTAAAATTTTGCGGTTTTCCCGCGCTGTTAACTCCCATATTATACCCGAAGTGTTTGGGCTATAATGCCGCGAGTGACTCCAAGAAAAGCATCAAATTCTGCAACATCTGGAATTTGATGATAACCTCATTAACTCATAAAAAAGGAAGATATATTACGTCAGACTTGGCTGTATGGGCTGGACCCTTTGCCGTCCCTATCACCTCATTCATCATCCATCGGAACAAGAGAACACAACCAGAAAACAACTGTCAGAGATTCATTACTTTCCTTTTCACTACAACAGCTGCTTTGTACTGGTTTTATTAAATTTAATTTAATTACTTCAGCTTGCTAATAAAAGCAATATAAATTCATCTAGTTCATCTGCCAGATATTGTTCACCCCCAGTTTGGGTAAGTATTATATAGCAAATAGTACGCGGTCACTTAATGACCACGTGCAGTAAATTTATTTTGTGCACCACCTCTGTAGTTTCACCAGCTAACCGGTATCTTGTCTTGGTGTAGACTGGAGTGGTGGTGGATTTGCAAACGCGTGTTCCCCGTACGTTCCAGGGTTCTATGTCTAGACTTTAGAGCTGGGACAAGATAACCCCGCTGTCCAGGATCCCCGTCTTCAGGCTCTTTGATGGAAGGTACCCCTACGTACAGTCAATGGATGCATAACTTGACCCTACCTTGTTTAATTGTAAGCTAATTATCTTTGTGTTAACTTCATTTTGCACTTCATTATTTAATATGCCTAAGGTGACAAGTATAGGTCAAATTCTGCGGCAATTTCTGAAAGTCCCATCGCCAACAGTAGAAGTCTAGAACTCTGTGTTAGAGGTTATATTGGAAGCAGTTTTTTGTGATTATCTATTTCGAATATTTTCTCCCTTCGTCAATGATCCGTAACTTAAATAATGTTTCTTTTTATGACCAGCCCGTGACTGGTCATTATTTACGCATTTTATTTGACTTGCAATTTCACATGTGATTGTTTATTTGATAAAATTTATATCCGCCTATCTTTCTTCTTTCCATAACAAATATTTTCGCTCTTCTCAAAATTCCCTTCTATCTGTCCCCACATTGTCTCCAACTCTTTCGTAGTAGTTGCTACTAATTTATGGAACGATCTACCTGTCAACATACGGCAAGCAACTACCAGTAATCCTATTCTGTTACTTAGTCGCAAAAGTGGATTTCGTTATTTACGTCAGATCTTGCGTCATAATTACAAAATATTATTCAATTCTCAACTCTATAAGCGCTCGACCTTGACAGCGGCCGTGCAAATATCAACTTTAATAGCGTGATATATATATATATATATAGTTAACGGATTCCAATTTTTAACGTTTGCGCTTAAGTAACAGAATAAAAATTTGTTTATGGACATTAAAAAAAAATTTTTCTTCATACTTTCTAAATGACATGAAAATAATCCAACATTATTTACTATTTGTTGTACCTCCTAGTTTAAAGTGTAAATACTTTGTTTTTTTATAAAGTTGAGTTATTAGGTATATGTTAATATTTGCTACGCCCCTACGCGGTGTCATATGTATGCAATTACACTACATTGTAAAATTATTTGAGACATGCAATAAAATATTTAAAGAATTATAGGCTCATATTATATTAATAAAATATTTCCAGACAGGTCACACAGCGCCATCTAATTTCCGTGGTAAATAAAATAAATAAATAAATAAAAACGTTTATTTTCTAAAATACTTAAGCTAAAATACATATACACAGTAAGCAAACACATATTGTTTTGACGTTACTACAGAAACGAGATATGTTTTTATTGACACATTAATTTAGCTCTTGTAATTAAACATTGCAATGCCCTCCGCACTAATAGATTATTTTTATAACCTACTGTACGACGGATAGGCGAGACTCACTGCAAGCGCCCGCGCCGCAGCAAATGAATGAATGACGTTGAATATAAAAAATGGTCAAGCCGTGCCTCGTGGTCTCGGCACACAGTACATGTTGCATGGACAGATAAAATACAGTGGCAGTATTAAAGGTACACTATATTTAGGTAAAACAAAAATAAAACTTAAACTTACATAGAAACAAAACTAGAAATGAAAGCTGCTTATTCTATAAATATTAAATTATATTATTATATATCAAGTAAACATATATTTAAATAGTTAATAATTGTAATGTGTAAGTATAGCGTCCATATAAGGAAGGAATTAATAATTAGGTAAGTATATAATAAATAATGAGAAAAGAAAATAAATAAAAAGTAAAGAAAAGTGTCTAATCTACCTATTATTGCGTCACCGAACATATTTTATTTTATTTTAAATATATATATATTTTTTTTGTCGTGACCAGGTGAGTTCCAGTGAAGGAATCAGTACTGTAAGAGTAACTCATATGTACATCCAAGTATGAGTTTAATGTATATGTCATGTTATATTATTTTATTATGACATACATTTATTTATATACATTATACGTATGTACAACCACACACAATATACACATTCAACGGATATTTTATGTTATTGTTAGCTTTTCTGTTTTATTTAATAATGTCAAGAAGAAGTTCAGTTGTTGCATAATCAATATTTAAAAGAAATGTATCAATCATTTTATTACATTGATACTTTGAGAGGTGTTTTATAGTTACCTGTTCACTGATTTTATTATACAAATGGGGCCCTAAAAATAATAATGATGATTGTGCAAAACCAGTTTTAAAATATGGCGTGGAGTATACAATATCCTTTCTTCGCTTGCCAATAGTTTTAGGGAAAGGTATAGAATGTTGTTTTAAAACCGATAATTTAATGAAAAGTTGACGTACTGTAAGGACATTGTTTTCTGCATACAATTTTGTAGTAGGATATTTAATAGGCTTGTGGTTCATCACTTTAAGAATCGCACGCTGTGCCCTTTCAACCTTTAGCATATCAGTTTTGTTTTCTCCCCCCCATACAGTTATTCCATAAGCCAGTATAGATTGACAGAGTGACAAATAAACATTTCTAAGGATTTCATGGTCGCCAACATTTCTCAAGGCTTTGAAAATATGCATTAACTTTCTCGCCTTAGAAGAGAGGTTATCAATTTGATACTTCCAAGACAGATAATTGTCAAAAGTAATTCCCAGGTATTTTATGGAGACATCTGCAGAAAGACGAGGACAATTGCATTCATTTAAATGTGTTTTACATGTATGTACTGCAATGGAGTAATGGTCTGGCGGCTGCGTTTTTGCATTTATACTAAAGCAGATGTACTTAGTTTTAGTAATGTTTAGGGTAAGTAGATTGCTGTCTAACCATGTGGATATTATGCCGATACCTTTTTCTGCGTCTACCTTTACCTCATCCCAAGAATTCCCGCTAAATAAGACCACAGTGTCATCAGCAAAAGTGGTAATCTCTGCATTGTGAAGTCGAAGGTTGCACAGGGAGTTTATGTAAAGTAGGAACAGTGTTGGGCCTAGGATACTTCCCTGTGGGATACCATAAAATACAATCAACTCAGGACCAATGACATCGCCAATTCTTACAGCTTGCAACCTATCACTCAGGTAATCCTCGAACAACAACAATTGAACGCCCCTAATGCCAATTAGTTCCATTTTCCTAAGGAGAATAGGGACAGAGACTGTATCAAAAGCCTTTGCAAGGTCAATAAAGATTCCGAGACATTTCTTCTTCGCTTCCTGTTTCCTGACTATCTGAGAAATTAACCGTTCCATAGCATCGATAGTCGACAATTTATGTCTGAAGCCAAATTGATTGGGTGATATTAAATTAAACTGGTTAAGATAGGCAAGTAAGCTTTTGTTAATAATTTTTTCCAAAATTTTCGAGATAGTTGGTAAGAGCGAAATAGGTCTATAGTTAGTTATACAGCCTCTGTCTCCACTCTTGTAAATAGGTATAACAATGGATTTTTTAAAACTTCTTGGGAATACCCCTTGGGACAGACATAGATTAAAAAGGTGAGACAGCTGGTTGTTAATAGTGGTGGCAGCAAGTTTGATAAATTGTGTAGAAATGCCATCCCAGCCTGGTGAGCAATGTGTTTTTAGTGACTTTATTATTACTAGGATTTCAGAAGGGTCCGTTTGTAAAAGAGCTAAGGAGTTAACAGCAGATTTATTAGAATCTATATTTTTTGCTAACTGCGTTTCTGTTTTGTTTACTCTATTAAGGATGGTTTTAGCCATCTCTGAACCAATATTAGAAAAGTATTTGTTTGTATCAGTTACAGCTTGCATAGGAGATGAAGAAGAAGTTAGGAGTTCCAACGGTACTTTAGATTTTTCGCCATAATTGCATAGCAAGTGGTAAGCTACAAGGCTTGTGTTACGGAAACTAGATGGTTGATAAACTACATATTATACTTTTTTTTTTTTGTAAATATATATTTATTATACATTAAACACCCAGACCGAGACAAATTATACAATGTACAACTTGCCCCCGGTGGGAATCGAACCCACGACCTCCCAAGTTTACGGCAACGTTTGTTACCACTAGACCACGGAGGCGGTCAAAGTCAATATCATCAGAGAATCATAGGAGCGACCTTAGTACTAATATATATTACGTTTATAAACTGTTTTCAAGGGCGACCACAAATCGTCTCGCCCGGAGAATGGATGATTTGTAGCCCCCGGAGCATTCTTTTTTTGCGATATTCTGAACTGCATTCATAGAAAAGTAAAGTAAAGTATCATCACGACCGTTTCCCTTTCCGGGTGGTCAGAAACCACGCTTATAAAGAAGCGGATTCAAATTTAGCCAAACTTTACTATAGGCCAAAGTGTCAAGTGACAAGTTCGTCGATGTCTCCAGCGTACCAAACTCGAGAAATATCACAAATAAATTAATTATTAATTAAATGTATTTATTTACATTAATAAATATTTTTGTGTCCCGACCAGGAATCGAACCCGGTACCTCCGAGTCTAAATCCACGGACTTAACCGCTAGACCACGAAGGCAGTTTTCATAGATTTTGGAAAAAAATACAGTCAGCAAGAAAATGGAAATTTTTGAGAATATGTAAAATATGTACGTTCAAAAAAGCATACACAAAATTCACCGCTCAAAACTGGTGCCAGTTTCTGTATAAATTTAATTATAACATAATTATGACAAACTAAATTGGTTCGATAAAATCAAATCGACAGCGTATGTTTAAGTGATTAATTCTGTACCGTAGACATAATATATAGGACCGACCCATCCGGATAAATAAAAAATTGGTGACGATTCAGCAAAAACGCACAAATCAGATAGTGTAGTACAACCTTTCTCTTCGTTCTTCTTTCAACAATCAAATTAAAACCCCCTTCCACTCCTCTAGCAGATTCAGATTCTTTTACTGTATCTGCAGCCTGGCCAATAGACGGTCACCGTCTGCCAACGTTTTCAAACTATTTCTAACCAACCAACATGTTTCTTGATAAACAGGAGCACACTGCATCTAGTACATAAATATTTGGCACACAATATAAATAAATAAAATAAAATAAATATTTTCAGACAGGTCACACAGCGCCATCTAATTTTCGTGGTAAGCTACAAGGCTTGTGTTACGGAAACTAGATGGTTGATAAACTACATATTATACTTTTTTTTTGTAAATATATACATATTATACATATAAACACCCAGACCGAGACAAATTATACAATGTACAACTTGCCCCCGGTGGGAATCGAACCCACGACCTCCCGAGTTCACGGTAATATATTTATGTATATTTATGTGTGTGTCTTTGTATGTATATGTACTCGTATATATGCTGCCTCCATGGCAAGATAGTCATCATTTCTGCAACCGGCCGTATAACTCCTCAGCCTGTAGGTATTTATCAGGATAAATGTTATAAATTTTAGACGCGGCGTTATTCACCATACAGTAGTGTTTTGTTAGATAATCTTTAAAAAAATAAACCTTTTTTATTTCAAATGACACCTGAAGCCAAAAAAATCTATTTAATATTTGAAATTTAAACGTGCACATCGAACACGACTATAACCAGCAATGACTGTCATACGCTAATTTAATTTATAAAAATTGTCTTTAAACTTAGCTTCTTGCCCTGTCTTTTCATATATTTAACGTGTGTTATGAACATTTTCCATGGATATAGGTCGATGTTCAGAACCCAATGCTTAGTCAGTTGATTAAATTCCTTAGCAAATGTACCCTTTAGTTGTAAAGTTTCTACTATTGCTTAATACATACGGCTTATCGCCTTTTAGGTTAAATGGAATTCTCTATTCAGAAATACATAGTTTCTTGGCATTCCATGAACCACTTACTGATAGATTGAGCAGGTCTTCCGTCAATACATTTATGAAACGAGCTTCCTATACGATACGACATCAGTGGAAAAATACAAATATTCTTACTGAACTTGCCGTTCCGTGGGAATCAAATATTCCAAAAGACAACATTAAATCGAATAAATATTAAGATCTCACAAAATAAATGATCAGGAATGCGTTCAAGACTCAGCTTTACGCAGTGGAAGTTGGTGCGAGAGGAGTTCCAGATAAATCTTTGCAACACTTACTGAAAGAATTGGGCTTAAGTAAGTCTGCCGTCAATACATTTATGGAAAAAGCTTCCAAGACGGCATTAACAGAATCATACAGTATTTAAAACCGCATTTTTGCTACGCTAACTGGACTCACAGCCCCGCTTCTTACAGAGGTTGCATTCGCTTTCCGTAACTACGGACAGGGCATGGGGTTATGCATTACTCCCATTCCACTTCCCATAATTTATGCAGTATTTGGTTGAGTCATCGTCAATATGTCAAGGTTCAAATGAAATGTGACTATTTGAAAATTTATGAAGTTCAGAAAAAAACTAATAAGTAGGGAACAAAAACTGAGCTAAATTTGGATTACTTGCTCCTCTCATAAGGTGGCAATGATTTTGGGAGTAGTCACAAGTTGTAGGAACTGATATCATGATAATGTGTAAATAAACAGTAAAATAAAATCACATGTGCTGCTATACGGAAACGTAATTTTATTTCCGAAAACATTTCCCGAACACAATTAAGAAAGAATAAATAAAATTCTGTTTGTACAAACGACAAGGTTATGTCGGACTCAACATTTTGACAATAAATTATTTTCCGTACCCGCTCACCACCCCGTTGGGACATAAATCCTTTTTTCCCATGGACATGTAATAAAAATATAATATGGAACAACTTTTAGTAGCATTTACGTTATTATATAGTATGTAGTAAGTATAATTATATTTTATTTATGTATATATCGGTAGATAAGTACCATTGCTTTTTTCTTTTCTTTTATAAGTAGTTTTCTCAATAAAACTCATTGTCAAACATTAGTGGTCATTCACCCACAATCCCTGATCACTTCTTCTAAATGTTAGCTGTTAGATAATGTTTTTAGACATTAAGCTCGCCTATGTACTATAAAATGTTTTATTTTCTGTGCAATAAAGAATTTATCTATCTATCTATCTACGTTAGGCTTAATCAAAGGTTCATCATTACAGCCCCTAGATTATTATTATTATTGATATTGCTGATACGTCTATATCAACCACGTATGTAAAATTCATACCATTGTCAGTTATCACCATAGTCTATATATATTGTTACTAGCCACTTGTCCAGTCTGTTCTTAAAAGTGTTTACAGTTGGGGACTTCAATATGTCTTCTGGTATTTTGTTCCACATATTTACAACTCTGTTATTCATGAAGACATTGACATTCACATTTGTATTGCTAGATTTTCTCATCAATTTCATTCCGTGATCCCGACGGGGAAATATCATTGTGTTAAACCTAAACATTTTGGCTAGGTGAGGGTAGTTATAACGCCTGTTAGAATTTTAAATGTCTCAATTATATCTCATCTATATTAGTCCTAGCCTTAAATGTAAAGTAGTATCATCACGACCGTATCCCTTGCAAAGTGGTCAGAAACGACGCTATAAGCAAGTAAAACTAACTAACTTAGTAACTAATTAAATACCTCTTTCAGCACGGACAATAACAAGCATGCGTTATTACAAAGAATATCTAGCGGTCGCCAAATACTGTTTTGCCGCTCCTAACCTACCTCGATCGTGCACTCATCTAGTTACTTAGTGATTATCTTTATTAAATTGTTAGAATAGTCCTAGTCCTTTTTTAAGAAAAAAACATACAATAGTGATTTTTACATCCATCACATTACCCATAGGCTTTGTGGAATTTTCTAGTGGAGGATTTTTAAAACAATTATTATGGGATATTTTAGACCTTAAGTATTTTAAAGTTACCTAGTATAGCTTTTAATATCAAAAATATTTTTTGTCGTGCTGAAAGGGATAATATCATGGCTGTAATAAATATATAGCGAATATTAGCGGCAGTTTGGATCTAACATTTTGTGGCGGGTCCTTCTTTAAATGTAGGTATGTCTATGTTTTTCAAAATTTATGACATAACCATTTACCCGTACGACATTCATTGCGCAGTTTTAACAATCTGCACTGGTTATTATTTTTAATTCAAACAGCAATGTAAAAGAAACGATTTTTATACCATATACTCTTACAGTACAATATCTATTCATTATAACAGCATCAACATCATCAGCCTTTACTGCTGGAAATAGATCTACCAACTTATAGAATCGTTAATAAATTGTCATTAAAAATTGTCATGAGATCTTTACCAACCCGTCTGGCCAGGCTAAAAGGCTCCGGAAATATGTTCTGGAAGGCCCATCTCCAGCAGTGGAGGTCTAGGACGCTGTGTTCTAGTGGCTGTAATGAAATGAAAATGATTTTTTTACATAGATTTTTATTATAAATATAGTAAAATTCATATATTATTTTTGTTATTGTTTTATTTGTATCATCATTACAGGCCCTAGAACACAGCGTCCTAGACCTCCACTGCTGGAGATGGTCCTTCCAGTACATATATCTGGAGAATTTGGCCTACACTCGCCACGCTGGCCAGACGGCTTCGCGAGGATATGATGTCAATTTTTATGACAATCTATTAACGATTCCACAAGTTGGTATTAGGTAAGAGGTAGTGACAACGGCATTCTGAAGATGATATCGTCGCGTTTTGACAGCGCTTTTGTTAAGCGCTGGATTGGAGTTGTAACTGGGAACGTGTAAATCTGTACAGCATTTGCGTTACCTCAATGTTATGGGGCAGTGACTTAATGTCACACACTATGAAAATGAACAATATTTTTTATATTTACATTGTTGTAATTTTTGATTAATGTGTATTTCTACTAACATAGTTCTAAGTTAAATTGTTACTAACATATATGGATCGAATCAGAAATAAATGAATTATTATTATTATTAGTGGAACCGGGACCGACGGCTTAAACGTGCTCTCCGAGGCACGGGAACGGTAAATCTATGACAAATGTACTTAAGAAAAGTGTATTTCTTATTGGTACATGCCGGGGAATTTGAACCGACCTTTGTAGGATTTAAGGAACGCGCTCTTTTTTTTTTTTTTTTTTTTTTTATACTGGACACGACATGTGACATCGCGCCCACCTGATGGTAAGCAGTACGCGAGGTTCAAGAATGGGAGCAACTGACGCCGGTCACCACGACCGACATCAGTCTCTACCACTATGCCGGCCTAACAAGATGCTTTTTCACACTTTGCTTGAAGGACTCCAGGTTATAAGAGTGGGGAAACACACTCGCTGGGAGAGCATTCCACATCTTCAGCGTGCGACAGATGTAAGAGTCTCCAAATTTATGAGTACGCGTAGGGATAGTGGGTAAGGTATGTGGATGCATATTTTGGCCTGTGCGTGTAGTTCGGTTGCAACCGAGCCACCACCGCGCCATTTATTTGTATAGTAGTATAATATTTAATTTTTTTATTATTAACCAAAATAAACAGTACAATATAAAAAAAACCTTAAATCTAAGTACAAATATACTGTAAATATGGGGTTCCCTGTATATCTATAAAACTGCCTGTCTATCTATAAAACTGCCTGTCTATCTATAAAACTGCCTGTCTATCTATAAAACTGCCTGTCTATCTATAAAACTGCCTGTCTATCTATAAAACTGCCTGTCTATCTATAAAACTGCCTGTCTATCTATAAAACTGCCTGTCTATCTATAAAACTGCCTGTCTATCTATAAAACTTCCAGTCTTTCTATAAAAGTCGGTGGTTTTTAGATTATTTACATCGTGCGCGGCTATTGGTCAACAATAGTGGCATTTGATTAAACTATTTCGGACTTTCGAATCGGATCAAATTAAATGCCGGTTTATAAATAAAGATTGTCTGCGGTGCTGATCGGTGGTGCTGTCAATACCACAAGGCTACACCACATGTCACTCACTGTTAAAATGCGTCTACGGTAGACGAGCAAGCACGAGTATAAATAATAATAATAATAATATCTTTATTCAGTAAAGTTACAAGATATGAAAACAATAACATATTTTAGTATCCCCCGGGACTACCAGGCGCTCGATGTATGTTTCTCCACCCCGTGACACGTATCCGAAGAAAGTGAGAATGCGTGATTGTACAGTCGAGGAAAGGCGTTGTCTGATCCCTGATTTGTTGGTTCGGAACTCCGTTCATGATATGCCCGAAATTCTCTGTCAACACCACATCTCTAGAGCATTAATTCGATTTGTTTCTTTTATTAGTAGGGTCCCGTTTTTGCGGCATACATAAAAATCGGGAACACAAAGCTTGATTTCATCCTCGCATCCACCGTTATTATATATTAGTTAATTAATAACTACTTAATAATAATACTAATTCAAGGTTAAGAGTAACTTTGTCTTCTGATGACGCATCCAGGTTTTCCACTGCTGAGGCAATTGAAGGCCACGAACCATTATATTCATCCAAATCCAATACCTATATTGTGAACGCCTTCGCGTTGTCTGTAGTTATGAATAGCCCTTAAACGTATCTATTTTACTAGCATTATTTATTAATTCTCTATTAAAGTTCACAAATTTCAATGATAAATGAGTTTCGTTTTATTCGGGTTTAGACTGATTTTCCACCAGAGTTATGCGAGTTTTTTTTTCTTCATATTTTACCAATATTCAATTCAATTCGTTTACGAGTCAACTAAAATAATTGCGGGGTGGTCTGAAACCACGCTTTTTTTAAAGAAGCGGATTTACTTTTAGCCAACTTTACTATAGGCCCATCGACAAGTGGCAAGCTCGTTGATGTCTCTAGCGTACCAAACTCGAGAAATATTACAATTTTTTTTTTTTTTTTTTTGTGTCCCGACGAGGAGTCGAACTCGGTACGCGTCTTAATCCACGGACTTAACCGCTAGACGACGGAAGCTAAAATTGTTGCTCAATTGACCATTATTTCCCTACTACTTATGCTGTATGATTGTGGTGCGTGGAATTCTGTTTACTACCTCTGGGATGGCTCCGCTAAATATCTTACATGCTCTCAATATCCTGCAGAGTCGGGCGATTCGAATAGAGGACGACACCATGGTGTTAATCGAATCACTGCAACTTCGCCGAGACGTTGCCTTCCTGAGCCTGTTCTCCAGGCTATACCACAATGAGTGTTCAGGGGAGTTCCATAATCTTATGCCTTTTTTCCGCAACCTAACCACACGCACAGGCCAAAATATGCATCCATATACCATAGTGACTATTCCTATGCGTACTCATAAATTTGGATCTTACATCTGTCGCACGCTGAAAACGTGTAATGCTCTCCTATAACCTGTAGTCATTCAAGCTAAGTTTGAAAAATCATCTTGTTAGGCCGGTATAGTGGTAGAGACTGGTGTGACAAAATGACTGAAAAATCCTCTAGTCGATCATTGACGTCGCGCTTACTATAAGAATCTAAGAATAATTTACTTTATATATTTTAATGAATGCAAATTGTTTCTTTATTCGAAGTAATATGCAGACAATATAAAAGAATTACAATATTAAATAAACTAATAATATAAAAGTTAAAACAATTTAATAATAAAAAAAAGATCTATTTATTTACATCCGTCCTAAATTAGAGATGAGAGCGGTTACCCGTAAAAATGAAAGTTATTTTAAATTAGAGATATACAATATTAAATAAATGATTGAATATAATTCAAGTAATAAAATTAAAAATAAACTAAACAAAACCTTAAATTAAATAAACTAAAAGATAAACCTAATTAATATAAAAACTAAATACTTACAAATATCTTGATTATAATCTACATGCCATCGAATCCAGGAGAAGATGAACCCAATGTTCCGAGGACTCCGGCGACGTTGCCTCGTTGGATGGCAACACTGATCCTCTGAATAAGATATTCCCTACTCAGAGGATCACCTGTTGACGCTCGGATGGCAACGCTTATGTCGCGTATTAAAGATTTAGCGTCCTCAGACCAAGGGCCCATCGTCTCTAAGAGTTCATGTATAGAATACTGTTCTCACCTTTGGGATGGTTCCGCCAAGTACCTCACAGATGCTCTCGATGTCCTGCAGAGGCGAGCTGTACGAATTGTGGACGATGCCACTACATCTGGAACTCTCGAATCCCTGCAGCTTCGCCGAGATGTGGCTTCTCTGAGCGTGTTCTACCGGCTATACTATGGTGAGTGCTCCGAAGAACTCTATAACCTAATCCCTCCCTCTCCATTCCGCAACCGAACCACACGCACAGGTCAGAATATGCACCCACATACCGTAGTCACCATCCCTTCGCGTACATATAAATTTGGGGACTCATACATCTGTCGTACGATAAAGATGTGGAATGCTCTTCCAGCCTCTGTGTTTCCACTTTCCTATAATTTGGAGTCCTTCAAGCGAAGTGTGAAAAAGCATCTAGTCAAGCCGGCATAGTGTTAGGGACTGATGGCAGTTACGAGTATCTGACTTCAGTTGCTAACATTCATGGACCTTGCGCGCCACTTACCATCAGGTGGGCCCAAGGTCACATGTCGTGCTAGTATAAAAAAAAAAAAAAAAAAAAAAAAAAAAAAAACGGCAAATGGCACAAAATGGTAACGGTTTGCCAACTCTATGTACTTATTACGTTTGCCATTTGCAGCCAATTCAGCCGCTGCACCTGCTCGTTTTCGTGTCGCGCCAACACGACTAGCACAAAGGGAGTCAGTACACGTCGCATCCCAAACCAAAGACTTACCTTGTTTATAAGGCACGAGGGTTAGCCCATCTGGTATTTTCCCATCGCTGCGAAATATACCAGTTGGCTCTAATGTTGATGGGTAATTTGCAGAAGATAGTGCCTTTTGAATGATTAAATTTCAATAAACTAATTATGAAATAAAAATTAAAACTAAATTAGAAAACTAATGATAAATAAAAATACTCACCCATGATTTGTTCCTGTGGCAGTGTGCCAAGAACACTTGCAGCGTTCACCCGCTGCACAGCAATGCTGATTTGCTGCGCGAGAAAACTGTCAGCCCTCTTGTCACATACAGCATTAACCAGGCGCTTAGACAACTCTTTAAATAACTTCTTTGCACTTGGCCCCCACGGACCCATTGTCTCAAGACCAAAAGGCACAAACACGTAGTCGTTGCTAATCGACTCGTATTTCCTACTTTTGGCCTTTTCAGCCAAGTCCGCTGCAGCCCCGGCCCTGGAGATGAAAACCTAGCAAGGGTGTCGACGCAAGTAGCATCCCACACCAATGCTCGTCCCATCGACCAAGGGATATATTATTTATTATTATTATTACCCACTTTATATATTATTATTTTTACATATATTTTTTATTTTAATATATAAAAAATCACAAAAGTCTTTATTTTCGTAGTAGTAGTAGTAGTATCATCACGACCGTTTCCCTTTCGGGGTGGTCAGAAACCACGCTTATAAATAAGCGGATTCACATTTAGCCAACTTTACTATAGGCCAATCATGACAAGTGGCAAGCTCGTCGATGTCTCCAGCGTACCAAACTCGAGAAATATCACAAATAAATTAAATATTAATTAAATGTATTTATTTACATTAATAAATATTTTTGTGTCCCGACCAGGAATCGAACCCGGTACCTCCGAGTCTAAATCCACGGACTTAACCGCTAGACCACGGAGGCAGTTTTTATTTTCGTGAAACCTTGAAACCTCTTTTTTGGTCTTATAACACTTTTGTGCCGGAAAGCGACATCTCCTGGATAAACAGCGTTATTTGGGGTTTAATCCGAAAGGATGACATGCGGCTCATTTATTTTGAATGAGGGACTGCTTTTTGCCATTAAACTAATGCGTGTAATAATTAAACAGAAAACAAATGACGTCAAACTAATTGCTTTTAGACCACGACATAATAATGTGTAAGGGCTATATCGTGAAGCGATAGCTGAGAAGAAAATAATTTCGAGGGAGTCTATAAGTAATGTACAATTTAGGTATATTTACAATGAAAGTGAAGTGAATAAGATAGTGTACTAAAGTAGAGGTATGAATGAAGAAGAGAATAGTGACGATGGGTCGTTGATGTAGGTTAATTTTTATTTATTTATTTTTATTTATATATTTATCGCCATAGGATCCCACTCGGAACACTCGGTTAAGTCATTTTTTTCTAAATAACAATTCTAAACAAAATACCTGGACAGATATTTTCTCTCTTTATATTCGACCGCCTCCGTGGTCTAGTGGTAACAAACGTTGCCGTGAACTCGGGAGGTCGTGGGTTCGATTCCCACCGGGGGCAAGTTGTACATTGTATAATTTGTCTCGGTCTGGGTGTTTATATGTATAATATGTATATATTTACAAAAAAAAAAAAGTATAATATGTAGTTTATCAACCATCTAGTTTCCGTAACACAAGCTACGCTTACCACGGAAACTAGATGGCGCTGTGTAACCTGTCTGGAAATATTTATATTTATATATATATATTTTTTTAAAAAGAAAAAAAAAAAAAATAAGATATGGTGATACAGTATGGCAAGGAACAGCCCCAATTTCCATTATTGTTATTTTATTATTATTATTTATACTTCCACTTCTAAGCCTAATATTTATTATAATGTATAATAATTTAGGTTTGTGGCTGTAAAGGTGCCTCGTCGGGTATTTTAATAAATAGTAGTTAAAAAACTATATTCGAATTTAAAATGTCAATAAACTATAACTAAATAAATTATTATATAAGGTGTCACAAATTCCTAAAAAAGCTATAAATGAAATCCGCTGTAAATCACCTAATTTAAACTTAAAAACTAAAAATAATAATAATGTCATAGGTACTTATCTAGAATAAGATTCTGTGTACTATAATATATTTTATGATGGCGACATCGTAGTTGAGCTACCTGGGTTGAGGAGTTTGTAGATGTGAGGCAGCATTAGTGAAGCGTACGTCCTCAAACGAGCAGTGGAGAGTAAAGAATTCTTCGAGTTCAAGAATCGGTAAAGCAATAGGACGTCTTCTGAGTCCGAAACTTGAACGATGCACAATGTAGAGTGAAGAATTCCAAACTTGTAGAGAGCTTATTTTAAGTCCAAAGTTGGTTGTAGAGATATAAGCTAGGAATGAGAAAAAAGTGTTCTAAACAAAGAAATCTAAATTATGGTAAATATAAGAAGATATGTTTATAATATCATGTATTATAAAGGCTAAATGACACGGAATTCAGGGTATTTATTAAGTAAGGATTACTATAACTAAGAAAACATTTTTTTCTTCATCACATCCCCTAAAAGACGGAGTTCTAGACCCACACTCCTGGAGAATGGGCATTTTAGTTAATATTAGATTGCGGCCTTGTCTCGCTACGGCTGGGTTAAGTCGAATTCAAATCATTACAACTTGGCCTTCTCGGGCTCTTTTTTTGTCGCAATCATCACCATTATCGTCAGCCTGTGTCTCTCCACTGCTGGATCTGCCTCCTCCAAGGCTCGCCACTTCACATGATCTCCTGCCACCCTCATCAATCATCCACCAGCGACTTTCCTCAGACCGCACATCTGGCGGAGGGGCGTTCGACTCTTCGTCTTTCAGTACGTGGACTCTACTCCAGAATCCGTCTACTCCATCTTTCGAAAACCTATTAAAATTAAAATAACAGCAGTGGGTTAAACAATACCCATAAACCCCGAAAGTCCCGGTTCTTCCTGTTCCTTCAACAATTTAAACCGACAATCCCGGGACGCAAGAAGAGCACCAGTTCTTCATTCCCCATTATATATACCTATCAGCACGACAAAAAATATTTTGGATATTGAAAGATTTATTGATAACTTTTAGGTTCTTGTAGTCTAAAATAGTGAAAAAATACCTCCCCTAGCGATTTCTACAAAACGCCCTCCGCATAACCGTGCGTTGGGATATAAAATCCATTATGTTTTTTTTTACTGGTCCCAACAATTTAATAAAATATAATTACTTCGTAGGTAGATGAGTGCGCGAAATAACGAGGCCTTTTTCAAAATTATCTTTATTCACGTTTTTTTTTTATGTAAAGGTTGTAATAGGTATTACAGGCATTAATGAAAGACATATTTCTCCCGACATTTCAGCCAAGTTGCATTGGCCGTGGTCACGGGTCGACTGGAGCTATGCGGTGTAGTCTCGTACATACTGGGCGGTAGATGTAAACCTACCCACTTATCACTTTTAAAATCTGTAAAAATCTTGTATAAACGCACGCTTGGATTGTCCGTGCTGAAAGGGATATATGTCTAAGCCCTTAAACCCTTAACAATTTAGTTAATATGTCCGTTGTTTTCAAACAATGCGAGTCCGTTTTTTAATATGACATCATATATTTTCCTGATTGTATAAAAGAAAGTGTATTTAAAATTTAATCCTCTTTATTTTGTCATTCCTTTGTTTAAAATACCTCTGTTCATTCTTTGTTCTTCGTTATTAACTACGGAAGTATTTAAGATTATTAATACAGTAATAACGTTTGTAAAAAAAAAAGCATAATATATAATTTAATTATAACCGTCGTTATTATGGGAGTAGTTTGCCGAGGACACTCGCTGCGGTCCCCCGTTGAACAGCGAGGCTGACCCTTTGAACAAAAGGGTCACTCACCAGACAGTATGGCCATCCTTCTGGCCCTCGAAATTACATCAGCTCTGCATTGATTTTCGACTGCCACCCTGCCACTGCCAAAGGGTTACAGTGATTCACTGCGGCCGATGAACTGGCCAGAAGGGGGTTATCCATAACACCGATACGCCCAGGACCAATTCCCTATCGTTGTAATTTTTATGAAGCTGGTTTCGTCAAAGAACTGATAGACTGCACGAGCAGATGTGGACATCGACGGGACACTGTGCTTTTAACAAATACCTTTACACTTTCAAATAGCCCACCTATGTAGATGATGCATGGCGGAGGAGGAGACGGCCGCGCATGTACTCTTGGACTGCGACAGAGTGGCTGCGCTTAGACTGACGTTCCTCCAGACTGCAAGGACTCTTCCGGAGGTCTGCAGTAGCGTCAGAGCCTCCTCGGACCACGGACCTATTGTTTCGACTGCAAATGGGATAAAGTGGTCATTTACGATGATCTCCGCGTACTTGTTACGTTTAAGGCGCGCGGCTGACTCTGTAGAGGCCCCGGGTTTCATATGGCTGGATATCACTACGGAAGTTATTATTTAAAACAACCTCTGGGAGAAGTGTGTAGAGTTATATGGTAGTGTAGAAAAATAAAATTATTTTTTAGGAAAAATGTCTTGTATTATTATTAGGTCGGAATTTTTTCAGACCACCCACGTAGATATGCCTATATCAAACAAGTTCCTAAAGTTGACAGTTATCACCGTAGTCTAAATAGGTGGTAGGCGCACTGATGGTGGTAATTTCACCAGTATGCCGGGGCAGGGAAGTAGCCACCATTCGTGAAGATAAACCCAGTAAAGTGTATACTTACGTTTCGGGATCAGGCTCGAATAGCCGTCATATCCAGTCAAGCCGGCTTGACGTCAGTCATGGTGTCTGATTCCAGTTGCTTAAATTTGGTACAAGTATAAAAAAGTCAGGAGAATTCATCTCACACCTCCGATTTGCGGATGACATAGTCATTGTGGCCAGTTCAGTCAATGATCTTAGCGGAATGCGGCTTAAACGACTTAAACGTAGCTTCCCAACGGGTTGGTCTCGGAATGAACTTAGACAAGACGAAAGTCATGTTTAATGATCATGTCAAGCCGAGGCCAATCTGCGTAGGAAACGCTACTCTCGAAGTTGTGCAAAATTACGTCTACCTCGGGCAGACTATCCAATTAGGAGCAGCCAACTTCAGCAAAGAAGCCGACAGACGCATTTAGCTAGGATGGGCGGCATTCGGGAAACTCAGGCACATCCTCTCATCGTCTATACCACAATGTTTAAAGACTAAGGTCTTTACTAAGACTAATGTCGTACGGAGCAGAGACGTGGACACTAACAGTGTGTCTGGTGCATAAATTCAAGGTCGCTCGGCGAGCCATGGAAATAGCTATGCTTGGTATATCTCTAATGGATAGAATTCGAAACGTTGATATTCGTCAGAGAACGAAAGTTACTGACATAGCTTTTAAAATTAGCAAGCTGAAGTGGCAATGGGCCAGACACATCTGCCGCAGAACCGACGATCGATGGAGCAATCGGGTTCTAGAGTGGAGAGCACGTACGGGAAGACGCAGAGTGGGACGACCCCCCGCCAGATGGACAGATGACCTAAATAAGGTCGCTGGTGGGGGTTGAATGAGGGTAGCGAAAGATCGCGTTAAGTGTCGAGCCTTGAGGGAGGCCTACATCCAGCAGTGGAGAGATACAGGCTGATGATGATAATGATAAAAAAGTCTATTTCTATTGTCACTAGCCATTTGTCTTGTTTCTTTATAAAAGTGTTTACAGTTGAGGACTTTAATATGTCTTCTGGTATTTTGTTCCACATATTTACAACTCTGTGATATCCCACATTTGTATTGCTCGATTTCTTTGCCCTGTCTTGTTACACAAACATATTAATGTCTCCGATCAAAGCACTTTTCTTTTCCGATTAACATTATTGGACGGTCCAAGCCGTGTCGAAGTAGCTTGCAATATAAAAGTCAATGTAGGCAATACAAATAGTTAAGCACAATAAAGGATTTTAATGAATGATATCGCCGACATGACTTCTATACGCAAAATTTCAATAATCAAGCGTTTAATTTATTGAAATTTGGTTAAATGCCATAGACATAATACAACTATATGTTTGACGGAAATTTGTTTTTTTTTTAATTATTCATCACAGTGAAGGCCCTAGAATACAGCGTCCTAAACGGTCTAGGGAACCTCTACTATTGGAGATGGGCGTTATATCTGTAGCATTTGGCCTACACTCATCACTCTGTCCAGACGGGTTGGCGAAGGTCTTATGTTAATTTATAATGACAATTTATTAACGATTCCACAAGTTGGTATTAGTGAAAGCGAGACATCAGACTCTCCTAAGCACGGAAACAATGTGTTGTAAATCTATTACAAATGTACGTGAGTGTAATTTAAATAATAAGGAGTGAACACATATTCTGCAAATACTATTTATTAACTAGTTGCCCTAGGCAACGGTAATAGAACATTACACCTTCACACTTATCAAATATTTATTTATTTATTTAAAACTTTATTGCACGAAGTACAAAGGCGGACTTAATGCCCGTCGACATTTTCTGAGAGCCAAACCTTGGGGACAAATTAGAACTATTATAGATGCAATGAAAGAAATATTTAAAAAATAGGAAGAAAAATTAACAGCTTAATTATACACTTACATATTATATTGTTATATATACTGTAATATCAATATACTAAATACTAATACATACATAAACATACACTTACTAATATTGTGAGGAGCTTTTCAGGTAAATGAAATTATTTATTTTGCAATTATTATTTATTTGCATTGAACATGGTAATAGTAAATATTAATAGTAAGTTAGTTCTGCACATTCAGCCATTTCTGGCACACAAATTTTGTTAAACATTATTTACAATGTTAAATTCTTATTATTATATTTATAATTTTAGTCACACTTATTACATACAGATTATTATTAAAACATATTGTACAGATAATTGTTATAATACACATAAAAATACTTAAAATTTGTGGTTGTAATATTCACTTAGCGAATAGAAGCAACATTCTATCAATAGTTTCCTAATTTGGCCTTTAAACTGATTGTCAGGTAATCTTTTGAGAAACTCGGGTAACTTATTGTAAATTCGAATACACATAATATATGAATTTTTATCAAAGGCTCTGCTTTTTGGTGTTTTTGTATAGGCAAGAGTATTTGGATGTCGACTACTATTAAATACATCTTTATGGAAAGTAAATAAGTTACTATGTGTCCTAATAAATGTAACGATCTCAAAAATGTACATGCCTGTTACGGTCAAGAGATTTAGGTTTTTGAACAGGGGCCTACAAGAGTCAGTGGGGGCTGCACCACATATAGCTCTTACACATTTCTTTTGCGCAATAAGTACTCTATTTATATTTGACGAGTTTCCCCATAGTACTAGACCATACCGCAGAACTGATGCCACGTAGCCGTGATACGCAGTCAGTGCGGTTTGTCGTGATGCAGTGATACTCAGTCTATGAAGTGGGTATGCAAATCTATTAATTTTTGTACATACTTTGTCTATGTGGTTAAACCAGTCACAGTGTGAATCTATATTAATACCTAAAAATATTGCTGTTTTGCATTCGTCAAATTTTTTATCATTATATACTATATTTAAGTCACATGGTTTCCCTCCCTTATTATAGAATTGTAAATATTTTGTTTTAGATAGATTAATTTGTAAATTATTTTGATCAAGCCATGTAATAATGGACTTCATTGTATTATTTATGTCATTTTCATATATGTCAATATTATCACACGTCACTATAATAGAAATATCATCAGCAAACAATACTGATTGGTGTCGGGATACGTCTGGAATGTCATTAATATAAAGGATAAATAGTAAAAGTCCCAGCACACTTCCTTGCGGAACACCAAACTTTACTTCCTTATATTGAGAGTTATATTTTGTAATAATTGATTTTCTATTCATTTGTGTAATCTCAACATATATATACGGAGATATACGAGTTTTTTAAACAAAGATCAGGTAGTTGCTTGTCTTATGTTTACAGGGAGATCATTCCATAAATTTGTGGCGACAACGACAAAAGAATTTGAAACAAATCCGGAATGATGAGAGGGGACTGAAAGAAGTAAGTTGTGAGAGGAGCGAAGAAATTTATCGTAAAAAGATTAGAGATAGGCAAAACTGTCCTTAGGTATCGCGGTGTCGCAGGCTCGTTTAAAACCGAAAAAAGCTGCCAGACCAGCAGCCGCACAAAGCAGCCAATGCACGGCGAACCATAACTCTCAGATATCATCTTCAGGATACTGTTAGTACTTGTCCTCACTCTGTTCAGCAATGATACAATGGTCTTGCGTATTATAGCAAAAAAACTTATCTATATGGGCATGCGCAAACATTGCCGACGGACTACAGTAGCGTGGTAGCTCCAACAATATCCTGAAGCTATTATTGAATTTAAAACGTTGATATTCGTCAGAAAAAAGTTACTGACATAGCTTTTAAAATTAGCAAGCTGTAGTGGCAATGGGCCGGACACATTCATTTATTTAAAACAGTAATTCTAGTCATGTAACAAATAATATTCACATCTGCCGTAGATCCGATGAACGATAAGGCAAACGGGGTCTATAGTGGAGACCACGTACGGGAAGACGCAGATGGACGTAATGACCTGAAGAAGATCGCTGGTGGGAGTTGGATGACGGTGGCAGGACATCGTGTGAAGTGGCGAGCCTTGGGGGAGGCCTATATCCAGCAGTGGAGAGAGACTGGCTGATGATGATGAAGATATAAAGGAGTTTGAAGATTGTAAAGAATGCCGTAAAGTGAAGTCAAAAGTTGTGCAGATCTGCGGAAGCGGATATTAAAACACTTTCATTAAATACGATATTGGGAAACATGGTGTACTGTTCTCACCTTTGGGATGGTTCTCTGAGCGTGTTCTACCGGCTATACTATGGTGAGTGCTCCGAAGAACTCTATAACCTAATCCCTCCCTCTCCATTCCGCAACCGAACCACACGCACAGGTCAGAATATGCACCCACATACCGTAGTCACCATCCCTTCGCGTACGTATAAATTTGGGGACTCATACATCTGTCGTACGATAAAGCTGTGGAATGCTCTTCCCGGCTCTATGTTTCCACTTTCCTATAACTTGGAGTCCTTCAAGCGAAGTGTGAAAAAGCATCTAGTGAAGCCGGCATAGTGTTGGGGACTGATGGCAGTTATGAGTGTCTGACTTCAGTTGCTAACATTCAAGGACCTTGCGCGCCACTTACCATCAGGTGGGCCCAAGGTCACATGTCGTGCTAGTATAAAAATTAAAAAAAAAAAAAAAAATGGTCATACTTACGCAAGCCGAACACGAATCGGATACATATACGTCTATGATATTAATTATTTCGTTCCGATTTCTGTTTATTCAATTATAATAGTAGTAATCATTATTGAAGCTCTGTTTTATTTATACCTGCAAGTACCAATTCAGTACCAATTCGTACCAATATTATAAAGATCAAATCAAACAGAAACATTTTATTTTCTTTGGTTTCCATGTAACAAGTAGGATACAAAGTGGTAATAGTTGGACCGTAACATGTAATAATCCATATTTATGTACCTATGTTAGGCATAACATTACTGCTATAAGTAAAACTAACTAAGTTAGAAACTACTTAAATAAGATCGTGGCTGTAAAGAGGCCGTGTCAGCTTACATTCTAAATACTTTATAATTATTATTATTGTATGTAAAAATCAAAGATCGTAATCACCAATTAGTAACAGATATATTGCGGGTAGTTTACAAAAAAAAAATAGTAGAGGGTAGTGGGTAGGTAGATGCGAAGCATTCGCCGGACACGACCGTTCCGATGAAGAAGCAAGTTTATATAGCCGGCCGGGCAGAGATGGGGATGAATGCCGCTCGTCGTCCTCTATGTAATTCTTGATTTGATGACGTAGGGTAGGTCATCGAGCTACAATATTGATTTTGTGGCAGTAAAAAAGCCTTGTCATCTTATAATCTATATAATAATAATTTGTCAATTAAACATAAATTCATATTTTTTTTATTTAAAAACTTTATTGTTATACAAACAAAAGGCGGACATAATGCCTATGGGCACTCTCTTCCAATCAACCTTTGGGACAATGAAAACTTAAGAGGTAAGGTTAGAAAATAAACAACAAATATGAAAAGAAAAATGAAAATACAATATTGACTTACAATTAGGTACATACATACATACATATCTTCACGCCAGATCACTTGCGGGGTAGGCAGAGACAATTGAGCGCCACTTGACACGATCACGACAACTAGGTACAATATAAAATTACATATATAAATGGGTATTCACATTACATAAACGAAGTACATATACATACATATATAAATTATTATATAAACTACATATACAATATACATACATATACTACACTACATTACAACATTCATAGCTATGTATGTATAAGTATATGGCGAAGATTTCCAACTACCCTCACGGGGATGATCATGAATAGACTGTATTGTTTGGGGCGTTTAAAGACAAGTCAGTTCCGTGAAGTCCAAAGAAAGGGCAGAAGCACTTAACACTTCCAGAAGCAGCTGGCTCTGTGGAGTCGACACCAGGGTTCCAGAAGACCAGCTCTTCTAGTTCTAAACATCTTTTCACACAAATGTCATTTCACTTACAACTAATAATTCAGGTAACTGTTCCGATAAAGCATACACTGCTGCAGCACTGATAAATAAGCACACGCGGTGTCTGAAGCTGAGATGCGACTGGTACCCTCCGCTGGGTCACAAAACTGGCTTTAACAATATGTTTGTCTGGCTTTCACGTAAATATTACTTACCTTTAAATTAAATTCGGCGGAATAGTTCCTTGTGCCTAAAACAGACATTCACACTTTCTTAAATGTTAAAGAAACGTTGTCTGTATGTATGTATGACTGTTTGTCCGGCTTTCACGCCTATATTACTGGAACGATTTTGATGAAATTTGGCAGAAATTAAATAAATGTTCTTAAGACTATAATGGGGTGTATGATAGATGGTACCTAATATAACTGTCAGTTGCATAGAAATATTTTATTTTTGTTAAGAAATTCATTATTTTCTGGACATTATGCAGTGTGAGCAGCTTTTAAGTGCAAATATAGAGATTTCCAATCGAAATCAAAGATATAGTGATCTCTAAATTGCCGTTCTATTAATTCAACCTATTTTCTTTTTAAAGACGGTGTTCGTTTTCTTAATTCGTTTTTTAAGGTAGGTAACGTTAAATTATAATATATTTTTCTGTTATAAAAATAAAAAACTACAAAACATTTAAAAAATGATCCGCCATAGGTGTTAATAAGGTACCAATGCCGCTGGCAACATCTACAAAAAGCTCTGTTTGATACACCCCATTGTGTACATCTATAATAGCGCCCTCTATGATCGAGTAAAGGAACTTTTTTTAAATAATTTTTAATTATGCCTTGAAAAATATTAGTTTAAACTAGGAACCTTGTTGACAAAATCATTAATTTGAAAGTACACGTCAAATACGACCATAACCGGAAATGACTAGCGTTGGGCAAAGGAGTTAGAGGTAGGCGGGGAGGGGAAATAAATAGTGATAGATACATAACAATAAATATATATAGGTATATTGGCGGAGCGGGGGAACATGCTCGCTCGCAGATTTGCTCGATGTTCAGACGGTGTAAAAATCACGCATTTTAACGCGTACTGCACGTCTTTTTACACCAGCAGTCTGTGGGTGAGATACTCTAATCGGGCCTACAACGCTCTGCGCATCCAATACGATAATATCTTCAGAATGCTGATAAGACTGCCTGGACGCAGCAGTGCATCGGGCATTTTTGCGGAGGCGCGTGTGGATGGATTTCCGGCCATAATCCGCAAAAAGGCAGCGTCGATACTGCGGAGAGTGAGAGACAGTGACAACAGCATTCTGAGAATGATATCATCGCGCTTTGACAGCGCTTTTATTAAGCGCTGGATTGGAGTTGTAACTGGGAATGTGTAAATTAAATATGTACATCATTTGCGTAGTATAAATATCCCTACAGATATTTACGAATTAATATTAATTAAATTAAGTACTAGGTATTGTTATTATTATTATTATTTTTGCTGTTTGTTTTTGACTTTTTAATTAATGTGTACTAACATAGTTCTAAGTTGGAATGTTACCAATAATTATGGAATTAATTCTGAAATAAATGATTTATTATTATTATTATTATTATATCGGCGTAACCATTAATTCATTATGTAGCTATTGGTCTAGCTTCTATTCACATACCGTTTGGCTTCTTGCCCAGTCTTATTATATATTTAATGGTTACAAGAAATAGTGTCAGGTAGATTTTAATAAGGTGTTTTAAATGGACCAATTTTTTAAGTTACAATTTGGCCGCTCCTCGTTTTGGAGAGACGCCAAACAATGAAGTAAAGTATTATTACGATCGTAGTTCCAGGTGAGGTGGTTGGAAACCACGCTTTTTTAAATTAACCTCGTGGCCTGACGACCATGGGGCTAGGGAGTCAGGTCTCTGGTTGAAGGCTTTTCCTTCATTAGTTGGGACACTCCTTGACAGAAATACTGTAACCATATAAAAAATAATAAAAAATTTAATCCAAGGTTAAATATAGTACGCATTTTCTGGATCCCCCTTTAAGTTTAGTTAGACCTGTATTGGGGGATAATAAACGTAATAATATTGTACAAGAATGTGTTATTTTAATTAAATATTAATGGTATGTATATTATGTGTTATAAGGGTTAACTTTTCTATATATCTATAAGTATATATTTATATTTTTTTATCATATTTACTTAAATGTAATTTATAGTACGAGTATAAAAAGTAAAGTATCATCACGACCGTTTCCCTTTCGGGGTAGTCAGAAACCACGCTTATAAATAAGCGGATTCACATTTAGCCAACTTTACTATAGGCCAATCATGACAAGTGGCAAGCTCGTCGATGTCTTCAGCGTACCAAACTCGAGAAATATCACAAATAAATTAAATATTAATTAAATGTATTTATTTACATTAATAAATATTTTTGTGTCCCGACCAGGAATCGAACCCGGTACCTCCGAGTCTAAATCCACGGACTTAACCGCTAGACCGCGGAGGCAGTATAAAAATGTGTCTTAATTAATATCAATGTATAGTATAAGGGATAGTTAGTATTATAAGGGTTAGCTAGTTTTTTTTTTTGTTATATTTTTTATTATTATTAATGTTTTTTTAGTTTATATATGTACTCGTGGTAATGTAGTCTCTTTTTTATCATATGTAAATAGTTTCTTATTTATTTTATTTTATATAATTTATATTTTAGTATATTAATTTGCTTCGAATATCAGTGTGCCGTCGTCTCTTAGTCCGGACTATTCACCTGTGGGTAAATGGAACATGTGTGGGGGAACCAGTGGTACATCTCGGACACCACCGGCTTTCTTGTGGTAGACGTGCCGGCCGCATTCCTCGTCACGCAGCTCTCAACGACATTACCTGAACGGCTCGTGTCACTGCTGGAGTATCCGCTGCCCTAGAACTCTCTGGAATTGCGCAGACAAGAGACAAGAGACCCGACGGCATGACCGTTGGGCCGTGGAAACGTGGCAGTTCTCTAGTGTGGGATGCGACATTAACACCATCTCACATCCAGGCGACCTCCTTACGGGTGGCGAGTGTGGCCGTTTCTGCTGGAAGTTTGCGCCGTTTGGGGTCGAGGCAATGGGACTATGATAGGTCAAGGAGTTGTCCAAACGGCTGACGGAGAAATGTGGAGACAGGAAGGCTGGCAATTCTACCAAAGTATTAGCCTCGCTATACAGAGGGGAAATGTTGCCAGTCTTCTTGGGACTATCACTGATGGCACGTCTCTTAAGGACATTATTTATAGTTATTTAATTTTTTATTAGTTTGAGTTTATAGTTATTATTGTTGTTATTGTTATTTATATTTAATTTTATTTAAGTAGTTTGTGATTTTAATTTTGTTTTATCATATTTTCAAAGTAAAAGACAAATTAACTATTATATCAGTATCAGTAAAGTGAGTGGTGGCTCGGTTGTAAAACGCTTTTCTTAAAATCATACAAAGGTCGGATCAAACCCCCCCTCGGAGAGCACGTTAAGCCGTCGCGTCGGTCATTAAAAATTGACATCAGATCCTCGCCAACTCGTCTGGCCACCGTGGCGAGTGTAGGCCACATTTTCCTGGATACAGGTGATGTATGCCCAGTCCATTCTGTGTCAATATATTTACACCAGTTCGTGATATATTAACTTGAGTGACTTAAAACTTTGGTCAAACCAACTTTGTACTGAAATTGTCGGCGCCTAATTAATTTTGAAGACGGTGGGTGTGTAGGGACCAATAGGAGGATTAAATTATAAATTTACAAGCAATGTACTGTCGTTTACCTTCGACTTTGATGTGTCGTTACCTAGGAGATGTAAATAACAAGGACTATCGACTTCTATACATTCTATTACACTGGTATATGTATTAGATGATAAATTATTGAAGAAGTTGCTATTTAAAGATATTTATTTTATTGTAATGATGTACCTATAATTCTTACAAAAAGTAAAGTATCATCACGACCGTTTCCCTTTCGGGGTGGTCAGAAACCACGCTTATAAATAAGCGGATTCACATTTAGCCAACTTTACTATAGGCCAATCGTGACAAGTGGCAAGCTCGTCGATGTCTCCAGCGTACCAAACTCGAGAAATATCACAAATAAATTAAATATATGAAAAAAAATATGCATCCACATACCGTAGCCACTATCCCTACGCGTACATACAAATTTGGAGACTCTTACATCTGTCGCACGCTGAAGATGTGGAATGCTCTCCCAGCCAGTGTATTTCCCCACTCCTATAACCTGGAGTCCTTCAAACGAAGTGTGAAAAAGCATCTTTATAGGCCGGCATAGTGGTAGGGACTGATGTCGGTCGTCCGAGGCTGGCGTCAGTTGCTCCCATTCTTGGACCTCGCGTACCGCTTACCATCAGGTGGGCGCGGTGTCACATGTCGTGCTCCGTATAAAAAAAAAAAAAAAAAAATATTAATTAAATGTATTTATTTACATTAATAAATATTTTTGTGTCAGGACCAGGAATCGAATCCGGTACCTCCGAGTCTAAATCCATGGACTTAACCGCTAGACCACGGAGGCAGTTATAATTATTATCTATAATAAAAAAACATTATTGGTAAATATTTAAAATATTTATATTATAAAAACTTAAATTATACAGCAGCAGAATTGTGTTACTTAGTCGCAAACATTATTACTTAGTGGATTTCGTTATTTACGTCAGAGATTGCGTCATAATTACAAAATATTATTCAATTCTAAACTCTATAAGCGCTCGGCTCGACCTTGACAGCGGCCGTACAAATATAAATTTTAATAGCGGAATAATAGCTCTGGAATCAGTTGCCTATAAAAATCCGGCAGGCCCCGAGCAGGGCTATCTTTAAAAAACTTGTATATGCACACGACATGAAGTCATAATAAACTTAGTTTAGTTCTGGCGTTGCTGATAATTATACTTGTATTTGATATGGTTAAGATAGTATTACATTTAATTTAATATGTATGTATATTATTATTGTTTATATGTGTAGTTTATATGTATGTATTTGCATGTAGTATTAGTATGTAGATATGTAAATATTATTTATTTGTATGTCTATGTGTATGTAAGTATGTATTAATTTATATATGTCATTATATTGTCTAATTAAGCCTGTAATTGCACCTACCTTTCATTGTTTAATTGCTCTTGTTGTCCCGAAGGTTTGGCTGTCATAGAATGCCTAGCGGCATTAAGTCCGCCTTTGTACTTTGTGCAATAAAGAATTAAATAAATAAATAAATATAAAGAAAGAAAGAAAAATATTTTATTTGTCAAATTAACAAACATAAAAAAAAAAGTAAACTTAAAATTAAAAGTGTGTGGTGACAAATAGGGAATCAGCTCAGCATTGAGCTGCGACGCTTTGAGAGTCACAGCGCTGATTTTCAGCTAATCCCTTAATATACAAGCATAAATGTGTCGAGGCTCTAGTGCAGAACTATAATAGTAAATAATATATAATAAACAAACATAATAAATGCATATTTATGAATGACACAATAACGTAGCATACCATAATATATATCATATATATATACACATAAATATATACATATACACACTTACATACAAACGAATAGAACAAATCACATAAAATATATATATATATATATATACGAGGCGTACTAGTAGTTTCTCTGTACCGTCCAACATTAGTAGTACAGTAGGTTAAAAAATGTTTTATGTAGTATTTTAATACTACATAAAACCATTTTTTAACTTGTAGATTTAGAAGTTTATGTGAATAAATCTGTTGGCAAGATAAGGATAGCAGTTGGCAACACGCGTGAGGAAGTTGGCAAGTCAACTTGACCGTTCAACGATATGCACAAAACATGCCAAGACACGCCTTAACTAAATAGCAGGCAATTATAAAACAAAAAGGATACATACGGTGTTAAAGACATAACGCGTGGAATAAGTAAATTATGCATAAGGTAAGTCTTGTTTCAAGCGGTGTTATTTTTATTTAAAAATCATCATTGCAAGCTTACAATATTAGTTCTCCTTGAAAGTAAAAATTGGCATTTGACATCATTGCAAATGGCACATACTTTCAACGAGTAAAGTAAGTATCATCACGACCGTTTTTCTTTCGGGGTGGTCAGTAACCATGCTTATGAATAAGCGGATTCACATTTAGCCAACTTTACTATAGGCCAATCATGACAAGTGGCAAGCTCGTCGATGTCTCCAGCGTAGCAAACTCGAGAAATATCACAAATAAATTTAGAGAATAATCTACTTCGAATAAATATTTTTAATAAATTTAATATTAATAAAATGTATTTTTATTTACATTAATAAATATTTTTGTGTCCCTACTAGGAATCGAATCCGGTACCTCCAAGTCTAAATCCACGGGCTTAACCGCTAGACCACGGAGGCAGTTTCAATGAGAACAACAAATAGGTGGTAGGTGGACTGATGGTGGTAATTTGCCCAGCCTGCCGGGGCGGGGAAGTATCCACCGCTCGTGCCGATAAACCCAGTAAAGACCACACGTTTCGGGATCAGGCTTGAATTGCCGTCATACCCAGTCAAGCCGGCATAGTGTTCAAAGTCAAAGTCAAAATATCTTTATTCACGTAAAACTATTACAGGCATTTATGAAACGTCATTAATTAAATTATTTTGAATGATTCTACTCCTGCTAGTAGAAGACTAAGCATCAAAGTGGTCCAATAAGTAAGCTGTTAGCAGAAGAACAGCAGCTTAGGCACTGACGTCAGTTATAAGTGTCTCATTCCAGTTGCTAACATTTACACTAACTAACACATGGATGCACAGACCGCGGCCCGCGGGCCGCATGCGGCCCGTGGGTCGAATACTGGTGGCCCGCCGACAGCAAAAATAATACTCTCGTACATTCGAAAAATATTGAATTCTATTCCAGAATAAAACAAAAAAAAAATATGTTCGAAAAGTAATGTGAAACTCGCGCGCGCGCAATTTGAATCTAGCGCCCAAAATTGCTAAGTCAAGTAACATCGCTCGCTATAGAAATCAAGAATTTTCTAGCGCGGTGAGCAAGCGAGATAGATATAGTCCCGTATTCCCGATTGCTCGCGTATCTACACGAAGCTTCCAGAGTCGTTTGCGCGGTATAAAAATCACGTTAACCGCAGCGGCCGAACAGTTCGCTTTTCATTTGAGTGAAGTGTCAACAACAGAAAGAAATAAGCGCGAAAATACAAAGCGAAGTAATAAGTGATTGAGAATAAGTGCAGTTTATTAGTGTTTTTGGTAGGCAATAGTTCTAGTGTAGATTTTAACTCGACTAGCCGGTGTCATATATTTTGATCCACATTCAACGTAGATTTCCTGTTGCAGTGTTAACCCGTCAAGTGCCGTGTATAATTGTGTTGTGAAAACGTAAGTAAAACTCTGTTATTAATAAGTGTTTCCCTACCTATTTAATCAATTTTAATCAAATTTAGCTTTAATGTTGGCTAAATATTAAAATAAACAAAGAAATTACTATTTTTATAAGAATTTCTCTAACTGTAATAATTACGTCATTATTTCAGATAAAATCTGTATAAAAATCTTAAAATTTCTGAGAAATAATATTTAATCAATTATTTTTGATAATTTAAAAAAGGATAGGTAATTTAAGTGGGTACTGTAATTGTTTTTAGGTGCTGTGTTAATCCTAGCCAGGATTAGAACGCAACATGGAGAAGCCAGGACCTAGTAAAAAACGTAAGGTTAAAGATGAAAATCGGCAGTTTCAAGAAATTTGGACTGAGAAATACTTTTTTGTATGATCGCATAACAAAGTCGTTTGTTTAATTTGCAAGAATTCTGTTGCGATTGCAAAGGATTATAATGTAAAAAGGCACTATGAAACGCAGCATCCTTCTTTTACCAAGTTTACAGGCGAATTAAGAAAGCAAAAAATGTTGTCTTTAAAACGGGAGCTTATTGGTCAGCAAGCTATGTTTACAAAACACATTCAAGATTCAGAAACGGCTACAGAAGTTAGTTATGAAATTTCTCGAATGATAGCAAAGCGAAGTCGCCCCTTCAATGATGGCGATTTTGTAAAAGAATGCATGGAAATTGCCGCTAAGAAAATGTGTCCAGAAGCAGCAAAAAAGTTTGAGAAAATTCAACTGAATCGTATGACTATCCAAAGACGAATTATGTCCTTGTCAGGTAATATTGCGGAACAATTAATTGAAAAAACTAAGATCATGGAATTTTTTTCATTAGCACTCGACGAATCGACTGATATTAGTTCCACAGCTCAACTTCTCATATTCATACGAGGTGTTACTCAAGATTTTGAAGTCTTCGAAGAGTTATTAGGAATGTGTTCATTGAAAGGTCAAACCAAAGGAGTTGATATACTCAATGGACTTTTGGACGAGTGTTCAAAAACTGATTTGGACTTATCTAAGTTATCGGGAGTTGCGACTGACGGTGCTCCTTCCATGATTGGTATCAATTCCGGGCTAGTTACTTTGCTGAAAAAGCACCTGCAAGAAAAAAACATAAACACTGAAGATCTCATGCAGTTTCACTGCATTATACACCAGGAAGCCCTCTGTTCTAAAAAAAATGAATTTCAAAATGTAATGAAAGTAGTAGTTTCGACTGTAAATTTCATAAAATCACGAGGACTCAATCACAGACAATTCAAACAATTCCTTGATGACATCGAAAGCGAATACGGAGATTTACTGTATTATACAGAAGTAAGGTGGCTAAGTCGTGGATTGACACTGGAACGATTTCTAAATTTAATAGAAGAAATTGGAATATTTCTGGCGGAAAAGCAAAGGGATGTCCCGGAACTTAAAAATCCTGATTGGTTGTGTGATTTAGCTTATTTAGTTGACATTACAAATCATTTGAATGTCTTGAACACACGGCTTCAAGGCAAAAATCAACTGATATCCCAGCTCTATGCTCATGTAACATCCTTTCAATGCAAGCTGACACTTTTCAGATCACAATTGAATTCTGGAAATTATAATCATTTTCCGAATTATAAGAAAATGGCTGAAAAATTCAACAAAACTGCGATTAATTTCAGTTATGTAGAAAAGCTAGATATTTTGATTTAATCTTTTGAAGACAGATTTTCGGAGTTTAAAAAAGTGAAACCTCTGTTGGACATATTCAGCAATCCTTTCACTATTTCAGTTGAAAATGCGCCAGAGTCAATGCAGTTAGAAATTATCGACATTCAAAATGACCAAGATTTACGCAACAAATTCAACGAAGGAGACTTGCTGAACTTTTACCGCTGCATTGATAAAAATATGTACGAAGAGTTGCGCATAAACGCTCTGAAATGTGCCAGCTTATTTGGTTCTACCTATATATGTGAACAAACTTTTTCAATACTAAATAATAATAAAACAAAAAATCGAAACCGCCTTGCAAATGAAAGTTTGGAAGCAGTTTTACGTGTTGCTACAAGTAAATTTGAGCCAAATATAAAAAAGATTGTAAGCACTATGCAGTGCCACGCTTCAAATTAATAATTTCTTTTTTAATTTTAATAAATTTTTATCAATTCTTTATTGTCTTTAACTACCTATACCTACTTCTGGCGGCCGGCCCGCTATCAGTTCATGATTTGGCCGAGTGGCCCCTAGTATTAATAAGTCTGTGCAACCCTGAACTAACACTTACCATGAGGCGCGCGCGCAAGGTCACGTCATGCTAGTATAAAAGAATACAAATTTCTAAGCATTCCGTGGATTCACCGTGCGGGTGCCGGGTCCATCGTGTGTGGGTAAGAGATGAGAAGAATGGTGTCTCGGGCTTGCGACCGACAATAGGCTGGTTTAAGAAAAGGCGGCCTCCCTTTTTTATTTTATTGCGCGATAATACGCTCACCATCCACCATTCTACTTCTCTCCCTACCCAATCTATATAAATATATATATATATATTTAATTAAAACGCTGTTGCATTTCTCTAGCTCGCACGATCCAATATTCGTTCTTCTCCGCTGTTCCTTCCAGGTGTCATACATCTTTTTTCTCTTAAAAATTAAGTATCTTAATTCAGAGGGTAAATACTGACAATGTATTGGGCACCATGCAACTGGACAGCGATTTGGAGGATCTATGTATAAGGTTTTCTTTTTAATTATTTAATACTATAAATTCGTTTACACTTCGAATAAAATCATAATGCTTGCCGGCGGCAGACGCAAACTAGATTGATTATATATTCGTAGTGAAAAAACAAGACAAGAGACTCAACTTATAAATCTTTTCGTCCCCGTCCACGAAACCAAATATACTCCTTTAAACATAAAACAGCTCTCTTGAGTAAAAGTATTTTTGGAATGGCTCCTAAATTGTACAATACTCTGCCAGACGGTTTCAAGGACTTGCCTCTGCCATTATTTAAGTCAAAACTAAAGAAAGCTTTACTGGAAAAATGTTATTATACAATAGACGATTTTCTGACTGACGATGATCTCACATTTGACATTATAATATTTAAAATAGGACACTAATTATATATTTTTCTTTTGTGTTTGTATACCAAAATTTATTTTTATTTTTATTTTATTTATATGCATTTATGACAATAATTTTGACTTTGGCATTTAAATAAAAAATATATCTGTATGCCCTTAAGGGTAAAGTATAGCTGAACGAGCAAACTACTGAATACCTATTGTAATATGTATGTACCTATACTTAAGGATGAATAAATGATTTGATTTGATTTGATTTGGAATTCAGAAAAGCATGCATAAAATTACGCACATATCCAAAGAATCGCTACATGCACGATCATAATCTAGGATTGGATGTTCTCGTATAGTCGATAAAATTACATCTTGACCACTCCAAACAAACTTTATACAGGTTGGCGAGAAAGTACTGGCACAATATAAATAGCTTATATTTAAAAAAATATATATTTAAAGTCATCGTGATATTGAAAATTGTGTAAAAATAATCGTAAATATGTAAAATACACCAAAAATAATCGTCCCCAAGAACGAGCCCGGACTGTCCACCCGAACCAGTGTCAAAGCGGAGAACCAGTCGATCATCTCAGACACCACGGGCTTTCTTGTGCTAGAATGCATTCCTTTACTCCTTTGATACATCATTTTAAAAAATGTTTATTAGTTTTTATTTTATTTTGATAATAGAAAAAATAATTTTAAGTTAACGTTACCTAACTTAAAAGACGAATTAAAAAAGCGAAGACCGTCTTTAATAATAAAAAAGGTTGAATTAATAGAACGGCAAGTTTGAGATCACCACATCTCTGATATTCCTTGGAAATATCGATTTAAGCGTTAAAAGCTTATCGGGCATAATAATAAGATTGTATTTGTTTCCTATAACAATACAAGTTATTTATGGAACTGACAGGTATATAAGTACCATCTGTCGTGATAAAAGTCAGTGATAGACCTAATTAAATAAAAATGAATAAATGTAATGATTATGAAATATATGTTACATAATCATTACCATAACAGCCTCTAGAACACAGCATCCTAGACCTCCACTGCTGGAGATGGGCCTTCCAGAACATATATCTGGAGAATTTGGCCTACACTCGCCAAGCTGGCCAGACGGCTTAGCGAGCATGACGTAAATTTTTAATGACAATTTATTAACGATTCCACAAGTTGGTATTAGTGGAACCGGGACCGACGGCTTAACCTGCTCTCCGAGCCACTCTGGTGTTGTAAATCTATGACAAATATACGTAAAAAAAGTGTGTTTCTCATTGGTACATGTCGAGGTGATTTGAACCTACCTTTGTAGGATTTGAGGAACGCGTTTTTACAACCGAGCCACCGCCTGTTTGCGCCTTATTATATTTTTAAAATAACTTTAACGTTGTCTATTTTATTGTCTATTAATTTTATATATCGCCGTACCCATCCTTTATCTCTTTCATACGCACTAGAAACGTGTGGACACTTTACTGGGTTTATCAGCACTAAGAACATAGCTACTTTAACAATGGAGACCTATTGAAAATCTTTCCAACAATGAACTTAAACTTTTAGTAATTTTTCAGTTTTTAATTAAAGTTATTTTTTCACAGTCAGTTTTTTTATTATTTTTGTACCGAGCCACCACCGCATAATAGAGAATTTAAATTTTGTCAAATGTCCAAGACGGAATTTCATCGACTGTACCTCCGTTACGCACTGTCCAGTCTCCCCTGTGGCCCGAGGGCAGGGAGCCAACGAAAAATAACAACTACCCTCATTTAAATACTATGAAAAGCCGAACGTATGCATAATTCATAGAGCAACATGATTTTTTCACTGCAGTATTTCGTTGTAACTATCTTGATTTGTTTGTCTGGCATTTTATTTATGAATGCATTTTGAATTCAACTGAAACCCTAAACGCATTGATTATTTTTACACATCGGATATTAAATAATTTATAACTCTATACTATATGAATCATAACTTGCGTAAACGACACAAGTGCCATTACTTAGTTTTAATCTCTACATTTTTTCTTTGTTTGTTCTCTTCACCCGATGGATGATGAATGAGGTGATAGGGAAGGCAAAGGGTCTAGCCCATACAGCCAAGTCTGACGTAATATATCTTTCTTTTTTTATGAGTTAATGAGGCCATCAGATGCTGCAGAATTTAATGCTTTTCTTGGAGTCACTCGCAGCATTATAGCCCAAACACGTCTTGTAAAATATGGGAGTCCACAGCGCGGGAAAACCGCAAAAAATTAACTGCAACTTGTGCCCCATATTCAAAGTCCAATTTATCGTTTTCCATAACTATTTACATTGGAGAACATTATTGAACAAAACAACACCACTTTTGACCAACAATATTCACAGTAAATTAATTTACAAAACAAAAACTTGCACTTGACATGTCCGCGAAAATGGTGCGAAGGACTCCCTACATTTTTCCTTTTTGAATGTTTTGCATTGCTCTCGATCGCACATGAATTGTTTCTTCAAATTTATCTTTTTTTTCTAATTTATTTTACAAATATAATTACGATTAATTTATCTCCAAAATGTTAAAAAGTTAATAGATTTAAAAGTATACACAGAATTGGAAAATCTTTGATTGGATTGTGCGAGCAAGAGGTACGCAAAAGTATTAAAACGTTTTTAAGCTTAAGCGATGCAAAAAGGGCTTAAATCCTGTGAATAGATCCAGAGAGATGACATTTTAGCCGCGTTTGTTTTAAGAAATGTTAGCATGAAAATACCACTTTTTTTAGCACAAGTCGTTCATTTAATGAAAATTTTAGCATTTGATGCTAATTTCGTATGTCAGTACCCTGTTGAAAGGAGGGTTATTGATGTTACTTTTTGACAGATGTCATTAACATATGAAATGGTTTGTTTACATTGTCATATACTTTATAGTTTTCTATTATATTTATGTAATAAATTCAAAGACCATAATAATATCATGTGTGTTGGATGCCATGGTATGATAAAACATGAACGAAAATACTTGTCAAAAAGTAGCCTCACCCGTTTTATTTAAGAAATTTTAGCATTTTTTTTAAAAGTGGTATTTCTTAACAAAAACGACATTTTGGCGCTAGTTTATGAAGTTGCTACGAAATGTTGGAAATACTATAAACGAATGCGGGGCTTATTAACGATTCCATAAATGCTTTAATAAATTGTCATCAAAATTTACATCAAACCCTCGTCAACCCGTCTGTCCAGTGTGGCGAGTGTATTTATTTATTTATTTAAGGAAAACTATTGACAATATCCAACAACAAATAGAACTAAACGTTAACAACAGAGTGTCATTTATAAGTTTTCACAAAAAAATGTAGGCAAAATTCTCCAGATATATGTTCTGTTCTCTCTCTTTAATTCTCCGACAGTGGAGGTCTAGGGAGCTGTGTTCTAAAGGGGCTGTATTTTTTTATTTTTTTTAAATACTAGCACGACTTGTGACCTTGCGTCCACCTAAGTGTCGAGGTCCATGTTAGCAACTGGAATCAGACACTTATGACTGATATCAGTCCCTAACACTTGACTGGGCATGACGGCAATTCGAGCCTGATTCCGAAACGTGTGTACACTTTACTGGGTTTATCGGCACGAACGGTGAATACTTCCCCGCAGCAGCAGACTGGGCAAATTACCACCACCAGTCCGCCTACAACCTATATGAATATTAATTAACATTAATGCTATTAGAATATAAGATGACACGGCCCATTTACAGCTATGAATTTATGTTTAATTGTCATATCATTATTATTATTTAGATTATAAGATAACGTCTTTTTTATTTTTATTATTTTATTATTATTATTTTGTTTTATACATTTATAAATTATCTGACATATGTATATTTAAGTATTTAGAATGTAAACTGACACGGCTTCTTTACAGCCACGATCTTATTTAAGTAGTTTCTAAGTTAGTTTTACTTGCTTGTAGCAATAATGTTGTGCATAGCATACATAAATATGGATTATTCCTGTTTACGGTCCAACCATTATTACCACTTTGATTAGTACATATGTTTTAAAAATTGTATTGATTTAATTAGTTCTGACTGTAACCAAGTTGTTTTGAGAGAACCAATAGAAATTAATTATTTTGATTTGATTTATAAGACTAATTAAAATAGAGTGAAGATGTACTGTATAAGTGACTGAACAATATTTCCACTGTCACTGTATGAAGTAAGTTCCAGAGTCGATTGCATCCAATTTTCGCCTTCGTATAACACTCGTTCTACGAGTACGTTAGAGCACTCTAGTAAATATCAAGCATGGGGGAGCTATTCTTGACACTAGAATAATAATAAATAATAATAATAAATATTTCAAGACAGGTCACACAGCGCCATCTAGTTTCCGTGGTAAGCTACGAGGCTTGTGTTACGGAAACTAGATGGTTGATAAACTACATATTATACTTTTTTTTTTCTTTGTAAATATAAACATGTTATACATATAAACACCCAGACCGAGACAAATTATATAATGTACAACTTGCCCCCGGTGGGAATCGAACCCACGACCTCCCGAGTTCACGGCATCGTTTGTTACCACTAGACCACGGAGGCGGTCAAAATTGAATTAGTTTCGAAAAAAAAAACATCAAATAAGTTTGAGTAAATATTTTTAGTTTTTATTTTTATACAAAATGTTTGTTACATTAAATTTTACGCCATCTCATTATCATGATTAGAGAAATTTCGTGGGAATTTGGCCTACACTCGCTACGCTGGTCAGACGGGTTGGCGAGGGTCTGATGTAAATTAATTTTTAATGTCTTATATATAATATTTACTTATTGTTTTTGTGTAACTCATTCGCAGTAGTGGCCGCAAATCTCTGGAACAGTTTATCTGTTGAAATTCGCCAAGCACCCAGCAAACCGCTGTTTAAAAAGCTGGTTTACTTTCATTACCTAAAGAGCTTCTCACTATGTATATAAGTATGTATTGTATGTAGTATATAGTGTGTAGTATATGTATTATATTTAGTATGTATGTAGTATATTTGTATGTATGTGTATTGACTTTATTATCTAGTGTATGTAGGATTAAATGAATTTATTTGGAAACGTTTCTTACAATTGTTTGCACCTAGCCTCATGACTGTAATGTTCTGTATGTATATTTACAATAGAAAAATAACACAAAGCACTACGATGAAAATTAAAGGTAGGCTGCAAAATTTCACGACATTTTCGACCAAATTGCTTTGAATATACTACTCGGAAAAAAAGCATTCGCAGTAAAATCGGTGACATCATTCGCTGTAAAATCGGTGACATCATTCGCTGTAAAATCGGTGACATCATTCGCTGTAAAATCGGTGACATCATTCGCAGTAAAATCGGTGACATCATTCGCTGTAAAATCGGTGACATCATTCGCTGTAAAACGTCCTTGTCTTTGGTTATTCGATGTTGAAAAAGCTACCCAAACACATTTCAAAGTGAAATTCGGTAAAAAAAAAAGCAAATGCTTTAATTTAAATTCGTGGTAAATGATTTTTTTTATTTAAAAAACTTTATTGCACATAAACATAACGTCGCGTGACATAATGTCGCTTGACATTCTCTGCCTGTCAGACCTTCGGGACAACGAGAACATTTATGTGAGGTAGGTGCAATATATCAATTCATATATCCATAGAATATTATTTATTGATTATAATAAATATTTATTAATAAAATTACATACGAATACATACACATACATATATAATAAATGACTTAAGTATACTGTTATTTATATACTATATATTTAGGTACTACGTACTATATGATAACCGATGATGTAGGATAACAATAAATAAATAAATAAATATTTCCAGACAGGTCACACAGCGCCATCTAGTTTCCGTGGTAAGCTACGAGGCTTGTGTTACAGAAACTAGATGGTTGATAAATTACATATTATACTTTTTTTTTGTAAGCAAACACCCAGACCGAGACAAATTATACAATGTACAACTTTACCCCGGTGGGAATTGAACCCACTACCTCCCGAGTTCACGGCAACGTTTGTCACCCTAGTTTTTATTGTTGCAATGAAAATTTTATGAAAATTATGAACCCAAAAAGTGTCTGTTAACTAATCTTTTAAATATAGTATCATGATTTAATGATACGGTTGGTGGCGCTAGTTTATGATCTTAATGCAACTTATAACTGGAACGCCATATGCTTTAAATCCAATACTAATTCAATCTAAAACAGGACAGTAATACAGCTGGCTTTTCATAAAGGACTTGTGATATGAAACGATATTGCGTCTAGACTGGAGGAGATATGAGACCAATGATTAAACTTCACTTCTCGCACAAGTTAATTAAATTCATTGATAATGGAACGAACGTATGGAATTGTATTATAGTTGAGAAAAATAAATATGTATTTGTCGCCAAACAAAGGCTTTAAATATATTGTTATATAATGTCTAGTTAGACAGGGCAAGAGACCAAACAGTATGAGAATCAAAGCTAGACCAAACGGTACATAATTAATTAGTGCATGACAATCTTATGGTGCGGTGGTGGCTCGGTTGCAAGAACGCGTTCCTTATATCCTTCAAACGCCCCCGGCATGTCATCATCGTCATTACAGCCCCTAGAACACAGCGTCCTATACCTCCAATGCTGGAGATGGGCCTTCCAGAACATATATCTGGAGAACTTGGCCTACACTTGCCACGCTGGCCAGACGGCTTGGCGAGGATTTGATGTCAATTTTTATGACAATTTATTAACGATTCCACAAGTTGGTATTAGTGGAACCGGGACCGACGGCTTAACGTGCTCTCCGAAGCACAGGAACGGTGGTGTTGTAAATCTATGTACATGCCGGGTGGGTTTGAACTGACCTTTGTAGGATTTAAGGAACGCGTTCTTTCAACCGAGCCACCACCGCGCCGGCATGTACCAATAAGAAATACACTTTTCGTGCAACAGATGTTAGAGTACGCGTAGGGATAGTGGCTAACTAACTATAAATAAATAAATGTCTTCAAGTGACGTCCCATCATAGATAGTCCCAAGAAGGCTGGCAACATTTCCCCTTTGTACAGCGAGGCTTATACGTTGTCTCGACCCCAAACAGCGCAACACTCGCCGTGGTATAGCTTGTAAATAAAACACGCTCAGAGAGGTAACGTCAAGGCGAAGCTGCTGTGATTCGAGAGTTTTAGACACTGTTTTATATAGATATTTGCAAGGGCAAGCTATCAGTTACAAAATATAGTATATCGTATTTAATCATGTTTTCAGCAACCAGCCGTAAATCTAGATGGATGGATAAGAAATGAACCTTATTTCTTCACGCATTTCAAAGGTCAACGCACCCAGAATGAGTTTCCATGTTTTATTGTTATGTGGGGTCAGAGATACCCCAAATGTGAAGCTACGTGCATTCCAGTTAAGGGATGGGGATTTAATACGAAATCTTTCGCCAAATTGCGGATTCCGTCTTTCTATTATACGAAAATATGTTCAATTATTTTTGTAATTGAAACTGATATTCACAATGGATCCCCACTTCTAAGATCTGCACCACATAGATGTCCCTTATGTTCGAAGTAATAAACCAGAGCATATAGAATAACACATTTTATCTTTAAGCACCAGGAGACATCTACAAAATTCCTTCCTAACCAGTCATCATAACTTTCCATGTTCGCTTTGTGAGCGACAACATATGTAGCTAACATTTTATTTATTTTTTTGTCTATTTATTGGAATATATAATAATACATATTTATTTAAACACTTGGATGCAAAAAAATATTTTATTGATTCAAAATAGTTGTCAATAAGGATTCTCTTTAATTTAATAGTAAAACTGCCTATTACTATTAAATTACTTTTTTATAGGGAATGAAATTACGGACATTTTAAGATATATATAGAGGGCAAACTACGAAAACTATATGCAAAACCCACCTCAATTTTTGACGGCGCATCAGACTGGAAAATTGTCATGGATTTGAGCATCATTATAGGATGTACACTGTGCTCTGGGGTAATTGAAAGGCAGTCGAAATGTCAGTGACAAAGCCATGCTGGTACCAACATATATCCCTTTCAGCACGACAAAAAATATTAAAAGATATTAATAACTTTGAAATACTTCAGTTCTAATAAAAATAGTGAAAAAAAAACCCACCAGCGAATTCCACAAAGCCCCCTCCGCATATTCGTGCGTTGTTGTTTTCTAGTGTGTTGCGCGTTGAATAATATGTTAGAAATAAAAAGCACTATTGTATGTTTTTTTCTTAAAAAAGGACTATGGACTAGCCTAACAATTTAATAAAGATAATCACTAAGTAGTTAGATGCTATGCATGATCTATCGAGGCTGATTTGGAGCGGCAAAACAGAATTTGTCGACCGCTCGAAATTTTTAATAACGCACGCTTGGTACTGTCCGTGCTGAAAGGGATATGTATAGAAGCGAGACGTGGATATGTCAGAATACGCATAGTAGATTTAATGCAGTAGAAATAAAGTCGAACCGCATACGTAATAACGATATACGCAAAATGGTAGATATTAAAGTAAGCATAGGGACAAAAATAAGGAAAGGCATGCGCCGATGGTTCGGGATGTCGAAAGGATGATTGTAGAGAGATATATAATGCGAAAGTTGTGGTTTACGAGTTTAGAGGCCCTGGCAGACCAAGAATCACATATTACGATCAAATAAATAAAATAATAGCGCAAGGTGTATTAAAAAGCCATCGAAACAAAAGAGCATGAATGTCGAAGAAGCGAAAGAGGTATGTCGTGACAAGGCCTAACCCGTAAGGGATTTGGCGTAAAGGTATGTATGTATGACCACGCGATTTAGTCTGTTGGATGGCTTGTCAATGGCCACCTTAAATCACTAAGTTAGCGAGCGCTATCAAATGTCGAGACTGCTGTCCCAAAAGTTTATTTATTTATTTATTCGAAGAGAAAGAACAGAGACAGGCAGTATAAGAACAATTAAGAAACAATACAGTAGGAGCTATTAGAATTATACCCGCCACCAAAATATTTCCCACTGTGGACAATAGTGCACCATTTATATTTTTAGATACGTTAGTACTACATATGTATACCTTGGCCAGGTATAATGGATAATACAATTGCAGTGTTCGAATTTATGGAACTATCAATGAACTCCGAAGCAAACCCCACCCAGCGAGCTAAACCGACAACAACAGCTTCTTTATTTTGGCCTTAAATGCGGCGCGAGAATTGCTAAATATATCGACGTCTAATAATTGACTGTTGTACGTCTCGCACATTCGGCGTACTGGTGCGCGGAGACCGGCGACTGTGCGTGTGCGGGTGATATAGAAAAGGTCCCTGGAACGAGTCTGCCTCGAGGGGGCACTGTAACATATACTTTCAGTCAAAGTCGGGCAACTAAATAGACCACGACGAATGCCATGCAACACTGTCATGTCAGTCACAAGTCTTCGGTCAGTAAGCGACATCAGTCTGTAGTGTGTGCACAGTTTTTCGTAGGATAGGTATTCGGATCCGAATCTACGATGGAGACCTCTGAGGAATTTCTTCTGCACCATCTCAATTTTGTCTTTGTATACGTTGTAGTATGGGTCCCATATAGAGGACGCATGCTCCAGCTGCGATCGTACGAGTGTGCAAAAAAGAATCCTACATGTAGATACCTTGAGAGAGATAGTTGTTTTGAAAGTGTCTTGATTCAACAAAAAACAGTTTCATAAACCACATAGCACTTCGATTCCCGGTCGTTGAACTTGCAAAACCAATTCAAACTTCGCCAGATAACCACATTTAAACTAGACAATATCAGTGTATGATGTTTACTGCGAAATTTCGCTGAAACACCCAAGTTTTGTGCGTATAAAATTTTATTATCAACTAGCTATTTGACCCGGCTTTGATCGTGTAATATGGTCGGGCAAAATATAAAGACAGTGGGGTCGTCCAGGCCCGGATGGACGGTCCCCCCATTCTCCTCTGTAGGATCTTTAGTGCTAAGCACCGTTACTGGTATAACAGCGCCCGTGTGGCTCACGAACCCTGGGTTCGACTTCTTCAGCTCTGCTCCAGGATCACTTCTCTAGGAAGTGGGGAGACCAAGTCTATTTTCCGCTTTATTTATACCGCATACCGTGCGCGATTCAAATTTCTATACTGGTTTTGAAAGCTTCTGTTGGAGCTTATATAAACATAATTATACATCATATAAATACACAGTTATTTAAATATTCTGTTTTTATTAATTTATTAAACTGTCTCCGTGGTCTAGCGGTTAAGTCCGTGGATTTAGACTCGGAGGTACCGGGTTCGATTCCTGTTTGGGACACAAAAATAATTATTAATGTAAATAAATACATTTAAGTAGTGTTTAATTTATTTGTGATATTTCTCGAGTTTGGTACGCTGGAGACATCGACGAGCTCGACGAGCTTGCCACTTGTCATGATTGGCCTATAGTAAAGTTGGCTAAATGTGAATCCGCTTATTTATAAGCGTGGTTTCTGACCACCCCGAAAAGGAAACGGTCGTGATGATACTTTACTTATATTAATATTTCGTACATTTTTTTATAAATAAAAAAAATGAAAATTTTAGTATTTTCATTTTTTTTCTAGTTTTTTATGTTACATTTAATTTAGTTATATTAAAGCTGGCAATTATTTCTGCCAACATAGTAGCCTCTCTATACAGAGGGGAAATGTTGCCAGTCTTCTTGGGACTATCACTGAAGGGTCGTCTCTAGAGGACATTTTTTTACTTTTGTTTATTTTTTATTAGGTTTAGTTTATATTTATTTTAATTTTTACTTTTAAGTAGTTTTAATTTATATTGTAATTATTTTATACTGTTTGTATATTACTTCAATATACATTAAAAAATATATATATTATAATGTTACTATTTGCTACAGGGTGTTATATATGTAGTTCTACTATTTTGTGACATGCAATAACATTTTTGAATTTGAAAAAAAAAAGCCTACACTTGCAGCAATCCCCCGCTGTACAGCTATTCTGGTTTGTTGCGGTTAAAAAGTATATATGACTATGCATATTTACTATTATAGGTAATATAGTAAAAGTAAAGTAACATCACGACCGTTTCCCTTTCGGGGTGATCAGAAACCACGCTTATAAATATGCGGATTCACATTTAGCCAACTTTACTATAGGCCAATCATGACAAGTGGCAAGCTCGTCGATGTCTCCAGCGTACCAAACTTGTGAATTAACACAATAAATTAAATATTAATTAAATGTAGGTATTTATATACATTAATCAATATTTCATCATTAATTTGTGTTTTATATAGTAATAAATAATTTCAACTATCTATTTTCTTCGTAACCTTCTGCACCCGCTTATTACAGCTCTCAGTCACAAAGGTTAGTTGGTAGAAAATGCATTTACTGCTATAAGCTCGCCTATGTACCTGCACTTGTTTTGGTTTTGTACAATAAAGAATTTATTATTATTATTATTATTTTAATCCTCGCCAAGCCGTCTGGCCAGCGTGTAGGCCAAATTCTCCAGATATATGTACTGGAAGGCCCATCTCCAGCAGTGGAGGTCTAGGACGCTGTGTTTTAGGGGCTGTAATGATGAATCAATATTTTTGTGTCCCGACCAGGAATCGAACCCGGTACCTCCGAGTATAAATCCACGGACTTAACCGCTAGACCACGGAGGCAGTATAGCTAATATGCCGAAACTTTAAGACCTAATTCCAGTAAATCTGGTTACACAATGAATAATATTGGTTAAATTAGAACTCATTGTAACGTAGCACACGGTGAGTTCAATGAATAAAATTACAGTATATCTTGTTCGAAGCAATTCCCTTTTGGCAACGCGGTGCTAATATTACGAATACCAGTGTTGCTACACTTATATTTAGGAAGTGTTCCAAATTTTTCACTCAATCCAATTTTTATTTAATTAAATTTTGTGAATATCATACATACATACATATCATTTTTTTACAAGGTGAAGCGGTTTTTCCCGCCATCAATCAGACTGTTGCTGTACAAAGCACAGATCAGATCATGCGTGGAATACTGTTCACAACTTTGGGATGGTTCAGCCAAGTACCTCACAGATGCTCTTAATGTCCTACAGAGGCGAGCTGTTCGAATTGTGGACGATGCCACTATATCTGGAACTCTCGAATCCCTGCCGAGATGTAGCTTCTCTGAGCGTGTTCTACCGGCTATACTATGGTGAGTGCTCTGAAGAGCTCTATAACCTAATTCCTTCCTCTCCATTCCGCAACCGAACCACACGCACAGGTCAGAATATGCACCCACATACCGTAGTCACTATCCCTTCGGGTACCTATAAATTTGGTGACTCATACATCTGTCGCACAATAAAGATGTGGAATGCTCTTCCAGCCTCTGTGTTTCCACTTTCCTATAACCTGGAGTCCTTCAACCGAAGTGTGAAAAGGCATCTAGTCAAGCCGGCATAGTGTTAGGGACTGATGTCGGACATAAGGGTCTGATTCCAGTTGCTAACATTCATGGACCCTGCGCGCCACTTACCATCAGGTGGGCGCAGGGTCACATGTCGTGCTAGTGTTAAAAAAAAAAAAAAAAAAAAAAACTTGACGCCAAATCCCTTGCGGGAGGCAGAGACAATTGAGCGCCACCTGACACGATCACGACATACCTCTTTCGTTTCTTCGACATTCATCAACCTCTTCATACATGCACTTTTATTTTGATGGCTTTTTAATGCACCTTCAGCTCTGTTTATTGTTTTATTTATTTGATCGTGATAGGTAAGGCTTGGCCTGCCAGGGCCTCTTTTACCCACAACTTTCGCATTATATATCTGGTTCGAAATGTCAATGACAAAGCTCGACTCGCCATACACAATGCCATGCTGGTGCTAACACAAAACCTAAGCGCCCATACGATACTATGTGTCACAACTTACATCTTCTTCCATTGGAAGTTCGACGCAACATCACTGATGTTGCATATTTAATAAATGTAGCAAATGGTACAGTCGATAGTCCTGAGTTGCTGGCTTGTTTGGGTTTACGAATACCTAGGTTTAATCTTCGATGTCCCCCACTCTTGTTCGTACCATATGCTAGTACCAGGTATAGACAGAACAGTTATTTATTAAGATCATGTAACAACAACTATAATATTCTTGCGGAAGATTTGGACATAGACATGTTTAACTCCAAAGCAACATATATTAGACGTCTAATGACGCTTCATTACGTTGAATCGATCATCGGCAGCAATCCCTAATGAGTGATTTGTTTTTTCATTATCAACTTACTTATGGTTCTCTTGCTCTTTATTACTTAACTTTAAATTTATATATGAAAACCTTTAATAGTTCTTAGTGAATTTACTGTATATTATTTACTATAATATTGTCACCTGTTGGTTTTCCAAAATGAATAAAAAAAATAAAAAAAAATACGCAAAAGGGTAGGTATTAAAGAAAGCATAGGGACAAAAATAAGGAAAGGCATGCTCCGATGGTTCGGACATGTTGAAAGGATGAATGAAGAGAGATTGACGAACCAGATATATAATGAGAAAGTTGTGGGTAAAAGAGGCCCTGGCAGACCAAGACTTACCTATCACGATCAAATTTGTGAATATCATTACATGTAATTCATTCATTACAGCGTCCCAGACCTCCAACGTTGACAATGGGTGAAATAACCGCCAATCAGGCGAAGGCGGCCCGATCAATTCCAGCTTGCCGCTCAGGTTGAAGGTCCGGATCTACAAGATGTTTATCCGTTCCCATCTCACCTATGCTGCGCCAGCCTGGCACCACCTTCTGGCCAAGGCCAACAGGGACAAGATCCAAAGTCAGCATATATGAACATATCGCTCAAGTGGTTTCCCGAGCGCCGTGGTTCGTGCGTAATTCCGTCATAGCTCGAGATTTGGAGATAAATAAATAAATAATATATATAAATATTTCCAGACAGGTCACACAGCGCCATCTCATTTCCGTTGTAAGCTACGAGGCTTGTGTTACAGAAACTAGGTGGTTGATAAACTACATATTATACTTTTTTTTTTGTAAATATATACTCGTACATATTATACATATAAACACCCAGACCGAGACAAATTATACAATGTACAACTTGCCCCCGGTGGGAATTGAACCCACGACCTCCCGAGTACACGGCAACGTTTGTTACCACTAGATCACGGAGGCGGTCAAAGAAAAAAAGGCAAAAAAAAATCCAGAAATATTTGGAGAATTTGGCCTACACTAGCCACGCTGGCCATACGGGTTGTCTGATGTCGATTTTTAATAAGAATTTATTAACGATTCCGCAAGTTGTTATTAGTGGAAACGGGACCGACGACGGCTTAACGTGCTCTCCTCACACGGGAACGGTGGTGTTGTAAATCTATGACAAATGTACGTAAGAAAAGTGTATTTCTCATTGGTACACCACCGTTAATATTCTGCAATTTTAATTTAATTAAATTTTCTGAGATAAAAACACTTTTTTTTTCGTATCTTATTAAGAATGAAACGTGATGATCATAAAAACAGAATCACACTAACATACACATCTTCACGCCAGATCCCTTGCGGGGTAGGCAGAGACAATTGAGCGCCACTTGACACGATCACGACATACCTCTTTCGCTTCATCGACGTTCATCAACCTCTTCATACATGCCCTTTTGTTACGAAGCCTTTTTAATGCACCTTCAGCCAGTGTTTTATTTATTTGATCGTGATATGTTAGTCTCGGTCTGCCAGAGCCTCTTTCACCCACAACTTTCGCATTATATATCTGGTTCGTCAATCTTTCTTTGCTTATTCTTTCAACATGCCCGAACCATCGTAGCATGCCTTTCCTTATTTTTGTCCCTATGCTTTCTTTTATACCAACCCTTTTCCGTATTTCGACGTTACGTATGCGGTCCGCCAATGTGACGCCGCATATCCGGCGCAGCGACCTCATTTCTACTGCATTAACCCTACTGTCATGCGTATTCTGACGTATCCACGACTCGCTTCCATACATCAGTGTTGGTACCAACATGGCATTGTGTATGGCGAGCCGAGCTTTGTCACTGACATTTCGACTGCCGATCAGTGACCCCAGGGCACCATTAACACTATTTCCCGCGTTCACTCTTCTTTCGACATCCCTATCATACTTTCCATCCGCAGTGAAAACACTGCCCAGATATATAATTTAATTTACTTGTTCTAGAGTTTCATCATCAATCTTTATCGTCACGGTTGTCATCCTACTTCTTTCAAACACTAGTACCTTGGTTTTTCTCGCATTCAAACACAACTAACAAATCACACTAACATTATATTAATCTTAAGTATCGACCGTTTCTTGCCACTTGCCACTTGTCATGATTGGCCTATAGTAAAGTTGGCTAAATGTGAATCCGCTTCTATATAAGCGTGGTTTCTGACCACCCCGGAAGGGAAACGATCGTGATGATACTTGACACTCAAACTTTGATAATATTGGATTGTGCGAGCGAGATGGACGCCTTTTCTAAGCAGTCGGACTGTAAGGACTTATACAAGCATATGGGAGTAAAACATCATATGGAACCTTAATCCCTGAGCACGTATTCACGCGTTGTCATGCACCTCGCAATATGAGCGGTGGCCGCGATAATGGGAAACCCGCGTTCAGGGATTAACAGCATCGTTAACAATCAGTAGAATGGTTTATATTTAGATCTGGCAAAAAAGTTTTATTTTTATTATTTATTTATTAAACACTTTATTGCAAATCAAATATATTTATTGTGATATAAGTACATGTTTTTTATAACATGCTAAACAACTCTGTACGATAGAGTGAAGTAAGTAATGTGTTTAATCGCGTGCAAATGAAACTCGACTTTTTCTCAATCGTATAATCTATTCACAAGTGTCAACAAAAGTCTTAATTATAACATTGGTATTACTACAAAGTTCACGCCAAACCAGGTTACGTTATGTTTACGACGGTGGCGCCATCTAGTGGTATATGTATCGAACTACATACAAATAAAATTAAACATACCGCCCACCAAGGACTCTGTCCTTTAAAGTTCCGCCCACCATGACGTCCTCTACGTTTTCTTTATCTGTTTTAGTCATAACTCTTGTTCAATAAGTTTCTACTTTCTCTAATTCTGTTATTCTAAAATCTTTTCCAAATTATTTGTTTCCTTATTTCAGCATGTCTAGATTGAATTGATTTCTTTCTTTTCTCTAAATAAGATTGTGGTAAATGTTTCTTCTGTCTGTGTTAATTACTCTATCCTTTAACCAATGCTTTCTTTTCCTTCAAATTTCTTTTTCTCTTTCTACCTGTTGTTAATGTTTCCACTTTCTATTGTCTATAATGTCTACATTTTTATATCTACGTTTTCTAATAAAAGTTTTCCATTTGTTTGGATGGGCTTGTAAGCATGATAAAACTGCTATTGAATTGATCTAAAAATAAATGTTCTTTCTAATATCTATTGATTTCAATAGTTACATTCTTCAAAATCCTGGCCAAACCCCTTTGCACATAATTTTACCCTGGGGACGAAAACGAGAGCAATCTGTACTTCTTCATCTTCATCGATCACCCTTGCGTGAGCAACAGCAGCGTATGCTGATATGGATATATTGGCAAACCCATTCCTTTCCTCAGTTATTTTACTTCCACGTACGTGCAACCATCGGTTGATTTTAATTATATTCAAGTTAGTCAGGTTTTCTCTATAATCCATCCATTCTTCTATGAGTTCAACAGGCAATACATTGTTCCATCCAACAATACCAAGCTTCCGTGTATCATCTGACAACGTACATTGCTTGTGGAATGTCCCTGCAGCTTTAGGTAAGTTTACTGTAATCTTAAATACATCTTTGTTTCTATCCCATGTTAGACCTAATATCTTAATTGTTTTATTTAGTTTTATTTTGAGGTTCATCGTTGGCTCGTCTTTCTTCCGTTGAATACACGTAACTAACTCATTACTATTTCTAGAACTTTTCTGCAATGTAAATTCACCCAATTTCATTATTTTATTACGTTCGTTATATTTATTTATAGCTTGTCTTATTTCATCGCAGCCTATCATCAGATCACCCATGTAATATAAATTATTTCTTAATTTAGTAGTTAGAAGATATTCATAGGCTTTCTTGTTGGCTATTTGGTTTAGAGTGCGCAGGGCTATGTCTAGCGCTGAGGCAGTGCCAAATGTAACGGTAAGTAATTTATGATAGTTTATTTCTTCTCTTGGGTCATTTCTCCTTTCTATTTTCTTTCTACGACGTCTTCAACTATGCGCTTTTTCAGAGTTCGCCAACGAGTGATACGTGTACGAAGGTCAGTCTGCACGATTTTTATATTCATAAATAAATCTTTAAAGGCATAACCATTACTTCCTATTGCTAACGTGTCGTACACTTCCTTTACCTTCGTGGTATCTCTGTCTGCTCTTAGAACGGTATGATAAGGTAAGTACACTGAATTTGATTTAACCTTTACTCTATCTCCTAGATTCCTGTACTCTTCGTTTACCGTTGGGTATTCATCTTTTAGCTTTTTATTCTTGCTTTTATTTCTCCGCTTCTGTTTACTATTTCTTGATACTTTGCTATATCTTTTATCTGTTTTAGAAATCGTTACGTGCATACTTAGAATCTGATGCTGACTAGTAGTGTGAGCAATTGCTTCGCCTGATATGATCCAGCCAAAGTGTGTTTTCTGTGCTATGACACTTGGTGGACCCCGGACGATACCTACATCAATGATGTGACTGTAGATATCGGCTCCAAGTAGGATGTCGATCCTATTTGGAGTGTTAAATGTAGGGTCAGCTAATTGTAAACCTTTAAACTTTTGCCATGATTGTATATTAACTTTCTCAGATGGCAAACTACTTGTCAACGAGTTAAGCACATAAGCGTTAACCCGAACAGTATAGGAGCTATCATATCTGGATCGCAGCTCAACTGCGACCGTGTATTTAGCATACACTGTATTATTGCCTTCACCTATAGTTGAAACCACGCCGTTGATTTTGGTTCTTTTCAATCCCAATAACTGAACCAATTTCTCGGTTACGAACGAGGCTTGTGAACCCTGGTCAATGAGAGCACGGAAGACGTGAGCTTGATCTGTTACCGAAGTAGCGTCTACCAGTGCTGTTGCTAACAATACGTTTTGACCAGGTTGATCTTGTCTGGAAAAGTGAGTTGCTACTGTAGTGTCTTTTCCAGGGTCTTCTTTGTGAATAGTGAGTTCATCCTCATGATGAATTTCTTCTATTGATTGATTTTCTGATGACAGTCTAGATTTATCCGGATGCAACAATGAATGATGTTTTCTTTTACAGATTCTGCAACATGAGCTTTGTCTGCATCTACCAACGGTGTGATTTGGTGCCAAACAATTAAAACATAACCATTGTTTTTGCACGAAACTGTATCTGTCTTCCACTGATAGTTTTGCAAATTCTTTGCAATTGTATAGCTTATGTTGTTCATCGCAGCAGGGACACCCAACTGTCAGTGTCGAGTGAAATATTTTCGGTTTTGGTTTACTATTAAATTTACTAGATGTGTCGATCATCTCTAGAGTGCGGAACCTTGTTTCTAAAAATTCTTTAAGGTTATTAAATGATGGAAATGCAAGTTCTTCTTCTGTTTCAAAACAATTGTTACTTACTGCTTCTTCCCACTGTTTGTGCGAGTCCATATCCAATTTGTTAACAATAATGTGAATGATAATAGCATCCCATGCATCAGTAGGCAGTCCTAGATTCTTTAAAGCAATCAAACAATCCACAGAGGTATCCAACAGTTGCTTCAGCGATACTGCAGACTCCTGAGTAATACATTTTAACCCAAAGAACCTTTTGAATAACGAGTTGGCTATATAACGTTTGTTGCTGTAGCGTTTTTTCAAAAGTTTCCAAGCTTCGGCATAATTGTCACTAGTGACCGAGAATTGTTTGAGTAATTGTTCAGCTTCACCGGTCAGATTGCTTTTCAGGTAATGTAGCTTCTGTACATCTTCTAAGGACTCATTATTGTCAATCAAAGAAACAAACAAGTCGTGGAATGACTGCCAATCTGCGTAGTTTCCCGAAAATACAGGAATGATAATGCGTGGCAATTTGATATTAGTATTTGTAAAAGGTTTAGATAGGGAAAAATGATCGTGTTTTGTTACGGAAACCGGTGAGAACTGCCGTAACATTGTTGTAAGTTCTCCTTTATATATAAAGAACAATTCTTCACACTCACTGTACACGTCGTTTTCAAAATACTGCATGTTCTTCCTATCTGCCTTTGTAGTTCTTTCGGTGATAAAATCGTGTCCCGCTACAAACACGCTCCAATACTTTTCTAATGTTTCCAAACGCGCTTCTACATATCCTTGAAGTCTTTCCTTTGGCGACTTTTTAAAGTTGACTTGACATTTCTGTATCTTCCTAAATGTTTCTTCTAAATTTACTAAATATTTCTGTAACTCTTCCATTTTTACTACACTTTTACAGGTTCCAAACACTTGATAGTTCAATATTTAATAGTTTTTTATTCAATTTATTATACTTCAGTTCAGTTCAGTTTACACACAAATTTCTATTTTTTTCGATAATTTTTTTAACTACCCTCATCCGGCTCAGATAGGACCATGTTTAATCGCGTGCAAATGTAACTCGACTTTTTCTCAATCGTATAATCTATTCACAAGTGTCAACAAAAGTCTTAATTATAACATTGGTATTACTACAAAGTTCACGCCAAACCAGGTTACGTTATGTTTACGACGGTGGCGCCATCTAGTGGTATATGTATCGAACTACATACAAATAAAATTAAACAAATGTGTCTGCAAACTTCACGAGGTGACTCCGTGCTGAAGTTGAGCATGATTACCCTATCCTTACTAACATACCAAAATTTTAATGTGGTAATGTTTAGTTTATAAATAATGCGTAAATAACCAACTAAATATAGTTTATATTTAATATTGTTCTTGTAAAATTATTGAAATACAATGTTAATGTCAAAATTGTGAGGGATCAGCTGAAAATCAGCGCTGTGACCTAGTGTTGCAGCTTATTGCTGAGCTGATTCCCTATTTGTCACCACACTATCTTGTTTGTTGTATTATTATTATTATTTTGTACTGCTTGTGTTTTTTTTTGTGACAAAAAAACTTTTTTCTTTCTTTCTTTCTTATTTCTTTACTCATATAATACATATATTTTAATAGTAAATGCACAAAGATAAAGGCGGGAATTTTATCAGAGCCACCCATTGTGACAACAAGCAAGGAAAAACAAAAGGAACATAAATAATAACTAACTACAGTAGACTCCAAGTAACGTCACTCGATTTAACGACAAACTCTCTAAAGCGGCGAAATCAATGGGGTGTATCAAGCAAAGCTTTTTGTAGATGTCGCTAGCGGCAATGGTACCTTATTTTACACCTGTCTAATCATTTTTTAGATGTTTTTGTAGTTATTTATTTTTATAACAAAAAATAATAATTTTAACTTAACGTTACCTACCTTAAAAGACGAATTAGGAAAGCAAACACAGTCTTTATAAAGAAAAAAGGTTTAATTAATAGAACGGCAATTTTGAGATCACCACATTTTTGATTTCGCTTGGAAATCTCGATTTGTACACTTAAAAGCTGCTCACTTCGGCAATATAACCAGAAAATAATAAATTACGTAATAAAAATACAAGTTTTATATGCAACTGACAGTTCTATTAGGTACCATCTATCATGCGCCATCTATCGTGATAAAAAGTTAGTGATATTTGGTTGATTTAGCTTGTCTTCCAATTCTGATTTTCCTTCTCTCCATTTAACGACAACTCAATTACTATCGGGCATTTGTTGTCGGCCTAGCTAAACGTATGTTTTACCGGGCTGACAACGGATCCTACAAGCATCTTCAGGATATCGCTCCTACTTTCGCACGGCCCCCGGAGTGAAGGCCACTTCCTAGGGAGGCGCTCTTTGAGAAGAACTAAAGTAGACTAATATAGGAGACTAGATTCGTGAGCCACAAGGGCGGTGTTGTAGTAGGAACAGCGCCCAGCATCAAAGGTGCGTTGAATCACCGGTGGGTAGTTAGCCGCCGAGATCCTGCAGGGGAAAACGGGAGTTTATCCCATCCCCAACCCAGGCCCATTAAACATCCGGGCCTGGATGACTCCGCTGTCTGTGTTCAGTGTCGTTATATAGAGTTAACACTTATTATGTATGTATGTAAGTTTATGTATACTATTGTAAAAGTATGTACGTAGTATATTATATATTACTCTTGCCTCTTGGGCAAATTTTGTCAGCTCTATATATATTAAATTCTATCGATTATTAAAACGTGAAATGAAATACAAATACAATATTTACCTACTATATATATATACATATAAATCCATTCGTAGCGGATTATAGGCGTTGAATGGAGAATTTTAATTGCTTACTGAATTATAATTTTACGTACTAGCTGTTTGGCCCGCGAAACAATCCATCAGATGGCCGTAGGATAGATATTAAATATTAGGTACCTATACACAGGGCAAGAAACCAAATCAATGCTAGACCCATCGGTATAAAGTTGACTATTTTTTCATTTCATTTATTTATTACCGTAGGAACCGTCTGGAACACTTGGTTAAGTCAATTTATAATACTCTGTAACCATAGCTGGGCACCGTTAATCAAATAGTTAACTTCGTTAATCGTTAATCCGCTACAAAACAAGTTAGCTTCGTTAAACGTTAAAGCGTTACATTTCGGAAGAATTAACGGAAGTTAACGTTAATCGTTAATCCGTTAATATGTGTAAAATTGATTTTTTATATCTTTGCGTTAGTGAACTTATAAAACCTGTTGGTTTAGGTTCTGGAAGTTAACAGGTTAATATATAATATTGTCAGAATGAGTTCTCTTTTTTGTCTTGCCTCGGTTAGAGCCCGCCTTAAAAATCTCTTCAAACTGTACGTATTGTGACTCATGTACCCTTCTTACATGTTGTTGCAAATTATTCAGGCTTGATACATGAACTTTTATTTTGGTGTCTTTCGGCAAGCAACGCTTACAAGCAAAAAGTATTTGCTGGCCCGATCTGGATACAAATTCCACATATTCAGTCAAATGTGGCCAAGGATTCTCATCAGGACCGCTGAAATCCGATTCCATGTCTTCCATGATCTAGTTTTAATTACTACACTGCACAGTACACTTTTCTTTCTAACGAATTACACTGCACTCTTCTTTATTAACACGCAAATTATTACTGACAGTAATTTATAATAACAACAAACACAACACTCGTCACTCTAAGCACTGGCGCTAGTACTTCGCAGTTTTCTTACTCGCACGCGCCGGCAAAATATATCTAGTTTTGTTTTTGTCTCACGCGCCGCCGCGCCCGGCACTTGTCGTTTCATACTTGTCTGAACCTGTTTTTCGCGCCACACCGCGGTGCCGTGCGGTAAATAGTGGCATTGGATTAACGATTAACGGACTTCTGTATATTAACGGAAGTTAACGTGTCCGTTAACATTTTAAAAAGTTAACCCGTTAATCAAAATGTTAACTTCGTTAATTAACGATTAACGGATTAACGAGTTAATGCCCAGCTATGTCTGTAACTAATATTAGTTACCTACAGTAAACGAGATAACACTATCATGGTCAGACAGCTTAATACGAAACAACACGACAATGACCAGAAACAGCCCAAACTAACAATACAATTATGGAAGAGCCATATTGAATGCTAAATAATCAAATACAGAAAATAAAATTTAAATAATAATAATGTCAAACTATGTTAAAATAAAAATGTCAAGTACTACTATAATCTCATATAAATATATATATATACAACACTAAAATATGTCAAATGACAAATATTATTAAACATAGAAATCTGCCACAAGGGCATCGTCATTAAAACTATAAAGAAAAAATGAAAATATAAATAAATTTATTAATAAGCATGTCATATTAAAAACTAATAGTAATAAGTAATGGGCCCTTGGTCTGAGGACGCTAAATCGTTAATACGCGACATAAGCGTTGCCATCCGAGCGGCAACAGGTGATCCTTTGAGTAGGGACTATCTTATTCAGAGGATCAGTGTTGCCATCCAACGAGGTAACGTCGCCGGAGTCCTCGGAACATTGGGTTCATCTTCTCCTGGATTCGATGACATGTAGATTATAATCAAGATATTTGTAAGTGCCTCCGTGGTCAAGCGGTTAAGTCCGTGGATTTAGACTCGGAGGTACCGGGTTCGATTCCTGGTCGGGACACAAAAAAATATTATTGTAAATAAATACATTTAAATAATATTTAATTTATTTGTGATATTTCTCGAGTTTGGTACGCTGAAGACATCGACGAGCTTGCCACTTGTAATGATTGGCCTATAGTAAAGTTGGCTAAATGTGAATCCGCTTATTTATAAGCGTGGTTTCTGACCACCCCGAAAGGGAAACGGTCGTGATGATACTTTTACTTTACTATATTTGTAAGTAATTAGTTTTTATATTAATTAGGTTTATCTTTTAGTTTACTTAATTTAAGGTTTTGTTTATTTTTAATTTTATTATTTAGGTAGCTTTTAATTTATATGTATTGTTTGTATTTGTATATCTTACTACAATATATTATATTACTTTTTCAAATTCAATAAGTAATTATAATTTTGTTAATTTTATTAATTTGCTGTATAGAGGCGTCGTCAATCTATAACTAAAATAAACATATGTATTCTCATATATCGAATATATTATCATCGTCCAGTGCTTCATTTATAGTATAATATACTTTGATTTCTTTTTTTTTTTTTTTTTTAAAGACAGGTCACACAGCGACATCTAGTTTCTGTGGTAAGCTACGAGGCTTGTGTTACGGAAACTAGATAGGTGATATACTACATATTATACTTTTTTTTTGTAAATATATACATATTATACATATAAACACCCAGACCGAGACAAATTATACAATGTACAACTAGCCCCCGGTGGGAATCGAACCCACGACCTCCCGAGTTCACGGCAACGTTTGTTACCACTAGACCACGGAGGGTGGATTTGTTTTTTAAATTCCTCATCGTCCAATTCCCTCAACGAATCAGGCATATTGTAACTTACGTGGAGTAGAATATGATTACCCGGATTATCAATTAACTAACACTTTTAAGAAAATACCTCAATTTAATATACTTCCAAATGAAATAATTATACGAAACTTGGCTAAATCATGCTCTAACTATTTTTTTATCACGATAGATGGCGCATGATAGATGGTACCTAATACAACTGTCAGTTGCATAGAAAACTTGTATTTTTATTATGAAATTTATTATTGTCTGGATATTATGCCGAAATGAGCAGCTTTTAAGTGTACAAATCGAGATTTCCAATCGAAATCAAAGATATGGTGGTAAAACTAGGACATATATTCAACGATAAATGTACCGCCTTTAGGTGCCACAACATGCACAAAATACAAGTGGTATATAAGAATAATAAAAAAAAAATGAAATGAAATTAAATTAAATTCTAAGTTTAGACATACAAAAAGCTTAATAAAAAAAAATGAACCACGTCTTAAAAACATAAAATAAAATATTGTACTTAATCTAATTTAATATTAATAGAAACAATGTATCTTAACATATAACTTAAATTTTGAAAGCGAATCGTTGAACATATCTATTTCTTGACCAATCTCTTTATATTTTTTTGATAATCTAGATACAGGAGAGCTTTGTTTAAGATTAGTTCTGGCTTGAGGTGGGCGTAGTAGTGCAGTAGGATATCGTGGCAGTCGGTTTGGAATCCAGATTTTAAATAATTTTAATAGTTGTGGACAGTCTATTTGGTTTCTAAATAGTTTATATAGAAAACTCATATCGAGAATGTGTCTACCAACTATTAAACTGTCGATGGTAAAATGTTGAAGTTTGTCATGGTAGGTCAGAAGCTTATTAGGTATTTTCAAATTGTACGATAAATGCCGTAGGAATCTTTTTTGTAAGCGCTCGATACGTAAGTGGTGGACAGTATAATTTGGTGACCATACTACACTGCAATATTCAATAATACTCGTACTTCTAACAAAGGAATTGTAAATTAGTATTTTAGTTTTTGAATGCTTAAATACTTTCCCGTTACTTATAATAAATCCTAGCATTTTTGAGGCTTTGTTTATAATATGATCGAGATGAGGAATAAATGTAAGTTTGGTATCAAATATAACTCCTAGATCGCGTACAGTGTTACATTCCTGTAAATTAATACTATTTATATTGTAGTTTGTGTGAATGATAAAAAAAATGGTCGATTATTAACATTGTCGTGGTCAGATAATGACGTCATATAGCCTATGTCTGTCCCTGGTTTCCAATACATATTCCTGTCATATGTAATCAAAATCAGTTTGGTATTATGAAATATTTATTTGAAATATATATTAATACTACGGATAGGGATATTAGAATGGTGGCAAGAACGCTGTCTGCATTTCCCCGCTGAATTGCAATACTGAGGAGGAGACGACAAGACGTGGTGTTGCAAGACGCTTGGACTCCATGGGCAGATGTTTTACAGGAAACGGCACAAATATGTAATCTTTTAATATACTAACATACGTGCGCCGCTCGCATTTTCCGCCGCGGCCGTCGCTTTATGCGCTGGTCCCCTTAGATGCGACGCGCACGTGGCGTCGCACACTCAGAGCATGTCCTCGTTTTCAGGGAACCAACGTCATAACATCCGGTGTCTTGCCATCATCTAGGATAACTCCAGCAGGCTCCAGATGAGCGTGACGAAAAAATCTGCCTGCACTTAGTGTGAGTACAAGACAAACATATAAAAGAGATACATTTAAAGTTGGTTTAAATGTTATTGCAAAATTCATTCAATAAGAAAACATCATTATTTTGTTCCGCATGTAAAATATATTGTCATTTTTGGGCATCTCCGTGGTTCGGACAAACGAATAAATGGACTCAACTCTACATTTTTACTGAAGATTTTGCATTTATGTGGAAAGCGCACTGACTTAATATTTGTAACCGGGCAGCTAAAGGCCGATGGCCCAGGGAGAGGCAAGTGATATATAGGAGGATCGTGAAAGTATCAATTGTAGGTACATAGTTAATAGCCTATACTTCTAAATATCAAACCACAGTATTCAATAGTAATTTCCCAATCTTGCTTTTACTGTCTTGTGAGAGTTTCGCATGCTCAGACTTTATTTTCTTACATACATACGTATCTTAACGCCAAATCCCTTGCGGGGTAGGCAGAGACAATTGAGCGTCACTTGTCATGATCAGGACATACCTACCTCTTTCGCTTCTTCGACATTCATCAACATCTTTATACATGCCCGTTTGTTTCGATAGCTTTTTAATGCACCTTCAGCTATTGTTTTATTTATTTGATCGTGATAGGTGAGTCTTGTTGTGCCAGAGCTAGTTCGTCAATCTCTCTTCGCTCATCCTTTCAACATGTATTCAATAAAAGCTACTGTGGTAATGTGGTGGTCGCCTATAATAGGTGCAACATCTAACTTCTGATTTAGTGTTAAGTACAAATAAGTGTGTGATGTTAGCACTGTTGGCTACCCTATTATAAATAAATAAATAAATAAATAAATTATAAATAAATAAACATGTTCGAACCATTGGAGCATGCCTTTCCTTATTTTTGTCCCTATGCTTTCTTTCTTAATTATCCCTTTGCGTATTTCGTCATTACGTATGCCGTCCGTCAAAGTGACGCTGCATATCCGACGCAACGAACTATTTCTACTGCATTAACTCTACTCCCATGCATAAGTGTTGGTACTAGCATGGCATTGTGTATGGCGAGTCGAGCTTTGACACTGACATTTGGACTGGCGAACAGTGACCCCAGCAATCCGTTAACTTTATATATATCTATTAAAGTTTATATTTGCACGGCCGCAGTAAAGGTCGAGAGCTTATAGAGTTGAGAATTGAATAATATTATGTAATTATGACGCAAGCTCTGATGTAAATAACGAAATCCACTAATAATGTTTGCGACTAAGTAACAGAATGCAGGGCACCGTAACACTATTATTTTTACATCTAAGTCAATGATGAAATGCAAACTTTCATATCAGCTTTAACATCGCTGACCAAATTGTATACTTATACTATATTTAGTTTCATGTGAAATGAGAATGCCCATTTTTCTTAGAGAAATAAATAAATAATAAATATTTCCAGACAGGTCACACAGCGCCATCTAATTTCCGTGGTAAGCTACGAGGCTTGTGTTACAGAAACTAGATGGTTGATAAACTAAATATTATGCTTTTTTTTTTTGTAAATATATACATATTATACATATAAACACCCAGACCGAGACAAATTATATATATACTCTCCCAGCTATTATGTATCCCCACTCCTATAACCTGGCGTCCTTCAAGCGAAGTGTGAAAAAGCATCTTGTTTGGCCGGCATAGTGGTAGGGACTGATGCCGGTTGTTAGTGACTGGTGTCAGTTGCTCCTATACTTAGACCTAGCGTATCGCTTACCAGTATTAAAAAAAAAAGTTGCTTTATGCAAGTCAAACTCTTTGTAACATTTTTCCAAGTCACCTACCTATATGTATTATGGACGGCAAAAACATTGAAATAAAACAAACTATTAGTTGTAAAAAATCTTTATTTAGTCAATTAGTAGTTATAATTGGGTTCAGGCGGGTGGTGCGGGGGGAAGGGGGGATGTGCAAACGGGGGAGGGGGGCGTGGGGGGAACTGGGGACGGAAGGAGGGGGGAGGAGGACGCCAAGGGGGAGGGGGGCGACCGCCGGGGGGAGGAGGCGGACCGAAACCTGCGAGGAGAGAAAATATATATTAGTAAATAAAAAAATTACAACAAAAGAAAAAAAATTGATAGTATTTTGGGTGAATCAATTGAGTATATTATGTTATAATTGAGCGGTGGTAGCTTTCCTTCCAATCTAAATAGGTCGGTTCGATTCCCGGCGCATGTACTATACACTTTTAAAAGTAAAGTAAAGTATCATCACGACCGTTTCCCTTTCGGGGTGGTCAGAAACCACGCTTATAAATAAGCGGATTCACATTTAGCCAACTTTACTGCCGGCCAATCATGACAAGTGGCAAGCTCGTCGATGTCTTCAGCGTACCAAACTCGAGAAATATCACAAATTAATTAAATGTGTTTATTTACATTAATAAAATTTTGTGTCCCGACCAGGAATCGAACCCGGTACCTCCGAGTCTAAATCCACGGACTTAACCGCTAGACCACCGTTTTTGTGCCTCAAAAAGCACGTTAGGCCGTTGGTCTCGGTTCTACTAATACTAACTTGTGGAATCATTAAAGAATAGTCATTCAAAATAAACGCCCATCTCCAACAGTGGAGTGATAACGATGATGATGTTGTAATTAAGTGATGCAACGAATACTACTTTTGCGAATACAAATATCGGATTTACTATTCGCCAAATACGAATACAAATATCGGATTTACTATTCGGCAAATACGAATACAAATATCGGATTTACTATTGGGCAAATACGAATACAAATATCGGATTTACTATTGGGCAAATACGAATACAAATATCGGATTTACTATTCGGCAAATACGAATACAAATAATTCAACTAAAAAGTATCATGTATCGCATATCCCTTCCGGGGTGGTCAGACCCAGCTTCAAAGCGTATTCACATTTAGCCAACTAAACTATAGGCCCATGACAAGTGGCAAGCTCGTCGATGTTTTGCGTGTCAAACAGAAATATCATTAAGTAAATGATTGTGTCCCGATTAGGAATCGAACCTCCAAGTCTAAATCCACGGACTGAACCGCTAGATTATGGAGACAGCTTTTTTTTAAAATATGAGAATACAAATACACGTTAAATATCTACTATTCTTCGGTAATTGAGTACTTTTTCAAATACAAATATTCAGTAGTCATCCACTATTCGTCGAATACAAATATTCAGTAGTCTTTCACTATTCGTCGAATACCGTAATTCGGTAGTTATCCACTATTCGTCGAATACAAAAATTCGGTAGTCTTTCACTATTCGTCGAATACAAATATTCGGTAGTCTTTCACTATTCGTCGAATACAAATATTTGATAAATATCTACTATTCGTATAATGGCAGCGCAACATCTTTAAAAACTTAGTAGGGGCGATTCGTTTAAAATTAGTACTAACCTGGAGGTCCAAACGGTGGTGGAGGGAAAGGATGGAATGGTGGTGGCGGCGGTCCCGGGGGCGGGGGCGGGCCCTGGGGGGGCAGCGCGGTGGGCGGGGGCGGGGGCGGGCGCGGCGTGGGGGGCGGCAACATGACGGGGCCCAGCAGGACGGGGGGCGCGTCCGCGAACAACTGGTGGGGACGGTCCGCGTGGGACAGGGGGTTCTGAGCTGCTAGCAGTCTGTGAAAGAAAAAAGTTATTGTAACAATCAACTATACAGTGGTTTTTGTGACGGAACAGTAAGGTCAAAGGGGGTGGTTTAAATGTCTGAGCTGATTTATGGTGTCTTCTAACACATGAATACTTTGAGGACTGCTTTTTACGATGTAAGTTGCAAGAAGAAGTATAGCCTCGTTCCTACGTTCCCAACAATTGGAGCTACCTTAGTATATAGGCTTAGTGCGGCTGCAAATGTCTGTTTTCCTGTACCATAATGCATAATGAAATATGTTATTGTTTTTATATCTTGTAACTTTACTGAATAAAGATATTATTATTATTATTACTATTATTATTATTATATTATTACCTAACATCTTTCTTTTATTAGGGTCGCCAACAATGCTAACAATACATACATGGATTTTATAGATAGATAAATTGTTTATTGCAGTTTAGTAAGTGGAGTGTGGGTGCATGTGTATTTAGAAACTATGATTTGAAAATTATTATCTAATTTAACTTAGAAAAAAGTATCATCACGACCGTTTCCCTTTCGGGGTGGTCAGAAACCACGCTTATAAATAAGCGGATTCACATTTAGCCAAATTTACTGCGGCCAATCATGACAAGTGGTAAGCTTGTCGATGTCTCCAGCGTACCAAACTCGAGAAATATCACAAATAAATTTAATATTAATTAAATGTATTTATTTACATTATTAAATATTTTTGTTTCCCGACCAGGAATCGAACCCGGTACCTCCAAGTCTAAATCCACGGACTTAACCGCTAGACCATGGAGGCAGTTAATTTAACTTACTTATCAACTAATAAACAATAAATATATATATCGTATAACAATAACATGCATACATTAAATATTACATATTATATTCCATACATACAATATTTATTGATTTTCACTTACAACTAAGGTATACAAAAGGCCCATAGATATATACCTTAAAAACTAACATATATAAAATATAAATATACACTACAGCTTCCGCATCTTCATCTTATTGTGGTTAATGTAATACCCTTTGGGTACGGCGACCACCTTCTGACGGTGTTGCAGTAGGGTTCGTCTGTTCTTTAGTGGTGCATTTCGAAGGCCCAAATGAACCTATGTACCGACGAAACACAAAACTAGATGCTGCAACTATTACAGGTAACCACCACATGCTATTACAATATCCATTAATCAGGTATCCATGAACTGCCTCGGTGGTCTAGCGGTCAAGCCGTGGATTTAGACTCGGAGGTACCGGGTTCCATTTCTGGTCGGTACACAAAAATATTTATTAATGTAGATACATACATTTAATTTATTTGTGATATTTCTCGAATTTGGTACGCTGGAGACATTGACGAGCTTGCCACTTGTCATGATTGGCCTATAGTTAAATTGGCTAATGTGAATCCGCTTATTTATAAGCGTGGTTTCTGACCACCTTGAAAGGAAAACGGTCATGATGATGCAACCATGATCAAGGAACAGAACACCAATGATTACACTTGGTGACACAGCAGTTAGGTTTACATGCTCATCCAGGATCCGTTCTAACGACAGTACATTGTCTTTGTCACCTTCTCTCTCCTTCTTTTTTCCACCCAGATCCTGCAAATATTGAAATTGTAATTACCTTTCAGCAGCAGATCCATGCCGTTCTCCCTTGACATCTTTTTTAAATGCATAAGACACAGAAATGGGCCGGTTACATAGATATTGGTTGTTCATGGCTTCAATAGCTGCGTCCGAGGCCTCGAATGAAGCAAAGTTTATGAAGGCAAAAGCCTTAGAATTGCCAGTGTCCGGGTCACGCATTACCTGAAAAATTATATTACTGATTAATAGGCGATAATTCATAAAATTGTCAGTTATCAGCGTAGTCTATGTATATTGTCACTAATCACTCGTCCAGCTTGTTTTTAAAAGTGTTTACAGTTGAGGACTTCAATATGTCTCTCTCTGGTATGTTGTTCCACATATTTACAACTCTGTTATTCATGAAGTGATATCCCACATTTGTATTGCTGGATTTTCTCATTAGTTTCATTCCATGGTCACGACAGGGAAATATAATTGTGTTAAATCTAAACATTTTGGCTAGGTGGGGGCAGTTATACCTTCTGTTAGAATTTGAAACGTCTCAATTATATCTCCCCTCAATCCGTGATTCCCGAGATTTGTAAGCTTCAGATATTTAGGCCTCTGGTCATATGACTTCTTCCCCAAACAAGAGTGGAAGTTTAGTTGCTCGCCTCTGTACTCTTTCAAGAATATCTATATCTTTCTTGAAGTAAAGTAAACATTAAACAGTATTAATTGTATATTCAATCTTGGGATTTAAATTTAAAAAACACAATAAATATACAAATACGGAAAAGGGTAGGTGTAAAATAAAGTATAGGTACAAAAATAATGAAAGGCATGCTACGATGGCATGTTGAAAGGATGAACGAAGAAAGATTGACGAACCAGGACTCATTTATAATTACAGACCTCTGTTGACTGTTGAAGATGGGCTTTCCAGAACATATATCTAGAGAATTTGGCTTACACTCGCCACGCTGCCCAAATGGGTTGGTGATTCAATTTTTAATGACATTTTTATTAACAATTCGATGATGTTAGTAGAACCGGGGCCGATGGCTTAACATGCTCTCCGAGACATGGGAACGGTGGTGTTGTTCTTATGGTACTTAAGAAAAGTGTATTTCTCATTGGTACATGCCGGGGTTCAAACCTACCGCTTTAGTATATTAAGGTAAGCATTCTAACAACCAAGCCACCACCACTCAACATATCACGATCAAATAAATAAAACACTGGCTGAAGGTGCATTAAAAATGTTCCGGAAGGCCCATGGAGGCCATCTGGAGGTCCAGGTTTGGCCAAACCATGCTGTATATTGCCAGTTAATGCATTCACAGTGCTACGTGTATACACGCTTGCCAAATTGACAATAGTAATCATCTATATGTTCCATTTCCATATTCCCTTCTCACTCTCTCTGCTATATTCTTTTCCTTCACACTCACGAAAACAAGCAAGAGCAACCAAAAGCCTCCATGGGTGTTAGCATAATTTCTATAGGTTTATAAATACCTTGGGTGTTTGTAAAATAACTCCAAACGCTGAGAATGTGTCATATAATAACTTTTCATCCACTTCGGTGTCCAAATTTCCTATGAACACATTGGCACCAACATCCAAATTCTTCTGGTGAGCCGATGCCTTATTCACTCTTACAGGCTTGCCATATAGTTTTATCATATTCATGACCTACAAAAAAAATAAGACTATTAACGAGGAAATTTAAACAATGCCTGTTGTTTAGCGATTAGTTAAACTGACTGACTGACGGAGTGCTGTAGTGTGGCTACGACTCTTCCAGAGACCTGCAAGAATGTGACGAGTCTCCTGGCCTTCCGGGAGATTGGTCCAATAGAAAAAGAACATTTTCTAAGCATTCCATTAATTCAATGTGCTGGTGCCAGGTTCAACGTGAGAATGGTGTCTCGGGCTTGCAACCAACAATAGGCTGGTTTGAAAAGGAGGCCTCCTTTTTTTATTTTATTACGCAATAATACGCTTACCGTCCACGTTTCCACTTCTCTCCGTACCCAACCAAATACTGTATGATTCCATTAATGCCGTCTTGGAAGATTTTTCTCCATAAATGTATTGACGGCAAACTTGCTTAGGCCCAATTCTTATAGTAAGTAATGCATTTTTTTTGCTGGAACTCCTCTCGCACCAACATTCACTGCATAAAGCTGAGTCTTGATCCCGTTCCTGATCATTCTTCCGTGAGATCATAATATTTATTTGACTTCATGTTGTGGCCTTTTGGAATATTTGTTTCTTACGGAATGGTAAGTCAAACACTAAGATGTCTGGCCTAAGCTGAGTGCAGAAAAGCTACCGTAATCACAATCACATGACTCTTAGTAGTAAATAGAATTAAGGTGTGTAATAATAGGTAGTGTGGTACCTTTATAGCATAATCTGCATCTTCTTCCCCCATGAACTCAACAAAGCCATATCCTTGATGAGTCTGCGTCACCCTGTCTTTGGGCATGTGGACATTCACTGGAAACAATTAGAAAATATATGTAAGTATCGGGAAAGACAATGAAAACTTGTATTTTTGGAGAAAAGATCAACTACTCAGCATTCCATTGATTCACCATAGAAGAGACAAATTTCTAAGCATTTCATGGATTCACTCTGCATGAGAAGCATGGTGTCTTGCCTTTTCTATTTTATCTAAGACGCTAACCATCAAGCATCCACCATTCTACTCCAAGTTTAAATACAGTTTGATTCCATAACCCTTTCAGACCTGATAAAATAATTTATCTCGTATAGATGTTATATTTAAATTTAATAATAAATATTACATTTATAATTAAATTTAAAGTATTAAAAAAAACTGATTTTTAAATTTTAGAGTCAAATTGATTTTTCTTTATGAGCACAATTGAGGATATCCATCCTATATGATAATATAGGTAATGTATACCTTTTTTTCTAAGAAGATAAACAACTGTTTTTCATAAAATAATGAATAAGTAACGAAATACACAATTATACAAAATAGGTGGTAGCTGGACTGATGGTGGTAATTTGCCCAGGTTCGTACCGATAAACCATGTATCATGTATCCACACATTTTGGGATCAGGCTCGAATTACCGTTATGCCCAGTCAGGGGACGCTTTAGAATCGAGACGCACGAATTAATTATAAATGATTGTGGTATTTGATAGATAATGAAGCCCTGATGCATGAACTAGTAGATTTATTTGAGGGAGACGCCCCGTTAAAAAAATATAACACTTAAGTTTTTAGGTTAAGTTGTAAAAAGAGGTAAACATAACAAGACGCATTTTTAACTTTTTAGTAACTAGTATACTGTCAACATTATTTATCAATGTTATACTCTTAGTAAAGTAAATAAAAACGTAAAAACTAAAAACATTTAAATATCACGAGCAACAAAAAATAATTAAAATCAATAAAATAAAATAAGAAAATAATTAACCATTTTTATTTTTTTTTAACAATGGCACAGACTAATGCCTTAGTATTATGTTTCTTAGGCCATGGAATCTGTGTTTTTACGTTGCTACTTTATATATTATTGTTGTTATTTTAACGACCAATGACGATAGGGAAGGCAAAGAGCTCCATGACAGCCATGCCTAACGTATTAAATATAACCTATTATTATAAGGTAACCTGAAATTATTACTTTTAAAAAATATAGATATATAACTATTTTTTAACCTACCTAGCAGTGTCGTATCTGACATAAATGATTTCTGGATATGACTTAATCGAGTCTAACCTAACCTAACAGTGTCGTATCTGACTTAAAGGATTTCTTATACAGCCATATATATTTATTATAACTGTACTAAAGGCTTTCTGTGTAGTTATAATTATGAATGCCCCTGCAATTGTTTCCGAGAATAAAACTTCTGAAACGAAACCAATTCGGTTCTGGCACTTCGCCGACCGCTACCGCGGCACGTTCGCTTCGCTCACTCGGCTCGTGCACGCGGTTAATCGAGGTAACCTAACCCAACCTAATCGAACCAATTCGGTTTTGGGTACTGAAGGCCTAACCTAACCGAGCCAATTTGGTTTACTTGATAATGACAGTTGGCTGTGATGTGTGTTGGATATGACTTAATCGAGTCTAACCTAACCTAACCTAGCAGTGTCGTAATTGACTTAAAGGATTTTTGGATATGACCTAATTTATTTGAATCTAACCTAACCTAGCAGTGTCAAGGATTTCTGGCTATAACTTGAGTCTAAACTAACCTTAGCAGTGACGAATCCGGCTTGAGAACTTGTATACTTAGCAAAAAAAAATAAAAAAAAAATATTGAAGACATAAGGACTTAAAACCATGACCATAAATAATAAAAAAAAAATTAAAGGACCTAAATCCAATGCAAAAATATTAATTAATAATACTTTTAATACAATAGAACAAATTATAAATTTTATGTTTAGTGTATAAAAGACAGTTAGTATGGTGCCAAATAAATGTTAGTGTGTTAGTGTTAGTATATACCTCCATGTATGTTATAATATCATGTTGGTTTGCATCAATTCTTATTATGTTTACCACTTTTTTCAACTTAACCTAAAAACTTAAAAGTGTTATATTTTTTTAACGGGGCGTCTCCCTCAAATAAATCTACTAGTTCATGCATCAGGGCTTCATTATCTATCAAATACAACAATCATTTATAATTAATTCGTGCGTCTCGATTCTAAAGCCAACCCCCCAGTCAAGCTGCATTGTGTTGGAGACTAATGTCATGGGCGTAAGGATTCGATGTTGTGCTAGTATGAGAAATATTTTTTTTCGATAATTGTTGTATTATTAACACAAAAATGCTTACCGACTGGTCCAGATTGTACGAAGAGCTCCCATAATAAACTTTCGCTGACCCTGTCGTCCAATCCACCAACATAAATCGTAGCATCTTAAAACATGAAGAAATACGTTTATTATTGTAGCAAAACGTTAATTAAACATAATAAATATAACTATAACTTTCTTTGTTATCTGGAAAGCGAATATTTAGTAGGATCAAATTAATAGCAAAGAAATAATAAGAAAATAGACAATTCAAAAAGTTTGTATCGAAATAACCTATAAAAAATATTTTTGTTTCAGTAAATGGTAGTTTACTTATACGAAAATGTTCATAATTTACTGTAGATTAATAATATTATAATAAAAACGTTGTAGATGTTATATTTATAGAAATACCTTGATTTCTTTCCGCTATAGGTCCGGCTGCCATCGTATTTTGACAACCTTCTAGGAAGGAGGAGCTATATTTATCGATATTAGCAATTTATCAATTTTTAAATATCGACTGTTACAACTAGTAATATCGATATTTTGAACAAGATATTGTTACGGATTTTTATCCTTTTAGACTCCCTACCAGCAAGGTAAATGGCTCAAGGGAAATCTACTCTTGAAGTGACAATTGCAACGGAGCATTGACTGAAAAACATGCTACATTTTAATTACCTGTCAAATGCTAACTGGTCGTTCTGATGAAATGTAAGGTCATTTAATATCATTTTTATTAATACATAACGTATTTATTATTAATTAATATAACACGAACTTTTCAATAAAATACCCCTTATTGTCCCTAAGGTTGGCTGTTAGATAATGTTTAGCGGTTCGACAGTTATAGTTATAGCTCACAGATATAGAACACAGCGTCCTAGACCTCCACTCTAGGAGATGAGCTTTCCACAACATATTATTATATATGTATACATAACAACTCATTTAGTTTATTTATTATATTATTATATGTAGTGTATGTATTAATGTTATGTACTGTATGTACCTAATGTATTAATAAAACGGTATGTGTATGTATTATTAGTATTTAGTTTATTATAGTATTTATTATTGTAGTTTAGATAATATTGCATATTTATTAAGTAATCATATTTCTCTAATTGCACCTACCTTACGCCTTTAATGTTCTAATAAATTAATTAATTAATATGTACGAGTATATCTGGAGAATTTGGGCTACACTCGCCACGTCTAGACACGTGATCTGGCTAGGGTTGAATGTCAAATTTTTATGATAATTTATTGCAGAATGCTTTAAAAAGGTTAATATCGATATCTTAAAATATTAATATAATAAATAAATATTTCCAGACAGGTCACACAGCGCCATCTAGTTTCCGTGGTAAGCTACGAGGCTTGTGTTACGGAAACTAGATGGTTGATAAACTACATATAATACTTTTTTTTTTTTTGTAAATATATACATATTATACATATAAACACCCATTTAGTGTACTGCGATATCGATAGTAAACATGCATCTCCAATATCGATACTTCATATTGCGCATTCCTACAACCTTCTACAAGCAAACCATAGACAATGGCGAGTCCCAAAAAGCGGATTTGTTTTCATTCATTTAAATGGGCTATATCAGACAAAGCTTATTGTAGATGTCGCTAGCGGCAATGGTACCTTATGTTTGACCTATATCTTATATTTTTAAAAATGTTTCCGCAGTTTTATATGTTTATAACAGAAAAATGTATTTTAAATTAACGTTACCTACCTTAAAATACGAATTAAGAAAGCGCAACCCGTCTTTAAAAAGAAAAAATGGTTTTATTAATATAACGGCAATTTTAAGATCACCATATCTTTAATTTCGCTTAGAAATCTCGATTTGTACACTTAAAAGCTGCTCACTTCGGCATAATATCCAGAAAATAATAAATTTCGTAATAAAAATAAAAGTTTTCTATATAACTGACAGTTATATTAGGTACCATATATTATGTGCCATCTATCGTGATACAAAGTTAGTGATACACCCCATTTTGTATATAATATACCTATATTGCGTGTTAACATGAAACTGATTGGGGCGAAATAACACTAAATGTACCATATCCAAATCGGATGTATATTTATTTTATGCCTGTTAATATAAAACTAAACTTTTCTTTTGTAATAATGGGGCGTATCACTAACTTTTTATCAAGATAGATGGCGCATGATAGATGGTACCTAATATAACTGTCAGTTGCATAGAAAACTTTTATTTTTATTACGAAATTTATTATTTTCTGGATATTATGCCGAAGTTAGGAGCTTTTAGATGTACAAATCGAGATTTCTAAGCGAAATCAAAGATATGGTGATCTTAAAATTGCCGTTCTATTAATAAAAGCTTTTTTCTTTCTAAAGACGGGGTGTGCGTTTTTTAGTTTGTCTTTTAAAGTAGGTATCGTTAATTTAAAATACATTTTTCTGTTATAAACATATAAAACTATGAAAACATTTAAAAAATTATGCGATGTAGGTGTAAAATGAGGTACCATTGCCGCTAGCGACATCTACAAAAAGCTTTTCCTGATACACCCCATTAACTAGCAATGAATAAAAAAATACATAATATACCATAGATATATTTTGTTTATATTCTCTTCTCCCGATGGATGATTCATGAGGTGATAGGGAAGGCAAAGGGTCTAGCCCATACAGCGAAGTCTGACCTAATATATCCTTCTTTTTTATGAGTTAATGAGGTTATCATCAAATTCCAGATCAACACCTTTTAACCAACAGTATCCAAAGTAAATTAATTTACAAAACAAAAACTTGCACTTGACATGTCCGCGCAAAATGGGGCGAAGGACATTTAACCATAGACAATTATTCAATCATTACTCATTGTCATTTATAATTTTCATTCATTTCATTCGGTCTACTAGGAGTTACAAAACAAAAATAAAAGATTACGATTTTTCTTCACTTTGTTTCTGTAATTCTTGTTTATCAGTGATATTGTAAAAATGCAAAGTGCTACAGATATTATTTCCTCTCTTTTCTGGTTTAACAATGACGAGGAAGACAATGAACCTGTCATAATTGACCAGTTTGTCGAAAGGGTTAATGATTTTAGCTCGCAGTATGGGAGTGAAATCAGTGTTTCTTATACTGCAATTAATCTTAGGGGACCCCCGTCCAATTTCCCTTATTATGGAGATTATCCACAGGCCTTTGTCATGGTAAGTTTATCATCATCAAGTCTTTACTGCTGCATAAATTTCTCCCAAGGCTCGACGATGTCAGTCGTGTCTGATTTCAGTTGCTCACATTCATGGACTTGCGGTGGGCTCAAGGTCACATCATCATCACAGCCTAGACTCTACTGCTGTAGTTAAGTCTTTCAGAACATCTTGCTGGAGAATTTGGCTTACGCTGTTCAGACAGGTTGGTGAGGGTCTGATGTAAATTACATTTCAATTATAACTGAGTAATATACAAACAATATAAAAGAATTACAATATAATAATTAACCTAAAAAATAAACTAAATCTAAATAACAAATTAAATATAATAAAAAAAAAATTATACATACCTTATAATATAAAAATTTCCTCCAGGCCATTGTCCAGTGGCATGGTGCCCAAAACACTGGCAGCATTTCCTCGTTGAATTTCAATACTAATCTTTTCAGCGAGGAAGCTGCCAGCCCGTGGGTCACCTGAGACGTCGACTAGTTTTTTAGATATTTCTTTAAATAAAGTTTTTGCCTCGAGGCCCCACGGTCCCATGGTTTCGACGGCAAAGGCCACAAATATATAATCATTGCAAATGTTTATATATTTGCGGCGCTTGACGTTTTGTTAAAAATTACATTGGTTGTTATTAACATGCTATCTGAGGCACGGGAACAGTGTACATACATATCTTCACGCCAAGTTCCTTTGCCGGGTAGGTAGAGATGATTGAGTGCCACTTGTTATAGTCATGACATACCTCTTTCGCTTTTTCAATATTCATCAACCTCTTCATTCATGACCTTTTGTTTTGATGGCTTTTTAATGCACCTTCAGCTATTGATTTATTTGATCGTAATATGTGAGTCTTGGTCTGCGTTGGGAACAGTGTGTGTATAAGAAAAGTGTACTTCTCATTGGTACATGCCCGGCTGCAAGCCCTTGTGTTTTGGATATTAAGGAAAGTATACTTACAATACTAGATGTGTGACCTGATTTTGCCCATGTAATACAATGGTCAGCAAAAACCCTCATTGGTTGTAGGGTCACATGTTATGTTTAGATATTGACATCATGCTCCACCCTGAGTTTCAAAAACTACTCTGCTAAATTTAATCAAAATCGTAGCAGTAATATATATTTGAAAGTAAAATAAATAGATAGGCACTCATATTGTCGTGGAGTCACATGTTGTGGTCAGATGATAACGTCATGTATCTACCGTTCGTGACAATAAACCCAGTAAAGTATATCCACATGTTTCGGGATCAGGCTCGATTTGCTGTCATGCCCAGTCAAGCCATTGATACCAGTTGCTAACATTGATGGACCTTGCGCGCCACTTATCAGGTGGCAGCAAGGTCACATGTCGTGCTAGTATAAAAAAAATACCGCTTGCACTTACAGTCTTCCACTAGCAGGAGTAGAAACATTGAAAATAATTTAATTAATGACGTGTCACAAATGCCTGTAATAGGTTTATATGAATAAAGTTATTTTAACTTTGACATGTTAATATTAGTGTACTTTTTTGTAGAGAACATATGGAAAATGGTGGGAAGAAGCTCCATCAGCTCAAGAAGATTTTATGCCACAAAATACACGTTCCGTTGCTAGTCAGGATTTCATTGGTAACTATTCATTATTATCACAGCCTCTAGGGACACCCAATCTTAGATCCGTATTAATAAATAGATCTCAAGATGTGACAAAATAATTGCGGGATGTTCAGAAACCATGCTTATAAAGAAGCGGATCCAATTTCAAATCAAATCAAATCAAATATATTTATTGTGATATAAGTACATATTTGTGGCAAGCTTGTTGATGTCTCTAGCGTAGCAAGCTCAAGAAACATCACAAATTAATAAAATAATAATTTAATTAATTTATTTAAATTCCGAGTTTAAATTCACGGATTTAACCACAAGATCATGGAGGCAGTTAGTAAGATGTGACATTCATTCACCGAGAACACATGGTCCTTGATTTCCACTATTGGAGATGGGCCTTGCAGAAATTTCTACTGATTTTAGCCGACACTTGCCACTCTGGCTAGACAAGTTGGCGAGGATCTGATGTAAATTTTTAATTTACCTGGCCAGCATGGCTAGTGTAGGCCAAATTGTCTAGAAATTTCTAAAAGGCCCTTCCAAGAGTTTAAGTCATACGCTGGGCGCCGTGTTCTAACGGCTGTGATAATGTAATGATTATTTCAGAAGTTTCCTTCAAGCGCCCAGTCTATCCACTAGAGTTATCCCTCTTCGAAACATACAATCCCGGAGCTCTGGTCAGAATATGGGCACTGGGCGGTACTACTTGGTACCTGCTGTGGGAGGGACAGCCAGAGTATGTTGGGGATACGCCAAGAATCTTTTGTCCACCTCTACGGATCGTAGACGTATTAACCAAGTAAGTAATCAAAAAATATATATAGGGAAAGAAGATACATTGCTAAACATGGATTCACCGGGTGCCGGGTCCATCGTGTGTGGGAGAGAAGAGATGGTGACACGGGCTTGTGGCCGACTATGGGAAGACAAATTTCTAAGTATTCTATGAATTCACTGTTCAGGTGCCAGGTCTATTGTGTGTGAGAAAGAGAGAGAGGTGTCTCGGGCTTGCGACCGACTATAGGAAGACAAATGAGCACTTTTAATAATATTTTAGCTTATAGTATGACAATGCCACTTTACAGCAGCTGTAATCTTAGTGACATCCTCATAATTGTTTTTGTCCTAGCTTGTAGTATGACAATGACTCATTACAGCAGCTATAATCCTTGGTGTGTTTATTTTATAATTGTGTATGTCTTAGTTTATAATATGACAATGCCTATTTACAGCAGCTATAATTTTAAGATTATAATTATCTATAATTGGGTTGTAATGTGCTGCTCCAAATACAAGCTATTTCCCAGAAAATAAGCTTTTCGTTATATTAATTAATTTTTTGACATGTAAAAGCGCAGAACACATTATATTTATTGTCCAATGCCCACTTACAAAATAAATAAACTAAACTTTAATTTGCCGTTTGAAGTTACTTTCCACCATATGATCCTTATCCTACACTATCAGCTGGTGCAATAGTACAAAATAAGTTTCACAGAACTTATTGCTTAAAACTTCCGTAGCTCAGAGGTACTGAGGTTCTGAATAATGGAAGGGTGTCCATAAACGCCGCAAGGTCATAAAAGCAAACTAAGCTCTGACGATCTTCTGAAGATGGCGTAAACACGGAAATATGGCTTGAGATAGTACAATGAATGATTGCAAGATAAAGGCATGAGGTAATTGTAAACAATGGACGATTATTATAACAGATATGTTATTAAGAATATATTTGCAATTTAAATTCAATGGATTGGAGATTGAAGGAAATATAATTGAAGGCATTGACAGTAAAAATAACTGTTTATAAATACTAAATACAGTTTAAATACAGTTTAACAATTTATGGCTGTTTGTTTGAAGAAATTATTTTTTTATTTTTTTGTTCTCGTCCGATATATGATGAATGAGGTGATAGTGAAGGCAAAGGGTCAAGCCCATACAGCCAAACTCTGGCGTAATATATATTTTTTATGAGTTAATGAGGTCATCAACAAATTCTAGATGCTGCAGAATTTGATGCTTTTCTTGGAGTCACTCGCGGCATTATAGCCCAAACACGTCGCGTAAATATTTAGGAAAAACCGCAAAAAATTAACTGCAACTTGTGCCCCAAATTCAAAGTCCAATTTATCGTTTTCCATAACTATTCACATTGTAGAACATTATTAAACAAAACAACACCACTTTTGACCAACAATTTTCACAGTAAATTAATTTACAAAACATAAACTTGCACTTGACATGTTCACGTAAAATAGCGCGAAGGACTTTTTTTGTTTAATAATATGCTAAGATGTGAATAATTATGGAATACGATAAATTAGACTTTAAATATGGGGCACAAATTGCAGTTTATTTTTTGCGGTTTTCCCGCGCTTTGGTCTTCCATATTTTACCCGACGTGTTTAGGCTATAATGCCGCGAATGACTCCAAGAAAAGCATCAAATTCTGCAGCATCTGGAATTTGATTATGGCCTCATTAACTCATAGAAAAGAAATATATATTACGTCAGACTTGGCTGTATTGGCTAGACCATTTGCCTTCCCTATCACCTCATTCATCATCCATCGGGAGAAGAGAACAAACAAACAACAAGTTTATCCTTGGACATTATCGATTCGAATGTCGTTCCGATAAACCCAGTAAAATGTATCCACACGTTTCGGGATCAGGCTCGAATCACTCATGCCCAGTCAAGCCGGCATAGTGTTAGGGACTGATGTCAGTCATGAGTTGCTAACATTTATGGACCTCGCACGCCACTTACCATCAGTACCATCAGATGTGCTAGTATAAAAAAAACGATTCACCACTGCCCCCTTGCGGCACCAAAGGCGGCACCAGTTAGTAGTACATTTTTTTGTTATCCTTTACAGAACGCTTCGTTTAGAATTTAACCACCGTCTGCTTCCGTATTATACGGAATTAGATGCTGTACTTTTAAAGGGCAGAGAAGAAGGCACCCTGGTCAAAGTGAAGAAAAATCATTTTTCATATTGCTCACTGTTCAATGGAAAAACACCAGACGATGCTACAGGTATGTATGTTTAGTGTAAAATTAATTCATTTTTCAAAAAACGAAAAAGAAGCAATAGTGGAAAACAAGCCAAAGAGATTTTATATTATTTAGACAATACAATTAATATATAACACAGAATTTAATAATTGTATTTTTCATTCATTACAGCCCATAGAACACAGCGTCCTAGACCTCCACTGTTAGAGATGGACCTTCCAGAATATATATCTGGAAAATTTGGCCTACATTTGCCACGCTGGCCAGACGGCTTGGCGAGGATATGATGTCAATTGTTTTATGACAATTTATTAACGATTCCACAAGTTGCCATTAGTGGAACCGGGACAGACGGCTTAACGTGCTCTCCGAGGCACAGGAACGGTGGTGTTGTAAATCTTTGAACCACCACCGCGCGAAATTTAATAATAATAATATAATTTTTTATTGCACACAAAATATAAAATAATGTACATAGGCGACCATAATACCGTGTGCAGAGTACGAAATAATAATAATAATAGTTAAAATCAATCATAAATATACTATAGTAAGTGTAAATAACATACCAATTTATAAATATGTCATACGATATAATAAATACTTAAATTAAATAAATACTAATATATTAATTATCTATGTCAAGATATGGAAATAATTTGTTGTTTTTTGAAATTTAGTAATTAGATTTAAATCAATAGTAGCCATTGAAAAGTAATCCTTCTTTCTCTTTCTTTCTTCCTTTCGAAACAGCGCGGCGGGTAAGGGGAAGAGGGGCGGATAGGCGCGCGCGTATAGCCGCTGCCTCTCTCGCTCTCTCCAGCTCCTTCTTTCTTCCTTTCGAAACAGCGCAGCGGGGAAGGGAAAGAGGGGGGGGGTTATATATATATATATATATATATTGTAATAATATTTTGCATTTATATAAATAAAATAATGACTTTACATTTATACTATTTTAAAACCATCTACATTTATCATACCATGCATTTATTTAATCTCCATATTCCTACCAACTACGAAATCAATAACCTGCAAGTTTAGTTCTCACTTTTGCGGTACATCCCGCGACGCACCCGTTTTTTTTACCCGACTGCGCTACGCAATGAGTTTATGTATATGTTTGTATGTTTTTTCCTTATCAAAATGGAGATGAGAAGAGACAGACGCCTTGGCCGATTTTGATAATTCTCACGTTAATCGATTCGTCTTAATCATTTATCTCACCTCATTCTAACATATTTTCAGGTAAACTTTTGACTAAAATCATGGCTTCTAATTTACACCAAAGTGTGGGTCCGGCTGCTTTGTCAAAACCCACCACAGTGCTTAATAAAATACAGCCAGTTTTGGGTGACTTTCACCAACTGCCAGTAAGTATATTTCAAATAATAATAACTACGATTCCTAGCAAAAGAAGAGCGACAAAACAGGGGTTTCGAGAACATATATATTATTTATTATGGTTTATTATTATTTTCAAATAATTTTATGGGTATACGGTCACATGTAACTTGGGGTTATCGCTTTGCATCCCTTTCGCTGCACAATCCCACATATTCAAGATTTTTCAAGTCCAGGTGTACTTTGAGAAATTTAGTCTGTAATTACGGACATTTTGGACTATTTTTCACTTTTATGTACGTATGCAGTCGGATATCAGCTCAGTCAATAGTGCAATAGCTTGGCTTAATTCAGATCTTTGTAGTATACTCTCTTGGTCCAAACGCTTTGGGGTCGTTGTCAATCCGAGCAAGTGTCAATCAATTATAGTAGGAAGTTCTCGATTGTTGAGTAAAGTAGATTACACTATTGACCCTGTTCGGTTTGACGGCGTCCCAATTGCATATAGCAGCGAGGTGAAGAATCTTGGTATATACCTTGATTCTAATCTAAGCTGGACAACTCAGGTAACCAAAACTAGTAGTAAAATTTTCGCTTCACTGCACTCTCTTAATAAACTTAAAAAATTATGGAATGATCTTCCAGTAAACATAAGGCAGGCAAGTAACAGATTGTCGTTTAAAAAACTGGTCTATTCACACTACATGAATAGCTCTAAACCACGTTAGTAAGTTGTATTTGTGTATGTTTATGTACAAGTTTGTGTATGTATTAGTATTTAGTATATTGATATTGTAATACATATATAAGAATTTATAAGTAGGTATATAATATTTGTTGAATTATCCTATAATTGTATAATACTGTTACTTTCATTGCACCTATATTTGTTCAATTTTGTCCCTAAGGTTTGGCTGTCAGAGAATGTCTACGGGCATTAAGTCCGCCTTTGTGCTTTGTGCAATAAAGTTTTTAAATAAATAAATAAATATTTTAGACATAAAAAAAATACAAAAACACATATAACGATTTTCCTGTTTGACGAAAACAAATATATGATATCCAAAATGTCCGCATTATTATTCCCAAGTAAGTTTGTAGTATACATTTCTCAAAGGTATACTTTGACTTGAAAAATCTTTGAAAATGTTGGATTGTGCGAGCGAGAGGGATGGAAAAGCGTTACAACTCTCTTAAGACAAAATACTTATATATGCAGGGCATGCAATAGACTAAACAAGCTCATACCTTGCATTAAACCATGACCTATAAGTAATTACCTGTCTCTTTTTTTCTCGACTCGAGACTGTGTTAACAGTTATATGTTAGTTGGGCAAAGATTAAACGAAGAAACGACCTATTGTGTTAATAGTTATATGTTAGTTGGGAAATGGTTACTGTAGATACAACCTGTTGTGTTAACAGTTATATGTTAGTTGGGAAATGGTCACTGTAGATACGACCTTATGTGTTAACAGTTATATGTTAGTTGGGAAATGGTTACTGTAGATACGACCTGTTGTGTTAACTTAAATATTAGTCGGGGAAAGGTTAAACGTAGATACGACTTGTTGTGTTAACAGTTATTAGTTCTCCAACAAAATTAACATTATTACAAAGTCAAAATTATTTAAAATTTCTTTCAGGATGAAACTATATTAAGTGTGTTTATATATTTGGACATCCAATCTCTGTGTCGGTGCGCCCAAGTTAACAAACATTTCTACAGACTAGCATCAGATTCTATATTGTATAGAAGTATAGATTTACGACCGTACTGGCATTGTATGCAATCGCAGGTGAGATTTTTTTTAAAAATTTTAATAATGTAAATTAATATTTATTTGTTTTAATAGTTTTACAATCTTGTTTTTAAGCAAATACGACTTGTTTATATTTTAGTAAGATGTTAGTTAAGGAAAGGTTGAACGTGGATACGACCTATTGTGTTATTAGTTATATGTTAGTTGGGGACTTTAATAGGTGGTAGTCGGACTGATGGTAATTTGCCCAGTCTGCCGTTCTTGCAGATAAACCCAGTAAAGTGTATCCACACATTTCGGAATCAGGCTCGAATTGCCGTCATGCCCAGTCAAGTCGGCATAGTGTTAGAGACTGATGTCAGTCATGAGTTCTGATTCCAGTTGCTAACATTCATGGGCCTTACCATCAGGTGGGTGCAAGGTCACATGTGCTAGTATTAAAAAAAAACCTGCTGTGTTAACGATTATATGTTAGTTGAGGTAGGGTTAAATGTATATACGACATGTTGTGTTAACAGTTATATGTTAGTTGGGAAAGGTTAAACGTAGATACGACCTGTTGTGTTAGCAGTTATATGTATTAAATGTTAGTTTGGGGTTAATCTTTATCGTCACGTTTGTCATACTTCTACAAACACTAGTACGTTAGTTTTCCTTGCATTTATAAACACTCGTTTTTTTATATCTTTCAGGTTTTATCTACATTATCGACTCGTTGCAAGTTCCTCCAAAGGTTGGATCTGTCTTGGTGCGGAAGTCACACTTCCATATCTTCTCATTACGTTATAAGGTAAGTATACATATGTCACCCTTAAATTAGCTTTGCTTTATCTTTACAAATGTAAAACTATTAAGTATATTATTATTATTAAGGGACTTGATATAATGTATTTAAATAACACTATTTACGATATATATATATATATAGACTAACACTTAAATCCTTTTTTGAAAGTATCATCATCACGACCGTTTCCCTTTTAGGTGGACAGAAACCACGCTTATAAATAAGCGGATTCACATTTAGCCAACTTTACTATAGGCCAATCATGATAAATGGCAAGCAAGCTCGTCGATGTCTCCAGCGTACCAAACTCGAGAAATATATATAATTTACATTAATAAATATTTTTTGTGTCCCGACCAGGAATCGAACCCGGTACCTCCGAGTCTAAATCCACGGACTTAACCTCTAGACCACGGAGGCAGTTAAATATTCATCATGATAAATACTTAAAGGCTGGGGAGTGTTATTATTAATTGATCTCTCCCACGCGTTCGCGCGAACGTTGACCTCTCGTTACTTACTTGATTAGGCTCAGTATGAGTGGCGATATTTTTAGGATAACTTCTCTGCACCGTAACTAATGATTTTATTACTGAATAATTAAAATAAAAAATAGGTAGTTCTTTATTTTTATTCTAGATTATAATATCGCCGTGGTAGAAGAAAAAAACAACTAAGTTAGCCATTTTTGCACAAAAATATTATGCACATTTTTATACTTTATAATTTGCGTTTTCGGCTTAAACCGTTCGTTTAATTGCTTCTAAGACCCACTATCTTCAAAACTAAGCATCACAGTAATTAGTTGATTTTATCACTGGCAAAAGTTTTTTTAAACTCTTCTTCTTAGGCGCTACACTCTTGGCAGAGTGGTCGTGGTCGTCACTTGAGTGTCAGTGGCACGCTTAACAAGCCGTCGCCACTCGTCTCGAACTGCAGCCTTCCTGGAGCACTCATGTAGGGGGTGATCCATTGCTGCTTTAACCTGGTCAGTCCATCTCATCGGAGACCTACCACGCATTCTCTTGCCATCGACTTTTCCCTGAACTACAAGCGCTCAATGGATGTATCTCCACGCTGCGACACGTGTCCAAAGAAAGTGAGAATGCGTGATTGCACGATTGAGGAAAGGCGTTGTCCTATCTCTAGTTCCTCCAGGATGGATTTGTTGGTCCGGAACTCCGTCCACGATATGCCCAACATTCTCCGCCAACACCACATTTCTAGAGCATTAATCCGTTTTGCTTTTTTAAACAAAAGTGAATTTACAAAAAAAATTGTTAGTTGGTTTTCGCTCTAACCCGGCGATATAAAAATTCCACGTAGTATAATAGTATAATTTAATAATTTCTATTATATACAAACAGCCGAGAGTCGGTAAATATTGAAAAAAAAAAAAAAAAACCTCACTAATAAAGCTTACAATGAAAACTATAACTCACTCTTTCAGTCCCCTCTCATCATTCCGGATTTGTTTCAAATTCTTTTGTTGTTGTCGCCACAAATTTATGGAATGATCTTCCTGTAAACATAAGACAAGCAACTACCTGAACTTTGTTTTAAAAAACTCGTATATCTACACAACCTGCTGTTAACAATAAGCTGTTAATTTTTCTTCCGTAAATGTCTACGGGCATTAAGTCCGCCTTTGTGCTTCGTTAAATAAAGTTTTAAATAAATAAAAAAAAATTTTTTTGCTAATCCACATGAGGGTACTTCCATTTATTGCAACTTTAAAGTAACGTGGCGCCATCTATTGACGAATAGAGGGAATTTCGAATTGCTCATTTAACCGATTCAACTATTTTTGTTTCAGTTTCCTAAAGGATTGCGGAAGTGAGTTAACTCACCTTCGTATGAACTGTTGTCAGTTCGTTAAAGACTTGGTTCTCAAAGCCATAGTTTGGTTTTGTGCCAATTTACAAGGTGAGTTTATTCAATCATTCAATAACATAACTTACCCAATTATTAGCCGCTTATTATACGACAAAATTACTATTAGTCAGAATAACAATAATAAATAAAATATTTTATATATAAAAAGGTTTTTTTTTATAGATTCAACAGTATTTATTAAATCTGTTAATTTGTTCTTTATGTTGTGAAAAAATAAATAAATATATACTGTGTGTAATTTATTAAAGATCAAATATTTTTATATTATAATCTAGTATAAAAATAAAGGACCACGTATTTTTTATTTTAATTATTCAGTAATAAACACTCATACTGAGCCTAATCAAGTAGGTAGCGAGAGGTCGACGATCGCGCGAACGTTGACTTATGTCATTGTTTCTCTCTCTATTTCATCTCTCAGCTGTAAGAGAGATTAATTAATACTCGTAATAGCACTTGTTTATAGGATTTTTTTTTTTTTTTTTAAAACATACCTTCTTATTTCCCAGAACTTTGTCTTCGTTCAGTTTCACAATGTTTAGATTGGAAAAGTCTGTCTTCTTTGAGTAAACTAAAGCGACTAGATGTGTACAGAACTAATATGACTACATCTGCAGCTGTCGCTATTATAAAGGCCAATACTGGACTCTTACATCTTAATGTTGGTAAGAAATATTTGTATTAATTGCATGCGAAGTAAAAAGTTTAAAATTTTAGAACACAGCGTCCTAGACCTCCACTGCTGGTGATGGGCCTTCCAGAACATATATCTGGAGAATTTGGCCTACACTCCCTACGCTGGCCAGACGAGTTGGCGAGGATATAATGACAATTCATTTAAGCTGGTATTAGTGGAACCAGGACCGACGGCTTAACGTGCTCTCCGAGGCACGGGAACGATGCTGTTGTAAATCTATGACTGCAGTACTTAAGAAGAGTGTATTTCTCATTGGTACATGCCGGGGGGGAATGAACCGACCTTTGTAGGATTTAAGGTACGCGTTCTTACAACCAAGCCACCACCGCGTATGAAAATGTAATAATAATAAATTCATTTTCTACCAACTAACCTTTGTGAGTTGAAACTGTATTAAGCTGGTGCAGACCTTGCTTCCACCTGATGGTAAGTGGTGCTTGAGGTCCACGAATATTAGCAACTGGAATCAGACACTCATGACTTGGGGGGGAGATTTCCAACTCCCTGACCCGTGGTAGATGAGTGGACTGTATATTGTTTGGGGGGGTTTGATGACGAGCCAGCTCCGTGAAGTCCAAAGAAAGGGGCAGAAGCACTTACCTCTTCCAGCAGCAGCTGACAACGTCTCAGTGGAATCGACCCCGGGGTTCTAGAAGAAGACCAGCTCTGCTTCTGATGCTAAAGCTCTTTTCACACAAAACTAATAATCCAAGTAACAGTTCCGATAAATACACTCGCGTGGCTATCCAGCAGACACTGCTGCAGCACCGAAAGTTGAGCACACGCGGTGTGACGTCACCGAAACACAAATTGTTGACGTCCGCCGCCGACCGAGGCTGAGGTGCGACTCTCCCCACCGATGGGTCATAGAACTGGCTTTAACATGACTGATATCAGTACCTAACTTGACTGGGCATGACGACAATTCGAGCCTGATCCCGAAACGTGTGGATACACTTTACTGGGTGATAAACCCAGTAAAGGCACAAACGGTGGATACTTCCTGGCCCGAGATTGTTCTCGTCGAAAGTACATGCTATCTAAGTATATTATAAACGAAACAATGTCTATTTTCCAGGTTCATGCAAACATATAGAATCTATGGACGAAGTAGCTTTTGCCTTGGGAGCTAATTGTCCAAAATTGATATCCGTTGACTTCTGGAAGTCGTATTCTCTCACTTCTAACGGAATTCGGGCTTTGAGTAATTGTATACAATTACAAGAACTGGACGTCGGTTGGTGGTGAGTATTCATGTGTATTTATATTCAACATCATCATGGTGTCTCGGGCTTGCGACCGACCAGAGGCTGGTTTTCAAAGGAGCCCTATTTTTTTTATTAAAGTAAGGACTTTATTGCGCGCGCTTGGTTGGGGACCTATTTCGTTGAACTTTCGTCCGTACGTCAGAACAGCGCTCGAGGGAAAAAAGTGCGGCGAGGCCTAAGAGGGGCGGATAGGCGAGCCGCTGCCTCTCTTGCTCTCGCCCGCTCCTTCTTTCTCTTTCTTTCTCTTTCTTTTTTCCTCTCAAAACAGCGCGGTGGGGAAGGGGAAGAGGGGCGGATAGGCGCGCGCGTATAGCCGCTGCCTCTCTTGCTCTCTCCCGCTCTTTCTTTCTCTTTCTTTTTTCCTCTCAAAACAGCGCGGTGGGGAAGGGGAAGAGAGGCGGATAGGCGCGCGCGTATAGCCGCTGCCTCTCGCTCTCTCCCGCACTTTCTTTCTCTTTCTTTTTTCCTCCCGAAACAGCGCGGCGGGGAAGGGGAAGAGGGGCGGATAGGCGCGCGCGTATAGTCGCTGCCTCTCGCTCTCTTCCGCTCCTTCTTTCTCATTCTTTTTTCCTCTCGAAACAGCGCGGCGGGGAAGGGGAAGAGGGGCGGATAGGCGCGCGCGTATAGTCGCTGCCTCTCGCTCTCTTCCGCTCCTTCTCATTCTTTTTTCCTCTCGAAACAGCGCGGCGGGGAAGGGGATGAGGGGCGGATAGGCGCGCGCGTATAGCTCCTGCCTCTCTCGCCCCTTCTTTCTCTTTCATTATTTACGCGTCAGCAACTATGCGTGCCACGCACATTCATTTAATCTCCATATTCCTACCAACTACGAAATCAATACCCTGCAAGTTTAGTTGTCACTTTTGCGGTACGTCCCGCGACGCACCCGTTTTTTTCTATTGCTATATGATATAAATGAAGTATGTATCATTATTATCTATGCACTTTCGCCATTTTATATGTAGTTCAGTGATTCCATTGCTGAAAAAAATGTGGGAGTGAGAATCGATAAAATAGAATTTCTTTTTATGCCTTACCAGATATTGTCCAAATCTGTTGGAGCAAGGTCTGGGGAGTATGGTGGGTGTCGGAGACATTCCAATCGCAACTTTAGCCTGAGTCGTTGTCCTGAAGCGCCATAATCGTCTGACAAGATCTTTAAAGCTGTAGTGAATGACACCAGCACTGGTCCCCCAAACACTCACCAGTACCTTTTCCTGAGTCAACTTTCGCTTGGGACAGGATCAAGCCGGTTCTCCTGGTTTCAACCACTGTGCTGATCCATTTTTCATTACAAATAACTATACGATTGAAAATTCCCTCGTTATAGTGACGGTTGAGTAATGAAGGCAGCACTCAATGCGTGTTTGGTATGCTTCACTCACATTTTTAATTCACTATCATACTGAATATGCATCCACATACCATACGTAATCATAAATTTGGAGACTCTTACATCTGTCGCACGCTGAAGATGTGGAATGCTCTCCCAGCCAGTGTGTTTCCCCATTCCTATTATATGTTACTAAGCCGCAAACATTATTAGTGGATTTCGTTATTTACGTCAGAGTTTGCGTCATAATTACAAAATATTATTCAATTCTCAACTCTATAAGCGCTCGACCTTGACAGCGGCCGTGCAAATATCAACTTTAATAGCATGATATATATATACTCGTAGTTAACGGATTCCATTATATAATGTTTGCGCTTAAGTAACAGAATAAGCCTGCTGGAGTCCTTTAAGCGAAGTGTGAAAAAGCATCTTGTTAGGCCGGCATAGTGGTAGATACTGATGCAGGTCGTTGGTCTGGCGTCACGTATATATCCAAGAAAGGGAGCACTTTCTTGAATATTCCAGCAAAATCTTTGCATCACTTACTGAACGAATTGGGCCTAAGCAGGTCTGCCGTCAATACATTTATGGAACGAGCTTCCAAGAGGGCATTAACGGAATCATACAGTATTTGGTTGGGTAGGGAGAGAAGTAGAATGGTGGATGGTGAGCGTATTATCGCGCAATAGAAAAAAAAAGGAGGCCTCCTTTTCTTAAACCAGCCAATTGTCGGTCGCAAGCCCGAGACACCATTCTTCTCATCTCTTACCCACACACGATGGACCCGGCACCCGCACGGTGAATCCATGGAATGCTTAGAAATTTGTCTTCTTCTTCTATATATATAATAATAATAAAGCCATTTATTCCTTAATTAATTCATATTAATATACAGTTTTTACAGTGTCAAGAACAATTTCAATTAATAAATTCAAATATAAGCTTAAAGGCATTAGAATAGTTTTATATTTTCAAGTTTATGTATGCCTATGTGTATGTGTGTATATATGTATGTTTATTTCTGTTGTAGTTATTCTGTTATTGATGTAATGCCTATTCCTTCGTAATTCTTGTACTATTGTATTCATTTTTATTTTTTAATTTATTATCATTGTTTTCTTTGCTTACTTTGATTGTATCTGTCAGCGAACTCTTATTATTGCCTTTATCGTATTACTATTTTCTCCTATATATGTATAAATTAGCTGTAAGAATTCCTAAATAAATAAATTAAAATAAAATAATAATAATACTAATTTAACATACTATGTTCTTATGTCTAAATTATAAATTGAATGTTTATAAATTTTAAAATGATTAATTACAATGTCACAATTAATTTAAATAATAATGTGAAATAATATCTATAGTTATTTTTTCTAATTTAATTAAGGAAGGGGTCGGGTATATATATCAAATAAAAAAATAAAAAAAACTTTTTACGCAGACGGGATTTTTGTTTGTTAAATTAACTTTTATAATTTAAAAATCTTTATTATGCAATTTTATTCATATTTTAGACAGTAGCCATTAAAACCACTTTAAAAACTGTAATTATTTGACAGTCTACAAGCGGGAGGCTCGGGGGACTGGTTAACTTATTTACCCGGGAGGGAGTTAAGGAAACTGTTCCTGGGAGCACTCCGGGGGGTTTGTGACCGAGATCTGAGGGCCATACTGCCGCGCCTGCGCAGACTGGAGCAGCTCGACCTGTTGGGGGTCAGGTCCGTCACTGCAGACATCTGCAGAGAGTAAGTGTTCGATTCTTAGTCGAGTCCAAAATGTGGGTAGTGTGTAAAAAAACTACTACAGCTCCGAACAATCGCACCAGTCAAGCGTGATAGCTAAAATTTACTCCACTTTCGTGTACTTTTCCGTGGCTAAATTAACGATAAAAATTGTTAACTGTGATGTAAAGCATAAAGTATCGTCACGACCTTTTCCCTTTCGGGGTGGTCAGAAACCACGGTTATAAATAAGCGGATTCACATTTAGCAAACTTTACTGCCGGCCAATCATGACAAGTGGCAAGCTCGTCGATGTTTCCAGCGTACAAGAAATATTACAAATAAATTACATAAAAAAATATTTTTGTGTCCCGACCAGGAATCGAACCCGGTACCTCCGAGTCTAAATCCACGGACTTAACCGCTAGACCACGGAGGCAGTTAAATTTAGTTTTTATTGTAATATAGTTTATTTTATTTAAGTTTTGTTTGTAAACATTCCTTCGAAAAATAGTATATATGTATGTATATAATAAAATCACTAGACATTAAATAAGTTAAAAGTTATAATAGAAAAAAAAGTATGTAGAAGCCAGAAAAATTACATATATTTTATAGTAAAAGTTTCTATCAATAGAATATCACATATAGCCAATGTATGGATGAGCCAAAAAAAATGTCATTTCCGACATATTTTTTTTTTCATAGAAAAAGTTGATCTATCAATAGAATATCACATATTAGTCTATAGCCAATTTGTATGGAGGAGCTAAATAAATTGTCATTTACGACATATGTTTTTTTAGGAAAAGTTTTTTGTTTCTATCAATAGAACCACATATTTGTCTAAGTTACCACGTGTGTAAGCTTTTTATTCTTGTTCCAGAATACTGGCGGAATGTCACAATTTACGACTCCTTGATGTCAGCTTTTGTGATCAAATACAAGAAATGCAGGTAATTTTTTTACTCTCCTCTGGTACACTAGATACGAGAGCGTGGTTTCTGACCACCGCTTTAGAGATTTTTCCCCAATTCTTTGTCTTGCGGTGCAAAAAAGCATGACCACTGATATGTTAGAAAGACAAGACTCTTGCGGTGCAAGACCACCTATATTTGAGGAAGACGAGACTCTTGCTAATACTTAAAAAACTGAGCAATTACAAAGCGGTAATTGGAAAGCTATATATATAATACGTTAGTTGGCTTCAGCATTAAATGACGATTATTTTTCCCTTTACTCCATGCAAATTAAATGAATACCTTAGAAGATATAGCAAAATCAAAATAATGCGCAACGACAGCTGGTTAATAATAATGCGCAACGACAGCTGGTTAATAATAATGCGCAACGACACCTGGTTAATAATAATGCGCAACGACACCTGGTTAATAATAATGCGCAACGACAGCTGGTTAATAATAATGCGCAACGACAGCTGGTTAATAATAATGCGCAACGACAGCTGGTTAATAATAATGCGCAACGACAGCTGTTTAATAATAACGCGCAACGACAGCTGTTTAATAATAATGCGCAACGACAGCTGGTTAATAATAATGCGCAACGACAGCTGGTTAATAATAATGCGCAACGACAGCTGGTTAATAATAATGCGCAACGACAGCTGGTTAATAATAATGCGCAACGACAGCTGTTTAATAATAATGCGCAACGACAGCTGTTTAATAATAATGCGCAACGACAGCTGGTTAATAATAATTTTAACACTAAATTTCCATTTTTCAGGTACACCAATGGCGTAAACTTTATCCACACGTTAGTATTAAGCGATCGTTTCAATCACCCAACTTGTATTCTGCGCCTACGCACTATTTCTTCGCACCTACATTTGAATAAATGTGCATTTAATTTTAATAGTAGTACAAAAGAACAATGGCGAACAAATACACTAATTTCCATGACCAAAAAAAAATATAAAAATGGCTCAGGAACAACTTCAGAACATGTTCCTTAAATTATTTTATAGAAAGCCGAGAAATAAAGATATCTGAAATTAAATAGTCATATAGTTTCAATTTTTGTACGATTGTATTTGTTGGTTTTACTTGAACTAAATTTGCAACGTATTTACATAAAAAATGATCAACAAAAAATTTTCGGGAACAACTACGAAACATGTTCCTTTTAAAATTAATTTAATAGAAGGCCAAGACATAAAGTTACCTAAAATTATATCATATACTTCAAATTTTTGGACGATTGTATTCGTTTGTTTTAATTGAACTAAATTTGCAACGTATTTACATAAAAAAAAATGGGGAACAACTACGGAACATGTTCCTTTTAAAATTATTTTAATAGAAAGCCGAGAAATAAAGCTATCTGAAATTAAATAGTCATATAGTTCAAATTTTTGGACGATTGTATTCGTTGGATTTACCTGAACTAAATTCGCAACGTATTTACATAAAAAATATAAGTAAAAAATATTCGGGAACAACTACGGAACGTGTTCCTTTTAAAATTAATTTAATAGAAATTTACAATACCACTGTTCCCGTGAGGAGGAGAGCACTTGTGGAATCGTTAATAAATTGTCATTAAAAATTGACATCAGATCCTCACCAATCCGTCTGGCCAGCGTGGCGAGTGTAGGCCAAATTCTCCAGTTACCTATATGTTCTGGAAGGCCCATTTCCAACAGTGAAGGTCTCGGACGCTGTGTCCTAGAACACAGGCCTCACTGGCCTAACTGTCATTTAATATTAGTAAACCTTAGTACAATAAAAAAAAAAATTCGAAGTAATATATATACAATATAAAAGAATTACAATATTAAATAAACTATATTACAACAAAATCTAAATTTAACCTAAAAAATAATAATAATACATAAAAAATAAAAATTAAATACTTACAAAAAAAATAGCTCCTCCAAATCGCTGTCTTGTGGCATGGTGCCCAATACACTAGCAGCATTTCCCCTTTGAATGATGATACTTAATTTTTGGGAGAAATAACTGCAAGCCCTATTGTCACCAGAGACGTCAATGAGCCTTGAAACAATTTCTTTATAAAAGGCTTTAAGTTTCGATCCCCGCGGGCCCATCGTTTCTACAACAAACGTCGAAAAAAAGTTACTATTGCAAATAGTTTCATATTTTCGACGCTTGCTGATCTGTGCTTGTTCCGCTGCAACAGAAGTTCCTTGAAGGTGGGAAGGGGCTAGGGAATCCCAACAGGTAAAATCCTATACCAGGGATTGACCCAATCTCCAAGGAACTAATGTCATTCCGTCTGGACGTTTGCCATCGTCTCGACTCAGACCGGTTGGTTCTAAAATAGATGGGATCGAGACAACTGCAAGCGTCCTACAAAACTTTTGAAACTTTAGTTAGCACGTAGAAATCCACAATGTCAAATACTTATACGCAATGCTAATCGCCGATTGGATCTTCTTAATAAACTCTACATAGAAGGCCTATGTGATGGCTGGGCAGCTCCACTCTTCCAGGATTAGCGTCTCGGTTATGCTGGGAGAGGTCGATTAACCGTTGAGCGGTAAATGGTTAGACTTGGCTTTATTTCTTTATTCGACGACAGTCAAGCGCAGAGTCTCAAGAGCAACGACTGAGTAACTATATATATAATAAGCGCTAGGGAGATTTAGGCTCCCGCTCGGTACCCTCATTCGGTATGCCCCACAAGATGCGCGCCACCTATCGGACAACAGTGGTACTATGTCAGAAACCTTCGCCGATTTTCACACAACATATTCCCAAAGTTTCATCCCGATCGGTCAAGTAGTTTTAAATTGCATAGGGAACATACACACAAACATTCATCTTTATATATATGGACTGTAAGTATAGCTTTAATATTCTCAAAAGAAAAGACTGACGACTGAGAGACTACGAGAATCCTTAGTTATATATTTTAACTTACGAAAATCCTTAGTTATATATTTTAACTTACGAGAATCCTTAGTTATATATTTTAACTTACGAGAATCCTTAGTTATATATTTTAACTTACGAGAATCCTTAGTTATATATTTTAACTTACGAGAATCCTTAGTTATATATTTTAACTTACGAGAATCCTTAGTTATATATTTTAACTTACGAGAATCCTTAGTTATATATTTTAACTTACAGGAATCCTTAGTTATATATTTTAACTTATGATAATCCTTAGTTATATATTTTAACTTACGAGAATCCTTAGTTATATATTTTAACTTACGAGAATCCTTAGTTATATATTTTAACTTACGATAATCCTTAGTTATATATTTTAACTTACGATAATCCTTAGTTATATATTTTACGAGAATCCTTAGTTATATATTTTAATATTTTAACTTACGAGAATCCTTAGTTATATATTTTAACTTACGAGAATCCTTAGTTATATATTTTAACTTACGAGAATCCTTAGTTATATATTTTAACTTACGAGAATCCTTAGTTATATATTTTAACTTACGATAATCCTTAGTTATATATTTTAACTTACGAGAATCCTTAGTTATATATTTTAACTTACGAGAATCCTTAGTTATATATTTTAACTTACGATAATCCTTAGTTATATATTTTAACTTACGAGAATCCTTAGTTATATATTTTAACTTACGAGAATCCTTAGTTATATATTTTAACTTACGATAATCCTTAGTTATATATTTTAACTTACGAGAATCCTTAGTTATATATTCTTTTAGTAAATTCTAAGACGTTTCCTCGACGGCTCCTCCACTCAAAGACGCCATTTTTAATTTTAATCGTCTCAATTACAGAGCCTCTGTGGTCTAGCGGTTAAGTCCGTGGATTTAGACTCGGAGGTACCGGGTTCGATTCCTGGTCGGGACACAAAAATATCAATAAATACATTAATTAATATTTATTTTATATGTGATATTTCTCGAGTTTGGTACGCTGGAGACATCGACGAGCTTGCCACTTGTCATGATTAGCCTATAGTAAAGTTGGCTAAATGTGAATCCGCTTATTCATAATCGTGGTTTCTTACTACCCCGAAAGGGAAACGGTCGTGATGAGACTTTTTTACCTGGAATTTAATTTTAATTTAAAAATATTATACCTTAGATCAGTTTTTTAATGACGAAACCATTTCGAATGTGTTAAGAACTGTCAATTATAGATGACCGCCTCCGTGGTCTAGTGGTAACAAACGTTGCCGTGAACTCGGGAGGTCGTGGGTTCGATTCCCACCGGGGGCAAGTTGTACATTGTATATTTGTCTCGGTCTGGGTGTTTATATGTATATATTTACAAAAAAAAAAAAAAAAGTATAGTATGTAGTTTATCAACCATCTAGTTTTCGTAACAGAAGCCTCGTAGCTTACCACGGAAATTAGATGGCGCTGTGTGACCTGTCTGGAAAAAAAAAGAAAAGATTGCATTGTCATTATTTTTACAATAGTATTTTTGGACATATCTCTTTTGCCTACATTTTAAGTTGCCTACAGTTTTATATAAATTGTAAAATGCATATTTAAGTTGTTATTATATTGGTTATTATTTTTAGAATTATATTTGTTCATTTAATGAATTCGTACACCACATGTGGTAGGTTTTTTGCATGCTCACCCTAACCTAACCTAATAACTATGTACCGAAAAACCACGAATAAATGATTTTGATTTGATTTCATTCGAAGGAATGGTTGAGGTTGAGTGGAGTAGCCATTGAGGACACATCTTAGAATGTAATTCTTAATAACAATTTGTAATATATGAATCGATCAAAATTATTATTGTAATTTTCAAGAATACATATTGACAAATTGTAACCTTTAAGAATTATTGTTAAGAAAATGTTAGTAGTATTCTTAAAGACAAACACGCGGTTTTTTTGGGATAAATATAGATTTAGGGTAACCTTCGAGAATTATCCTTGATAAAGTGTAATTTACAATAATTATTCTTGATAAAGTGTAATTTAGAATAACTATTCTTGATAAAGTGTAATTTACAAGAATTATACTTAATAAAGTGTAGCTTACAATAATTATTCTTGATAAAGGTGTAATTTACAAGAATTATACTTAATAAAGTGTAATTTACGATAATTATTCTTGATAAAGTGTAATTTACAATAATTATTCTTTATAAAGTGTAATTTACAAGAACTATACCTAATAAAGTGTAGTTTACGAGAATCCTTAGTTATATATTTTAACTTACGATAATCCTTAGTTATATATTTTAACTTACGATAATCCTTAGTTATATATTTTAACTTACGATAATCCTTAGTTATATATTTTAACTTACGATAATCCTTAGTTATATATTTTACGAGAATCCTTAGTTATATATTTTAATATTTTAACTTACGAGAATCCTTAGTTATATATTTTAACTTACGAGAATCCTTAGTTATATATTTTAACTTACGAGAATCCTTAGTTATATATTTTAACTTACAGGAATCCTTAGTTATATATTTTAACTTACGATAATCCTTAGTTATATATTTTAACTTACGAGAATCCTTAGTTATATATTTTAACTTACGAGAATCCTTAGTTATATATTTTAACTTACGATAATCCTTAGTTATATATTTTAACTTACGATAATCCTTAGTTATATATTTTACGAGAATCCTTAGTTATATATTTTAACTTACGAGAATCCTTAGTTATATATTTTAACTTACGAGAATCCTTAGTTATATATTTTAACTTACGAGAATCCTTAGTTATATATTTTAACTGACGAGAATCCTTAGTTATATATTTTAACTTACGAGAATCCTTAGTTATATATTTTAACTTACGAGAATCCTTAGTTATATATTTTTTACGAGAATCCTTAGTTATATATTTTAACTTACGATAATCCTTAGTTATATATTTTAACTTACGAGAATCCTTAGTTATATATTTTAACTTACGAGAATCCTTAGTTATATATTTTAACTTACGATAATCCTTAGTTATATATTTTAACTTACGAGAATCCTTAGTTATATATTTTAACTTACGAGAATCCTTAGTTATATATTTTAACTTACGATAATCCTTAGTTTTTAACTTACGATAATCCTTAGTTATATATTTTAACTTACGAGAATCCTTAGTTATATATTCTTTTAGTAAATTCTAAGACGTTTCCTCGACGGCTCCTCCACTCAAAGACGCCATTTTTAATTTTAATCGTCTCAATTACAGAGCCTCTGTGGTCTAGCGGTTAAGTCCGTGGATTTAGACTCGGAGGTACCGGGTTCGATTCCTGGTCGGGACACAAAAATATCAATAAATACATTAATTAATATTTATTTTATATGTGATATTTCTCGAGTTTGGTACGCTGGAGACATCGACGAGCTTGCCACTTGTCATGATTAGCCTATAGTAAAGTTGGCTAAATGTGAATCCGCTTATTCATAATCGTGGTTTCTTACTACCCCGAAAGGGAAACGGTCGTGATGAGACTTTTTTACCTGGAATTTAATTTTAATTTAAAAATATTATACCTTAGATCAGTTTTTTAATGACGAAACCATTTCGAATGTGTTAAGAACTGTCAATTATAGATGACCGCCTCCGTGGTCTAGTGGTAACAAACGTTGCCGTGAACTCGGGAGGTCGTGGGTTCGATTCCCACCGGGGGCAAGTTGTACATTGTATATTTGTCTCGGTCTGGGTGTTTATATGTATATATTTACAAAAAAAAAAAAAAAAGTATAGTATGTAGTTTATCAACCATCTAGTTTTCGTAACAGAAGCCTCGTAGCTTACCACGGAAATTAGATGGCGCTGTGTGACCTGTCTGGAAAAAAAAAGAAAAGATTGCATTGTCATTATTTTTACAATAGTATTTTTGGACATATCTCTTTTGCCTACATTTTAAGTTGCCTACAGTTTTATATAAATTGTAAAATGCATATTTAAGTTGTTATTATATTGGTTATTATTTTTAGAATTATATTTGTTCATTTAATGAATTCGTACACCACATGTGGTAGGTTTTTTGCATGCTCACCCTAACCTAACCTAATAACTATGTACCGAAAAACCACGAATAAATGATTTTGATTTGATTTCATTCGAAGGAATGGTTGAGGTTGAGTGGAGTAGCCATTGAGGACACATCTTAGAATGTAATCCTTAATAACAATTTGTAATATATGAATCGATCAAAATTATTATTGTAATTTTCAAGAATACATATTGACAAATTGTAACCTTTAAGAATTATTGTTAAGAAAATGTTAGTAGTATTCTTAAAGACAAACACGCGGTTTTTTTGGGATAAATATAGATTTAAGGTAACCTTCGAGAATTATCCTTGATAAAGTGTAATTTACAATAATTATTCTTGATAAAGTGTAATTTAGAATAACTATTCTTGATAAAGTGTAATTTACAAGAATTATACTTAATAAAGTGTAGCTTACAATAATTATTCTTGATAAAGGTGTAATTTACAAGAATTATACTTAATAAAGTGTAATTTACGATAATTATTCTTGATAAAGTGTAATTTACAAGAATTATCCTTGATAAAGTGTAATTTACAATAATTATTCTTGATAAAGTGTAATTTACAATAATTATTCTTTATAAAGTGTAATTTACAAGAACTATACCTAATAAAGTGTAGTTTACAATAATTATTCTTGATAAAGTGTAATTTACAAGAATTATACTTTATAAAGTGTAATTTACAATAATTATTCTTGGATAAAGTGTAATTTATAATAATTATTCTTGATAAAGTGTAATTTACTAAAAAAATCTTATTAAAGAGTAATTTAGAAGAATTATTCTTGATAAAGTGTAATATAAATAGTAGAATCATCACGACCGTTTCCCTTTCAGGGTGGTCAGAAACCACGCTTATAAATAAGCGCATTCACATTTAGCCAACTTTACTGCCGGCTAATCATGACAAGTGGCAAGCTCGTAGATGTCTTCAGCGTACCAAAATCGAGGAATATCACAAATTAATTAAATATTAATTTATTTAAACAAATACATATTTTTGTGACCCGACCAGGAATCGAACCCGGTACCTCCGAGTCTAAATCCACGGACCTAAATAAATTCTAAAATATTTTTAATTAATTGTAATTTACACTGCCTTTGTATTCAAGCATATAGACGCGGAGTTACCGGGTTCGATTCCTGGTCGTACAATAATTTATTTGTGATATTTTTCGTAAAGTACAGTAGAGACATCGACGAGCTTGCCACTTATCTATTGTGAAGTTGGCTTTTTTAAAAGCGTGGTTTCTGACCGCCCCGGAAGGGATACAGTCGTGATGATGCTTTATACTATTATCTTACATTATGCAATTATTAAGTAATTGTAACTTAACAATTAATTTTGGTGCTTTGCTAAATTAAGAAAATCTAATAAGGTCTTAAATACAAAATTTTTGTATAGTGTGATTCTAAATGCTATGGGCACAAGGTGGAATTATCTAGAAGTTAGAGCTGACAGAGAGAGAAAAAGGACAATAATAACCCGTAACTGTATGTCTCTCTTGCACTCTCCCGTCTTACCAGAATCTCTAAACGCAATTTTCTCTGATACAATGGACACCAAAAAGAAAAATTAAATATAATGGTATATAACAATTCAAGCTCAAATAGTAAATAAAATAAGATTAAATATGAGATAAGATTTATTAGAAGATCACTGTAATATGATTCGCTTGCAAATTAGTTTTTTTTTTTTTTTTTTTTTTTTTTTTCAATAAATATATTTATCGTTTGTTTTTTCTTTAAACACAATCACAGGACAAACAAAATAAATAAGCAAATATAAGTTACTAAATATAAATAAATACACAAATAAGATATAACAACCACATTCCACCTTCCCTGATCAATGTGGTTTCTGTGCCTTGACAGAATTATCTAGTGCAGAAACCAGTGCACTTACAAACAGTTCTGTTAGGCTGTCCTAGAATGTATTATAAATAAATAAATTATATAATTTCCTAGTTTGTAATTTATGTATATACGAGTAGGATGTTAATGTGTGTCAATATATATTTTTTAACTACACGGTGCGATATATATTTTTTTATTCAAATAGTTATAATAAATAAAGACTTTTTTATCTTTAAATTGTGCAGTTTTATTTATTATTTCCAAACCTGTAGCCTAATTATTTAAATAGTCAAAATAAAAAAATAAAAAAACTTTTTTGAGACATGTAGTCTACTTACAAGAGAAAAGAAAGACTGAAATTTTGGAGATATATTAATCATCAAACATTGGAGATATAAAATTAGACATATGAAAGTGTTAATATGTCTGAAATTCCCGTAATTTTATTTCCAATAAAGTACATTTATCAACAAAAAAAAAACCCGACTGCGTAACAAAATACCTTTAATGAAAACTGAAAAAAAAACAAGCCCAAGCTTGTTGCCAAAAAGTTTGAAACCGCTTAACTACACCATTGAATTTTTTTTTTTATTTTTTTTTAAATTAGTTTACAAACTGGTTACATTCTTAAAATTAACAAATAAAATTATACATAAGCATGAAATGAAAGCAACCTATTAATAGTAAACCTAACACTGATATTCAATTTAAATTCATAAAGACAAAGACAATTAATGATTAAATTAAACATTAAATAAACCAAAAAATATCTAAATAAAAAAAAAAATCAAAATTATAAAAATGAAGACAATAAATAATAAATTTTATACTATGACTATACTACTATCTAAAAATATATTTAATTTTTATTTATTTATACCTATATTTATCGCCATAGGATCCTATCGGAACACTTGGTTAAGTCAATTTTTCTTAATAACAACGCTAAACAAAATACCTGGCCAGATATGGTGATACAGTATGGCAAGGAACAGCCCCAATTTCCATTATTATTTTATTATTATTATCTCTATCTCTTCCACTTCTAAGCCTAATTATTATAATATATAATAATTTAGGTCTAGTTTGGTAGGTCTAAAGGTGCCTCGTCGGGTATTTTAATAAATAGTACCTAAAATACTATATTCTAATTTAGATGTGTCAATAAACTATAACTAAATATATATATATATATATATATACGAGGGGCGTTCAAAATATTCTCGGTATTGATACGTTACAACCTCTTTTATATATATATTTGTTACTGGCCGCTAAGATTCATCCATTGACATTAAAAAAAAGTAAAATTGGAACCGAGATGTTCTTTTGTTTTTCTGCAATTGCCGAACAAACATGAACACCATGAGCGAATTAACAATTTTAACGAAATTAGAGCACCGATCCGTCATAAAATTCTTGACAAAACAGGGTAAAAATCAAAAAACCATAAAAGAGGAAATGGATTGTGTTTACTGTGAGTCTGCTCCTTCTTTATCTACTATTCAAAAATGGTCAAGCGAATTTAAGCGTGGAAGGGAGAGTATTGAAGATGACCCTAGACCTGGCCGGCCTGTAGTGGCTACCTCACAAGAAAATATTGATAAAGTGGAAAAACTTATATTGGAAGACGGCCGAGTGAAGGTAAAATCTATAGCTCAAGTAACCAATCTCTCTATTGGTACCGTACATGACATTATACATGACCATCTTAATATGTCAAAAGTAAGTGCAAGATGGGTTCCGCGAATGCTGACGCTTCTTCAAAAGGATATGCGTGTGGCTTGCTGTTCAGATTTTATCGACCTGTGTGGTGAAAATCCCGATGAGGTGCTGCAAAAAATAGTTACTGGAGATGAAACCTGGGTTCATCATTATGACCCAGAGAGCAAACAGGAGTCCATGCAGTGGCACATTAAGGGTTCAGCTCATCCCAAGAAGTTCAAGGTAATCCCGTCAGCTGGCAAGGTCATGGCCACAATATTTTGGGATTGTGAAGGAGTTTTGCTTATCGATTATAAAGAAAAAGGTGTAAATATCACAGGGCAGTACTACGCTAACGTTATACGTCAATTAAGAGATGCGATCAAAGAAAAGAGGCGAGGAAAGTTAACCAAAGGTGTTCTGCTTCTGCATGACAACGCCCCTGTCCATACTGCTCATATTGCCAAGGCAGCTATTGTTGAATGTGGGTTTGAAACTGTTACTCATCCACCCTATAGTCCGGACTTAGCCCCAAGCGACTTCTTTTTGTTTCCCAATCTTAAAAAGGATCTGCGTGGAAATAAATTTTCTGACGATGAAGCGTTGAAGACGGCCGTGGAGGAGCATTTTTACACCAAAGATAAAAAATATTTTTATGAGGGATTAAAAAAAATAATTGATCGATCTTATAAGTGTATGAACATAGGGGGGGAGTATATTGAAAAATAAAAATATCAAACTTTTCGTACTTGTTTGTTTTTATCCACATACCGAGAATATTTTGAACGCCCCTCGTATATGTGTAAAAAATGTCAATATAATTAATATATAATATGTCACAAATTAATTAAATTAAAAAAGCTATAAATTAAAATAAAAACTAAAAATATTAACAATGTCATAGGTACTTAAGTATCTAAAATAAGATTATGTGAATTTAAATATGAATTTATGTCGTAAATATGTCATCATCTTCCAACGCCTCATTTATAGTATAATAGGCTTTCTTATAAAAGCAAAACAAAATATAAACATATATATTGTATTACATAGTGACTTTAACAGTCTAATGCTGGGAAGATTTGAGCCAGTCTCGGATTTAATCTGATAAAGCCACTATACAATAAAATATATAAAATTATTTTAACATTAAGCGGTTATCAAACTTTGGCGACGAAACCCTTAGGCTTGTTTTTCTCTTAAGTGAGAACTTTATTGGGCTCGCTTGGTTGGGGTATGTCCGTACGTCAGAACAGCGCTCAAGGGGAAACAGCGCGGTGGGAAAGGGGAAGAGGGGCGGATAGGCGCGCGCGTATAACCGCTGCCTCTCGCTCTCCCTGCTCCTTCTTTCTTCCTCTCGAAACAGCGCGGCGGGGAAGGGGAAGAGGGGCGGATAGGCGCGCGCGTATAACCGCTACCTCTCGCTCTCCCTGCTCCTTCTTTCTTCCTCTCGAAACAGCGCGGCGGGGAAGGGGAAGAGGGGCCGATAGGCGTACCCTGCGCGTAGCTGATGCTTCTCTCGCGCTCTCTTGCTTCTTTCTCTTTCGTTCTTTACGCGTCTGCAACTATGCAAACATCCATCGAGCGCTTGGTAGTCCAGGGGAAAGTAAATAGCAAGAGAATGCGTGGTAGGTCTCCGATGAGATGAACCGATCAGGTGAAGGTTGTTTAGTGATTGAGTCCTTGCGTCCTATAAGGATCTATAAGTGTGTAACACACACGTTATTATTGAGGGCAAACCTACGTAGCGTATTTGCTACCGCGAGTAATACCTGATCTCGACGGTATCTCAGAAACGACTGGTGTGCTTGACCGGGCTCGTGACTGTCGCTCCAACTAGGTGACCTGGTTCATCATTGCATCAGCCGATGATTTCGGCCAATCAAAATCGTTATTACCATATATGGCGACGTAGACTCTGGTGACCTAGTTGGAGTACATTTGCCGAGTAATTGTTATTTATTTAATGACTATGCAAATGCACCCTGATGTCGCTACAGTTGCAATGGATCATTCCCTACATGAGTGCACTAGGAAAGCCGGGGTCCGAGAGGACGAGAAGAGGCGACGGCTTGTTAGGCGTGCCACTAGCACTCCAATGGTGACCACGACCACTCTGCCAAGAGTGTAGCGACTAAGAAGAAGAAGTCTGTAAAAAATGGTAAATTAAATGAAAATTGCCTCCTGTAATGTTGTCTACAGTGTCACTTTAGACGTTTTGCGTTTCCACTGACGATATAATTAAAACATTCCGGAACTAATTTTAGCACAAAACCAACAATAAATAATTATTATTCATACATTTATCTAACAATAGTATTGTAAATACATAATATTATTTAAATACAGGATGTCCCATTTCAACGTCAAACCAGATCAAAGTCAAAATATCTTTATTCACGTAAACCTATCACAGGCATTTGTGACACGTCATAATTAAAATTATTTAGAATGATTCTACTCCTGTTAGTGGAAGACTAAGCAGCGAAGTGATCCAAGGAGTAAGCTGTTAGCAGAAGACTAACAGCTTAGCAAATTCCAGTGACCTGTTAATGTTTAATCTGACTAAGAAAGGAATCTGCAAGGAAAACTTAGCTATCGCAGATTTACAAATGAAACAAATAGAGAATTGCACAACAACAATAAATAAATAAATAGATATGGGTCCAGTTAAATTATCCATATTAGTTATTTACGATCAATCGAAAATGTTGGGTTAAGTCCCACACATCGCAATTCTTTTTAAAACTGTCATCGACGAACGTATTAAATATTATTTATTTTAACTACCGCAATACCTAATTACACTGAAAGTTCTTAGAAAATCAAAATGTGAGCAAAGTAGTAAATTATTAGTTTTATTATTATTATTTTAAGTCCATTCATACAATTTTTATGTATTTTTAAATTGTATTTTTTTTTATTTATTTTTTATTAAAAACTTTATTGCACAAAGTACAAAGGCGGACTTAATGCCCGTAGACATTTTCTGACAGCCAAACCTTAGGGACAAATTAGAACATTTATAGGTGCAATGAAATAAATATTAATAGTAGGATAAATTCAACATAATTATATATACTTACATAATATACTTTAACATATACTGTAATATCAATATACTAAATACTAATAGATACACAAAAATATACATAAATATACATATATATACACTTATTAACATTGTTGGGAGCTATTTAGAAAGTGTAGATAGACGAGTTTTTTGAACGAAGATCTGGTAGACGCTTGCCTTATGGTTACAGGGAGATTGTTCCATAAATTTGTGGCAACAACTGTAAGCTGACACAGCCTCTTTAGAGACACGAATTAATCATGAACTTGACATGCGTAATTTATTTTAGTCTATCCTAGTTTTAAGCAAAAACTTGTTTATGGCAACAGTGTTTTAGTCGAAGATGATGGTATAGCTGATATGATGGGTCCACCCACAGTAGCTGCTGGTTATTTTATAATCGAAATAATAGTAAACTATGGAAAAAATAATGTTTGACAATATCCAAGTGTTGTGCTAACCAAAGGAAAATAAATGATTTGATTTGAATACATCGCTGTAATGCGATGGAACCACTGAGAAAAGCACTTTTCCCACTCGTCCCTAAGGACCTTTTGAAACGCAGCCACTCTTTCTGATTCGGGAATAAATAGATATAGCAAGGTCGGGGCTATACGCCGGGTGACCTAATAATTCTATTGGATGATAAGTTATGGGCTTAGCAGAGTGCTTGGAAGAAAAAATAAAAGGGTTTAAGTTCTCATATGCTTGTTTTATTTACTTACATTTTGCCCACACAAACCCAGGATGGCATTGCTTTTTTACTTTTTTATTTACCCATATGGGAAGGCAAAGGAACTTGTCCATACAGCCTCGTCAATCGTAATGTTTTTATTTTTCTATTTTAGGTAATAAGGCATAAGCCATTTCTTTAGTAAGTCTTATCCTTTTTTCATTCGTCATAGTCCGAGGAAAGGTCTTAAATACATTTAAATTAAATTCTTACACATCCAGTCGACCTCGTCAAGCGCGGGAAGTGCGGCGGTTTCTGCTGAGAACCTCAAGCTGCACAAATACGCCAACCTCAGTACAGGTTACGAATTTGCGCCGTTTGGGGTCGAGACGATGTGCCCATGGGACACTCAGCCAAGCGTCTGGCCAAGGAGTTGTCCAAACGGCTAACGGAGAAGTCTGGAGACAGGAAGGCTGGCAATTATTTCTGCCAACGTATTAGCTTAGCTATACAGAGGGGAAATGTTGCCAGTCTTCTTGGGACTATCACTGAAGGGTCGTCTCTAGAGGACATTTTTTACTTATAGTTTATTTTTTATTAGGTTTAGTTTATATTTATTTTAATTTTTACTTTTAAGTAGTTTTAATTTATATTGTAATTATTTTGTACTGTTTGTATATTACTTCAATAAAATGTTCGTGTGTTTTTTCTCTAAGTAGGTAATATTGTCATAAGCCGACAGGACGCTATTGCTTTTTGACAACTTAACACAACGACCGGACGTTTAGTTTGTTAGTGCTTGACATATCCGTTTTTACAATCACTTAGTGATGTCACATTTATCAATAAATTCTGAATCTGACGTCGCCAAATAGTCGAACGTTTGCTCGGCGGTGTGCGACGAGTCGTTGTCCTACTGCGAGGTCGGAAACTTAGACAAGTAAAATTTAACATTTTGGTTTACATAAAAAGTAGCGCCGCCTAGTAGACGGCTATACCAAATTTTATGTTCATTCAATAATTCAATCAAATCTGAATGATTCATTCAAATTCATTTAACATGTCGGCAATTTTTGTCAACAAGCTAACTATACAATAGTAAGTAAAGTATCATCACGACCGTTTCCATTTCGGGGTGGTCAGAAAACACGCTTATAAATAAGCGGATTCACATTTAGCCAACTTTACGATAGGCCAATCATGACAAGTGGCAAGCTCGTCGATGTCTCCAGCGCACCAAACTCGAGAAATATCACAAATAAATTAAATATTAATTACCCGCAATATTAGAACCATCTGGGATTGTGCGGAGCGATGGCAAGAGACCCGACGGAATGACTGTTGGGCCGTGGAAACTTGGCAGATCTCTGGTGTGGGATGCGACGTGTGTAGATACATTAGCTCCATCTCACATACAGGCGACCTCGTCAGGCGCGGGAAGTGCGGCTTTTTCTGCGGAGAACCTCAAATTGCGCAAATACGCTAACCTTGGTATCGGTTACGAATTTGCGCCGTTTGGGGTCGAGACGATGGGCCCATGGGGACCGTCAGCGAGGCGCTTGGCCAAGGAGTTGTCAAAGCGGCTGACAGAAAGGTCTGGAGACAGGAAGGCTGGCAATTATTTCTGCCAACGTATTAGCCTCGCTATACAGAGGGGAAATTTTGCCAGTCTCCTTGGGACTATCTCGGATGGGACGTCTCTAGAGGACATTTTTTATTTATAGTTTAGTTTATTTTTAATTTTATTATTTAGGTAGCTTTTAATTTATATTAAATGTACTATAATTAACTTCGAATAAATTATATAGGAATTAAATTTTACACACAATTTAAAAATTAAATGTATTTATTTACATTATTTTTTTTTTGTAATGCCTATGTATCGTATGGTAAACTAGTAACAGATACACAATATTTTATTCGAAGTAATATACAACCAGTACAAAAGAATTACAATATAAAAGCTACCTAAATAATAAAATTAAAAATAAACTAAACTATAAATAAAAAATGTCCTCTAGAGACGTCCCATCCGAGATAGTCCCAAGGAGACTGGCAACATTTCCCCTCTGTATAGCGAGGCTAATACGTTGGCAGAAATAATTGCCAGCCTTCCTGTCTCCAGACCTTTCTGTCAGCCGCTTTGACAACTCCTTGGCCAAGCGCCTCGCTGACCGTATTTTATTAGCAGATATTTTAAAATTTTTGCGGGCATTTTTTTGCGGGCTTAAAAATCTACTTATGGATATAAGTTTTTTTGCGTGAGTTGTCACTCTTTTCCCCTATTAGATACCCCCCTTTGGGGCGGGAGTGATTCTACAAATTCCCCACAATATTTATCGCCTGTATATTTTATAGTACTCTATAACAATATATATCCATTGTATGGTTTGTATGACAAAATGACTCACCTTATTCGCTTTAGGTAGGATATTATTTTCTTTTTATAAAGTCCTGTTTACAATCAAATCAAATTATTTATTTGGAATAAATGTGGTAACAATTGTGTTTGAATTTAGCACATATACATATACTATAGTAAACTCATGCTAAGTCAAAGTCAAAATATATTTATTCACGTAAACCTATTACAGGCATTTATGAAACGTCATTAATATACAAGGAACAGTCAATAATTTTAGTTTCTTGAACAATGGTCTACAAGAGGTTAGTTGAGGTAGGTACATTGTATAATGCTCGAAGACATTGCTTTTGTCCTATGAAAATTACTATGGGTCAAACTTTAGTCTGCAAATAGGATTACGGGCCGCGATTAATTTTAATTAAATTTTAGTGTGTTTATTTGGAGTCGTGTTGGGATTTAAATTGGGTTTTACAGTTCTTACAGCTGGCCGGTTGTTGTCCACATATTTAAATGATTACTATACTAATGCACACTGCAGTAATAAATGTTTTATGTAATAGAAAAAAAAACGACATTTACCTTGTAACCATAGGTTCTTGATAGACTAGATAACAACCGAACCACACGCACAGGTCAGAATATGCACCCACATACCGTAGTCCGTATATACGCGTACGTATAAATTTGGGGACTCATACATCTGTCGTACGATAAAGATGTGGAATGCTCTTCCAACCTCTGTGTTTCCACTTTCCTATAACTTGGAGTCCTTCAAGCGAAGTGTAAAAAAGCATTTAGTCAAGCCGGCATAGTGTTAGGGACTGATGGCAGTTATAAGTGTCTGACTTCAGTTGCTAACATTCATGGAGCTTGCGCGCCACTTACCATCAGGTGGACCCAAGGTCACATGTCGTGCTAGTATAAAAAAAAAAAAGAAAAATAAAATGGTTTGCAAAAAATATATACTGTTAAAATAGGTAGGTACTATTAATTAGTTAAGAAACCATTATGAACTTAGCCTAATCGGTTGGTTATCTGCGCTTAATATAAATCAGTGTAATTGAATCTGACCGTTAGTTGTGAACTGGTGATATTTGACGCCGACACTAGATAAGGAAAATATATTAGGAAATAAATAGATAGGTACTACTAAACATACTATCATCAGTGGGAAGGTAAAAAGTCTCAAGCGACACTATAGCAACAAGTAAGTGCCAAATTATTATTTAAAAAAAAAAAAAGCTAGCATTTCGCGCCATTTCGCATGGGGGGGCTTTCGAGTCTCACGTGATTAATAGACGGCCAGTCTTTCGCGCCATTTTGCGCGGAGATGTCAAGTGCAAGTTATTGTTTTGTAAATTAATTTACTGTGGATATTATTGGTCAAAAGTGGTGTTATTTTGTTTAATAATGTGCTACAATGTGAATAATTATGGAAAACCATAAATTGGACTTTAAATATGGGGCACAAGTTGAAGTTTATTTTTTGCGGTTTTCCCGCGCTGTGGACTCCCATATTTTACCCGACGTGTTTGGGCTATAATGCCGCGAGTGACTCCAAGTAAAGCATCAAATTCTGCAGCATCTGGAATTTGATGATCCCCAACTCGGTTATGAACTCTGTTATGAACATATATTATGCAAATAAATTACGTGTTTAGGACTGATGTATTCTTTACAATGTCCTTTAAAGACAATTAAAAAAAAAAAAAACACTATAGCAACAAGTAAGTGCCAAATTATTATTTAAAAAAAAAAGCTAGCATTTCGCGCCATTTCGAGTCTCACGTGATTAATAGACGGCCACTTATATATAATAAATTTATTATTTTTTTACTTAGCAAAATGATACCAACTATATTAATGTTGATTCTATTCGGTCATACAATATGTGAGGCGAATCAGAAAACCCACCAGTGGTCAAATCGATCTACCATAGTACATTTGTTTGAGTGGAAATGGACGGACATAGCTGAGGAATGTGAACGATTTTTGGCGCCAAAAGGATTTGGTGGTGTGCAGGTAAGAATGTATTTTTTTAATACTAATTCATAGTCAACGTGGCAATGCTGCCAGTATTATCGGGACTTTGCCCATTGGTAGCGATTTGGGACAAGTTTTTAATTTATAATATTTTATTTTATTTTTTATTGCCTTTTTTATTTTAGCTTTTAGTTGTATTTTTAATTATTAAGTAGTTTATGTTTTTGTTTTGATATATATAAATATATATAAAAACTATTTAATAATTAAAAATAAAACTATAAAAAAATTAAAAATGGGAATAACAAAATAAAATAGGAGAGTCCTTCGGGCCATTTTGCGCGGACACGACAAGTGCAAGTTTTTGTTTGTAAATGAATTTACTGTGGATATTGTTAGTCAAAAGTGATGTTGTTTTGTTAAATAATATGCTACAATGAGAATAATTATGTAAAACGATAAATTGGACTTTAAATATGGGCACAAGTCGCAGTTTATTTTTTGCAGTTTTCCCGCGCTGTGAACTCTCATATTTTACCGGACGTGTTTGGGCTATAATGCCGCGAGTGACTCAAAGAAAAGCATTAAATTCTGTAACATCTGGAATTTGATGATAACCTCATTGACTCATAAAAAAGAAATATATATTACGTCACATTTGGCTGTATGGGCTAAAGCCTTTGCCTTCCCTATCACCTCTTTCATCATCCATCGGGAAAAAAGAACACAACAAATAAAAATAAAAATGTCAATATCTCATTTGAGTAACAGCTCGTTGACTTAGACGAAACAGTTTTTAAAGAAACGTACAAGCTTATGTCAACCTTATGTCTAGTGCTTTTTAGATTATATTTCTGCGCAACTACAAAAGCGCCATCTATGATCAAATAGAGAAACTATTTTGTCTAATCAATCAAAGAAGAATTGGAGCTAATGTCAACCTTATGTATAATATATTAAGGGCTATAATTGTGTGCATTCATATAGAGGCACTTCGATCGTGTAGCTGAACATTTCTTAATGACAACTCTTAGAATATTTATGTATATATTTTGGAGTTCTAGGGGCTGTGTTGATGTTAATAAACCAATTATTTTGCAGATATCCCCCCCATCAGAGAACCTGATCGTCCATCTTCCAGATGGCTCGAGACCCTGGTACGAACGGTACCAAGTTATGTCGTACAAGCTCATCACAAGATCTGGGAACGAACGGGAATTTGTAGACATGACCACTAGATGCAATAGAGTCGGTGTTAGGTATAAATATACAATTTTTATTCAATAACCTGGAAAGGAAATACGCGCACGATAATTGACGCAAGTTTTACTGAGCCACAACGGCTTGGTTACTGAATAACCCGTATCAGTCTTAATAGTGCTTACGGCTTTTGCAACGCTCTTGCTTGCACAATACAATATGTTCTCAGATTTTCCAAGACAAAGTCAAAGTCAAAATATATTTATTAACGTAAACCTAATTCGTTACTTTTTTATTATTTCTAAAAGGAATTGTATGTTTATTATATATATATTTTTAAAAGTTGTTTCAGAATTAGTTTTTCGAATAATATTTAGTTTTTGTATAGTTATTGAAAATTTTATAATTTTGTTATTTCTTATAGGCAATAAAGGCTACTGTGGTAATGTGGTGGTCGCCTATAATAGGTGCAACATCTAACTTCTGATTTAGTGTTAAGTACAAATTAGTGTGTGATGTTAGCACTGTTGGCTACCCTATTATAAATAAATAAATAAATAAAACCTATTACAGGCATTTACGACACGTCATTAATTAAATTCTTTTGAATGATTCTACTCTTGCTAGTAGAGGACTAAGCAGCAAAGTGGTCCAATAAGTAAGCTGTTAGCAGAAGACCAGCAGCTTAGCACTGTCTTTAAGACTGTCCAAGAGTTTCTTACGTACATTTGTTATAGATTTACAACACCACCGTTCCCGTGCCTTGGGGAGCACGTTAAGCCGTCGGTCCCGGTTCTACTAATAACACTGTAAAGTGTATCCACAGTAATCCACACGTTCAAGGGATCAGGCTCGCATTGTCGACATACCCAGTCAAGCCGGCATAGTATTAGGGACTGATGTCAGTCTTGCGTCTAGATAACAGTCTAGTTGTTAACATTCATGGACCATGGACAAGGTCAACACAAAATAATAATTGCTTTATTTTATTTATACACATTATTGTTTCCTTTTTTTTAGGATCTATGCAGATGTAGTGGTAAACCATATGACAGGAGACCATCCGCAGAACATCGGCACTGCTGGAAGTACTGCAGACTTTAAGAACTTCAACTATCCAGCAGTACCATATACCCAGGAGCATTTCCACTACCCTCATTGTTCTATTAACAATTATAATGATGCCAAAGAGGTATGTATATTTTGGTGGTATTAAAGCGTCTATATACCTCTAAGGAGCGAATTATACATATACGGCGTAAAGTTACCGGCGCGTTTTAAATAGGGTGTATCACTAACTTTTTATCACGATAGATGGTACCAAATATAACTGTCAGTTGCATAGAAATCTTGCATTTTTATTACGAAACTTATTATTCTCTGGATATTATGCCGAAGTGAGCAGCTTTTAAGTGTACAAATCGAGATTTAGAAGCGAAATCAAAATTGCCCTTGTATTAATTTAACCTTTTTTCTTTTTAAAGACGGTGTTTGCTTTCTTAATTCGTCTTTTAAGGTAGGTAAGGTAGTTAAATTACATTTTTCTGTTATAATAATAAAAACTACAAAAACATTTTAAAAAAGATGCGTCATAGGTTTAAAAGAAGGTACCATTGCCGCTAGCGACATCTACAAAAAGCTTTGCCTGATACACCCCATTATATCAAAAAAAAAAAAATTATATTACACGTCACAACATTACACAGGATGACTGTATCGTGATAGCATGTCTTCCCCTCGAGACGACGAAGATGCGCTGACTTTGATACAATTCATTAATGTGCAGAGATATATAAATTTTTGACACTTCCTAGTGTTATGTATAAGAGAAACGACGTGCTGCTCGCGCGCCATTCCAGCAAGGAACATAATACAAGAAGTACACTTCTGTTCAGTTACAACTCCATAGAAGAAAAGTGTTCTAATTTTAGTAGCGCCACGACGGCTTCCCACCGAACTAGAATTGGCGTCAATTTTTTTTTTTGTTCTTTTTGTTAATTGAAGCATCCTTAATAATTGATTAATTTCGATAGTTATTATGAAAATTATATTAAAAATTATTGATTTATTAATATTGAAACACTTTTTACACATAAATTCCATAAAAAATAAACAACATTTAAATAGACATTTGGAGCACTTATTGTATTATATTTTCTGATCACACATATCACACACATTTTTCGATTTACGTTGCACAATTTAAAAACATAAATTTATCTTTCAATTCCCGTAAACAGACAATAAAATAAATAACAAATCTGCTTCGCAAGAGTCAAGACTCCATTTTGTTTCGATTTGGTTTTGACAATCTAGGGTTACCAGTATATTAAAAATAAAAACTTTACTTAAATATATTATTATAATAAATTATTAAAGCGCAGAGTATAAAACTACATAATAATCCTAATAATTTAAATAGAAATACTAAATATTAAATAATATCATTAAAATAATATATATTAACAACAAAACAATCCAAAATTGGTCGAATTACCGCGATCGGCGCGAACACTAGAAATAGCGAAGCATGTGATATAATTACATATAATAATTTACATCCCTGTACCTACCATGTTTCTGACAAATAAATTATTTCATTTCATTACATTTCTAAAAAGTACACGCACGACTTGAAAAATCTTTGAATATTTATTTATTTACAAAGATGCTCACTACGAGTTGCAGTCGACGCCTGCTACTATTATAAATTAATCTGCTAGGTACTAATCTGGACCACAGCTCAAAATGTGAACATACGGCACACAATAATGCGCTTATACTAGACTAACTTAAAACTATGAATAAAATAATAATAATAATGTCAAGCAAAAACATGCAAAAAGCTAAAACAATAATAATAAAAATAAAAACATGCCTTAACATCTAAATAATTCATTTACAGTTTACACTATCAAATAATAAAATAGAACATCCACATACATACATACATATCTTCACGCCAGATCCCTTACGGGGTAGGCAGAGACAATTGAGCGCCACTTGACACGATCACGACATACCTCTTTCGCTTCATCGACATTCATCAACCTCTTCATACATGCCCTTTTGTTACGAAGGCTTTTTAATTCTCCTTCAGCTAGTGTTTTATTTATTTGATCGTGATACGTGTGTCTTGGTCTGCCAGGGCCTCTTTTACCCACAACTTTCGCATTATATACCTGGTTCGTCAATCTTTCTTCGCTCATCCTTTCAACATGCCCGAACCATCGTAGCATGCTTTTCCTTATTTTTGTCCCTATGCTTTCCTTCATACCAACCCTTTTCCGTATTTCGACGTTACGTATGCGGTCCGCCAAAGTGACGCCACATATCCGCCGCAACGACCGCATTTCTACTGCATTAACCCTACTCTCATGCGTATTCTGACATATCCACGTTTCGCTTCCATACATCAGTGTTGGTACCAACATGGCATTGTGTATGGCGAGCCGAGCTTTGAACATCCAAATAAATTAAATTAAAATTAATACTATATAATGGATTGTGCGAGCGAGAGGAATATAAAAGTGTTAAACCATCATAACAATAATTTTCAAATGCTTCTAGGTCCGAAATTGTGAATTAGTCGGGCTGAAAGATCTGAATCAAACAGAGCTCCACGTTCGAGATAAGATAGTAAACTATTTCAACCGTCTCATTGAGTTAGGTGTGGCCGGCTTGAGGTAACTGGCGGCCCCTATCGGTGTTATTCGTCCTAACTTATTAACTTTTGGGTCTGTTTCAAAAGCATCAAGCTACTCGTAAAGTCTGCTAAGCTGCTGGTCTTCTGCTAACAGCTTACTTATTGCACCACTTTGCTGCTTAGTCTTCCACTACCATTCAAAGTAATTAAATTAATGACGTTTCCAAATAAGGCTGGGTTACACAACGAAGACTTCGTTTTTCGTTTCAATTTTATCAAAAACTTTTAATTTCCCGTTAAACTTGTGTGGTGTGTTTTTTCTTTGAAATAATAAATAGTAACCGTTATCCGTTTTCAAACAACACGTTGTGAAACTATCTACTTAAGGTAGGTACGACGCATGTCCCAAACAAATATTGGACAATTTTATTTCGATATCCTACTTATGCATACATGATTATTCTTTAAAACGAAACGTCAAGGTCAATTTTGTGCAATATTTTATTCGTACGCAACGCAATCTTTCGCAGTCTGTCCATCAAGATAATAATAATAATAAATAAATCAATATTTACAGACAGGTCACACAGCGCCATCTAATTTCCGTGGTAAGCTACGAGGCTTGTGTTACGGAAGCTAGATGGTTGATAAACTACATATTATACTTTTTTTTTGTAAATATATACATATTATACATATAAACACCCAGACCGAGACAAATTATACAATGTACAACTTGCCCCCGGTGGGAATCGAACCCACGACCTCCCGAGTTCACGGCAACGCTTGTTACCACTAGACCACGGAGGCGGTCGTTACCAAACGCTACAAAACAGTATTGTTATGAAAAGTAGATAGTTTTATTTCGCTAGAAAACGAACAATCGTTGTGAACCTCAGTATATAGTAACTATCTATATTACATAGCGACTATTTTTCTGTACGACTACCTACAAGCTGTGAAACAGACCCATCCATTTTTTTTGGTGTATTCTATTTGTTGGTGTCTTGTGTTTCTGTAATACTAATCTGTAAACTTTAAACTTTTGAAGATTAATTTAAAAAAAAAAAATGTTTTTTTGTTGGAAGTAAATATTTTGTATGTAACTCTAATAAATCAAGCTAACACAAGAGACATTAAATATAGCGGGTGCAATTGTCAAAAGAGCAAATTGATATCTTAAAAACAAGTGAAATTACGAGAGACAATAAAGGCGCGATCGTCGACCTTTCGCTACCTACTTGATTAGGCGCAGTATGAGTGGCGATATTTTTAGGATAACTTCTTTTAACCAAACCTTAAGATTTTAATACTAAATAAATAAAATAAAAAATACGTTGTTCTTTATTTTTATTCTAGATTATAATATAAAAATATTTGATCTTTATTAAATTACACACAGTATAACAAGGCAGGACAAGAAACCAAACAGTATGAAATTAAAGCCACTACGTTAGGTGGCGTAAAATATATTTATTTATTATGTTTGGAAAACTTACAGCTATTTTACACTAGTAAACTTAAGATTAGATACAATAAAGCCAATTAACAGTTTCCACTTATAGTTGCACCTTGAACAAATAATAAATATATAATATACGAATTTATTATTATATTTATATTTATATTAAGTAGTTATTAAGTTACCTTATTATTATAATTACCTTGCTTATGACACGAATATAATATGTTTAATTTGGGCATAGCAATTATTTTTTAGATTGTAAGCGGACATGTTATTTATCAATTTATTTGACATTAATATTATACTTGTGTAGTTGTAAGCTGACACGGCTTTTACAGCCACGAATTAATATTTATGGACATAAATATTTTTAGATTGTAAGCTGACATGGCCTTTTTACAGCCACGAATTTATATTTATATTTATGGACATAATTATTATTAGATTGTAAGCTGACATGGCCTTTTTACAGCCACGAATTTAATATTAAGTATCTAGCTGTAAGTAAAAACAAATTCCTCGTTTATGGCAACAATGTTTTAGTTATAATTACTGTATTGATGTTAGGTTCGGTCCAGCCATGGTCAATGGTAATATTTTTTATTTGTTTTTATTATTATTTTTTATTTATTGGCTTGTATGTATTGACAATATCCAAGTGTTACGTGCTAACCATACGGAAATAAATTATTTTGATTTGATTTTATAAGCAAAAAAACACATTATACATACTACCTAAAGAACCTCTATTCGCCTGAAGTGCTCGTCGGTTATCGCGCGTCTTACAGACGTAGTAGTACAATTAAAAAGATCAATATCGATATTAAGATTATTGAACAACTCACCTGCCCTAACAAAAAACGCGTTACGCCTGTAATTTGTGCTGAAACGGGGAATAAGCAGTAGTGGACTTTGCCTGGTGTTTCTAGTGGGTATACGTAATAGAATTTTGCTTAGTAACTCAGGAGAGTCCACATTCCCTCGCGCAACATCAACAAGGTAAGTTGTGTCTGCAATGTTACGACGCGTCTCAAGTGGCAGCAAATGATGTCTCTTGCATCGTTGATCGTACCTCGAATCATAGGTTTTAGTTTTAAATTGTATATATCTCAGAAATCTCTTTTGAATAGATTCAATTCGTGTGATATAAACAGTGTATCTAGGGTTCCATAACTGTGATGCATACTCGAGGATACTACGCACGTAAGAACAGTACAATATTTTGATTGGTTTTATAGACCTAAATTCAGTACAAGATCTTATGATAAAGCTCAAAGCTTTTGATATTGATCTTGTAGCAAACATTATTTATTTATTTATTCAATTACTTATTCCACAGCTGTCTTTTACAAATAAATATTTACATTCAAATGATTACCAAACACCTAGCCGATTACGGAATAACATTATTTTCACTAAACATATAGCATGAACGGATTATTAACAATTGAAACTACTTAAAAAATAAACATAAGTACAAAAATAAAGATAAAGAGACAATATTAAAAAAAATCCATCATCGCATCATTAAATAAATAATAATAAATAAATATTTCCAGACAGGTCACACAGCGCCATCTAATTTCCGCGGTAAGCTACGAGGCTTGTGTTACGGAAACTAGATGGTTGATAAACTACATATTATCCTTTTTTTTTTTGTAAATATATACATATTATACATATAAACACCCAGACCGAGACAAATTATACAATGTACAACTTGCCCATTATGTTAAGTGTATGTATATGTTTGAAAATGTCACCAATTCTCGCTCTATCTTATATTTGACCTCCCTCTACGTCTAATAAGCATCCGATTTGGGTAGACTTTATTATTGTTACAACAATGTTACAGGTACGTTTGTGTAATTTAGTCGGCTTAAAAGATTTGAACCACAATTTACAACATGTTCAAATTAAAATAGTTGATTTTCTTAATTTGCTAACTTCGCTTGGTGTTGCTGGGTTCAGGTAACTAATATTATATTTAAATGTGTGTCTAACCTTTATTATTATATATTCTTCTTCTTCTTAGTCGCTACACTCTTGGCAGAGTGGTCGTGGTCGTCACTTGAGTGTCAGTGGCACGCTTAACAAGTCGTCGCCACTCGTCTCGAACTGCAGCCTTCCTGGAGCACTCATGTAGGGGGTGATCCATTGCTGCTTTAACCTGGTCAGTCCATCTCATCGGAGACCTACCACGCATTCTCTTGCCATCGACTTTTCCCTGAACTACAAGGCGCTCAATGGATGTATCTCCACGCCGTGATACGTGTCCAAAGAAAGTGAGAATGCGTGATTGCACGATTGAGGAAAGGCGTTGTCCTATCTCCAGTTCGTCCATTATTATATATTACCCCAGTGTATACGGGGCGATATAATTTCATTGCAAATTATTTTGATTTTGCCATGTCTTCTAAGGTATTAATTTAATTTGCATGCTGTAAAAAGAAAAAATAATCTTCATGAAATGCTCAATCTAACTAATGTAATTAGGAATTAATAATAATAATTTATTTTCATATAAGAATATATGGCGCAGTGGTGGCTCGGTTGTAAGAACGCGTTCCTTAAATCCTACAAAGGTCCACAGACAGCGGTCCAAACCCACCCGGCATGTACCAATGAGAATTGCACTTTTCTTACGTACATTTGTCATAGATTAACCATCCATTATAGGATCCCAGATGAACTAGCTGTATCAGCCTACAGGCCAGACATCTTAGTGTTTTCTCGGAACTTGAAAAAAGTTATCCTTATTGAACTTACCGTTCCGTGGGAATCAAATATTCCAAAAGACCACAATATGAAGTCGAATAAATATTATGATCAGCTTTACGCAGTGGAAGTTGGTGCGAGAGGAGTTCCAGCAAAATCTTTGCATCACTTACTGAATGAATTGGGCCTAAGTAGGTCTGCCGTCAATACATTTATGGAACGAGCTTCCAAGGCGGCATTAACGGAATCATACAGTATTTGGTTGGGTAGGGAGAATGGTATGGAGCGTATTATCGCGCAATAAAAAAAAGGAGGCCTCCTTTTCTTAAACCAGCCTATTGTCGGTCGCAAGCCCGAGACACCATTCTTCTCATCTCTTACCCACACACGATGGACCCGGCACCCGCACGGTGAATCCATGGAATGCTTACAAATTTGTCTTCTTCTTCACTACCGTTCCCGTGCCTCGTAGAGCACGTTAAGCCATCGGTCCCGGTTCCACTAATACCAACTTGTGGAATCGTTAATAATTTGTCAATAAAAATTGACATCATATCCTCGCCAAGCCGTCTGGCCAGCGTGGCGAGTGTAGGCCAAATTCTCCAGATATATGTTTTGGAAGGCTCATCTCCAGCAATGGAGGTCTAGGACGCTGTGTGATTGATTGTGATTACGGTGGCTTTTCCGCACTTAGTCTCCATTGGACCATTTATTTTTTATTTATTTATTTATTTAAAAACTTTATTGCACATAAGTACAAAGGGCTAACATAATTGTGCAAACATTTTGCGTGACATTTACTCCTTCAGTGGAGCTATGTATTTATTTGTTGGCACTCTGCCTGTAGTTGGTTACATTTTACTAAGGTTAGTTGGTAGAAGATTGGTTTTAACCTATTTAACTTTGTGCAATAAATAATAATAATTATTATTATTATTGTTACCTTACGTCTTTAATGTTCTACAGTGTCCCTAAGGTTGGCTGTCAGGGAATGTTTAGCGACATTAAGTCCGCCCCTTGCAATAAAGTTTTAATAAATAAATAAAAATAAATATTGTCGAGATAGTAGTTTGCGGACAGATCACAAGAGTTCCTTAGTACAATTGGAAATTGAGTCAGAGGAAGGGTCTTGCAAGACTCTTGTGCAAGACCAAGACGAAGACCACCTATTCTGAAGCAAGACCAAGACTTGGTCTTGTCTTGCTTTGGGCAACACTAATGTAATTTAAATTAATTAAATGAAATAAACTGAAAACTGCGGCATAAATGTCAACGGAGAATACATCTCACACCTCCGTTTTGCGGATGACATAGTCATAATAGCTAGCTCGCTGGAGGATCTTAGCGGAATGCTAAACGGCTTAAACGTAGCGTCCCAGCAGGTTGGAATCAGTATGAAATTGGACAAGACAAAAGTCATGTATAACGACCATGTCGTACCGAGATCAATCTGCGTTGGTAATGCCACTCTAGAAGTTGTGCAAAAATACGTCTACCTTGGACAGACTATACAATTAGGCGTAGCCAACTTCAGCAAAGAAGCCGACAGACGCATTCAGCTAGGATGGGCGGCATTCGGGAAGCTGCGCCACATCTTCCTATCAAACATACCCCAGTGTTTGAAGACGAGAGTTTTCAACCAGTGCGTTCTTCCAGTGCTGTCGTACGGAGCAGAAACGTGGACACTAACAGTGGGTCTGATCCACAAATTGAAGGTCGCTCAGCGGGCTATGGAGAGAGCTATGCTCGGTATTTCTCTGATGGATAAAGTCCGTAACGAGGAAATCCGTCGGAGAACCAAAGTTACTGATATAGCCTTCAAAATTAGTAAGCTGAAGTGGCAATGGGCTGGACATGTCTGTCGTAGAACCGATGAACGATGGAGTAGACGAGTTCTTGAGTGGAGACCACGTACGGGAGGACGCAGAGTGGGTCGACCCCCCGCTAGATGGACGGATGACCTGAGGAAGGTCGCTGGTGGGGGTTGGATGAGGGTGGCAGGAGATCGTGTGAAGTGGCGAGCCTTGGGGGAGGCCTATATCCAGCAGTGGAGAGACACAGGCTGATGATGATGATGATGATGATGAAATGAAATAAGTTAAATTCGTGGCTTTAAAATGGCCGTTGACACGGGTGTGTCGCTAATGATTTTTTTTTATGACTTATCATGACTAAGTATATGAATTGATTTGAAAATATAAATCTGTTAGCTGTTTTAACCTTTAGTCTGTAATGGGGTCTTCTAAATATAACTCGCAGAATGAATTCCGCTGGGCATTGTATCACAGATGTTGGAAATGCCACTGGGGTGTCTGTGCATTGTAAATGCGGGATAACCTAGTGGCAAATCTAAAATTATTTTAAGCATTCAACTCTATGCGAGAAAATAAACGCGGTTTCGTCATAATATTAAAATTATTTATTGCACACAAAATAAAAAGATGTACATAGGCAAGAATAAAATAATAAATAAATATTTCCAGACAGGTCACACAGCGCCATCTAATTTTCGTGGTAAGCTACGAGGCTTGTGTTACGGAAACTAGATGGTTGATAAACTACATATTATATTTTATTTTAAATATATACATATTATACATATAAACACCCAGACCGAGACAAATTATACAATGTACAACTTGCCCCCGGTGGGAATCCAACCCACGACCTCCCGAGTTCACGGCAACGTTTGTTACCACTAGACTACGGAGGCGGTCAAACCATGAAGATATTCTCTATCAGCTAACCTTTTTTTTCTTTTTTAAATTTTTTTCTTCAATTTATTTATAGTTATTCTGCTATTCGGGACGGAGACCAATCCAACAAATCAAAAACCGTGAAAAATTGTCCTTGTTTATTAAAGTAATGTCAGTTCGATTTTAGTGTACTGTTTATGTACAATAAGTACATTATTATTATTAATATTGTTTTATATTAGAGTGGATGCAGCGAAGCATATGTGGCCGAAAGATTTAGAAGAAATATATGACAAACTGGACAATCTAAATACAAACTTTGGTTTTGCGCCAAATAGCAAACCTTTTATTTACCAAGAAGTAATTTATTACGGAAGCGAACCTATCAAACCAGAAGATTATACGCCACTTGGATCTGTTACTGAGTTTAGAGTAAGTTTATTTTTAGCTAATATTGGTGTCGCCAGGGGGGGGGGGGGGGGGCAGAGAGAGAGAGACAGAGATTAAAAAAAAAAAGCAGCCAAATACAAAGAATCTAAAGTGTCTCCGTGGTCTAGCGGTTAAGTCCGTGGATTTAGACTCGAAGGTACCGGGTTCGATTCCTGGTTGGGACACAAAAATATTTATTAATATAAATAAATACATTTAAGTAATTATTATTTAATTTATTTGTGATATTTCTCGAGTTTGGTACGCTGGAGACATCGACGAGCTTGCCACTTGTCATGATTGGCCTATAGTAAAGTCGGGTAAATGTGAATCCGCTTCTTTATAAGCGTGGTTTCTGACCACCCCGAAAGGGAAACGGTCGTGATGATACTTTACTAAAGTTCTCATTCTAACTTGACTTTATTACAGCCCCTAGAACACAGCATCCTAGACCTCCACTTGTTGAAGATGGACCTTCCTTAACATATATCTGGAGGATTTGGCCTACACTTGTCACGCTGGCCAGACAGATTGGCGAGGGCCAGATGACAATTAATTAACGATTCCACAAGTTGGTGTTAGTGGAACCGGGACCGACGGCTTAACGTCGGAGAGGCACGTGAACGGTGGTGTTGTAAATCTATGACAAATGTACGTAAGAAAAGTGTATTTCACATTGGTGCATGCTGAGGTTTATGCTCCTTGGTTAGTACTATACAACGAATGAGATTTTGTTTGACAAACAACGCCGTACACGTTCAAATGTGTTTGTCAAACACGACGACATTCCACTTTCATCAAACAAGCTTGACAAACTTGTTTGATCGCTTTCAGCAGTGACAAGAGCCCTTCGGATGATGTCATTGAGAGCCGCGTGACTATTATATTTTACAAGTAACTTCACAAAATACACTAAGGACTTATCACCTGCAAGGGTACCAAGAAACGTTAGCAAATATATATATATATATATTACGTGAATTTTATTGAAACTGTAATAAAAATTATAATATATATATTTATTTATTTATTTAAACTTAATTGCACCAAGTACAAAGGCGGACCTAATGCCGCTAGACATTCTATGACGGTCAAACCTTCGGGACAACGAGAGCAGTAAGTACATAAGGTAGGTGCAATACTGAATAAACTTGAGTAGTTTAGTTGCAGATAACATATACATACTTATTAATAATTACATAATTACATACTAATACATACATATAACCTACATAAATAAAATATTAACAATACAATATAATATATACACAATACTATACCTACTAATGATAAATCACAGTCTGATTAAGACTAAGCTAAAACAAAAGGAGGAACATGGAAAATTACGAACCTCGGTCTTGCTTGTAGTGAGCATACACTAGTTTTTTAAAAATACATCTATAATATGAAATAAAATAAAAAAGGGAGTTTCTTAAACCAGCCTATTGTCGGTCGCAAGCCCGAGACACCGTTCTTCTTATCTCTTACCCACACACGATGGACCCGGCATGCGCACGGTGAATCTAAGGAATGCTTAGAAATTTGTCTTCTTCTTTCAGGTTGGTTCAGAACTAAAGGAAGTGTTTCGCGCACGTAACGCGTTGAAATGGCTGGTAAATTGGGGTGTGGGATGGGGATTATCGCCCAGTGATACTGCACTGGCATTCATAGATAACCACGATACACAGCGATCCAACGATGTCCTAACTTACAAAGAAAGCCGTGCTTACAAGGTATTTTTTTAAAATAATTTATTTAATTCCAAAACACGTCATGCCTTAACAATAAAGCCCAATGCAGTCAATCTTATAATAATAATAATAATTTATTTATTTCGAAATTAATTCAAAAATTGTTAGAAACATTTTAACTTAGAACTATGTTAGTAGGTATACACATTAATTTAAAAGTTAAAAATAAACAATTAATAACAACAAATAATAATAATAATAGTACTTAATTTAATTTATATAAATTCATAAATATTTGTAGCGAAATGTAATTATCACAGCCCCTAGAACACCGATACCTAGAATAATGATGGGTTGAACCCAAATTTAAATTATTTATTTAATAATATTATTTAACCAAATTAAAAATAAATCTAAAAACTATATATATAATTATTCACACATGACTTGATCATATGAACGATAAGCCCTATCGCGACACTAGATCTCAGGCACGCCACGACCTAATAGTCCCACAACATAAGGCAGCTAAATTATGGAACAATATACCACCACCAGATAAAAATAAATCTACCCATACAGTGAAAAGGTTGTTAAGAGAATTACTTTTAGAGGAGCAGAAAGAGAAGTGTGGATATATATATAAAATAATAATAATAAATAATAAATATTTCCAGACAGGTCACACAGCGCCATCTAATTTCCGTGGTAAGCTACGAGGCTTGTGTTACGGAAACTAGATGGTTGATAAACTACATATTATACTTTTTTATTTTATACTTACTTTTTTTGTAAATATATACATATTATACATATAAACACCCAGACCGAGACAATTTATACAATGTACAATTTGCCCCCGGTGGGAATCGAACCCACGACCTCCCGAGTTCACGGCAACGTTTGTTACCACTAGACCACGGAGGCGGTCCACACTATATATATATATTAATAATATTTAATGTTGATTTATTTATATATTAATATAATATATTTGTTTAATTGTTTTGTTTATGTTATTTTTATACGATTATTTGTTTTTATTATTTAGCTTGTATTTTATTTAATTTTATTTATTAGCCCTAGAAAATGTATAATTAAAGGGCCTGCAACAATATTGATATTCCTGACAAAGCGAGCCTCATTCATCTACTCTGCCATGCATGTATACCTAGCTTTATTAATTTATAATTGTCTATCCTGTAACAAAAATATATATATATATTACTACGTGAGAACAGGAACAGGTTGAAAAACAGCGTCGTGCAGGTGTTAGTACTTGTACTGCTGTACGACAACAGCTGACACCTGATTCCTTTTGTAACATAATGTTCGAAATTGTAAAACTATGTGATACTGGATTGACTGAAATGGATTTTTATTTTATTTTTATTTTATATGGTAGTGTGCCAAGAACACTTGCAGCATTCCCCCGCTGCACAGCAATGCTGATTTTCTGCGCAAAACTGCCAATATACTAGTCACGTACAGCATTAACCAGCCGCTGCTTAGATAGTTAATTAAAAAACTCATTAGCACTTGGCCCTCACGGTCCTATTGTCTCAAACCAAAAGGCACAAACATGTAGTCTTTACCAACAGACTATGGTATTTGCAACATTTGACTTTTTAGCCGTGTCCGCTGCAGCCCCAGCCTTGACCTGGACATGAGATGAAGGGTCCACACACAAATAGCGTCCAATTCAATTCAATTCGTTTATTTTTGCAAGTAGGCATAGGACAAAAATATATGTATTCTGCACTTTTACACGTCAATTTTTACAATATTGATATAAAACGATATAATTTTATAGTACATATTGGTGAATCTGGAGCAGTACATGATAACCATCATTTGAAAAGAACAACAATAAAATAACAAAATTATAAATACAGAATAACGCTTAACATATATATAACAACGCTGCTGTAGATAGGCATTGTCACACTATAAGCTAAGACAGACACAATTATAAAAATAAAAATGTAAATGTCAGTTAAGATAATAGCTGCTGTATATAGGCATTGTCATACTATAAGCTAAAACAGACACAATTATAAAAATAAAAATATAAATGTCAGTTAAGATATTAGCTGCTGTAAAGAGGCATTGTCATACTATAAGCTAAGACAGACACAATTATAAAAATATAAATGTCAGTTAAGATAATAGCTGCTGTAAAGAGGCTAAGAAAAACTTAAAGCCATTTCGGCTTTTTCTACCAGCTAACCTTTGGGAGAGTGAGACAGTATAATATGTGGGGTGCAATTTTAACCTTATTTTAAATTTGAATAAACTACATAAATAGTATGTATACATACTCTTTTGGGAGTCGTAGAACCAATGAAACTCAAGTAACGATTGATTGATTTTATTGTCAAACTAACTAAATAATATACAGCCCCACTGTGTTCATGACTCCCCACTACTGCAGACTGGTCGCGACGACTTTTGTGCAGACGCCACACTCTACTTAAATACTTATTAATATATAGTAGATATATACTCAGTTTCCCCTCTTCAGCTGTATGGCGAAAATCTGTCATGGGCCCCGAAGGTCAAGTACCTAGGGCTCACGATAGACAGACGCCTCAGCATGAGCGACCACGTGAATGTCACCGTGAACACGACACGTTTGGCCCGAGCCAAACTACGTCCAGTGTTTGCATCCACATTGGCTCTGCACACCAAGCTGCTTATATACAAAGCCTATATTCGCTCTCGTCTCACATACGCCGCTCCGGCATGGTACGCCTTAACATCTCAGGCCCAGCGGGGCCGGCTGCAGGCTCAACAGAACCTCACGCTGCGTACCATTGTCGGCGCCACGCGCTATGTGAGAAATGACGTCATTCTCCGCGATCTGCGGATGGAAACACTGGATGAGTTCGTGCGCCGTCTAGCCAAGGGAATGTTCGCACGGGCGGAGGGGTCAAATTTCCCACTCGTGAGAGATCTGGCCCCTCTGCACGCTAGACCTCCCGAGGTTCCACGGCGCATGGCGCGCGATTTGATAGCCTGATCACGATGACTTTCCGCGGCCTCCGCCGCGCCCGCTCGTATTAAATTTAACCTATAATAAAGGTTCCCACGCCCTGTCCGTAGTTACGTGCAGCGAATGCTATTTTTGTTAGGAGGCCAACACCTCGTTACAAATTCCCGTCTTCCCCCGGAAGGGGGGGGTCTGAGATGACTTAGTAGCTAGCTAGATATATATAAAGATAATATAATATTAATGAGAAGAAATATTTAATACGTTCATTGACTGTCTGGGGTCAGCTAGTAATTTATATAACAATGTGTTTTAGGCGGCAATAGCATTTATGTTGGCCCATCCTTACGGCGAGCCTCGGGTAATGAGCAGCTATTTCTTCAATGGTGATCAGCAAGGACCACCTACAAATGGAAATGAGGAAATAGTTTCTCCCACTATTAATGAGGTAAGGTTTTAATAGGATGTAGGTTTGGATTTAATCTATTATGTACAAAACATTTTTTTTTTTTTATATTTCCAGACAGGTCACACAGCGCCATCTAGTTTCCGTGGTAAGCTACGAGGCTTGTGTTACGGAAACTAGATGGTTGATAAACTACATATTAGACTTTTTTTTTTGTAAATATATACATATTATACATATAAACACCCAGACCGAGACAAATTATACAATGTACAACTTGCCCCCGATGGGAATCGAACCCACGACCTCCCGAGTTCACGGCAACGTTTGTTACGACTAGACCACGGAGGCGGTCGAATATAAAGTGTATACCTTTATTTTAGGATGAGACATGTGGAAATGGATGGGTATGTGAGCACAGATGGAGACAAATCTACCAGATGGTCGGCTTTAGGAACGCTGTCAAGGACACACAAATACACAACTGGTGGGACAATGGACATAACCAGATAGCATTCAGTCGCGGGAATAAAGGATTTATTGCTTTTAATTTGGAAGGAAAGGATCTTAATGAGGAATTAAATGTAAGTAGAGGTACATACATATCTTCACGCCAGATCAAGACAATTGAGCGCCATTTGACACGATCACGACATACCTCTTTCGCTTCGTCGACATTCATTAGCCTCTTCATACATGCCCTTTGGTTACGAAGACTTTTTAATGTACCTTCAGCCAGTGTTTTATTTATTTGATCGTGATATGTGAGTCTCGGTCTGCCAGGGCCTCTTTCGCCCACAACTTTCGCATTATATATCTGGTTCGTCAATCTTTCATCGCTCATCCTTAGAAGTAGAGTTAACACTATATATTGTGTGTAATTGTCAAAAAAAATCTCTATTTAAAATAATAAGGTCACTTTTTTAAAGATAAAAATCATTATCCGAAAAACAAAACACTACTGCATGGTGAATAAGACCGCGTCTGAAAATTGCGATATCCATCGTGATAATAACCTAAAAGCTGAGAATTGTTATTATTAATTGATCTCGCTCACAGCCGAGAGATGAAATAGAGAGAGAGAGAATTACGTAAGTCAACGTTTCCGCGATCGTCGACCTCTCGCTACCTACTTGTTTAGGGTCAGTATGAGTGGCGATATTTTTAGGAATACTTATCTGAACCGTAACTTAAGATTTTATGACAGAATAATAAAAAATAAAAATACGTATTTCTTTATTTTTATTTCAGATTATAATATAAAAATATTTGCTCTTAAAAAAATTCCACGCAGTATAGAAATTGAAATTATGGACTAATTTCACACATTCGACGTGTAGAACACTCTTCTCTCTCTACTAGTATGTAAATAACATACTATAAATATATAATATTTCAGACTGGTTTACCTCCAGGAACATATTGTGATGTCATTACTGGGAAGCGAACCCATGATACTTGCAGTGGAAGAAAAGTTACTGTCAAACAAGATGGACGAGCTCATATCTTGATACATTCCAACTCTGAAGATATGCATCTGGCTATTCACGTTGGACCAGAGGTAAAGAAATGTACTATATATAGATATAGATACTAGCTGTTTTACCCGGCTTTGCCCGTGTAAACGACAACACGAAATTAGTTTCGTTGCGCATTATTTTGAATTTGCTATATCTCCTAAGGTATTCGTTTAATTTGCATGGTGTAAAGGGAAAAAATAATCTTCATAAAATGCTGAAGCCAACTAACATATTTAAGATGATAAGGATTAATACCGTATTTGTGTAAATAAACAAATAATAAATATAAATAAATAAATATTTCCAGACAGGTCACACAGCGCCATCTAGTTTCCGTGGTAAGCTACGAGGCTTGTGTTACGGAAACTAGATAGTTGATAAACTACATATTATTATTATTATTATTATTTTAAATATATATATATTATACATATAAACACCCAGACCGAGACAAATTATACAATGCACAACTTACCCCCGGTGGGAATCGAACCTACGACCTCCTGAGTTCACGGCAACGTTTGTTACCACTAGACCACAGAGGCCGCTTAATAATTGCCGATTTTTTAATGTATTAAAATGGATATAGTATGTTATTCTTAAGAGACAGACATATGTCATTAAGGACTTTTCTGTAGACCTATATAAGATACATAATTCCATTAAACATTATTTTGTTATATCTCCAAGGGTTTAGCCAGCGTTTTCGTTAAAAGCTCCCAGACGGCTTATTTTTTCCGACACCTCCAACAAATATCAATATCAATAAAAACTTATATATTTACTCAAGAACCACTCTATTGGTGACAACAGCATAACAATCATGAATTAGATTGATTTTATTTCTGTCCAATCCCTGTGTATTGTTTGTCGTACACACAGAGCACAGAATCGCCGCGCGACTCGGCGCGCGTGGATTCCTTCCTCTGTGGTCGTACATTATTAAGAGAAAGAGATAGCATGTTTGTAGAGGTCCGCTTGTCAGTTTCTCGCGGGTCACTATAGTTGAATCCTTGATCGTAGGCTATGGCCGCGTTCGTTTTATAGCATTTCCAACACTTCGTAGCAACTTCATAAGCCAGCGTGAAATGTCGTTTTTGTTAAGAAATACCACTTTTTTAAACAATGCTAATATTTCTTAAAAAAGTGAGGCTACTTTTTGACAAGTATGACAAGTAACAAATAATAACAAATCAATTGACAATGTATTATGGTCTTTGAATTTATTACATAAAAACGTTTAAAATACATTTTAAACAAATATAATATAAACTATACAACAATGTGAACAAACCATTTCTTGTGTTAAATGACATCTGTCAAAAAGTAACATCAATCAATAAGCATCAAATGTTAGAATTTTCATTAAACGAACGACTTGTCCTAAAAAAAAATGGTATTTTCATGCTAACATTTCTTAAAACGAACGCGGCCTATGTCAGTAACTTTGGTTCTCAGGAGACACTATTATTTACTTTTTTTTTTTTCAGTCGGCTGTCGTCCACATGTAACACATGGAACTCTCGAATCCCTGCAGCTTCGCCGAGATGTGGCTTCTCTGAGCGTGTTCTACCGGCTATACTATGGTGAGTGCTCTGAAGAGCTCTATAACCTAATTCCTTCCTCTCCATTCCGCAACCGAACCACACGCACAGGTCAGAATATGCACCCACATACCGTAGTCCATCCCTTCGCGTACCTATAAATTTGGTGACTCATACATCTGTCGCACAATAAAGATGTGGAATGCTCTTCCAGCCTCTGTGTTTCCACTTTCCTATAACCTGGAGTCCTTCAAGCGAAGTGTGAAAAGGCATCTAGTCAAGCCGGCATAGTGTTAGGGACTGATGTCGGATATAAGGGTCTGATTCCAGTTGCTAACATTCATGGACCCTGCGCGCCACTTACCATCAGGTGGGCGCAGGGTCACATGTCGTGCTAGTATAAAAAAAATTAAATAAAAATATTATTGGAGTTCTTCGCGCCATTTTGCGTGGACATGTCAAGTGCAAGTTTTTGTTTTGTAAATTAATTTACTGTGGATATTATTGACCAAAAGTGGTGTTGTTTTGTTTAATAATGTGCTACAATGTGAATAATTATGGAAAATAATAAATTGGACTTTAAATATGGGGCACAAGTTGCAGTTTATTTTTTGCGGTTTTCCCGCGCTGCCAACTCCCATATTTTACCCGAACGTGTAAAATATGGGAGTGGATGGTCCGCGAGTGACTCCAAAAAAAGCATCAAATTCTGCAGCATCTGGAATTTGATGATGACCTCATTAACTCATGAAAAATAAAGATATATTACGTCAGACTTGGCTGTATGGGCTAGACCCTTTGCCTTCCCTATCATCTCATTCATCATCCATCGGGAGAAGAGAACGAAAAAAAAAAAATAATAATATTATTATTGGAATCCTAAACTATAATATTCAATATTAATGAATATTAAGATTTAAAAAAATCAGTATTTATTTGGTCTTTGTTCAAGTAAGTTATTTGAAATTGTTATTTTAATTCTAATAAATTACATTTATACTATTTTCCTTCTGTTTTATTTTGCAGTCTCATTCCTAATTAGATACAACATAATTACATACAGGTATTGCAATAACCCAAATAATATTCCCTATCAACTTACTACGGAATAAAATCACGCACATTTTAATTATATGTATAGCGTAGTAACAGCTGCATTTATCATAAATATAATATTTAAATTCGACATTCATATATATATAGTGACAATGCCTATAGACTACAGCTGCTATGAATTTGTTAATTTAATTTTAATAGGTGATATTTTTTATTAAAAAATATATACAAATAAATTTAATTAATATTTAATTTATTTGTGATATTTCTCGAAATTGGTACGCTGGAGACATCGACGAGCTTGCCACTTGTCATTATTGGCCTATAGTAAAATTGGCTAAATGTGAATCCGCTTCTTTATAAGCGTGGTTTCTGACCACCCCGAAAGGGAAAATGGTTGTGATGATACTTTACTATATACTTTACAGTTTCATCTATCCAGTATTGGGCTTAACTGACTGTTCCTTGCCAACAGCAGTTCAATCCATCCAATAATCTTCAATTACTGTTAGCCTACATATTTTTTTAGAGTTACATCTTATATCTAAGTAAAAATTCTATCTCAGACAAGTTTAAGTGTTCCTATAGGTTCTTATGGACGAATAATAAACACTAAACGCCTGCGGTGTCAGGCGGAGCACATTCGTTTTCACTATCGTATCGAGTAACGTTCGCTCGATGACAGCTGTTCTTGGGCATTCCGTCTAGCTTTTGACATTTCTGACAGACGTCACCGATCTTTGACGATTCGTTTTCGGACGATTGTGCACTCCGCCTCACTACGCTGGTTTTTAACCCATTCAGCGCCCATGACGCGTCACAAAAAACATGCTGTGACAACCCATGGCTGGCGTCACGAAATTTTCGTTATTTATACATACTTAACATTTTAGGGTTTTTATGTAAAATTTATTTATTAGGTAAGTACGTAAATTTACACAGTATTAATTCCAAAAGACCACAACATGAAGTCGAATAAATATTATGATCTCACAGAAGAAATGATCAGGAACAGGTTCAAGATTCAGCTTTACGCAGTGGAAGTTGGTGCGAGAGGAGTTCCAGCAAAATCTTTGCATCAATTACTGAAAGAATTGGGCCTAAGCAGGTCAGCCGTCAATACATTCCAAGACGGCATTAACGGAATTATACAGTATTTGGTTGGGTAGGGAGAGAAGTAGAATGGTGGATGGTGAGCGTATTGTCGCGCAATAATAAAAAAAAAAGGAGGCCTCCTTTTCTTAAACCAGCATATTGTCGGTCGCAAGCCTGATACACTATTCTTCTCATCTCTTACCCACACACGATGGACCCGGCACCCGCACGGTGAATCCATGGAATGCTTAGAAATTTGTCTTCTCTCAGTAGATTTAGTTGTATATATTTGCTTTGAAAGGCGTTAGAGTAGCCCCATCGTTCGTCCGTTCTGCGGCAGATGTGTCCGGCCCATTGCCACTTCACTTCTTTTAAAAGCTATGTCAGTAACTTTTGTTCTCTGACGAATATCAACGTTTCGAATTCTTATTAATTTCTAACTAAATATATATAATAAGTAAAAAAAATGAGACCAATTTTAGCGAAATTACGTTAAAAAAATGACTGAGCAAAAGTCTTGCTAACATATCGGTGGTCTTGGTCTTGCAAAAAAGCAATAACAAGACCAAGATTGGAAAAGACTACCCCCAACCTAGGCTCATTAGCCACCCGGGCCTGGACGACCCCACTATATAATAAATAAATATTTTAATGCAAAAGGTTTTCGTGCAACACCTGTACTCAAGTACAAATTAATTAATCTTAATTAAGATAAGAGGTCTGATAAAGGTAATATAATAATGAAATCACAATTAATCATCGATGATAATTCATTGATTTGAATTTAAAATAATATTACCGGATTGTGTATAGTTTTTAATTGGAAGCAGATACTAGGTGAGTGGTACTGTATTCATGTATTTGTATTGTGACCTCCGTGATCTAGTTTATAATGAAATTAAATAATTTATTTGTAAGAAACATGGTGATCATTATCAGCCTGTGTCTCTGCACTGCTGAATATAGGCCTCCCCCAAGGCTCGCCACTTCACACAATCTCCTGCCACCCTCATCCAACCCTTCCTCAGGTCATCCGTTCAACTAGCGGGGGGTCGACCCATTCTGCGTCTTCCCGTACGTGGTCTTTTCATCGGTTCTACGACAGATATATTATATAGCCCATTGCCACTTCAGCTTACTAATTTTGAAGTCTATATCGGTAACTTTGGTTCTCCGACGGATTTCCTCGTTTCGGACTTCATCCATCAGAGAAATACCGAGCATAGCTCTCTTCATAGCCCGCTGAGCGACCTTGAACTTGTGGACCAGACCCACCGTCAGTGTCCTCGTTTCTACACCAAAAGAACGCAGTAGTTGAAAACTTATGTCTTTAACTGCCACTAGTAATAGGTAATAATTTATTTAATTTATTTGTGTGGAAGGATGACCCCTGCCAGATGAAAGGATGACTTAAAAAAGGTTGCTGGCGGGGATTGGATAAGGGTTGCTAAAGAACGTGTGTAGCGGTAAGCTTTGGGGGAGGCTATGGATATACCAGCAGTGGAGAGACACAGGCTGATGATAGTTATGATCATTATGTAGTTATATACCTTTTAAATTCCTTACGCAGTTTTGTCAAAATAATAATCCATTTCCACCCAGGATGATACAGGTTATCCTTTTACTATCGGCCTGTGTGAGTGCCTTGGCGTACACCAATCCTCACTATGTTCCTGGACGCACAACAATGGTGCACCTCTTCGAATGGAAGTGGGATGACATAGCTGCTGAATGCGAGAGGTTCCTGGGACCTCGAGGATTTGGTGGTATTCAGGTAATATTATTGATCCAGTCAAAACGATGTTATCAGACGCTTTCTGTGTTACCAGGTACCATGCATTTTAGACATAACCTTCTTTATTTCATATCTTACGGTAAAGTTTATAATACCTTTTGGAAATTATTAACATTAAAAAAAAGAGTAATGAAACATGAGAGGCCCTGGCAGACCAAGACTTGCCTATCATGATCAAATAAATAAAACATTAGCTGAAGGTTAATTAAAAAGCCATCGAAACAAGAGGGCATGTATGAAGAGGTTGATGAATGTCAAAGAAGAGAAAGAGGTATGTCGTGATCGTGACAAGTGGCGCTCAATTGTCTCTGCCTACCCCGCAAGGGATTTGGCGTGAAGATATGTATGTATGTAGTAATGAAACTATTCTATTCTAGTCTTTTGAAAGCTGTTGCACAGCAGTAAAATTATAGCATATACTAATCGGTAAATACTTTTATATATTTTATAATATGGCATAGGACAAAAAAAAATGCACTTTTACATGTAAGAAAAAAAATAGTTTATTAGACACAAAAAAAAACAAGATTGTGTGGTGATAAATAGGGAATCAACTCAGCAATAAGCTGCAACACTTGGTCACAGCGCTGATTTTCAGCTGATCCCTCAATGAGACACTAAACACAAATATACCTAATAATATATATAAAATTATCAAAAAAAAATACAATAACAAGGAATATAATAATGTTTATTGTATCACTACTAAGGATCATGTCTAATTAAATAAAAATATTATAATATTAAGCTATATAATTCCTCAGTAGTTGGTAGAACGCCATGAAACCATTTAACTTAATATACAGTTAACTGGAATGTACAAACAGAAAAAAAATCTGCATGGTTTACACACAAAACTACTAATATTAGCACAAAAACTTATAAATATAGATGCTGTAAATAGGCAAGCTCATGTAAAGCCCAGCAAAGTGGTTACTTGTAAAACCACGTCCTTCCAGAAAATCAAAAGTCAAATCCACCATCATGATGATAATAAAAATAAAGGATATACAAGCAAATAAAAACTTTAATTGGCCAAAACTTATGGTTTAATTTCAGATTTCACCTCCAAATGAGAATTTAGTAATATGGCAAGAGAACAGACCGTGGTGGGAGAGGTACCAGCCGATGTCGTACCGACTGATTACAAGATCTGGCAATGAGCAACAATTCTCTAACATGGTCCGACGCTGCAATAATGCTGGAGTTAGGTTTGTATACGAATATACTCGCAGTTAGGATTTTATTATAAATATAGCTTGGAAAAAGTATAGCATTTCTCCAGAACTATATTCTAAGTGTCTCATCTTCAGCTGTAAATGTCTGCTCTGCTACTCTTTATTAATGATTTTTTTCCTTCAATTAGACTGTTGCTGTACAAAGCACAGGTCAGATCATGCGTAGAATACTGTTCTCAACTTTGGGATGATTCCGCCAAGTACTTCACAGATACTTTCAATGTTCTACTCGCCGAGATGTAGCTTCTCTGGGTGTGTTTTACCGGCTATATTGTGGTGAGTGCTCGGAAGAGCTCTATAACCTAATCCCTCCCTCTCCATTCCGCAACCGATCCACACGCATAGCTCAGAATATGCACCCACATACCGTAGTCAGCATCCCTTCGCGTATGTATAAATATTACTGCAACTGGCATTAACTACAAATTTCACTAGATTTGATTTCTTTGGCAAATAAATAATCAATGGAATATTTTACATTTGTATTATTAAAGTACCTAATTATTTATTTTATTCTAGAATCTATGTCGATGCAATTATTAACCACATGACAGGTACTTGGAATGAGAATGTTGGTACTGGTGGTAGTACAGCCGATTTTGGCAATTTCAATTTTCCTGGGGTGCCGTATGGAAGAAATGACTTTAACTGGCCACTCTGCGTCATCACACCTGAAGATTATGGTCATAATCCTGAGAGGGTAATTGAAGAATTTAAGATCAAATAATCATTAACTTGAATTATGTTTTTATGTATTAATCATGAATCGGTCCCAATTTTTTTTTTTTAATTTATACAATTGATAAAACTTACAGCTAAATAATACCTTCATATATAAAAAAGTAATATAGGGCTAATTACAAGTTTTCACAGAAATAGATATTTAAACAAAGATAATACTAAACAATGATTGGACTATTACAAAATGAATGGTGAGATAGTAAAAAGGCAGAAAAACACAAACCAACAATAAAAATAGAACATTTAGACAGATCGATTTAAGGATTTCAAAAAAAACGGGTGCGTACGTACCGCAAAAGTGAGAACTAAACTTGCGGGTTATTGATTTTGTAGTTGGTACGAATATGGAGATTAAATGAATGCGTGTGGCTGCGTAGTTGCAGACGCGTAAATAAAGAAAGAAAAGAAAGGAGCGGGAGAGAGCAAGAGAGGCATCGGCTATACGCGTGGCGCGCGCCTATCCGCCTCTCTTCCCCTTCCCCGCCGCGCTGTTTCGAGAGGAAGCAAGAAAGAGAAAGAAGTAGCGAGAGTAGCATCGGCTATACGCGCGGCGCGCGCCTATCCGCCCCTCTTCCCCTTCCCCGCCGCGCTGTTTCGAGAGGAAGCAAGAAAGAGAAAGAAGGAGCGAGAGTGGCATCGGCTATACGCGCGGCGCGCGCCTATCCGCCCCTCTTCCCGTTCCCCGCCGCACTGTTACCCCTTGAGCACTGTTCTGACGTACGTTCAACAAAATAGGTCCCCAACAAAGCGCGCGCAATAAAGTTCTCACTTGAAAAGTAGTGCTGGGGTAGTACACGATATGTGAGCAATTTTTATCAATACGAGTATAGTCAGATGCTCTCCAGATGAAAGCATTCTGCATATAATTATTAGATACAAACAGGATGTAAAAGGTATCTCTGTGTTTTACAAGATGTATTGAAAAGTGTATTTCAATTTACCTCACTTTTCACCATAACATAACTGCCTGCCTAAAGTTCGCCCATTTGCACTACGTTTGTAAATTATGTGCAATAATGAATTTTATTATTATTTACTATATCTACTTCTTCAGGTCAGAAATTGTCAGTTATCTGGACTTAAGGATTTAAATCAAGGACTGGAATATGTTAGAAATCAAATAGTTGGATTCATGAATCATCTTATCAGTTTAGGAGTTGCCGGTTTCAGGTAAATATCTATTAAAACTATAATAAATATTTATTGACAGAGCAAGAAACGCAACAATATATACAGGTACATACATACATATCTTCACGTCAGGTCCCTTGCGGGGTAGGCAGAGACAATTGAGCGCCATTTGTCACGCTCTCGACATACCTCTTTCGCTTCTTCGACATTCATCAACCTCTTCATTCATGCCCTTTTTTTCGATGGCTTTTAAATGCACCTTCAGCTATTGTTTTATTTATTTGATCGTGATAAGTGATTCTTGGTCTGCCAGGGCTTCTTTTACCCACAACTTTCGCGTTATATATCTGGTACGTCAATTTCTCTTCATTTATGCTTTCAACATACGATCGGAGCATGCCTTTCCTTATTTTTGTCCCTTTGCTTAATTATATATATTATATTCAATATAAATATATTCAATATTTCAGAAAAGAGCAGTATTTTTAGTTTTTTAGTTAAGTGTATATTAAAGCATTTGTATTTTTAAATAATCGACAACATATTAAAACCTAAAGAATACCCATGATAACATATTTTTTTATTTTATTTAGTAAAATTAAAGTTTCATCGCGAGTGGATTCACATTTAGCCAACTTTACTACAGGCCTATCATGACAAGTGGCAATCTTATCGATAAGACAAATAAATTAAATAAATGCTTGTGGGACACAGTCCAGGAATCGAACCCGTTATCTTCGCCTCTAAATCCATGAACTTAACCGTCATTTATTTAGTTACAGTTTAATTTTAAGATTTTTTTGTCAGATACAAACAACAACTGCATCCGTGATCTTGCGGTCGGGAAACAATAATTAATTCTATTTATTTGTGATATTTCTCGAGTTTGGTAAGCTAGAGACATTGACAATCTTGCCCCTTGTCATTTTGGGCCTATAGTAAAGTGGGCTAAATCCGCTTATTAAAAAAGCTGTTAATGATCACCCCGGAAGGGATACGGTCGTAATGATAATGATAATACAAAAAATATAAAAAAATGTGAAATCACTTGATTGTGGAAAAAATATATATACTCTAATTGTTGGGACTCTACAAACAACCTTTACTTCATTAACAGGATCGATGCGGCGAAGCACATGTGGCCAGGCGACCTACGCATAATTTATGACAGACTAAATAATTTAAACACAGCCCATGGCTTTACAAATAACGCTCGCCCTTATATTTATCAAGAAGTTATAGACTTGGGTGGTGAAGCTATAAGCCGTGATGAGTATACATCTTTAGCAGCTGTAACAGAATTCAAATTTGGAATGGAATTAAGTAGAGCGTTTCAAGGAGGAAATCAGCTTAGATGGTTGAGGAATTGGGGACCTGAATGGGGCCTTCTAGCTCATGAAGTAGCTTTAACATTCGTTGAAAATCACGACAACCAACGAGGCCATGGTGCTGGTGGTAATATACTGACGTATAAAAATCCTAGGCCGTATAAGGCAGCTGTTGCGTTTGCTTTAGCTCATCCGTACGGGGAACCTCAGTTGATGAGCAGTTTCGCTTTCACAAATACAGAAGCTGGACCTCCAATGAATAGTAGAGGCGACATCATTTCACCTGCTATTAACTCGGTTGGTATTAATTTATTTATTAAACTTAGAGATATATTTCCCACGACGCGACGCCAAGTTGCATCGGTCATGGTCACGAGTCGACTGGAGCTGTGCGGGTGTACATAATGGACGGTAGATGTAAACCAACCCATTATCCACTTATTTTTTTTTTTTAAATGCGACTCATGACACTCAAAGTATCCTTGGCGACACAGGGTGATTTATCCCAGCGTCGAAACCGATTAATTACTAGATTCCACGATGAAGATAGCTTATAACCTCTCGCGTCTCGGAAACGTCGGGAAAAATTATGAATCGTTAAAATTATAAAAACTAAATATAACTTGTTTACAGTACAGTTCAAGGACAGAAAATTATTGTCGACGACAGAGGGAGGGAAAACCTCAATATTCCATGTCAATCGATACTATTCATCAGATGTGATAGATCAGAATGGTGGAAAATTTTATTTCACCTTAATTTTATTGGATTAGGAAAACTTATAGTTTTTTTGTCAATATTGCTTTTACATCTCTATCGCCCGCACAATCCAATATTCTTTAAGTCTGAGTGTACTTCTGAGAACTATAGTCTATCAACTTACTAGGAAATAAAATTACGGCCATTTTGGAGATATTTGTTTATAAGATAATTAATTTATTCTAAAAATATAATTCTAAAATATGAAATAAAATTAATATTAATACTACGAAAGGAATAAGTCCTGTCAGCGTGGAATATTGTCAAGAACGATGGACCCTAGTCACCGGAGGAGACGACAAGACAAGACGGTCTTATATCTTCTAAAAACTTTTTTGCGCTTGGTTGGAGTTTCTACAGCAAACAGCACAAATATGTAATCTTTTAATATACTTTATTAATTAATTAGGATGGTACATGTGGAAACGGTTGGGTGTGTGAGCATCGTTGGCGTCAGATCTTCGGAATGGTTGCCTTTAGAAATGCGGCTGGCAACACCGGCGTCAACGACTGGTGGGATAATGGCGGAAACCAAATAGCTTTCTGTAGAGGTGGAAACGGATTCGTCGCTTTCAATGGAGAAATGTGGAGCATTAATCAGACTATGCAGGTGGGTTATACACATATTTGCTCACAGCTACTTGACCAGATTGTTCTGTTCTACTAATATGGCTTAGCTGTGTACCCACAGCTACTGTTGTTAATTGTTGTTATTTGTTTTTTGTAAGTATTCTTTACTTTATTTTATGTTTGTAGTCCATTTGCGGTAACTTCTAATTGACCCTTTATGTTTCCATTATTTTTTTCCATTATTAGTCGTTAATTGTCCTTTAGTAAATAAATAAATATATTTCTTCTTCGTCGTTACACTAGTTGCTCAATGTTGGTCTTGGTCTTTCAGTCTTGGCAACACGACCAATATGTTAACAAGGTCTTGCGTAGTACTCTTGCTTAGACATTTTTTCCTAATTCTACAATAAAAAAAATATTTTTAAACAATCGAACTCTCGTGTTTCTGATGTCTGTCTATCCCGATGAAATATCTCAAACCTGTTGCGCTGTGAAACTGACGTTTGTTTTGCTTTGACATAGTTGTTCCTATTGATGAATAAAACATCATGTAAAGCGTTATTTTTGGATACATGCTGGTCAACAACATCTATAACCATTCCAATCGTTGGGAAAAAATGTATTTAAAAATCAATTAACAATTTGGTTAAAACAAAATATGTTTTATAATTTAAAAGAATATTTTGACAATTGTAATACCTAAGTTTAAGCTGACAATATTGTATGAATACCTAGATGTAAGTTTTTGGACATATTTTATTTAAAAGTTTATTTTTTTCTTTTTATTAATGTTTGATATATTTGCTCGCCAATTTACTTGGCAAATGTTGTTACGTTAAGTTAGTTTACTATAAGATCTGTAAATTAGACTAACATTTATGCAAATAAAGAATTTTTATCTTATCTTATCTTATCTTATCCAAATTTCATCAGTTCTGGAGATAGTAGTTTGCGGACAGACACTAGTTTCACAAATTTTCTTAACTAAAATTAGACAGAAACATATGCGAGACTCCAACTGGCCAAGCCTTACTAACCATGTCTATCTATAACTTTTGTTATTAGCTGTAAATTTTCGTTATTCAATTTCACAGACATGCCTTCCTGCAGGCAGATATTGCGACGTTATCTCTGGAACTCGAGCGGGCAACTCCTGTACGGGAAGAACTATAACGGTGGGGAGTGACGGAAGAGCCAACATTCACGTCGGCCCTGACGACTATGATATGATGCTAGCTATACATATTGGACCTGAGGTATAAATATAGTTATAGATAATCTAACCATTACCTTACACGATCCGCTTTCTATGCACACAGTGAGATCGTGAATGGACCTACGAGTTTATCGTAGTTGGTAATCCTGGACCCCGTTACTATTGATTTCGACTGTGATGATCGTAGCGTCTTCGTACTTAGTATCTATGAGAGGGCTTCATCCGATCTTCTCTAGTGCGGCCAGGAGATCCGTTACATTCTTGAAGAGATCTAGAAGTAAGGAAGAGTCTAGAGGAACTTCAGTCTAAGCGCAGTCACACTGCAGTACATTCGCTGCCGTCTCCTCCTTTACCATGCATCCACTACACAGTGGGCTATCTATAAGGTTCAGAGTGTATAGATGTTTGTTAAAGGCACAAGTGTCCCGTCTACAGTTGGGGAGCCGTGTACAGGTATAAGACAAATATTTAACGCAGATCATAGAGTGACGTAAACTATCCACCAGTATTTGTACAACCCTGCAACCCGAACGAAGAGTACCTGTGTTCCGGGAAGCAGTATTCATTGAGTGCGGAATGAGTATGATTCGATATATGCATTTATACACCTATGATGGAATAAATAGATATTGAATGAACTTTAAGCAATGATAATAATATTTTTATTTTTTATATTGAATAGATAAAATATAGTATTTATATAAATAAAATAAGATACATTTAAGTAAGATAAATATATATTAAAAATTGATTAGATAGAAAACTACCTAATTACATGTAGATATGAAACATCCTAATGTTTTTATACAAAAATGTAACACTATTTGTAGACAATGAATCATAATAATTATTGCAAAGTTAAATTACCAAATAAAAATGTAGGTAGATGTTAAAAAAGATAGTTGACGACCAAGTATACCGTGCCGTGATTCATCGGTGCTTGTTTTCAATGAAACGAACAAGACGAAGCGATATTCTGGAGATGCTTGAAATATCCGTTGTCGACATACCTCTACTCAGACAAACTCCTCAATTACTCAATTTCCTCATTACAAGATCGAAGGCAATTGATGGATAGTATGTTTCTATATAAATTAATCAACGGTAAAGTCGACGCACCCCACCTACTGTCCCGTGTTCGTGTCTCTGTGCCGACCAGGCTGCCAAGGGTTGGCAAATATGATCTATTCATTCTACGACAATCTAAATCCAATTTGGGTTACCACTCATCACTGAACCGTACATGTCGTCAATACAACATATTTTCACGAAAAAATAATGACAGTCTAGACATATTTGCTAATTCTTTGCATGTTTTTAAGCACAATGTATTGTCACTGCAGCGGATCCTGGCTGGGACTGTAAACTGAACTGCTGTTTAACCAATTTTGATCCTTGGAATTGTGTTTCTTGATTGTGTCATGTTCTTTTGTTTTTGTTTTTGCTTAGATTTACTTAGTTGTTGCTGTAATTGTATTGTGTTTTTGTTTTGGCTACTCAAAGGCCCAATTAATGGATACTGTAATAGCATGTGGTGGTTGCCTGTAATTGGTGCAGCATCTGTATTCTGTCTTAGTTGTAAGTAAAAATCGATGTATCTTTTGTTGCTGTCACTGTTGGCGACCCTAATAAATAAATAAAATAAATAGTAGGTATCTTCAGATCTTGAGCTATGAAGGAATTACGCACGAATCACGTTAGTTTTGCCACAAGGTGATGCGAGGCTGGCGCAGCATAAGTAAAAAGGCAACGGATGATCATGTGTTAGATCCGAATCTTAAACCAGCGGCAAGCTGAAATTCATAACAGGATCTAACATGGCTCGGGCCAACTTCAACGGATTTACAGTGTGGTAGGCCATTTTACCCCCATCGTTAACGTACTGTTAATTGTTAATGTCCAGGCATTTGACGCTCGGAGTCTACTCGATGTTCTGTCTCTGAAAGCTGCTCTGGTGGAGACAGCCGGCATGTGGTTGTTATTAAAGAATCTCTTTTACTAACAGTAATAGTTCTCTTAAAATCTCTAGCCATGGAACCATAAAGTATAACAACCCAAAATATGGTCTTGCAGTTTAGCGATAATTAATTATTTTAAAGTCAAAGTCAAAATATATTTATTCACGTAAACCTATTACAGGCATTTAAGAAACGTTATTAATTTAATTATTTTGAATGATTCTACTCCTGCTAGTGGAAGACTAAGCAGCAAAATAGTCCAATAAGTAAGCTGTTAGCAGAAGACCAGTAGCTTAGCAGAATTATAACACAACAATACAGAAAGAAAAAATATATCTGTCTTCATGGTCTAGCTGTTAAGTTCGTGAATTTATACAAATTCAAAATATTTTATTGTTCATAAATGTACAATTAACAAATTGATTTACACACTGACTCCTAAACTGAGTCTAACTAAGTTAGCTGTCATTTAGGATCCCAGTTACTTTCATTAGTTATACAAAAATATACAATACGTAGTGAAAATAGTTAATAATAAAAATATTTACAATAAATAAAGGTTTTTTAATCAAATTAGGTGGGTAAAATAATAAATAAATAATATTAATTATTTAATAAAAAATTAAAGTATCATCACGACCGTTTCCCTTTCGGGGTGGTCAGAAACCACGCTTATAAATAAGCGGATTCACGTTTAGCCAACTTTACTATAGGCCAATCACGACAAGTGGCAAGCTCGTCGATATCTCCAGCGTACCAAACTCGAGGAATATCACAAATAATTTAAATATTAATTAAATGTATTTATTTACATTAATAAATATTTTTGTGTCCCGACCAGGAATCGAACCCGGTACCTCCGAGTCTAAACCGCTAGACCACGGAGGCAGTAAATTATTAGAAATACTATAAGTGCTTAAAAAAAAAATATATATATATAATAATATATACATATTGTGTTTGTACAATATATAATGTTAGGGAAAATGCAGTTAGTTGTATACGGGGAGGTACCGGGTTCGATTACTGATCAGAACGCAAACAATATTTAATTTGTAATATTTATCGAGTTTGCTACGCTAGAGACATCCACGAGCTTAATGCTTATAATGATGGGGTAATTTAATTTTTTTTCATTACAGCCCCTAGAACACAGCGTCCTAGACCTCCACTGCTGGAGATGGGCCTTCCAGAACATATATCTGGAGAATTTGCCCTACACTTGCCACGCTGGCCAGACGCTTGGCGAGGATATGATGCCAATTTTTTATGACAATTTATTAATGATTCCACAAGTTGGTGTTAGTGGAACCGGGACCGACGGCTTAACGTGCTCTCCGAGGCACGGGAAGGGTGGTGTTGTCAATCCAGACAAATGTACGTAAGAAAAGTGTATTTCTCATTGGTACATGTCGGGGGGGTTAGAACCGACCTTTGTAGGATTTAAGGAACGCGTTCTTACTACCGAGCCACCACCACCCTATGATATATAATATATATCATATATTATTATTGGTAGTAAACTTGTCTAAATGAGAATCCGTTTCTTTAAAAGCGTGGTTTCTGACCAATGATGGCACACAAAACCAGCTCGAGAAGAAATGATTTTCAATTGATTTTATGTTTTAAAAGTTGACGATTCATAACAGTGGTACTTGGCATCTAGTTCTACATACATACATACATATCTTCACGCCAGATCCCTTGCGGGGTAGGCAGAGACAATTGAGCGCCATTTGACACGATCACGACATACCTCTTTCGCTTCGTCGACATTCATTAACCTCTTCATACATGCCCTTTGGTTACGAAGACTTTTTAATGCACCTTCAGTCAGTGTTTTATTTATTTGATCGTGATATGTGAGTCTCGGTCTGCCAGGGCCTCTTTTACCCACAACTTTCGCATTATATATCTGGTTCGTCAATCTTTCATCGCTCATCCTTTCAACATGCCCGAACCATCGTAGCATGCTTTTCCTTATTTTTGTCCCTATGCTTTCCTTCATACCAACCCTTTTCCGTATTTCGACGTTACGTATGCGGTCCGCCAAAGTGACGCCACATATAGCATCTAGTTCTGTTGGTAAATATTTTAGATACTGTGGTATTTATTAACGATATTTTCGTTTCAGTCGAGGCTGTAGGAGAGTAAACTTGAAACAAGAAAAATGACAAATACACCATGAATGAAGTTGCTAAGCTCCCTATAATATTTACCGTGGTATATACACAACCTGGAAAATATATATTTTGAAAGTTAAAATGTTTTTATTGTCTCCCCCCTTTCTTGTATGTCTGTCCGGGTAGAATTTAGTAATTTATTTTAAAAACACTGGGCGAAGTTTGGCTCTCGCCACCCGCGCCAAGTTCACAGTGACGCTGGAGCGATAAAAAAAACCGACAATCGACAATTGTGTTGCACTTCACTTAAATGCTACGTTTCATTCGGTCTCGGTCAAAGTATTGAATATATGCGCACGAGTTTGTGACCGAAGCGACTTACTGGCTCACGTCATTGATCGGCGGATCGTCCCTGAAGACAGCTGCACCCTACTCCACGCTGCTGTTGCCGGCACTGCTGTTCGACAATTATTATAAAACTAATTATCTATAGTCAATAAAAGTTGTGCCCCCTCTATTTGGGGTTCAACGTTTCTCTTCAACCTTCGACCTACATACTACGCGCCTGGATCCAGAGCGGCCTCTCCACCTGCACTACAACCAGCCCCTGCCTGCACTACGCCCAGCGCCCAGATCCTCACTTCGGCGCGGCACAGCGAGTTGGCCAGGGAGTACCGCTCCGTGGCATGGCGGAAAGCTATTGTACTGACCATCGCTTTTAATATCGTCGGGTTTTTGATCAATCAACGTTACAATAGAATTACGTAAATAAAATAAAGCACATGACTGAATATGTAAATCGAGTGATTGAAAGCTGCTATAACGCCTCCATTTTTTGTCAAAGAATAAAAACGAAAAGGTATGATTCTTGGCGCCATTTTGCGCTGACATGTCAAATGAAAGTTTTTGTTTTGTAAATTACTTTACTGTGGATATTGTTAGTTAAAAGTATTATCTACAACAAATAAAGTGTGTTAGATGTGTTTCTTACTTGGTAAAATATATAAATTGAAGCTTAAAATTTTTATTGCCAAACATTTCGCCTCTCTTTGGAGCGGCGTCGACAGTGACTGAAGGTCTTTGTCATAAATTTTGAAAAAGTAATTTTATTTCTTTTAGCAATGGTAAAGGCAATGCACTATACAGTTTTGTATTTATTTTTAAGAAAAATATCATCATCACCTAGCGCATCATGGAAAACATCATCAGCATGTTATGTCCATTGTTGGTTCGATATTAATAAATTTACAAAACAAGTTAGACAAAACCTAATGCATTACATTCAGACCAGGGCTATAGTATGCACAAAGCTGCCATATAAAAGAGCTTTCCCATGTTTTTAAATCAATAGACCGAATAGTTTTAGGAAAACTCTTTAATACTCTTACTGTGAAACAATTGTTAAAGGTAGTGTTATGTATACGCGCATGGGTGGGCACAGGTAAAATATTATTAATTTGAGAATCAAAATAATAATTATTATTATTGTTAGTTAAAAGTAGTATTCTTATAAAAAAATGTATCATCACGACCGTTTCCCTTTCGGGGTGGTCAGACGCTTGTAAATAAGCGGATTCACATTTAGCCAACTTTACTATAGGCCAATCATGACAAGTGGCAAGCTCGTCTTATGAACTACCTATTATATAGGGCACAATTTATAGTTTTTTTTTGTAGTTTTCCCGCGCTGTAACTCCCATATACCCGACACAACACTTTGATATTGTCAATACATATTTGTTATATACAATGCAAGGGAGAGAAAAAATATATAATTAAAAACTGAAAAGAAATATTTAAATATATATATTTAATCGCAATATATATATATATATATATATGATATCCCACTCAATATAGTTCGTCGACTTAATTTTTTTTATTTTCCACAATGCCACTGCCTCCGTGGTCTAGCGGTTAAGTCCGTGGATTTAGACTCGGCGGTATCGGGTTCGATTCCTGGTCGAAAATACATTTGATTAATATTTAATTTATTTGTGATATTTCTCGAGTTTGGTACGCTAGAGACATCGACGAGCTTTCCACTTGCCATGATTGGTCTATAGTAAAAGTTGGCTAAATGTGAATCCGCTTCTATATAAGCGTGGTTTCTGACCACCCCGAAAGGGAAACGGTCGTGATGATACTTTACTTTACTTCTTTTATTTTTCCACAATACCTTTACTGTATCTGCGGCTCGCCAGTGGAATAAGCTATCCTTGGCTATTAGACGTGCACCGTCTGTCAGCGTCTTTAAACGTTTGATAACCACATCGTTTCTGGAGAAACAGAATAAAACAATATTTAAACAACTGTGTATAAGATATAATGTATATGATGTACTTGTATGTATAATTGTATGTATATTTATGTGTGTAGGTATAATGTGTAGTATATAAAAAAAAAGTTTATTTGAAGTAGATACAAAAATATTAATATAAAATAGATTAAAAAACTAATTATAAATAAAACTAAATTAAAAATACCTATGAAATAAAAACTATACTACAAAATAAATAATAATAAAAAATGTAGTATATTATAATTAGTTAAGTAACTTATTAACTGTATCATTAGAATTCCTTATTTTTTCATCCTGCCTATCACCTTACTCGATCCACAAGGTTAGTTGGTAAAGAATGCCAACTGATAGCTTGCCTCTGTACTATTTGAAGTGCATTAAGAATTGAAATAAATAAAAAATGGGGTCTGGTTGTCGCCTTAATGAAATTTAATTAATGTCATATCAATAAATGACACTCGCGTGATGAACACAAATCGATTGACGTGAGAATCATCAAAATTGGCCTACGCGTTTAGTCGCGTATGCCACATAGGAACAAACATAGGCTGATAAACATAAAACCCTTCCTTGTCTCGCGTAGTCGGGTAAAAAATAAAAAATGGTGGATTTCATTCGCATAACTAATCGGTAAAGGTCGCTCTTGGGACGTAACATATGCATATCTCACACAATGTAAGTAAACCAATGATTTATGTTCAACCCAGAGTTAAATAGATATCTTTAACTGTACCTATTCAATGTTTAAACACCACGTACAACTGAACCAATAAATATGCTGATGATGATGCATGATGATGATGATGATTATTGTTTGCTTTAATGTTATTAAGAATACTTATTATTACTATTATATTATTATGTGCACCACTGCTGCGGTCTCACCAACTACATGGTATCTTGTCTTGGTATGGACTGGAGTGGTGGTGGATCTAGAGATGAAACGTGTGTGCTCCCTGTACGTTCCAGGGTTATTTCCAGTAAGCCTTCTATGTCTGGACTTAAAAGCTGGGACCCAGCGTGACGCCTTGTGGTCCAGTTGGAATCGGCAGCGCTCTCCGGGTCCCCATCTTGATGGTCTCCGATGGAAGGTTACGTACGGTCAATGGATGTATACAGATTGATAGTGCTAAGTTTTGGCTTAAGATCCTCCCCTTTTTAATAGTAGAATCTCTTGCTGAGTTAACTTCATTTTCTTATTTATTTATTATTTATTTTATTTTATTAGGAAAACTTATGGTTACAGAATTTTAATTAGACATAAATATAAACACTTAAACCACTAAAAAGTTTCCACAGATAGAAACAACAGACACGGCACTAAAGTATTTTTTTTTTTTAAATAATCGGTCTATACTATAGAAACACATTTTCAAAATTGTTATAAAACAATAAACAGAACAATAAAGCAATCATTCATGTAGTTACAGCAAAATGATAATAATAGAAAGTCAAGGTAGCGACATATTATAGTACTTTGTACTGAGTGCTCGCCTAGCCGCCTTATAGCTTGTACAAAATAGGTCAAAATCGAAATCACGCAAAAGCTCATCAAATCGACTGCAGGTCCTCCAGATAAATGAATTCCGACGATAGCTCGTATCGGCGTGTGGTAGTAAGCCGAATGTCGTGTTGAGACGCAACGTTCTTCCTGGTACTTGTATATCTAACTTTTGTAACAACTGCGGACTATCAATAATCTTCCTAATATACATAACTTCCATTGCTTTGTTTTATTTCAATGTCACGAATAACGCGATATGTGAATTGTACGTTTTTTTAATATAGCGCCATTCGCTTCCTCTGAGAGGCAGCTCTTGTTCAACAGCTTACCTACGTATCTTTGGAACTGAATTTATGTACGTCAAAATTTCTCCTACGTTTCCTTACAGTCTTCAGCTAGCCCCCGCGCGGATAGCACGTGCGTCGTTTCGCGCCAAAAAAGCTTAAATATTTAATACGTGACCGATATTAGAACAAAAAATAGAAACAGAATACTTATAAGTGTTCTGAAACTGTTAATTTTGTTAAAACAATACTATTGTGCCTATAATATAGTGTTAAAAATGAGTGTTTGTCACTTTGAAAGCGTGATTGCATCGTAGTTAGATGTTTTTTTGTGTTTTTCATTAATAATTATTTTGTGTCTGCTAAACTGATATTGTAACGGCTGGTTGCGAACTGCGGATTTCTGATTGCAAAGGTAAGGTCTAATTTAATACCTAGTGTTTTTTTTCTAAAAATATTTAATTAATCTGAAATTACTTATTCATTCATTATTACAGCCCCTAGGTCACAGCGTCCTAGACCTCCACTGTTGGAAATGGGCCTTCCAGAACATATATCTGGAGAATTTGGCCTACACTCGCCACGCTGGCCAGAAGTCTTGGCGAGGATATGATGTCAATTTTTATTGACAATTTATTTACGATTCCACAAGTTGGTATTAGTGGAACCGGGGCCGACGGCTTAACGTGCTCTCCGAGGCACGGGAACGGTGGTGTTGTAAATCTATGACAAATGTACGTAAGAAAAGTGCATTTCTCATTGGTACATGCCGGGGGGGTTCGAACCGACCTTTGTAGGATTTAAGGAACGCGTTCTTACAACCGAGTCACCACCACTTATTCATTACCAGAATTCAAATACCTATAAGTGGGACCAACTGTGATACAAGCTTGACACAGAAATTGTCATTTTTAAATCTGAATATACCTACAAGAGGTGGTGGCTCGGCTGTTTTTTTTGTTTTAAAGATCGCAAAATCATTAATGATACGACCACAGCCTGAAGAGCCATCGCGGGAGGTCGCATGCTCGTCTCACCGTGAGGCCTCCTAAGGAGACCCTATAAACTTTCTGTTGGACCTCTTTACAGCTAAGTCTGAGTCGTGAAGGCACTTGGGCTCGGTTGTAAGGACGCCTTTCTTAACATCTTAAAGAGATGGAGTCGAACCCCGGCATGTACCAATAATAATAACAAATCTATATTTCCGTACTAAACCATATCGTCTTAGTAACAATAATAACTTAAAGAAAACTATAGCTATTAGTAAATAATCTAAATACACTTTTCTTAGGTACATTTGTCATAGATTTGGAACAAGCCGTCGTCGGTTCCGGTTCCACTAATACCAACTTGTGGAATATTGACATGAGATCCTCGCCAACACGTCTGGCCAGCGTGGCGAGTGTAGGCCAAATTCTCCAGATATACTCGTATGTTCTGGAAGGCCCGTCTCCAACTGTGTTCTAGGGGCTGTAAAGTTAAAACATACACACACACATACCCACACGCACACACTAAATGTCTCATAAACACACACTTTTTATACTTACAGTGGTACTACTACACTGTTAGTATAATTTTTTATATTTTAGTAGTTAATATTTAAGTATATTTATATAAGTCAATTTGTATTTAGTTATGGTTTAGTTTATTATGATAATGCATTTATACATTAGCTATAATCTCAAGTTACCTTTTAACCGGGTTCGATTTATTAATGTAAATAAATACAATTATTATTTAATTTATTTGTGATATTTCTCGAGTTTGGTACGCTGGAAACATCGACGAGCTTGCCACTTGTCATGATTGGCCTATAGTGTTGGCTGAACGTAAATCCGCTTATTTGTAAGCGTGCTTTCTGACCAGCCCGAAAGGGAAACGGTCGTGATGATACTTTACTTTTTTACCTTTTCATAATTGTACCTATGTCTTATATGTCAATGCCTTTATACAGCAGCTATAATCTTAAGTTTATTTTTTTATATATGTGTGTTTTAGCTTATAGTATGACAATGCCTCTTTACAGCAGCTATTATCTTAATTGACATTTATATTTTTATAGTTGTGTCTGTCTTAGCTTATAGCTTATAGTATTTACAGCAGCTATAATTTTAAGCGTTATTTTGAATTTATAATATCATTTATTTATTTTATTGTTTCTCTTCCCGAATGTTGGTTATCATGTACGTGCTCCAGATACAACAATATGTACTATATAAATTGATATAGTATTATGTCAATATTGTAAAAAAAATACGGGTGAATGTGTCTGCACATTATTAGACATATATTTTGTCCAAAATAAATAAAGTGAATTAAATTATACCATGGCTGACGAAAAAATTTGCAATTAGTTTGGCAATTATTTGCAAATGTTGCCAGCACACATTTTCTATTAGTTTAAGTTTTTATTCATATTTATTACTATTATTAAATATTGAAAGCATTGTTAGAATCGGATTATTTACGATAAAAATAGTAAACTGTTTTTTTGAGCAATGCCGCTATAAGGTCGATGTTATTTACTTGGAATAATCAATATAATTTAACTTCCAAGGTCGTAATGAATTATATAAATTACTTAACTATTACTTTCTCTTATAATGTGAATTTACGAATGAACTAATAGCTTGTATTTTGATACAGGCACGACGCTTCTCAAAGGACAATACCAGTTGGTTAACATCTGTATTAGAATCCCCATGTCCCGCTTTGGGAAAAAGAAATGTATTTAACATAAATATTTATGTATGTTTATTAATGTGTGTTTTATGTTTGTAACTGACATGTTAATTTATATAAGTAAAGTAAAAGTAAAGTATCGTCACGACCGTTTCCCTTTCGGGGTGGTCAGAAACCACGCTTATGAATAAGCGGATTCACATTTAGCCAACTTTACTATAGGCCAATCATGACAAGTGGCAAGCTCGTCGATGTCTCCAGCGTACCAAACTCGAGAAATATCACAAATAAATTAAATATTAATTAAATGTATTTAATAAATATTTTTGTGTCCCGACCAGGAATCGTACCCAAGTCTAAATCCACGGACTTAACCGCTAGACCACGGCAGTTAATTTATATATTTATATATTTTCATTACTTTTTAATATGACATATAATATACCCAGTGAAAGGTATAGCAACCTTTGCATTTAGTTTAATATTTATTCTCTCCTTCTAACTCTGCACCCCACAACTTCTAATGTCGTTCTCCCAAAGGTTAGCTGTTGGAGAATACCTACAAGGTATTAAGCTCGCCTATGTACTTAATTTTATTTTGTATATTTTAATGTGCAATAAAGAATTTTATTATTATTATGTAATGTGTATTCTTAAAGAATCTCGGTATTTAACCGGTTTACCTAATGATGTTCACGGGCCTCGGCCAACTCCAAACTTTTTGACTATACGGCAAGTATTAAGGATTGTAGCTTTTTGCAATTGTCTGTATGTGTGCTGGTCTACGTTAATAGTTTTGAGGCTGTCATGTAATGTTTTGGGTATTACTCCGGTTTATTAATTTGTTATTGTTATTAATTTATTGTGCATGCTGTATTCCATACTTAACGAGCCGTCTACACCCAATTATTTGAAAGATTATTTTACGTATCTTGGTGCCACACATGAGAGGACTCTTCGATCTTCTTCTAATGATACGCTCTCAATACCCCCTCACCATACTACCTTTGTGTCCAAATCGTTCGCAGTTGTGGCTACTAACCTTTGGAATCAGCTGCCAGTTAAAATTCGCCAAGCTCCGAATAGATGTATTTTTAAAAAACTAGTATATGCTCACTACAAGCAAGACCGAGGTTCGTAATTTTCCATGTTCCTCCTTTTGTTTTAGCTTAGTCTTAATCAGACTGTGATTTATCATTAGTAGGTATAGTATTGTGTATATATTATATTGTATTGTTAATATTTTATTTATGTAGGTTATATGTATGTATTAGTATGTAATTATGTAATTATTAATAAGTATGTATATGTTATCTGCAATAAAACTCTTCAAGTTTATTCAGTATTGCAGCTACCTTATGTACTTACTGCTCTCGTTGTCCCGAAGGTTTGACCAGTATAGAATGTCTAGCGGCATTAATGTCCGCCTTTGTACTTTGTGCAATTAAGTTTAAATAAATAAATAAAATAATTATTATGATTCGTACATGTGGCATGAGCGTTGATCAGCTAGGCCTGTCTTGTCAGAAAAGTATCGGTCGTCGTTTCCCATGGCGGAAAACTGTCAACAATGTTATCTACAGGCTTTGTTACCGCTGCCGTTCTTGAACTGTTCGGCATCTGGTCTCCATCTCATCGGAGACCTACCACGCATCCTCTTGCCATCGACTTTCCCCTGGACTACCAAGCGCTCGATGGATGTTTTAATATGCAAATAAACAATTTAAACTACTTAAAAAACAAACATCAAAATAAAAATAAAGAGACAATATTAAAAATTTCTATCTACGCATCATTATGTTTAATATCCCTTTCAGCACGGACAATAACAAGCGTGCGTTAGTTATTTCAGCACGGACAGTATTAAGCGTGCGTTATTACAACAAAAAAATCTGGCGGTCTCCAAATTCTGTTTTGCCGCTCCAAAACGCCCTCGATAGTACATGCACTCATCTAGCTACTTAGTTATTATCATTATTACATTGTTAGGCTAGTCCTAGGCGAAGAAAAAAACATACAAAAGTGGTTTTTATTTCCTTATATATCTAACCCAACGCACGATGGTGCATATTAGAAAAAGAATATGCAATTTATATTATGGATTTTTTTACTATTTTACGAGATATTTTAGACCTTAAGAACCTTAAAGTTATGAATAAAACTTTTAATATTCAAAATATTTTTGTCGTGCTGAAAGGGATATATATGTGAATGTGTATTGATAGTGTAGGTGTGTGGAGGTGTAATATGTAATTGTGAATGAGTCCATGGGTTGCTGCAACACATTTTGTGTTGTACGAAAGTAGGTTAATAGCAAAAACAATTAAGTGTTTTTATGGTCGTTCTCACCTTCCTATAGATTAATCGTTATTCGAGATCTCGATTTCCCAAATGACTATTCGAAACCTTTTTCGGATAATTCTGGAACAAAATAATTAACTAACCTTATGTTGTCACACTATAAGCTAAGACAGACACAATTATGATAATAAAATATCACTTAATATTATAGCTGCTGTAAATAAGCATTGTCATACTATAAGCTAAGACACAATTATACAATAGGTCATTATAGCTGCTGTATTATCTCATTATAAGCTTGGACAGATATAATTATAACAAATATAAATGCCATTTAAGAAAGATACAATCATAATAATAAAATGTCACTTAAGATTATAGATGCTTCAAGGATTCTTGAATATAATAATGATCAGGATCGGATTCAAGAATTAGCCAATGTCGTGTCACACTATAAGCTAAGACAGACACATTTATAAAAAATAAATAGGCGGCTGAGATTATAGCTGTTTAAAGGGGCATTGTCACACCATAAGGTTAGACAGTCATAATAAAAAAATAAAAAAGTATAAACTAAGACAAACACAATTATAAAAATAAAAATGTCAGTTAAGATTATAGCCGCTGTAAAGAGGCATTGTCATACTATAAGCTAAGATACATAATTATAAAAGTTCAGTTAAGATTATAGCCGCTGTAAAGAGGCATTGTCATACTATAACTAAGATACACAATTATAAAAGTTCACTTAAGATTGGAACCGCTGTAAAGAGGCATTATCATACTAAACTAGACTATAACTAAATACAAGTATTATAGTAAATTACGAGAATACATAAAGTTTGAGTTTGGGTCCAAAATATAGGTCCTTAGTGAACTTTTTTTATGAATAACATATTGATATAGTCGTAAATCGAGGAACTTTTGCTTGGAGAGCTGTTTCCATCACTCCCTCGAGACGCACCTGCGTCAGAACATTGAATTACATTGCTGCTTTCATATAGGCCTATCTCATTTATTTTACTATAAGGAGAAGTTTATATATTTGTGATTTCTAAGTACGTTATACAACATAAATAAACTAGCTGTTTCGCAATTTGAAAACAAATTTTGTTCGCAATGCTTCATCATCAGTCTGTGTCTCTCCACTGCCTGGATATAAAGCGCAAAGCTCGCCACTTCGCACGATCTTCTGTCACCCACATCCAGCCCCCACCAGCGACCTTCTTCAGGTTTAATAATAATAAAATTCTTTATTGCACACATACATACATACATACATATCTTCACGCCAAATCCCTTGCGGGGTAGGCAGAGACAATTGAGCGCCACTTGTCACGGTCACGACATACCTCTTTCGCTTCTTCGACATTCATCAACCTCTTCATACATGCCCTTTTGTTTGGATGGCTTTTCAACGCACCTTCAGCTATTGTTTTATTAATTTGGTCGTAATATGTGAGTCTAGGTCTGCCAGGGCCTCTTTTACCCACGACTTTCGCATTATATATCTGGTTCGTCAATCTCTCTGCATTCATCCTTTCAACATGCCCGAACCATCGTAGCATGCCTTTCCTTATTTTTGTCCCTATGCTTTCTTTCATACAAAAATATAAAAAAATAAAATATTGCACACAAAATATACAAAATAAAAAGATGTACATAGGAGACCTTTGGGAACGTGATAGATTTATATGACGGGTCTGAGATAGATTAATATTAAAAAATTAAATCTGTTGAATAATGTATAATGAAAATTGGAATTGGTAAGTGGTGAAAAACAAATAAATAGGTTAAATAAGGTTTAATGCAATAATAGTATATTGGAAGTGGATAATAGTAGTGTGTACGAGTAATATAAGTAATACGAGTGTTTTAATACCTAGTTATGTGCAGTTTCATACACTAATTTATCTACTCTCATACATTGGGATTGAACCTACTAAATAAAAGATAAATAATATTTTTTTAATTGACCATGGTACAGACATAAGTCCTAAACAATGAAATGGCGCCAAAACCTAGCTTATGACCGCGCACGCGCTATGGCGGGCGCTGCCATAGACAAGTGAAAATTGGAATCAAAACTTTTTTGTAATTAAACCTTTGCCTTAAAAAAAAAGTGTTATAATGTGATTCTATTTTTAAATTTCATCAATATGTTTATAAAGTATGTCAATATAAATGAGTTCTTCGCGCCATTTTGCGTGGACATGTCAAGTGCAAGTTTTTGTTTTGTAAATTAATTTACTGTGGATATTATTGGTCAAAAGTGGTGTTGCTTGGTTTAATAATGTGCTACAATGTGAATAATTATGGAAAACGATAAATTGGACTTTAAATATGGGGCACAAGTTGCAGTTTATTTTTTTGCGGTTTTCCCGCGCTTTCAACTCCCATATTTTACCCGACGTGTTTGAGCTATGGTGTCGCGAGTGACTCCAAGTAAAGCATCAAATTCTGCAGCATCTGGAATTTGATGATCCCCAACTCGGTTATGAACTCTGTTAAGAACATATATTATGCAAATAAATTACGTGTTTAGGGCTGATGTATTCTGTACAATGCCCTTTAAAGAAAATTAAAAAAAAAATCAATATAAATTCGTTTTGAAGTTTGTAATTAGCATTTTACGATATGAGAGTAGATAAAAGTATTTATGTACAAATTCATGGAAGACACCGACTCCTGAAACACACAAATAGTTCGGGAGTCAGAGCATTGATCAATTTGACTGTTCAAAATGTATATTGCATTTTTTTAAGTCAATATTGTTAATTGTTTATTTAAAAAAAACAAGAAATTTATGTGTTTTATTTATTTGATCGTGACTTACCTCTCGGTCTGCCAGGGCCTCCTTGACCCACGACTTTCGCATTATATATCTGGTTCGTCAATCACTCTTCACTCATCTTTTCAACATGTCCGAACCATCGGAGCATGCCTTTCCTTGTGTTCCCTTTTGCATGCGTATGCATGTATGAGACGGTTGATGAATGTTGAAGAAGCGAAAGAGGTATGTCGTGACCGTGACAAGTGGCTAGTGTGCCACTGCCTACCCCGCAAGGGATTTGGCGTGAAGATATGTATGTATGTATGTACATTTATGTGTTAACTGTAATCAAATTACAGTATTCCGGAAAGATGTCCGAGTCCTAAACAAGATTATATATCCCAAAAATACATAAGTAATGAAATCAGACCTATCGTACAATCACAGAAAGCCATTTCTTACCTGAAAATTTAATAGAATTACATAATACCATGGACGTATAGTCATACCTAGATATAGGACCTGCGATTATTTTTAAACGTGAGTAGACTGGCCTAGTTAATAAACCAGTTAACAATTAATAATAAACATATTTAATTCGAAGTAAATTAATAAATATAAATGAATATTTCCAAACAGGTCACACAGCGCCATCTTATTTCTGTGGTAAGCTACGAGGCTTGTGTTACGGAAACTAGATGGTTGATAAACTGCATATTATACTTTTTTTTGTAAATATATACATATTATACCCAGACCGAGACAAATTATACAATGTACAACTTGCCCCCGGTGGGAATCGAACCCACGACCTCCCGAGTTCACGGCAACGTTTGTTACCACTGGACCACGGAGGCGGTCAATATACATTAAATATAAATTAAAAGCTACCTAAATAATAAAATTCGAAGTAGATACAAAAATATTAAAATAAAATAGATTAAAAAACTAATTATAAATAAAACTAAACTAAAAATATGAAATTAAAACTATTCTACAAAATAAACTAAGGGCTTACTACCTTTTAGGTACCCCTAAAACGCTCGCCGCATTTCCTCGTTGAATTATTATGTTTTAGGTAGTTATGGCATTTGGGGTCGCCACACTCTTAAAAAAATTGTTTATCCAGCTCTTTTACAAATTTGTGGGTATCAAGAGAATATACCCCCATTGTTTCAACCCCAAATGCTGTTTAATGCTATTGTATTTTATGTGCTTTTTTAATTCGGCTGTATAGCAGCTGTATCGGCTTTTTTTGATGTAGACCAAATGTGGCAAGCGCCAAAATTATTTACATTATAAAATACATAATATTATATGCTGTGTACAAAAGATGTCATTCCTTTTCAATCACCTGGCGTATATAAAGTGGACTGCAGCTGTGGGTAACTAACAGAATAGGACTACAGTACATCTAATAGTTAGTGGCAAAAACTTAAGCTGCATGACCCAAATATACTCCTCACCAATCGTCACTATTACACTAAAATTGTACGTGAAGCGATCGAAGTAAAAAAACAAAAAAATCAATCGAGAAGAGGCTTATACGCCATCTTTAACTTGGAATGCAGTAATTAATCGGCTTCGACGCCGACGACGACGACGTTTGTCGCAATTTTTATTATTATTTTTAAAATTATATTCATTATATAAATAATTTATGTATGTTATTATAAATTATGTAGTTATATTATGTTGACAGTTCTTACTTTTTTGGTTATTACATTGTAGTTTTTTTTTTTTACATGTGTCGGTAATGGTTAAAAGAAAAATTTAGGCAAACTGTCGCACCTAGCATACATTTATTATATTTGATTTATTATATTACGTAATTTTATTTGATTCATGGGGCTCAGTGAAAATCAGCGCTGCAGCAGAAATGTTGCAGCCTATGCTGACCTGAGTGCCTGTTTGTCGCAGCAGCTCACTCATTTATTTTTTATGTATTTATCTTGTCTATTTTATGTTGGTAATTTTATATATATATATTTTTTTTACGTTTTTTTATTATTGTATAAGCTGTTGTGTGCAAATAAATATTTTTCTTTCTCTTTCTTTCTCAATTACTAAAAACTTTTAAAGTGATAAGTGAATAGGTTTACTTACATCTTTTCTATCATTTTTTTAAAATTACAAACCCTAGATCACAGCGTCCTAGACCTCCACTGCTGGAGATGGGCCTTCCAGAACATATATCTGGAGAATTTGGCCTACACTCGCCACGCTGGCCAGACGGCTTGGCGAGGATATGATGATATGATGTAAATTTTTTATGACAACTTATTGACGATTTCAAGTTGGTGAAACCGGGACCAACGGCTTAACGTGCTCTCCGAAGCACGGGAGAACGGTCGGTGGTGTTGTAAATGTAAAGAAAAGTGTATTTCTCATTGGTACATGCCGGGTGGGTTTGAAGGATTTAACAAGCGCGCGTTCTTACACCCGAGCCACCACCGCGCCTAGGTCTACCGACCATTATATACGAAGGCTATAAAGCGCAGCTTCAATCGACCCGTAACCACGGCCAATGCATCTTGGCTGAGACGTTGGAAGAAATATGTATCTTAGGTAATAAAGAACCGTTAACATAATTTAGAAAAAAACATTTTGAATGCGCGCAAAAGTTTAAATATAATATGTCAATGGTAGATCCTTCGGAAAATTGCTTTCGTTCGACATCGGCAAATCCATTGAAATTTTAATTTAATCTTGTTGCGAGACGATAAGATCTAAAGTTGGCAAATTTGTTTTAAATATCAAAGCGCAAGAATCAGACCAAATTTCAAGTTAATATTCTAATTTATTTGGAGTAAAGTACAAAGATTAAAAAATAAAATAAATTAAGAACTAAATTATAAAAACTAAAAATTAATAAATAAAATTACGACTATTCGATGGGCGTAGTGTGCCGAGGACACTCGCTGCGTTCCCCCGCTGAACAGCGAGGCTGACCCTTTGAACAATATATTCTCTACTCAAAGGGTCACCCGTCGCCAAGTGGAGTTTCTTACCAAGCTCGCGGGAGAACACAAGAGCCTCCTCGGACCACGGGCCTATCGTTTCAACTGCAAATTGAATGAAATGGTGATTGATGATATTTATTTTATTTTTCATATAATCTAATTTCTATGGTTATTTTTGTAGAAAAACAAACATAATTTGTTTTAAAAACATCCGTACGTAATGTTAGCTGATTGACCCTTGTAATATCAGTCAGCAAATAAACCCTTTAAGTGGCGGTAGGGTCACACATACCCTATATCGATTCATAAATTTCAATGATCATTTCGTCTAAATTTAATTAAAATCGACAAGTAGTAGTAGAGACTAATTAAACAGACGGATAGATAAATGCCACATGTCGTGTTCAAATAATGACGTCCTACTATCAAGGATTTAATAGTCACATACAAAATTACTGCCAGAAACTAGCAAGCGAACCTCTACGTACATCTCTTTCTCTTAATAATATACCACAAACAAAGCGATCGGTCAAATAAAATAACATAAATATTAAATATCTATTACAAAATCAACCTAATTCATTTAAACATAAGTTATAATTTGCCTCGACACCCCTCTGCATTTTAACACGTCCTCACATTGGCCGTAGTGAAAACGTACTGTCGGAAATATCAGCACACGATCATTTTGTGCTGATATTTCTTCCGAAGATTTCAGAGAGTTTTCAGAGCCGTCACCGCTGCAGGAATTACGGTGTGAATTGTAGTGCAGCGCGCCTCGATGGTTGCCTGGTGGTGCTCGGGATGTGGCAGTGGATGTGGGGGCGGCCAATTCCATATTTTTATATTAAGTCATGGTCCGTGCCACCCCATATCCTATGCGCGGCTATATCCTGGAGTACTGTTGGGTGCCTGTCGGGGCGCGTCGTGCTGCATATCCTAATCTTGTGTAAATTGTATCTGTATTGCGATGAATAAACGTATTTCTTTCTTTCTTTCTTTCACCTATTATCTAGTTGATTTTTGATCGATGATGACGTTATATACCTATGTCCATCTCAGAGTTTTAAAGAACAATTCTGACAAATTTCATCATGGATAAATCGATACAACAATATAGACGTGAAGGCGATAAAATAATACATACATAAAAACACACACAGTTTATTTTACATTTATAATATCAGTCAGGATAAAAAACCAACCATTGTAAGAACTTAATACAGATCAATAAACAAAGATTTTTTTTTGTTACATGACTCCATTAGCCAACGGGCTAGTGAGGAGATGGGAAACCTCTTTTTCTAGCAATTTCGTAATCTACGGATTAATCTTCCATCGTGCACCGGAGATGAGTCCAGTGTTTAGGACTTCCTTGTTTGTCCCTTTACGTGTTTTTTCGATTCATTTAAATCAAAACCGTTTTTTTAATGTTGATTTGCCTGTATTTTTTTTTTTGTTTTAAGTTGTTTTTTATTTATTATTAATTAGTTTATATATATTTTTTTTTATATTTCATTGTACATGCACAGAAAAACAGACATTTGCAGCCGAACTAAGCCTATATGTATAGGTCTGTCCGTCGGCAGTCAACGCCCAGACACCCTTTTAAATATATTATTACTTTTAATTACAAAATAATAAAAGAAACAAAATGTACACAAAAAGAAAAATAAATAAAAAAATAAAAATTGTGTGGTTGAGATCCTCTTTTTGTATATGATGTAAGTGTGTGAGTGTGTGTAAGAGGGTGTGTAAACTTTACCATACTTTGTTATTATCGCATTCCTACTTTACTATTGACAGTAATTCCTCAGTTGTATTATAGTCAATAATAATTTAAGTGTCGTTGTGGAGTGCCTGTAGAACATCTCGGACACCATGAGTTTTCTTGCGCTAGAAGTGCTGGCTGTATACCTCGTCATGCTGGAATGCGAGATGTGTAGACACATTAGCCCCATCACACATCCAGGCGACCTCGTCAAGCGCGGGAAGTGCGGCGGTTTCTACTGAGAACCTCAAGCTACGCAAATATGCCAACCGGTACAGGTTACGAATTTGGGAAATGGCGACTGTATAAAATCGTCAGTCCCTATTTGTGCTGCTAACCACTGCTGCGGGTCTTCGATGGCTCAATTAAAGAGTGTTTAGCGGACTGTATATGGTTTATTGTAAAAGAAGAAATTGTAGTTAATTACTTGAGTAAATTAAGGCTATAAATTGTGAGAGAGAAAAAACGTGTGACCGCTCGGTGCGCGGCTTGATTCCACTCTCGTGGGCGCCGCTCGGAGCGCTGGCCACCGATCCAACGGTGGTATTGGCCGAGCGGCAATAATGTCGCTGTGATCGCGACTACGACACTCAGTCAAAGACGCTTGGAGTTGTGAAAACGGCTAACGGAAATGTCCGTAGACAGGAAAGCTTGCAATTATTTCTGCCAATGTATTAGCCTCGCTATAGAGAGGGGAAATGTTACCAGTCTCCTTGGGACTATCCTTGTCTCTAGAGAACATTTTTTACTTTTAGTTTTTTTTTTATTAGGTTTAATTTATATTTAATTTATTATTTAATTATTCATATTAGTTTGTAATTTCCTTCGAATAAACTCTATACGTTAATCGATTAAAAACTCAATCCTTAAACACATATTGGTAACGCTACTAAATGGGGTCATTTTCTTTTCCGGTTTTTTCGGTTGATGAGTATTGATCGTTGTTTAAAAAAAGGTAAGCGGTATTGGTTACTTCAGGGACGATTCGAAATCAATAACAAAGTTGGTCTGTCAACACGCGTACAAAACACGCTCGCTACGTAATAATAGTAATAATTTCAACGCTTTAGGTGTACCATAGAACTAAGTAAAGGAACAGACATATACAAAAATTTCGAAATTGCGAGCGGTTGATGTTTCTTCTTCAAATTCTGTGCAAGCTTGGCACATTTTCTATTGACGCTTCTGACAGCTGGGTCGCGTTCATTAATTTTCATTTTCTTCTCATGCGCAAGGTGCTTTCGGAAAGATCTTGCAGGTTTTAGAACGAGATAGGCACACCCTTCCGCTAGTGCGTATGAGAGGGATAAAGGATGGGTATGGCTATATACAAAATTAATAGACAATAAATAATGGCGCGACTTCGCTCTTCAAGGCGGTAGGTACTCTCAGCTGTCCACCGTCGTATGGCCGCGCCCCACGGTTAAATATCGCTCTGGCCATGCCTCTATTATCAGTCTGGGCACCTGTCGTGCATTTTATTTTTTGGATTGAATTATTATTGTTATTTTTTGTATTAATTTTATCATAATTTGGATTTAATTTTTTTGTTTATATAGTTACTCACTTTATATTGGAATTTTAATTGTTTTGTATTAAGTAACTCTATTGTTTCATTGATTTTATTGATGTTGAATTTTGATTTTATTGTTATTATTTCTTTGTCTTTTCTTTCTTTTCATATTAATTTTATACTGTATATCGAAAGGGTTTTGAAAGAAAGGATGAAATTGTATTATCCTGGGCTCCTGGTTAGAATTCGTCCTTTGTTGAGGAGCCAGCACCCTGGGCTAATTCAAGCCAAGACATTAGTGTTTTTATGACGTCCGCGTCCAGGCCAGATCAGGATTTTGTTGAAGTCATATACTAGGAAAGGCAAAGTGAGGCGAGTTGCTAAGTAGTTGTCACATATGAAAGCTTTTTTGACATTGATAATAGGCTGTGGTTAAACTATTAACTATTCATGTCGTCAGTGATATGTTTTGAAAATTGCTAAATCGATGACAAATATACGTGAGAAAAGTGTATTTCTCATTGGTACATGATAGGCTGTTCAACAGCGAAGTTATTTATTTAAAACTTAATTGCACTATGTACATGGGGCGGGCTTAATGCCGCTAGACATTCTCTGACAGCCAACCTTTGGGACAATAAAAAGTATAACTTAGATCGAGATTATTATTTATATAGATTATATTACATAGATTATATTTAAGACTGATCATTATTAAATAATAACTATATTTATCAATAATATATATACTACATACAATAGTACTTACATACAAAAATATATTTAACTATACTACATACAATATCCACTTATACACACTGTTGGGAGCTGTTTATTATAGTTATTGGATTTTAAGGTTTTTTAAGGATTGGAACATTCGCTCCATTTTGGCTCCTCTCTTCACTCCAGTCAAATGAAACACTTTGATGATTTACCGACAAATAACAGTACCTACCAAAAGATTTTTTAATATTAAACAACGTACATGAAATATTCCATTTTACTTTTTTTTACCTAATTCGGAGCAAGAATGAAAAAAACGCTCGAAAGAAAGCAATTGAATTAATGTCATTGAATTATATGTTTGAACCCCGGCATGTTTTTTTGATACTAGCACGAATTATGCATGCGCACACCTGTAAGCCGGATGTGCGACACATACAACAGGCATTTATCGGACGTGGATATATTCAGTAACCGCCTTCAAAGCCAAAATCAAGAAGTTGCTACTTTCGGTTTATAGTCATTGGTAGAACCCCTATTTGAAATAAAAAAAACCTTTTTTAAAGTAAAAATCATTGTCCGAAAAACAATACATTAATAATTGATCTCGCTCACGGCCATAAGACGAAATAGAGAGCGAAACAATTACGTAACTCATCGTTCGCGCAATCGTCGACCTCTCGCTACCTACTTGTTTAGGGTCGGTATAAATGGTTTAAAAAAAAACTACTTTGCACCGTAACCTAAGATTTTATTACTAAGTAATTAATATAAAAAATACGTAGATCTTAAATTTTATTCTAGATTATAATATAAAAACAGCTCTTTAACAAATTACACGTAGTATCATGTAGATATCAAAGAACAAATCTGCATAATTACACATTTACAACTTAAATTATTTGCTCGGCTAGCCATACACAATGCCATGTTGGTACCAACACTTATGTATGAAAGCGAGACGTGGATATGTCAGAATATGCATGAAAGTAGAAATGCAGTAGAAATGAGGTCGTTGCTACGAATATGCGGCGTCACTTTGGCGGACCACATACGTAACGTCGAAATACAAAAAATGGTAGGTATAAAAGAAAGCATAGACACAAAAATAACGAAAAGCATGCTACGATGGTTCGGGCATGTTGAAAGGATGAGCGAAGAAAGATTGACGAACTAGATATATAATGCGAAAGTTGTGGGTAAAAGAGGCCCTGGCAGACCAAGACACACGTATCACGATCAAATAAATAAAACACTAGCTGAAGGAGAATTAAAAAGCCTTCGTAACAAAAGGGCATGTATGAATGTCGATGAAGCGAAAGAGGTTAGTCGTGATCGTGTCAAGTGGCGCTCAATTGTCTCTGCCTACCCCATAAGGGATCTGGCGTGAAGATATGTATGTATACATCTTAAATAATAAGAACTTTATTCGAAAAATAAGCTGGAATGTAAGAATCCAGAATCTTTAAACGCAATTTCCAAAAAAAAAAACTTATTATCCCCTTGTATTACTAACGGTGCGATATATTAAAAAGTAAACTAATACATTTAAAAAAAAAAATGTTGCGTAAATATTTTATTAATTGACCGGTCATCATACAGGTCTACGATAAATACATACCAAACGCTGAGAAATGTAAAAATGTTATCAAAACGAGTTAAGTGGATTATAAATATTTTAAAAGGCTTTCATTTGCTGCCCAGAAATGAAAGAAAGGATACTACGGCTACAACTAATGTTTACGGACACATTCAAGTATCAACTCGGAAAAGGATCGTAACCGTATCAACTAGGCGTCAACCTAACGTAAGCACGTAAATCAATTATCAGGGATCAGAAGCTCCCGTACGTCAACTAGGCGAAGACGTCGCGCCTCACTAAACACTTTCACAAAAAGCAAGACGAGTCTACATAACTTGACTAAATCGGTATATTATTGTTTATATATATAATAATAATAACGTTTATTGAACTTTGTTATTGGTACCTATATACAATATTGACAAAACAATATATATAAAATATTCCTTGAATTTTACATTTTAAGCATACAAACATTTTTGATTGAATGCAAACCACAAGGATAGGCAATTTTAAGATGGTCCCTGACTCCTAACCAAGATAACTTGTGTCCTAGGATGTCAGTCAGTTCCATATTGACTAATACTCATAGCCTCAGATAGCCAGCTCAAACGGTATGATAATAAAAATAAATAAAAACAACCTTAAATCAAAGTACAAAAGAGGTTCCAACACAACAGACCTGTAAAACGACACCAGCATAGATATTTTGTTATTGTATATTATATCTATTGTCATCTTACAGCCTTTCTGTTGTTGTCTATATATATATATATATTACAGATTTAATATAGTTCTTTTTTTGTTTATACGTTTTAACTCAATAAATCTCTTTATCTCAAATATTAGCGGTTATGCACCTTACAATCCCTGCTCACATCTCCTAAAGGTTAGCTGTTAGAAAATGTTTTTAGACATTAAGCTCGCCTATGAACAGGATCTATCTATCTATCTATCTATCTATTTATCTATCTATCTATCTATCTATCTATCTAACAAATCAAATCAAAATAATTTATTTCCATTGGTTCTCTCAAAACAACTTGGATACAGTCAGAACTAATTAAATCAATACAATTTTCAAAACATATGTACTAATCAAAGTGGTAATAATGGTTGGACCGTAAACAGGTAATAATCCATATTTATGTATGTTATGCACAACATTATTGCTACAAGCAAGTAAAACTAACTAACTTAGAAACTACTTAAATAAGATCGTGGCTGTAAAGAGGCCGTGTCAGTTTACATTCTAAATACTTAATAATTATGATGTATAGAAATTATATACATCTATCTATCTATCTATCTAATACCAACTTGTGGAACTTATCAACCCGTCTGCACAGCGTGGCGAGTGTAGGCAAAATTCTCCATCAATTTCTCGAAGGCCCAGACTCTGTTCTAGAGACTTGATAATACTCGTAAGTACCTAAAATAAGTATCATACCTACTGAGATTCTATATAAAATGCAAAAAACAAGAAATTGGAAGCTCATACGGAACGAATTGTCGGATCGTGGTTGTGCAGCATTTTCTATTTTACCATAGACGTTAAATAAATATCCGAGCTATTTTTTTTATTGTGTAAAACTCCAACCAAAGTGCAAAAAATGCTACATCACAGCTCGTAGAACACATAGTCCTAGAGATGTTGGAGATGGGCCCTTTCAGAGATTTCTGGAGAATTTGGCCTACACTCGCGACGCTGGCGTGACGGCGGTGTTGTAAATCTATGACAAGTGTACGTAAGAAAAGTGTATTTCTCATTGGTACCTACACCATCATGCCAGGGTTCGAAATAATTACTAATTAATTCTTTATATTTACGGGTATTCGCTTATTCTTTCAACGGCTATCGGATATGGGATATTTTTGACAGCTACAATCATTAAATTGTTAATCCCGCGCGAGAACGAAACGCGAATATGTAATTCAAATTCAAATAGTTCATTAATCAAAAATACTTATTACTAGGGTTTCACAATAAAATAATCCTACAAAAGAGAGTAGGTAGGCACTTTTACAAATAATATCTAAAGTAGTAAAATTTGACAATAGAGGCATTTTTTTTTAAATTGTAGCGTTTGAGATTTGAAGATGCCTACTATTGAGAAATTTGTAGTCTGACTAGACGTATGTTTTATCGAACTGACGACGGACACTTTAAAAATCCCCCCCCCTAACCTATATATGCCCGTAATTATTTAGATCATGGATTTCCGACATAATCGGATATTTTTTTTTTTTTTTTTTTATACTGGACTCGACATGTGACATCGCGCCCACCTGATGGTAAGCAGTACGCGAGGTCCAAGAATGGGAGCAACTGACGCTGGTCACTATGACCGACATCAGTCTCTACCACTATGCCGGCCTAACAAGATGCTTTTTCACACTTCGCTTGAAGGACTCCAGGTTATAAGAGTGGGGAAACACACTGGCTGGGAGAGCATTCCACATCTTCAGCGTGCGACAGATGTAAGATATATTAACCTTAAGGTACACTGAATAGATAGATAGTAAAGTTATATAAAAAAGAACAATGCAAATAAGGGTTTTTTTTTTAAAGGGTCGTTGACAACCCTGCTCAGCAAATCGTTTGCCAAATATGGTGAATTAGAATTAAATAAAAAATACAAGAAGAATATAATTTCAAAGATACTAAATTATTTTGGTAACAAACAGTCACAATACAATTTATATAACAAACAATATACATATAATTAGAACTGGAGTACCTAAACTGTCAAAGAGAACTATACTTATTACATTTTCAAAATACAGTTAAACCTTAAAGTTAGACTAAGACTCACCTATCACGACCCAATAAATAAGAACTGGTTGAAGGTGTAGAAAAGAGTCTACGAAACAAAAGGGCAGATATGAAAAGGTTGATGAATGTCGACGAATCGAAAGCCCTATGTAACTGTTACGTGTAGGTTACGGATTATATACGAATTTTAATTGAGAATAGTATTGTCATGAAAATGACAATGATATAGTCGTGGGTTATAGTTATGTAAAAAAGAGAGAACCGGGAGCCTGGACCGAGACGACAAAGATAGTTTTTATATAATTAATAGTAGAAAAAATAATAGTATTAGGATTACAAATTTAATATCATGTGTTTGAGTCAATCGCGTAAAAGTGTCCCGCGTAGTAAAGTGTATAGTTTTTTTATTAAAGTGTAATTTATTATGTGATTTTATTTTTATTTTTATGCGTTTCAATACAAAGCAGTTCCGTAGCTATATTTTATATTTTTTGACATATAGTCATAAATTTATTAGTAAATATATTATTAGGCAGGTCTAACCAAATATAAGTCTATGTTTTTAAATCCAACTTATTTCCAACCTAAATATTCGAGTGGGAATTCTATTTGAGACGTTTTATTCAGTTTTATTTCGTAAAAAAGACCGGTAATGTACAACAATACGGCATTTGAAATACGTTTTTAAATCGAAAATTAATTTGGTATTGCTACTACCGTAACTTACGGGACAACAAAGCTTTTAAACAAAGACATTCAATATACGATTATAACAAAATGGGACAAGAATCATAACAGTATGAGAATCACAGCTCAATCAATCGTTTTAGAATCGAACATTTTTCAGTACCTAAGTCTTGTTTCAAGTGGTGTTATCACATATTATAAAATAAAGTTCTCTGTTTGTCTGTTCGCGATAAACATAAAAAAGTATTAAAAAAAAAAAAAACCCAAAACTATTGCACTGAATTTCATGCTGTTTAGTATTAAAAAAAAAAAAAACCCAAAACTATTGCACTGAATTTCATGCTGTTTACACCTGTGTTGTCGTGCTAGTATAACAAAAAAACATGATTTATTATTTATTCCAGCACAGCGACCTAGACCTCCACTGCTGGAGATGGGCCTTCCTGAACTGGAGAATTTGGCCTACACTCGCCACGATGGCCAGACGGCTTGGCGAGGATATGATGTCATTTTTTATGACAATTTATTAACCATTCAACAAGTTGGTATTAGTGGAACCGGGACCGACGGCTTAACGTGCTCTCCGAGGCACGGGAACGGTGGTGTTGTAAATTTAAGACAAATGTACTTAAGAAAAGTGTATTTCTCATTGGTCATGCCGGGGGGGTTCGAACCGACCTTTGTAGGATTTAAGGTACGCGTTCTTACAACCGAGCCACCACCGCGCCTAAACAAGAATAAAAAGCATAATTTATCTATTTTTAAACGCGGAGGTGCTGGGTTCGATTCGCTAGAGACTTTGACGAGCTTGCCACTTGTCATGATGGGTCTATGGTAAATGTTAGCTAAATGTGAATTAAAAAAGCGTCGTTATAGACCAACCATTTATGAATACTGTTCTCACCTCCCAGGTTCCGCTAAGTACCTTACAGATGCTCTCAATGTCCTACAGAGGCAGGCGATTCGAATAGTGGACGATACTACAGTGTCCAAAACTCTCGAATCGCTGCAGCTTCGCCGAGATGTGGCCTCCCTGAGAGTGTTCTACAAGCTATACTACGGTGAATGTTCTGAAGAGCTCCACAACCTTATCCCTTCTTCTCTATCCCGCAACCGAACCACTCGCACAGGCCAAAATATGCATCCACATACCGCCACTATCCCTACGCGTACATACAAATTTGGAGACACTTACATCTGTCGCACGCTGAAGATGTGGAATGCTCTCCCAGCCAGTGTGTTTCCCCATTCCTATAACCTGGAGTCCTTGAAACGAAGTGTGTAAAAGCATCTTTATGGGCCGGCATAGTGGTAGGGACTGATGTCGGTCATCTGAGGCTGGCGTCAGTTGCTCCCATTCTTGGACTTCGCGTACCGCTTACCATCAGGTGGGCGCGGTGCCACATGTCGTTCTCCGTATAAAAAAATAAAAAAAAACCCGCAAGTGATACGGTCGTGATGATACCTTGCTTTTTAACTACTCACTGTTTACTACTGTCCGTTCAAGACCATTAAAGTCCAAATTTAGACTTTATTGCGCTGAATTAAAGTGGTGTAGTGGTGTAGAGACTGAAATAGGACTTTACTTTGTTGTCCTGCAATTACAAATGTCGTAATATTAAGGCAGAAGTAGTAATTAATGCAGTCTGTGTTAGAGGCGTGGACGTATATATGAGTTAGCTAAATATCACATACATATCTTGCCAGACAAGCGTCCACTTTTATTCTCAGCTGTCAGAATTGAATACATTGTATTTGTATTCAATTTTTTTTTATCAAATAAATGTATTCGAAAACTAATTATAAATAAATCTAAACTAAAAATACCTATGAAATTAAAACTATTCTACAAAATAAACTAAGGGCTTACCACCAGGGAGGGTACCTAAAACACTCGCCGCATTTCCTCGTTGAATTATAAGGGAAATATTCTGTTTTCTGTCGCCACACTTTAGAAAAATTCGTTTACCCAGCTCTTTTACGAATTTGTGGGTATCAAGAGAATATACCCCCATTGTTTCAACCCCAAACGCCACTAAGTTATTACTTTGTTTAATGCTTATTTTATGTGCTTTTTGAATTCGGTTGTATGAGCAGCCGAACCGGCCTTTTTTGATCTACATCAAAATGTGGCAAGCGGCAAAGGTTTCACACAGGTGGCATCCCAAACAAGACATCTTCCCTCACTACATGTATTCAATTAATTTTATTATTATTTTAAAAAAATCAGCTTAAAAACAAGACATACGTTAAGTTTAACAGTTTTGTCGCCGTTCAAAAGTTGGATTGACCTTAAATATAGTATATGTCTCTGATAAAACAGTTATGCGCGATTTTACGACAATCATTAAACCACAATGTTTGGATGTAATGACTGATAAACTGGCAATAACTACAAGGCTACAAATTCACTGATAATTTGTATACTAATCAGTTGTCGTCGAGTCGCACTTGGATGACGACATATATGTCAATCGCTGGTGGGGGGGAGATTTCCAACTACCTCACCCGTGGTAGATTAGTGGACTGTATATGGTTTCGGAGGTTTGATGACGAGCCAGCTCCGTGAAGTCCAAAGAAAGGGGCAGAAGCACTTACCGCTTCCAGCAGCAGCTGACAACTTCTCGGTGGAGTCGACCCCAGGGTTCCAGAAGAATACCAGCTCTTCTGATGCTAAAACTCTTTTCACATAAAACTAATAATCCAAGTAACAGTCCCGACTGATAAATACACTCGCGTGGCTATTCAGCAGAAACTGCTGCAGCACCGAAAGTTGAGCACACACGGTGTGACGTCACCGAAACACAAATTGTTGACGTCCGCCGCCGATCGAGGCTGAGGTGCGACTCTTCCAACCGATGGGTCACAGAACTGGCTTTAACAGCTGGGATCCAAGTAACTGCAAAACTAGAGTCGAATATCTGCTATAAGACCGCCTCCGTGATCTAGTGGTGACAAACGTTGCCGTGAACTCGGGAAGGCGGACTGCATACGTAACGTCGAAATACGGAAAATGCTGGGTATAAAAGAAAGCATAGGGACAAAAATAAGAAAAGGCATGCTACGATGGTTCGGGCATGTTGAAAGGATGAGCGATGAAAGATTGACGAACCAGATATATAATTCGAAAGTTGTGGGTGAAAGAGGCCCTGGCAGACCGAATCCCACATATCACGATCAAATAAATAAAACACTGGCTGAAGGTGCATTTAAAAGCTTTCGTAACAAAAGGGCATGTATGAAGAGGTTGATGAATGTCGACGAAGCGAAAGAGGTATGTCGTGATCGTGTCAAATGGCGCTCAATTGTCTCTGCCTACCCCGCAAGGGATCTGGCGTGAAGATATGTATATACATACATATGTATATGTAACTACTAACAGTAATGTGATTTAATGTTGTGATTTTAGTTTTGACAAATATAGTGTTAAAAATTACTGTAAAAAAAAGTGTACTATTCGCCAACAAACTGCTATGCAGTTTGGCGTATAATTTTGAAGATGTAAATAAGTTTTTATCTGAATAAACGATTTGATAACAATATTAATCTTACGATTGAATCATGTTGAATCTGAAAATAGTTGGCAGAGCTTAACCAACGTAGCGTACACAAGCACGCACCAATCAGTTACCAACTGACGTACTCCAGACACCAGAAGCAATTAGTTTGCTCCGTTGACCCATATCTTAAGGACCGATCATTTTTTTTTTATATAAAAAAAAATCCACTTCAGAGTTAATAGGACTATACCTTATTCAAGATAACAAAACATATTATGTAAACAAGATAATAAGTGGATCTCAAACTTTTTTTGTTATACGGAGTGACTTTGTACGCTCTTACTCCAGACTAAAATTTTATTCTATTGATAGAAACAAACAACTTTTTATTAGAAACCATAGTGACAAAAAAATGGCTTCTCCATACAAACTGTTAAATATTAAATATTGATAAATAAAACATCATTTTAAGGGTTATATTATTAGGTACCAAGGCGCGGTGGTGGCTCGGTTGTAACGCGTACCTTAAATCCTACAAAGGTCGGTTCAAACCCCCCCGGCATGTACCAATGGGAAATACACTTTTATTACGTACATTTGTCATAGATTTACAACACCACCGTTCCCGTGCCTCGGAGAGCACGTTAAGCTGTCGGTCCCGGTTCCACTAATGCCAACTTGTGGAATCGTTAATATATTTTCATAAAAAAATTGACATCATATCCTCGCCAAGCCGTCAGGCCAGCGTGGCGAGTGTAGGCCAAATTCTCCAGATATATGTTCTGGAAGGCCCATTTCCAACAGTGGAGGTCTAGGACGCTGTGTTCTAGGGGCTGTAATGGTATATTAATGATGATGTAAATTATTGTTATGTATGTTTAAGTATTTGTTTTTATTTCTAATGCACCCGCAATCGTCTAACACACTCCCAAAAGTTAGCTAGTAAAAATGCCAACTTTTCGAATCGTTAATAAATTGTCATAAATAATGGACATCCTATCCTCGCCAAGCCGGCTGGCCAGCGTGGCGAGTGTAGGCCAAATTCTCCAGTTCTGGAAGACCCATATCCAGCAGTGGATGTCTAGGTCGCTGAGTTCTAGGGGCTGTAAGGAAAAAGAAAAGTATTACATACTAATACATATACAAATACATAAATATGCAATATATATATAAACATAAATTACATCATAAATAAACAATAATATAAAATAAAACTACTTACGTGATGAGGGAAGTGAAATATGATGTTGCTGCAATTGAAGATATGACATGAAAAAGAGATATAATTTTGGGACAGTCTAGTTAGGAAGTAAGTGTTTGTAAAAAATTTTGATGATGTACATATATATATGTAGACCAAGACGTGCCCAGTCTGTTCAGTTTAAAATTAAAATAAAAGCAAGCAAATTTTGGTAGTTCAAGTCCGATCGTGACGTCATTCCATCAAACAAGGCCGTTAGTAGTCGTGACCACTTCTAATGCAACATTGATGCATTACCTCACCGATTAGTCCAAAGTGTTTTATTATTTTAGACCACGTTACTGTTAAGCTGGTCACAGATGAATGCGACTTACAGTGCGACCGAAAATCATCTTAAAATACCTACAGATAAATTTGTAGTCATTCGTCATTACAACAAACAAACAAACGTTTATTGCCTTATCAATAAGCATTACAGTTAGTGAAAATAACAACAATTTGGAATTCAAATCAGCATGATGTGGCAAGGGTCTTGGCTCAGCTTCAGTCAGCTACGCATTACATGTCATGTGATGCACTACTAACGCTGTTGTTATGCCAACACCCCCTAAAACACACCGTCCTGGAGATGGGCCTTCCAGAACATATATCTGGAGAATTTGGTCTACACTCGCCACGCTGGCCAGACGGGTTGGCGAGGATCTAATGTCAAATTTTAATGTCAAAGTCAAAGTCAAAAGTCAAAATATCTTTATTCACGTAAACCTATTACAGGCATTTATGAAACGTCATTAATTTAATTATTTTGAATGATTCTACTCCTGCTAGTAGAAGACTAAGCAGCAAAGTGGTCCAATAAGTAAGCTGTTAGCAGAAGACCAGCAGCTTAGCAAATTCCAGTGACCTGTTAATGTTTAATCTGACTGAGAAAGGAATCTGCAAGGAAAACTCAGCTATATCAGATTTACAAAATAAAACATATACAGAACTGCACCACAACGATCAATTAATAACCTTTTAAATTTAGTTATCAGTACCTATGAGAAAACAATACCTGGTACAGCAGTAACCCACCAGGCAAGTCAGAATTAAGGTAGACTACATGCCTATGTGCAACCCGAAAGTCGATAAAACGCAAAAACCTCTTAATTTAAGAACAATAAATTGAACGTGTTCGGCAGAGGTCCCAGGCCCCCACAGCAGCACCCGATCACGGACATAACGCATGTGCCAGCCATCCCCCCGCTCAACCAGGCCCTTAGGGTGCGGACCGGGACCCGACACACGTGCCACCACTGCAATGACCTTCTAAGGAAGGGGCGACCACCGGACACGCCACACCATGAGAACCTGAACACTAAGAATGACCTTCGAGACACACACAAGCTAAACATAACAATTACTTCCTAAGTACCCAAATGCTGCCGTGCAATTGACAATTTATTAACGATTGTTATTAGTGGAACCGGGACAGACGGCTTAACGTGCTCTCCGAGGCACGGGAACGGTGGTGTTATAAACAAATGTACGTAAGAAAATTTGATTTCTTTCAGTATGTATTTAATTAAAATATTTATTATACCGTATGACATATTTATATATTGGTATGTTATTTATACTTGTGTGATTGATTTTAACTATTATTATTATTCTTATTTCGTACTCTGCACCCATTATAATAATTTCTCACTCTCAAAGGTTAGCTGGTAAAAAATACCATACGGTATTATGCTCGCATATGTACATTATTTTATATTTTATGTCCAATAAAGAATTATATTATTATTATTTTTCATTGGTACATGAGATGGCTTGAATAATCGGGCGGGCGGGTTTAAACTGATTTTTGTAGGATTTTAAGGAAAGCATTCTTAAAACCGAGCCACCACCTCGCTTTTTTGTAGTATAGTAGTGTAATATATACAGGGATTTACAATAATTTCGTATGGTGCTCAGTATTTCTCTAAAAGATAAAGTCAGAAACGTTGACATCCGTCAGAGAACCAAAGTTACCGAAAAGGCTTCAAAAATTTGCAAGCTGAAGTGGCAATGGGCTGAACACATATGTCACAGAACCGATTAATGATGGAGTAGACGGGTTCTGGAGTGGAGACTACGTATTGGAAGTTTGAAAGATGCAGAGTGAGACGACTCCCAGCCAGTTAGATAGATGACCTGAGGAATGTTACTTATTTTACTTACTGCAATACCTATGCAGTACATGCCCTAGCATATTTAGTAATTATAAGCTTTGATTTTATTATATAAATGTTTATACTATATATTAGATTTGGGTTTGTTATTTTAAAAAAAATATTCAACGCATGTTTGTATTTGTCTGCTGCATGTTTTATTATGTTCCCCTGGGAGCTAACAATTGCTGTCACATAGTGTCATACTGACATTAGCACAGGAAGCGTTATTTATAAGTCGTTGTAAGAAAAACTTCGAATAAACAATTTGAATTTGAATTTAAATGTCGCTGGTGGCGGATGGATGAGGGTGGCAGAAGATCATGTGAAGTGGCGAACATTGGGGGAGGCCTATATTCAGCACATGCTACATTCTCACAGTTACATCCATAAACAATAATTCGTACATATTCATTCTGTACTTTTCAGCAATCCATGTAAATTTATAAAAATAATAATATTCTACACAGGTACTTAGGTGTTTTATTTATTTTACTTTTTAATATATATTTTTGCTTTACTAACCTTACTTATTTATAAGTAATTCTGCTACTGTTTTAATTTTATTTTTTACTTTTGTTTATTTTACTTACCAATGTTGTGAATTTATTTTTGTAGTTCCTAGGAAGAGTACTGACTTCTAGGACACAGCCCAACTAGTCTTAGAGTCAGCGTTTTGACTATTTGTTACATAACTGTTCCCTAAGTTAAGTTCATATTTTTAAGAAAAAAAAATGTAATTGTTTCAATAAAATTATTATTATTATGTAATGTGTATTCTTAAAGAATCTCTTTATTTAACCGGTTTACCTAATGACGTTCACGGGCCTCGGCCAAGTGAGCATCATGCTTGTTTAACTCCAAACTTTCTGACTATACGGCAAGTATTAAGTATTGTAGCTTTTTGCAATTGTCTGTATGTGTGCTGGTCTACGTTAATAGTTTTGAGGCTGTCATGTAATGTTTTGGGTATTACTCCGGTCGTAGATACTAATATGGGTACAGTTGTTACTTTTTCTAATTTGAGTTGGGATTTAAGCTCTATTGCAAGGTCTCTGTATTTATATTTTTTTCTGTATGTATAGTTATTAGGTTATGAGTGTTAGGTACGGCTATGTCTATTAAATATGCTGTTTTATTTTCTTTGTTTATCAAAGTAATGTCACGGTTGTAGTGTACTGTTTTGTCAGTTATCGTTAGTTATCGTTCTGTCCCAGTAGAGTCGAATATAGTCATTTTGCAGAACGGTGCTTGGCTTGTATTTGTAGTATAGAAGAATTTGATTTACTAATTTATATTTGCTTTATTATTATTATTATTTTGGTCCAAAATAATTTGTATTTACAATGTCGCCGTCCGTATATAGCCGGCTTTAGTCGCTTCCAATAATTTGTTTCCAGCTTTATTTAGTGCATTAGGTCGGTGAGTATCGATTGGACGAAAATAGACTCTACAGACGCTTTGCTGTCACTGTTTTAACTGTGACCCAATTTTAGCCAGTTTATTAAGGAAGAATCAGGTATGTTATTTAAACAACGAGTAATACCAGTTTTTACCCGACTGCGTGACGTAAAGAAGGGTTATGTATATGTATGTATGTATATGTATGTATGTTTGTATATATGTATCTTTGTGGCACACTGGAGACCAAACACGTGGTCCGATTTTGATGATTCGCACGTCAAACGAATCGAATGTATGTTTGTACCTTTATGGCACACTGGAAGGCGACATTGTTTATGGCACTAGAGACACAGAAAGGGCGAGGAATTCGAATTTTTCAAGCCCTTTAAACCAAAGTTTAAAGTGACGAAAAATTGTGTATTATACGCTCAGTAGTTTGATTCTGTCTATTTATTTATTAATATTCGCCTGTCTCACTCAATAAAATGCTAAAATTGCGAAATTTACCATCTTATAACAGACAGCAATAAGATAATAAAAAGTATAAAAAAAGTGAATTTAAAAAAAAAAAATGAAAATTAATGAATAAATAAACAAGTCTAAGGGTTCCGTCGTCATTACACTATTGGTATTATTTTATATATTTTATTACATAGTGGCTTCATCAGTTTATTGTTGTTGTGTAATTCTGTATTTGTTTCATTTGTAAATCTGATATAGCTGAGTTTTCCTTGCAGATTCCTTTCTCAGTCAGATTAAACATTAACAGGTCACTGGAATTTGCTAAGCTGTTAGTCTTCTGCTAACAGCTTAGTCCTTGGACCACTTCGCTGCTTAGTCTTCCACTAACAGGAGTAGAATCATTCTTCTTCTTCTTAGTCGCTACACTCTTGGCAGAGTGGTCGTGGTCGTCACTTGAGTGTCAGTGGCACGCTTAACAAGCCGTCGCCACTCGTCTCGAACTGCAGCCTTCCTGGAGCACTCATGTAGGGGGTGATTCATTGCTGCTTTAACCTGGTCAGTCCATCTCATCGGAGACCTACCACGCATTCTCTTGCCATCGACTTTTCCCTGAACTACAAGGCACTCAATGGATGTATCTCCATGCCGCGACACGTGTCCAAAGAAAGTGAGAATGCGTGATTGCACGATTGAGGAAAGGCGTTGTCCTATCTCTAGTTCCTCCAGGATGGATTTGTTGGTTCGGAACTCCGTCCACGATATGCCCAACATTCTCAATAATCATTCTAAATAATTTAAATAATGACGTGTCACAAATGCCTGTAATAGGTTTACGTGTGTTGCGGCCTCGCATGGTAGCAGGTTCAATTCCCAGTAAAAACGCATCCAAAACGTTTGCGACTGACGTCATGAGCTACGGGCCAATGACGATCAAGTTGCCATATGAGTTGCAATTTTTCAACCACTCATGCCTCGCGTGTGTTTTTATTAATTTTAAATCTGATTCGAATGCTTTTGGTAAATATTAGTGATCTAAACTATATATGCGTGTCTAATAAAGCTTGTGGTGCATAGACTATAAAATTGGAGAAGAAATCTAGGGTTTAATAGAGGTGGATGGCCATCACACACGTGGATACGTGGATTGCTTTGGTGTGAGTCGTGTTTTCCATATGAGAAGGTCATTAACTCTTAAACCATCTGATTCTGTGTTCTTAATTTATTTCCTAAATTTATTTTATCATTTTTCTACAAAATTTAGCACAATTATCGATCATATCAGCGTAGGCCCTCGCGCAGGCCTGTTTAACGTGAATAAAGATATTTTTGACTTTGAGTCAGGACCATGGAAAAGTTAGACCGGCTCAATTTTATACCAACAACGGAATTGTGAAGGTGTTATGAAGTGTGAGGTCAATCAATTATCATTTTTTAAAATCGGTCTTAAATTCCCAAAAGAACGGTAGGCTTATGATGAGTTAATTAATTTGTACCCTTGAAACGTGCTCTCAAAGATTTGTAGACGAGATTAGTCGCGTAATTACATCCGAAATGACAAGCAATTTGAGGGAAACAAACAAATTTCGAATTCCGTAGACGTATACACTAAACTAACTAAAATGTAGGTATGTAATAATATATAATTTTACTGACAAGGCCCATATACAGCCGCAACAACAGCCTAATTTAAACCCAAGGTAGGTGGATATATTTAATATAATAATACTAATAATAACGTTTATTGAGCTTTCTTATTGGTACCTATATACAAAGTTGAGTAAACAATATATAAAATATTCCCTGAATTTTAAAGCTTACAAACATTTTTGATTGAATGCAAACCACAAGGATAGGCAATTTTAAGATGGTCCCTGACTCCTAACCAAGATAACTTGTGTCCTAGGATGTCAGTCAGTTCCATATTGACTTAATACTCATAGCCTCAGATAGCCAGCTCAAAAGGTATGATAATAAAAAATAAAAAAAAACAACGTAAATCAAAGTACAAAAGAGGTTCCAACACAACAGACCTGTAAAACGACACCAGCATAGATATTTTGTTATTATATATTATAACTATTGTCATCTTAAAGCCTTTCTGTTGTTGTAGGAAACCCATTTATAATTTATTAAATATTTTACCCACTACCAGGAAAAATGATAAATAAAAATAAATAATATAGGTACCTATATTTTTGGTTATTTTTTGTTATTGTGTTGACGTTCCTATGACACTACCAGTTCTGTTCCTTGTCTTCACATTGCACTCTCCAGGCAGGACAGATATTTTAACGTTAAGTATATATTGTGTACAATTTTGTTTAAATTATATTGACTTAAACAAATTTCGGTGGGAATGTATGGTGATACACTAAGAATAAAGAATAATAAAAAATATGAAGGAACCGAAACATTACGAAAGCTACTATAAAATCCGGCTTGTCAGAGCTCATGTATCAGTATCATCACGAACCTTTCCCTTTCGGTGTGGTCAGAAACCACGCTTATAAATAAGCAGATTGACATTTAGCCAACTTTACTATAGGCCAATCATGACAAGTGGCAAGCTCGTCGATGTCTCCAGCGTACCAAACTCGAGAAATATCACAAATAAATTAAATGTATTTATTTATAACTTTATTGCACGTTATACAAGGGCCGGACTTAATGCCGACGAATTATCTGACAGCCAACCTTAGGGACAATGGGGACCATTTCAAATGTAAGGTAGGTGCAAATATTTATATATAATAATAATAAATAAATCAATATACATAAAAATACAATGATATTACTAAATACATACTAATAACTATGATATATTAAATACTAATAATACATATACTACATATGATACCATTAAATAACTTATGAACCATTTAAATAATACGATGACACCATTTTTTTAAACATTTTTCGGTTGGATGCTTGCATTTATTTGCATTATTAAATATTTTTGTGACCCGACCAGGAATCCAACCCGGTACCTCCGAGTCTTAATTCACGGACTTAACCGCTAGACCACGGAGGCATAACTCCACACCAAACTACTTGTGTTATGGGAGTTAGCTTGTTATTCTAGGTTATAATCTATGCTGCAGTGACGTGGACCCTTCGCGACACAGAAATAAATTAATGCTCTAGAGTTGTCAAAGCGGCTGACAGAAAGGTCTGGAGACAGGAAGGCTGGAAATTATTTCTGCCAACGTATTAGCCACGCTATACAGAGGAGAAATGTTGCCAGTTTTCTTGGGACTATCTCGGATGGGACGTCTCTAGAGGACATTTTTTATTTTTACGTTAGATTATTTTTAATTTTATTCTTTAGGTAGCTTGTAATAATAATAAAATAAAATAAAATATCATGGACATAGTTCCGAACCAACAGATCTATCCTGGAGGAACTGGAAATAAGACAGCGCCATTCCTTAATTGTACAATCACGTATTCTTTCTTTGGACACGTGTCGCGGCGTGGAGATACATCCATTGAACGCTTGTTAGTTCAGAGAAAAAATATTTTATTGTGCCAGTTCAAATAATTATGTATATACATGTCTATGTAATCCATCTAATATTTAACGAATGGAGCGAATAAATATTTAATTCGTAGAATTATTATTTTAACAAAATGGATAATTATTTGTGTTTAATGTTACAATTATGTATTAAATAACGAATACAATTTAACTATATATATTGTCACTTATATTACCCGTCTAAAATAAAAAGAACTAAAAATATTACTTAAGAACTACTTATCTGACCTTGACTATATGTCAGTACAGAAGAGATGATGACATGACAATATGTAAATTCACTTATAGATGAAAAAGATATACAATTATTAACTTACTAGGCAAAATTATAAATCCCAAACACACAAGCGTACTCTCCCTCTCCTCCCTTCGCCACTCCCTCCCCTACACACACACACACACACACTCATATACATACTACACAATCAGTAAAGTGATATTAGAACCAATCTTCGTTTAGTCACATTATATTTTTTTTGGTCTAGTGAAGATCGTATTCGTAGGAACAAAACATTACTTGAATAAACAGAAAAACGTAAAATCAATTGGAAATGGAATAATAACAATTAAATAACCTATACTACATTAAAAACTAAATTAAACCTTAAAAAACTTATTACGTAATAAAAAAAGAAATAAAAACGAGCTTCAAAGACGGCATTAACGGAATCATACAGTATTTGGTTGGGGAGGGGGAGGACTGGAATGGTGGATGGATGGTGAGCGTATATTATCGCGCAATAAAATAAAAAAAGGGAGGCCTCCTTTTCTTAAACCAGCCTATTGTCAGTCGCAAGCCCGAGACACCATTCTTCTCATCTCTTACCCACACACGATGGACCCGGCAACCGCACGGTGAATCCATGGAATGCTTAGCAATTTGTCTTCTTACACCCGTATTCTAAAACATTACCTCGAAAGCTCCTCCACTCAACATTTCCTTCCAGCTCAAACTCAAGTCAAACAAAAATTAATTCTCTGTAATTCATACGATTATAACGATAGTTTTTTTTTTATACTAGCACATGTATGTAACCTTGCGCCCACCTGATGGTAAGTGGCGCGCGAGGTCCATGAATGTTAGCAACTGCAATCAGACACTCATGACTGACATCAGTCCCTAACACTATGCCGGCTTGACTGGGCATGATATGATAGATGGTACCTAATATAACTGTCAGTTGCATTAAAAACTTGTATTTTTATCACGAAATTTATTATTTTCTGGATATTATGCCGAAGCTGAGTGAGCAAGGAAAGCTGAGTTTTCCTTGCAGATTCCTTTCTCAGTCAGATTAAACATTAACAGGTCACTGGAATTTGCTAAGCTGCTGGTCTTCTGCTAACAGCTTACTTATTGGACCACTTTGCTGCTTAGTTTTCTACTAGCAGGAGTAGAATCATTCAAAATAATTAAATTAATGACGTTTCATAAATGCCTGTAATAGGTTTACGTGAATAAAGATATTTTGACTTTGATTTTGACTTTGAAGTGAGCAGCTTTTAAGTGTACAAATCGAGATTTCCAAGCGAAATCAAAGATATGGTGATCTCAAAATTGCCGTTCTATTAATTCAACTATTTTTTTCTTTTTAAAGACGGTGTTGGCTTTCTTAATTCGTTTTTTAAGGTTAAGTTAAAATACATTTTACAATTATAAAAATGAAAAACTACAAAAAATAATAATTTTAATTTGAATTAAAAAAATGAAGCGTCATAGGTGTAAACAAGGTACCATTGCCGCTAGCGACGACATCTACAAAAAGCTTTGCCAATGTGGAAATTTCATGTCTAAAATGTCTCTGTCTAAATTTTATTTACATAAAATTTACATTTCTAAAAAAAAAAAAAAAAATTTGATTGTGCTAGCGAGACGGATGCAAAAGCTTTTAACCCTCTGAAGTTCGCAACATACGTAACATTTACCGTAAAATGTTTTCTTTTCTATGCAATAAAGAATTCGGTGTGCTTTAATAAAATTATCCTACATTTTAATACGTTTTGTTCTCAAAAAGGTTTACGCGGAAAAGCCAAATTAAGTTACTTAAAGTGTCTTAAACAAATCGGGTTTACGAATTGAATTCCCTTTTCATTCGGTGTAAATCGTCAGGGTTCAATACGAGTGGACCTGGGAAACAGATTTAAGCTTTAAAACATTGCAATAAGGTTGTAGCTTCATTGCCATTTCATTTAATAGGGTATATCACGCAAAAGACATCATCTATTGCCACTAGAAGTCCGTCGTAATATTGCTGATATAACTTATCTAGTCGGTGTTGCACGTGGGATTGTGGATTGCCCCGAATTATTAACTGATATGGCGATATTTGCATTAAAGAACACGGTTGAATATTATCTTAAAAGGAAAACTACTGTGTATGCCTGCTTTCTCGACCTTAGCAGGGCATTTGACACGATTAACTACAACATGCTCTGGAGAAAGTTGGAGGAGGCAGACATACCTGGTGATATCATAAGACTGCTGAAATACTGGTACGGAGGCCAAACTAATGTTGTCAAATGGGCTGATTCTTTCTCAAATGAATACAGACTGGAGGCAGGGGTCCGTCAAGGGGGTTTAACGTCTCCGTGCTTATTCAACTTATACGTCAACGGTCTGATAGAGGAGCTCAATAGATCAACAGTAGGATGTCATATAAATAACGAATGTGTTAATAACCTGAGCTACGCTGATGATATGGTCCTGTTGAGTACCTTGGTTAAGGCGCTTAGGAGGCTTGTCGGTATCTGTGAGTCATATGCTGGCAATCACGATTTAAGGTATAATGTCAATAAAACGGAAGTTATGATTTTTAAATATGACAAAGGGCCAGACATTATACCGGAAATATTCCTTTGTGGCTCGCGGCTGAAGATAGTCTCTAAATTCAAATATCTCGGCCATATAATAGTTGATCGTCTGAGGGATGATGAGGAATCCTGCTCTCTTACTTGTTCCTGGTTGCAACACCAACTATAGACGCAATGCATTTTTCAGTAGAGCGGTAATAAAGTTTAATGAGCTCACCATAGATGTCGATCTTTTCAATGCCAATACTTCGATGGTTAGACGAGCGATGACGAATTGGCACTTCGAGTTTGTGGACTTGTAGTTTGGTCTGGGCAAATTGATTTCTATTGTTTTTAATTGTTATTTGTGTTTGTATGTGTATTTTTTTTGTTTTTAGTTTTCATCTTTTCTCAAGTATTATTGTTATATATTATCGTATCTATTATTCTTGCTCTTGTTTACTTATTGTATTGTATCTATCTGTGAATTCTTGTCATCGGTTTTATAGTATTATATTTCTTTTATTTTAGCTGTAAGTTTTCCTAAATAAATAAAAAATAAACTTTTTGTTGATGTCGCTAGCAGCAATGATACCTTCTTTATTTATTTATTTAAAAAAATTACAGCTTTTTATAATGGGTGAACCGACAAATCTATATAAAATAAAGGGATCTAACCCATACAGCCATATCTGTGTAATATATTCTTTATTTTTATAAGGTGATTGTAATTTGTATGATTATAATAAAATTCCAGAAGTTGCAGAATTTGATGCTTTTCTTGGAGTCACTTATGGCATTATCCCTCAAACGTCGGGTATAATATGGAAGTTCATAGCGCGGCAAAACTCCAAAAAATAAATTGTAACTTGTGTCCCATATTTAAAGTCCAATTTATAAGTAATTATTCACATTGTAGCACATTATTTAACAAATCAACACCACTTTTGACTAACAATATCCACAGAAAAGTAATTTACAAAACAAAAACTTGCACTTGACATGTCCGTGCAAAATGGCGCGAAATACATTTATCTTTGTTTTTACAAAAAATAATTAAGTAGTCTGATAAAAAAAATAATGTTAAATTTCTGCCTCCGTGGTCTAGCGCTCAAGTCAGTGGATTTCGACTCAAAGGTACCGGGTTCGATTCCTGGTCGGAACACAAAAATATTTATTAATGTAAGTAAATATATTTAATTAATATTTGTGATATTTCTCGAGTTTGGTTCGCAGGAGACAACGACGAGCTTGCCACTTGTCATGATTGACCTATAGTAAAGTTGGCTAAATGTGAAGCCGCTTACTTATAAGCGTGGTTTCTGACCACCCCGAAAGAGAAACGGTCGTGATGATACTTTATTGTATTATTAAAAAAAAAATCAAGTGTCTTGTCTTTTGATTTAAATTGTAGTTAAAATTACAAAGAAGCGTAATGTAAAACCCACTTAACATCTTTAATACTAAATCCCTTTTGGAAATTCGTACAGTTTCCTTTGATCAAATTCTGGTACTACCTACTTACTTCTCAATCGACTGTTTCAAAAGATATAATACTTATGGACCAACCTAATAATAATGATGATATAAAAAATAAAAAAATAATTAAAAAAACAATATGACCGTGCAGTAACCACTCCGTTCCCCACCAATCTGATAGAACGTACCTCACTCCCGCCAGACAAGCAGCCGATAGCCAACAGCATAACCGAAAATACAATATTATCAAATTTTACTGAATGGGTTAACAAATTATACACAAAAATATAAATCCACTGTGAAGGCAGATTAAGAAATCAATAAAAAAAAAAATTACTCTCAGATATCATTGTCAGTGCTTGTCCTCACTCTGTTAACAGTCTTGCGTCTTATAGCAAAAAACACATCTCTATGGGCCTGCGCAAACATTGCCGACAGTTGTGTGGCGGCCCCAACAAAATCCAGAAGCTATGATATGCACATTAATGCACAGATAGGGTAGGGCCTGCGTAAAGTTGGTCCACAGACTGCTAGTCACACGACATGTGACACCGTGCCCACCTGATGGTAAGCGGTACGTGAGGTCCAAGAATGGGAGCAACTGACGCAAGCCTTAAACCACCGACATCAGTCCCTCCCACTATGCCGGCCTATAAAGATGCTTTTTCACACTTCGTTAGTATAGAATTTAGTATAGAAAGTTTGGCAGTAGGCTTTAAATAGGAAGAATAACTAACAGTAAGATAAATTTATAAGCAAGAATTAAATATTAATTTATTTAAATTATAAAAAATTATTGTGTCCTGACCAGGAATCGAACCCGGTACCTCCAGGTCTGAATCCACGGACTACACTACTAGACCACGAAGCAGTTTGAATTAATGGATTGCTAAAATTACTATACACGTACGATTGATGCGGACTCGGTCTTAACCGCTAGACCACGGAGGCAGTTTGAATTAATGGAATGCTAAACGATTGAAGCCGACTCGGACTTAACCGCTAGACCACGGAAGCAGTTTGAATTAATGGAATGCTAAAATTACTATACACGTACGATTGAAGCCGACTCGGACTTAACCGCTAGACCACGGAAGCAGTTTGAATTAATGGAATGCTAAAATTACTATACACGTACGATTGAAGCCGACTCGGACTTAACCGCTAGACCACGGAAGCAGTTTGAATTAATGGAATGCTAAAATTACTATACACGTACGATTGAAGCCGACTCGGACTTAACCGCTAGACCACGGAAGCAGTTTGAATTAATGGAATGCTAAAATTACTATACACGTACGATTGATGCGGACTCGGACTTAACCGCAAGACCACGGAAGCAGTTTGAATTAATGGAATGCTAAAGTTACTATACACGTACGATTGATGCGGACTCGGACTTAACCGCTAGACCACGGAAGCAGTTTGAATTAATGGAATGCGATACGATTGAAGCCGACTTAACTAGTATTCATATACCTATGTCTACGGTAGCAGGAGGTGTTTCGAATTAAATGTATCAAAGTGCTGAACTTTCTAAAAACCTTACCGTATTTCTAAGAAAATTTAATTTAGCTTTTACCGAGAAGTTTATAGATTGTGTATTTGGCTGCCTTCGTGGTTCAGCGGTATTAAGAGGGCTAAAAGCTTGGCATCTCTCACGCTCGTACACTTTAACAATTTACAAATCTATAAAGTTGTATACGAGATATACAATATAATTAATCAACTTTCCAGAAAATAAAACTATGGAAACTTTGGAGAATACATTAATGCAACTGCCATTAATACATTTATGGAACGAACATCCATGTTAAAGCCAGTTCTATGACCCATCGGTGGGGAGAGTCGCACCACAGCCTCGGTCGGCGGCGGACGTCAACAATTTGTGTTTCGGTGATGTCACACCGTGTGTGCTCAATTTTCGGTGCTGCAGCAGTGTCTGCTGAGTAGCCACGCGGGTGTATTTATCGGAACTGTTACTTGGATTATTAGTTTTGTGTGAAAAGAGGTTTAACATCAGAAGAAGAGCTGGTCTTCTTCTGGAACCCTCGGGTCGACTCCACTGGGACGTTGTCAGCTGCTGCTGCAAGAGGTAAGTGATTCTGCCCCTTTCTTTGGACTTCACGGAGCTGGCTCGTCATCAAACCCCCCACAATATACAGTCCACTCATCTACCACGGGTGAGGGAGTTGGAAATCTCCCCCACATTCCAAGTCGGTATTAACGAAATCATACAGTATTTGGTGGCGCGGTGGAAGCTCTTAAGAACGCGCTCCTTAAATCCTTCTAACCTAACCTAACCTAACCTCATTCTATTTATTAATATACTATTGTTTTTCTTGTCTATCACTTATATTATTAGTTTATTTATCATATTATTATTTATTTATTCTATTCTCATATTTGTTATACATATATGCAAACTGTACATTTAGTGTTCCTTCCAATTTAGTAAATGGTACTGTATATACATCTCTGCGACCCGTGATTCACCCAACATAAGGCATCAGCTGAAAATCAGCGCTGCAGCCTCGGCTGTAGCATATGCTGAGCTGACCACCTATTTATCGCCACACCTGTTTGTATGTTTCGGTATATTGAATAGGCTTACATTTATACATTTAGATTTATTTCTTGCATATTTATTTTTTTGTAACCATTGTAATTGTTGCGATAAATAAAGTATTTTCTTTCTTTCTCTCTTTTCTTTCTTCAAAGGTCGTTCCAAACTCACCCAGAATGTACCAATGAGAAATACACTTTTCTTACGTACATTTGTCATAGATTTACTCGGAGTGCACGTTAAGCCGTCGGTCCCGGTTTCACTAATACCAACCTGTAGAATCGTTAATAAGTTGTCTTAATAATTGACATCATATTCTCGCCAAGCCGTCTGGCCAGCGTGGCGAGTGTAGGCCAAATTCTCCAGATATATGTTCTGGATGTCCAATCTCCAGCAGTGGAAGTCTAGGACGCTGTGTTTTAGGGGCTGTAATGATGATAATGATGACATATATATGTATATAGAGGCCTCCTTTGTAACCCAGCCCGAGTCGCAAGCAGACACCATTCTTCTTTTCTCATCCACATATGATGGACCCGGCACCCGCACGGTGAATCTATGGAAAGCAAATGCAATTTAATAGGTGGTATTTTGCTTTGGCGCGGTGGTGGCTCGGTTGTAAGAACGCGTTCCTTAAATCCTACAAAGGTCGGTTCGAACCCACCCGGCATGTACCAATGAGAAATACACTTTTCTTAAGTACATTTGTCTTAGATTTACAACACCACCGTTCCCGTGCCCCGGAGAGCACGTTAAGCCGTCGGTCCCGGTTCCACTAATACCAACTTGTGGAATCGTTAATAAATTGTCATAAAAAATGACATCATATCCTCGCCAAGCTGTCTGGCCAGCGTGGCGAGTGTAGGCCAAATTCTCCAGTTCAGGAAGGCCCATCTCCAGCAGTAGAGGTCTAGGACGCTGTGTTCTAGGGGCTGTAATAAATAAAAGTATGTATGGCGGGAAAGTATCCACCGTTCGTGCCGATAAACCCACAATTTGTAAACAGGCTCGAATTGCCCTTATGCCCAGTAAGGCCATCATAGTGTTAGGGACTGATGTCAGTCATGACTGTTGCTAACATTTATTGGACCTCGCGCGCCGCTTACCATCAGGTGGGCGACATGTGACGTGATAGTATAAAAATAAAAAATGCTTAGAAATTTATCTTCAAAGTTACTGAAAGAATTGGGCCTAAGCAGGTCAAGCCGTCAATATATTTATGGAACAAGCTTTCAAGACAGCATTAGCGGAATCATACAGTATTTGGTTGGGGAGGGAGAGGAGCAAAATGGTGGCCTTCTTTGTAGCTCCATGTAATAGTCGGTCGCAAGCTCCTTCTCCTCTCTCTTTCCCACTCACGATGGACCCAGTACCCGTGCAGGGAATCCATTGAATGCTTAGAAATTTGTCTACCTCATTAAAAACAAGTAAAGTATGCATATATATGCGTGTTAGTCAGAAATCACACTTCTTTAAAATAAGCAGATTCTCATTTTGCCAACTTTACTGTACATCCATCATAACAAGTGGCCAGATCGTCGATGTCTTTAGCGTACTAAACTCAAGAAATATCACAAATAAAATAGTGTTTCCTGACTAGGAATCGAACTCGGTGACTATATCCACGGACTTAACCGCTAGACCATGGAGACAGTAGTCGTTAGTTATCCTTTAATAAAGAAGTATCATCACGAACGTTTCCCTTTCGGGGTGGTCAGAAACCACGCTTATAAATAAGCGGATTCACATTTAGCCAACTTTACTATAGGCCAATCATGACAAGTGGCAAGCTCGTCGATGTCTCCAGCGTACCAAACTCGAGAAATATCACAAATAAATTAAATAATATGTAAATAAATACATTTACATTTTACATCAATAAATATTTTTGTGTCCCGACCAGGAATCGAACCCGGTACCTCTGAGTCTAATCCACGGACTTAACCGCTAGACCACGGAGGCAGCTTATCCTTTAATAAATAAATAAATATCTATCTGAAATCTAACTTATGATGCTAAATTTTGAAAAAGAATTAGGGCTAATTTTTAAAGATGCAGGATCCGTGGATTTGCACTTAAATGATTCTCGCAGGCCAATAATTGATTGAGGCATCCCGTTTTGTGTCAAAATTGAAAATTAAATTCAATAGAAGCAAATATTTAGTGAAAAAGTTTTCGGGTGTCAAAAACTGTTCAAACTTTCAGCGTGATTAAAAATGTATGAAGGTAAATTGCGAACATATTGCGCTTGGCTGTACCGTTTTCAACTTATTTTAGTAAATATACATATCTTTACGCCAGATCCCTTGCGGGGTAGGTAGAGACAATTGAGCGCCACTTGACACGATCACGACATACCTCGTTCGTATATAAATACATTTAATTAATATTTAATTTATTTATATTATTTCTCGAGTTTGGTACGCTGGAGACATCGACGAGCTTGCCACTTGTCATGATTGGCCTATAGTAAAGTTGGCTAAATGTGAATCCGATTCTTTATAAGCGTGGTTTCTGACAACACCGAAAGTGAAACGGTCTTGATGATACTTTTACTTTACTAACGACTAATAACAAATTTGGAAAAAAAATGAATACATAAACGAAAACGAATAAAAAAAAAAAAAACTTACAAGAACAAATAACAACAGTAGCTGTGGTTACACAGTTAAGGCATATAGGTAGTACAGAACAATCTGGTCGAGTAGCTGCGAGCAAATGTATCTTCATATTAAACAAATCAAGTTCCGAACAGTTACACTTAAAATAGTTGCACGACCCCCAAAAGAACGAGCTTTGTCTGTAATTGGTAAAGCACATAGGGGCATGCAGAACAGATGTGCTATTTTATATTTAAAAAAACTTTATTGCACAAAGTACAAAGGCGGACTTAATGTCCGAAGACATTCTCTGACAGCCAAACCTTAGGGACAAATTTGAACAATTATAGATGCAATCATAGAAATAATAATAATACTATAATTGTAAAGGTTAATTTAATAGGATTGATATATACTTACATCATATATCTTCATATATATCATAACTTTAATATACTACATACTAATATACACATTATTATACATAAACATAGATATATACTACTTACTAACGCTGTCAGGAGCTATTTAAGAAGTGTGAATACACCAGTTTTTTAAAAGATGACCTGGTAGTTGCTTGCCGTATGATGACAGGAAGATCGTTCCATAAATTAGTAGCAACTACTACGAAAGAGTTGTCTATATAGCATGTCTAAACACTCAAACCACTACAGCTTCACCGAGACGTTGTCTTTCTGAGCGTCTTCTACAAGCTATACGGTGAGTGTTCTGAGGAGCTCCATAACAATTATCCTTACCTTCTCAATTCCAAACCTAACCACACTCAAGGCCATATATTGACCGCCTCCGTGGTTTAGTGGTAACAAACGTTTCCCGTGAACTCGGGAGGTCGTGGATTCGATTCCCACCGGGGGCAAGTTGTACATTGTATAATTTGTCTCGGTCTGGGTGTTTATATAATAATAATAATAAATATTTCTAGACAGGTCACACAGCGCCATCTAATTTCCGTGGTAAGCTACGAGGCTTGTGTTACGGAAACTAGATGGTTGGTTTATATAGTTAATATACTTACATATTATACTTTTTTTTTGTAAATATATACATATTATATATATAAATACCCAGACCGAGACAAATTATACAATGTACAACTTGCCCTCGGTGGGAATCGAACCCACGACCTCCCGAGTTCACGGCAACGTTTGTTACCACTAGACCACGGAGGCGGTCAGCGGTCATATGTATAATATGTATATATTTACACAAAAAAAAAGTATAATATGTAGCTTATCAACCATCTAGTTTCCGTAACACAAGCCTCGTAGCTTACCACGGAAACTAGATGGCGCTGTGTGACCTGTTTGGAAATATTTATTTATTTATTAATGTCAAAAATTAAAACTAAAATTATTATTAAATACAAATAATAAAAAAATATACTACCTAGGTATGTTACCCGTCATCGTATACCAAATGTGATAGGGGTAAATGTATTTTGTGAGAGCAAGCCTTTCATTGCTGATGGCGCTTGGGTGCGCACAGAACATCTAGAAAATAATGAATGGAACAACCTGTCGCAATTATGTAATGTGACACATGATTTTAATGATGCTCAGTTTACATCGCTCTGTGATTTGATGAGAACACGAGCTCAGAATCGACTTTGAAAACAGAAGCGCGATGACTAATGACGAAATGCACCTTGGACCGGGCGCACATACGATCAGTTCGAAGCTATATTAGAACAATATTTTTCCTTATCTACCTACCTATATACTTTCCTACATGATGCTATAGTTCATAGACTTAAATTAATGGTACCTGTAGGCGGACGGGTTGGACGCGCGGGGGGAGAGTGGTTCGCGCCCGCGCATCTTTTTTTATGTACCTACTATAAATATTTATTATTAATCGTCGAGAGTAATTGTCTCCGCCAACAAACTGTGGTTACAGTTTGGCGGGCTATTTAATAAGTTATATGTATTGGAAAGTAAATAAATAATTGTTTTTTTTTTTTCATAATTGCAGCCCCTACAAACACAGCGTCCTAGACCTGGGCCTTCTAGAACATATATCTGGAGAATTTGGCCTACACTCGCCTCGTGCTGGCCAGATGACAATTTATGAACGATTCCACAAGTTAGCATTAGTGGAACCGGGACCGACGGCTTAATGTGCTCTATGACAAATGTACGTAAGAAAAGTGTATTTCTCATTGGTACTTGTCGGGTGGGTTTGAACCGACCTTTGTAGGATTTAAGGAACGCGTTATTACAACCGAACCACCATCGCGCCACTATGCTATGGTTAGTACACATTATTTAAAAAATGTAACATCATTTTAACCCAACATAATATCCTAAATAAAATATAATGATTTTCCCTATTTTACACTAAATACTGTCAGATTCAAAGCAGCATAACCCCCCTCATACTCCTTCTACCCTTCTATACATATAAGACTTATTGTAATTGCAAGGTATACCAGCTTCCATACATTTCTGCCCATCCTCCTTTGGAGACTCTTACATCTGTCGCACGCTGACGATATGGAAAGCGAGCCCGTGTATTTCCCCACTGCTATAACCTGGAATCAAAATCAAAATATTATTTCCATCTTGTAACAACTTGGATATTGCCAACACTAAAATAATATAAAACAAAAACATACAAAATATTTTATTTATTTATTTATTTAGAATAGGTACAACAAACAGTTATTAAATTATAAAAATCAAAAACAAAAACAAAGGGAAACATGTTAAATTTAACAACCTAAAACTATTGTACACTGCATGCTGAACTAAAAATTAAATGGATGAAAATATTAACTTGAAACTAAAGTAAATCTACACAAATAATACAAATAACAACCACAAACAAGCAAAATTAAACAAAAATTAAATGCAAATTACAACTTAACTCGGAAAAAAAAAAAAAAAAAAAAACAATTTTGAGATTCACTTTCGACCACCAAATTACAAACCGATAAATTATTTCCCCATAAATAGTTTGGTTACCTGACCCCCAAACGCTTTAGGGCCAAGATATATAAACAAACATAAGTTAGGTAATCATGGTTGGACCGTAACGGGTAAACAATCCAGATTCATGTGTGTTATAATAGCATTATTGTCATATAAGATCTAGAACTTACAATCTAACAATAATAATAAATATCAAATCTTAATACTAGTTCGTGGCTGTATACGGGCCGTGTCACCTTACAATGTAAATAATAATAATATGTCAATTATCCTTCAAACGGAGCATCTTCATAGAAGTATGTGTGTTACATACATATACTGGTTACATAATATATTGATATACATACAATAATATACCTATTTAGTCAAGTTATGTAGACTCGTCTTGCTTTTTGTGAAAGTGTTTAGTGAGCAATAAATGCCACTTCTAATCTATTCTAAAGTCTGTGGTTAAAAGCGCTATTAAAAGTAAGTTTGTACTAGTTTAGGAGATATTAAAATTATCACTATAACACACTGCATCAAAGTTTTGCCACAAAATGGCCGACAAAAACAGAGACAAAATAGAGACGTGTATTTGGGAACAGTATTTTTATCATTATATTTGACTGCCTCCGTGGTCTAGCGATTAATACCGTGGATTTAGACTTTGAGATAACAAGTTCGATTCTTGGTCAGGAAATAATATTTTATTTGTGATATTTCTCGAGTTTAGTACGCTAAATACATCGACGAGCTGGCCACTTGAATTGATGTTTTTTTATAGTATCACGTCATGTAAATGTTAGCAACTGGAATCAGACACTCATGACTGACATCAGTCCCTAACACTATGCCGGCTTGACTGGTATTAACAGCAATTCAAGCCTGATCGCGAAACGTGTATACACACATACACTTTATTGGGTTTATCATCGACGAGCTTGCCACTTGTCATGATTGGCCTATAGTAAAGTTGGCTAAATGTGAATCCGCTTATTTATAAGCGTGGTTTCTGACCATCCCGAATGATACTACTACATACTACTACAGCACGAACCGTGGATACTTCCCCGCCCCAGCAAACTGCCATCAGTCTGTCATATTTAAAACTGGTGAACAGGTGTTAACTAAGCATTAAATGGATTTCTTGTGCGGGTGCCGGGTCCATCGTGAGTATACACTCAGATATTTATTATATACTTGCATCAACGATGGAGCCCCTAAAATATAGTTAACTTTTATTAGTGGGCATCTATTAAATCAGTTTAAACCGAGTGTTTGAACTGTAAACCAATAATAACAATAATTAATATCCTTTAGGCATCTTCTATCAGCTAACTTTTGTAAGATACACAAAAAGCAAGACGAATCTACGTAACTAATGAATAAATAAAATGAAATATTTTATTTGCTAAAACAACACATGGTTACAGATTCGAGTACGGTCTCAGTTATTATAGACAACTCACATATTTCGCCAGTGACGGCATACAAAATTTTATACAACTATTTTAAAAAATAAATTCAGAAACATTGTTGGAACAAAACTATATGTACTTCTTCTTCTTAGTCGCTACACTCTTGGCAGAATGGTCGTGGTCGTCATTGAAGTGCTAGTGGCACGCTTAACAAGCCGTCGCCACTCCTCTCGCACCCCGGCTTTCCTAGTGCACTCATGTAGGGGATGATCCATTGCAACCTTCACCTGATCGGTCCATCTCATCGGAGACCTACCACGCATCCTCTTGCTATCGACTTTCCCCTGGACTACCAAGCGCTCGGTTGATGTATGTTTCTCCACGCCGTGACACATGTCCGAAGGAAGTGAGAATGCGTAATTGTACAGTCGAGGAAAGGCGCTGTCTGATCCCCAGTTCCTCCAGTATGGATTTGTTTGTTCGGAACTCCGTCCATGATATGCCCAGCATTCTCCGCCAACACCACATCCCTAGAGCATTAATTCGTTTTTTTTTCTGTTTCGCGTAGGGTCAACGTCTCCGCAGCATACAGAAAAATAGGGAACACAAGAGCTCTAACCAGCCGGATTTTAGTGGCTTTGGTAACGTTTCGGTTCCTCCATATCTTCTTCAGCTTGTCCATAGCAGATCTTGTAACTGCCATTCGACGCTTGATTTCATCTTATTTAACCGCTATCTATATGTACTACCGTATGTATAATAGATTAATTATACATATATATATACTTGTATATATGTATATATTATTTATTTATTATATAGTATGTAGTAAGTATAATTATGTGTTATTTATGTATATATCGGTAGATAAGTAATATAGCTTTATCTTTTTTTTTATTTTATTTAAAAGTAGCGTTCTTAATAAAAATATTTGTCAAACATTAGCTGTCAAGAAACCCACAAACTCTACTTACTTCTTCTAAAGGTTAGCTGTTTTTAGACATTAAGCTCGCCTATGTACTGTAAAATAATTTATTTTCTGTGCAATCCAAATACTGGTAGAGTTGCATAAAATAAATAAATCATAAATAATGAAAAATATGATTTCATATTATTATTATGATATAGGTATACATTCTATACAGGGTGAATTTTTCAAGTGTTTTTTTTTACATAATACACATATACGATACACTACACACTTGCAAAAAATACATATATATAAATACATACTAAAATATATATCGATGTCCTAAACTTGTGTTGTTCCAACAACAGTGCAGCCCATATGCACCTTATTACGTGAGATGTAAAGATCAATTTGCAATGCTAATTTCTAGTCTGATCCAGAATAAAGTAACACAATGCAGGACTGAGTTTTTTTATACCAAAACTATATTGTTATTATAATTAAACGAATATTTACGTAATTTATCCAATGTATGACCTAGACGCGGAGCTACCGGGTTCGATTCCTGGTCGGAGCACAATCATTTATTTGTAATATTTCTTATTTAATACTTTAGTACGCTAGAGACATCGTCGAGCATGCCACTTGATGGGCCTATAGTATAGTTTGCTAAATGTGAATCCGCGTCTTTAAAGAGTGGTTTATGGCCAACCGATAGGGATACTGTTACTTTTAAAATAATAAAATAAATGAAAACAAAAAAATTTAAATAAACTATACTACATTAAAAACAAAATTGAACCTAAAAAAACTTATTACGGTAATAAATAAAATAAACATTACATAAAATAAATGCTTACAAAAAGAAAAATCATCGACCAAATCTCGCAGCATTATCACTAAATAAATATACTAAAATACCTATTTTTTAAGAGACAAAACTGCCAGCCTTATTGTCATCAGAGGCAATCAGTCAATAAGCCTTGGAACAATTTATTTATAAAAAGCTTTCAGTTCTTATCTCCCGTGGGGGATATTGTTACTACCGCAAACGTCGAAAATAAAAAAACTATTGCAAATTGTTTGAAACTTTGAGGCTTGCGTAGATCAACTCTTGTTTCGCCTCAACATTAGTTCTAACAAAAGTACATTGAAGGTGGGAATAATAACAATAATAAATAGGTACACAATTTACCTCAGACACATACATACTTCTTCCAACGTTTTTTAAATTGATATATAGATTTGAAAATTCATTGATAATAATAATAATAAAATTCTTTATTGCACAAAATTAGTGTACAAGGGCTAACTTAATGCCGTAGATCTTACAGCTAACCTTTCTGTTAACTATAAATTATAGGATGCAAATTAACGATTAATCAATAATTATTATTATTAATTAGGTTATTAATTAGATATTAATATAGATAATTAGCTATAAGAATAAATAGCCAAATATATACGTACATTGACGAACCAGATATACACACATCAAAAAAGTCTAGGGATCAAGCATGTTTATGCGGATTTCTTGTGATTGAGATGTGGCTTTGTAATAAATTTATGATTTTATAAATTTATATGGATCCTTTTTGGTGCATTTCATAATTTAAAACAGGAACTGTCAATCAAATTCGAGTAAAAGATGAAAATCAGCTGTCAATATTTTCCCTATAAAAACATAAGACGCATTGAAGACATTATTAGTGCTACTGTTTCCCTACTACTGATTAAAACCAACGTTATTATGGAGCGGCGACGTCATTTAAGCAGGGAAGAAATGATCAGAGCCGTGGGAATGATAGAAGCTGGTTCCCGGCAACGTACTGTGGCTTTAGCTCTGAATACAAGTCAGAGTGTTATCAGTCGACTTTGGACACGTTACCGAACCACTGGTACCGTGGCTGAGCGCCATGGAGGACGGTATCGCTGCACCACACGGAGACAAGACCGATACATTCAAATCACAGCTCGAAGAACTCCAACAATAACCGCCATGATGTTAGCCGTGAGCCTTCATCGCTCTTCAGGGAACTTAATTAGCGACCAAACAGTCAGAAACCGCTTGCATGAAGTGAACCTTCATTCCCGAAGACCGCTACGGGTACCACCTATAGCAATGCACAATCGTAGGACTCGATATCAATGGGCTCTTGAACACAGAAATTGGACAGAAGAACAATGGCGTTTCGTGTGCTTTTCTGATGAGTCTCGTTTTGGTATGAGGCCGGATACAAGACGTATACGACACTGGAGAACCCCTGGACGCCAACAGCGATTAAAATCCTGCCAGGAAGTCCATCCTTATAGTGGTGGAACCATCATGGTATGGGCGGGTATTTCGATCGGCGGAAGAACTGAGTTGATTTGGATCAGAGGCAACCTCAACGCTCAAATTTATGCTGAGACGGTTGTATCAGACGTCATCGTTCCTCTACAAGTGCATATCGGTCCCTTATTTCAGTTAATGCATGATAATGCACGACCGCACACCGCAAGAGTTGTAAGACAGACTCTCGCCGCAGCTAACATCAATGTCCTGCCCTGGCCTGCTCAGTCGCCAGACTTGAACCCGATTGAGCATGCATGGGATATTCTTCAGAGAAGAGCTCTGCCGAATATGGAGGGTATCCAGTCGCAAGAAGACCTTTTTTTGTTGTTGCAACGAACATGGGCGGCCATTCCACAGCGTGATTTGGATGAACTCATTTTGAGTATGCCAAACCGATGTTCTTGTGTTGTTAGTGTTCGCGGTAGAAACACGGATTATTAATTGTTTAAGTTACCCAATAAAATTAAAAAAAAAACTGTTATTTCAGTCTTTTTTTCGAACTTTAATGTTAGTGGTTCAAATGTCAAAAATCCCTTTATTAGGAAAATGGCAATTTTTTTTACTAATGCAAAGGTGACTTGGTTTATCGTTACTGTAGACAAACGAAAACATTTTATTTGATCAATCCTTAAAGAAAATTTTAATGAATATCAATCAGGAGAAAAGTTATTGCAAAAATATATGTTGATCCCTAGACACTTTTGATGTGTGTATAATGCGAAAGTTGTGGGTGAAAGAGGCCCTGGCAGACCGAGACTCACATATCACGATCAAATAAATAAAACACTGACTGAATGTGCATTAAAAAGTCTTCGTAACCAAAGGGCATGTATGAAGAGGTTAATGAATGTCGGCGAAGCGAAAGAGGTATGTCGTGATCGTGTCAAATGGCGCTCAATTGTCACACTATAAGCTAAGACAGACACAATTATAAGAATATAAATGTCAATGTCAGTTAAGATAATAGCTGCTGTATATAGGCATTGTCATACTATAAGCTAAGACAGACACAATTATAAAAATATAAATGTCAGTTAAGATAATAGCTGCTGTAAAGAGGCATTGTCATACTATAAGCTAGAACAAACAATTATAAAAAAAAAAGAAGGTAACTTAAAATTATAGCTGCTGTATAAAGGCATTGTCATACTAAACTAGACTATAACTAAATACAAATTGTGTAATAAATGAATTATAATACTTATTAGCTGCCGTACAGAGGCATTGTCAAACTACGAGACGTATTAAAATGCTATAATTTTAGACCCAAGCTTTTTTATCGTTCATATAGTCATTAACAGTATAATAGCCTTTTTGCATTAATTTATTTTTAATGTGATTTTTAAATGTATTAATGGGCAAAACCATAACACTGTCTGGTAGTTTATTAAAATAAAATACTTTTTACATTGTATTACAAACGAACGATTCACTTTGCTAAGCCTGGAAGCTGATGTAAATAATTTGTTTTTGTTCCTTGTATTGCGTGTATGTAGGTCGCTATTTTTAGGAAATTGATGCAAATTTTTACGGACATATAAAATGTTTTCATAAATGTATTGTGAGGCTATAGTGAGTATGTTAATTTCTTTAAACTTTTTGCGCAGTGATGTACGACAATTTAAATTATATAATATAATAATAATCATAATATAATAATATGTTTAATTACCAATATACCTACAAAATACTATTCATTTATTTATTATTCCAAACAAATATTTATCAGATAGTAAGTATACTGCAACAAAATATCAATGTGATTAGTAGTGGACCCACACAAGGCACTTTCATGCCTGACCAACTATGGGACCATGCAGTCGAATTACCAAGAATAGTTTACAAAATGGAAAATACACTTAAAAATTTAAAATTAAAATCTAAGTAAAAAAGCATAAGAAATATAAACAAATATAAAAAAAAGTGACGACCGTATCCCTTTTAAAGAAGTGGATTCACATTTAGCCAACTTTACTATAGCTCCATTATGACAAGTGCCAAGCTCGTCGATCGCGTATTAACCTCGATAAATATCACAAATAATTTATATTGTACCGACCAGGAATCGAACCGCCGCGTTCAAATCCACAGATTTAACCACGGCAGCATTGGCTACGGTCTGATTAGTGGAACCAGGGCCAACTTTATCGTGCATCACAAGCCACAGCAAATGGAAGATGATCAGCCCAATGTGTTTCCACTTTTCTATAACCTGGAGTTCTTCAAACGAAGTGTGAAAAATCATCTAGTCAAGCCGGCATAGTGTTAGGGACTGATGTCAGTCATAAGTGTTTAATTCCAGTTGCTAACATAAACCTTGCGCACCGCTTACCATTAAGCTGGCGCAAGGTCACATGTGTTGCTAGTTTAATAAAATACAATGAGTTATAAAATGACAAGTGCACTTAAAACCTTGACACCCTTCTGGTCAGCTTGGCCTTGGGGTGGAAGACTCTGTGTAAAAGAGCTGGGTAAACGAATTTTTCAAGAGTGTGGCGATCCCAAATGCCATAACTACCTAAAACAGAATATTTCGATTATAATTCAACGAGGAAATGCGGCGAGCGTTTTAGGTACCCTCCCTGGTGGTAAGCCTTTAGTTTATTTTGTAAAATAGTTTTAATTTCATTGGTATTTTTAGTTTAGTTTTATTTATAATTAGATTTTTAATCTATTTTATTTTAATATTTTTGTATCTACTTCGAATAAATATATTAATATAAACTAATAAAAGCCAGAGTGATGAGAAGGGATAGATAGAACAGAATTATGGAAAAGATCTGTTAAGAAATGAGGAAAGATAGCTAAATTTGTCCTTGAGGTAATTCGGTATCGCAGGCTCGTTCAGATTCCTTCGACAACGAATAGGTAGCCATTTTTACTTGGCGCGATACTCAGAGATGTGATCATATTAGCGTAAACAAAAGATGAACCGGATACATGCAAGTAACCACCATCTTGTTGAGCAAGATCTCCAAGAGATCACATACTCGTATCCCAATCACAAAGGTTAGTTGGTAGAAAATGCATTTACGGCATTATGCTCGCCTATGTACCTGCACTTGTTTTGGTTTTGTACAATAAATAATTTATTATTATTATTTAAACCTAGTTATTATTACAAACTCTCGGTTTTTAGGCCGGATTTTAATAATGCTCGCAAGCCTTAGCCAATTAGCTTATTATTATTATTATTACCCATCAGGATATTGTTATTTGACCATATACCAAGGCCGAAACTTCGTCCAAAAACGGTTTATAATCTCTTCCCAAAAATATACTTAAAATTATTTTCCATTTAAATTGTAGAGTATTTTAAAAAAATATCAGCCTCTCTTGCCGCAAATCGGCAATGCGGTTCCGAGAGTGATTAATTTAATTTTAAAATGCAGAACGCCGAACTTTAAGCCTGCAATGTGGTAGAATGAAAACCTACCTAATTATAAATGCATTTATTTGGATATTCCGTACATACATACATATCTTCACGCCAGATCACTTGCGGGGTAGACATACCTCTTTAGCTTCGTCGACATTCATTAACCTCTTCATACATGCCCTTTTGTTACGAAGACTTTTTAATGCACCTTCAGTCAGTGTTTTATTTATTTGATCGTGATATGTGAGTCTCGGTCTGCCAGGGCCTCTTTTACCCACAACTTTCGCATTATATATGGTTTGTCAATCTTTCATCGCTCATCCTTTAAACATGCCGGAACCATCGTAGCATGCCTTTCCTTATTTTTGTCCCTATGCTTTCCTTCATACCAACCCTTTTCCGTATTTCGACGTTACGTATGCGGTCCGCCAAAGTGACGCCACATATCCGCATCAACGACCGCATTTCTACTGCATTAACCCTACTTATTCTCCATGCGTATTCTAACATATCCACGTCTCGCTTCCATACATCAGTGTTAGTACCAACATGGCATTGTGTATGGCGAGCCGAGCTTTGTCACTGACATTTCGACTGGCGATCAGTGAACCCAGGGCACCGTTAACACTATTTCCCGCGTTCACTCTTCTTTCAACATCCCTATCATACTTCCCATCCGCAGTGAAAACACTGCCCAGATATATAATTTCATTTACTTGTTCTAGAGTTTCATCATCAATCTTAATCGTCACGGTTGTCATCCTTCTTCTTTCAAACACTAGTACCTTGGTTTTTCTCGCATTCAAACGGAGTCCTTTTTCTGCACATCCCTCTTTCATTTAAAACAAACTATAAGTAAAAAAAATCCTCTAGAGACGACCCTTCAGGGATAGTCCCAAGAAGACTGGCAACATTTCCTCTCTGTATAGCTAAGCTAATACGAAATAATAGCCAGCTTTCCTGTCTCCAGACTTTTCCGTTAGCCGCTTGGACAACTCCTTGGCCAGACGCTTGGCTGAGTGTCCCCATGACGATGGGTCGTCTCGACCCCAAACGGCGCAAATTCGAAACCTGTACTGAGGTTCGCGTATTTGTGCAGCTTGAGGTGTTCAGCAGAAACCGCGGCACTTCCCGCGGTTGACGAGGTCGCCTGGATGTGTGATGGGGCTAATGTGTCTACACATGTCGCATTCCATAACCTATGTTTACAATCAACGTTGAAGTAGTGACTTTGACGAGACGATTTTGCTGGCTATAAGGTTTATGCCTCTCATCCGACAGACCGCATCAAAGTTCTTTGAAATGTAAATGAGCATAGACGTGTATAAAGTCTAGCCAAGTCAAATTCAAATATGTTAGTGCATGTCACAAAGTATTTTACAAAATAGTACAATTACTATGTGGTAGGCGGACTGATAGTGGTAATTTGCCCAGTATACCGGGGCGGGGTTACCGCTCACCGCCACTCTTATGAAGCATTGTCTTGTTTGGGTCGCAATTAGGTGTTTTTTTTTTGTAATAGTGTATTTTTTTAACTAATAAATAAATAAAATACGAAAATAGGTTAGTATATAGAACTGTTTTCATACACAATAAAAATCGTATAATAGATGTAGGAACTATATGTGAAACAATTTGCCGGTAGAAATTCGCCAAGCGCCCAATAAATTACTTGAACAGCTCCCAACAGTGTATGTGAGATACATTGTATGTAGTATATATATATATATATAGTGTGTAGTATATGTATTATTGCGTACATATTTGTATGTATTGTTTTATCTTAGATTAAGTTTATTTAATATTTTTAATTAGTTTCATATTTAAGCCCTTTGCACCTACCTCATAATCAAAATTCTTTGCGTTGTCCCAAAGGTTGGCTGCTAGAGAATGCCTAGCGGCATTAAGCTCGCCCCCTTTATTGTAATAAAGGTTTAAATAATAAATAATAACAATAATAAGAGCTATGTTGTTTGTTGAGAAAGTGAGCGATAAAAATATTTTTAAATATATTTATAGACGGCGTCCGTCTGATAACCAGAGGAAGTTTGTCGTCCTTCGTTAGAGAAAAAGCAGCGAAAACTGTAAAATATTCTGAATAAGATAATTTCAGTTTTCTAAGCTCTTTTCATGATAGAATTCTTCGTTCCTCCTTCAACTCCACAATTTCTATACCTTCTGACCACACTTCCTACGTTTCGAACTCATTTGCTGTTGTCGCTGCGAATCTTTGGAATAACTTACCATTTGATTTCAGAGAAGCCCCCAATCGTGCAATATTTAAAAACCAGGTATACAAACAATTTTTAACTAAGTAACCTAACCTAAACCGTTCTTTTCAATCTTTTTTTCTCTTAATATCAGAATAATAGCAGCAGCATCATCACATTGTTAATTTTATCACACTCTCCTCATCATGTAAGTAGTTTTATTTATGTTATATTAGTATATCTATAGTATGACTTATTTATGTATTAGTATGTAGATATTAGTATGTATATATTTATATTACAATTATATTTCTGTTTTATTTAAATTTCATCTAATTTTTAATTGCACCTACCACCTATCCTGTCTAAATGTCCTAAAGGTTTGGCTGTCAGAGAATGCCTAGCGGCATTAAGTCCGCCTTTGTACATAGTGCAATAAAGTTTTAAAATAAAAAAATAAATAATATTCTTCGGCTTGTCTTTTTAAATTACGTCTATGTGTCGAGTTGAAACTTCATTAGAACATAATTTAAGTCCCAAATGTAAAGCAGGTTAATTTTAATTAGGCCTGTCTTATAAATCCTAATGCACGACGGCAGCTGAATTTGTCTTAATGAATTTTTAATTTCACGACTGATTTATCTTTGGATTAATTAGGATTTATATTTTATACGATACTTGAGTTCCTGCGGTTGTCTATTTATTTAGCTTCGTAGGACGCTTGCAGTTGTCTCGATCCCATCTATTTTAGAACCTACCGGTCGGAGTTGAGACGATGGCAAGCGTCCAGACGGAATGACATTAGTTCCTTGGAGATTGGGTCAATCCCTGGTATGGGATTTTATCTGTTAGGATTCCCTAGCCACTTTCAAGGAACTTCTGTTAGAGCTGGTGTTGCAGCGGAGCAAGCGCAGATCAGCAAGCGTCGAAAATATGAAGCTATTTGCAATAGTTACTTTTTATCGACGTTTGCTGTAGAAACAATGGGCCCGTGGGGATCGGAACTTAAAGCATTTTATAAAGAAATTGTTTTTTTATTAAATTATGGAATCGTTAATAAATTGTCATTAAAAATTGACATCATATACTCGCCAAGCCGTCTGGCCAGCGTGGCGAGTGTAGGCCAAATTCTCCAGATATATGTTCTGGAAGGTCCATCTCCAGCAGTCGAGGTCCGGGACGCTGTGTGGGGGCTGTAATGATGAATGTAATGATCGCAAATTTTCGTAGCAATGCGTAGCTAAGGTTTTGCAATTTGACAATTTGACAATTGACAGGTTGCTACGAATCAAAAATAGAAAATTATGCTCCGCGTATACAATTTTTTTTTTATTAAAACCCCTAGAACACAGCGTCCTAGACCTCCACTGTTGGAGATGGGCCTTCCAGAACATATATCTGGAGAATTTGGCCTACACTCGCCACGCTGGCCAGACGGCTTGGCGAGGATATGATGTCAATTTTTAATGACAATTTATTAACGATTCCACAAGTTGGTATTAGTGGAACCGGGACCGACGGCTTAACGTGCTCTCTGAGGCACGGGAACGGTGGTGTTGTAAATCTAAGACAAATGTACGTAAGAAAAGTGTATTTCTCATTGGTACATGCCGGGGGGGTTTGAACCGACCTTTGTAGGATTTAAGGAACGCGATCTTACATCCGAGCCACCACCGCGCCCTACAATTTATTATTGGTTGAATATTTGTAATAAAATGAATGCGTAATTGTTGGGAACTTGTGAGCTGTCTCGGTTTTAAATGGGTCCTAACTGTTATGGTCGCTGTGTAATAAAATATTAAAATCATTATGTAGTTAAGCGGTTATCATATATTCGTTTGTTAACAGAATTGCACAGCGACAAGTGGGTTCCTAAGATCTATTTGTTATGTTGATGTTTGTGTGTGTCTCGAAGGTTGTTGTCAGTGTTCAGGTTCTCATGGTGTGGCGTGCCCGGTGGTCGTCCCTTCCTTGAAAGGTCATTGCAGTGGTGGCACGTGTGTCGGGTCCCCGTCCGCACCCTAAGGGCCTGGTTGAGTGGGGGGATGGCTGGCACATGCGTTATCTCCGTGATCGGGTGCTGCCTGGGACCTCTGCCGAACACGTTCAATTTATTGTTCTTAAATTAGCAGGGGTATTGCGCTTTGTCCGCTTTCGGGTTGCACACAGGCCAGTCCTAATTCTAACATACCTGATTGGGTACCAGCTATTGTAATCTCATAGGTACCACTCAGGTGAATATGAATATCTTTTAAATTATTTATTTATTTGTTGCTGTTGTGTAATTTTGTATTTGTAAATCTGCTATAGCTGAGTTTTCCTTGCAAATTCCTTTCTCAGTCAGATTAAACATTAACAGGTCTTCTGTCTGTTAGTCTTCTGCTAACAGCTTACTCCTTGGACCATTTCACTGCTTAGTCTTCCATTAACAGGAGTAGAATCATTCTAAATAATTTAAATTATGACGTGTCACAAATGCCTGTAATAGGTTTACGTCAATAAATTCAATTCAATATCATTTATTTCAGGCATTGCCCATATAAAATAACTATTTATATGGGTAATTTTAACTAATAATATATATATAATATTACAATTTACAATAAAATAAAAAATACTCATATTTTAAGCCTAAAACTACAATTAATTTACATACTAAATCTAACTTCTTAATCAGGAACGGGTTCAAGACTCAGCTTTACGCAGTGGAAGTTGGTGCAAGAGGAGTTCCAACAAAATCTTTGCATCACTTACTGAAAGAATTGGGCCTAAGCAGGTCAGCCGTCAATACATTCCAAGACGGCATTAACGGAATTATACAGTATTTGGTTGGGTAGGGAGAGAAGTAGAATGGTGGATGGTGAGCGTATTATCGCGCAATAGAAAAAAAGGAGGCCTCCTTTTCTTAAACCAGCCTATTGTCGGTCGCAAGCCCGAGACACCATTCTTCTCATCTCTTACCCACACACGATGGACCCGGCACCCGCACGTTGAATCCATGGAATGCTTAGAAATTTGTCTTCGCTATACTGACGCACCCAACATAATCTTAACCCAATGCTTGGATCGGGCAGTCATGGCGAGATGCAATCATGCTCAGGATACTGTTGCTACTGTAATAGATATTTTGACTTTGATTAAAATTATTGGTGACGGAACCCTTGGGCTTTTATTTTTAGTTTTTATTTATTTATTTTCAGTATTTAATTCAAAATCAGTTTTAACTTTATTTATTTATTCTCAGTAATTAATTATAAGAGTATTCGTCAAGCACCGAATAGAGCCACCTTTAGAAGGCTTGTGTTTACACATTTAATTAAGTCCCAATAAATAAATAATACTATTTTAATGTGTGTTTTTAGTTTATTCTAATTATTATGTAGTTATATGTGTATGTATGTATTATGTATATATGAGTATATGTAGGTTTATATATGATGTATATTAAGTAGTATATGTATTTGATATTAGGTTAAGTATTAGTTATAGCAAGAACTGTCTCTTTTAACTCTTATTTTTGCACCGTCTCATATTTCTATTTGATATCTCCTTTGTCCCCAAGGTCGACTGTCAGAGAATGCCTAACGGCATTAAGCTTCGCCTTTTGTACATTGTGCAATAAAGTTTTTGAATAAATAAAATAAAAATAAATAAGACTGAAAGCGATTTTAAATGCTTGACATTTTCGTCCACGAATGATATTTATTTTTTATTATTGTCCCGTGAACTCTCAACTGACCAAAGCTTCAAAGCAATTCAATTTGGCCACCCTTCGACCCTCTTCGGATATTGGACAAAGTTTTCTTTATATATATTTTTTATGACGAGAGAAAATATCATTTTATCTACAAGTGTTGATGAGAAATATCTAAAAAGCAAAGTATCATCACGACCGTTAGGTTTTACCTTCAACCTTTTGTATGGAGCGAGTTTATGTATCTACCGTGCCAGACTCTAGAAATGTCACAAGTAGATCTATTACAGCCTCTAAAACACAGCGTCCTAGAGCTCCACTGCTGGAGATGGGCCTTCCAGAACATATGTATATCTGGAGAATTTGGCCTACACTCGCCACGCTGGCGAGACGGCTTGGCGAGGATATGATGGCAATTTTGAATGACAATTTATTAACAATTCCACAAGTTGGTATTAGTGGGTTACCGCTGTACCAGGTATTGTAATCTCATAGGTACTGATAACTAAATTTTAAAGGTTATTGTTATTAATTGATCGTTGTGGTGCAGTTCTGTACCTATATGTTTTATTTTGTAAATCTGATATAGCTGAGTTTTCCTTGCAGATTCCTTTCTCAGTCAAATTAAACATTAACAGGTCACTGGAATCTGCTAAGCTGCTGGTCTTCTGCTAACAGCTTACTTATTGGACCACTTTGCTGCTTAGTCTTCTACTAGCAGGAGTAAAATCATTCAAAATAATTAAATTATTGACGTTTCATAAATGCCTGTAATACGTTTACGTGAATAAAGATATTTTGACTTTGATTTTTGACTTTGATCCTCTCCGAGGTTCAGGAACGGTGGTGAATATATGAACCAATTTATTATCTATCTAGCTGTAAGTAAAAACAAGTTCCTCGTTTATGCGAACACTGTTTTAGTTATAATTATTGTATTGATGTTGGGTTCGGTCCAGCCATGGTCAATGGTAGTATTTTTTATTTTATAGCTTGTATGTATTGTCAATATCCAAGTGTTACGTACTAACCATACGTAAATAAATTATTTAGATTTGATTTTAATTGATTTGATCGGTTATTCCCTGTTCTACAATATTTACTCAGCAACTATTTTCCCTTCTATCCTACATCTAATAACAGTTGCAAGTATGCAAATATTTAACCGTTAAAGACTCGGAGGTACCGGGTTCGATTCCTGGTCGGGACATAAAAATATTTATTATTGTAAATAAATACATTTAATTATTATTTAATTGATTTGTGATATTTCTCGAGTTTGGTACACTGGATACATCGACGAGATTGCCACTTGTCATGATTGGCCTATAGTAAAGTTGGCTAAACGTGAATCCGATTATTTATAAACGTGGTTTCTGACCACCCCGAAAGGGAAACGGTCGTGATGATACTTTTTTTTCTATTAAAACATATTGTACAGGTAATTGTTACAATACACATAAAAAATACTTAAAATTTGTGGTTGTAATATTCACTTAGCGAATAGAAGCAACATTCTGTCAATAGTTTCCTAATTTGGCCTTTAAACTGATTGTCAGGTATTTTTTTGAGAAACTCGGGTAACTTATTGTAAATTCGAATACACATAATATAGGATTTTTTATCAAAGGCTCTACTTTTAGGTGTTTTTGTATAGGCAAGAGTGTTTGGATGTCGACTACTTTTAAATACATCTTTATGGAAAGTAAATTGCCCCAAATTACCCCAAAATGAAAAAGGGTGCTGATGGGGCTGCCCCGTCGTTGCAGTGCCTCTGGGATGCTAGCAGAGGCGCGGGTGGATGGATTCCATGCTATTATGAGGAAGCGCTGTGCCTCAATCCTCGCCCGCGTGAGGGGCAACCCCAGCAGCATCCAGGCCGTGCGGACTGATAGGTGGGACTCTCCCTTCTTGGGGCACTGGATACGCCTGCATTGACATGTAACACACAGGTGACCTGGGCCCCAGAAAAGGAAAAAAAATATATGTTACTAACATATGGAATTTATTCTGAAATAAATTGGAAAATGCGGAGTCCAGCAAGCGGCGCAAGTATGTAAGTATATTAAAAGATTACATATTTGTGCCGTTTGCTGTAGAAACTCTGGGCCCATGGAGTCCAAGCGCAAAAAAGTTTTTAAACGACATAACACCGCGTCTTGTTGTCTCCTCCGTTTCTTCGCCCAGAGAATTAGTATTGCAATTCAGCGGGGAAATGCAGCCAGCGTTCTTGCCACAATTCCACGCGGACGGGACTGATATCCCTATCCTTAATATTAATTTTATTTTATATGTTGTAAATATTTTTTTCGAATAAATGTATTTTCAGTAATAAAGTTTTATTATTATTATTATTATAAATAACCTGCCAAGGTACTAATCTTTTTCAATGTTATAATTTAGTTCATTTCCGCACTATAGTGGTATAGTGTGACAGGAAAGGCCTTTTGTTGACTGCGAAGCGTCTGGCGCTATCTCTTTAGTTCATTGAGTCCCTTGTTGTTCTACATTTTCCAATACAAATGAGGGCACGGCGTTCTAATTTTACATTACTGGCTCTTGTCCGCAATGCGTTTGTGTACAACACGCAATAATTGTATTAGTTTATTGTCAGGTAAGAAGTCTTAAAGGCCCAAAATTTGTTTTTTTAAATTTTTGTCATCCGGAATGTCGAAGACACCCGACGGCATGACCGTTGGGCCGTGGAAACTTGGCAGGTCTCTGGTGTGGGATGCGACATGTGTAGACACATTAGCCCCATCTCCCATCCAGGTGACCTCGTCCAGCGCGGGGCGGTTTCTGCTGAAAACCTCAAGCTGCGCGCAAATACGCCAACCTCAGTACAGGTTACAAGTTTGTGCCGTTTGATGTCGAGACGATGGGACCATGGCATTGTCATATTACAAACTAAGACATACACAATTATAAAATAAATAAGCCAAGGATAATAGCTGCTGTAAATAGGCATTGTTATTAATTATTTTATTATTATTTTATTATTATTTTTCTCTTATTTTTATTTTTTATATATATCATTTTATTTTTCTGACTCTGCACCCATAATATTCATTCTATCACTCTCCCAAAGGTTAGCTGGTAGAGAATACCTTTATGGTATTAAGCTCGCCTATGTACATCTTTTTATATTTTATATTTTGTGTGCAATAAAGGATTTTATTATTATTATTATTATTATTGTCATAATACAAACTAAGACATATACAATTATAAAATAAATACACCAAGGATCATAACTGCTGTAATGAGGCATTGTTTTCTACAAGCTAAGACGAAAACAATTATGAACAACCAGACGCCATATTGTGGAAAAAAAAAATGACAGTCGACGTATAATTGAGTGGAGGCGCCCGTCGAGGTAACGTCTAACTAAGGTCTTAGACTATACTAGATATGATTAGAAAGTTCTATATTTAAAATCTCCTTTGTTTTGCGTTCACGTTTCGTTTATCCTTTTCTGATAGGTTTGCTAACAGTTTACTTTAAGTTTGTTAGAAATCTCGTTATATTCTTATACCTAAATCCACTTCTAACTAAATCCAATTTTATCCTATGTAATAAACTTTTACTGGATTTGCGAGCGAAATTGCATGATATAAAAAAATAATAATCGCTATAGGTCTCGTAACTATAAGTATACATACATTTATTTATTTATAAACAAACAGTATAAAATAATTACAATATAAATTAATACTAACTACTTAAAAGTAAAAAAATTAAATAAATATAAACGAAACCTAATAAAAAATTAACTATAAGTAAAAAATGTCCTCTAGACGCGACCCTTCAGTGATAGTCCCAAGAAGACTGGCAACATTTCCCCTCTGTATTGCTAAGCTAATATGTTGGCAGAAATAATTGCCAGCCTTGCTGTCTCCAGACTTTACCGTTAGCCGTTTGGACAACTCCTTGGCCAGACGCTTAGCTGAGTGTCCCCATGGGCCCATCGTCTCGACCCCAAACGGCGCAAATTCGTAATCTGTACTGAGGTTGGCGTATTTGCGCAGCTTGAGGTTCTCAGCAGAAACCGCCGCACTTCCCGCGCTTGACGAGGTCGCCTGGATGTGTGATGGGGCTAATGTGTCTACACATATCGCATCCCACACCAGGGACCTGCCAAGTTTCCACGGCCCAACGGTCATGCCGTCGGGTCTTTTGCCATCGCTCCGCGCAATCCCAGAGGGTTCTAGGATCGCGGGTACTCCAGCAGTGACATAAGCCCTTCGAATGATGTCGTTCAAAGCAGCGTGACGAGGAATGCGGCCAGCACTTCTAGCGCAAGAAAGCCCATGGTGACCGAGATGTTCCACTTGCTCTCCACACCGACCCTTGTGTTGGTGGACAGTCCGGGCTCCGAGACGAAGGCACACCGCCATGGTCAGTGTATTTCAATCAAGGAGTGTGCCAACCGATGCTGAGGGAAAAGCCTGCAACCAGAGACCCGACTCCCTAGTGGAAACAGCCATGAGGCGAGCCCGCTCTCTCGTGTTACTGGAAGATAAAATATCGTCCAGTACCAGTTTGCAGATCCCTTGCGGGGTAGGCAGAGACAATTGAGCGCCACTTGACACGATCACGACATACCTCTTTCGTTTCGTCGACATTCATTAATCTCTTATTATTATTATTATTAAATTCTTTATTGCACGAAAAAAATGTACAAAGGCGAAGATTAATGCCTACAAGGCATTTTCTAACATCTAACCTTTGGGAGAGTATGAGATGAAGGGTAGTGCTGATATAAAAAATAAAAAATATTAGGATAACAAACAATATACTACATACTAAGACATACATACACTACATACTAATAAATACATACACTAAATCCTAATAAATACATAGTATAAAAGTATATATTTGCCAAATATTTATTGTGAACCCGATGCTTGTTTGTCTAAAAATAATGCAGTAACCAAGGTTTTGAATATGTGGACTGACGGTGCGTGTCTAATAGCCAGTGGCAGCTTGTTCCACTGGTGGGCTGCAGACACAGTAAACGAATCTGAATATCTGCTAGTGGAGTGGGATGGGATTTTCAGTTGATTATTATAGGAAGAACGTAATGGAAGGTTGTGCGTATCGCACAGGAACTCAAAACGGGATTTTAGGTATGTAGGTGCACAAGGATTGTTCAGGATACTATACAGAGACACGAGGAGATGAGCAGATCTGCGAAAGCGGATATTGAGCCATTTTAACTGAACACGAAAATTAGAGATATGATCATACTTACGCAAGCCAAATATATAGCGAATGCATAAGTTGAGCAGACGATCGAGTTTGTTCAGTAGCTCTTCAGTGACGTCGGGATAGCAGATATCTGCATAGTCAATGATAGGAAGAAGCAGCGAACTGACTAGCATTAACTTTGCCTTGAAAGGAATAAAATATTGTAACCGTTTTAATGAATGCATGCTGCCATGAACTTTCCTACAAATTTCGGAAACGTGGTGATCCCAGGAGAGATCACTACTCATGTGAAGGCCAAGGTTCTTCACATGCTGGCAAAAAAGAAGCGGGGTATTGTCAAATAATAATGGTGTAAGAGGTACCTGATCCAATTTGCACAGCATCTGCCTCGAACCAGCAATCATGGCCTGTGTCTTCGAGGGATTCACCAGTAATCCTAGGTTTTGAGATCGTATTTTTATTGCTTCAAGATCTTCGTTCATTTTTGCAGTAGCACTATGTATATCATTAATCTTGAAGTGCAGCATAAGTTGGACATCGTCAGCGTACAGATGGTAGGAACTGAAGTTAATAACCTGAGTGATCATGTTTATAAAAACAGAGAAGAGCAAGGGAGATAACACGCCACCCTGCGGGACACCAGCAGTTACCGGACACCAGTCCGAGTACGTGTCGTCCAACCGAATGCGTTGCTGGCGCCCGCGAAGATAAGAGTCGAACCATAATGCCACATTCTGTGAAATATTAAGGGAACGCAATACGGCCGTACATGTAATACGGTCATACAAGCCCTTTTGTTACGAAGGCTTTTTAGTGCACCTTCAGCCAGTGTTTTATTTATTTGATCGTGATATGCGAGTCTCGGTCTGCTAAGGCCTCTTTCACCCACAACTTTCGCATTAATTTTTTATTAATTAATTTCGTCAATCTTTCTTCGCTCATTCTTTCAAGATGCCCTAACCATATAAGCATATACTTATAAAATTGGACACTTATACTCGTATATGGTTTATAAGTGACAACGCCTTTTTACTAATAGTTTTATTTATTTAATTTATATAAAATATATACTTTACAGCTTCATCTAACCAACATTGGGCTTAACTGATTGTTCCTTGCCAACGGCATCTCAGTCCATCCAATATTCTTCATTGCCAACTTTTGGGACAATATCAAATCAAATATATTTATTGTGATATAAGTACATATTTTTATAACATGCTAAATAGTTCTGTACGATAGAGTGAAGTAAGTAATGTGTCTGCACACTTCGCGAGGTGACCCCGTGCTGAAGTTGAGCATGATTACCCTATTCTTACCAACATACCAAAATTTTAATGTGGTAATGTTTTGTTTATAAACAATGCGTAAATTACCAACTAAATACATATATAAATATATAAAACATAATACATATATTGTAATAGTAAATAAAATAAATAAATATAAAATAAATGTTCTTATTAAATTATGATATCCCTCACCACAAAACGATTACACAACATGCTAATACACCCATCTACCTTTAAATCCATTTAGTTTAACTCTTATTGGAATTATTTTGGAACGTATTTTAGTAATATTTCTGATTTCGCCAGACCCAGGCCATTCATCCATTCCTTCAGACGTGTCCTACCGCTGTGTTTAACCAGACTTTGTATTATTTGAGGTGGTACCTGGTTAAAAAGTATAACTTACATCGAGGAGTTATGAGGTATTATGTGAGGAGCGAAGAGTTATATTGTGAAAGGTGCTGAGGTAGAAAAATAAATCCTTTAAATATTTATGTTCGGTTAAGTTGGTTGTTGTAAGAGGAGCGAGGGGCACAGTTGTGCGTATTACGAAGAAATTCGAAGCGGGATTTAAGATATGAGGGAGTATTAGGATTATTAAGAATGTTATAAAGTAAGGTCTGTTGTTGTGGAATGTTATAAGGTAAATCTATGATTAATATAACTCTAAAATGTCCGTACCTTTAGGTGGGCGCGGTTTCTTATAACTTAGTATTTTTAAAGAGAAGTTTATGGTCTGCTAAAATCCCGTCCGTCCTTGAACAATCAGGACTTTCACGTAGTGATGGTAAAAGGCCGGATGGTATGTCTCTTGTACCATGGAGTGAGGGGAGATGTCTTGTTTGGGATGCCACTTGTGTGTATACCTTTGCCGCTTGCCACATTTCCTCTACATCAAAAAAGGCCGGTTCGGCTGCTCATACAGCCGAATTTAGAAAGCACATCAAATACAATAGCATTAAACAAAATTATAACTTTGTGGCATTTGGGGTTGAAACAATGGGGGTATATTCTCTTGATACCGACAAATTCATAAAAGAGCTGGGTAAACGAATTTTGTAAGAGTGTGGCGATCCCAAATGCCATAACTATCTAAAACAGAAAATTTCCATTATAATTGCGAGCAAATGCGGCGAGCGTTTTAGGTACCCTCCCTGGTGGTAAGCCCTTAGTTTATTTTGTAGAATAGTTTTAATTTCACATTGATTGTATCTACTTCGAATCAATATAAATTTAACCACTTAGTATTAAAACTGTACAGAACTATGTTCTGCACTGATGACTTAAGCGTTTTTGCATAAACTTGTTGGAATTTGTAAAATCAATCACTTGGAACAAGTTTCACTAAATCTATTATTGAAACTTTGCATATTAAACTTTAATCATTAGGCGAAAATTTCTCCTTTCACCATAGACCTATATATTTCCACATTTGTAAAGGAAGGGCAAACTTAAACTTAATGCAATCCCACCTTGATCCTTGGCGCCGCCTCAACTAGAAAATTCTCATGAAAACATTTGAATATCATTATAGAATCCCAAATGAACACATTAGCACAAGTCGTTCGTTTAATGAAAATTCTAACATTTGATGCTAATTTCGTATGTCAGTACCGTGTTGAAAGGAGGGTTATTGATGTTGCTTTTTGACAGATGTCATTTATTTATTTTATTTATTTATTATTTAAGGTACACTAACAGGTTACAATTAATAATAATAATAATAATAAATTCTTTATTGTACAGAACCAAAAATAGTGTGGGTACAAAGGCGAGCTTAATGCTATAAATGCATTTTCTACCAACTAACCTTTGTGAATGGGGAGCCATTATAAGCGGGTGCAGAAATAATATTGTGATCAACAATTATGAAATATAAATACATACTAATTAAATATACATATCCTACATATTAAATAAATATATACATAAATAATAAATACATATCTAAGTACATTTAATACTTATCAAGCACAAATTTACAATAATTCATATGGTCGGAATTGCAAACCAAGGGCAGTGTACACGGCATGCTACACATAGCTACTTGGATGATTAGAGTCAACAGTGTTTTTCAGTTTTAAAATTTTAGGTTTCATCCATTTCATCATTATCAATATATTAATACTATATAAGAGAATAAATATGTTAATTAACATAATGGTTTGTTTACATTGTTGTATACTTTATAGTTTATATTATATTTGTTTAAAATGTATTTTAAACAATTTTATGTAATAAATTCAAAGACCATAATACATTGTCAATTGATTAATTATTGTTTGTTACTTGTCATACTTGTCCTTACTTGTATTAGCCTACAGGCCAGACATCTTAGGCCGCGTTCGTTTTATAGCATTTCTAACATTTCGTAGCAACTTCATAAACCAATGTGAAATGTCGTTTTTGTTAAGAAATACCACTTTTTTAACAATGCTAACATATCTTAAAAAAAACGAGCGGTGAGGCTACTTTCTGACATCAGTATGAGTCAACTAGAGTCAACTTGCTGACTGCTGCGCTGCTGAGCATCTTGTTGCGAAATAAAAAAACACAAAAGGAACTTTGTTAACCAGACTATAGTCGGTCGCAAGATCGAGTCACCATTCTTCTCGTCTCTCTTTCCCATACGTGATCGACCCGGCACCCACACAGTGAATCCATGGAATGCTCACCACCGTTTCTGTGCCTCGGAGAGAGTATTAGGCATAGGACAAAAAAAATGTACTTTGCATTTTTACATGTCAAATTTACAATAAGTAATAATATAATATTGGGCTACATAATTTCATAGCATTCTATTAGGTAGAACGCCATGAAACTACACAAACTTACTTAAATGTAGAGCAGTGCGTTACAATACAAACATAAAATATCATTTTTTTTTTAAATCTACGTGATTTATACACACAATAATAATTCCACACAAAACTACACTTATAATTATAGCTGCTGTAAATAGGCATTGTCATCTTATCAAATAATATACAACTATAAAAAATATAAATGTCACTTAAGATTATAGCTGCTGTAAAGAGGCATTGTCATTCTGGAAGCTAATGCAACACAAATATAAAAAATAAAAATAAAATGTCACTTAAGATTATAGCTGCTGTAAAGAGGCATTGTCATTCTGGAAGCTAATGCAACACAAATATAAAAAATAAAAATAAAATGTCACTTAAGATTATAGCTGCTGTAAAGAGGCATTGTCATTATGGAAGCTAATGCAACACAAATATAAAAAATAAAAATAAAATGTCACTTAAAATTATAGCTGCTGTAAAGAGGCATTGTCATTATAGAAGCTAATGCAACACAAATATAAAAAATAAAAATAAAATGTCACTTAAAATTATAGCTGCTGTAAAAAGGCATTGTCATACTATATAAAATCAAAATCAAAATAATTTATTTGCTAGAAAATATGGTTACATTGCAAGATCTTATCGCTATAAAATTCGCTTCACATGTTTCACCTCAATGGCATGCAAATATTGGACAATTACAATATGAGAAAAGTTAAATTGTAAAACAGTAGGTACATTGAAGCTACGCTCTGACTATATACACTTTAGCATTAGTTATTTTAGATATTCTTTAATTGTATAAAAAAATATATTAAATAATAAAAATACATAAATAATAAAAACACATATATAAGCTATACTATATAAACACAATTAATTTAAATAATAAATGGTTCAACTAATACCAACTTGTGCAGTCGTTATTAAATTGTTCTTAAAAAAATACAAGTGTAGGCTGAATTCTCCAGAAATTTCTGGTAGTCTCATCTCCAACAGTAGATAACTCTGTGTTCTAGGAGCTGTAATAATGATATCTATTTTTTGAATGATATCTCTTGAGTCAGTCCTCATGCATATACGTCAATGTCTATGAACTTGCTTGCCTAAGCAGAATTTAAAATTTATGAAGGCGTCTTGTGCTAGACAGTCCTGGTTTATTTACTAGCTTTATGATGCTTCTAGCTAGTTTTGTAAGTCTGGTATGCTTGAGACATCGACGAGCTTGCCACTTGTCATGATTGGCCTATAGTAAAGTTGGCTAAATGTGAATCCGCTTATTTATAAGCATGGTTTCTGACTACTCCGAAAGGGAAATCGTGAAGATACTTAATAATCTAGTTGTATCGTTAAAGATGTATAAATCGTAAATTTACTTATTTATTTAGGATTTTTTTAATTTTAACGGGTCTTTACGCGATTTACCTTAGAGACATAGTTCTCCCAACGTTTCAGTCAAGTTCGGGAGAAATATGTCTCTAAGGTAAATCGCGTAGAGACCCGTTAAAATTATAAAAATCTATTATGAATGTGGGCGAAAGTTTAAAAAGTTTTATTTAAGATTTATTCGAAGGAAGTAAGGCACAATACAATGTTTTTTAGGAAAATAATGAGACAAAAACTTTTAAACCATATGTATTATTTATTTAAGAACTTTATCTCACATCCAGACGACCTCGTCAGGCGCGGGAAGTGCGGCGTCTTCTGCTGAGAACCTCAAGTTGCGCAAATACGCCAACCTTGGTACCGGTTACGAATTTACGCCATTTGGGGTCGATGGTTCGGGCATGTTGAAAGGATGAATGAAGAGAGATTGACGAACCAGATATATAATGCGAAAGTCGTGGGTATAAGAGGCCCTGGCAGACCTAGACTCACATATTACGACCAAATTAATAAAACAATAGCTGAAGGTGCGTTGAAAAGCCATCGAAACAAAAGGGCATGTATGAAGAGGTTGATGAATGTCGAAGAAGCGAAAGAGGTATGTCGTGACCGTGACAAGGGGCGCTCAATTGTCTCTGCCTACCCCGCAAGGGATTTGGCGTGAAGATATGTATGTATGTATGGGGTCGAGACGAAGGACCAAGGAGTTGTCAAAGCGGCTGACGGAAAAGTCTGGAGACAGGAAGGCAATTGTTTCTGCCAACGTATTAGCCTGGCTATACAGAGGGGATATGTTGCCAGTCTCCTTGGGACTATCTCGGATGGGACGTCTCTAGAGGACATTTTTTATTATTTTAATTCATAACACAAGTAGCTTGGTGTTGTGTTAGCGTTAAGCGTACAGTAGTACAGTATTACTAACAAACTGTATTATTACAAAACTGTTGTATTTATGCAATTAAATTATTATTATTATTATTGTTTTAGCAGCGGCATGGCATGAGCGGCGGGGTTGGCGCGTCATGCGGTGCGCGCCTTACGCGCACATCGTCGCCGTCGCACTCGCCGCGCTCTCACTATCCTTGCGTCTTGTCAACGCCGGTAAGTATCGATTATTTCAAATGTTTCCTATTAAAATCCAAAACCTGTATTCTTAAACTAGGCCTAGACGAGCATTTCACTCCAGTCGCCCCACGTGTAATATTTTACGTCTATTTTTTATCGACACACACGATTGCTCCCTTCTACGCCGTCACTCCATTTCCCGACATTCTACGCCACGACCTACTACAAAGATTTAAAAAACGGAATGCCTTGTTTTTCTTTTTCAGCATTTCTTTTGTTTTTGTCGTGGTGATCTTTGTGTGTTAATTGCTATAAGCAAGATTTGCCTTGATTAAATTAAATAAACTATATTACAACAAAAATCTAAAAAAAAATACGTAGAAATAAAATATTATACTTACAAAAAAAAATACTTCTCCAAATCGCTGTCTTGTGGCATGGTGCCCAATACACTAGCAGCATTTCTCATTTAAATTAAGATACTTAATTTTTGTGAGAAAAAAACTGCCAGCCCTATTGTCACCAGAGACGTCAATGAGCCTAGGAACAATTTCTTTATAGAAAGCTTTCAGCTCCGATCCCCACGGGCCCATCATTAAAGTCTTTAAATTCTTGTATGACTTCTAATACAAATTATTTAGCAGACGACATTTCGAATACATAGGTACGTTCTCGACGGTTGCGCGCAACGAACTAAACGCAAAATGGCGTGCAGAATAGGCCACAGACGAGCGGTATTGACGTGGAGTTCACATACCAAGTGAGTTGAACGTTGGAGTGATGGAGTTTTGGATTTTGGCGTGGTTGGAAATCCAAAAAAAAACTTTTGCTCCATTCACTCCATATACTCCCACACACTGAGCGTTTTAAAATGATTTTGAAGTTTTGGCGTGGAGTGACATGGAGTTGAATGCTCGTCTATGGCCAGAAGTATCATAGTATCATCACGACCGTTTCCCTTTCGGGGTGGTCAGAAACCACCCTTATAAAGAAGCGGATTCACATTTAGCCAACTTTACTATAGGCCAATCATGACAAGTGGCAAGCTCGTCGATGATTCCAGCGTACCAAACTCGAGAAATATCACAAATAAATTAAATGTATTTATTAACATTAATAAATATTTTTGTGTACCGACTAGGAATCGAACCCTGTACCTCCGAGTCTAAATCCACGGACTTAACCGCTAGACCACAAAGGCAGTTGGCCAGATTTAGACGTTTTCTTAGAGGATCCTCCACTCAATTAATACTTCCAGCTGTCAAACGGAGATGCGCCTCGGCGAAAATTCCTTGAATAAGTAATTATCTTTCTGTCAAACCAGTGCTTTGACAGAGTATTCTTAAAAATAGCTGTAGTTGAGTTAAATAGATCCAACTCGGAAAAGTCAACCAGTTTATTAAATTAATTAGCTGCACGGCAGCAAAACGAATTACCTCTATACCTAGATTCACTAGATGTCACTGATAAGCATGTTAGCCTTCTTACGGGTTTTGCTGGAGCACACAAATTAGTTCTAGATAGAAGCTGCGAAGAATAAATTTTAGTCTGAGCTATATTTGAAGACGTTAAAAGTTCTGTACTGCGCTTATGCCCGTAGTCATCTTGAATATTGTTCACAAATATGGAATGTTATCAGGTCTATATATTGAGGCTTGAGAATATCCAAAAAAGATTCATTCGTCATCTCAGATATAAATTCAAGCTATCTAATCGCCCATACGATACTATGTGTCACAACTTACATCTTCTTCCATTGGAAGTTCGACGCAACATCACTGATGTTGCATATTGAATAAATGTAGCAAATGGTACAGTCGATAGTCCTGAGTTGCTGGCTTGTTTGGGTTTACGAATACCTAGGTTTAATCTTCGATGTCCCCCACTCTTGTTCGTACCATATGCTAGTACCAGGTATAGACAGAACAGTTATTTATTAAGAACATGTAACAACTATAATATTCTTGCGGAAGATTTGGACATAGACATGTTTAACTCCAAAGCAACATATATTAGACGTCTAATGACGCTTCATTACGTTGAATCGATCATCGGCAGCAATTCCTAATGAGTGATTTATTTTTCATTATCAACTTACTTCTGGTTCTCTTGCTCTTTATTCCTTAACTTTAAATTTATATGTGAAAACCTTTAATAGTTCTTAGTGAATTTACTGTATATTATTTACTTTAATATTGTCAACTGTTGGTTTTCCATAATGAATAAAAATAAAAATTACTAAAAATAGTATGTGTGCTATCCTACGTCTCTCTAACAGCGGCAGAATTTATTTATTTATTTTTTATTTATTTATATATTTATCGCCATAGGATCCTATCGGAACACTCGGTTAAGTCAATTTTTCTAAATAACAATGCTAAATATAATACGTGGCCAGATATGGTGATACAGTATGGCAAGGTATGGTTAAAAGAACAATGTTTTTATAGTATCCAAGAATTTTTACATTATAACAAATGTAATTAATGACAAATATAATTTTAGTTGTAATTGACATGTTCTATTATTTGCATACCATTATGGTAGGATACAGCTGAACTGTAAAATTGTATTATCCTATATCTACCTGTATTCTGTGCAATAAACGATTTTGAATTTGAAGGAACAGCCCCAATTTCCTTTATTATTATTTTATTCTTATTATCTCTATCTCTTCCACTTCGAAGCCTAATATTTAATATAATATATAATGATGTGATATCTATTACACCTTGCCTTGTAGTTGCTATCGTATCTCTTACACTTATATTACAGAAACATCATGAATCTTCGTTAGATGGCTTCTATTCTTTATTCTTTATTTTGTCACCGTGATGATTTAGTACATAATTTTATTAGGTACGAGTGTTATGTTATATAATTTACTTACTACATATATCTATCGTGCCTGGAAAATGTTATATTCGAGCAAAGACCAGAACTGGCAGTAGGTACTGGCAGTATGATGAAGACACTTAAAATAACTTAAACAATACGATTGATATAAATATAATACATGTGACTCCAAACTTGGGAGCAGTATTCTAAAGTTCTAAGCTATTATACTTTATTGCTTGACATTCAATTTGTTAATTGTTAAATTTAAACTATAATAAGATCGACCCCTAAATAACTCCAAGCCAAATATGATGCGGTGGTGGCTCGGTTGTAAGAACGCGTTCCTTACATCCTACAAAGGTTGGTTCAAATCCACCCGACATGTACCAATGAGAAATACACTTTTCTTACGTACATTTGTCTTAGATTTACAACACCACCGTTCCCGTGCCTCGGAGAGCACGTTAAGCCGTCGGTCCCGGTTTCACTAATACCAACTTGTGAAATCGTTAATAAATTGTCATAATAAATTGACATCATATCCTCGCCAAGCCGTCTGGCCATCGTGGCGAGTGTAGGCCAAATTCTCCAGATATATGTTCTGGAAGGCCCATCTCCAGCAGTGGAGGTCTAGGACGCTGTGTTCTAGGGGCTGTAATGAATGAATGAAAATATGATAATGCTCAGACATATAATTTTCCTATTTAACAATCCATTTGAGAAAGATCAAAATATTGTATCAAGCAGTAAAACATTAAAATGCAATTATAAAAAAATACGTTATCATAATATTTAAACTCCCGGGGGACAGTCTTTGGAAACGTCGAACACCTTTCCCTAAGGAACTGGGTTTATAAACTCTAATGAACTCGACATTTTCAAGACCCTCTACGAAAAATATGCCTAGATTAAAGATAGCAGCTCAGAAAACGGCCCGAGAAATAATAAATAAATATTTCCAGACAGGTCACACAGCGCCATCTAGTTTCCGTGGTAAGCTACGAGGCTTGTGTTACGGAAACTAGATGGTTGATTGTAGTTTATCATCATACTATCATTATACTTTTTTTTTGTAAATACATACATATTATACATATAAACACCCGGACCGAGACAAATTATACAATGTACAACTTGCCCCCGGTGGGAATCGAACCCACGACCTCCCGAGTTCACGGCAACGTTTGTTACCACTAGACCACGGAGGCGGTCATAAATAAGCTTAAGACTTGTAAGGTGATGACTGACCAGGTCTTCTCGCAAGGAAGGTATATTTATTTATTTAAAAGCTTTATGCACTAGGTACACAGGCGGACTTAATGCCGCTAGGCATTCTTACTAGTCAATCCACGTCCAAACCAATAAGGCTCTTCAAACGTAATTTTCTGTTATATTGATCAAGTGTTTAGGCCTAATTTTATTTGGATCTAAACCTCACTGTATTAATCAATCAAGCAGTCATCAGTCCTAAGCACAGGAAATGTTAATCTAGTTGTATTTTTGATCGTAGAAGTCCCCATAGAGTATTAGATTACCTGTAAAATGATTCCTTGAAGAATATTCTCCTACTTTTATGTTGATTTTCTTTGTGATCATATTACCTTCTTATTATTAGTTGTTTACTCCATTTTTGTAAGAAAACTTGTGAATTTATATGTTACTGGCTGTTTTACCCGTCTTTGCCCGTGTAAATTTTCCCAGTAAAGTGTATCCACACATTTTGGGATCAGGCTCGAATTGCCGTCATGCCCAGTCAAGCCGACATAGTGTTAGGGACTGATTTCAGTCATGCGTCTCTGATTGTAGTTGCTAACATTCATGGACCTCGCACGCCACTTATCATCAGGTGGGCGCAAGGTCACATGGGCTAGTATAAAAAAAAAACGCGAAATTAATTTCGTTGCGCTTTATTTTGATTTTGCTAAATATCCTAAGTGAATACCATTTAATTTGCATGGTGTAAAAGGAAAAATAATCTTTATGACATTTATTTATTTATTTAATTAGGATCACCAACAGAGTACACATTGAATCCAATTCTATCAATAGAAGCAAACAGTAAAAAAAACATAAGTAAATGGTACCCCAGTAACAGGTGACCACAACATGTCAAACTACATTCAATTATGATACATTATACACAAGAAAAATATGAAATCTTGATTCTGTACACATCATTATCGCGTAGTTTCACGGAATATTGCGGAGTAGTTTGGTCACCAATCTACAAAGTGCACGTGCAAAGACTAGAGTCAGTCCAGAGACGCTTTCTTCGAATGATCTCTTCCAAATTTGGTCTTAGGCTACAGGGATCGTTTTTCTCACTTTAAACTGTTGCCGCTGTACGAACGGCGCACTATCGCGAACTTAACAACACTACACAGAATAGCCAACGGCTATTTTACTCAGGGCCTGACCAGCACGGTCTATCTAAGTGTCCCCAATAGACCAGTTCGAATCCCTCGCCCTTTCTATGTCCCTAATGCCAGAAACAATGTCGCCTCTAACTCTCCAATCTCGCGTATGTGTCGAAGTTGCAACGAACTTTATGTGTCAGATCCTGTGATAGATATATTTAATATGAAAAAACACTCATTTAAAATTAACCTCACTAAATTGTTTGTCGGTATGCATAATAAATTGTGGAACGGGTTAGGAAGGAAAAAGTAATTTTGTTTCATGTTATTATCTCATTTTGTTATTATTATGTTTACTTTTATAATCTTGTTAGTTATTACTTTTAATTAACTTTTATTTTATATTATTACCATTTTTTGTATTATTCAATGTTGTGTACATTTTTTTAGGCTGGCAAACCCGACAGTATTATTTGTCTATGTATTGTTTTGTTTGTTAGCTGTTATTTGTACCTTACTTCTAATAAATAAATTTCTCAAGTCTGATACGCTAGTATGTATAGAACAGTTAGTAAATACTGTTTATTGTGATACAGTAATATTTTTTTATTACCTTATTATTATAATATAATTATTTTTTATGTAACATTTAGTTACTATTATGTATTTATTATTTTATTAACTAATATATAAGTTTGTTAACGGAATTGCACGGATTAGGAAGAATTTAATTAGGAAGTAATTGTTATGTTTATGCTTGTGTGTGTCTCGAAGGTCATTCTTAGTGTTCAGGTTCTCATGGTGTGGCGTGTCCGGTTGTCGCCCCTTCCTTAGAAGGTCATTGCAGTGGTGGCACGTGTGTCGGGTCCCGGTCCGCACCCTAAGGGCCTGGTTGAGCGGGGGGATGGCTGGCACATGCGTTATGTCCGTGATCGGGTGCTGCTGTGGGGGCCTGGGACCTCTGCCGAACACGTTCAATTTATTGTTCTTAAATTAACAGAGGTTTTTGCGTTTTGTCGACTTTCGGGTTGCACATAGGCATGTCAGTCTACCTTAATTCTGACTTGCCTGGTGGGTTACTGCTGTATCAGGTATTGTATTCTCATAGGTACTGATAACTTAATTTAAAAGGTTATTAATTGATCGTTGTGGTGCAGTTTTGTATATGTTTTATTTTGTAAATCTGATATAGCTGAGTTTTCCTTGCAGACATCAGTTTCATCAATGAATGCATTAAGAGTATTACAAGCTCTAATTAAAAATGAATTTTGTCTGTAGTTAGTGCTCGCCATTGGTATGCGAAAGTGGGCTTGTACCGATTGGTCCGCACTGGTGTATTTATGTCCAGCCGGGACAGCAACAGCAGTCTACTACTCCCCCGATCAGTTTGACCAGGAATACCAAGTCAGCAACCTCACGACGCTTATATAATGGTAACAGATGTAAACGTTGACACGAATGAATGTAGTCACGAGTCTGTGATTTAATACGGAAATTGATATAGGCAACAAAGCCTTTCTGAATTTGTTCGATGCGGTGCCATGTAGTTTGGACTCCACACCTGTGAAGCGTAGTCCAAATGACTTCTAACATATGTGCAATACAAACTCTTTATGGTTTTATTTTATTTTTATTTATTTTACTTTTTAATATAAAATTTTGCTTTTTTATTTTTTCACCATTAACTCATTTTATTTTTCTCTTTTTTTAATTTTGTATATTGTACTTACCAATGTTGTGAATTAATTTTTGTAGTTCTTAGGAAGAGCACTGACTTCTAGGACACAGCCCAACTAGTCTTGGAGTCAGAGTGTTAACTATTTGTTACAAAACTGTTCCCTAAGTTAAGTCCATATTTATAAGGAACAAAAAACATTAATTGTTTCAATAAAATTTATTATTAATATTATATAGTTACATTGATTAAGATGGGCCTAGCGTAAAATTGGCTAAATGTAAAGCCGTATTTAATAGAGTAAATAAATAAATATTTCCAGACAGGTCACACATCGCCATCTAGTTTCCGTGGTAAGCTACGAGGCTTGTGTTACGAAAACTAGATGGTTGATAAACTACATATTATACTTTTTTTTGTAAATATATACATATTATACATATAAACACCCAGACCGAGACAAATTATACAATATACAACTTGCCCCCAGTGGGAATCGAACCCACGACCTCCCGAGTTCACGGCAACGTTTGTTACCATGTGCACTACACCACGGAGGCGTCATTTCTGACTCACAGTAGTTCCTGACTATTGAAGTTTACGATTTTATTGTAAATCCATTATCATTTCTCTGTTTATATTAAAACCCTGAATCGCAAATTACATTAATAAGAATCCATTTTATTACAATAACATTTTCCAAATTTCATCTTTCTTTTCTCATTCAGATTTTGACCTAAACAAACTTGTTAAAATTGATTTTCACATTGATTCAACATTGAAATTGTAAATTGGACAAAATTACATCCGGGCATTTGCTACTGTTAAATATAAAACAAAAACTAATCAATACAGCCACTAGAAATAATACCTGTAATGTAGGAAATGTGCCTTTAATAACGTATCAAGGATAACAGTTGTTTTTTTTTGTTGTATCTTTTTCTCCCGATGGATAATGAATGAGGTGATAGGGAAGGCAAAGGGTCTAGCCCATACAGCTAAGTCTGACGTAATATACCTTTTTTTTTTATAAGTTAATGAGGCTATCATCAAATTCCAGATGTTGCAGAATTTGATGGTTTTCTTGGAGTGACTCGCGGTATTATAGCCCAAACACATCGCTTTGCAATATCATTGTCGGATTGCAATCGGCTGCATTTCCCCGCTGAATGACAATACTGATTCTTTGGGCGAAGAAAGAGCCAGCCCTCTTGTCATATTACATATTAGGTCCTAGGATTAATATAGTACTCGTCGATGTAAGTTTTTTTTTATTATCTTTATTTTTGTGCACCTACTCCTATCTCTAAAACACCCTTATTGTCCGTAAGGCTAACAGGCAGAGAATGTCTAACGGCATTATGTTAGCCCTTTGTGCTATAAACTTTGTAAATAAATGAATTATTATAATAAATATTAGGCATAGAAGTGGAAGAGTCCACACTATACCTATAATGGAAATTGGGGCTATTCCTTGCCTTTATCATCAGATATTTTGTTTATACTTTATTAAATTATTATTAATTTCAAATCATTAAAATTATTGACGTTCCCTAGTCTGTACATCTATGAATCAGTTTTATTCGTAAAAAAGAATCCTGGACTATACCAAAACCGTCTCAGAAGTAAACGTCATCAAAATATAATATACCCATTAGTTAGCAAGAAAGCTTTGTTACATAAAAGTGCTTTAATCATGACGGCAAAAATATATAATAAAATACCGTTGAGACTACAGGAAATAGAGTTAGGAGAAATGAAGAGTAGGGATATGCGGATGGAAACACTGGACGAATTCGTGCGTCGTCTGGCGGCTGGCATGTTCGCGCGCGCAGAGGCGACAGATTTCCCACTTGTGAGAAACCTGGCCCCTCTGCACGCCCGTCCGCCGGACGCCAGACAATGCTACGCTCGTCACCTGCTACCAATCACGGAGTCATAATCCTGCCTGGCTCGTATACTTCAACCTTTACTGGTTACCCCATGCCCTGTCCGTAGTTACGGAAAGCGAACGCAACCTCTGTTAGAAGGCAAATACCTTGGCACAGATTCCCCACTCCCCCCTGCGGGGGGTGTGAGAAGACCCTTCTACTACTTAAATATATACTAAATGACAAGACATACTACACAATCAATGACTTTTTTACAGACAAAAATATAATTACATGACATTTTCTTTCACTTATAATTTATTAATATTAAATTTTAGATACGAATAAAATTGTCATTTATATTTTTTATTGTATCTCAATTTCGTTTATATGTATGTATTTAAAATTAAATGCTATCCATAATTACTAATATTTGTACGCCCTATGGGCAAAGCACTGGTGCACATTTATAACCTAAATCTGTTGTTTATAATATTAACCTGTGTCTAAACAAATAAATGATTTGAATTTGAAATTGTGACTTAACCGAGTGTTATTCCTATGGTAATAAATATAAATATACACATGTTTCGGGATCAGGCTTGAGTTGCCGTCATGCCCAGTCAAGACGGCAGAGTGTCTGATTCCAGTTGCGGTCACATGCTGTGCTTGTATAAAAAAATATGTAAATTTGCCAATCTTACATCCGGACATTTGTTACTATTAATTATGAAACGAAATCAACACAGCCTCTAGAAACAAGATTTATATAAGAGGAGATGTGCCTTCAATAACGTATCATGGATTCTTCTTCTTAGTCGCTACACTCTTGGCAGAGTGGTCGTGGTCGCCATTAGAGTGCTAGTGGCACGCTTAACAAGCCGCGCCACTCCTCTCGGACCCCGGCTTTCCTAGAGCACTCATGTAGGGGATGATCCATTGCAACCTTCACCTGATCGGTCCATCTCATCGGAGACCTACCACGCATCCTCTTGCCATCGACTTTCCCCTGGACTACCAAGCGCTCGATTGATGTTTCTCCACGCCGTAACACGTGTCCGAAGAAAATGAGAATGCGTAATTGTACAGCCGAGGAAAGGCGCTGTCTGATCCCCAGTTCCTCCAGTATGGATTTGTTTGTTCGGAACTCCGTCTATGATATGCCCAGCATTCATCATGGATAATAAAGTACAAAGGCGAACCCAATGCTCATAGACATTTTTTCTCAGCCAAACCTTGGGGACAAATTAGAACAATTGTAAATTTCTTATATATAATAAATTCAACAACTTAATAATAATTATATATATATATATATAAAACTAGCTAACCCTTATAACATTCAAACTATCCGTTATACTATATATTAATATTAATTAAGACACATTTTTATACATCACATTCTTGTCAGGTCTAACTAAACTTAAAGGGGGATCCAGAAAATGTACTATTTAAACTTGTATTTAAAGAAATAAAATATTTTTGTTTATAAATATTGACCGCAACAACCTTAATATAGTTATGAAATAATTGTTAATTAGAGAAATAAAGCTAAAAATTAAATTATTATTACAAATAAGAAAAAATAAAAAAACCCTACTTTCATAACCTAATTTAAAAATAAAACGAATCCGCGCGGCATGGTGGCAAGAGCGCGGCATGGTGGCAAGAAAGCTGCTATGCTGATTCTCTGGGCGAGGAAAGAACCAGCCCTCTTGTCACCAGACAATGGGGTGTATCAGGCAAAGCTTTTTGTAGATGTCGCTAGCGGCACTGGTACCTTGTTTACACCTATGACTGATCATTTTTTAAATTTATTTGTAGTTTTACATTTTTATAACAGAAAAATGTATTTTAACTTAACGTTACCTTAAAAGACGAATTAAGTAAGTGAACACCGTCTTTAAAATAAAAAGGTTGAATTATTAGAATGGCAATTTTGAGATCACCATATCTTTGCTTTCGCTTGGAAATCTCGATTTCTACACTTAAAAGCTGCTCACTTTTGCATAATATCCAGGAAATATTAAATTTCGTAATAAAAATACAATTTTTCTATGCAACTGACAGTTATATTAGGTACTGGTGCATCCAGGTCCTAAGTTGGTTGCCTGGACGCGGGGTGGAAGGAATACAGGATGGTGAAAGACTCACGTGCAGGGTGGTTCGGACTCCTCTTACTTCCTATCCCAAAGACTACAGCGGCGCCGCTTCTTCTTTCTTGATGTGAACACACTTTGCACAACACCAGGAATAGGAAGGACACTAGCACACTTCACACTTGCTACAGTAGGGGCTTGAAGAGCTACAGTTTTGCATAAAACGACACAATACAGAGGGGACGTCTACAGTGACATCTACAGACTACAGTGTTCAGCGTTGAACTTTCTTCAACGACTTCAGATTGACGACTCGTAAAATAATGGCACTGACACACAGTTAAGTGTTGCCAGATATATAAAGGTTTCCCTTAAAATTGGGAAACTACAGTTGAGAGTGAACATACTCCCCGGGAAGAAATAATTAAATTTCTTAACTACAGAGATATTAACCTAATAAACTACATAAGACGCATACAAATAAAGATAAAGGTAGTGAAATTAAGCTAATTACAGTATAAAATAAAAAAATACAGCTAATGTGGCAAAATGCAAATTTTGCCAACGGGACGTTTAACCGACCCTACAGAGGTTTTTAGAGTGACCACTCTTACTACCCCATCTGAACTGGTATGTAAGGCTGTTACCCGACCAAGCCTCCAGTTTAGAGGTGCTAAGTCACCCATCAGGTACTTAGAACGTTTAAGGCGCGTTCTGAAACATTTAAGGATTACAGTACAAATTGCCTTACAAGATAGATTCCATTCAATAAGAGAAATAGAACCAAGTTGTTTAGAAGATGGATGGCGACAATTATACAGAGAACGTAGAGTCATAGCATTTAAGTTAGCAAGAAAGCTATAATTACAGATTAAACCAATATCAATTTGAGATCGGGCTGTGACTACATTACAGAAAGGTACAGATGAGTCACCTACAGAAAGTTCAGAGACAAGATTAACAATGTTATGTTTAGACCAAGTGTGGGGATCGCCAGCCAACCATGGAGGCAACCACCACAAGGCATGCCCATGAAGTTCACGAGGGGACAGCCCTCGCGACGCAACATCAGCAGGGTTTAATGCTGAGGGCACATCTCTCCATACAGCAGGGGAACAATTGGATAAGATCTGAGAGACTCTATTACCCTCAAAAATCTTTAAAGTATGTACTGGTGTACGTAACCAGGACAAGACAATACTAGAGTCGCACCACGCACACACGAGCTGCAACTCTAAAGTATTTAATACAGAGATACAGTATTTAAGTAAAGATGACAACATCAATGCACCACAAAGCTCCAACCGAGGTATGATAAACTTTGTTTTAATAGGAGCGACTCTGGACTTAGACATCAACAAGTGAATGTCAATCTGACCATCACCATGCTGCACACGGAGGTACACCACAGCAGCGTATCCGTGTTGAGAGGCATCACAGAAGCCATGCAATTGAATATTGTGTACCGATTGTGGAAGAATAAAACGGGCAAGTTTGATATTTTCCAGTTCAGAAAATTCAGATAAGAAGGAAAGCCAGTATTCCTGCAGATCAACAGGAAGTGGGTCATGCCATTCGAGACTAAGAAGCCATAGTTTCTGCATACAGCACTTGGCAGAGAACATAACCGTAAGCCAACCACATATGTCATTAAAACATGCAATGTTAGACAACATAGTATGTTCTGTGGTTCCTAGGTTCTTATCGCGGCTATGGCAAGTAAATACAAGAGTGGGATTCCACTTCAGACCCAGCACCTTGATATTCCTATCACCTTCAGCTTCAAAAGTCTTTGATGACTCACATAAAGAATCAGACAGGTCTGAAAGAAGTTCAGGATGTGAGCTAGCCCATTTTCTTAATTGAAAACAAGCCTGGCCCAGTAAAGCATTAAGTTCGCCTCTATACAGTTTTGCAGATGCTATGTCAGGAGCACTGCTGACTACATCGTCAACAAATATGTCCTGCTTCAGGATTTTACTTGCACAAGGATGGGACACATGTCCCTCCTCTGCTAGACCGATACATGAAGGTTCAGATATGTTATCTACAGTCTTAACTTGCTGGAAACACTCATCCATCATTACATGATGCGACATCAGAGATGTTTCTACAGAAGCCATGTTGGCAGTGCTACCAATCACGACCCAACCAAATACAGTGGAGTATGCCGAAGGGAGCTCCCTTGGCATAGATATCTTGTTACCGAGATAAATGTCATTATAGACATCACTACCTAGTAAAATATCTACAGATTGAGGCTGATAAAATGTATCATCAGCTAACTGGACATTCTTATACTCCTTTAGGATTTCAGGAGAGATAGGAAACGAAGGCATATTGCCTGTAATACGCTTCAGAATTATAGCCGACACAGTGACTCTATCTTCAGAGAGACGAGACTTCAGATGAAGTGTAACAACCCCGTTACATGGGAGTGGCTTCTGGGAGCCAACACCAGATACAGATATGTGGCTACGCGAGCGTGCCAACTGCAGGTTTTGAACACAGGATTCAGTCACAATACTGCATTGTGATCCTGGATCCAAAAACAAACGAACAGGTTTAAGACTGCCATCACCAGTAGTGGCGAGGGCTACAGCAGTGCCAAGAAGAACATTTAAAGACTTGTGCTCCTTGGCATACAGAGGGACTACAGCAGATAGAACGCTATCAGCTGGTACAGATACAGCAGGTGACAGGTCTGAAGGACCCTCACTACAGTGACCTACAGGGTTATCCGAGGTGCTCGGAGAACTTACCACAAGATTGGTTACAGGTTTGGTTTTAAAACACAAAAGTGTATGGTGTTTTCCTCTACAGACCTTACACTTAGATACAGATGTACATTCAGAATACCTATGATCACCAAAACAATTAAAACACATACCCTTACTTCTAGTGAAAGAGTTCCGTTCTTTAAGAGACATTGCCTTGAACTTATCACAGGCATAAAGCATGTGCTCCTTTCTACAGCACGGACACTCAGCAGCTATTACATGGTGAGATGTTTTAATGTTCCTACTAGATAGCACCTTCTCATGTACAGACGGGTTAGACCGGAAAGGTGTGGTTACAGAGAACTCATAAGCCTTACAGCGTAACTCCAGAAAATCTAATAGAAATTTATATGTTGGAATCTCATAAGGAGATTTTAAAGTTAACTCGAATTGGTTACGAATGTCAAGGGGTAATTTCTTAAGAAAAATGTGCAGTAAAATAAAGGACCAATTCTTAACTTCAAAGCCTAAGGCCTTGAGCGCTTCAGTATTCTCATAAATAACATTAAGACAACCTCTCAAGTCTGACTTAATGTTACTTATTACAGGAAGTGACAACAGTGACTCCAGATGGTTACTCGCAATAAGCCGCTTATTGGAATACCTAGATTGTAACAAGTTGATGGCTACAGCATAATTCTGCTCAGTAATTGGAAGGTGTTTGATGAGATCAAGAGGTTCTTTAGAGAGGCAAGTCAACAGGTAGTGGAGCTTGCAAACCTCGCTTACAGAATCATCATCTATTACTAAGCTTTTAAAGAGATTATAAAAGTTTGTCCATTGTGTAATGGTGCCATCAAAATGTGGTAAAGCTATTTTTGGTAAGTTAGTACTTACCCCACTGGATTGCCTTTTTACAGGTACAGGCGATAATCTTTTTAAAATTACCTTTATCGTATGTACAGACGAGTTATAGCGACAATATTCTTCATTGTGTTTCGCGGCATCGAATCCAGCCTTCTTTGCCGCTTCAACCGATACGTGACAGTCGAAAAAATTATCGTAAAGTTTGTCGACTTCTTGCGCACGCACTAGGAATTCTTCCAGCTGGTCGATATCCTCGCACGCAGACTGTGCACAAATATGCAGTTCGTCGATGCTTTGCTTCACTAAACGATAACGTATTTCGACAGACATTTTTAAATAATAATTGAAGCGCAAAACGAAACAAAATAAACAATGTTACAGGGTGAGATTTGTAAACAAACCGGCAACTTTCTAACTGACAGCTGACAGTTCGGAATGTCACTATAACCACAGACAACTCGAATGATAGACCACTGACAATCAAGTTTTACAGATTTTGAAATAAAAAATAAAACATAGACGACGATTGTCTATGAATTATGATTCATGCTAGAAACGAAAAAAAACAAAATATGATTTTCGTCTTACCCACCTACAGAATAACGAAAATTAAAAAAATATCGAATTTGTATGCGTTTTATGCAGTTTTTACAGGATATGAATACAGTTTTATGCCAAGGACATAAAATAAATAAAATACAGATTACAGTAACATTAGCAAGCGTAAAAGGGGTGCTTTCAGGATGATTTAGGATAGGAAAAAAAGGATATCCCAGGTTCGAAGGGCCAAAAAGAAAATGGTGCATCCAGGTCCTAAGTTGGTTGCCTGGACGCGGGGTGGAAGGAATACAGGATGGTGAAAGACTCACGTGCAGGGTGGTTCGGACTCCTCTTACTTCCTATCCCAAAGACTACAGCGGCGCCGCTTCTTCTTTCTTGATGTGAACACACTTTGCACAACACCAGGAATAGGAAGGACACTAGCACACTTCACACTTGCTACAGTAGGGGCTTGAAGAGCTACAGTTTTGCATAAAACGACACAATACAGAGGGGACGTCTACAGTGACATCTACAGACTACAGTGTTCAGCGTTGAACTTTCTTCAACGACTTCAGATTGACGACTCGTAAAATAATGGCACTGACACACAGTTAAGTGTTGCCAGATATATAAAGGTTTCCCTTAAAATTGGGAAACTACAGTTGAGAGTGAACAGGTACCATCTATCACGCGCCATCTATCGTGCCATTGTATATGATGTACTTGTATGTATAATTGTATGTATGGTTTATGTATGTTTATGTGTTTAGGTATAATGTGTAGTATATTAGAATTAGATAGTAACTTATTAACTGTATCATTTAAATTTATTTTTTTTTCATACTGCCTATCACCTTACTCGATCCCCAAGGTTAGCTGGTAAAGAATGCCTACTGGCATTATAGCTCGCCTCTGTACTATTTTAAGTTCATTAAAGAATTTAAATAAATAAATACATATCGTGATCAAAAGCTAGTGACCATTAGACGCCCGTGATGTTTTTTTAAAATGTTTTAGCGCTTGGAACCCACGGGCCTAAAGTCCACAGCAAACGGCACAAACACGAAAATGAAAACAACCTTAATTAATATATTTTTTATTTTATTTTCTAGGTCCAATGGGCCCCGGAGTTCCAGAGAACATAACTGTGACATTTCTCAATCCGACCACCGTGCGGGTGTCGTGGTCCACTACCGCAGACCTCGTCGAGAAGTATGACGTCACATACAAGCCTTCAGATGCCAGGTGTGTTGAGACTTTAAGACCTTAATAAAAAAAGTTAATTTAAATTTAAAAAATAGCTAGGTATTGTAGGATAATGTTTGGAATTGTACAAAAGACATGCGAAGCATGTGTCAATGTGTTTTAATTAGAACTAAGATGTAAAGTAGTTGGCCATTTGGCCATTAGTGTAGCGCAGTTTTGGTCAGATGGCGCTGCGGAAGACAAATGAAAAGGAAGATCCAGCATGTCATTAAGGTACACCACAAAGAAGGTTGGCCCCAGAATGCTACCTTGTGTAACCCCAAATTTATTTCCGGCGTGACCACTAAGGTTGGAGTCGTTCGGTGGAGTTCGTCAGCCACACGGACGCTGTTTTACGCGCCCACCCCGAAAGGGAAACGGTCGTGATGATACTTTACTTTCTAAAACAAGAATTACTGACCAATATATAAAATTAGGTTTGTAAAGTGTTGTTTGGGTACCTACTTATTGTTACTAATACTTGTTGTTACACTTAATTACTTTTATTATATTGTATGATTCTTAAGTTGTAAAACGGGATCAGTATACAAATGCAATTGTTATTTCATATCTCATTGTTATTGTACTGATTTTGTTGGTTCTTATTTTTATTATTTTTCATTATAGCTAATGGTGAAAATTTGTAAGGCTTTGAGATTAGATATTTTATGTATACATAATATTGTAAAGGCTGTAAATTTTCCTACGAATAATTAAATAAATAAATAAATAGTTGACACATACGGATAATAGGGTTATTATAAGAGATTGTATATACAAACTTGACCGCCTCCGTGGACTAGTGGCAACAAGCGTTGCCGTGAACTCGGGAGGTCGTGGGTTCGATTGAACAAGTTGTACATTGTATAATTTTTCTCGGTCTGGGTGTTTATATGTATATACACACATCAAAAGTGTCTAGGGATCAACATATATTTTTGCAATAACTTTTCTCCTGATTGATATTCATTAAAATTTTCTTTAAGGATTGATCAAATAAAATGTTTTCGTTTGTCTACAGTAACGATAAACCAAGTCACCTTTGCATTAGTAAAAAAAAATGCCATTTTCCTAATAAAGGGATTTTTGACATTTGAACCACTAACATTAAAGTTCGAAAAAAAGACTGAAATAACAGTTTTTTTTTTAATTTTATTGGGTAACTTAAACAATTAATAATCCGTGTTTCTACCGCGAACACTAACAACACAAGAACATCGGTTTGGCATACTCAAAATGAGTTCATCCAAATCACGCTGTGGAATGGCCGCCCATGTTCGTTGCAACAACAAAAAAAGGTATTCTTGCGACTGGATACCCTCCATATTCGGCAGAGCTCTTCTCTGAAGAATATCCCATGCATGCTCAATCGGGTTCAAGTCTGGCGACTGAGCAGGCCAGGGCAGGACATTGATGTTAGCTGCGGCGAGAGTCTGTCTTACAACTCTTGCGGTGTGCGGTCGTGCATTATCATGCATTAACTGAAATAAGGGACCGATATGCACTTGTAGAGGAACGATGACGTCTGATACAACCGTCTCAGCATAAATTTGAGCGTTGAGGTTGCCTCTGATCCAAATCAACTCAGTTCTTCCGCCGATCGAAATACCCGCCCATACCATGATGGTTCCACCACTATAAGGATGGACTTCCTGGCAGGATTTTAATCGCTGTTGGCGTCCAGGGGTTCTCCAGTGTCGTATACGTCTTGTATCCGGCCTCATACCAAAACGAGACTCATCAGAAAAGCACACGAAACGCCATTGTTCTTCTGTCCAATTTCTGTGTTCAAGAGCCCATTGATATCGAGTCCTACGATTGTGCATTGCTATAGGTGGTACCCGTAGCGGTCTTCGGGAATGAAGGTTCACTTCATGCAAGCGGTTTCTGACTGTTTGGTCGCTAATTAAGTTCCCTGAAGAGCGATGAAGGCTCACGGCTAACATCATGGCGGTTATTGTTGGAGTTCTTCGAGCTGTGATTTGAATGTATCGGTCTTGTCTCCGTGTGGTGCAGCGATACCGTCCTCCATGGCGCTCAGCCACGGTACCAGTGGTTCGGTAACGTGTCCAAAGTCGACTGATAACACTCTGACTTGTATTCAGAGCTAAAGCCACAGTACGTTGCCGGGAACCAGCTTCTATCATTCCCACGGCTCTGATCATTTCTTCCCTGCTTAAATGACGTCGCCGCTCCATAATAACGTTGGTTTTAATCAGTAGTAGGGAAACAGTAGCACTAATAATGTCTTCAATGCGTCTTATGTTTTTATAGGGAAAATATTGACAGCTGATTTTCATCTTTTACTCGAATTTGATTGACAGTTCCTGTTTTAAATTATGAAATGCACCAAAAAGGATCCATATAAATTTATAAAATCATAAATTTATTACAAAGCCACATCTCAATCACAAGAAATCCGCATAAACATGCTTGATCCCTAGACTTTTTTGATGTGTGTATTTACAAAAAAATATATAATATGTAGTTTATCAACCATCTAGTTTCCGTAACACAAGCCTCGTAGCTTACCACGGAAACTAGATGGCGCTGTGTGACCTGTCTGGAAATATTTATTTATTATTTAAACTGTGTTGTTTTTATACAATTAGGGACAGATTGTAAGCTTTTGTTCACAAATTAGAGTAAAGAGCTTAATTCTCGCCCTTTCAAGTTTTTAATTGGGTTTAATTTACAAAACTTTGATTTATACTCGTACAATGACCGAGACATAATGTATGATGTTATTTTACATTTTTATTTATAATTTAATAAAAAATAAAAACCGTATATTTTAAAAATAAAAATTAATTGTGTATTCAAAGTCAAAGTCAAAATATCTTTATTCACGTAAACCTGTAAAGCCTGTAATAAGGTATTTATGAAACGTCATTAATTTCATTATTTTGAATGATTCTACTCCTGCTAGTAGAAGACTAAGCAACAAAGTGGTCCAATAAGTAAGCTGTTAGCAGAAGACCAGCAGCTTAGCAAATTCCAGTGACTTATGTTTAATGTGACTGAGAAAGGAAAACTCAGCTATATCAGATTTACAAAATAAAACATATACAGAACTGCACCACAACGATCAATTAATAACCTTTTAAATTTAGTTATTAGTACCTATGAGATAACAATACCTGGTACAGCAGTAACCCACCAGGCAAGTCAGAATTAAGATAGACTACATGCCCATGTGCAACCCGAAAGTCGACAAAACGCAAAAACCACAATAAATTTAACGTGTTCGGCAGAGGTCCCAGTGTTGATAAATAAGGATACGATGGTTCGGGTAGTTATGTTTATTACTTTCGCATATTATAGTCAACAATATAAGCGCGTGACGTATCTTCTCCTTTTGTTTTTGTGGAGAAATAAACGCTGAATATCTAAGTACATATACACATCTTTAGGCCAGATCCCTTGCGGGGTAAAGACAATAAAAAAAAAAAAAACAATCATTTATTTACTTTCCAGTACATATAACTTATTAAATAGCCCGCCAAACTTTAACCACAGTTTGGCGCGAACCACTCTCCCCCAACCCGTCCGCCTACAGGTACCATCAATTTAAGTCTATCTCTTTCTTAGGATCAATCAATCATCACATGAAACGCCACTTCACACGATCACGACATACCTCTTTCGCTTCGTCGACATTCATCAACCTCTTCGTACATGCCTTTTTGTTACGAAGGCATTTTAATGCACCTTCAATCATTGTTTTATTTATTTGATCGTGATATGTGAGTCTCGGTCTACCAGGGCCTTTTTTACCCAATACTTTCGCATTATATACCTGGTTCGTCAATCTTTCTTCGCTCATCCTTTCAACATGCCCGAACCATCGGATCATGCCTTTCCTTATATTTTTCCCTATACTATCTGTTATACCTACCATTTTCCGTATTTCGACGTTATGTATGCGGTTCGCCAAAGTGATCGCATATCCGACGCAACAATCTCATTTCTACTGCATTAACCCTACTCTCATAATTATTTTGACATATCCACGTCTTGCTTCCATACATCAGTATTGGTCCAAACATGGCATTGTGCCGAGCTTTATCACTGACATTTCGACTGCCGATCAGTGACCCCAGGGCACCGTTAACACTATTTCCCGCGTTCACTCTTCTTTCAACATCCCTATCATACTTCCCATCCGCAGTGAAAACAATGCCCAGATATATCATTTCAATTAACTTGTTCTTTCATCATCAATCTTTATCGTCACGGTTGTCATCTTTCTTTTTTTACATTTCATAACTAAATGATTGCGTTAAATAAATAAATAACATTTCACAACATTTTTTCCGTTAACTTCGTATTGACAGTCTCTATAACAATGATGTGTCATATACTCGTATGTTCGCAACAGTTTTAATTAAATTCATATAACCCATTCCTGGTTTGGAGTTGAATTATGGGACACTATATCTTACACATATACCTAGTCTTGCCTACAATATTGTAACAAGCAAAGATAGTTTTCTTTATTACATAATAATGTGCGTTTGTATATCTACACTATAATAATATTACGAGTATAAAGAGGAAAGATTTGTATTTTTTGTGTTTGTGTATGTTTGTAATGAGTTAACTAAAAAACTACTGTACCGATTTCAAAAAATCTTTCATCATTAGAAAGCTACATTCAACCTGAGTAACATGGGCTATATTTATTGCTAGAAAAGATTAGGGACCCTTACTAAAACTTTAGTAACGTAACCCAAGGTGTAAAAAAATGTTATAAAACGTCTGTCGTCGCATGCGCTGCGGAATCTATTGATAATATAACAAAAGTATGTTCTACAATATTAAAGAACATATCAATATTTACAAAAAACTTCTCGTTACCATATGTCCAACTATTATCGTTATGTCAAAATAACCACTTTTTGCATTTTAAAAGTTGATGGAAATACCGACCAAAATTAGACCATGTTACTCATACTTCTGTTTAAATCATTATCCAAATAAATCACATTGTTTTCAAGACTGTTTCAATTCATGAAGATTACTTTTTGAATGGTTCAAATCGGCTATTCCATTCAATAGATATTACGAATTTAATAAGTCATAGAAATAGAAAAAAATATATAAAAAAAAAAATATAAGACCATAAAATCTAAATATGACATGCCTAGCGGGTACCTAAAGGTTTTTTTTGTCGACGGACATTACGAACATTACACGGGCAACGCCGCCCGGGTCAAACAGCTAGTAAATTAATATAATAGTGGTGAGAGGTACCGACAATCTTGAAAAACTTTTAGTAGGTACTTACTTACTTGACTTAGGTGATTGACCATCTAAACATAATAATAAAATAACTTTATTCGAAGTCAAAGAGTTCAAGTTTACATTTTATAAGTAAGTAGGTATAAAATAAATATTTAACGCAGATCATAGAGTGACGTAAACTATCCACCAGCATTTGTAAAACCCTGCAACCCAAACGAAGAGTACCTGTGTTCCGGGAAGCAGTATTCATTGAGTGCGGAATGAGTGATTCGATATGTATTTATACACCCAAGAAACTATGATGGAATAAATAGATATTGAATGAACTTTAAGCAATAACAATAATATTTTTATTTTTTTTATTGAATAGATAAAATATAGTATTTATATAAATGAAATAAGATACATATAAGTAAGATAAATATATATTAAAATATACATCCCAACACACCAAGCCTTCCACTGCGCTGAGGACCGCAATCACTGGAAACGGCTGGTGGATGGACTGCGACGGAGTCACGATTCCCAACAGTGGTACCGATTAAGGAGAAGGATACGGGGTGACTTTGTATGGTCTTAGGTTAGACTGATATGTGATTCTAATAATAGACATACATAACTATTCCTTGTAACCAAATGTCAGAAACGACTTTTTTTTTACTTCTGCGTCCAAATTAACGATTTTTTTTTTCTATTTTTTTTTCTTGTTTTTATTATGGCTTTGGACATAATAATTTCCATGCCAGCCCTAATGTAAGATTCCGACAGCTTACAACTCACGGCACCGCGCGCCTCCTCCGTCCACACAGACAAACCTGTAGAGACGGAAGGGCCGCGCGAATCCGAACCATCTGCAAACTTCGAAACCTAAAGCTACTTAAATGCTAAATAATTAATTATCTCTACAAGCTAAATAAATATTTACAAAATTAAATAGCATTCTAGCTGAAGCAGACGTTGGTTCAGATAGAATGCTATTAAATGCACCGACCTCTTCCACTCCTAAACCAAGTTTCGACAACAAAACTTTTCTCTGAGCCTCGCATCGGCCACATTCTCACAACAAATGCATTACATCCTCGACATTTTAAAATTAACAATTATAATATAAAATATCCAGTCTTCATTATATTAAGTCAATTATTTTAAGCTTCACAAATTTTCTCTCGGATTATCGATTGAACAATTTCCATTGAGCTGATTCTCCGGTCAAGTTATACGTTTCGATTTATAATAATTGGCATTTAGCTAAAAGTTGGTGACATAATTGTCGATTCCATACCTAAAAAAAAATGATTTTCAAATTTTCAAAAAAAAAATCGAGGAAAAGCTCCGCTTGGCGACGAGTGACCCTTTAAGTAGAGTATATGTTGCTCAAAGGGTCAGCCTCGCTGTTCAACGGGGAAACGCAGCGGGTGTCCTCGGTACGCTACGCCCATCAGGCGGTTATAATTTTAATTTTATTTGTATTGTAGTTTATTATATTTACAATTTAGAGCAATATGTTGGCTCGAAGGTTTGCACGTTGCCCAAGACAAGTTAAAATCACTGTTTGTTGCATACTGCCAGGCGTTCTACACCAGTCATCTCTGGAAAATATAATAATGCATTTAGATGCATTATAAAGTTGCCCTGGAGGTGTTGTGCGTCTGGTATGTTTGCTGAGAACATAGTCGACGACTTTTTTGCCATACTCCGCAAGCGCCTCTATACGCTTCTTTTGTGGACCGACTGAGACAATCGGATAACGACATAATTAAAGCTATTTTTGACATAATGTCGTTTGACCTTGTTATTTAGAAATTTATTTAGATTATTGTTATAAATTAATTATAGGTTTCCAGGTGCCTGAAATATCATCATCATTACAGCCCCTAGAACACAGCGTCCTAGACCTCCACTGCTGGAGATGGACCTTCAGGAACATATATCTGGATAATTTAGCCTACACTCGCCACGCTGGCCAGACGGCTTGGCGAGGATATGATGTAAATTTATATGACAATTTAACGATTCCACAAGTTGGTATTAGTGGAACCGGGACCGACGGCTTAACGTGCTCTCCGAGGCACGGGAACGGTGGTGTTGTAAATCTATGAGAAATGTACGTAAGAAAAATGCATTTCTCATTGGTACATGCCGGGTGGGTTGAACCGACCTTTGTAGGATTTAAGGAACGCGGTCTTACAACCGATCCACCACCGCGCTTAATATAATCAAAAACATTTAATTCATTAATTACATCCCCTACAACAGCTCCTGGACCTTGACTATATCTATATCTGGAGTATTTGGCACGTACTTGCCACGCTAGCACGGGTTGGTGAGGTTCATGTCATTTTTTTATTTTTTTATTCATAATTCAATACAAATATTTTTATTTCAGGTATAATCCATATTCTTATATTTAACATATTAATATTACTTTACAATATATATCTATTATTATATAATTAATTATAATTATTATTATCTTCCTATCTATAAATAAACTTAACGTAACTTTCCGCCAGTACTGCAGTCCAGTCTTGCGCAATAGGACCCCACACTGCCTGCAACCACCCTCAGGATGCTATTGCATTTAATGACAATCTATTTACCTTTACACAAATTGATATTATTGGAACCGAGACCGACGCGGACGGCTTAACGTGCTCTCCGAGGTACGGGAACGGTGCTGTTGTAAATGAATGACAAATGTATATAAGAAAAGTGTATTTCTCATTCATGCCTGGGTTCGAACCTACCTCTTTGCCACCAACGCTCACAAATACATTTACATACACGTAACTATACATGTACGTCAGAATTTCCAATAGTCCCAGATTAATTTCCGAATTGTATGCATATTGAAACACGCTGTCAATATATATTGCTATATTGAAATACGTTGAATATTAAATCAGAACAATAAACTCGAACTACTCGTATAATGCTGCGTACACACCGCTCCAACAAACGGTAACGAATTTCTGGCCTTATTGCACTAAAACTCAAAACTACACACATCAAAAGTGTCTAGGGATCAACATATATTTTTGCAATAACTTTTCTCCTGATTGATATTCATTAAAATTTTCTTTAAGGATTGATCAAATAAAATGTTTTCGTTTGTCTACAGTAACGATAAACCAAGTCACCTTTGCATTAGTAAAAAAAATTGCCATTTTCCTAATAAAGGGATTTTTGACATTTGAACCACTAACATTAAAGTTCGAAAAAAAGACTGAAATAACAGTTTTTTTTTAAATTTTATTGGGTAACTTAAACAATTAATAATCCGTGTTTCTACCGCGAACACTAACAACACAAGAACATCGGTTTGGCATACTCAAAATGAGTTCATCCAAATCACGCTGTGGAATGGCCGCCCATGTTCGTTGCAACAACAAAAAAAGGTCTTCTTGCGACTGGATACCCTCCATATTCGGCAGAGCTCTTCTCTGAAGAATATCCCATGCATGCTCAATCGGGTTCAAGTCTGGCGACTGAGCAGGCCAGGGCAGGTCATTGATGTTAGCTGCGGCGAGAGTCTGTCTTACAACTCTTGCGGTGTGCGGTCGTGCATTATCATGCATTAACTGAAATAAGGGACCGATATGCACTTGTAGAGGAACGATGACGTCTGATACAACCGTCTCAGCATAAATTTGAGCGTTGAGGTTGCCTCTGATCCAAATCAACTCAGTTCTTCCGCCGATCGAAATACCCGCCCATACCATGATGGTTCCACCACTATAAGGATGGACTTCCTGGCAGGATTTTAATCGCTGTTGGCGTCCAGGGGTTCTCCAGTGTCGTATACGTCTTGTATCCGGCCTCATATCAAAACGAGACTCATCAGAAAAGCACACGAAACGCCATTGTTCTTCTGTCCAATTTCTGTGTTCAAGAGCCCATTGATATCGAGTCCTACGATTGTGCATTGCTATAGGTGGTACCCGTAGCGGTCTTCGGGAATGAAGGTTCACTTCATGCAAGCGGTTTCTGACTGTTTGGTCGCTAATTAAGTTCCCTGAAGAGCGATGAAGGCTCACGGCTAACATCATGGCGGTTATTGTTGGAGTTCTTCGAGCTGTGATTTGAATGTATCGGTCTTGTCTCCGTGTGGTGCAGCGATACCGTCCTCCATGGCGCTCAGCCACGGTACCAGTGGTTCGGTAACGTGTCCAAAGTCGACTGATAACACTCTGACTTGTATTCAGAGCTAAAGCCACAGTACGTTGCCGGGAACCAGCTTCTATCATTCCCACGGCTCTGATCATTTCTTCCCTGCTTAAATGACGTCGCCGCTCCATAATAACGTTGGTTTTAATCAGTAGTAGGGAAACAGTAGCACTAATAATGTCTTCAATGCGTCTTATGTTTTTATAGGGAAAATATTGACAGCTGATTTTCATCTTTTACTCGAATTTGATTGACAGTTCCTGTTTTAAATTATGAAATGCACCAAAAAGGATCCATATAAATTTATAAAATCAATCACAAGAAATCCGCATAAACATGCTTGATCCCTAGACTTTTTTGATGTGTGTAGTATACGAGGTGTGGCTATAAAATAACGAGACTATTGTTGCAAAACATTTTATTTTAAATTTATACATTTTTTATTATTATCACCTTCACACTATATACACCCCTCCTCTATCCCCACAACGCTCCATACGAATTTTCCATTGTGCAAAACAGTGCTGGAAATCTTCTTCTGTGAGCTCCTTCATGACGCATGCCGCTTTTTCTTTCACAGCTTTAACGGACTGAAATCTTATTCCTTTTAATGCTGATTTTACCTTGGGAAACAGATAAAAGTCTCATGGTGCAAGGTCAGGTGAATAAGGCGGATGGTCTAACACTGGGATGTTGTACTTGGCTAGAAACGTCTTGACAGACAATGCAGAGTGGGCCGGCGCATTGTCTTGATGGAGAACCCATGACTTGTTCTTCCACAATTCGGGTCGTTGTCCTTATTCTTTCACAGAGTTGAGCAAGAACCTCAAGGTTGATTAATAGTTTGCCCTTCTGGAACCCAGTGAAGGTGCACAAGGAAAAAAATGATCAGTTTTTGACGTGGAAGGGCGACCCGGGCGTAAATCATCTTCAACGTCTTCTCGGCCATCTTGGAAACGCTGAAACCAGTCAAAAAGTCGCGCACATGATAAACAATTATTGCCTTTTAATAAAATCCAAAGTTTCATTATCGTTTTTTCCAAGTTTCATGTAAAATTTCACGACGATTCGTTGCTCTATTATTACACTTATAATTTTTCCGGCAAAACAAAACAACAGGCTCTTATAAAAACGAAGCTCACGGCCAGACTAATTTGTTTACAAACACGGGAGGCACCTCATTAGAAAGAGAAGACTTCGCGCTACAAAGCTGTCGGTCGTTCTCGTTTCGCGCATGCATGCTTCTTCTGTGGAATCATCAGTCTCGTTATTTTATAGCCACACCTCGTACATAGGCGAGGTTAATGCCGGTCAGGCATTTTCTAATAACTGACCTTTGAATATCTGCACAGATTTCTCTTCGTTCTTCACAGAACAACCAACTGTCTATCCCTTATCACACTTCTAGCAGATATTCAGATTCTCTCACCTTGTCAGCAGCTCGTTAATGGAACAGGCTACCATTGTTTATCAGACAGGCACCGTCTTTAAATATATTCAAAAAACTTCTTCTCTCTTACTTCCTTAAAAAGCAATATGAATCCTAATCACCTGACATATTATTAGTACCTATATATGTATATATAATTATTTATGTATTTATCTTAATTATGTATTATTATTTTTCTGTTAGGTATTATAGTATTATAAATGTATATATTGTATTTATTTACATATTTTAATTCTAGTTTTTACATTATTTCCATTTTCACACTCTGCTTAGCTGGTAGAGAATACCTTTATTATGCTTGCCTATGTACAACACTTTATATTGTATATTTTGTGTGCAATATTTTTTTTTATTATTATTATTATTTGAGAAAGTGAGAAATCATGGGCAGGGTACAAATAAATATATTACAAGATTCTTAAACTAATACTAGTATACATATACTACATAAGTTAACTACATATACTACACACTTTAAATATATAACTTATTATACTACATACATAAATATAATTATGCCAAAATATCTATATGGAAACGAGACGTGCATATGTCAGAATACGCATGAGAGTAGAGTTAATGCAGTAGAAATGAGGTCGTTGCGTCGGATATGCGGCGTAACTTTAACAGACCGCATACGTAATGATGAAATACGCAAAAAGGTAGGTGTGAAAGAATGCATAGAAACAAAAATTAGGAAAGGCATGCTCCGATGGTTCGGGCATGTTGAAAGGATGAGCCAGATATGTAATGCGAAAGTTGTGGGTGAAAAAGGCCCTGGCAGACCGAGACTCACATATCACGATCAAATTAATAAAACATTGACTGAAGGTGCATTAAAAAGCCTTCGTAATAAAAGGGCGGTATGAAGAGGTTAATGAATGTCGATGAAGCGAAAGAGGTATGTCGTGATCGTGTCAAGTGGCGCTCAATTGTCTCTGCCTCGGATCTGGCTTGAAGATATGTATGTATGTACGTATCTATATTATGATTTTAATGAGGTTTACTCCTGTTTATTTAGAAATAATGTAGTTACTAGACTTTTAATAACATGGCCTTCGTTGGTCCTGGCTGGGTAGCTTATTATTACAGCTTCTAGAATACAGAGTTCTAGAGCTCTACTGTTGGTGATGGGCCTTTGGGTAATTTCTGGAGAATTTGGCCTACATTTGCCACGCTAGCCAGATGGGTTGGCGAGGGTCTGATGTCCATGTTTAATGAGAATTTATTCCGAGGCACGGGAATAGTGGTGTTGTAAATCTATAACAAATGTAAATCTAGCCACCACTGTTTTTATTTATTTATTCGAAGAGAAAGGACAGAGACAGGCAACATAAGAACATAGAAGATAGCAACAGAGTAGAAGCAATTAAAATTATACCCGCCACCAGAATATTTCTCACTGTGAACAATAGTGCACTCTGTGTGCGATACATGATTCGTAAAATATCACCTTGGCCAGGTATAAAAGAAAACAACTGATTTGAATGCATTAAAACTGTTAGGCGAACTCTGAAGCAAACTGCTCACACTTTGCGATCACTTGGGGATCAATCAGCACCGTATCAATGATCATTGGCGTGTGCCGGCGATCCACAGCATGACGGTTACATCAAATACAATAGAAGCAATCGACCAAACAATCAGTTGAAGCGAGAGCATCGTACTCTAACCTAATAAACGTGAATGCGAACCGGAATCAGGTAGTGGTGAGTCGTTGTTGATTTTATTGAAAAGAAAATCCAACCGTTTTCTGGATGACAAAAACAGTTAACGTTGCAACTGGTTTTAAAGTCGTAAATCATTCATGTTGTATGGGGATTTGGGCCAAGTTGTATTTACAGGTACATACGCATATTTAGATACAAGAGATAGATGCATTATTCTAACAAGATTACGATTTATCTTTCCACCTCGAGAATGCTGGGCTGTAGATCCAGTGTGGTGCCCTAAAGGGTGGGGGAGGAGAGAAGGGGTTCTGAATGTCCATTGATTGATTTATATAATAATAATAATAAAATCATTTATTGTCACAAAAAGTATACAGATGTAAATAGGTGAACAATATAGGGTGATGTATTTGTGATACCTACACGAGGTTGCCCTGTAGTGCGGGATATCGGTGCTCTTCCGTGTTATAATGTTACAACAATAAATGATGTGTGTCTTCTCTATGTGTTCGTGATGTATGTGTGTGTGTGTGTGTGAGAGGGTGTGTATGAGATTTATATATGTATAATAACCATTTAAAACTGTGCTCTTAAATAAATAAATAAATATTTCCAGACAGGTCACACAGCGCCATCTAGTTTCCGTGGTAAGCTGCGAGGCTTGTGTTACGGAAACTAGATGGTTGATAAACTACATATAATACTTTTATTTTTTATTTTTATAAATATATACATATAAACACCCAGACCGACACAAATTGTACAATGTACAACTTGCCCCCGGTGGGAATCGAACCCACGACCTCCCGAGTTCATGGCAATGTTTGTTACCACTAGACCACGGAGGCGGAAAGCAAATGCCACAGCGAAATTTATCAAAAAAGTAAACAAATAAAAAATTACGTAGGTACATATATTATCCCTTAATATAATTACTTTTAAAAAACATTCCATATCATCATATGATTGAGGGTAAAGCCAGTCAGTGACTGTGAATATACTATGTGCCATAAAATATATAATAATGCCAACGCCGAATTTTAATCGTTGTGTACGCAGCATTATACGTATTACGAAGGGAACTAGCCGGAAGTTACCCGTAGCCGTGTTTCCGTCCTAGCCGCCCGCCCTACCTGTCATTATGTCAAACTGTCAAAAACTTAATCCTCATTACCATTGTTTATAGACCTCGTGAATAACAACCTCTTTACCTATTCACGTGCGACTCAACAGTTGCCATTGACAAATTAAAACATTGATTTTATATTACTATAGAATCATTTAACATTTATAGGTCAGCTTAACGAAGGTAATTAAATTTAGTTTTAGTTACTTACATATGACATTGACGTTTTGTCGAACTGGCCACTTTGATTGTCATTTTTCTTATAATTGTGTCTGTCTTAGCTTATAGTGTGACAATGCCTATCTACAGCAGCTATAATGTTAAGCGTTATTCTGTTTTTATAATTTTGTTATTTTATTGTTTCTCTTTCCAAATGATGGTTATCATGTACTGCTCCAGATTCACCAATATGTACTATAAAATTATATCGTTTTATATCAATATTGTAAAAATTGACGTGTAAAAGTGCAGAATACATATCTTTTGTCCTATGCCTACTTGCAAAATAAACGAATTGAATTGAATTGATGTCAATTATCTGGTGTTTGGGTAGCAATTCCAAATTCAAATTTATTTCAAATTTAGGCTTGTGTATTTGTGTTTTGAATTTAGTGATTCATTTGTTTTCACGCCACTAGATTTTTCTTCGACATCGGTCTGTTCACAAGTTGTTCCAAGCCGTCTGGCCGGCGTGGCGACTGTATGCCAAATTCCCCAGATATATGTTCTGGAAGGCCCATCTCCAACAGTGGGGGTCTAGGACGCTGTGTTCTAGGGGCTGTAATAATAATAAAATTAACTCTATTGGTATTTAGATAGTAAGTTGACACGGCCTTCTTACAGGCACGATCAAAATATTACAGGTGTAAATTATTTGACGTAAGGATGATTTTGCATTTGGGCCTATCCTGATACTAAATATACTAAAATAATGACGTGTCACAAATGCCTGAAATAAGTTTACGTGAATCAAGGAATTTTGACTTTTTATTTATTTATTTATTTATCTGGAACTCCAACAGCATTAACCGAAAATACAATATTATCAAATTTTACACAATACATAAGGCCATGAATGGGTTTACAAATTATACACAAACATATAAATCCACTGTGAAGACAAAATAAAAATTCAATAAAAAAAAAGTGTTATGCCAAAAAAATTTTGAAAACCAAGACAATAATTAATAATAATAAAGATAATAATAATACAAATCTGTATTGCAAAATAAATATACATCACAATTTAGTTGGTACATAGGTTAGGGCATGTAATAAATCGTACATAGTAACAAAAGCAGTTTAGCTGTGACATCTAAAATAGTCGGTGGACGGTGTTCCAGATGTCATTGTAGGAAAAACATACAAAAACATAAACAAAACAATAAAATACAATAAGACGGAAGAAATATGTATTCATTCCTACTCATCAGCCACAGATAACAAAGCTATCTATCGTGCCACTGCATTAAAAACATAAATAATAATAATAAATTAAAAATACTAATAAGCAGAAGTAAATTGGTTGTAGGACTGTAAATTCAGTGTGTGTGAGCGCGTAAGTGTGTAACCGTGTGTGTGTGTATGCGCATGGGTGTGTGTACCTATGTGTGATCAATTTTTTTTTTACTTAGACTTTGATAGCTTAGCGAATACACGTCTGGCCGTGTGTTATCTAAATCCTTCCAGTTTTAGTCGTAAATAGGTACAAACTTTTGTATGTGAACGTGGCTATTTAAGTTAAGGAATGCTGCTAAGGAAGGATTCAGTTATCCGCCTTAAGCGCCTACTCGTAAGCCTCAAATAATAAAACTCGCAGTCTAGTGAAAGAGAACAAATCACAATTTGTATGAGCAGTTTTCCCTTGAGAGCAATATGCATGGAAAAGTACAGGTATGGCATAAAACTTTCTTTAAATAATCTAATCTAAACCCTTTCAAATGTCCCTCTCGGACCAGAGTAATCTGGTAAGGTAGGGCAAAGCTACGGAAACGAACTGCACATTATGTGGTGCTGCCATAGAAACTACCAGGCAGACCCATACTTAAAGGGTACCTACGCTACCCTTTTAGTGCGTTACTCTACTATTACTAGATAGATAAATTCTTTATTGCACAATAAAAAAAAACAGATTTTGCAGAATGCTTAATGTGTATAAGAGTGTGGCGATCCCAAATGCCATAACTACCTAAAACAGATTATTTCCATTATAATTCAACGAGGAAATGCAGCGAGCGTTTTAGGTACCCTCCTTGGTGGTAAGCCTATCAAATTAAAACTATTCTACAAAATAAACTAAGGACTTACCACCAGGGAGGGTACCTAAAACGCTAGCCGCATTAATAATAATTATATTGTACAGAAATTACATACAGATGTCAGATAAGTAATTAATGTATTTATAATACAAACAAAAAAAAAGACGTGTCATCTTATAATCTAAATAATAATCAACAGGGCTTATGATCTCTAATATGTTTTTAAGCGTTGTTTCTGACCACCATGAAAGGTAAACGGTCGTGATTAGACTTTACATAAATAAATAACGAGGTTTTTTAAAATATATATTTTTTATTTTTGATTAAAGTTTTTCAATGCCTGTACACTAGGCGGGGATTAAATGGTGAAACGGAAACGTGCAGATAACAAGCGGGTCAGAATTTACTTTCTGGGGCTTTTGATATTTGTGTATTTTCCGCACTTTACTTGATAAATTAAGCTTTACTATCACACTGCATCATACAGATGCTATTCCATTTACCCATGTGTACGAGTGAGACAAACATAATTCTTTGGACATGTCCATAGCCTCTGCTATCTCTCTCACTTTAATTCGGCGATCGTCTAAAACCATTTCGTGAACCTTAGCGATGTTATCGTCAGTAGTTGCAGTTTTTGGACGTCCCGAACGTTCATCGTCTCCCAAGCTCGTTTAAAACGTGGTAAATGCTGGTGCAGAGTCCCCGTACACAGAGTCCAACTCATCTTTGATTTGCGTAGGCGTATTACCTTTCAAAAACAAATATTTTATGACAGCTCGATACTCGTTTTTTTCCATTTTCACAAAAATACATCGACTCACTCAAACGACTGTCAAATAACAACTGCGCGTCCAAAATGACTGAAACTTTGGTGAGTACCTGTCAGAAGATGCACAACTACATTCCCTGACTTTTATTGACGAGTGCTGCCATCTTCACGTTGAGGTCGGAAACTTTTCCGAAATGAAATTGAAATGAAATGAAATGAAATGAAATGAAATGAAATGAAATGAAATGAAATGAAATGAAATGAAATGAAATGAAATGAAATGAAATGAAATGAAATGAAATGAAATGAAATGAAATGAAATGAAATGAAATGAAATGAAATGAAATGAAATGAAATGAAATGAAATGAAATGAAATGAAATGAAATGAAATGAAATGAAATGAAATGAAATGAAATGAAATGAAATGAAATGAAATGAAATGAAATGAAATGAAATGAAATGAAATGAAATGAAATGAAATGAAATGAAATGAAATGAAATGAAATGAAATGAAATGAAATGAAATGAAATGAAATGAAATGAAATGAAATGAAATGAAATGAAATGAAATGAAATGAAATGAAATGAAATGAAATGAAATGAAATGAAATGAAATGAAATGAAATGAAATGAAATGAAATGAAATGAAATGAAATGAAATGAAATGAAATGAAATGAAATGAAATGAAATGAAATGAAATGAAATGAAATGAAATGAAATGAAATGAAATGAAATGAAATGAAATGAAATGAAATGAAATGAAATGAAATGAAATGAAATGAAATGAAATGAAATGAAATGAAATGAAATGAAATGAAATGAAATGAAATGAAATGAAATGAAATGAAATGGAAATGAAATGAAATGAAATATCGTTTATTTGCAATAAATACAGTACAGTGGTCACAAAACTTTAGTCAGGTCTACTCACATGTATTCTACCTGCAAGCAGGCGTGCAAATCTTTACTTACATACTAATATCATAATCACAACTACACTAAAACAAAAAACAATATTAAGTAACCTGTTTTGCACTCAAGATAGTCTTTTACACTATAAAATCTATGGTCCAGTAGCCTTTTCGTCAGTTGTAATTTTAGTTTAGGGCCCTGCAATAATTTTATTTTGTCAGGAAGCTTATTATATATTATTATACACATATTAAATACATTTTTCATACTTATGTCTTTATAGCAGGGGGGCTGGTATAATAAATTTAAAAACTTGGCTCTTTTTTGTCTGGGTATTACTTCACACAGACCACCTTCGTATAAGGCAATTACATTGTGGATGACTTTGGTACTCTGCGTGTGGTCCTCTTAAAATTCTATGCTCGTAATTGACATAATTTCAATATGTTTTAAGGTAAAGGTTAACTGATTCACATTCTGGGGTAGCTAAAAGAACCAAGCCCATGTGCCGTGTGAAAGCTATTTGGGTTGATGCGAATTGAATTTACGGTTAATTTTTAATGGGACCATAGGGGTCCAAACGCTAAGAAGTTCTTTAAATAATAATAATGAAATTCTTTATTGCGCACAAAATATACAATATAAAGTGTTGTACATAGGCGAGCATAATACCATGAAGGTATTCTCTACCAGCTAACCTTTGGGAGAGTGAGAGATTAATATTATGGGTGCAGAGTGTGAAAATGGAAATAATATAATAAAAACCAGAATTAAAATATGTAAATAAATACAATATATACAGTTCTTTAAAGAACTGTTTAAGCGGCTGGTTAACGATGTATGTGACAAGAGGGCTGGCAGTTTTTTCCTGCAGCAAATGGGGTTGTGCAGTACGGGAGTGCTGCGAGTGTTCTTAACACACTGTCACATGATCAAGTCATGGGTGAATATTTTTATATATAGTTTAGATATTAGCTTTATTTTTCCCCCTTTATTCCCCTTATTCACACAACATATTCCCAAAGTTTCATCCCGATCGGTCAAGTACTTTTAAAATGCAAAGGGAACATACACACAGACTTTAATCTTTATATATATAGATAGATGAAACATCCATGGTTCCAAAAGACGCAGTATTATTAAACTCCTTGGAAGCTGACATAAGCTTTTATTTATTTATTTATTACAGGAAAACTTACAGCTAGATAACAATATAGATGAATAATATAATAACAAATGAGCCAATTAAAAGTATCCGCCTATAATAAATATAATATTACAGTCACAAAAATATAAAAATAACAAAATAAACAAAAAGAACAAATCCTAAAAATGTACAGAAGCCGGAGGGTTAAACAATTGAGAAGAAAGTAGACGCCTTACTGTTGAAGGCAATATCATTAGCAATATCAATATTGTTATCACCGATCATCTCATTGATACAACAACTAGTTCTAATAATAAAAGTATTTTGTCTGTAGTTACTGTGCACACTTTAAGTCCAGACAGTGTCTCTGATATTCCTGTTTATAGTATATCTATCATAAGTTCCATAGTATTCAAATTCTATTTATTAGAAAGCGACGAAATTGACTCATTGCTCCTTAGTTACAGAGTGGTGCTAGATGTCGCTGGGAACAGTGATGCTGTCATTCTGAGCGGGTTGGAGGCTGACACTCAGTACCAAGTCACTGTCGCTGCCTTGTGGGGCGGACATAAGTACCGCAGTAGACCCATTGTCTTCCGCACGCTGGGTAAGTATTAACTAATATATATGTTAATTATGAATTAATTATTAACTTGACATGTGTAATTTATTTTAGTCTATAAGCTGACACGGCCTCTTTACAGCCACGAATATGTATTAAGTTGACATACCAATTATAATAATTATTATTATTTCGATCGTAAGCTGACACGGCCCCCTTACAGCCACGAATTTACATTTATTGACATAAATATTATATATCGACCGCCTCCGTGGTCTAGTGGTAACAAACGTTGCCGTAAACTCGGGAGGTCGTGGGTTCGATTCCCACCGGGGGCAAATTGTACATTGTATAATTTGTCTCGGTCTGGGTGTTTATATGTATAATATGTATATATTTACAAAAAAAAAAAAGTATAATATGTAGTTTATCAACCATCTAGTTTCCGTAACACAAGCCTCGCAGCTTACCACGGAAATTAGATGGCGCTGTGTGATTGTCTGGAAATATTTATTTATTTTTTATTTAAATATTGTAGTTATAATACAATTTTGATGTATATTTAGATTGTAAGCTGACACAGCCTCTTTAGAGCTACGAATTAATTATTAACTTGACATGTGTAATTTATTTTAGTCTATAAGCTGACACGGCCTTTTTACAGCCACGAATTAATTTTAACTACCTAGTTTTAAGCAAAAACTTGTTTATGGCAAAAGTGTTTTAGTCGGATCCACCCATAGTAGCTGATGGTTATTTTATAATCGAAATAATAGTAAACTATGGAGAAAAAATGTATTGACAATATCCAAGTGAAGTGAAATATTTTTTTATTTGCTAAAACAGACATGGTTACAGATTCGAGTATGGTCTCAGTTTTATAGACAACTCACATATTTCGTCAGTGACGGCATGTAAAATTGTATACAACTATTATAAAAAATAAATTACAAATTTAGAAACATTGGCAGTTTTATAAATCATAAATAATAATTATTGATCCAATAGGTTTCAATGTCAAATATAATTCAATAAATAATTATTCTAGATGTTAATTGTATTGCGTAATTAATAGTCAGGTACATAATTTTCTTTTCTATCATTTAAGAAGTCATTTACGGAGTAGTAACACCGTTCATTTAACCACTTTCGGAGTGTTATGACAACCAAAGGAAATAAATGATTTGATTTGATTAAGACAGACAGTGGGGTCGTCCAGGCCCGGATGTCTAATGGGCCTGGGTTAGGGATGGGGACATTCCCCCGTTCTCCCCGGCAGGATATACGCAGTATATCTTCTCTTCAGTGTGCAAGCGTCGGCCTTTGGACTAGAGTAAGCGCGAACACAATCAGAAACAAAACAGTATACAGTTTGCTTATTTATTGGTGTTTGCTAACATTTTTGGAGATATTTTTATCATAATTATAACATTTTAGAATCAAGAATTGAAATTTTGATATTTTCAATGGAGCGTATCAGGCAAAGCTTTTTGTAGATGTCGCTAGCGGCACTGGTACCTTGTTTACAGCTATGACAGATCATTTTTTAAATGTTTTTGTAGTTTTTTTATTTTTATAACAAAAAAAAATAACTTAAAGTTAAAGACGAATTAGGAAAGCGAACACCGTCTTTAAAAAGAAAAAAAGGTTTTATTAATAGAACGGCAATTTTGAGATCACCATATCTTTGATTTCGCTTGGAAATCTCGATTTGTACAATTAAAAGCTGCTCACTTCAGCAATATAACCGATAAATAATAAATTTCTTAATAAAAATACAAGTTTTATATGCAACTGACAGTTCTATTGGGTACCGTCTATCATGCGCCATCTATCGTGATAAAAAGTTAGTGATAATACACCCCATTAGGCTTTAATTATGATTTTATTTACAATAATTCTGATTAAACTAGAACTTAATACATTGAACAATGTCAAAGCAAATAATGTCGTTAGATGGAATTAAAAAATCGATAAAATCTCTAAACGCCGCCGTCACGAGAAATAATTAGATAAAATCGCATCAGCTGCATCGCGTCCTCCATTTAAACCCATAATCAAGTTAGGAAAACCTATTTTCTATAATATTATAAATTGCCTTCTCAATTTTATTGTATGTATTAAAACAAGACAGGGCAGGATGAACGGTATGACAATCAAAAGTAGACCAATTGGTACAAAATTAATTAGTAAATGACAGTCATTGCCGGTAATGGTCTTGTTCGACGTGTAATTTCAAATCTTTTAATATTCATTCGAAAAATATATATTCAAAATATAATAAACTAAATATTAATATATTATATAGATAGGGATATAAGTCCCGTCCGCGTGGAATGGTGGCAAGAACGCTGGCTGCATTTCCCCGCTGAATTGCAATACTCCCTTTTGTCACCGGAGGAGACGGCAAGACGCGGTGTCAAGAGGCGGGCCTAATGTCGCTAGGCATTCTCTAGCATCTAATCTTTGGGACAAGTCCCCTTATTTAATCCCATATTTGGTTATATGTATGTTTTTTTTGTCATTACTAATTTTTTGCCATAAATGTCCCATGAAACCAAGGAACCACCATAGGTTGAATGACATTATCATTTGACCAAGACTCATGATGGACAGCTTGTATGTATATTATCTTTAGTTTAATTTATGTTTTAGCATTTCTAACCTTATATAATTTAGAGCCGGATAAAATAATAATTACCAAAATGTATAAAAAATAAAAGAGAAACGTAGCAAAAATGTATTTAAAAAAATGGAGAAGTAAAGTATCATTACGAACGTAAACCTATTACAGGCATTTATGAAACGTCATTAATTAAATTTTTATAAATGATTCTACTCCTGCTAGTAGAAGACTAAGCAGCAAAGTGATCCAAGACCAGCAGCTTAGCAGATTCCGGTGACCTGTTAATGTTTAATCTGACTGAGAAAGGAAAACTCAGCTATATCAGATTTTCAAAATAAAACATAATCATATAGAACTACACCACAACCATCAATTATTAACCTTTTAAATTAAGCTACCTATGAGACAGCGAAAGAGGTATGTCGTGACCGTGACAAGTGGCGCTTAATTGTCTCTGCCTATCCCGCAAGGGATTTGGCGTGAAGATGTATGTATGTATTATGATCAGTAATAAAAATAATTATCGGTCCGCAATTTGAAATCAGTTAAGAACCCCTGTTTTTGTTTTATTCTTATCAACTTTGACCGCCTCCGTGGTCTAGTGGTAACAAACGTTGCCATGAACTCGGGAGGTCGTGGGTTCGATTCCCACCGGGGGCAAGTTGTACATTGTATAATTTGTCTCGGGCTGGGTGTTTATATGTATAATATGTATACATTTACAAAAAAAAAAGTATAATATGTAGTTTATCAACCATCTAGTTTCCGTAACACAAGCCTCGTAGCTTACCACGGAAATTAGATGGCGCTGTGTGACCTGTCTGGAAATATTTATATTTATTTTATTTATCAACTCTCGGCGAACAGACTTTACTAAAATACAACAATAGACAATGTTTCATTTTGGATACCTTTTCTATCTCCTATGAGAATACGATTGAATGCAAAGCACTTAAGTGCACTGCTAGATAGATTTATTCATGAGATGACATTGATTTTTATAGTGGTAGGTTTGTACATCCAGCGATGCGTGAAAAAACATAGCAGTAAAAGTATCATCACGACCGATTCCCTTTCGGGGTGGTCAGAAACCACGCTTATATAGAAGCGGATTCATATTTAGCCAACTTTACTATAGGCCAATCATGACAAGTGACAAGCTCGTTGATGTCTCTAGCGTACCAAACTCGAGAAATATCACAAATTATTTAAATATTAATTAACTTTTAATATTTAAATAATTAAATATTGTAGACCACGGAGGCTCTAAAACAATAACTAAGAAAAACTTAAGTGTTGTGAAATATGTTTGTGAAACTTGATTTGACTTAAGAAAAACTTAAAGATAATGATTCCTTAGCGAGGAAATAATTAAGTAGAGCTTCGAGAAAGCGGCTGTATACCGACTAATGATAACTCACAGTGAATCAACTGAACTAAAACAAAAGGTGGTAGGCGGACTGATGGTGGTAGTTTGCCCAGTCTGCCGGGGCGGGGAAGTATCCACCGTTCTTGCCGATAAATCCAGTAAAGTGTATCCACACGTTTCGGGATCAGGCTCGAATTGCCGTCATACTCAGTCAAGCCGACATAGTGTTAGGGACTGATGTCAGTCAAGAGTCTCTGATTCTAGTTGCTGACATTCTTGGATATCGCACGCCACTTACCATTAGGTAAATCTAATATACTACTTATATACAAAACTATATACTAATCAGTAAGTATACACTAAATAGACTACATACTATCATTATATAGTAAAATAAAAAAAAGTAAAGTATCATGACGACCGTTTCCCTTTCGGGTTGGTCAGAAACCACGCTTATAAATAAGCGGATTCACATTTAGCCAACTTTACTATAGGCCAATCATGACAAGTGGCAAGCTCATCGATGTCTCCAGCGTACCAAACTCGAGAAATATCACAAATGAATTAAATATTATGTAAATAAATACATTTACATTGATAAATATTTTTGTGTCTCGACCAGGAATCGAACCCGGTACCTCCGAGTCTAAATTCACGGACTTAACCGCTAGACCACGGAAATAATAATATATAATAAATAATGATCGTTGTGGTGCAGTTCTGTATATGTTTTATTTTGTAAATCTGATATAGCTGAGTTTTCCTTGCAGATTCCTTTCTCAGTCAGATTAAACATTAACAGGTCACTGGAATCTGCTAAGCTGCTGGTCTTCTGCTAACAGCTTACTTATTGGACCACTTTGCTGCTTAGTCTTCTACTAGCAGGAGTAGAATCATTCAAAATAATTAAATTAATGACGTTTCATAAATGCCTGTAATAGGTTTACGTTAATAAAGATATTTTGACTTTGACTTTACGTATACAGGGTGACCAGTAAAGTTAGTGGCTACGGCTTTAAGGGGTAATAGTATGGGACAATTCCAGTGGATATTACTATGAGACCTACTGTCCTAAAGTTAACCCTTTCCAAGATTTTCCTACTTAAATTTTTTTTTTCTATAAATCTTAATGTTGGATATGTTGCGTCAAATATAAGGTATGGCATATTATTGTGGGTCAATGCGGTGAAAATAAATAGAATCTTTATTGGACAAAAACAATGCATTCGTGCTATTCGTAACACACCTCCTATGACTTCCTGTCGTCCTTTATTTATAAAACTAAAATTACTGACTGTTCCTTCTATCTATATACTTGAATGCTGTTTATTTGTAAAAAGCCACCCGGAACTTTTTAAAACTCTTGGGGATAATTGCAATTTTAAAACGCGTTATCCTAGTAGAATAATTATTCCAGCGCATAAAAGTACTCAATATAGCCGAAATTGTTATGCAATGGAAACAAAGATATTTAATCAGCTTCCAGTTACTATAAGGGAGCTGCCACTAAAACTGTTCAAATTAAGAGTCAAACAAATGCTGCTTAATAAATGTTTTTATTCGACAAAAGAATACCTAGACACTAAGCTCGACAAAGTCATGTGACTGAATAAATATTTGTATGCTAGAAATAGCGAAGCATGTGACATAATTGCATATAATAATTTACATCCCTGTACCTACCATGTTTCTGACAAATTAATTATTTCATTTCATTTCATTAAATAGCTGTAATTCCTAAAAAAATATCCTTTTAGTCCATTTTTTTTTGTTTTCCAACAAAGATATTCTAAGGAATACGAATTATAAATCTAATATACATGCGTCAAAAGATAGAATATATCAAGGCGATTCCGGAACTAGAGCAGTGTGTCACTAATTAATATTCAACGTGGTCTGTCAAGGACATTAGCATGGGAAACAAACACGTTTATAGTAGAAATTCCGTAAAAGAACGACCTTCACCGATCGGTTATCCGAATGAAATCCACTTTTTAACCGACTTCAAGAAAGGTGGAGTATTTTTTTTTTCCTGTATGTTTGTTACGCGATTACTCTTTTTATGATTACTTTTTTGTTTGGTAGGCCATACTTTAGAGGTTGTCCCATATAAAATTATTCGTTTTTTTTTTTTTTTGACATTTTATTTAAAATAAAAATAAATAAAATAAAAATCGTTTATTGACACTATTTAACGAATATGTTTATTACACTTAAATTTAGATTGGATGTCCTGACCCCTGTTGTAGATATTTCTGAATGACAGGAGTCAAAAGTCAAAAAGTTAATAAAATATTTCAAAAAAGAAAAAATATATACACAGATAATATTTACGCGTAGGGGTTGCGACAGACTAGGGTAGAGGTTCAATAAAATTAGTTTTTAGAACTAATATCTGTAATTGGCCTATTATTGCACAGCCCGGAAGATGTTTACTGGCCTGGTAGTCTTCGGCTTCTCCAACGTAACTGCAAATTAGTATGGTCCTAGAATGGAGAACACCCCAGGTTATACCCAACAAGACGTGGAGGCCAGCAAGTCCAGTAACCCGGAATCCCCTCCAGTGCACCTGACGCACAGAGCAGTACAGCTAACATTATTATTACCAGATTATGGCAACTCACCCCAGCAGGACCTTCTATGAAGATTTAGAAGTAATTAATACGAGCGATGTTCCTTGTCTTATGGCAGATCAATCCGATTTGACAGCTAGTCCGCCTTTACGTTACTATTTTTTTTTTGGTTCTCTTCTCCCGATGGATGATGAATGAGACGATAGGGAAGGCAAAGGGTCTAGCCCATACAGCCAAGTCTGACGTAATATATCTTTCTTTTTGATGAGTTAATGAGGTCATCATCAAATTCCAGATGCTGCAGAATTTGATGCTTTTTTTGGAGTCACTCGCGGCACCATAGCTCAAACACGTCGGGTAAAATATGGGAGTTGACAGCGCGGGAAAACCGCAAAAAATAAATTGCAACTTGTGCCCCATATTTAAAGTCCAATTTATCGTTTTCCATAATTATTCACATTGTAGCACATTATTAAACAAAACAACACCACTTTTGACCAATAATATCCACAGTAAATTAATTTACAAAATAAAAACTTGCACTTGACATGTCCACGCAAAATGCCGCGAAGGACTCGCCTTTACGTTAATTTTTTAAAACCCTGCGCAAGCGCATGTCATAGACAATTCTCTTTAGCAGGCGTCGTAATAAAATATTTAAATTGTATTTAATTAATTAATTATTGTTTATCTTAGTAAGTAGGTATTTTATTGTAGGATTTATATTAATACAAACACTAGATAATAGTTTATTTATTTTTCCATTAGCAACACGATTCCTAAGTCGTAACGCTACAACCCGACTGTGTGACGTAAAGAAGGGTTATGTGTATATCAGCCCATGTATGTATGTATATATGTATGTATGTATATTTGTATGTATGTATATTTGTATGTATGTATATTTGTATGGATGTATATTTGTATGTATGTATATTTGTATATTATTATATATATTTGTATGTATGTTTGTTCCTTTGTGGCACACTGGAGACCAAACGCGTTGGCCCATTTTGATGATTCTCCAATCATTGGTTTTTTTAACTGTCATCACAGAAACATTAGCCACGAAAAAGAGGATTGTATGTATGTTTACTAATGTTGATAATTATAATAATTATCTAAATATTAATAATGTAGCGACCAATCTGCGTGGGAAACGCCACTCTCGTCGTATGGTGCAGAAACGTGGACACTGACGGTCCTGTCCACAAGTTTAAGGTCGCTCAGCGAGCTATGGAGAGAGCTATGCTCGGGATTTCTTTAAAAGATAAAATCAGAAACGTTGACATCCGTCAATGAACTAAAGTTAGCGATATAGCTCTTAAAATTTGCAAGCTGAAGTGGCAATGGGCTGGACACATATGCCGCAGAACCGATGAACGATGGAGTAGACGGGTTCTGGAGTGGAGACCACGGAAGACGCAGAGTGGGACGACCCCCCGCCAGATGGACAGATGACCTGAGGAAGATCGCTGGTAGGGGATGGATGAGGGTGGCAGAAGATCGTGTGAAGTGGCGAGCCTTGGGGGAGGCCTACATCCAGCAGTGGAGAGACACAGGCTGATGAATATGATGATGATGAATTATAATAATAATAAAAGAGGAATTCAAAAATACATCATGTCGTCATACAGGTGTGGCGATAAATAGGTGCTCAGCTCAGCATATGCTACAGCTGCAGCGCTGATTTTCAGCAGATAATTTCTAGCAGCATTAAGTGTGCTACACAGTACACTGAAGTTTGAAATAAAATAAATATAACTCTACAATCTGTCGCTTTTAAACAAATATAAATATTTGCCAACCCGTCTGGCCAGCGTGGCGAGTGTAGGTCAATTTCTCCAGAATTTTTGGAAGGCCCATCTCCAACAGTAGAAGTTTAAAACTCTGTGTTCTAGGAGCTGTAATGATGGAATAATTAATGATATAATTCTTACAATAGCTTGTGTTTTTAAACAAATAAAAATAACTCTTACAATAGCTTGTATATTTAAACAAATAAATATAAAAAAGTATCATCACGACCTTATAAATAAGCGGCTTCACATTTAGCCAACTTTACTATAGGCCAATCATGACAAGTGGCAAGCTCGTCGATGTCTCCAGCGTACCGAACTCGAGAAATATCACAAATAAATTATATATTAATTAAATGTATTTATTTACATTAATAAATAGTGTCCCGACCAGGAATCGAACCCGGTACCTATCTAATCGGACGTAACCGCTAGTCCACGGAGGCAGTTGAATAAATATAACTTTTACAGTAACTTGTACTCTGCTTGTCTCGATCTGGTGACCGAATTCCTTGTGGTTTTGATAGCCGACGGGTCGCGAATGGGATGGTCACATCCGAAATTACTGCAGGTCCACGGCACAATCACAGCGAATAATTATGAATTAATTTGGGAAGCAACGATATGCTTCGACCGGCGCGGCACGGCGACTGCGCTTTTACACTTCCGACAGAGAGCGTTGTTTTCGGTGGAAACGTAATTAACCGGAAGTGCACCAAGAATAGTTCGCTAGTTACTACTAGAGGGCGTCGAGACGATGGAACGTCGTCGACGCGAAGTACGCCGGCGCACAAAGGCGTAACCGCGAATATTCAAATCAAACGACTCAATTAACGAAATATCGAACACAATTAATTAAACATCTTACAATAGCTTGTATATTTACACAACTAAATATAACTCTTACAATAGCTTGTATATTTACACAACTAAATATAACTCTTACAATAGCTTGTATATTTAAACAACTAAATATAACTCTTACAATAGCTTGTATATTTAAACAACTAAATATAACTCTTACAATAGCTTGTATATTTAAACAACTAAATATAACTCTTACAATAGCTTGTATATTTACACAACTAAATATAACTCTTACAATAGCTTGTATATTTAAACAACTAAATATAACTCTTACAATAGCTTGTATATTTAAACAACTAAATATAACTCTTACAATAGCTTGTATATTTAAACAACTAAATATAACTCTTACAATAGCTTGTATATTTAAAGAAATAAGTATAACTCTTACAATAGCTTGTATATTTAAAGAAATGAATATAACTCTTACAATAGCTTGTATATTTAAAGAAATGAATATAACTCTTACAATAGCTTGTACATGTAAACAAATAAATTAAACTCTTACAATAGTTTGTATATGTAAACAAATAAATTAAGCTCTTACAATAGCTTGTATATTTAAACAAATAAATATAACTCTTACAATAGCTTGTATATTTAAACAAATGAATATAACTCTTACAATAGCTTGTACATGTAAACAAATAAATTAAACTCTTACAATAGTTTGTATATGTAAACAAATAAATTAAGCTCTTACAATAGCTTGTATATTTAAACAAATAAATATAACTCTTACAATAGCTTGTATATTTAAACAAATGAATATAACTCTTACAATAGCTTGTATATTTAAACAAATAAATATAACTCTTACAATAGCTTGTATATTTAAACAACTAAATATAACTCTTACAATAGCTTGTATATTTAAAGAAATAAGTATAACTCTTACAATAGCTTGTATATTTAAAGAAATAAGTATAACTCTTACAATAGCTTGTATATTTAAAGAAATGAATATAACTCTTACAATAGCTTGTATATTTAAAGAAATGAATATAACTCTTACAATAGCTTGTATATTTAAACAAATAAATATAACTCTTACAATAGCTTGTATATTTAAACAAATGAATATAACTCTTACAATAGCTTCTATATTTAAACAAATAAATATAACTCTTACAATAGCTTGTATATTTAAACAAATAAATATAACTCTTACAATAGCTTGTATATTTAAACAACTAAATATAACTCTTACAATAGCTTGTATATTTAAAGAAATAAGTATAACTCTTACAATAGCTTGTATATTTAAAGAAATGAATATAACTCCTACAATAGCTTGTATATTTAAAGAAATGAATATAACTCTTACAATAGCTTGTATATGTAAACAAATAAATTAAACTTTTACAATAGCTTGTACATGTAAACAAATAAATATAACTCTTACAATAGCTTGTATATTAAACAAATAAATATAACTCATACAATAGCTTGTATATTAAACAAATAAATATAACTCATACAATAGCTTGTATATTAAACAAATAAATATAACTCATACAATAGCTTGTATATTAAACAAATAAATATAACTCTTACAATAGCTTGTATATTAAACAAATAAATATAACTCATACAATAGCTTGTATATTAAACAAATAAATATAACTCATACAATAGCTTGTATATTAAACAAATAAATATAACTCATACAATAGCTTGTATATTAAACAAATAAATATAACTCATACAATAGCTTGTATATTAAACAAATAAATATAACTCTTACAATAGCTTGTATATTAAACAAATAAATATAACTCATACAATAGCTTGTATATTAAACAAATAAATATAAGTCATACAATGGCTTGTCGCTTTTAAGCAAATAAATATAACTCTTAAGCTTGTCGCTTTTAAACACTCATTTTCCTTTACTTTTACTAAATATTATATAACACCCCCTAAAATTGTCTCATTCAGTTGAAATTCTAAGTGACCTGTTGCGTGATAGAAAGCCATGCGTGTGTTTGGAGTTTAAGCACTCCCAAAGGGGTCTCCGACTGCGACATTAAACTAACAACGACCGTAGACGTAGATATAGGTATTGTATATAGAACGTAGACTTGGGGTCCCCAAACTTTTTCAGTTCACATCGCACTAACATGTTTAGGATTTTGGCTGGCGCCCTAACTAGTCATTTTTGTCATCACGGGGCAACGAAATTGCACGATAACATATGGGTACCTTGGAAGTAATTGTTATGTTGATGCTTGTGTGTGTCTCGAAAGTCGTTGTTATTGTTCAGGTTCTCGTGGTGTGTCCGGTGGGGTAGACTTCCTTTGAAGATCATTACAGTGGCAACACGTGTGTCCACCCAGTTCTGCATCCTTTTCTCTATCTAAGTTTTTGCTAGGCGCTCTGGAAATTAACTTATTAGACTGCAGAAGGGCCAGGGATGAACTGCTTCTCGCAATAAAGGTGCTTCGCAGGAAGTTGGATTCCGTGGCGCTCCAATTTTTTATGTAGACTCCATGTCCCTGGGTTGTGGATCGGTGTTTGCGATACCGTTCTGCTGCACGGTAGGTCGCGCTCAATCTCCACTCTGTCGTAAGATAGCCGCGCTGAACGGATTTTGATGCCTGGACAATATTAACATGCAGGTGCATAAAATATTGTAAATGTTTATATAATTGTTTTGTTGATTATAATTAGTTACATACTTAATTGATTTTATTTTAAAATAGTAGAGATATTTTAATTTTTGTTTTAAGTGCTCGTGAAAAAAAAATGCATTTTAATATGACTATATTTGCTGTAATAGGGTCTACCCGTGTAATTATTATTATTAATAATATGTAAATTGCTACTTTAGCTTACTAATTTGACGGCTATACTCCAATCAGTAACTTTTTTATCTTTGGTTCTCTGACGGATTTTCACGTTTAAGACTTTATACATCAGAGAAATTCCAAGCTCAGCTCTCTCCATAGCTCACTAAAAGACCTTAAATTTGTACAAGTGGTAGGCGGACTGATAGTGGTAATTTGCCCAGTCTGCCGGGCGGGCAAGTATCCACCGTTCGTGCCGATAAACCCAGTAAAGTGTATCCACACGTTTCGGGATCAGGCTCGAATTGCCGTCATGCCCAGTCAAGTCGGCTAGTGTTAGGAACTGATGTCAGTCATGAGTGATTGATTCCAGTTTCTAACGTTCATGGACCTTGCGCGCCACTTAACATCAGGTGGGCGCAGAGTCACATGTCGTGCTAGTATAAAAAATAATATATTATTTTTTATTATTATTACAATACAATATATAATATATTAAGTGTTAGTTCCATCTACGCACACAAAACAAAACGAACTGTATACGTCAATGGCAGTTTTAGTAAGTTCCTTTGTGAAATTGTAGGAAAAAGTCTTTTGGTTCCGTTCATTGACTTTCTTTCAAGCCAGGGCATTCAATACAACTAAATTGGTCATCAACACGCGACGAATTTCAAACGCGTTCCATGACTCTAAAATCTTGACCCAGCCCTGCCTTTGTAATATAGTGGTATATTAAACGTTCGGTTATATTGTCGTTAAAAAAAAATACATAAGAGTCTTGTCAACCCCGCATGGTGTAGTATAGCCGAAATTCTCTAAAACATTCAGAAAGCCTCATCTCCAGCAGTGGAGGTTCAGGGCTCTGTGTTCTAGGGGTTGTGATGATAAAAGATGATTAGACAGTAACTTTTTTTTTAAATATTTCCAGACAGGTCACACAGCGCCATCTAATTTCCGTGGTAAGCTACGAGGCTTGTGTTACGGAAACTAGATGGTCGATAAACTACATATTATACTTTTTTTTTGTAAATATATACATATTATACATATAAACACCCAGACCGAGACAAATTATACAATGTACAACTTGCTCCCGGTGGGAATCGAACCCACCACCTCCCGAGTTCACGGCAACGACCACTAGACCACGGAGGCGGTCAAGATTAGAAATTATTTTAGTAAGTCTTGTTTCAAATGGTGTTATGGACATTTGACATATTTGACATGTCATTTATTTTCAACGAGAACAACAAATAGGTGGTAGGTGGACTGATGATGGTAATTTTAGTAATCCTGTAGAGTGTATCCACACGTTTCGGGATCAGGCTTAAATCGCCGTCATGCTCAGTCAAGCGTGTATAGTTTTAGGGACTGATGTCAGTCATAAGTGCCTGATTCCAGTTGCTAACATTAATGGATCTTAGGCGCCACTTACTATTAGGTAGGCAGGTAGGGGCACGGTCAAATGTTGTGCTATAAAAAATAAAATTAAACAAAAACTTACCCAAGAAAAGTTGACAAAAATCACTGGAAGGCTTATCTCCAGCCCAGCAGTTGAGGTCTAGGACTAGAACCTCAAGTGCTAGACTGTAATATAAAATGTTTTTTTTTTTAAATGGTCGCGACACAAATATATTTATTAATGTAATTAAATACATTTAATTAATATTTAATTTATTTGTGATATTTTTCGAGTTTGGGACGAACGCCTGGTAGTAATGGGGAAAGTCGATGACAAGAGGAGGCGTGGTAGGTCTCCGATGAGATGGACTGACCAGGTGAAGGCTGGGATCATGCCCTACATGAGTGCACTGCACGACCACTCTGCCAAGGGTGTAGCGACTAAGAAGAAGAAATAACTCAACCGCCCTGATGAAAATCGCATTAGACATTGACTATCAGAAAAGTTTTAAACAATAGTGGGAAAAGTTGTATAAAATGACATAGCCATACATAAGTCCACGGTTTCATCACTGTTTGCTGTTTTACGACTATTTGCCTTTACAAAGTCCAGTTTATTTAGTTGTTTGGTACTGTATGGTTTATTCCAAACAGTGTGTATGTATTATTGTTGAAAACATTGTGTTGTTTGGCTTTGTTTTCCATGTATGTATATGACAATGACAATGGCTTTATTATATCTGACCAAAAGCAAAAAAAAATATTATGAGTAACTTTTTAATACTAAAAATTATAAACACACTCTCACAACAACACACACGCCAATACTACACAACTGCCTCCGTTGTCTAGCGGTTAAGTCCGTGGATTTAGACTCGGAGGTACCAGAAGCGGATTTACATTTAGCCAACCTTACCATAGGCCAATCATGACAAGTGGCAAGCTCGTCGATGTCACCAGCGTACCAAACTCTAGAAATATTACAAATAAATTAAATAATAATTAAAATAAATATTTTTCGAGTTTGGTACGCTATAAATACCTATAGGCTGGGGAGTGTTATTATTAATTGATCACGCCCACAGCCGAGAGACGTAATAGAGAGAGAGAGAGAATTACGTAAGTTGACATTCGCGCGATCGTCGACCTTTCGCCACCTACGTGATTTGGCTTTGCGATATTTTTAGGATAACTTCTCTGCACCGTAACTTAAGATTTTATTACTGAATAATTCAAATAAAAAATACGTATTTATCTACATTATAATGTAAAAAAAAATGCTCTTTAATAAATTATAGGCAGTATATAAATAAACGACTTACACGATGAGGGAATTAATATAGAGATAATGATGTTGCAAATGAAATAATAATATATATATATATATATATATATATATATATATATATAAATAGAGAAGTATATAAAGTAATTATTTGTTAAAGAACACGAAAATACCAATTTGAAATTGTGTTATAGCATGAAATTGTAATGCAATATGCGAAAACTGTGCTTGCATATCTAAATGCGTAATTCGCTGTGTCTGTTTGTTATGTAGACGTATAGTAAGGATAGCCTTTAACTAAGAAAAAATAATGTATATTATAATAATAAATAGTGTTAGGGACTGATAAATAAATAAATAAAAATAAATAAATAAAATAAATAATATCTAAAATCGAAGCGAGGGAAAGTATCCAAGAAAGGAGGAAGAGAAAAGTACTCACGGCGATGATGATGTACAGACGCGAGAGCAGTCCAGAAGTCTCGGGGTTTTTCGGCTGAATCAGCCGGGAAACCGATAGTTTAAACTGCTAGGAACACAAACACAGACCCAGGGCATGAGTCACCACAATTATAATAGTTTAGTTTATTAGCGTTTTTATTAAATTATCCAAAGAGGAGTTCGGGCTTCACAACTTGTTGATTTAGCGAGTCGACGAACACTGATGGCGGTCTTCGGCGGTTCTCGGTCGTCTTCGTGAGTATGACGGAAAAGGGTATAGCGGAACGGATAGGAGAAAGAGCGAGAAGGAAATAGGGAAATAGAACTAAAGGAGCTCAAAGTTACTACCAGGCTCTCTTCTATCTGCCTGCAACGAGTCTTTGAGTATTTTTGTGATAAAGCACAGAAAAGTTCGGCTAGTGGGTGGAAAGGCTGGTGATTACGGGCAAAATTGAAGGCTAAAGACTTAGTGGCCGAAGCTTGATACTTGATCCGATACCACACTCAACAGCCCAGTCTACCGTGTGCTGACAGTGGCGCAGGATCGTCCTAGACAAAGTAATCCGTGGAAGGTGTCTCGAGGGAGTCTTGGAAAATTACGCAATTTTTTTTACACAAGCACGACATGTTACATTGCCCCTACCTAATGGTCAGTGGCGCGCGAGGTTCATAAATATTAGTACCTGGAATCAGACTGTGACTGACAACAGTCCCTAACACTATGCCGGCTTGACTGTGCATAAAGAAAATTAGAGCCTGATCCCGAAATGTGTGGATACACTTTACTAGGTTTATCGGCACGAACAAACAGTGGATACATTACCGTCCCGGCAGACTGGGCAAATTACCACCACCACCCCGCTTACCACCTATTTCTTGTTCTCGTTAAAAGTATGTGCCAATTTTTTTCTTTCAAGGAGAACTAATATTGTAAGCTTGCCATGGTGATATTTATATAAAAAAACACTTGAAACAAGACTTACTGAGAACTGTATGTTCAGACAGACAGCGGAGTCTTAATTAGTTCCTAAATGGTCAGGTATTGATGTTGAATAACGTGGGTGTTAGCTAAGCCAATCCCTTGTAGGAGAAGTCAAAACAAAACAAATTATAATGAAATCCTCGATTTGTGCTTGTGAACAAATATATGACTATGGTATGATGCATCTCCCCGGAAGAGTGCATCTGTCGGGTAAATGAACGGGGCCTAATTCACTTTCAAAGCTAGATTTAAATTGGCTTATACGTTTTAAAAACGGATCTAGTGAATACACAGACGGTTACGTTTTAAACTTCCTGGCCTAAACTAGTAAAATAACAATAATTATCTTTATTTCGGACATCGCCTAATAACAAACCTAGAAGCGTTTGACACTAAATTTATCACGGATATTATTTTAACTATATTTATCTTTATTATTATTTATTGCAGTATTGATTTTTATTAATATTTAATTTATTATTATTAATCTTACAATTATTTTAAATAAATATGTAAATAGATGGTTTAATCTAGGATAATTTAAATTTTTGATGTTGTAATTTATTTTTATTTAGTTAGGTAGGTTATTATTAGTTAGATTGTGCTGTTTTTATGACTTGTATATTTTAGTTGTCTTTTATAATAAATTTATATATAAGTTAGAAATTTGAAATTGATCATGTTATGTAAGAACATTTGAATTATATTATTATTGTATTGTCTTGTAGTGTACACTGCTGTGGATTGCAATCCAGAACTGCTGTCAAAAAGTGTGTATATATTGTGCAATGGTTATAATCTGTTTGTTGTACCTTGAATAAATAAATAAATAAATAATAATCTTTATTTTAAGGCATCAAAATACAAAATATATACCGTCAAACTAAAATATTTAAAATATAAATATACACTACACTATAGCTTCCGCATTTTCATCTTATTGTGGTCGATTTAATACCCATTGGGTATGGCGACCACCTTCTGATGAAAGTTGACTGCTGCAGTGGGGGTCGGCGCCGGTGTCCTTTTAGGTTATTCACAAGAGTTCGGTGCTGCGGTAGGCCTCGTCGCTTCTTCCGTGATGCACAGAAAGTGCGGCTACAAATATTTTTTCAAGAATGCCGCTAGACATTCTATACTGGTCAAACCTTTGGGAAAACTAAAGCAGTTACGACAGAATAAGGCAGGTGTGATCAAAACTAATAGAGAATGAATATACATAATTGTAATATTGCTACAACCAAATATTACAAAAGACCAGAACATGAAGTCAAATAAATATTATGATCTCACAAAAGAAATAATCAGGAAACAAGATCCAGAGTCAGCAGAACATATCGCGTATGCTTGGGTCGTATCGTCAGACGATTTTGTGAGTTTCAATCTTAAAAAAAAAAACCGTCTGACCAATCACAAGCCAACATCCACCTAGCGCTATTAGTCAATAATCCTTTTTATAATGTTGCCAGGTTAGATTTCTAAACGTTAAATACTTTCATGTGGTACAATAAAAAAGACAAAATAGAGATTAATTTAATAATTGATTTTCCCTAAATTAAAATATATAAATCGACACAAATACAGATTGGGTTTGGTCTTTACGGTGTCAAGAGTTGGGCCTGATTGGATAGTGGCCAAGTAGCCAGCTATAATAACCACCAATTGCGCCAGTGAAAGTTTACTATAAATATAGAAAACAGATATATTTGCCTGCCTAAATATAAAAAACATATATATTTGCCTGCCTAAATATAAACTACAGATATATTTGCATACCTAAATAACTGCCTCCGTAGATTTAGACGCAGAGACACCGTGTTCTAATCCTGATAGTTACGCAATAATTTATTTGTCGAGTTTGGAACTCATAAGACATCGACAAGCTTATCATAATGCTTATACTAAAGTTGGCTTAATGTGAATCTGCTTCTTTTATTTCATTAAATTTCGTTTCGTTTCATTTTGTTTCCTTTCATTTCACAATATTTCATTTCCTTTCATTTCACAATATTTCATTTCCTTTCATTTCACAATATTTCATTTCTAATATATAAGTCGAGTCCGCGTGGAATGATGGCAAGAACGCTGGCTACATTTCCCCGCTGAATTGCAATACTGATTCTTTGGGCGAAGACAGAGCTCTTGCCACCGGATGACACGACAAGACGTGGTGTTGTCTTTTTAAAACTATTTTGCGATTGGATTTAATGGGCCCAGAGTTTCTACAGCAAATGGCACAATATGTAATCTTTAAATATAACATACTTCCGCCGCGGTCCCACTACTATGCGACGGGGCAAAGGTGTCAACGCACGTGACGTCCCACATCAGACCACGTCCTCGTTTCCAGGAGACCAGCGCCAGACCATCGGGTCTCCTCTTGCCTTACTTTTAATTTGATAAGCACAATTTCTGTAATTATTAGTTATTTGTCATTTTTCGGAAGTATTTCTTAGAAATTAATTATTGACTTTCGTACAGAGATTAAAAGTTTTATATTTATATTTGCTTGACAACGATTTGTTTTTTTTTTTTTTTGTTCTTTTCTCCCGATGGCCATACAGCCAAGTCTGACGTAATATATTTTTTATGAGTTAATGAGGTCATCATCAAATTCCAGATGCTGCAGAATCTCGCGACTCGCGGCACCATAGCTCAAACACTTCGGGTAAAATATGGGAGTTGACAGCGCGGGAAAACCGCAAAAAATAAACTGCAACTTGTGCCCCATATTTAAAGTACAATTTATCGTTTTCCATAATTATTCACATTGTAGCACATTATTAAACAAAACAACACCAGTTTTGACTAACAATAACCACAGTAAATTAATTTACAAAACAAATACTTACACTTGACATGTCCACGCAAAATGGCGCGAAGACTCTACGATATGTTTTCTTTTTTAATAAATTTGACAATGACCCACCATTAATATTTAATCACTCCGGCTAAGGCATTATAAGATGAAGGACAACGGCCGACACAGTGAGTCACGAAATGTGTAGGTTTTTATAATTGGATTACGGTGACCTTTACTTACAACCTAAAACAGAAACCAGTGTTTATTGATTTACAACACGTCATATTCCTACTAGTTAAGGGTTATTACACAAATCCGATTACTGTAAAACTCGCATTATTAATGCATAATATAAATAATAATGTATTTCAAATAACAAGATTCATTGTGTTAATAACAAACAGTTAGTATAAAATGTAATATAAATTAAAAAATGACTTTTCAATTTGGTTGGGCTATCTTGGCAGAAATCTTATGGCCGCTATCTTCACACTGGTACGTCGCTCTCGCTTGCTCTGTTGGCACTGGTCAAAGAGAATTACCGAAGATCCGGGACCACCATTCAAGTCCTACGGCTAAAACTGGAACTAACAATGACAGCACCGCTGTCTGCTAGATTTATTTATTTATTTAACACTTTAATGTACAAAGACAAAGGCGGGCTTTAATGCCGCGAGACATTCTATCATAGCCAACCATTGGGACAACTTTAAACACTTAACTAAAAAGTAGGTATACACATATTAAAATAGAAATTATGAGTTATATTTTATAACTACATATAAATATATACATAAATCATAATTATATATACTTAGATATATATTAATAAATACTTACAATAATAATAATAATAAACCATTCTTTTGAATGATAATCTAGTAGATGCTTGTCTTATATTTTGTGCTAGATTATTCCACAGATTTGTGGCAACAACTAAGAATGAATTTGAAACAAAACTAGAATTATGGGAAGGGACAGCAAGAAGAGAGTTTTGGGAGGAACGACGAGGTTTGTCGTGAAAAGATGAGAGAAACGTAAACTTGTCCTTGAGGTATTTTACAGAAGTGAAAAAAAAATAGGGTTACAAGGATATTGATTGATGCCTAAATTAATTGATAATACCTCTGTAAACCAGCTTATTGTTGGTCGTCAGCCCGAGACACCATTATTTTACCCACACACGATGGAACCGCCCGGTGAATTCATGGAATGCCTAGAAATTTGTCTTCTCATAGATTTCTTTAAGTAAATTAGAGGAGCTAGAGGGATTCAAAAGTTGTTAACCCTCTTAAGAGAAAATTCAAGTGATGAAATATGGTGCATTAAAAGACAACTAGCACATAACAATCTTTTAAACTGTCAACGTGTACAAAATGAACAAGCAATGACTTTACAGGAAGTCTTTTTTGGGGTAAAATTGATTGTTTTTTTTCCAATTTAACTAATGCATAAGGTCTGTTTCTTTTTACCTGTAATATTCGACAAACAATCCAATTGCAACTACTAAATCACAAATCAATCCAATCACACAATACAACTTGCCTAAAATCCTTAAAAACCTTCGAATAAACGCTCTGAAGATACGTTCACAAAATTATCATAACTATAGGCCAGACATCTTAGTGTTTTCTCGGAACTTGAAAAAAGTTATCCTTATTGAACTTACCGTTCCGTGGGAATTAAATATTCCAAAAGACCACAACATGAAGTCGAATAAATATTATGATCTCAAAGATGAAATTATCAGGAACGGGTTCAAGACTTAGCTTTACGCAGTGGAAGTTGGTGCGAGAGGAGTTCCAGCAAAATCTTTGCATCAATTACTGAAAGAATTGGGCCTAAGCAGGTCTGCCGTCAGTACATTTATGGAACGAGCTTCCAAGACGGCATTAACGGAATCATACAGTATTTGGTTGGGTAGGGAGAGGAGTAGAATGGTGGATGGTAAGCGTATTATCGCACAATAAAATAAAAAAGGGAAGCCTCCTTTTCTTAAACCAGCCTATTGTCGGTCGCAAGCCCGAGACACCATTCTTCTCATCTCGTACCCACACACGATCGACCCGGCACCCGCACGGTGAATCTATGGAGTGCTTAGAAATTTGTCTTCTTCTTCTATTGATTAATTTGTCCAGTTTGTTTTTAAAAGTGTTTACAGTTAAGGACTTCAATATGTCTTCTAGTATTTTGTTCTACATATTTACAACTCTGTTATTCATGAAGTGATATGCCTCATTTGTATTGCTGGATTTTCTCATTAGATTCATTCCGCGGTCACGAAGAGGAATATCGTTGTGTTAAAGTTGTACCTTCCTGTTAGAATTTTAAATGTCACAATTATATCTTCCCTCATTCTGCGATCCTTGAGAGTTATAAGCTTCAAATATTTAAGCCTCTGATGACTTCTTCTTCAAGCAGTGTGAAAGTTTTGTTGATTGCCTCTGTACTCTTTAAAAAATGTCTTTCTTGAAGTTTGGATTCCATACTTGAAAACCATATTCCATAAATAACATAATTATTCATCAAACAATTGTTTTCTTTCTGTATTCTACGGACTGTAATGATCAATGATGACATGCCGTAGGGATTTGAACCGACCTTTGTAGGGTTTTAATATCAATCAATTATTCAATAAATTTTTTTTTAGGAAAACTTTTTGCTGTTGTTTTCTCATTCAGTTCCAAAATCGGTCGTATCGTGTGTTGATATTTTCGGCAGTACGTTTCAACTACGGCCAACGTGAGGACGTGTTAAAATGCAGAGGGCTGTCGAGGCAATTTATAACTTATGTTTAAATGAATTAGGTTTATATTGTGATTAATATTTAATAGCATTTTTGTTATTTTTTACACGGTGGTGGCTCGGTTGTAAGAACGCGCTCCTTAAATCCTACAAACCCACCCGGCATGTACCAATGAGAAATACACTTTTTTTACGTACATTAGTCATAAATATACAACACCACCGTTCCTGTGAAGGCCCATCTCCAGCAGCGGAGGTCTAGGTCGCTGTGTTTAAGACTGTAATGATGATGTTATTATATTTCTGACCTAATAATAATAATAATATATATTATTAATAATAATAATTATTATTTCTGACCGATCGCTTTGTTTGTCGTATATTATTAAAAGAAAGAGATGGCATGTACGTAGAGGTCCGCTTGCCAGTTTCTCGCAATAATTTTGTATGTATATAATTTAATCTAGTTGAATCCTCGATCGTACCCCAGTATTATTTATTATCTGTGAAAAATACAGAGTAGAATGTAATGGTGGACAGGTAGGGTACATGACGTCATCATTAATCTCGACATAATAATAAGACTCAACAACAAGCTTAAAGTTTTTTTTCTAAAATTTATCTATTACTAAGTATACAGTCGAACCCAAATAAAAGAACTTGTTTGAAATGTAAATAAAACCTGCAAGCTACATCATAATTTCATGACACACGATTGGCCTGCGTGACTCAGCATTATTATACTATCAAATTCAGTAATGTCTATTTGCGGAGCCGACGGACATGATGGGGACCGACATAAATCCAAAAAAAATTGTAGAATCGAATCTCAATACCGCAATGTTCTTTTTTGCGATGTCTTGAATCCGGGCTCTGTTGTTTTTCTTTTTTTTTGTTCTTTTATGAGGCGATAGGGAAGGCAAAGGGTCTAGCCCATACAGCCAAGTCTGACGTAATATATCTTTCATTTTTATGAATTAATGAGCTCATCATCAAATTCCAGATGCTGCAGAATTTGATGCTTTTCTTGGAGTTACTCGCGGCACTATAGCCCAAACACCTCGGGTAAAATATGGGAGTCCACAGCGCGGGAAAACCGCAAAAAATAAACTGCAACTGTTGCCCCATATTCAAAGTTCAATTTATCGTTTTCCATAATTATTCACATTGTAGCACATTATTAAACAAAACAACTTTTGACCAATAATATCCACAGTAAATTAATTTACAAAACAAAAACTTGCACTTGACATGTCCGCGCAAAATGGCGCGAAAGACTCCTTTTTTATTCTGCTAAATAAATGATGCATGAGATAATAAGGAATGCAAAGGGATCTAGCTCATACAGCCATGACTATCGTAATCAATTCTTTTTTTTTTGACCCCAGAACTTGATGCTTTTCTTGGAGTCACTTGCGACGTTATCGCACAAACACGTCGTGTATATGGGATTTTACAGTGCGGGAAAATAGGGTGCAATTGGTGCTTCATATATACGTGTATAGTCCACAACTACACTTCTTTTGACTAAGAATATCCACAGTAAAATCATTTACAAACAATAACTTTCATTTGACATCCGTGCAAAATGGCGGGAGATACTCCCCCTGGCTCTGTATTTTCTTTCTACTTGTATCTTTAATAACCCGACTAGTATGTAATTATCCCTCTTTCTTCTGTAAGACCTCTTTCTTCTCTAAATCGTTTGCTGTCGTCGCTGCAAATTTGTGGAATGAATTACCCCAAGATATTAGACAAGCTCCTAATCGTGCAATATTCAAGAGTAAGGTGTACAAATACTATCTTTTAACTTAAAATTAATCTTTACTTTTTTTTTTCTTCTTTTATTTACCTCTTCCGTTTATTCCACACCTTTGCAGCTGCGGTGTCTTCTTCCTTTTCCGTCGCTGCAAATTTGTGGAATGAATTACCCCAAGATATTAGACAAGCTCCTAATCGTGCAATATTCAAGAGTAAGGTGTACAAATACTATCTTTTAACTTAAAATTTATCTTTACATTTTTTTTCTTCTTTTATTTACCTCTTCCGTTTATTCCACACCTTTGCAGCTGCGGTGTCTTCTTCCTTTGTAACCTTTTTCTTTAGCCACTTCTTCACATGACTGGTTTTATTTTGTGTACTGTTATTATATATATATATATATATGACTGGTTTTATTTTGTGTACTGTTATTATATATATATATATATATAATATATATAATAACAGTACACAAAATAAAACCAGTCATGTGAAGAAGTGGCTAAAGAAAAAGGTTACAAAGGAAGAAGACTATATAATAGATAGATAGAAGATATATATATATATATATAATCCATAATGAATAATTTATATATGTACTTGTTTATGTATTAGAATGTAATTATTAAGTATTATTTGTATGTATTTGTTGTTATGTCTTCATATACCTACATATATCTTACAAATTGTCATTTAATAATATTGCACCTACCATTGATACTGTCTAAATGTCCTAAAAGTTTGGCTGTCAGAGAATTTCTAACGGCATTAAGTCCGCCTTTGTACATAGTGCAATTAAGTTTTTCTCGGCCACCACGGCCTTTCCTGCAGCAAGAGCACAGGTCGCATCCCAAGGCACGCCTGTCTCAATGACGTCATTCGTCGGGCCCTTGTGTCTGTGGGTTCGCCAGCAATATTAGAACCCAGTGGCATGGCCCGCGACGATGGCAAGCGGCCCGACGGAATGACGTTGGTTCCATGGAGGATAGGTTTGCCTTTAGTGTGGGATGCCACCTGTGTGGACACCCTGGCGCCTTCCCACTTGTCCTTGACTTCTAAGGACCCAGGCGCTGCTGCATTAAAAGCAGAGAACCTCAAGCGGCGGAAATACACTCAGCTTATTGGGAGATGTGTTTTTGCGCCGTTTGGAGTTGAAACTCTCGGGCCGTGGGGACCAAGTGCACACGAAATTTCAAAACAGCTCGTCAACACCTCGGGTGACAAAAGAGCTGGGCAATATTTGGGCCAAAGGATCAGTATTGCCATTCAACGTGGCAATGCTGCCAGTATCCTTGGCACCTTGCCCATTGGCAGCGATTTGGAGCAAATGTATTATTTATAATATTTTTTATTTAGTTTTTTCTTCATTTTAGATTTTAGTTATATTTTTATTTATTAATTAGGTTTATTTTTATTAATAGTAATTTATGTTTTAAGATGTAAGTTTTTAGTTTAATTAATATGTTATTATTTTTTTAAATCATTGTACCTTAGTTTTTAAATAAATAAATAATTATATGTGCATTTGGTGCTGGGCCCCGATTCTCGCGCCTTCGTCATGCATATCCGTTCGATTTTTTTTAATGGAGATCTGTCGCTTTTCATTCGAGTCAACAAGCAAGTCGAAAACGGCAGAATTAGGCCCTTGGACTTGGTATAACAGCGAACGTGTGTATGAGTTGATTTTGATGATAAACAAATTGTTGCAGAGCCGCCTCGGACATCGCCGCAGCAGGACGGCGGTTTGGCAGCAACGCCGCGCCCCTCCGGCATCCCCCCAGACCCTTCGCCCACCTTCCCCACGGTAAATATAAATATTTAGTACCATAGACATTAATAGTAGCGCGGTATTAATTAAGCTTTCGTTAAAATGAATAAGCAATACGAGTCTTAAAATCTAGGCCTACTTGTTAGTCTATTAAAAACGCAAGTGCTTATCTGAACATAAAAGAAGCAGTGGGTAGGTTAGATCGTGGAACTCTCCCGTCATTACATTTTAATAAATCCCTCTGTGCTAATTTTCTTTATTTTTTTTTAAATATTGTAATATGTTTATACTGTTTGTATTTTACTTTAAAAACAAATCAATAATTAATATTTAAGTAGGAAGCAAATAAAAAATGTCTGTAACACGGAAAGTTATTTTAGAAGACCAAAATAGGTTAAAAATAGTAACACTACACATATAAAATGAATAAGCCGAGAGATGTGTGTTTGTTAGTATTCATACTCAAAAATATGGAATCCGCAATTTACCTTATGTATATTTAAACAAAAAACTATTATGTTATGAATAAAAATGTGATTTAGACCGTTCCGAAATTTAAATCACGCTCTGAGCATCCAAATGGTGATATTTGATTCGGAACGACTGTTAGTATCATATTCATTCTTAGCGCTCTGAACATAATTCGGAACGAGGGGAATATCGAGGTGGATCGCTCTGAGCGCTGTCAGTTGTTTGTCATTATGTTGCACGCCATTTTCAAGTAGGAATTTAAATAATTTTAAAGAGTGTTAGAAACTTAGGTCTCCACGTTACCACTAAATTATCTTGGAACGTGAATGTGGCTGAAATGAGCAAAAAAGATCTTCGGATCCATGCATTCCCTGCGTTTTCAGAACCTAAAACCCGCGCTCAGAAAAGCTAACGTTATGTTCTGCAGAAATATGTTATTCCAATATCACCGACGGATAAGTCCGTGGATTTAGACTCATAGGTACCGGTTATATGTATGGTTATATAGGTATGAAAGATTGACGAACCAGATATATAATGCGAAAGTTGTAGGTGAAAGAGGCCCTGGCAGACCGAGACTCACATATCACGATCAAATAAATAAAACACTGGCTGAAGGTACATTAAAAAGCTTTCGTAACAAAAGGGCATGTATGAAGAGGATGATGAATGTCGACGAAGCGAAAGAGGTATGTCGTGATCGTGTCAAGTGGCGCTCAATTGTCTCTGCCTACCCCGCAAGGGATCTGGCGTGAAGATATGTATGTATGTGTGTGTGTAAGTAGGTACCGGGTTCGATTCCTGATCGAAACACAATAATTTATTAAATTTATTCGTGATATTTCTCGAGCTTGCCACTTGATGGGTCTGTATTAAAGTTGGTTAGAACCCGCTTCTTTAAAAAAAAACCACGTTATTTCTGACAACCCCGGTCTTGATGATACTTTACTTTTTTTTACTTTACTAATGCCGACCCCGACAGTGAGCGCCTGTCCTTGCTAATATCGTTGTGAAAGAACCACTTGCTGTACGTGTCGTAGCCCAACGTCTTGACTCTCGTGCTGGTGACATCTACCAATCACCTGGCATGGGACTATTTATAGCGGTTGAATTAATTAAATTTAATAGGTGGTAGGCGGAATGATGGTGGTAATTTGCCCAGTCTGCCGGGGCAGGGAAGTACCACCGTTCGTGCCGATACGTTTTGGGATCAGATTATTAGAGATACAAAAAATACAAAAACGTTTAATTGTTCCCAAAAATTGTTTACATAATTCTTTTGTAGGAACTCTGATCTCCAAACTAGAATTCTCTGGGTTAAGCTGAGGATCAGTTTCTTTCTTGGTTACATTTTATTATTTACGAGTATAATGTCACAGACAGACAGTGGGGTCGTCCAGGCCCGGATGCGTAATGGGCGTGGGTTGGGGATGGGGACAGTCCCCCGTTTTCCCCGGCAGGATCTCAGCGGGTAACCACCCGCCGGTAATTCATGCACGTTTAGTGCTGGGCGCCGTTACTAGTATAACAGCGCCCGTGTGGCTCACGAACCCAGGGGGCTATGTTCGACTGCTTCAGCTCTCCTCCAGGAGTACTTCTCTAGGAAGTGGTCTCCCGTTGGGGGGCCGTGCACAAGACGGAGCGATGTTCTGGAGATGCTTGAAGTGTCCGTTGTCGGCCCGAGAGAACATACGTCTAGTCAGGCCAACGACAAACTCCTCGATAGTAGGCATCTCCAAATCTCGAGCTAAGACGGAATTACGCACGAACCATGGCGCTCGGGTGTATAATGTATTCACAAACTCTCTCGCTGTCTATAAAGTTATTAGTTAGATGATTTTTTATTATTGATATTATTTTACTTGTTTACTAACGATATAGATTTACTCGTAGTTCCACTCGCTACTGACAATTAGTTTTTGTTTTAGTTTTTATTTAATTTAATATTATTGTATTATTAGTTTAGTTTTAATTTAAGCGGTTAAGTCCATGGATTTAGACTCGGAGGTACCGGGTTCGATTCCTGGTCGGGACACAAAAATATTTATTAATGTAAATAAATACATTTAATTAATATTTAATTTATTTGTGATATTTCTCGAGTTTGGTACGCTGGAGAGTAAAGTTGGCTAAATGTGAATCCGCTTATAAGCGTGGTTTCTGACCACCCCGAAAGGGAAACGGTCGTGATGATACTTTACTTTTTTTAATTTCATTTTATTTATGATTTGACTTAATTTTATTCAATTTAATTTAATTTGATGTTAGGTTCGGCTCAATTTTAATTTAAGTGCTGTCTATAAAATGAAAATCATTTTGGCTAATGTATAACAAAATTCCTATCGTCAAATATGTATTAATTTAATGCTGTGATTTTATAAAACCAATAAATAAATAAATAAAATAATGTTATGCCTCAATATTAATTTTGTTTTATTATTTATTAAATTAATTTATCATGCCATGCATTATACTATTATTATATTATATACATATTATATTATATTATCATACAGTATTTGGTTGGGTAGGGAGAGAAGTAGAATGGTGGATGGTGAGCGTATTGTCGCGCAATAAAAAAAAAGGAGGCCTCCTTTTCTTAAACCAGCCTATTGTCGTTCGCAAGCCCGAGACACCATTCTTCTCATCTCCTACCCACACACGATGGACCCGGCACCCGCACGGTGAATCCATGGAATGCTTAGAAATTTGTCTTCTTCTTTCACCATATTTATTTTATAACTATTATTAATTTTATAAATCTATAGGTATATAATTTGAGTAGTCTGGCGTATAGTTACTTCTGGTGTGTTTTAAATTAACGTTACGAGACTGACTGACATTCATAGACCTCGCGCTATTGAGATAAATCAGCGCGCGCGTAATTTAAATTATTTGTATTACAATTTTGAACTGATTGTTGGTTTAAGAAAAAAAAAATGACTTGTCTGTATGTCATACGTCTTTGTTACTATTACTTCCAATGTACCCTAATAGCTGTATCAGAATATAAAGTTGTATAAATAAGTTATATTTTGTAGTCCGTTTATTCCAATTTCAAGTGCTTTCGTCTCGGAGCCCGTTCTGTCCGCCCGCACCAGTGTCGATGCGGAGAACCAGTCGATCATCTCGGACATCACGGGCTTTCTTGTGCTAGAAGTGCTGGCTGCATTCCTCGTCACGTGACTCTCTAAATGGCATCATCCGAAGGGCTCTTGCAACTATTGGTGTACCTGCAATCATAGAACTTAGGGATTGTGCGGAGCGATGGCAAGAGACCAGACGGAATGACTGTTGGGTCGTGGAAACTTGGCAGGTCTCTGGTGTGGGATGCGACGTGTGTAGACCCATTAGCTCCATCTCACATCCAGGCGACCTCGTAAGGCGCGGGAAGTGTGGCTTTTTCTGCTTAGGACCTCAAGTTGCGCAAATACGCCAACCATGGTACCGGTTACGAATTTGCATGGTTTGGTGTCGGGACTCCAAGGAGTTGTCAAAGCGGCTGACGGAAAGGTCTGAAGACAAGAAGGCTGGCAATTATTTCTTATTTGTGGAACAATTTGCCGGTAAAAATTCGCCAAGCACCCAAAACCAAGAAAATGGGTATATTCACATTACTTAAACAGCTCCCAACAGCGTATGTAAGATATATTGTGTGTAGTATATTTATATGTATAGTGTGTAGTATATGTATTTTTGCGTACATATGTGTATGTATATTATTGATTCATAGAATAAGGTTATTGAATTTTTCTTTAAAATTGAGTTTTATATTTTAGCTTTCATTTAAAAAAAAATACGATTTGGAATCATAGTTATTATTGTCGCTAGATTCGGGGAGTGGAGATTGGCATAGTGGTGTTGGTGCTGGTGGTATGGATTGCGGCCATAGCACTATTCTTCAATCGGTGGGGAAAGATACGCATGCTTCTCCCATATCAGCCGGATTACAAACAAGAGCAATTAAAGGTGAGTGGGTTTTGACTTGAGATTTACTTAAGACTATGATACAAAAATTCTTGAACGTTTTCTTAACAGCTTCTCCATACAACCATTCCTTCCAGCTGTCAAACGGGTTCCCTCAAGGGAGTAAGCAAAAGCGAGCTATCAAATCAAATTTTCAACATTTTCTTAGTCATAATTAGTTCAATTACTTAATTTAGTTCACATTTTAAACAAAACAAATTGTCAAACTAATTAAAATCAGATTTCGTTTCAAAATTATAAATAATTTTCGTGACACCTGAATATTATTATTATGAAAGAGGCAGACTTATAGATGTGCTATAGCAGAGATATTTAAATATGGGAACGCAATTTTCAATGTTGCCATAAAAACAATATATCTTACAGGAAATATTTAAATGGTAACTTTATTGCACGAAGTACAAAGGGGGACATAATGCCCATAGACATTTTCTGACAGCTAAACCTTGGGGACAAATTGAAACTATTATAGGTGCAATAAAAGAAATATTTAAAAGTTAGGAAGAAGAAAAGTTAACAGCTATAATATCAATATACTAAATACTAATACATAAACATACATATATACACTTACTAACATTGTGAGGAGCTTTTCAGTTAGTGTAGATGTACTAGTTTTTTTAAACAAAGATCTGGTAGTTGATTGTCTTATGGTTACAGGAAGATCATTCCATAAATTTGTTGCGACAACGACAAAAGAATTTAAAACAATTACTGTCTTTCGAGGTTTGGAGAGTTTACAACTAAGAATTCCTTTGACCCCTCAAATCAAAACCCATTTGACAACTTTTTGAAGTGAGCAAATTTTGGAAAGTGACTATGCGATTTGGTCTATGCGAGTTAGAAGGTTTGCAATGGCCACATTAAATCGCTAAGTTAGCAATCGTCATGAAATCTCGAGACTGCTGCTCCAGAGCTATCACCTTCAACGCCACTCAAGCCCCGAGTGTGTGGTGTTTTCATAGAAGTCTATAGAAAAAGAATACCAGCGCTTGTGGGTGCGTTAGTGGACGAGGATAATGGCCCAAAACATCAACATTCACAACAATATTCAAAAACGCCCCATTCCTTACAAACTTCTCAACATTACAGCAAAATCAAGCAATTTATTATATTACTCAAGATCATAAAAGTTTATGATCATCTTTATTAAACAAAATTTCCAAGACCAAAGCCTTCTTTATCATAAAATTAAAATTTCCGAAATATTATTAGAACTTCTTCTAAAATCAAATATTCTACAGCCTCGTTTTGAAATCGTGGCTTAGAAAATTAACTATATTTTTTTTTCAAGTTGACGACATTATCTTGATTAGTTGCGCGATCAACTGATTTGTATGTCTTTAATTATCCGGTAGTTCCATTATTAAGTTTATTTCATTAACATCCGTGTTTTAGCAGCTAATGTAGCACATTCACTCAACCAAAAAACTGACAACAATCGTCAGGTAATGCAGCCAGACAAATCATTAACAGAGATTTTGCCATTACCAAGTACAATAATTTGGTTTTAAAATATATCTCCAGATCAATCATTTTGAATTCGACACATTCATTAATTACATCCCCTAGCTAGAACATAGCGTCCTAGACCTTCACTGTTGGAAATGGGTCTTCCAGAACATATATCTGGAGAATTTTGTCTATACTAGCTAGCCAGACGTGTTGGCGAGGATATTCATGCTTAAATTTAGTCATCATCATCATCATCTTCAGCCTGTGTCTCTCCACTGCGGGATATAGGCCTCCCCCAAGGCTCGCAATTTTACACGATCTTCTGCCACCCTCATCCATCCCCCACCAGCGACCTTCCTCAGGTCATCTGTCCATCTGGCGGGTTAAATTTAGTATCATGACGTATTTCCACAAAATGGAGGATTGAGTTAATCCGCTGGCATTTAATCACTGGTAATGTTTGACGGAATCTCCTTTTTTTTCAAGCTGAATTAAATTTTATTATATATATATATATATATTATTATATATATATTTTTTAACTTAATATGTTTACATTGCTTATTATTGTTAGTGAATGGGCAACACTAATTATAATTTGCCATTTGACAGGTGGATCAGTGTTCTAATGTTTCAACATCTCTATAGGATAATGGTGATTAAAATAGTTTAACTAATTCAAATTGTAAGCTACCCTTTTGCGTAGAGGATTATCTGAACCTGTTGAAGAATTTTTTGGCGTATCTTTATACAAATTTGAGTAAAGTGTATACACATATATATATTTCTTTATATTTTCATTCGCTAAATAATATTTACAAAATATAAAATAATAATTACAACATACTTAAATAATATTTTTTTTCTATGTACTATGAGAATAGACAAATTTCTCAGCATTCCATGGGGTGCGGGTGCCGGGTCCATCGTGTGTGGGAAAGAGAGAGGAAAAGATTGGTATCTCTATATCTATAGGTTCGTTTACAAAGGAAGCCTCCCTTTTTTAAATAATGATTGTTAGTCTATCTATTACTGCTGTATGCGTTAGTATACACATTAATATAAGTGTTTTTAAAATTTGAAAGTAGAAATATTATCACTGCGTCGGTTACGTCGGTGTCACTTTAGTGGACCGCATACGTAACGACAAAATACGGAAAAGGGTAGGGTATAAAAGAAAGCATAGAAACAAAAAAAATAAGGAGAGACATGCTCCCATGGTTCGGGCATGTTGTAAGAATGAATGATGAAAGACGAACCAGATATATAATGAAAAAGTTGTGGGTGAAAGATACCTGGCAGACCAAGACTCACCTACCACGACCAAATAAATACAATACACACTGGTTGAAGGTGGAGCAAAAACCCTACGAAACAAAAGGGCATATATGAAAAGGTTAATGAAAGTCGACGAAGCAAAAGAGGTTTTTATAGATCGTGACAAATGGCACTCAATTGCTACCCTGCAAGGGAGCTGGCCTGAAGATATGAATGAATGAATGTAGAACCTAAAATGTTAAGAACGCTGGTCTAAAATTTATATAAAGAAACGTCTAAAGCCTTATTCCTAATGTAGATTAATTGGCCCTTGCATTCTCGTACTTAAAAATATATTCCTACCCTCTCCTAATCTCAGGACATTTTTGAAAAAAAATGTCTGATTTGGTGACAAGAGGGCTGTTTCTTTTTTTGCTAAGAGAATCAGTATAGTGATTCAGCGCGGAAATGCAGCCAGCGTTCTTGCCACCATACCGCGCGGATACGATTTATATTTAAATTAGATTTTGTATTTTTTGTTATGGTTTATTTTTTATTTGAAGTAATGATTTAGTTTTTAATTTAATAAGTTCATATATAGCTTGTATATTTCTTTGAATAAACTAGTTATCCAGTTGTCCTGAGCTTGCTTCAGCTAAACATTCGTATACTCCTTATTATCTATATTCTTTATCTTATGTTAAAACATGTTAAACAATTTTTGGTAGGTTTGTGCATTTTGTTTTGTACTCCTAAGATTTTGTATTTTGCCTTTAATTAATATGTGTACATATTTATCAATATTTTTCGGTATTTAGGTTTAAATTTAATTTATAATATTTGTCAATAGGGAATTAGCAATTAACTACCCATTAAAGTCCTTGTTCACTATCAATATATTGAATTCCTAACGTGGCGCCATCTAGTCGACTACTTCGGAACGAAAACTGAGAATAAATCCCTCTAGAGGTAATCAGTCGTAATCGATGGTCGCCCCGGCGTATGGTCATGATCTCTCAGTAAAAATAAGCAGTTCATCGTACGTGTCTATGTCTCTCGATAATCTTCGATACCATTTTTAACCCTAATTGTTACAATGACAACTACTTATTTTTTATTAAAAAAATGCCTTTGTTCACTATTTTGACGTGTATAAACTTTTATTTGTGATTTTAATTTATTTTTCTTACTTTAGGTGCCAGGAAGCAGTGCTTTGGCAGCAGCTACAGCAGGTGGAACTTGTGGGGCACATTCAGCACCATCAGCATGTTCGGTAACTTTATCCAAATTCAATCAATCAATTAATTTATATCATTATAGCTATAATCATCGCTGCTTCTCTTTTTTTTTTACTACGAATTATTACTATCAGTGAAGTTCAAGTTACTAAATTCCCAATGTATTATTGTGAACGCTGTAAATTTTCCTAAAAGTAAATAAATAAACAAAAAATAGACTAAAATCTAAAATAGTAAAGTTCTGTTTATTCAATTTTAAATAATTTTATCGATTGTAACGAAAAGACAGATTTTAGGTATTCAAAATAAGGTTTTTTTTATTTTTTTTTATTTAATAGTCAACTACCCACATTTTTCACCATTTTCGAAACATTTTGCTTTAATTCCCTATACTACTTACCTCTAGTTTATATTGTTTATTAATCATCAGGAACTTATTTGTTAAAGTTTACACTGATTCAGTCCCTAACACTATGCCGGCTTGGCTAGATGCTTTTTCACACTTAGCTTGAAGGACTCCAGGTTAAAGGAAAGTGGAAAAATAGAGGCAGGAAGAGCACACCACATCTTTTTTTATTGTTTTTGTATACTGTTCACGACATGTGATATCGCGCTCACCTGATAGTAAACGGTACGCGGGGTCCAAGGATGGGAGCAACTGACGCTAGCTTTAGACGGCCGACAGTCCCTACCACTATGCCGGCCTATAAAAAAAGAGAAAAGAAGTAGATTTGTCACACTTCGTTTGAAGGACTCCAGGTGAATGGGAAAACACACTGTCTGGGAGAGAATTCTATATATTTTTTTATACTAGCACGACATGTGCCATCGCGTCCGCCTGATGGTAAGCGGTCCAAGAATAGGAGCAATTGACGACAGCCTCAGTCGGCCGACATCAGTCTCTACCACTATGCCGGCCTATAAAGAATGAGAAGAAGAAATAGCTTTTTCACACTTCGTTTGAAGGACTCCAGGTTATTGGAAAGTGGAAATACAAAGGCTGGGAGAGCATTCCACATCTTCAGCGTGCGAAAGATGTAAGAATCTCCAAAATTTATGAATACACGTAGTGATTATGGCTATTTTTTTTTTATTATACTGAGCACGACATGTGACACCGCGCCCACCTGATGGTAAGCGGTACGCGGGGTCCAAGAATGGGAGCAACTGACGCCAGCCTCAGACGACCGAAATCAGTCCCTACCACTATGCCGGCCTATAAAGTTGCTTTTTCACACTTCGTTTGAAGGACTCTAGGTTATAGGAATGGGGAAACACACTGGCTGGGAGAGCAATCCACATCTTCAGCGTGCGACAGATGTCTCCAAATTTGTATGTACGCTTAGGGATAGTGGCTACCGTATGTGGATGCATATTTTGGCCTGTGTGTGTTTCGGCGACCCGGTTATGTTAATTGAAGTTAACATTTAATTAGTGTTTTTCTTAAATGTAATTGTGCCGGGGCTCGAAACATAACCATTGGATACTTCATTCAGCCTAAACTCGACAGAAGGTGAATGTATTAAATGAATTTATTATGACGGTTCACCGAGCGGAATTGATTCCGATTCAGAATTCATTGAATCACTAAATATAGCACTGTTTATTTAGTCAATATAGTCAGGGTTGCTAGCCTAATATTTATACAAACTTCAAAAACAAAATACATATTTTTTTTCATTTTACTATTTATTATCACAGCCCTTGAAACACGAAGTCTTCCACTCAACATTTCCTTCCAGCTGTCAAACGAAAATTAGGTATTTTATTAAAATTAAGACGATTACAATTAATAATGGCGTCTAATGTACCAGCTTACGGCTGACCTTGAAAATAAAACTGTCCTATTAGCTTTATTTTTAATTGTAATCGTAACTATTACAGCAACTTAATTTTCGTTTGACAACTGGATGGATGTTGAGTGGATGAGGCGTAAAATACGGTTGTTGTATCTCTCCAAACCTCGAAAGGCATAAATGTTACCATTTTAAATATTTTCAATAAAAGTTTTTTTTTCTGGCAACATTGAAGATTCATCATCGTTCATTACAGCCCCCTAGAACACATCTTACACGTCCTAGACCTCCACTGTTGCAGATGGGCCTTCCAGAATATATATTTATATATTTTAAAAGTTTATTGCACTATGTACAAGAGGCGGGCTTAATGCCGCTAGGCATTCTCTAGCAACCAACCTTTGGGAGAATGAAACGATTTGTTTTGTGAGGTAGGTGCAACCATTAAATAGATTAATAGGTAAATCAAATTAAATCTAAGTATTATATCTATATAGACAAATACATACTAATATGTACATAATACTACATATACTACATACTATATATATATATATATATATATATATATATATATATATATTATATACATTACATATCTAGATAATTTGGCCTACACTCGCGACGCCGGCCAAACGGGTTGGCGAGGTTCTGATCTGTCAGTTTTCTAATGACAATTTATTAACAATTCCATAAGTTAGTATAAGTGGAACCGGGACCGACGGCTTAATGTGCTCTCCGAGGCACGGGAGCGTTGGTGTTGTAAATAAGTAAGTACGCAAGAAAAGTTAATTTCTCTATGGTACATGCCGGGGTTCAAACCGACCTGTTAAGGTTTTTTTAAGGAAAGCCTTCTTATAACTGAGTCACCACAGCTCTTAAACAATTTTTTTTTTCTGTAACAGTTTTTTTTTTATAGATATTTAAAAAAAAATATCTCGTGACTAATTAGGTTCCGCAGCCATTATGTTGTTGAACTTTAAGCAGTGTTCTTTTATTAAAAGGTCGTGTAAAAAGATTGCAGTGCTACACTCCTGGGCAATGTAAACGGGTCAGAATAATTGTCAGAAACAGTCCTCCTTGCGTCGTTCTCCTCACTGCTGAGGGTCGTGACCCTCTACACGGATCACTTTTTCCCGGACGATGCTGCGCCATCCGGGTCTATTCACGGCTGCATGTAGGGCATCGTTTATCTGAGTATTTAGTGAGGTACGGATCTGGTCAGACCAGCGTATGGGGCTTCGGCCACGCGGTCTTTTGCCTTCGACTTTCCCTGTGACAAGCCTTTCCAGGTTACCAGGTGTTTTACGGGCTATATGGCCGAAATGCTCAAGGACTCATTTTAGGCAGATGGAAGACAGCCTAGTAGAGATTTTGAGCTCCTTGAGTATTGACACGTTAGTTCTTCGGGCTGTCCAAGGGATACGCAACATAAGCCTCCAACACCACATCTCAAAGGCATCGATGCGGCCACGATCACCGGCTTTGAGAGTCCAAGTTTCAGCGGCATAAAGAAATATGGAGAATATTAAGCTGCGTATTATTCTTGTTTTGTCAGAAACAGTAGGGAGATTATATCCCTTTCAGCACGAAAAAAAATGATTTTAAAAGGTATCTTATAAAAATAGTGAAAATTCCACCCTCCGCATATTAGTGTGTTGTTGTTTTCTAATTTCACCTTCGTGCGTTGGGTACTCGTAATATAATGGCAATCAAAATCACTATTGTACTCGTATGTTTTTATTCTTAAAAAAGAACTAGGACTAAGGATTATCCTAACAATTTAATAAAAGAATAATAGAATAAGAATAAAGAATAAAATCGTTTATTGCCACATCAATTAATACAAGATCTAGAGCACAATATTTTAAAATAAATTTATATGATGTGGCAAGGGTCTTGGCTCAGCTTCAGTCAGCTGTACATCACATAATGTGGTGCACTAACTGACGCTGTTTTTATGCCAAAACCCGAGCTCACGTACAGGTTGAACTAAGTTAACAAGGGGCATCAAGAAAACGACGATAGACACAAAGAAATAAAAAACCTGAATATAAAATGTTGTATATAATATACTATTAATTATACTATTAAAGATAATAATTATATAATAAAATAAATATAAAATAGTCAGTACATAAATCAGTAAATACATAAAATAAAATAAAAACTACTTAAACAAGGTTCGTTTGATAGCCATGCTCGGTGCTAACCTTAACTGAATAAAACAAAAAAAAACAATAATTAAAATTAACATTTTAGGGCTAATATTAAGAGCTTACAGCTTACAAAAATAATCGCTAGGTTGCTAGATGAGTGACGATCTATCGAGGCTGTTTCGGAACGTCAAAACAGCATTTGGCGACCGATAGATATTTTTTTGTAATAACGCACGCCTGGTATTGTCTGTGCTGAAAGGGTTATATAAAATTTATTATCTCTGCGTACTTTTTGACGGGACAAAAATAAGGAAAGGCATGCTCCGATGGTTCGGGCATGTTGAAAGGATGAATGAAGAGAGATTGACGAACCAGATATATAATGCGAAAGTTGTGGGTAAAAGAGGCCCTGGCAGACCGAGCCTCACATATTACGACCAAATAAAATTAATAAAATTCTTTATTGCACATTGTTACAAAAGTATTGTACAAGGCCGTAGGCATTTTGTAACAGCTAACATTTGTGATGGCGATAAGAGAGCTACCGTGGTGCAGATAATAGAAAAAAAAATACAAAATAGATATATACAACAACAATTAAATAATAAATACTTATATAATAATAATATATATAAGTAGTTGAACGGGAAACGACTATGCGCTGGTGAAAATACTCCGAAATTGAGCGAAAGAAATGAAATTAGCAGCAACTAACCTTTTGTTCCGTGTGTCGAATGTCGATAGAAATCGTGAAATGCTCGGTGCCAACAAGGATCACAGCATAAATCCAAAACACAATCACAGCAAAAATAATATGCACGAAATTTAAGAGCAACGATGTGCTCCGCGACCGGTGTGATAGTTCCACTACTGTCCATCAGAAGGCGTTGCGTCCGGCAGAAACGTCAACGACAGGAAGTTAGCCGAGCACAGTCACTATCGCCCACCAGGGGGCGTCGTGTCGACGAACGGTCTCCGACACGAGTGCGCCGGCGCATAAAGGCGTTGCCGCTAATATTCAAATCAAACGACTCAAATAATGAAATGTCAAACAGTAGTATTCATAATATAGATACATAAATAATATAATTACTATGTCAGAACATGGTTGAGACATTTTGCTTTTAAAGAAAGTGATTGAACACCAAGTTTTTAAAGATGGAGATAGTAGAAGCTTGTCTGATCGCAGCCGAGACAGTGAGAGAATCTTAGGTACTACTAATTATATAAACATAGATATTCATTCTAAATTTTATTAAATATGTTTTTTTCACTCGATGGTTTTTTTTTTTTAAATTATTTTACTGTGATTATTTATTATTGTATTATAATGATATTTTTTTTACTAGCTCGACCTTTTGCCATCCTGAAAGAAAAAAAAAATGCGTGATGTCCATAAATGTTAGCAACTGAAATCAGACACTCATGTTAACTATGCCGGCTTGACTGCTCATGACGGCAATTCGAGTTTGATCCCGAAACGTGTGAATACACTTTACTGGGTTTATCGGTGGATACTTCCCCGCCCAGGCAGACTGGGCAAATTACCACCATCAGTCCGCCTACCACCTATTTAAATACTGTATTAGCTTCTTCTTTTATTGGTATATATATATTGTATTATTATAATACTTTTTTTATTTATTTTTTATGTAGGATTTTTTTTTATTTTTTATAAATGACGTTTTAACGTTTTCGTTGCTCCCAAGTGTACGAAACAAATTGCTGGCGTGTTTTGAAAATAATGCTTCGAATGCCACTTGTGTTACTGCATTGCAGTCGGCAGCCGCTGTCTCGTGTAGAAAACTACAAGTCAAGGTCATGCACTTGGAATTCTACATTTACTCATGTAACATGTCCCAGCCTATATCCGTCCCTGGTTTCCAAGCAAAATTTCTCCCAAATTATCAAAATCAAAGACTAACTTCGTAGTATAGCAGATAACGTAGATGATCCTGACCTACTAGGCTACTTTTAAAATCGTTTCTGATTTTTCTAAATAAGCAGAATAATGTATCCTAGTTCAATATACATATTAATCACTTATCTTATGTATTTTATGCTTCTCAATATTGTTATTATTTTAAAAGACATAACACCGTGTCTTGTCGTCTCCTCCGGTGACAAGAGGGCTGGCTCTTTCTACGCCCAGAGAATCAGTATTGCAATTCAGCGGAGAAATGCAGCCAGCGTTGTTGCCACCATTCCACGCGGACGGGACTTATATCCCTATCCTTAGTATTAATATGTATATTTTTTTCCAATTAAATAATTTTCATTTATAATATACGAACTTCGTACCGCCTAACAGTCATTGAATGTTTGTAAACTTTAGTTAGCACGTAGAAATCCGCAATGGCAAATGCTTATACACAATGCTAATCGCCGATTGGATCTTCTCAATAAACTCTACATAGAAGGCTTATGTGATGGCTGGGCAGCTCCACTCTTCCAGGATTAGCGTCTCGGTTATGCTGGGAGAGGTCGATTAACCGTTGAGCGGTAAATGAATTGACTTGTCTTTATTTCTGTATTCGACGATAGTCAACCGCAGAGTGGGCTCGCGCAGGAGTCTCAAGAGCAACTTTATATGTATATAATAACAGCGCTAGGAAGTTTTAGGCTACCTCGGTCGGTATCAAATCAAATCAAATAATCTTTATTTTCAATCAGTTATACATGAGTTACAATCAGGGGACTGAACAAGGGTCTCTGGACGTCTGGATCTCTGGACACGCTGCACTTCCGATCGCAAACAATATTGCAAAACATTAGGCGCTTGCAGATAAAAATACTATTAACTAATTATTATTTTGAATACCTACTTAATATTACAAATTATATAAAAAGAGATTTAAATGAGTGTGGTAGTGTTTTGTGTATGTATGCATGAGTGCGTGTTTTGTGTGAAAACATCGGTATGCGCCACAAATCAGCGCTGATGCGCACCAGCTATCGAACAACAGTAGTACTATGTCATAAACCTTCGCCAATGTTCACACAACATATTAACAAAGTTTCATCCCGATCGGTCAAGAAGTTTTGAAATGTATAAGGAACATACACACAGACATTCATCTTTATATATATAGATTGAAATTATGTTGTTTTAGAAACAATTTGTTTGCATCTAGATGCATGCTATTCTGTTTCAACTATAATAATTACTGTCTGTAACCATTGTCGTGATTTTGTGTTGTTAAGATCTTATCTAGGAATGATTTATACCTGATTTATTTAACAACCTTCATACTTGTAAGTACAATATTATGCAATATAAATATACTATATGTGAATTATGACTGCTTCCGTGGTCTAGCGGTTAACGCCGTAAATAAACCTGGAGGAACCAGGTTCGATTCCTGATCGGATACTGTAATTTTTTTTAATTTAAATAAATAAATAAAATTAATATTTAATTGATATTTCCCGAGTTTGGTACGCTGGAGACATCGACGAGCTTGCCACTTGTCATGATTGGCCTATAGTAAAAGTTGGCTATATGTGAATCTATTTCTTTATAAGCGTAGTTTCTGACCACCCCGACAGGGATATAGTCGTATAGGGAAATTGCCCACACGTTTCGGGATCAGGCTCGAATTGAAGTCATGCCCAGGCAAGCCGGCATAGTGTTACTGATTAATGTCAGTCATGAGTGTCTGATACCACTTCCTAACATTCATTGACCTCACGCGCCATTTAACATCAGGTGGGCGCAAGGTCACATGTCGTGCTGGTATTAAAAATATATACCTATATAATAATAATAATAAAATTCTTTATTGCACACAAAATATACAATATAAAGTGTTGTACATAGGCGAGCATAATACCATGAAGGTATTCTCTACCAGCTAATCTTTGAGAGAGTGAGAGATTAATATTATGGGTGAAGAGTGTGAAAATGGAAATACTATGGTAAAAACCAGAATTAAAATATGTAAATAAATACAATATATACATTTATAATAAGTACTATAATACCTAACAGAAAAATAATAATACATAATTAAGATAAATACATAAATAATACATTGTTAAGGAGTTTGGGAACGGCAAACTTGTGCCCGCACCAAATCAAACAAACCCATCTGTGGTCAGGCCATTTATTGCTCAAAACATTCACAATCTTAAACTAGGACATGCACAAAACATAAACCTGACTTTGTCGCTTGCTGGGAAGACCACTGCTCCGGCTGCAGGCTGACCCAACTTCAGGTGGACACCAAATGGCCTGCCGAAACCACATAAGCACCGGGCCACAACGACGGTGAGAGCTCCACCACCACAATCGCCGAACTGGGCCTAGCCTCAGCTTCAGCCGAATGCCCTGGCAGTGGACGCTCCTCACCATTCCTCGAAGGCACGAGTGAGAGATCCACTACCACATTCGCCGAACTGGGCAAGAGCCCAGCTCCAGCCGAATGCCCTGACAATGTACGCTCCTCACACCATTCCTCCAATCTTCGGCCACATTCAAAGCTCTCCAATACACCATAATTGGGGTCAATTCAAATTAATCATCAAATTTAGCCGGCCGGCCCCATGCTGCCAAACGTCAAAGTCCCTTTTTTTATTCGGCCGAGGCCAAAGCGACAAGTCCCTCAGCCAAGCGACAAAACCAAAATTAAAACAAATATAATTCTAAACATACATAGGTACTAATAATATGTCAGGTGATTAGGATTTGTTTTGCTTTTTAAGGAAGTAAGAGAGAAGAAGTTTTTTGAATATATTTAAAGACGGTGCCTGTCTGATAAACAATGGTAGCCTGTTCCATTGACGAGCTGCTGATACGGTAAGAGAATCTCAATATCTGCTAGAAGAGTGAAAAGGGATAGAAATTTGGTGGTATATTTCATTTCATTTATTTATCACCGTAGGGACCGTCTGGAACACTTGGTTAAGTCAATTTATAATACTCTGTAACTAATATTAGTTACCTACAGTAAACGATATAACACAATCATGGTCAGACAGCTTAATACGAAACAACACAACAAAGACCAGAAACAGCCCAAACTATTAATACAATTATGGAACATATTGCCATATTGAATGCTAAATAATCAATTACAGAAAATAATATATATATATATTGTATACAACACTAAAATATGTCAAATAACTAATATTATTAAACATAGAAATCTGCCACAAGGGCATCGTCATTAAAACTAGATAAGAAAAAGAAAATATAAATAAATTTATTAATAACATGTCATATTAAAAACTAATAGTAATAAGTAATTATAATTTTATTAATTTGACTGTATAGAGGCGTAGTCAATCTATAACTAAAATAAACATATGTATTCTCATATACCGAATATATTATCATCGTCCAGTGCTTCATTTATAGTATAATATACTTTACCTATTATTTAATTTGTTTTTTAAATTCGTCATCATCCAATTCCCTCAAGGATTGTACTTGTAATATTAAAAATTCAGTTAAACAATAAGACTCTTACATCTGTCGTACGCTGAAGATATGGAATGCTCTCCCAGCCAGTATGTTAATAATCCCCACTCTTATAACCTGGAGTCCTTCAAGCGAAGTGTAAAAAAGCATCTTGTTAGGCCGGCATAGTGGTAGAGACTGATGTCGGTCGTAGTGACCGATGTCAGTTCCTCCCATTCTTGGACCTCGCGTACTGCTTACCATCAGGTGGGCGCGATGTCACATGTCGTGTCAAGTATTAAAATATATGTATATATAAATTAAAGTCCCAAATTTATACGTACGCGAAGGGATGGTGACTACGGTATGTAGCACATGCCTTACCATCTTAACACTTGAAAAGAAAATATCGGTGTCATACTTAACTATGTACTGTTTTAAATTAGCCTGCGACACCGAAATACCGCAAGGACAAATTCGCTTATCTCTCTTCTTTTCATGATAAATCGCTCCGATCTTCTCACAACTCACTTCTTTCCGTTCCTTCTCATAATTCCGGATTTGTCTCGAATTCCTTTGCGGTTGTTGTTACAAATCTGTGTAGCAATCTACCTATTAATTAATATTATAAGGCCAGATCATCATTTAAAAATCTGGTCTACTCACATTTTCTAAATAGCTCCAATCAAGATTTGTAAGTTGTATATGTTTGTTTATTATTGTGTATGTATTAGTATTTAGTATATGTATATTTATAAGTAGATTGTATATAAGTAAGTTTATTATATATAATAAATAAATATAAATATTTCCAGGCAGGTCACACAGCGCCATCTAATTTCCGTGGTAAGCTACGAGGCTTGTGTTACGGAAACTAGATGGTTGATAAACTACATAATATACTTTTTTTTTTCTCCCAAGCCCAAATTCTTAAATACCCCTTGAGTTAACATTAGGCTAATGGAAAATGCGTTGAAGGGGAAAATATGTCACAACATACAAAAGCTCGCTAAGTGACATTGTTAAAGTTAAGAATCATCTCTCTCGACTACTCTATTGTCTTTCAAAGGTCGTGAACTTTGAGAATACACAGAATTGTAAGCATTTGACTTCCTTTACATTTCAGAGCAAATATATACAACGTTTACACTTGGAGAGATCGCCAATTCCCTCACGAGGGTAGATGTAGATGGTAGATGAGTTGACTGTACATTTATTTATTTCAAAACTTTAATGCACAAAGTACAAAAGGCGGACTTAGTGCCCGTAGACATTTTCTGACAGACAAACCTTTGGGACTAATTAGAACACTGTAGGTGCAATGAAAGTATAAGTGTACGCATCAATTAGATATAAATACTTATATAATGAATTGACCGCCTCCGTGGTCTAGTGGTAACAAACGTTGCCGTGAACTCGGGATGTCGTGGGTTTGATTCCCACCGGGGGCAAGTTGTACATTGTATAATCTGTCTCGGTCTGGGTGTTTATATGTATAATATGTATATATTTACAAAAAAAAAAGTATAGTATGTAGTTTATCAACCATCTAGTTTCCGTAACACAAGCCTCGTAGCTTACCACGGAAATTAGATGGCGCTGTGTAACCTGTCTGGAAATATTTATATTTATTTATTTATTATATATAATAAACTTACTTATATACAATCTACTTATAAATATAAATATACTAAATACTAATACATACACAATAATAAACAAACATATACAACTTACAAATCTTGATTGGAGCTATTTAGAAGATGTGAGTAGACCAGATTTTTAAATGATGATCTGGCCTTATGTTAATAGGTAGATTGCTACACAGATTTGTAACAACAACCAAGGAATTCGAGACAAATCCGGAATTATGAGAAGGAACGGAAAGAAGTGAGTTGTGAGAAGATCGGAGCGATTTATCATGAAAAGAAGAGAGATAAGCGAATTTGTCCTTGAGGTATTTCGGTGCCGCAGGTTCATTTAAAACAGTATATAGTTAAGTATGACACCGATATTTTATTTTTAAGTGTTAAGATGGTGAGGCATGTGCTAAAAACTGTAGTCACCATCCCTTCGCGTACGTGTAAATTTGGGGACTCATACATCTGTCGCACGATAAAGATATGGAATGCTCGTACAGCCTCTGTGTTTCCACTTTCCTATAACCAGGAGTCCTGCAAGTGTGAAAAGGCATCTAGTCAAGCCGGCATAGTGTTAGGGATTGATGTCGAACATGAGTGTCTAATTCCAGTCTCTAACATTCATGGACCGTGCGCGCCACTTACTATCAGGTGGGCGCAAGGTCACACGTCGTGCTAGTATAAAAAATAAAAAAAACAACATATATCTTAGGGTGGTATCCAAAACAAGAGATCTGGAGAGTACTATAGAAGCATTTGTTGTCGGCCTAGCTGAACTTTTTTTTTTACCGGGCTGACAACGGATCCTACAGGCATCTTCAAGATATCGATCCTACTTTTGCACGGCCTTTCGAAAGGTGTTTTGGGAGACGAGCTAGTGTCTAGGAGACTAGGAACAGCGCCCAGCACCAAAGCTGCGTTGAATCACCGGCGTGTAATAAACCGGGGTCATAATAACAAAAATCGTCTTACCAATAACACCTTGTACTATAACTCGTGCCTCGGGTAGATTTAACAATTGGAATATGCATGATGTCAAACAGTTTGGAATTTATTCTTTGTTTTGGCGGTTAACGTCAATTTTAACTCCGATCCATGATGTTCCATTATTGAGTTTGGAGTAATCAAAATGTTTGCAACCCTGTTCACGTTTTACGACCAACCAGACTGGTACAGGTAATGGATAAAGAATTTTCCGGAGAATTACTATCAAACAGACACTTTTTAAAGTGAGAAATTTATTGCGCGTCAGAACAGCGCTCAAGGGGAAACCGCGCAGGAAAGAAGGGGAGAGGGGCGGATAGGCGCGCGCGTATAGCCGCTACCTCTCTCGCTCTCGCCCGCTCCTTTTTTCTTCGTCTCGAAACAGCGCGGCGGGGAAGGGGAAGAGAGGCGGATAGGCGCGCGCTGCTATACAGCCGATGCCTCTTTCACTCTCTCCTGCTCCTCCTTTCTCTTGTTCCGCGACGCACCCGTTTTTTTTAAATATTTATTTTAACTGTGCCAGCAACAATGCATTAATGGATTTTCACTTATAACCAAGGCATAAACTAGATGCTGCACCTATTACAGGCGACCACCATATGCTATTGCAGTATCGATTATTCGAGCCTTTAAATAATCAATACAATAATTGAGTTAAAACTATAACACAATACAACATGATGCAACCACGATCAAAAAACAACACCAATGATCATTCATTATAATTTACTTGATTATACAGCAGTTCAGTTAACAGACTCAGCCAGGATCCGCTGCAACGACAATACATTGATGTCTTTTGGAATGTTGACTGATGTCGTTAATGTCATTTTTTCAAGGATTCCACAAGTTGATTTTAGTGAAACCAGCAGCTGTATTCCATTACTTGCGAGTAGCGCAAACATTAGATTGTTAAAATAGTAGTTTTTGTTTCTTCCTGTGACTTTGTAGCCCGTGCTTTGCCGATCATAGCCGAGCTAACGTCACGTTTTCAACTTTTTCAAAAGTGACCCATTTCAATATCATTAGGAAATATTTTATTTACAACACTACTGTTGCACATGCCTCGGAGAGCACGTTAAGCCGTCGGTCCCAGTTGCACTAATATCAACTTATAAATTGACATCGTAGCCTCGCTAACCAGTCTGGCCTGCGTGCCGAGTGTAGGCCAAATCTCCAGATTTATGTGTCCGAAAGCTCATCTTCAACAGTGAATGTCTAGGACTCTTGTGTTCCTCCTCCTCCTCCCTGCGTCGTTCTCCTCACTGCTGAGGGTCGTGACCCTCTCCACAGATCACTTTGTCCCGGACGACGCTGCGCCATCCGGGTCTGTTCACGGCTGCATGTAGGGCATCGTGCATCTGGGTATTTAGTGAGATGCGGATCTGGTCAGACCAGCGTATGGGGCTTCGGCCACGCGGTCTTTTGCCTCCGACTTTCCCTGTGATAACAAGCCTTTCCAGGTTACCAGGTGTTTTACGGGCTATATGGCCGAAATACTCAAGGACTCGTTTTAGGCAGATCGAAGGCAGCCTAGTAGAGATTTTGAGCTCCTTGAGTATTGACACGTTAGTTCTTCGCGCTGTCCAAGGTATACGTCATCCAGGTGCTGTATTAATAGACAATAAATTAAAAATTGATATTCGTATAATATAATATGTAACTTTGACGTAAGATCGGCTTTTCTCGGCAAATCTCGCGCTATATAAATTTGTCATAAATTCTTTTGTTAATATTATTCGTTTTTCCTGCCTTCAATAACAATATTTACTCAATATCGGCTTTATGAAGTCCTTTTATTATTTTGACGATTTATTGTTCTGTGGTATTCTGAGGTTATGGTAATTCTTGATTTAAATAATTTGAATTTTACCACGTTTTATATTATCGTGGTTGTTTCTTATACAATAAAATCATTTATTTCCTTTCCTTTGGTTATTGTCAATACATTTGGTTCATATTAACCGCATCGAACAAATTCAGAAACGCTTTGTTGCCTATATCAATTTCCGTATTAAATCACAGACTCGTAACTACATTCATTCGTGTCAACGTTTACATCTGTTACGACCCTTCGTTGCTATCCCGGCTGGACATAAATACACCAGTGTGGACCAATCGGTACAAGCCAACCTTTCGCATACCAATGGCGAGCACTAACTACAGACAAAATACATTTTTAATACTCTTAATGCATTCATTGATGAAACTGATGTTGATATCTTTCATGACAAGGTGATAGTGGTGAGAAATGCGTTTAACTTAAGGTTCTTTAAACGATAATAGTTTTGTTATTGTACAGTTATTGGAATTGCATGAAGTGATAGTTTGTAGATGCTTTCATCGTTCATAATATATATTATTCTAACACTACTAGTGAAAACTTGTAAATGACTTTCTGTTTCTATTTTTGTATCTATACTTGTGAATTAAATGTCAATAGTTTTCCTTAATAAATAAATAAAAATATATTTTTAGTAGGTATCTATGTATACTTAATTGTTTTTTAATTTATTTTTTTAGTTTTTTTATTCTATGTTATGTAGTTTATTGTTCTTAGTTTTAAGTTTAGGTTAATTTTAATTTAAGGTTTCGTATTGTTATTTCGAGCGAGCACCACCTAATTATGTAATTTTAGCTATCGGTGGCAACTTGTTGGGCATATCGTGGACGGAGTTCCGGACCAACAAATCCATCCTGGAGGAACTAGAGATAGGACAGCGCCTTTTCTCAATCGTACAATCACGCATTCTCAATTTCTTTGGACACGTGTCGCAGCGTGGAGATACATCCATTGAGCACTTGTAGTTTAGGGAAAAGTCGATGGCAAGAGAATGCGTGGTAGGTCTCCGATGAGATGGACTGACCAGGTTAAAGCAGCAATGGATCACCCCCTACATGAGTGCTCCAGGAAGGCTGCAGTTCGAGACGAGTGGCGACGGCTTGTTAAGCGTGCCACTGACACTTAAGTGACGACCACGACCACTCTGCCAAGAGTGTAGCGACTAAGAAGAAGATGAGGCAACTTGTCAATAGCCATACACTAACCATTATGTACTGTATATAAGTTTTATGTATCTAGCTGTAAGTTGTCCTTAACATTTTTTTTTATTATTTTTTTATTATTTTTTCATTTTATTTATTTATTTTTATTTTATTTAAAACTTTATTGTAAAAAAATACAAAAGGCGAACGTAATGCCGCTAGGCATTCTCTGCCCGTTAACCTTTGGGACATTGAGATCATTTAATATTGAGTACGGTGCAAATAAATAGAATAATCAATCGTAATAATATTTAAAAACTGAAATATATATATATGGCAATACACATACATATAATAATATAGGTACATACACCTACATACTAATATTACATAAACTATATATTTTATATAAGTATTTAGATAAAATAACTAAAAATAACCAGCAGCTACTATTGGTGGACCCAATCAGCTATCCTATATCTACCATTTTTTAAACTAAAACACCGTTGCCATAAACAAGGTTTTGCTTAATACTTAAAATTAATTCGTGGCTGTAAAAAGACCATATTAGCTGATAGACTAAAATAAATTACCCATGTCAAGTTAATAATTAGTTCGTGGCTCTTAAAAGACTGTGTCAGCTTAAAATCTGAAAATTTAATGGCGAATCCATAGTAATATAACCTGTAACCTGCCGTCATATTCCTGTCTCTTATTTATTTATTTTTTATAAATAAAAAAGGGAGAAATAAACCATAGAAGCTTCCTCTCGGCAAAGCTGAAGGGATTCGGGAGTTCCAGAGTTGCGTTGAGAGCATCTGTGAGGTACTTGGCTGAGAACCATCCCAAAGGTGTGAGCAGTTTTCCACGCATGATCTGATCTTGTGCTTAGTATTAAAAAAAATAACATAATACGTGACCCTACGGCCACTTGAAGGTTTTTTTACGCTTACTGCTAATATTACACGGGACGCAAAATAATAAATAATTTTTAATTCCGTTTTTTTTTTTTTTTTTACAAAATCCGACGGTCTCTAATGGCCGTCATTAAACATATTATATAATTTGAGGATTTTAAGAGATTATGGCGATTTTCTGCTCACAAACGACCGATAAACGGTGTAATATTTCATGCTTCGCAAATTACCGCCTCCGTGGTCCAGCGGTTAAGTCCGTGGATTTAGACTCGGAGGTACCGGGTTCGATTTCTGGTCGGGACATAATAATATTTATTAATTAGAGATTTATTCGAAAAAAATATTTACAACATATAAAATAATATTAATATTAAGGATAGGGATATAAGTCCTGTCCGCGTGGAATGGTGGCAAGAACGCTGGCTGCATTTCCCCGCTGAATTGCAATACTGATTCTCTGGGCGAAGAAAGAGCCAGCCCTCTTGTCACCGGAGGAGACAACAAGACGCGGTGTTATGTCTTTTAAAATCTTTTTTGCGCTTGGACGCCATGGGCCCAGAGTTTCTACAGCAAACGGCACAAATATGTAATCTTTTAATATACTTACATACTTGCGCCGCTTGCTGGACTCCGCATTTTTCGCCACGGCTCCCTCTTTATGCGCTGTCCCCCTGAGATGCGACGCGGCGAGGTTGTCGACGCACGTGGCGTCCCACACCAGAGCACGTCCCCATTCCCAGGGCACCAATTTATTAATTTAAATAAATAAATTTAATTAATATTTAATTTATTTGTGACATTTCTCGAGTTTGGTACGCTAGAGACATGGACGAGCTTGCCACTTGTTTGGCCTATAGTAAAGTTGCATTGTAAATCCGCTTATTAATAAGCATGGTTTCTGACCACCCTGGAAGGGAAACAGTCGTGATGACACTTTACTTTATTAGCATATTAGTGCCTTCATGGTCCAGCGGTTAATTCCGTGGATTGCTGATTGACCATAGATTACTTAAATCATGCTTTCTGCAACCGGCTGCAAGTGGTATTAATAGTTGGGAAATCAATCACAGCCGAGAGACAAAATCTATTTTAAAGAAAGAAAGAATTACGTAAGTCAACGTTCGCGCGTTAGTGGACGTCTCGCTACCTAATCGATTAGGCTGAGTATGAGTGGCGATATTTTAGGATAACTTCTCTGCACCGTAACTTAAGATTTTATTACTGAATAATTAAAATAAAAAATATGTAGTTCTTTATTTTTATTCTAGATTATAATATAAAAATATTTGCTTTTTAATAAAATACACGCAATACATTTAATGTCTTACCCGACCCGCACCCGTCTGTGTGTTTCGCCCTTAAATCTTCTACTCCAATATCACGACTAGTTGATGGTTTGTAAACGTGAGCCTCTGAAATAGAATTTGGCAGGATGCAAGCCTACCTCCAGGGCACTAAATACATTATAGTAAACGGCTCAGCTAAATTCGAGCTACGACAGGAAAACTAATGACTATGATTATATACTAGAACGTAGTAGCTGCTACAAAATTATGGGATGATCATCCGGTGAACATAAAGCAGGCAATTAACAGTTTGTTGTGTAAAAAACTCGTCTATTCACGCTTTATGAATAGCTCTACATCAATTTGTGTACAATTACGTATTTATTTTATTTATTTATTTCTCACAGAAGAAATGATCAGGAACGGGTTCAAGATTCAGCTTTACGCAGTGGAAGTTGGTGCGAGAGGAGTTCCAGCAAAATCTTTGCATCACTCACTGAAAGAATTGGGCCTAAGCAGGTCTGCCGTCAATACATTTATGGACCGATCTTCCAAGACGGCATTAACGGAATCATACAGTATTTGGTTGGGTAGGGAGAGGAGTAGAATGGTGGATGGTGAGCGTATTAACGCGCAATAAAATAAAAAAAAGAAGGCCTCCTTTTCTTAAACCACCCTATTGTCGGTCGCAAGCCCGAGACACCATTCTTCTCATCTCTTACCCACACACGATGGACCCGGCACCCGCACAATCCAGCCTCCTTGGGACTATCCCTAAAGGGTCGTCATTAGAGGAAATTTTTTACTTTATAGTTTATTTTTTATTAAGTTTAGTTTATATTTAATTTTTAGCGACTAAGAATGTGTATAGTCATGATAAATAGCGCTCGATTGTTGCAAGTGAGCTGGTGAGATACAGGGTGCGCCAGAGAAACTTACTTATTTGAAAAAACTCCCGGGCGGTGAGTTGGGTGGGTAGAGGGGTGAGGCGGGGCGCTATTGGAGGGGGAAGTCCCCAAGTTTGTTTCTTCCTCTAGTCAGTTGCCATCATGCTCTGGCCTAGAGATCAGCGGGCATACGCCGTCGAGAGCTTCTTTTCCATCGGTCGCTCACTTGTTGCTACGCAACGTGCCATCCGCGCTCGCTTTAAAATTCTTCTTTTTTTCTTCCAAGCCTCGAAGAAATAAACGCTAAGGATGTGTGGTTTCAGCAAGATGGAGCCACAGCAGACACAGCACGAGGCTCAATGAATTTGTTGCGACAACATTTCCCCGACCGGCTTATCTCTCTCAGAGGCGATCTCACATGGCCGGCTCGCTCTCCAGATTTGGCTCCATACGATTTCTTTTTATGGGGTTATTTGAAATCCCTGGTTTATGTCGATCGGCCACGGACAATAGCTCACCTAAAAAACAACATTCGCGACGTCATTGCCAACATAGCGATTGATATGCTGCAAAGAGTGGACACTAACTTCAGAAATCGACTTAATCAGTGTATGCGCAATGGGGGTCGCCATTTAACTGATGTCATTTTCAAGTCTGTTTAAAAAAAATATTGGGATATTGTATTCTAAAATAAAATTAAAATTAAAACAATAACTGAAGTACTTTTGTTTTTAATGACGTTTCAAATAAGTAAGTTTATCTGGCGCACCCTGTATGTATGTATGTATCGCATCTAATAACCTAGTTCATATAGATAACGCATCCAAATAAACATTGCCTCAACCCACGTGCCTAACGTTTGTATATATCGGGTAGAGTGGCGGCTTGTTGTCTTCGAAAACGAAGCGCAACCGTTTTCCAGAGGACAAAAACTAAAAGCGGAAACGGTTCTTGTTTTACACTTTACTAAACAATAAATGTCCTGACTATTTGCATAATAAGTTTGACTACAAGTCGTACAAACGTTCCTTCAGACACAGAGGTCTTTTGTTTAACCTTCCCATGTACGGCCTGGTAGGCGCCCGGGGTTGCTTCAAGCATGCCGCTGCCAAAATATGGAATGATCTTCCACCGCCGGTTCGGGACGCGATAGTTACAACGTTACCCACTTTTCGTAAAATATGTGCAGCATGGCTGCTTGTGAAGCAGGCTGGGGCAGCTCCCGTCTAGGTTTCTGTTTTTTATTTATTTATTTATGTTCTTAGTTTTTCATTTGTTTTATTTTAATGAATTTTGTTCATTATTGTTTTATTACTGTTCCACTAAATTTAAATGTCGGCTATGGTATAATGACAGAGGTTGTTGGAACCTGCTTCCAACACCATTTTCTGAACCATAGACCCTTTTGTCATTATATCTTTGTTTTATTTTTTAACTATATTTTTCATTTTTATTAACTATTTTTGTGACAAATAAAAACTGTTTTTATTTTATTTTATTTGTTGCAATAGTTTTTTAAGAAGACTGTGCTGCGGAACCGTATTAACACAGCGCTTTATACAACCAAACGATGGAAACGGTTAAAAAAAAATACTACTTTCCAGTAAAATGGTGCGGTTGATATAGATTAGAATTCGAGAGATAATGAATTATACTTATAACTTATTAATTTAAAGAATAAATTTATATGTAATTAAGGTCCTGTATAAATAAATAAAAAATGAGCGAATTACAGTTTAAGGTAAGTCTTGTTTCAAGCGGTGTTATTTTTACATAAATATCACCATGGCAAGCTTACAATATTAGTTCATCAAATTGGCAATTGACATCATTGCCCAGTACACCATTAGTGCCGATAAATCCAGTAAAGTGTATCCACACGTTTTGGGATCAGGCTCGAATTGCTGTCATTTCAAGCCGGCATAGTGTTGGAGACTGATGTCAGTCATGAGTCTCTGATTTCAGTTGCTAATATTCATGGACCTCGCGCGGCACTTACCATCAGGTGGGACGCCAGGTCACATGTCGAGCTATATTTACTATATAAATTATATAATAAGGACTATATTTAATTTACAATGAAGGTTACATATTTTATTATAGAATATAACTAGTATGCAAACGAAACGGGAAAGAGTTACGATAAGGACGAGCGAATAATTAGTTCCCGTGACAAAGACAGTTTTAATGGAAACCTAAATTCTGTTTTATCTATCCCAAAGTGCCAAGCCAAGTGGCCGCTAATTTGTGGAACAATTTGCCGGTAGAAATTCGCGAAGCATCCTATAGATCACTCTTTAAGAAAATGGTATATTCACATTACTTTAACAGCTCCCAACAGCCTATGTAAGATATATTGTATGTAGTATTGTATGTAATATTGTTATGTATGTATTAATACTGTTAAGAATAACTTAATTAATGATTGCACCTACCATCTATACTGTCTAAATGTCCTAAAGGTTTGGCTGTCAGAGAATGCCTAGCGGCATTAAGTCCGCCTTTGTACATAGTGCAATAAAGTTTTTAAAATAAATAAATAGTATATAAATATATATATATGTATATTAATATGTATTATTGTATTATAGAATAACTATTTAATTTTTTTGTTAAAATTTATTTAACCGCCTCCGTGGTCTAGTGGTAACAAACGTTGCCGTAAACTCGGGAGGTCGTGGGTTCGATTCCCACCGGGGGCAAGTTCTACATTGTATAATTTGTCTCGGTCTGGGTGTTTATATATTTACAAAATATATATATATATATATAATATGTAGTTTATCAACCATCTAGTTTCCGTAACACAAGCCTCGTAGCTTACCACGGAAATTAAATGGCGCTGTGTGACCTGTCTGGAAATATTTATTTATTTATTATTATTATTAATGAAAATTCTCTGTATTGATCCAAAGATTAGCTGCTATAAGCCCCTTGTACATAGTGCGATAAAGTTTTTAAATAAGAATAAATATTTAAAAACGGTTCTATCTTCGCAGAGCAAAAAACGGTTCTTAAAATCTTTCCAACGCCCACCACATTCCCGCCGATTGAATGTTGAACGTTGCGTTCTAGAAATAAATTATCTAATACGTATCTTGTAGCTCTTAAGATACTCGATATATCTTTTTTCGTATTTGTTTTAACTATAAATAATGCATATAAATGTATAAACATAACATTGGATGATAATAAATTCATTCTCTTAATAAAGCAGGCATCATACGTAATTTTATGTTTATGTGAAGCAGATTCACATTTAGCCAACTTTATTATAGGCCCATCATGACAAGTGGCAAGCTCGTCGTATTTACTTAAATACCTTATTGCATTTAAAAACAAAAAAAAAAAAATCTTTACCAGTTAACCTTGGGAATAATCATGGAAGGTGATGGCCATGATTTACAAATTATGAAAGTTACAAGTTATAATACTCACTAGAATAAAAATAAAAATTAAGCTTATACAAAATATAATCAAGCAACATTTCTTTCTCCGTATCTCTATAATAAAATAAATAAAATTCTAGATATTTACAAACTAAATAAAATTCTATGTGGAAAAAAACTGCATCAGTGGTTGTTGCCTCTAAGTTATCAGTATGTTGAAGACCTATTAAAAATCATAACCTAATTTGTTGGCTATTATTACCGTAGTGTCTATTAAATAACTAATTTTAAATTGCATTACATCATCTTTCATTGAATAAATATATAAAATATACTTTGCTATAAGTTTATTTACCTAGTATAATATCATATCTATTAATTATAACATATCTTATCATATCACATCATATATGTGTCATATCATATCTTACTTTATTATATATTATCATATGATTTCTTATCTTACCATAGGTTTGCATAATACGAAAATTGTTGTCAGGATAGATACTGCAGTGGATGACACCCAGCGACTACATTAAATTCCATGCAACTTTCTCACATCATATTATTGACTGACCCCTGTAGTTCAGGTTTACCTAGTTTAGGGGTCTTAGTACTTTATATATTGTTTTACACATATAATTGCCATGTTGGTACCAACACTGATGTATGGAAGCGAAACGTGGATATGTCAGAATACGCATGAGAGTAGGATTAATGCAGTAGAAATGCGGTCGTTGCGGCGGATATGTGGCGTCACTTTGGCGGACCGCATACGTAACGTCGAAATACGGAAAAGGGTTGGTATGAAGGAAAGCATAGGGACAAAAATAAGGAAAAGCATGCTACGATGGTTCGGGCATGTTGAAAGGATGAGCGAAGAAAGATTGACGAACCAGGTATATAATGCGAAAGTTGTGGGTAAAAGAGGCCCTGGCAGACCAAGACACACGTATCACGATCAAATAAATAAAACACTAGCTGAAGGAGAATTAAAAAGCCTTCGTAACAAAAGGGCATGTATGAAGAGGTTGATGAATGTCGATGAAGCGAAAGAGGTATGTCGTGATCGTGTCAAGTGGCGCTCAATTGTCTCTGCCTACCCCGTAAGGGATCTGGCGTGAAGACATATAATTGTTGCTGTACTGTTATTTGCTAAATGAATATATTTCATTCCAGTGTTATTGTGTTTATGTTGTTCAATAAAGGTTTTTTCATTTCATACAATGATATAATCATATCCACTTAAACTAAATAAAACTAAAAACTAAAATCTTAAATAGACACAATTACACGGCTCAGTGGCTCGGTTGTAAGAACGCGTTCCTTAAATCCTACAAAGGTCGGTTCAAACCCCCCCGGCATGTACCAATGAGAAAGACACTTTTCTTATGTACATTTGTCATAGATTTACAACACCACCGTTCCCGTGCCTCAGAGTGCCGTCAGTCCCGGTTCCACTAATACCAACTCATGGAATCGTTAATAAATTGTCATTAAAAATTTACATCATATCCTCGTTAAGCCGTCTGGCCAGCAGCGTGGCGAGTGTGGGCCAAATTATCCAGATATATGTTCTGGAAGGCTCATCTCCAGCAGTGGTCTTGGACGCTGTGATCTAGGGGCTGTAATAAAAAAAAAATACATTTACATAAAAAGTAAAAAAGTTAAGTATCATCACGACCGTTTCCCTTCCATGGTGGTCAGAAACCATGCTTATAAGGAAGCGGATTCACATTTAGTAACTTTACTATAGGCCGATCATGACAAGTGGCTAGTCGATGTCTCTAGCGTGCCAAACTTGGGAAATATCACAATTAAATTAAGAACTAAATTATAAAAACTAATTAAAAACTAAAAATTAATAAATAAAATTACGACTATTCGATGGGCGTAGTGTGCCGAGGACACTCGCTGCGTTCCCCCGTTGAACAGCGAGGCTGACCCTTTGAACAAGATATTCTCTACTCAAAGGGTCACCCGTCGCCAAGTGGAGTTTCTTACCAAGCTCGCGGGAGAACACAAGAGCCTCCTCGGACCACGGGCCCATCGTTTCAACTGCAAATGGAATGAAATGGTGATTGATGATGATCTCCGCGTACTTGTTGCGCTTAAGGCGTGCGGCTGATTCTGCAGCGGCCCCAGGTTTCTTATGGCTGGATGTCACATGTGACTTACCGAGTGTGTCAACACATGTGGTATCCCAAACCAGTGCGCGGCCTCTAGTATATGGAATTAAGGACATCCCGTCCGGACGCCTACCATAATTTCTAACTAACTCTATCTATGGTTCGAGGGGATGTTAACAGTTGTAAGCGCCCTTGACAGGATGTCATTAATAGCATAATGTCTTGAGATTCTGCCGGCACTTTTTTGGCAGCATAAGGCATGGCGGCCTTAAATTAAATATTATTTTTATTTAATTATTAAATTATTAAATATTTTATTAGAAATCCGTTCCAGAAATGGCTTAATTCTTTCAGTAAAAGGTGCAAAGATTTTGCTGGATTTCTCTCACACCAACTTCCACTGAGTAAAGCTGAGTCTTGAATATGTTCCTCATTTATTCTGTAAGATCACATTATTTGTTTAACTTCATGTTGTGTTCTTTTGGAATATTTGATTCCCACGGAACGGTAAGTTCCATAGGAATAACTTTAATAAGTATAGCACTCAATTACAAGTTTAATAAGTAAAGCACTCAATTAATTAAAAAGGGTAAATTACTATCTGTCTTGTATAATAAGTAGGTTTGCCTTTAGTGTGGGATGCCACCTGTGTGGATACTCTTGCGCCTTCCCACTTGTCCTTGACCTCTAAGGACCCAAGCGCTGCTGCATTACAAGCAGATAACCTCAAACGGCGGAAATACACTCAGCTAATTGGGAGATGTGTTTTTGCGCCGTTTGGAGTTGAAACGCTCGGGCTGTGGGGACCAAGTGCTCATGAAATTTTCAAGGCGTTGTCAAAACAGCTCATCAATACCTCGGGGGACAAGAGAGCTGGGCAATATTTGGGCTAAAGGATCAGCATTGCCATTCAACGTGGCAATGCTGCCAGTATCCTTGGCACTTTACCCTTTGGCAGCGATTTGGAGCATTTTTTTTTATTTATAATAATTTATTTTGTTTTTTTCTTTATTTTAGTTTTTAGTTGTATTTTTAATTATTAAGTAGATTTTTTAAAAAATTAATATTAATTTATGTTTTAAAATTTTAGTTTCTAGTTTAATCAACAATATAGTTTTTTTTAATGTATATTAATTTAATTCGAATAAAAAATAAACAGGAAGCCAATTCAAATTATCATATAATTAAAATCACATAAAAATAACTTGTCTTAGTTTGTCCGTATGCTATATTTTACATCAAATCGATCTGTGTTTTTACCAACCTGATAGGCGAAATTAAAAGCACACCCACTAGGAATTGGAGACATATGGTTTCTCGCATACCTAACTAATAATCGTGGAAACAATTCTACATACAATGCAAAGTAAATTTTAGCGACACTTCCCTGCAATATTTCATGTATTTCTAGTAATAGCATAGTTTCCATCCTTAGAATTCACAATCAGAGGCCTTATTACCGTTCTTTAAAACTCCACTACTTAATCTATTAAGTCTTTTAACTTCTTTATTGATAAGATTGGATAAATATTAAAGAGTTTTCAGAACGAGAATAGGCTAGCTTATCAAAAACAGGAACGTTAACACTAAAGTTAACTGTCGGTTTTGCTTAAATAGTGTGGTGCTCAGGACGTTTGCTGTCTTCTCGACCGTTGCTTCCAATACCCAAGGCGGAGCGCCCGCGACTGTGGCTGCCAATTCGCCTTGCTTCACGCCGCACCTCCCGATGAACATGCGCAGGGCAGCTAGCGAAGTCCTGCTCGCGCTCAGTCGCGAGCTTGCCCTCACTGCCAATGTCGTTGTACCGAGTCCGACCAGCAAGTAAGCAGAGCACGAGTTCCATGCAGCACTATCACAGGCGGCTATGGTTGATGGTTTCATGCGTTCACTGCCAATTGTTGCTACTAAATTGTCACTCATCATTAAATAATAAGTATTTTGTGTTCACAAGGTATTTGCACTATCACAGGCGGCTATGGTTGATGGCTTCATGCGTTCACTGCCAATTGTCGCTATCAAACTTATTTATACATCACAATGACACCTAAAATATGTCATATTCTCTAGGTTTTTGCACTCACACAGATGGCTACTGCTCTGAGAATTGGTAATTATGTGATTGCATTTGTCTAGTCACTGACCAAGTTGTTATCTTTGACTGCCAATTCGTCTTGATTCACGCTGCACCTCCCGACTACTAGCTAGCGAAGTCCTGCACGGGCTCCGTCACAGATCTGCTCTCACTGCTGATGTACAGCCTGCAAGTAAGGATACGAATACCAAGGCCCCAATGTAACATGGCAGTTTATAATTGTTTTAATAGAAACGCATTAATGCGTTATGCGATGAACTCGGAGAAACAGAACACTCAGGGACGGTACGCAATGTGTCAAAATCAGCCGTTCCTGATTAATTTTGAAACCTTTTCTGCGCACTTTCTTTTTCCGGGTGCTCCGACAAATAATAAATAAAATATTAATTGTAACCTTGTTCAAGCACACATCGTGCCTTAAAATCACTAAGCGACCGTAATCCCCTAATTGGGGAACCAGATTTGGGTTAGAAGCTCCGCGGGCTTCCGGAGACTTATCTCGTCCGTCGCCCAACTACCCACCAGCCGAGCGTCTCTTCTTCACGCCCGGCTGCTACACAAGATAAGCATTAGCTAGATTACCTACACTCTTAAATGTGCGGAAGTGTCCTTAACTGAATATAAAATAAATCTACGATCCGTTATTTGTTGTTTTATTTGTCGAGCCCCGGTCCTTAACCGGGGAGTTCGCGACACCAATTATAATTAAAGATCAACTCTTTTGTTTTCACAAGGTTTTTGCACTATCACAGATGGCTACAGCGCTCCATTCGTTCAATGTCACTTTTACCAAATAGTTCTTACCTTTGTGTAACTGAGACAGCTTAGTACAGTACGAGTACTAATGTTATTACCAGGTTCGACCAAGTAAGTAGAGCACGAATTTCATGCACTACTATCACAGGCAGCTATGGTTAATGTCTTTATGCGTTTACTGACAATGGTCTCTACCAATACTATACATACAATAGTATTTGCACTCTTAACGCAATCGAATTGTGTTCAATACTAGCACATTTTGATGGCTTCATGATTTAGTTCGTGGTTATTGCCATCAAATTGTCTTCGCTTCCGCTTCATTAAGGATAATTCTTTTGTATTCACAAGGTTTTTGCTTTCGTTAATTGTCACTGTCACAAAATCATTTCTACTTGCGCTCTTTAACTGTTTTAGAGCACGACCTCCATGCACTACTATTACAGGCGGCTAGTGGTAATAGCTTTATGCGTTCACTGTTAATTCATCATTAAGGATCAAGTTTTTTGTATTCACAAGGTTTTTGCTTTCGTTAATTGTCACTGTCACAAAATCGTTTCTCCTTGTGCTCTTTAACTATTTAGAGTACGACGGCCATGCACTACTATTACAGGCTACTACTGGTAATAGCTTCATGCGTTTATTGCTAATCGTCATTCATCATTAAGGATCAAGTTTTTTGTATTCACAAGTTTTTTGCATTCGTTCATTGTCACTGTCACAAAATCGTTTCTACTTGTGCTCCCTAACTGTTTTAGAGCACGACCTCCATGCACTACTATTACAGGCGGCTAGTGGTAATGGCTTTATGAGTTCACTGCTAATTGTCATTCATCATTAAGGAACAAGTTTTTTGCATTCGTTCATTGTCACTGTCACAAAATCGTTTCTACTTGCGCTCTTTAACTGTTTTAGAGCACGACCTCCATGCACTACTATTACAGGCGGCTAGTGGTAATAGCTTTATGCGTTCACTGCTAATTGTCATTCATCATTAAGGATCAAGTTTTTTGTATTCACAAGGTTTTTGCTTTCGTTAATTGTCACTGTCACAAAATCATTTCTACTTGCGCTCTTTAACTGTTTTAGAGCACGACCTCCATGCACTACTATTACAGGCGGCTAGTGGTAATAGCTTTATGCGTTCACTGTTAATTGTCATTCATCATTAAGGATCAAGTTTTTTGTATTCACAAGGTTTTTGCTTTCGTTAATTGTCACTGTCACAAAATCGTTTCTCCTTGTGCTCTTTAACTATTTAGAGTACGACGGCCATGCACTACTATTACAGGCTACTACTGGTAATAGCTTCATGCGTTTATTGCTAATCGTCATTCATCATTAAGGATCAAGTTTTTTGTATTCACAAGTTTTTTGCATTCGTTCATTGTCACTGTCACAAAATCGTTTCTACTTGTGCTCCCTAACTGTTTTAGAGCACGACCTCCATGCACTACTATTACAGGCGGCTAGTGGTAATGGCTTTATGAGTTCACTGCTAATTGTCATTCATCATTAAGGAACAAGTTTTTTGCATTCGTTCATTGTCACTGTCACAAAATCGTTTCTACTTGCGCTCTTTAACTGTTTTAGAGCACGACCTCCATGCACTACTATTACAGGCGGCTAGTGGTAATAGCTTTATGCGTTCACTGCTAATTGTCATTCATCATTAAGGATCAAGTTTTTTGTATTCACAAGGTTTTTGCTTTCGTTAATTGTCACTGTCACAAAATCGTTTCTACTTGCGCTCCTTAACTGTTTTAGAGTTTCCTTAACTACTATTACAGGCGGCTACTGGTAATGGCTTCATGCGTTTACTGCTAATTGTCATTCATCATTAAGGATATTTTTTTTTGTATTCACAAGGTTTTTGCATTCGTTCATTGTCGCTGTCACAAAATCGTTCTTACTTGTGCTATTTTACATTTGCACGAGTTCCTGTATACAATCAGACCAAGAGTCCATTAATCACGATTGATGGCTTAAAGCGTTCACTGACAATTGTCGCTACCAATACCATAGTAGGTTTTTTGCACTCCAAGTCCAATTGATAGGCGTTTAACACTAGCTTATATTGATGGCTTGATGACTTGGTTCATCAAATTGTCTTTACTAGATTTTTTTGTTACTTTGCACCACATCTAGGTACTAACTAGTGTTGAACCAGTTGTGTTTTTTCACTTCGACAGCTATCAAACTTTGGCAGCCTGTCAATTCAGCGTTCGCTTAAACCACTTATTTTTTGACTTCTTAGATTTCAAATTTACCTAAAATCGTTAATTAACACCAAGCAATTTTCAGTTAAAAGCTAGTTGCGCTAAATATGGTATAAGTTATAAGGCATAATGGTGCTATTAGAGACTTCCATAAGTGGAACAATTTTAATTAAAACTATATGTAACTAATGGTAAAGCGCAAATACAGACGAAAATAGAAGACAAATTTCTAAGCATTCCATGGATTCACCGTGCGGGTCCATCGTGTGTAGGTAAGAAGTGAGAAGAAAGGTGTCTCGGGCTTGCGACGGACAATAGGCTGGTTTAAGAAAAGGAGGCCTCCCTTTTTTATTTTATTGCGCGATAATACGCTCACCATACACCATTCTACTCCTCTCCCTACCCAACGAAATACTGTATGATTCCGTTAATGCCGTCTTGGAAGCTCGTTCCATAAATCTATTGACGGCAGACCTGCTTAGGCCCAATTCTTTCAGTAAGTGATGCAAATATTTTGCTGGAAGTCCTCTCACACCAACTTCCACTGCGTATAAGTCTTGAACCCGTTCCTGATCATTTCTTCTGTGAGATCATAATATTTATTCGACTTCATGTTGTGGTCTTTTGGAATTTTTGATTCCCACGGAACGGTAAGTAGAATATATAATATATATCAGAACGTGTCTCTACGTGTACAGAAATCATCTTAATTTAAATCAAACATAACCTAACTTGAATAAAACAAACATTGTGAACGTCTGACTTAACCCACGGGGATTACGCCGGCTGGTAGAATTACAACGCTCAATATTCACGGCAACAAGTGCTTCGGTAAATCCCTTCCCAACTCATTGATCATCTTATACCTCGATACCTCTGCATAGAACTCAATTTCCAACGGAGTCCATTCTCTCAAACGCAGTTTCTACAACAAATGTCCTAACTAATAACTCTCTCTGCTATATTTATTTCTCTCATTATAGTCATCATATAGTAGGTATATTATATTTATGTATATTCATAGAACGTATGTCATCATCATCATCATTGCAGCCCCTAGGTCACAGCGTCCTAGACCTCCACTGTTGGAGATGGGCCTTCCAGAACATATATCTGGAGAATTTTGCCTACACTCGCCACGCTGGCCAGATCTGATGTCAATTATTAATTCCACAAGTTGGTATTAGAGGACCGACGGCTTAACTCAATGCCGTCGGTCTCACAGTATTATAAGCTTTAAAAATGTATATAATTTTATCTGTTGCTTGAAATTATTATATTTAAGACATGTTATATCTTCAGGTAATTTATTAAAAAGTATTAAAAAATAACACAGGAAGATTTGTCACTTTTTAGGACAGTGTACTGGTTGTCTAATTGTTGGTGTGCATAGTGTTAGGGACTGATGTCAGTCATGAGTCTCTGATTCCAGATGCTAACATTAATGAACCTTGCGCGCCACTTACCGTCAGGCGGGGGCAAGGTCACATATCAAGCTTTTATAATATATTTTATATATATATTGGTATTCTGTAAAGAAATTCTATCGCTGAAATGATGTATGTTTACAGAAATGTCGTGTTAGCTGTCACGAAATAAATTTGAACGTGCCCATTGAGTTACCGAAGTAGATATCTCGAACTTATGGCGCAGATATAAATTCTCTCTTAAATATTATGCACTGGCCCAACAGTATCGACATTTGATAACGTTCGCTATCTTAGCGATTAATGTCGGTAAGTCATTAAAAAGAATGCCCATTACAAAATCAAAAAGCTTTTTGACCAAAAACAAAACAAGATCAACTTAGTTTTAAATGACGGTCTACTTGTCATTATGTTTAAGTTCAAGTTCAAAATATTTAATTCTATATGGTTCACATGTAACACTCGGATATTGTCAATTTTTACAATATTATTCAAATTAAAAAAACATTAAAAATACAATTAAATTATGGATGGACCGAAATAAGTGACATTGCTGCCATAAACAAGTACTGTAGCTTATAATCTCATCATCATCATCATCAGCCTGTGTCTCTCCACTGCTGGATATAGGCCTCCCCCAAGGCTCGCCACTGCACGCAGTCTTTTGCAACCCTCATCCAACCCCCACCAGCGACCCTCCTTAGGTCATCCGTCCATCTGGCGGGGGGTCGTCCCACTCTGCGTCGTCCCGTACGTGGTCTCCACTCCAAAACCCGTTTGCCCCATCGGTCGTCGGTTCTGCGGCAGATGTGTCCAGCCCATTGCCACTTCAGCTTGCTAATTTTGAATGCTATGTCAGTAACTTTGGTTCTCTGACGAATTTCAACGTTTCGAATTCTATCCATCAGGGAAATACCAAGCATAGCTCTCTCCACTTATAATCTAAATAATTATAATTTTATGTCGAATTATTAAAAATAACAATAATAATTTCGTAGCTGTATAAAGGCCGTGTCAACTTGTAATCTAAAATAATTATAATATAATGTCTAATTATAAAAATGAGTCCTACAATAAAGTTAGCTAAATGTGAATCCGCTTGTTGGAAAAGCAAGATAAAGAAAGCGTTGTGTCTGACCATGTAAGGGATTTTTATTTTATTCCAGTTAGTGTCCATGTTTCTGTTCACACGACTTCACTGGAAGAACGCACTGGTTGAATTTTTTTGTCTTTAAACACTGTGGTATGTTTAATAGGAAGATATGACGTAAGTTCCTGAATGCCGCATATTCTAGCTGAATACGTCTGTATCTTTTTTTTTATTTTATTTTCCACAGCTCCTAGAACATAGCGTCCTAGACCCCCACTGCTGGAGATGGGCCTTCCAGAACATATATATCTAGAGAATTTAGCCTACACTCGCCACGTTGGCCAGACGGGTTGGCGATCAGGATCTTATGTATTTTTTTTTATGACAATTTATTAACGATTTCTGAAATTAATATTAGTGGAACCGGGACCGACGCACGCCTTAACGTGCTCTCCGAGGCACGGGAACGGTGGTATTGTAAATAAATGTACTTAAGAGAAGTGTATTTCTTATTGGTACATGCCGGGGGTCGAACCCACCTCTTTAGGATGTTAAGTAAAGCGTTCTTACAACCGGGCCACCACACCGCTCGTTTCTGTATTATTACTGAGGCTTAAAAGTTACCGAACTGTAAATGTAATACAATCCCAGAATTCGTGACTGGACCTTAACTTGCACCACTCGGCAACAATTCTTGATGTCATTTCGAGTAATTCAATGTTGTGGGCATGCATTTTGAAACATCCAACGGATTGGAATTTTATTTTATCATTACTCAGTAGCATAAGTCGAGGATCGCGTGCATAGGGTAGGATAGGTACATCTTCAATGACTCTTTCGATAATATATCACTCACGGAAGTAAATGTATTAAAAGATAAATAATCGGGTACAGGTCGCGCTATGAAAGATGAACACATTTTTTTTGTGTGAAACTTGTTCTAATAAAGCCGTCGCGCGTTAACTAGATTCATCTTCCTCTAACTTGCATGGCGTTATTGACAAGAAAGAGATAGCAAAAACTGTGGTGTGCTTTTGTTATCATGAAAATTGTCATTGTCATGTCACATAAATTCGTATTAACTGATGAATTATTGAGACTCCGTTGTGTAGTTTAACAATATATTTATTTTAATAGACCGTACTTAAGAGCTTATTGTTTGAGGGGAGTGGGGGATATATGTCAAGGTATTTCTTCTGATAGAAGTTGAATTCGCTTTCTGTAACTACCGACAGGACATGGGGTAACTATTAAAGGTTGAAGTGTACGAGCCGAGCGGCGGGGCCGCGATTACGACTATGTGATTGGTAGCATTGTCTAGCATCCGGCAGACGGGTAGGCAGAGGGGCCATGTTTGTCATGAGTGGGAAATCTGTTGCCTCTGCCCTCGCCAACATGCTAGCCGCCAGACGACGCACCAATTCATCCAGTGTTTGCAACTAAAATCTTCTTAGCATCGTTCCTCACGTAGTCATGCCAACGAGTAAAGGCACTAGTTCGCCATTGTTACCCCTTTTTTTTTGTTTATAGACGCAAGTCACAAAATCATCTAATGATACAACCATGGCCTGAAGAGTCCAACCCGGGTCACCGTCATATCAACTCATTGTGGGGCCTCCTAAAGAGACCTCAAGGCACTTCACTTGTTGCCGCTGTGTGCCTTTACAACTCAATTTGAGTAGTGGCTACAAATGAAGGCACTCGTTTGCCACGTTAGGAGTAACGTGCAAGCATCCAAAGCAAAGCAGTCTCTTCGATAGCATCTGATGGGTAGGGCCTGCGGTGGAGCCTTCGAGGGGGAGGTGGGAGATAAAGGCAGCGGCAACTGGATCGGAGCGACCTTGGCAGTCAGTCGATTGAGCCTGATCGTAAAGGGGTCTCGACTTGTAGCCCTTTGCAGCCGTATTTAAAGAACCCGTCCGGATCCAAAATAGAGGGGGTAGCTGCTAAAAAATTGTCAAAGAGAACCGCTTGGCGCGACCGTTGGCGCACGAGTCGCCTTGTTTTCTGAATAGCAACTTCACCCAAGTTGTCATCTATAAATTATCGCTTATTTATCGGCCACCTACATTCGTTAGTGTGGGTTGATATTAAGGCTGAGTATTTTTCCGCATTCAATCTCCTTGAGACCATTCTCCTGGGCCCCATTAATGAAGCCAACCTATCTCAACCAAGGCCAGGTGACCTTCCTGCCGACCCTCCTGAACAGTCCTCGCAGTCTCAGGAAACTCAATATAAGTGTAGCCATACTGGAGCACTCCATAAGTACATGCGCGAATGTCTTCTCCTTTACCATGCATCCCTAGACTTGGTAGTGAATTTTAATATATAAAAAAGCAAGAAAGTGACTTTGTCTTGCTTAATAATTTCGTGCCAAAACCCTCAAACCCTCAACCATGTGCAAAATTAAACAGCAGGAAAGAAACAAAAGTGCGGAATAAAATTTCGCTAAGTGAACACATAAAATGACAACATTCGGTGCTGATGGCGGATGGCAAAACCTTGCCAGCATTGTGTTATACTACGCACGTTAGTGTCCACGTCTCTGCTCCGTACGACATAACGAGGTAGAGTAATTCAAAATTATTCAATTAATAATGTGCCACAAATGCCTGTTCTTTTTCTTATTCGCTACACTCTTGGCAGAGTGGTCGTGGTCGCCATTGGAGTGCTAGTGGCACGCTTAAGCCATCGCCACTCCTCTCGGACCTCGGCTTTCCTAGTGCACTCATGTAGGGGATGATCCATTGCAACCTTCACCTGGTCGGTCCATCTCATCGGAGACCTACCACGCTTTCTCTTGCCATCGACTTTCCCCTGGACTACCAAGCGCTCGATGGATGTTTCTCCACGCCGTGACACGTGCGTCAAAAAAAAAAGTCAAAAAATGCCTGTTACGTGAATAGATAAAATACTGTTTTATCTCGATAAAAAAAAAAAAAAATTTAGTTAAATTAGTTTTAATCTTGGTGTGCGTTATTCTAACTAATTGCACTAAAAAAGTGTGAGACTATTAGATTTTCAAGTAACTCAACAAAAAAATATACATAAAGATACTGCCTGGTTTTTCCATCCACCAGCCGGTCGTTGTGACCAAAATAACCATCGTTTGGTTCACATTTTATTTGAAATGTCGAGTACAGTCGCACGATTATATACACATATATATTTATATTGTATATCTAAGCTATAGGACACACTTTTAGAGCTATAAGTAGACAGGTTGAATGGACGTATATACGAAGGTTGGTTCAGCATATAATTTTTCATGTGTCCGAAAAATACAAGGATGGAAGCAATTGACGCCAGCAAGTGACGACCAATCGGTCTCTACTATTATGCCGTCATATCAAGATGCTTTTTTACATTTCACTTCAAGGACTCCAGGTCATAAGAACACCATGGCTGAGAGAGCTTAGTTAGTCGTTAACTATATTTATTTATTTAAAAACTTTATTGCACTATGTACAAGAGGCAGGCTTAATGCCGATCGGCATTCTCTAGAAACCAACCTTTGGGACAATGAAACCATTTGTGTTGTGAGGTAGGTGCAACCGTTAAATATATTAATAGATAACGCTATTAAAGTTGATATTTGCACGGCCGCTGCAAGGTCGAGCGCTTATAAAGTTGAGAATTGAATAATATTTTGTAATTATGACGCAATCTCTGACGTAAATAACGACTTTTGCGACTAAGTTTGCGACAGAATAAGGCTGCAGATTCCATAAAAATAGTCAAACAGAACATATAATTTGTTTAAATTTGTGGCGTCTGCCCTGCCTTCAGCACCGCCACTGGGATCTTGATGGACTCCTGGAGGGACATTGCCTCCACCTGGACAACATTAAGCTCGTCAGCCTTGGCATCAGGTCCGAGGAGTGCTTGACGGATGACCAGTTTATTACTGCGCAGGTATTCCGTCTTTGATTCAGGGTCCCATGTCTCTGATTGGTGTGATACCGTAAAAATATTTGTCTACCATGGTGATTTCACTAATTGAAACAGATAATTACAACACGTTTACACACGACAACCGGCACACAATTTCTAAAGAATTGGGGCTTGCTCTTGACAGCAAAAAAAAACTAACATCCGTATTATTAGACGTTTTACATAACTCCACTCAATTATTATTAGTGTAGCTATCAAATGGGGAACGCCTCGGCACGTCACTACGCTCAAGTAATAGAACTGTCAAACTCAAGGTACATCGACACGTACCTTAAAACCTCCTTGAAGCCTGTTTATGTTATATTCGGCTAATATTTATATTATTTAAATTTGTATTTCTTATTAATAATTAGTTCCCGAAGGTCTGACAGGCAGAAAATGTCAAGCGACATTATGTCACGCCTTTATATGTTTGTGTGTAGTTTTCAATAAAATAAATAAATAATAATATATCTTTAATTAAAAAAACTTTACCTTTACGTCTATACTACTGGAACCCTTATAATAATCATCAGCCTGTGTCTCTTCACTGCTTGATATGGGTCGCCATTTTCGACACGATCTCCTGCCACCCTCATTTATCCCCCCCTAGCTACCTTCCTCAGGTCATCTGTGTATCTGGCATGGTCTCCACACCAGAAGCCGACTACTCCATCTTTGATCGGTTTCAGCCCAATGGCACTTCAGCTTGCTAATTTTGAAGCTATGACTGTAATTTTCATACTGATGGATGACAACGTTACGGACTTTATCCTTCAGAGACATCCTTAGCATAGCTTGCTGAGTAAACTTGAACTTGTGGATCAGACCCACTCTCGGTATCCACTGCTCTATACTCCTTCTTCTACCTCTTATCAAATAAATTTTAGGTAATACGAAGTTACCTATAAATAATATGATAATGATGGTTGGTTTATTTAAATTACGTCTATGACCACATTACACGCACGTCCCTTGATGGTGAGGACAACACGCGAGCTTAACATTGTATGACTAACATCTATATGAAACATATACATTTTTAATTGATTACTTGGAAATCATTGACCTACATCGAATAGACTGTGGGCACGTAAGCTTTTATTACAAAAAAAAAATAGATAGCGCGCGCGACTCTACTAGAATTGTCACGCGCATTACATTTGTCTGCACTGAACAATTGCTAACTTAAGTTGTGTAAGTGCTATTTTACCTAAACTCGAAGGGAGCCGTATGTCTATGTTAAATTAATATCTTTGTGGTGTACAAGTGTATTAGTGTGCGTGAGATAGTGTCAAGTTTGTTGTAGGCGACACATCTAGTAGAGACTTTGCGTGGTCTTACAAAATCTTTAATACATTCTTTCATCACAGAATTTCTACTACCTAATTATAGAAATGTCAAATTTAAAATAACAAAACAATATAATAAATTATTATAAATAATAAAATTGTTTATTGCATATTGTTAATAACATTATTGTACAAGGACAAGATTAATGCCGTAAAAATTTTCTAACAGCTAACCTAACAGTGAAGTAAAATTAATTATTTTTTATAAATTATAAAAGAGATATACACAACAAAAATTCATAAATATTTATTATTTAATTAATAACAACTATTCGTTGAGGGAATTGGATGATGAAGAATTTAAGAAACAAATTAAATCAATATTAATAGGTAAAGCTAATTAATATAAAAACTAAATACTTACAAATATCTTGATTATAATCTACATGTCATCGAATCCAGGAGAAGATGAACCCAATGTTCCGAGGACTCCGGCGACGTTGCCTCGTTGGATGGCAACACTGATCCTTTGAATAAGATATTCCCTACTCAAAGGATCACCTGTTGACGCTCGGATGGCAACGCTTATGTCGCGTATTAACGATTTAGCGTCCTCAGACCAAGGGCCCATCGTCTCTACGGCAAACGGCACAAAATAGTAACGATTTGCCAACTCTATGTACTTATTGCGTTTGCCGTTTGCAGCCAATTCAGCCGCTGCACCAGCTCGTTTTCGTGTCGCACCAACACGACTAGCACAAAGGGTGTCAGTACACGTCGCATCCCAAACCAAAGACTTACCTTGTTTATAAGGCACGAGGGTTAGCCCATCTGGTCTTTTCCCATCGCTGCGAAACAACAACAACAACATTTCCATAACAACTATTGAAAATTCATTTTTTTTATTACAGCCCCTAGAATACAGCGTCCTAAACATCCAATGCTGGAGATGGGCCTTAACAGCCAGAACATATATCTGGAGAATTTGGCCTACACTCGCCACAGTGGCCAGACGGCTTGGCAAGGATATGATGTCAATTTTTTATGACAATTCACAAGTTGGTATTAGTGAAACCGGGACCAACGTGCTCTTCGAGGCACGGGAACGGTGGTGTTGTAAATCTATGACAAATGTACGTAAGAAAAGTGTATTTCTCTTTGGTACATGGTGGTGGGTTTGAACCGACCTTTGTAGGATTTAAGGAACGCGCAACCGAGCCACCACCGCGCCTATTGACAATATCCAACTACAACTAATAATATTGTAGATTGCCCCGAACTTTTGGAGCGGATTGATTAGAGTCCCTCAAAGGACAACCCGCAGTAGGGATTTGTTTTTCATACCGACACGCAAAACAAGATATTCCAGTAACTCTTTTGTTAATAGATCTTGCAGTTACTATAATGAATTGTGTCTGACTCACCCAGGTGCCATTGATTTGTTTGCTAACAGATTTGCCACATTTAAATCCAATATTTATAAGTTAGTCTACAGCAGTGGTCTGATGAGCTTCACTCCTGGTTAATACTTTTGGTCTGTGTTTGTTTTGTAACCTTCATACTCTCCTGTTTGTAATATTACATTTGCTTTGTTTTTACCGTTAGGTTAGTAATTTATAATATAGTAACTCTATTAAGACCAAATGTCCTAACATCAGTTAACCGACCACGGAGAGGAGCCTCTTCGAGGTCGGATAATAGCTTTGAGTTTAAGTATATTTTTGGTACCGCGGAGTCAATTGTCGGGCATTCATGGTTCATAGACGCATCTCCAGAAATAAATGCATCAAACGAAATACAGTCCTTCTTTTACATAATTCACTAGCCAGGGTACCCCGAGTCATCCTACAACGGGCCTTGGCCCCAACATGATCCGGCTCGAAGGACCATTTTGCCTATTTAATGTTTAATGTCGCTTTTATTAATATATACCACGCTTACATTATTTATTATTATTATCGGAACTATAGGTTTTCTTTTAATTTGTTCATTTATATTGTAATTTATTTTTATGTAACCGATTGTTTCCAAAATAAATAAATTATAATAATAAGTTTTTACAAATTGAAACAGAATAACAGTGTAAAAGCAAAACATCAGCCTATGCCATGACAGAAATTAAAAACATACTGAAGCATACAGATAAACGCTGCACAATATACTACTAATGAATATTTTTAAAAACCAAGACTAAATATACAAATACAATTAAACAATAATAAGTAGTTCGGAATTAATTATAATTTTCAATAAAAAAAACGATTGTTTAGAAAATAGAAACAAATAAGTCAGAACGTGTTTAAGACATTTCGCATTTTAGGAAAGTGACTGAAGAACAAGTTTCTGAAGATGAAGAGCTTGTTTGATCACCAGTGGAAATAAATTCCAGTGGCGAGCAATCGAGAAAGTAAGAGAATATGAATATCTGCTGGAACACTCCCTAGGTAGAGGGATAGATAACACTGGGCAACACAGTTTTTGATCGTTTTGAGAAGAGCAATAAAGACAGGTGCGAATCGCATAGAAGTAGGAAATAACCTTACAGGTAAGGAGGAGTTATAGGGTTATTGAGGATGCCATATAGAAAGGAAAGAAGGCGCCGATGTCTGCGAAAATGAATTTATAGCCACTTTAATTCAATACGAAATTGAGAGACATGATCGTACGTAAGTACATGATACAGAAATGAATAGCGAGAAGATGATTTAGTGTATTTAAAAGCTGCTCAGTGAGGACGGTATAACAGACATCTGCGTAATCAACAATGCTTGAAAGCTACGCCGACCGCTGTAAATAACACCAAAAACAGATCGTTGTTTATATAAAAAATAAGTTTTTTAACTTCTAGGCACAGAGATAGTGGGATATCATTAATGAGAATGGCTTTGTCATAGAGTGAAAATAGATAATAATAATAATTTCCTAAAATAAGCAGAAATATACAATTCAATTAAAAGTGCTCGCTTGATGTGGAAATGGATTATGCTAAACGTCAGAAAGCAACTTGCAAACATATTCCAACAAGAAGTTGAAGAAGAAACTGTTGTTCAAAGGCAAAACGCTGTATTTCCTAATGTTGTTGAACAATAGGCATCAAAGTCAAATTCTAAGCCAAAAAATCATTAAACCTATTACAGGCATTTGTGACACGCTATTATTTAAATTATTAATTCTACTCCTGCGTGTCCTCCGGAAGACTAAGTAGCAAAGTGATCCGAAGAATAAGCTGTTGGCAGAAGACCAGCAACTTAGCATAAACTAGTGACCTGTTAATGTTTAATCTGACTGAGAAATGATCTCTGCAAGAAAAACTCAGCGATAACAGATTTACAAAGTCATAGTCAAAGTCAAAATATATTCACGTAAACCTATTACAGACATTTGTAATACGTAATTATTTAAATTATTTTTAATGATTGTAATTCTGCTAGTAGAAGACTAATCACAAAAATGGTCCATAGAGTAAGCTGTTAGCAGAAGCTTAGCAGGTTCCAGTGACTTACTTTTAGAGAAATACAGAATTATACAACATAAATAAATAAATACCTTTCAAATAAATACCTATGAAAATGCAATACCTGGCACAGTAATACTATACAAGAATTACCAAAATGAAATAGCACATTATAAGATAAACAGTAAAAAGTAAAGTATTATCACGAACGAATACCCTCGTGGTGGACTCAGTAACCATGCCTTTTAAAAGAAGTTTGTACTTAACCAACTTCACTATATGCCCACCATGACAAGTTGATCGATGTCTTTAGCGCACCAGATTGCCAGATTCAGAAATGCCACATTTTTTTTAAATTTGACTAATAAAGGATACTAGTCACTTCGTCTAAATTTACTGTCTTAAAGTGACTTCTCCGTGAGGCATTCTCATTAAAAAACGTATCGGTTTCTATAATAGATAATTTGAAAAATAAAACTCTAAAAATCAACTTGCCATGATGTTAAATCTCAGTCTGAGTGATTGTCCCATCTATAAGATAACATACAAACGAAATAGTTTCGAGTTGTCATAATAAATTAACGTACCTACCTACCGCGTTTTGCCTTACTACTACTACCAACGTAGCTAATCTCATTGCGAGTTGGTATGTAAATATAAATACTGTTTTTTTTTAAAATGTAGACATAACACATTGTACATTGTATAATTTGTTATGTAGTATAATATGTAGTTTATCAACCATCTAGTTTCCGTAACACAAGCCTCGTAGCTTACCACGGAAATTAGATGGCGCTGTGTGACCTGTCTGGAAATATTTATTTATTTATTATTTATTTAATTAATGTAGGTACCTACCACGTTTTGCCATACAACAGCTCCGACACACTCTATGACATAACCAATCTCATTGCATACTGTTGAAATTGAATTAATGCTTTGACTTAAAATTATGAACGGGCTTCAATATAATAAAACTTTTACGCGTATCAACAAATTAAGTTTATATATTTAATTAATCTTTAATGTGCTACAATGTGAATTATTATGGAAAACAATAATTTGGATTTTAAATATGGGGCACAAGTTGCAGTTTATTTTTTGCAGTTTACAATAGTTATATAATTAATATAATTCTGCAACACCTGGATTTTGATAATAAAGTCATTAACTCATAAAAAAGAAAGGTACATTACTTCTGACTTGGCTGTATCGGCTAGACCCTTTGCCTTCCCTATCACCTCATTCATCATACATCGGGAGAAGAGAACACAACAAAACAACAATCTCGCTCATTTAAAAAAAAAATGGAATGTTAAATTTACTAATGACAGGTGACGTCTTAAATATGTTCAAGGCAAAGGATGTCTTATGCTGCCAACAAGATTTATCCATGGCCGCTTCCGATACCACTACTACTATATTTATTTGAATAAAGTAAGGTACAAAGAATAAAAAATTAAACAAAAAAAAAACAAATTATTAGCTACTAATGTTCTTGGCACTTATGGATTTTTAGGCACCAGGTTTTTTTTACGCTAATTTCCTCCATCGCTGTTTTTATATGCCGGTAACTATACCTCTCAAATTAGCCTTTCTCATAGTGGGCGATAACACCCCTTGTGGGCGCGGGACGCCTAGAGGGGGGCGGTAAGGGGCCCAGAAATAAATGGGGGGCGTTGGCATGGTTAAGGGCTTTATATTTTAAAATTAAAAAAGTAAAGTAAAGTATCATCACGACAGTTTCCCTTTCGGGGTGGTCAGAAACCACGCTTATAAATAAGCGGATTCACATTTAGCCAACTTTACTATAGGCCAATCATGACAAGTGGCAAGCTCGTCGATGTCTCCAGCGTACCAAACTCGAGAAATATCACAAATAAATTAAATACTATTTAAATTTATAAAATAAATATTATTTAAATGTATTTATTTACATTAATAAATATTATTGTGTCCCGACCAGGAATACCTCCAAGTCTAAATCCACGGACTTAACCGCTAGACCACGGAGGCAGTCGATATTTTAAAATTCACTGAAATTATTACATACCTATTACACAATATCAATTTTTTAGTTTTATTCGGTCAAAATTGGCGGTAGACGAAATAAGTTCGAGAATCTTTGCTCTAACCACGAATAAATTAAATCGAATGCCCGGGTCCATACTAAATCTACGACTTAAAATCTTCAGGGTCGGACTTATCCCATATGAAAATTACATTAACTAAGTTAGGTAGTTCAAAACCTTTATCTTTTATGTTACTTAAATAAATAAATATAAATAAATATTTCCAGACAGGTCACACAGCGCCATCTAATTTCCGTGGTAAGCTACTAGGCTTGTGTTACGGAAACTAGATGGTTGATAAACTACATATTATACTTTTTTTTTTTTTTTGTAAATATATACATATTATACATATAAACACCCAGACCGAGACAAATTATACAATGTACAACTTGCCCCCGGTGGGAATCGAACCCACGACCTCCCGAGTTCGCGGCAGCGTTTGTTACCACTAGACCACGGAGGCGGTCCTTGCTTATTAAATTCTCACAAGCGATGTGCCGTGTAAATTTATTTATTTTATTTTATTATGGCACAAACAGTCATTACAAATGAAGTTATATAATTTACTTAAAAATGCATGTAATGTGGTCATTATTTTGACAACCTTGTTTGAGCAAAGTCAACCTTGCCGTTCTGTTTCAAGAAGCGGCCGGAAAATATTTGCTGGTCGCTCTAACAGGCCGGCAAAACATTGCCGGTCGCTATTTTGACGTTTCAACGTTTTAATAAGCCTTGGCCCACTATGACTGCTTCGCTGGTCACGCTATGATTGCCTCGAGCTAGCCTAGCTACGCTCTAAGCCTTCCAGCTTGGCTATCATTGCAGCCCTTGCTGTCCTCGCTGTAAAGGCTTCGACCGCGCTGTATCGGCCTGGAGCTGCACTGTCGGCCATTATCAGCGCGACCAGCAAAGTAGTCATTATAGACCGTGGCAGTAATGTACTATTAAAAAGAAAACATAAAAGAAGATCTTTAGGGCCAATACTTAACAAATTGTAAGCAGTTAATTATAAGACATAATATTTAAAAGAAAGATAAGCAAGTTATATAAGATATGATATAGTAATAACAATAGGTACTAAGTTACTAAACTTAGGTATATATATTTAAAACCTAAACAGTTACAGTTTCCATTTTATTTTGGATAAGTATCTTAAAGGTGGCTGGTACATACATACATACATATCTTCACGCCAAATCCCTTGCGGGGTAGGCAGAGACAATTGAGCGCCACTTGTCACGGTCACGACATACCTCTTTCGCTTCTTCGACATTCATCAACCTCTTCATACATGCCCTTTTGTTTCAATGGCTTTTCAACGCACCTTCAGCTATTGTTTTATTAATTTGGTCGTAATATGTGAGTCTAGGTCTGCCAGGGCCTCTTTTACCCACAACTTTCGCATTATATATCTGGTTCGTGAATCTCTCTTCATTCATCCTTTCAACATGCCCAAACCATCATAGCATGCCTTTCCTTATTTTTGTCCCTATGATTTCTTTCATACCTACCCTTTTTCGTATTTCGTCATTACGTATGCAGTCCGTCAAAGTGACACCGCATATCCGACGCAACGATCTCATTTCTACTGCATTAACTCTACTTTCATGCGTGTTCTGACATATCCACGTCTCGCTTCCATACATAAGTGTTGGTACCAGCATGGCATTGTGTATGGCGAGTCGAGCTTCGTCACTGACATTCCGACTGGCGATCAGTGACCCCAGGGCACCGTTAACACTATTTCCCGCGTTCACTCTTCTTTCAACATCCCCATCATACTTCCCACCCGCAGTGAAAACACTGCCCAGATATATAATTACATTTACTTGTTCTAGAGTTTCATCATCAATCTTTATCGTCACGGTTGTCATCCTTCTTCTTTCAAACACTAGTACCTTGGTTTTTCTCGCAAACGGAGTCCTTTTTCTGCACATCCCTCGTTCATTTCTGTGACTAGTGATTGCAGTTGTTGTTCGGACGATGCCATGAGAACAGCATCATCTGCATAAAGCAGGCAGTTCACCACTAAATCACTCATCTTTATCCCACAGTTACTCTCTTTCACTCTTTTTAGGCATTTGTCGAGTTATAGGGTAAATAATCTGGCGGAAAGCACACAGCCCTGTTTGACGCCCATTTGGGATTCAAAGCAAGGAGACATACCTCCCTCCACCCGCACACAAGCTTTACAGTCCTTGTACAGGGACTGTATAGCTTGTAGCAGTTTGTCATCAACTCCATACTCCGGCAAAATGTCCCAAAGCTTAAGCCTAAGGTGGCTGGTGAGGTATTATATATAAACGCGGTTTATAAAGGAGTACAGCTTTTTTTTATTGCGCAACAAGAAGCTTAACATCCACCATTCTGCTCGTCTCCCTACCCAACCAAATAATGTTTAATTCCGTTAATGCCGTCATGGAAGCTCGTTGCATCAATGTATTGCCAGCAGACCTGCTTAGGCCCAAATCTTTCAGTAAGTGGTGCAAAGATATTGCTAGAATTCCAACTTCCACTGCGTAAATCTGAGACTTTATTTATAAAACTAAAATGACTGACTGTTCCTTCTATCTATATACTTGAATGCTGTTTATTTGTAAGAAGCCACTCGGAACTTTTTCAAACTCTTGGGGGTAATTGTAAATTTAAAACGCGTTATCCTAGTAGAATAATTATTCCAGCGCATAAAAGTACTCAGTATAGCCGAAATTGTTATGCAATGGCAACAAAGATATTTAATAAGCTTCCAGTTACTATAAGGGAGCTGCCACTAAAACTGTTCAAATTAAGAGTCAAACAAATGCTGGTTTATAAATGTTTTTATTCGTCAAAAGAATAGGTACCTAGACACTAAGCACGACAAAGTCATGTGACTAAATAAATAGCGAAGCATGTGATATAATTACATATAGTCATTTACATCCCTGTACCTACCATGTTTCTGACAAATAAATTATTTCATTTCATTTCATTTTTGTATCCGTTCCTAATCATTTCTTCTTGGATATCATAGTATTTGTTCGACTTCATGGTCTTTGGAATATAAGAAGACAAATTTCGAAGCATTCCATGGATTCACCGTGCAGGTGCCAGGTCCATCGTGTTTAGGAAAGAGAGAGGAAAAGAATGGTGTCTCAGGCTTGCGTCTATAGGCTGGTGTCCTTTTTTATTGTGCGCAACGAGATGCTGAACGTGGATTTTCTGCTATCCCTGAGTACTATATCAAAATAAAAAAAAACAAAATATTTATTTTTTAAAATGCGATACATTTATTTATTTATTCGAAGAGAAAGGACAGAGACAGGCAACATAAGAACATAGAAGACAGCAACAGAGTAGAAGCAATTAAAATTATACCCGCCACCAGAATATTTCTCACTGTGAACAATAGTGCACTCTTTGTGCGATTCAAAATTCGTAAAATATCACCTTGGCCAGGTATAAAGAAAACAACTGCATTGTATGTGTTTGAATGCATTAAAACTGTTAGGCGAACTCCGAAGCAAACTGCCCACACTTTGCGAGCTAAACCGAAAGTAGCAGCTTCTTGATGTTGGCTTTGAAGGCGGCGCGAGAGTTACTGAATATATCCACGTCCGATAAACGCCTGTTGTACGTGTACAGAGGCAGACATGGAAGAGATCGCAGGAGTCTGTCTCGAGGTGGCATTACATATTGTGGCTAGTACTAGTACAGTTTTTCGGCGTAACCTGCCGTCATGCAGCATGAAAATATTTACAGTTATATAGATAGGCAATAGTTTCAACACACCTAAATACTTAAAAAAAAAAAAAACTAAAATATTATAATATAATAATATTTCTAAGACCGTAATTTGAAAGAACACTTAAATTTGAAGACGAGCAAGAGGATACAACGGTTTTAATAATTAATTTGATTTCAGCATATGCGATGGTCGCACGCGCACACACAGAGCTTGGAGTGCGAGGAGCATTTACTGGCGCGTTGCAACAGGCCTCGCGTCAATTCTGCCATATTCGTGTCGGCAGAACCTTCAGGAGCAGGATTCGCTGGCTTTGACGCTGGAGAATTCCTAAGACGACACGGCTCACAGTCAAAGCTGTGCCGTAAAGCAAGGTTAGTAACAAAATCCTTATTTATTTATTATGCTGAGCGGTACGCGAGGTCCATGAATGGGAGCAACTGACGCCAGCCTCAGACGACCGACATCAGTCCCTACCACTATGCCGGCCTATAAAGATGCTTTTTCACATTTCGTTTAAAGGACTCCAGATTATAGGACTGGGGAAACAAAACAAAAAAAGCATAAGTCGGAGTGAGGGCGGAAAAAAAGTTTTACCTTGTTCAGTGTAGGTTTCGGACACCCCACACATACATTTTACGTATGGTGTCGTGGAACGGTGTCAGGAACGGCAAAAATAAAAGGTGAAAATTCCTAGTACAAGTTTAGATAATTTTGGTTTAAATTTAAGTGTCTGAATTCTTATTTTTTTATTTTTTATTTTTTTAGACAGGTCACACAGCGCCATCTAATTTCCGTGGTACTACGTAGCTACGAGGCTTGTTTTACGGAAACTAGATGGTTTATAAACTACATATTAATCTTTTTTTTTTTTCTGAAAATATGTACATATTATACATATAAACACCCAGACCGAGACAAATTATACAATGTACAACTTGCCCCCGGTGGGAATCGAACCCACGACTTTTCGGGTTCACGGCAACGTTTGTTACCACTAGACCACGGAGGCGGTGTGGTCGCGTTCTGAATTTACAGATTTATACAACCACAAAATAGAAACCTGGTAAAATACTTACCCAGCGTTCTTCTCATCTAATCTATCTGTGCATCTGTTCCCATCTTTGATTTATTAATTTTATAGTTTCACTGTTATATCACTGGTTTGATTTTATTATATTGATCTGCTTCGCACCTTAAAAGAACTGCGCCAGGGTCACACACAATTGCTTGTGTGCGACCCTGGCCTGCTCCAGAAGCACCCTCTTCTGGAGCTACTTGGTATTTGGATATAGTATAGCCTACTGGAGACTGGGCTTGTTTACCAAGACCAATGGATTGTTAACTATCCTGAGAACCGCTTATGGCCCCATGAATCTACCTCGGAGCCACCTTTAGTGGTAATTTTCTTCCCAATTCGGTTAGACTCATGTCACGAGCAGAACCTCATTTTTAGTGTTCATGGAGACAGAACTCATCACAATTTCCATGTTGTTCATGGAGACAGAACTCATCACAATTTCCATGTTGTTCATGGAGAAGGAACTCATCACAATTTCCATGTTGTTCATGGAGAAAGAACTCATCACAATTTCCATGTTGTTCATGGAGACAGATCTCATCACAATTTCCATGTTGTTCATAGAGACAGAACTCATCACAATTTCCATGTTGTTCATGGAGACAGAACTCACCACAATTTCCATGTTGTTCATGGAGACAGATCTCACGACCATTTCCATGTTGTTCATGGAGATAGAACTTACCACAATTTCCATGGTGTTCATGGAGACAGAACTTCATCTTCATCAAAGTGGGTTGTTCCCATTGGCACATATGTAAATACTTATGGTCGAGCCTTCTGACATGTTTTCAGCGATCTCTTATTATTTTATGGCTATACTCTATCTATACAATACTATAATTTTATATTATTTGAACACTGATAACACTTTACTACTCAAGTACTGACTTACATAAATGAAATAATTTATTAGCTCTTTAACGACATGTTTTTTACTGGCGAATGCGCGCCTTTTTTTCTCTTTTTTTATCTCGAGTTGAAGTGGTGTTGTCAGCGTTAAAAATATCTCAAAACCTGTACTAGGGTTGCTTGGTTTGGTAATAAATAATAGTAAATTATGTACTATAATCAAACATATTTATTTAACATTATTAATTATTAATACTCATAATTCGCGATACTTCGCGACAGGCGGTCGCACAATACAATATTTTTAAAGATATAACTGTACTTTTGAGAAATGTAGTTTATCGTGGGACCCGCACGTAAATCCATGGAATGCTAAGAAATTTGTCTTGTTTTCTTTATAAAGAAATTACGACAAAAGTCGTTTGTACTTGGTTTGGTATAGTTCCTCAAGTATTGTTTTAAAAAGTAATAAAATATCAAGCTACATACAAAAGATTAAAACGATACTGAAGCGACATGAACTCATAAAGTGAACATGATTTGTGCATTCCAGTAGAATGATATTACTGTAAATGGAACGACATGAAATTAAATACAGCATCTAACCAGTGAAGTAAAGAAAAGCAAGTTAAAAAAAAAAAATTGCATGTTTTTATATTTTTTTTTTGGTTCTCTTCTCCCGATGGATGATGAATGAGATGATAGGGAAGGCAAAGGGTCTAGCCCATACAGCCAAGTCTGACGTAATATATCTTTGTTTTTCATGAATTATTGAGGTCATCATCAAGTTCCAGATGCTGCAGAATTTGATGCTTTTCTTGAAATCACTCGCGGAACCATCCATTGCCCAAACACGTCGGGTAAAATATGGGAGTTGACAGCACGAAAAACCGCAAAAAATAAACTGCAACTTCAGCCCCATATTTAAAGTCCAATTTATCGTTTTCCATAATTATTCACATTGTAGCACATTATTAAACAAAACAACACCACTTTTGACCAATAATATCCACAGTAAATTAATTTACAAAACAAAAACCTGCACTTGACATGTCCACGCAAAATGGCGCGAAGAACTCGCATGTTTTTTTTTTATAGAAAGAATAAATAAATAAATAAATAAAAAATTCTTTATTGCACAAAATCGAAGGGCCTAACCCGATTGGTCCACATGCCCGACTTACTGTGGAACCTTATAAGGAGACTTCAAAGCGCCAACGGACTAAAATCCTATAAGTCTACCTTCACTGTTGGTGGAGCGCGTTTAGTAGACTGTATCTAGGCGCGGAGTTGCGGTGATCTTCAAATAATAAAAATAAAATATACATTGTTGTACATGCTTAATTTAGTAGACGACTTCTGTCCCCTATACTAAGGTTGCCCTTGTCTTATAGGGGACAGCTAGTTAACACTATGGAATGAAAGCGGTCTTGCAACAGAGTCGTTTAATATAATCTGTTACAAGTCTAATTTCACACGCCTTATGTCATCATCATCATCATCATCATCAGCCTGTGTCTCTCCACTGCTGGATATAGGCCTCCCCCAAGGCTCGCCATTTTACACGATCTTCTGCCACCCTCATCCATCCCCCACCAGCGACCTTCCTCAGGTCATCTGTCCATCTGGCGGGGGGTCGTCCCACACTGCGTCTTCCAGTACGTGGTCTCCACTGCAGGACCCGTTCATCGCTTCTGCGACAGACGTGTCCAGCCCATTGCCACTTCAATTTGCTAATTTTGAAAGCTATGTCGGTAACTTTGGTTCTTTGACGGATGTCAACGTTTCTGACTTTATCCTTCAGAGAAATCCCGAGACCTTGAATTTATGTATCAGACCCACCGTCAGCGTCCACGTCTTTGCTCCATACGGCATTACTGGAAGAACACACTGGTTGAAAACCTTTGTCTTTAAACACTGTGGTATGTTCGATAGGAAGATGTGTCGCAACTTCCCGAATGCTGCCCATCCTAGCTGAATGCGTCTGTCGGCTTCTTTACTGAAGTTAGCTATTCCTAATTGGATGGTCTGTCCAAGGTAGACGTATTTTTGTACAACTTCGATAGTGGCATTTCCCACGTTGATTGGTCTCGGTATGGTATGGCCGTTGAACATGATTTTTGTCTTGTCCAAGTTCCTACCGAGAGCAACCCGCTGAGATGCCACAATTAAGCCTTTCAGCATTCCGCTAAGATCTTCCAGCGAGCTAGCCATTATGACTATGTCATCCGCGAATCGAAGGTGCGAGATATGTTTTCCATTGACTTTTATGCCTTATGTCATACTCATTTTTTTTTTAAAGTTGAGGGCAAGGCGGAATTGGCAAATCGTGCGTTCTACACAACTAACTTATATATATTATTCAAGAACTTTTTATTCAGGCACATAGGTTTTTTCAACGATAATAGTATAAGTCAAGGCTTACTTGAGATATTTAAAATGTTAATGTTGTTGGGCACTCACTCTGCTACTAGTAACAATCAAATCAATTTCGGAATTATGAATTATTTAAAAAAACAATAATATAATTCTATTAAGGCTAGTATGTTAGTATTTTAGTTAGTATTATTTGTATATATAATTAAATATTTAGATAAATTATTTTTATTGTATTTATTAATTTACACAATAATATAGTATACCCACTCGTTTATTATCGTTAAGCACAATATTCACATACTCACATTGTACAAGTATTATAAGAGACTGTCATTCATTGATTGCGAGGCAAAAAAGAAGTTTCCATTTTTTAAAATAATGTAGATACATAGACGATACTATGATAATCGGTGCAATCAACAAACAAGAAAGGAAACTGGTAAAGGAACTCACCTGATGTCCTCGGCACCAGCACTTATAAATTGTTCTATATGTAGTTTTGCGAATACGTACGATAACAACGATCGCGGCGATACGTGATGACTTTCATGATTAATAAAATGGCTGATGTTTGTAATTTTTTTCACAGATCAGCTGACAACATTCCGCTCACCGCAATGAGCGATTCATCTGAGCGACTTTACAAAGCGCCAAGAGAAGAAACTATAAACGAAGAAGCGAAATCAGACGACACAACCAGCGGCAGTATGGAAACAGTCAAACATTTTGGACTCCCAATCCTTTCGGTATCTGGTCCATCACCTCCAGACGAAGACTACGATCAAATTGATGAGTATCTTTAGCATTTTCACACCAATTTTCAGCTTAAATATGTGCTGGAAAAAATGAGGCCGCCATTGCCTAGCCCTGCGCAAAGCCCTTAAGGCTTTTTGTTTCATGCAAATTTTGGTCAAGCAAATCTTAAGCTTAAATTCGTAACATTTCCATTAATTTTACTCTTTGACAAATCGAGTTACTAATCAATTAGTGATATTCTAATGCATTACCTAATCGATTTATTATCGACTTTGTTTAGTTCATATGAAGAAGAATCCGATCTTTAATGAAAATAAATAATAGTAAATATTTTTTTATTACCTGTTTTATGGAAATAAAACCCGCAGAGTAAAACATTTTTAGCAGTGGATTTTTAAGACAGTTAACAACATTACAACATTAACATCTATCAAAACTGACAATTATATTTTAGATTATTTTCAACAGTGATATACATACAATGATTGGCACCATGAGCAAGGTTTACTATTGGCAATGCTATTGACATGGCTAACGTTTAAAATGTAATTGGGATTTGTAAAGATAGCAAAAAAACAAAATAATTAACTTTTCTATTCCCCACAGTATTATGAACGTCAACATTTTAATGAAAGAAGAGTTCGTAACTAACGTCTTAATTGTTTAACCAATTTATTCGATTTTAAACAACTTTGACGGTCTCGTCACTACATTTCATACACTAAACAGGTAACTAGGTACACACCAAATGTGACATAGCTTCAACTGATTTACCTTTTTATAGTGTTATTAATTTAAATATTTTAAGCTATTGCATAGCTTTTATCGCGGGCTTTGAGCGCGGCGACTGAATCAAGAAATTCCGTAACGAAAATAAACCTAACACCCCCCACTCCGACCGGCACAGCATCGTCTAACGTCGTTTCAGTTCGGCAGACTTCGGCTGTTTGTGTGCGTGCGACTAGACGTGTGCGTGTATATCTCTTTTAGACACAATGCTAGGTGAGACAGCGTGCTTTTTGGCCGCGTCCACGAGTAATATAAAAAACTTGAATTAATATCAAAGAAAAAAAATACTGCATAAATAAAATAAATACATAATTATAATTGCATAAGTTGATAAAAAAATGCTATGCAATAGCTTTACCGCGACAGTCCCCGAGAGCCACACGTTTTTTTTTAATTCATAGTAACAGTTTTTTCATTTACATATTATTAAAATTTAGTTTCAATATTAATTCAGAAATTTCTTAAACTTAAAAGAAAAATATAATAAATGCACCTTGCATTATTGCAAACTGTGGTTGTCTCCACGTTGCTAATTTTATATTAAAATCATATATTTTTTTAATAATCCATACAAACGTTAAGTTGGCATAAATGCCTAATCAGCAATTGCCATTAATTTAAAAAAAAAAGTAGAAGACTTTTGTTGCGCTCCAACAATATGTCAAAAGTGAATTTAACAAGGAGGAGTCCTTCGCGCCATTTTGCGCCGACATGTCAAGTGCAAGTTTTTGTTTTGTAAATTAATTTACTGTGGATATTATTAGTCAAAAGTGGAGTTGTTTTGTTTAATAATGTGCCACAATGGAACAATTATGTAGAACGATAAATTGTACTTACACAAGTCACAGTTATTTTTTACGCTTTTCCTGCGCTGTGAACTTCTATGTGATTATATAAGTACAACAAAGAACTTATCCGCTATGTTAAAAATTTGCTTGAATTTTCAACTACATTCAAAACATCTTTACATGTGTGATTGTCGAATTCCTAAACTATGTTTAAATGATTGTCGTTATCGGTTTTAATTTTATCATTTTTTGGATTGAGAGATTCATGCACTCTTGATGGTGAGTTTACTGAATATTTAATAAGATTTACTTGACCGAAAATTGCATAAAATATCGATAAATGGACTCTCGATTCTAAGGACTCGTAGTGTGTGTGTGATAGTATAGTGTCTTCATTGTGGATTGTGTCTTTTAATATAAATACAGTTGTTTTAATCCAAATTGTCTGTGTGTAAGTGTAATACAATATCCCTTTCACATTAAGCTGGATATATATATATATATATATTATACCTTAAAAACTTAAGTTTTGGGATTTTTTATCTAAATCCCAATTTGACTTAAGAAAAACTTAAAGATAATGTTTTTGTTTCTTAGTTAGGAAATAATTAAGTAGAGCTTCGTGAAACCGGCTGCCTTTGTGAGTTAAATCAACTGTATATATATTATTAACTAGCTCAAAATAAGAAGCTACGAACTTCGAGCGTCTTGGTGCAACAACGAATATTATATCAATGTCTTTAGTTGTAGCATCACATTCTAGTTGTTTGCTCCATTTTTAAGAGGATGTGAGAGATGACTGATTCAAGTTGTAACATTCATAGATCTCGCGCGTCACTTACTATCAGGTGGGCACAATGTCACATGTTGTGCTAATACAAAAAATATTTAAAAAAAAATCAATTTGCAATTTTTAAATGAATCTACAAGTTGGTATTAGTGGAACAGTTGTGTTGTAAATTTATGACAAATGTACATAAGAAAAGTGTATTTCTGGTACATGCCGGGGGTTTGAACCGACCTTTGTAGGATTTTATGGAAAACCGAGCCATCACTGTTTTAATACTCAGACCCACCTACCCATACTCCACACCAGTCTTTCTCAAAGAGGGCGATAACGCCCCCTTGTGTGCGCAGGACGCCTAGAGGGGGGGCGGTAAGGGGCCCAGAAAGAAATGATGCGACTTTATATTTTAAAATTCATTAAAATTAAAACCTACTTATTACACAACATCGATTATTTAGTTATGTTCGGTCTAAGTGGGCTGTAGACGAAATAAGTTTGAGAATCTCTTCTCTACACTGTACCGACCATTAATAATAATACTACCAAAATTAGCCTAAATGTCACAAAAATGGAGAAAACAACTAAATATTTGGAGATTATTTCTTATATTTGTATCTTGATTGGGGACCATAGTATTTAGCGAAACCGTATAATATCTATGTCTTGTGTCCTTAATAGTATTTTTTATATCTTTACCTTCTACTTAAAAGTAAGTTCGTATATAAAATACAATTTATAGATATAAGGTTGAATTTATATATTAAGCACATTTTAAAGTACGGCATTGCAAATTAAAAAAAACTTAGAATTGCATTTACTTTCAAAGTTAAATAAAATGAAATAATTAATTTGTCTGAAACATGGTAGGTATTATTATATCAAATGCTTTGCTATTTCTAGCATACAAATATTTAGTCACATGACTTATGCCCCCCCGTTGGCGACGCCCATGTACAGTGGTGTCGTCCATGCCCGGATAATAGCTAATTGCCGTATTTGCAGTTTTTAATTCAACAAAACTTGTAAATTAAATGCTCTTTTAATTATACCAGTCGATTACTTGAGTTCATCTTCAAGTAACACCTCTTTAGGAAGTGGTCTCCCGTTGGCCGAGCGTAAGATGCAGGGGTATCCTAAAGATGTGCTATTATCTGACTGTCCTCGTTTATTTAGCGCCATAAATCCTCTGTTCTCGTTATGATAAATACATCGTCCACTAATCCTCCTCTTCCTCTTAATCGGTACCCCACTGATAGGGATCGTGACTCATCCACAAGCCGTCTAGAACAGTTTTGGGTCCCGGCGTAGTGGATGGCCTCGTGTACGTGTCGATGTTCAGGTGATCAGTCACCTGACTGGACCATTGTTTGGGACTTCTTCCTCTTGTTCTTCTATCTTGTTGTCTACCTTGCCCGTAATTAGAAGTTTATCTAGATTATCGTCTCCTCTTCTTGCAATGTGGCCAAAGTATTGCAGAATTCGGGAAAAGCAGACGGTAGAAAGTCTTTGGTCTCTGGTAATCTTAAGTGGAGCACAGAAATGTTAGTACGTCATGCGGTCCAATGGATTCTGAACAAACGACGCTAGCACTAAATCTCAAACGCATCAATCCGCAGCTTTTATGGTCCACGTCTCCGAACCGTACAGGAAAATCGAGAAGACAAGTGTTCTGACGATGTAAACTTTTGTCTTTCTAGATATGTTACTGTCACCTCATATTCTGTTAAGTTGGATCATATTGGATGCTATTGCTATTACCTGACTGTCACCGTTCCCATTCAGCGCCATCAATATTTTATTCTCGTTATTATAAATACATCGGCCACCAGTCCTGTAACATAAATCTTCCATAACAGCCCAAAATATGGTGCTTCAATACCTCTAATAATACTTCAAATCACTTCCGTCATAGCTCGTGATCCAGAGATCCCTACTATTGAGGAGTTTGTCTTCGGCCTGACTAGACGTAGGTTCTATCGGGCCGACAACTGACACTATTAACATATCCAGAATGTCGCTACTTCTTGCGCTTCGTCATCCAACGGGAGACCACTTCCTAGAGAAGTGCTCCAGGAGGAGAGCTGAAGCAGTTGAATCTATCCCTCTAGGTTCGTGAGCCACACGGGCGCTGGTATACTAGTAACGGCGCCCAGCATTAAAAGTGCATAAATTATCAACGGGTAGTATACTTTACTGGAGGAACTGGGGATCAGACAACGCCTTTCCTCGACTGTACAATTACGCATTCTCACTTTCTTCAGATACGTGTCACGGCGTGGAGAAACCTCCATCGAGTGCTTGGTAGTCCAGGGAAAGTTAGTGGCAAGAGGATGCGTGGTAGGTCTCCGATAAGATGGACCGATCAGGTGAAGGTTGCAATGGATCATCCGCTACATGATTGCACTAGGAAAGCCGGGGTCCGAGAGGAGTGGCGACGGCTTGTTAAGCGTGCCACTAGCACTCCAATAGCATATCGCTTCATCTTACCCACACCCTTCAACGGTTGAGAAGTGCTCCTAGAAGAGAGCCTAGTTTCCCAGGCCTATTTATTATCTGGTTCGACAACGAACCCACTATCGGTCTATCTGAATAATAAATATACATATGAACTGGATTTTATTTTTAAAAAGTCAGTTGTAAGGTTTTTTTATTTGTCAAGCCGGAATAGTCGTTAAGAAAATTTGCACGGTATAAAAGTGTTTTCAGACTATCCGATACGATATCGGACGCCAATACAATATCGGGGCAAGTAGTGTATTAAATATATATCTGACTTTTATTGTCCGCTCTGATATCGGATTCTACTACATAATATTTTAAATAATGTTTCTACTCCTGCTATTGGAAGACTAAGCAGTAAAGAGCTGCTGTTAGCAGATTTCAGTGATCTTTTAATATTTTTAATCTGACTGAGAAAGGAATCTGTAAGGAAAACTCAGCTATATATATGTTAGCAGTGCCATAGAAGGCCCGTGAGTTATCAGTCTGTAAAATTTGTGTGATATAAGTGTATATACAGCGGTCATTATGAGCTTGCACATGGGCAAGTAGCTTATCTTAATTCTGACATACGTGGTAGGTTACCACTAACTTCATACGTATTATTATTATTACGTACTAGTAACTAAATTTCAAACGTAACTAATTTATGGTTGTTGTGTAATTCTGTTGTTTTATTTTGTTAATCTGATATAGCTGAGTTTTCGTTTCTCAGGCAGATTAAACATTAACAGGTAACTGGAATCTTATAAGCTGGTCTTCTGCTAACAGTTTACTCTTTGGACTGCTCTGCTGTTTAGTCTTTCACTAACATAAGTAGAATCATTCAAAATAATTTAAGTAATGACGTGTCACAAATGCCTGTAATAGGTTTGGACAGGTGGCGCATGTCAATCAATGTCGACAAAACTGCTGCATTCGACGTCTAGATGCCGGCTGCCTCCACCATTACAGCTTCAGGGACAGGACATCGAGTGGACTTCCACCGTCAAATACCTGGGTGATGTGATGGGTGAGATAGCCTGCCATGCCGTTAACCAGGCGATGCGGCCCGAGCCATGTTACGTCCTGTAATAAACTCCAGTTTGCCGCTTAGGTTGAAGGTGTGGATCTACAAGATGTTCATCCGTTCCCGACTTACTTATACTGCGCCAGCTTGGCATCACCTTCTGGCCAAAACCAACAGGGACAAGATCCATCGGCAGAACATATCGCTCAGGGTGGTATCCAGAGCGCCGTGGTTCGTGCGAAATTCTGTAATTGCGAGAGATCTGGAGATGTCTACTATCGAGGCATTTGTTGTCGGCCTAGCTAAACGTATGTTTTACCGGGCTGACAACGGATCCTACAAGCATCTTCAGGATATCGCTCCTACTTTCGCACTAGCTAGGGAGGCGCTCTTGGAGAAGAACTAAAATAGACAAATCTAGGAGACTAGATTCGTGAGTCACAAGGGCGGTGTTGTAGTAGGAACAGCGCCCAGCACCAAAAGTGCGTTGAATCACCGGCGGGTAGTTAGCCGCCGAGATCCTGCCGGGGAAAATGGGAGATTATCCCATCCCCAACCCAGGTCCACTGTCTGCTGTCTGTCTTATGTGAATGAATATATTTTGACTTTGACTTTGAATAAAATGGCCAAATCGGAACGACTTCATCGAGACATGAGATGTCGTATCGACTACTCTGAAAACACTCTAAGTAATATATAAGATTTATTAATTAAGAAAGTTTTAAGTTAAATTGTGCCACTTTATAAGTATCTAACTTGCGTATTTCATAATTTCGGACGACTATCATTTTTTTAAACTTAGGATAACGTTTCGTTTTTTACAATTAGCGGGTTTATTCGTTTACTTGTAAAATTTTATTATTAATAATAGGATGAATTCGATATATCCATCCGATAGGCACCTATTAAGGTATTTTGAAATATTTTCTGTATAGTAGAAAAAAAGGTTAGATGAACAAATACATTTTTCTTTTCTTCATAATTTAGGTCACACAGTGTCTAACGCATCTCTCTCGCTCGCACAATCCGACATTTTCAAGTATTAGTCTAAATGTACTTTTGAGAAATATAGTCTATATACTTATTAGGTAATAAAATCATATAAGTATTTGCTTTAGTAAAAAAAAGAAAGAAATAAATTTCGGGGTGGTCAGAAACAACGCTTATAAATAAGCGGATTCACGTTTAGCCAACTTTACTATAGGCCAATCATGACAAGTGGCAAGCTCGTCGATGTCTCCAGCGTACCAAACTCGAGATATATCACAAAAAAATATATATTAATTAAATGTATTAATAAATATTTTTGTGTCCCGAGCAGGAATCGAACCCGGTACCTCCGAGTCTAAATCCACGAACTTTACCGCTAGACCACGGAGGCAGTTTTAGTAAAGAAGAGAAAAATCGAAATCTTTTTGCTATTTTTTCTGAAAGTGTAAATATGTCGAAATGTCCGTAATTTTATTTCCCAGAAAGTTGATAGATTATATTTCTCATAAGACTTTTAAAATCTTTAATATATCTATATTGGTTTGTGCAAGCGAGAGGGATTCCAAAGCTTTAAACCTATTAATATGCATTTTTATAGTTAATATACTTAATAAAAATATTTTTGGATTAAGTATATTAACAATATAATGCATTTTTTAAACTTTCGCGCACATTCATAATAGATTTTTTATAATTTTAACGGGTCTTTACGCGATTTACCTTAGAGACATATTTCTCCCGACGTTTCAGCCAAGTTGCATTAGCCGTGGTCACGGGTCGACTCTATGCGGTGTAGTCTCGTACATACTGGGCGGTAGATGTAAACCTACCCACTTATCACTTTAAAAGTTTTTAGAAATCACGACACACGACACTCATCAGCGATTTTTCCCGGCGTCGAAACCTATTGATTACTGGATTCCACGATGAAGATAGCTTATAACCCCCCTCTCGATTAAAATTTTTATGTTTCTTTATTTCGATCGCTTCACGTACTATTCTAGGGTAATAGTGACGATCGGTGGAAAGTATCTTTTGGTCATGCAGCTCAATCCAATTGTTTGTGCCACTATCCATTAGGTGTTCTGCTATTGCTGACTTGTTTAATTGGCAGTTTTTTACAGCTGCTATATGTTCCTTAACCCTCTCGGCTATTGTGCGCTTAGTTTGGCCAATATATGAACTCCCATAGTGCAGCTGCAGTCCACATAAAGTCCGTAAAATCCTTTAGAGATCCCATCAAACATAGTTCAATAGATACTGGCAACATTTTTCCTCTGTATAACGAGGCCAATAATTGCCTCAAAATATTTAAAATACCTCAGTAATAGGTGCTTATTTTAAAGGGGTCGATAATAGGTGTCGTTACGTTATTAAGGGTTTTTTTATATAGTTTTAGTTATAAGTAGTTGTAGTAATAATTCGATATACTTAGAATATTGTAGAAAGAGCATTTTGCCATTTTTAAGGGTTGAACTTTGGTCCAAAAAATCATAAACTACATCACAAGTGTTTTAAAGTACGTATCTAAATATCGAAAATTAAAAATACGAAAATTAATATATCGAAAAATCTGTATTATATTAAAATAATAATAATTAATATTTTATACACAATGTAATTTTTTTTCATACTTCGCTTGAAGGACTCCAGGTTATAGGCATAATGGCTGGGAGGTAAATACCGATCGATCCGAATTTAACTGACATAATAATCAACGCCTTAATATCTTGCGGTCAAAAATCACTTTTTTTTCAAGCATGTTCACACTTAGCCAACTTTACTATATCTATCATGACAAGTGGTTTTAAGCTTGTCGATGTCTGTAGCGTAAGATAACAAAAAATATATATGATCACGACCGTATCCCTTTCGGGGTGGTCAGAAACCAAGCTTTTTTTTAAAGAAGGAGGTTTACATTTATCCAACTTTACTATAGACCCATCATAACAAGTGACAAGCTCGTCGATATCTTTAGCGTACCAAAATACACAAATTAATTGAATAAATTATTGTGTCTCGACCGGGAATCGAACCCGATACCTCCGCGTCTAAATACACGGTGCCTCTGTGGTCTAGCGTTGATAGCGTATCATACTCAAGATTTTTTGTGTACTCGACCAAAAATCGCCTAGTACCTACGGCCTACGCGTCTGAATTCTATGGTCTTAACCGCTAGACCACGAAGACATCCTTCGATGTAATAACGTTGTATATTTTGAATCATTAACAATGTTAACTATTCGGTGTTATTAATTTTCACCATTCGAAATAATATTTATTAAAAACTACTTAAATTAAAGAAAAATAAATAGTAAATATTTCTAATAAAATAATAATACTACCTATAAATAAAAAATGTCCTCCAAAGATGTGCCATCAGAAATAGTCTCAGGAGGCTGGCAACATTTCCACTTTGTATAGGCTCAGATTTGGGGATTCTGGGACCCATCGCAATGTCGCAACATCTCGACACAAATTTTCCATTCGATATATTCGATTTCCATTATTCGATATTTTGAACTTCGCCATTTTAATTTTCGATATTTCTATAATGTACCCTTTAGGATGTATTAGGTATAATTAGCTTTCAAATATTTTTAGGGCAACTGCACACCGGACGTGCTCGGACAACACTAAATACAAACGTGACATTTTGATAGTTTTTTTTAAATTTTATTATTACTATATTATTTTTATAATATTAAATCTAATTTGTATAAAAATTATAATAATACCACGTGATTTTATAGCCTAATATGTTATTGTATTGTAGTAGGGGCATACAAAGTGTCACCGTATAATATAATTGTGTGGGCAGATTGTTTCAACAATGTTGGGTTTGAAGATAATGTTTCTGAAATTTTAAGTGTAAACAATCTGACAATAAATCACTTGGCCTTAGTCCATCCGGTGTGCCTATGTCTTGAATTTTAGTAGTTTTTTTATTGCATATATTAAAATGCGGACAATTTAAATATTGTATATTAGGTATTAATTATGTATTAGTTCCTTGTGTACTTTTGTTTTGTCATATTTATTGTACAGGGTGCGCCAGAGAAACTTACTTATTTGAAAAAACTCCCGGGCGGTGAGTTGGGTGGGTAGAGGGGTGAGGGGGGGCGCTATTGGAGGGGGAAGTCCCCAAGTTTGTTTCTTCCTCTAGTCAGTTGCCATCATGCTCTGGCCTAGAGAACAGCGGGCATACGCCGTCGAGAGCTTCTTTTCTAACGGTCGCTCATTTGTTGCTACGCAACGAGCCTTCCGCGCTCGCTTTAAAATTCTTCTTTTTTTCTTCCAAGCCTCGAAGAAATAAACGCTAAGGATGTGTGGTTTCAGCAAGATGGAGCCAAAGCACACACAGCACGAGGCTCAATGAATTTGTTGAGACAACATTTCCCCGACCGGCTTATCTCTCTCAGAGGCGATCTCACATGGCCGGCTCGCTCTCCAGATTTGGCTCCATGCGATTTCTTTTTATGGGGTTATTTAAAATCCCTGGTTTATGTCGATCGGCCACAGACAATAGCTCAACTCAAAAACAACATTCGCGACGCCATTGCCAACATAGCGATTGATATGCTGCAAAGAGTGGACATTAACTTCAGAAATCGACTTAATCAGTGTATGCGCAATGGGGGTCGCCATTTAACTGATGTCATTTTCAAGTCTGTTTAAAAAAAAAAATGTGATATTGTATTCTAAAATAAAATAAAAATTAAAACAATAACTGAAGTACTTTTGTTTTTAATGACGTTTCAAATAAGTAAGTTTCTCTGGCGCACCCTGTATTGTACATATATTTGTGATTGGTTATCTTTGCGCTTCAACTAGATCGCGTCTTTATGCTTTATTATTATTAAGTAGTATTAAGACGCCATCTAGTTGAAGCGCACCGCGACCGATAAATTACACGCGCGTGGCTATTCAGCAGAGACTGCTGTAGCACCGAAAATTGAGCACACGCGGTGTGACTTCACCGAAACACAAAATTGTGGGCGTCCGCCGCCGACCGAGGCTGGGGTCCGACTGGACCCTTAGATGGGTCACAGAATTAAATTCTAAAGTAGGTATGTTTATTTTAATTTATATGAGTCCTTCGCGCCATTTTGCGTAGACATGTCAAGTGCAAGTTTGTGTTTTGTAAATTAATTTACTGTGGATATTATTGGCCAAAAGTGGTGTTGTTTTGTTTAATAATGTTCTATAATGTGAATAGTTATGGAAAACGATAAATTGGACTTTAAATATGGGGCACAAGTTGCAGTTTATTTTTTGCGGTTTTCCCGCGCTGTGGACTCCCATATTTTACCCGACGTGTTTGGGCTATAATACCGCGAGTGACTCCAAGTAAAGCATCAAATTCTGGAACATCTGGAATTTGATGATCCCCAACTCGGTTATGAACTCTGTTATGAACATATATTATGCAAATAAATTACGTGTTTAGGACTGATGTATTCTGTACAATGTCCTTTAAAGACAATTAAAATTAATTTATATTTCTATCTAGCGTTGCTCGCGAACCAATCATAAATATATACTATCGTAATTACGAGTAGTCGCCGGCAATAGGGAATTTGCAAGATTTATTTTATAGCTTTTTCAGATATACACACAGTATTATATACACTAAAATACCTTAATAATTATATCATAGCTCGAATGAAAACTGTTTTCCATACAAATAAAACATCACGTCATATTTGTGACGTCATAACACATTAAACGTGTGGTTTGTTTGTTTATTGTTTAAAATTAATTTACTGACGACTAAGCACTTCCTTCCGTAATTATTAATTAATTTAAATATTAAAACACTGAATGTATTAGATAATTGTTTGTTTAGTGCACTATGACGTCACAATATTTTCAACAACGAGTAAAGAGTTTCAACAGCGTTTAGTTCTTGCAAATGAAATGGATTTTATTTTTGAAATTAAAAAATACTAATTCATTTTAGGATGATTTTACGCTTTTGCATCCTACTCGCTTGCACAATTAAATATTTTTAAAGATTTTTGACGTTTGAGCTTAGATTCAAGAAATGTAGGTAGTCTATCAACTTTCTAGAAAATAAAACTACCCACATTTTAGACAAAAATTTAGATTTGCTTTTAGTTAAATAAAACAAAATCGCTCTGTTTTTGCAATTTTTTCTCTAAGTGAAAATATTCAAAACTTTATTTCCTAAAAAGGTATTTAAAAAAAAAGTATTCTTATAAGGCTGAAATAACAAAAAGTGACAATCTCAGTGAGTCGACCAAGCGATATTCTGGAGATGTTTAAAGTTTCCATTGTGGTTCTCATCTCCAGATCTCGAGCTATAACCATCGATGTATATAGATAAGCCTATTCAATACAAAACGCACTGTTCGATATTTCGTTAATTGAGTCGTTTGATTTGAATATTCGCGGTAACGCCTTTGTGCGCCGGCTCACTTTGCGTCGATGACGTTCCATCGTCTTGACGCCCTCTAGCAGTAACTAGCGGACTATGCTTGGTGCACTTCCGGTTAATGACGTTTCCGCCAAAAAACAACGCACTCTGTCGTCAGAGTCGAAGCGCGGTCGCCGGTCGAAGCATATCGTTGCTCCACAAATTAATTCGTATTTTATTCGCTGTGATTGTGCCGTGGACCTGCAGTAATTTCGGCTGTGATCCTCATCATCACCATCCATTTCGCGACCCGTCGGCTATCAAAACCACCAAGGAATTCGGTCACCAGTTCGAGACCCGGAATAAAGGTTAGTTGCTGCTAATTTCATTTCTTTCGCTCAATTTCGGAGTATTTTCACCAGCGCCTAGTCGTTTCCCGTTCATAATGGTCCTTCACCCGCATATTTCGTACTAATTAGTAGCTAAAATCCTAAAATTCCATCGAAATTCCTATATTTTTCATTTTTATTTTCCTACCCCAAAAAATCATTTTTTTTAATTCGTTCATTTTCGCATTATTTATTATTTTATCTATTACAATATATTTATAATCGTAAATAGTATAAACGTAAATATCGTATTCTAAAATAAAATCTAATGTTTTTACACTTTTGATCGTAAATTATTAAAATCAATTCATTAAAAAAGTGGCATATTCTCGAGAACAAACCGATCCAATTTCGATTTAATTTCGTTTTAATTTCGATTCAATATGACTTCGGAAGTTGAATTGGTGGGTTTATTGCATCGTAGAATTTGTATACAAAACGAATTAAACACAATTGTGAGATTAGGTTCGGAAGCCCGGCATGATGTCGATTCGTTGCGGAGATTTATGGTTTCTTGTGTAGGGTTAAATCGTTTACAAGATCAATTTGAGTCTCTTCAAACTCAAATTGAGAATTTAGAATTATTTGATAAAAAAACCCTTGATAGTAGTCACTCGAATGTTCGTGCTGAATTAAGCGATTCCATTAGAGATATTTTGGCAATTAAGTTCGAATTAGACGAGAGTAGACAGGTCACGGATAGTCATCGTGAGCGTTCGACTAGTTCAAAGGTTGACAAAGGTCTCGTAAAATTGCCAACCATTTCAATTCCTACGTTCTCGGGTGATTACATGCAATGGAAATCGTTTCGAGATTTATTCACTTCGTTAATTGATTCAAATTCGGATTTGTCAGATGTCGCCAAGTATCAATATTTGTTGTCGTTCGTTCGTGGTGAGCCAGCTAGGTTACTTAAGGGCCTGCCACTCACTCATATAAATTATTCAAAGGCTTGGGACATTTTAGAATATCATTATAATAATGACAGACTTATAGCCATGCACCACATGGAATCTCTTTTTCGACTACCCTCATTAAATGCACCATCAGTTTCTGGTTTACGCACTATCGTAATCGGGTTCGCAGAAAATTTAAGTGCATTGGAATCGTTAGGGTTTCCTGTCGACCAATGGGATTTCATGTTGTACTATATGTTGTATAAAAAAATCGATTCAGACACTCGTCGTAATTTTGAACGTACTATTACGTCTAATCGCATCCCTAAGTTAAGGGAACTGCGAGAATTCGTTGATCGCGAAGTCGTGTCATGGGAAAGTTCGAAGTCTGTTCTATCAGCTCGTGCAAGTACTACACCGACTTCGTTTGTTAAGCCGTCTTCGTATAAACCGTTTTCGTCTTCACTTGTAGCTTCGTCGTCATCGTCTGGTTGCGCATGTTGTCATCGCAATCACTTTATTAGTTCGTGCCCACAGTTTAAAAGGAAACAGTCGTATGATCGGTATCTTTTTGCAAAGTCAAAACGATTGTGCTTAAAATGCTTGAAACCGATGCATGATTTGGACGAGGCTTGTGCAAAGATTTCGTGTTCCATTTGCCAAGCTAGTCATCACAACGATTTGCTTCATTATGCAAAAAATACCCGAGAAGTGGAAGCTAGCGTAAACGAAAGTACCGCGTCCAGTCCAGATGCTGACGAGGACCAACAAGTTGTGGCTTCTCTTTGTGCATCAGTAAGCACATCAAAGCAGGCAGTCTTGTTATCAACAGCAGTCGTCTCAATTCGTGATTCGTGTGGAAATTTTCACTTAGCTAAGGCTTTGGTTGATTCGGGTTCGGCAGTGTCGTTTGTGTCAGAGTCGTTAGCACGTCGCTTGGGGCTACCTCATCGTAAGTCAAATATGTCAATTTCGGGCATTGGAGACTTGAGGACTAGCGTCAAGGGAGAAATATCGACAGTAATAAAATCGCACAACGGACGTGGTCCATCGTACGAGTTTCGTGCCTTGGTCTTACCTAGGGTTACCAGCAATAAGCCGACGTGTGAGCTTAATACCAATTCGTGGTCATATTTAAATTCGTTGCTTCTCGCCGATCCGTATTTCGATGAACCTTCTCAGGTGGACATTTTAATCGGCAGTGACATTTTCGGTGAGATCGTCTTAGGAGAAGCTGTTCGAGGTCCTACGGGTACTCCAACAGCCATTTCGACTTCGTTAGGTTGGATTTTGATGGGCAAGGTCAGTTCTGAATTCGTAATCGGCCACCATCAACCAAACAATTCTAATTCGATTTTAGGTAAAGTTTCGTATTTCGTAAAGAAAGGAACAACAAATTTTCGATCTTGATTAGAGTCCCTTGGCATAATATAATTTAAAAATTTAAATAAGTTTTCCTTTTATTCATCAATAGCATTTTTTTTTGTTCTCATGTTTTTTTTTTTTTTTTTTTCTTCTTCGTTTGTTCGTTATTTGTTTTATTTGTGTTGGATTAATTGAATGAGTGTCAACATTTTTTTTCGTTTCGTACGTTGACTCATTGAATTTATCGTAACACAATTAAAATTTTCGTTGTATTCGAGTAGTTATCAGAGGATAATGAGCGTTGATATATATATATTTCGTTTCGTTCGTATATCTAGCGTTGCATTCATCTATTGTAACTCAATTCATTCGTATTTCGTAAAAAAAAACCATATCGAAATCATTTCGTTTCAATATTTTCATCTTTTTTATTTTTGAACAAGAATAGACTTCATTTCGTTTGCTTCTGTCTATATTGACTAGCATGTATTTCGTTCTCGCTCGGGCTTAGTTAACTTATTAGAAGGTAATCTGTTTTTTTGTTTTTGTATTTTTGTTTATAATAAAAATAATTGCCAAGGAACGCAATTCGAGTTAAGGATCGTGTTTCTCGATGCGTTTGTGTTTTTATCTTTTCGTTAGTTTTGCTTTCAACAAATAATTTTGTAATTTGCTAATAATTAATTACGTTAATAATTTGTAAAATATTAGTTTATTTTGTCAACCTTAACTCTTAAAGACCTATCTGAGGTTTTAACTTAAATTAGTATTCAACTTAATATAGTATTTTACTTTAATTTTTTATCAAGTCATGCAATTTCGTTGTTCCATTCCATAAGCATGAACTATTTTTTTTTTGTTTTGTTAAATTAATTTATATTCGTTATTTTAGTCAGTTAGTTCTTGACATCGAATAAAGTTTAATGTATGTTAGTTGGTTGTATTTTGTGATTGGTTCGTTGTTGATTTATCTACTCGTATTCTTTGTTAGAGGAATGTATTTTTTTTCCATTTCAGTAAATTATTTTTGAATCGGTTGCTTAATGAATGCATTCCATGTTGTACTCATCCAATGATGTTGCAGTTCGTTCGTTTAAATCAAAATCTACGAAGGACATCTTCAGAGCCTTTGTGTTAAAATTATTTTCGTTACCTACGACATAATTTCATAAGATTTTGTTTTATTTTTAAATTATTTGATTTTGATACATATTTCACCCCATATTTATTTATTTCGTATATTCAAATCGTTTATTTTATTGTTTTCGTTTATTATTCTATTTATATTTCGCTTTTTATTCGTTTCCCTTTCCCTCCCCATTTTCTCCTGGTTAAAATCATATTTTAACGGTGGGCGGTGTTCGATATTTCGTTAATTGAGTCGTTTGATTTGAATATTCGCGGTAACGCCTTTGTGCGCCGGCTCACTTTGCGTCGATGACGTTCCATCGTCTCGACGCCCTCTAGCAGTAACTAGCGGACTATGCTTGGTGCACTTCCGGTTAATGACGTTTCCGCCAAAAAACAACGCACTCTGTCGTCAGAGTCGAAGCGCGGTCGCCGGTCGAAGCATATCGTTGCTCCACAAATTAATTCGTATTTTATTCGCTGTGATTGTGCCGTGGACCTGCAGTAATTTCGGCTGTGATCCTCATCATCACCATCCATTTCGCGACCCGTCGGCTATCAAAACCACCAAGGAATTCGGTCACCAGTTCGAGACCCGGAATAAAGGTTAGTTGCTGCTAATTTCATTTCTTTCGCTCAATTTCGGAGTATTTTCACCAGCGCCTAGTCGTTTCCCGTTCACGCACTCTTAAAAACGTGCCGCTTGCTTTGTGTACCTACCAACTTTGGGGGGCAATTCTCAAGCAAGGATAATGCCACATGCTTTATTCATCGAAAACTATATCACAATGCATACAAAAAGACTAGTTTTACTCGATATAAATATTAATATTAGGCGCTCTCGACGCTTGCTATCTCGCGACTGTTAGTGCAGCTACATGACTTCGATTGGTTTTACGGGAACGTTTTTATATCAGTGAGGGCCTATCTATATACATCGATGGCTATAACGGAATTACGCACGAAACGTGGTGCTCGGGACACCACTCTGAGGGATAGGTTCTGCTGACTTTGAATCTTATCCATATTTGTCTTAGCCAGGAGGTGGTGCCTGCATATCCTTATTTTCCACAATAATGTCATATCATGCAAATTAAGACTCATCGATTGACGTGAGAATCATCGAAAACGCCCAACGTGTTTAGTCTCCAGTGTTCTACAAAGGAACATACATACATACATAGGCTGATAAACATATAACCCTTCTCAGTCAGGTGAACATGTTGGATTATGTGAGCATTAACGGGTCTTTACGCGATTTACCTTAGAAACATATTTCTCCCGACGTTTCAGCCGAGTTGCATTGGCCGTGGGGACGGGTCGACTGAAGCTATGCGGTGTAGTCTCGTACATACTGGGCTGCAGGTGTAAACCTACCCACTTGTCACTTTTAAAAGTTTTTAGAAATCACGACACACGATACTTACAATATCCTTGGCGACACCGGGCGATTTTTCCCGGCGTCGAAACCTATTGATTACTGGATTCCACGATGAAGGTAGCTTATGACCCCCTTCTCGATTGAAATTTTTGTGTTTCTTTATTTCGATCGCTTCACGTACTATTCTAGGGTAATAGTGAGGATCGGTGGAAAGTATTTTTGGGTCATGCAGCTCAATCCAACACAAAAATTTCAATCGAGAGGGGGGTTATAAGCTATCTTCATCGTGGAATCCAGTAATCAATAGATTTCGATGCCGGGAAAAATCGCCCGGTGTCGCCAAGGATATTGTAAGTGTCGTGTGTCGTGATTTCTAAAAAAAATAAAAGTGATAAGTGGGTAGGTTTACATCTACCGCCCAGTATGTACGAGACTACACCGCATAGCTTCAGTCAACCCGTGACCACGGCCAATGCAACTTGGCTGAAACGTCGGGAGAAATATGTCTTTAAGGTAAATCGCGTAAAGACCCGTTAAAATTATAAAAACTACTATGAATATGCGCAAAAGTTTTAAAACATCATTGTAGATAAAATTGTAATAAAAATATATATATAAAATATAGAACGTTACATACATATTCCCTATTCGCCGACTGTTTTACCCAATTCGTAAATGCGCAATTTCATTACGGCGTCTTGTCCTTACTATCTAAGCTTAAGACTTTATGATATTCCCTCCACTATTTTTAGAATAACTTATTTCCCTAATTTATAGACTTAGGACTTAAATAGCGTGTCGCACCTTATTGTTCCTTAACCTAGAAGTAAGCTATTTTCACTATTTAAAAATACTGCGTGGGATTTGTTAAAGAGCAAATATTTTATTAATATAATCTACAATAAAATTAAAAAACTACGTATATATTTTTTTTTTATTATTCAGTAATAAAATCTTAAGTTACGGCGCAGAGAAGTTATCCTAAAAATATGGCAATTTTTAAGTTCCGGGACATCCCTTTGCTTTTCCGCCAGAAATATTCCAATTTCTTCTATTAAATTTAGAAATCGTTCCAGTGTCAATCCACGACTTAGCCACCTTACTTCTGTATAATACAGTAAATCTCCGTATTCGCTTTCGATGTCATCAAGGAATTGTTTGAATTGTCTGTGATTGAGTCCTCGTGATTTTATGAAATTTACAGTCGAAACTACTACTTTCATTACATTTTGAAATTCATTTTTTTTAGAACAGAGGGCTTCCTGGTGTATAATGCAGTGAAACTGCATGAGATCTTCAGTGTTTATGTTTTTTTCTTGCAGGTGCTTTTTCAGCAAAGTAACTAGCCCGGAATTGATACCAATCATGGAAGGAGCACCGTCAGTCGCAACTCCCGATAACTTAGATAAGTCCAAATCAGTTTTTGAACACTCGTCCAAAAGTCCATTGAGTATATCAACTCCTTTGGTTTGACCTTTCAATGAACACATTCCTAATAACTCTTCGAAGACTTCAAAATCTTGAGTAACACCTCGTATGAATATGAGAAGTTGAGCTGTGGAACTAATATCAGTCGATTCGTCGAGTGCTAATGAAAAAAATTCCATGATCTTAGTTTTTTCAATTAATTGTTCCGCAATATTACCTGACAAGGACATAATTCGTCTTTGGATAGTCATACGATTCAGTTGAATTTTCTCAAACTTTTTTGCTGCTTCTGGACACATTTTCTTAGCGGCAATTTCCATGCATTCTTTTACAAAATCGCCATCATTGAAGGGGCGACTTCGCTTTGCTATCATTCGAGAAATTTCATAACTAACTTCTGTAGCCGTTTCTGAATCTTGAATGTGTTTTGTAAACATAGCTTGCTGACCAATAAGCTCCCGTTTTAAAGACAACATTTTTTGCTTTCTTAATTCGCCTGTAAACTTGGTAAAAGAAGGATGCTGCGTTTCATAGTGCCTTTTTACATTATAATCCTTTGCAATCGCAACAGAATTCTTGCAAATTAAACAAACGACTTTGTTATGCGACCATACAAAAAAGTATTTCTCAGTCCAAATTTCTTGAAACTGCCGATTTTCATCTTTAACCTTACGTTTTTTACTAGGTCCTGGCTTCTCCATGTTGCGTTCTAATCCTGGCTAGGATTAACACAGCACCTAAAAACAATTACAGTACCCACTTAAATTACCTATCCTTTTTTAAATTATCAAAAATAATTGATTAAATATTATTTCTCAGAAATTTTAAAATTTTTATACAGATTTTATCTGAAATAATGACGTAATTATTACAGTTAGAGAAATTCTTATAAAAATAGTAATTTCTTTGTTTATTTTAATATTTAGCCAACATTAAAGCTAAATTTGATTAAAATTGATTAAATAGGTAGGGAAACACTTATTAATAACAGAGTTTTACTTACGTTTTCACAACACAATTATACACGGCACTTGACGGGTTAACACTGCAACAGGAAATCTACGTTGAATGTGGATCAAAATATATGACACCGGCTAGTCGAGTTAAAATCTACACTAGAACTATTGCCTCCCAAAAACACTAATAAACTGCACTTATTCTCAATCACTTATTACTTCGCTTTGTATTTTCGCGCTTATTTCTTTCTGTTGTTGACACTTCACTCAAATGAAAAGCGAACTGTTCGGCCGCTGCGGTTAACGTGATTTTTATACCGCGCAAACGACTCTGGAAGCTTCGTGTAGCAATCGGGAATACGGGACTATATCTATCTCGCTTGCTCACCGCGCTAGAAAATTCTTGATTTCTATAGCGAGCGATGTTACTTGACTTAGCAATTTTGGGCGCTAGATTCAAATTGCGCGCGCGCGAGTTTCACATTACTTTTCGAACATATTTTCTTTTTGTTTTATTCTGGAATAGAATTCAATATTTTTCGAATGCACGAGAGTATTATTTTTGCTGTCGGCGGGCCACCAGTATTCGACCCACGGGCCGCATGCGGCCCGCGGGCCGCGGTCTGTGCATCCATGCGCTAAAGGCTTGCCAAAAATCGCAAATGTGCACACGTGCTACACCCACATAGCATTTCCAGTTGTTTTATTTATTCCGTGGTAAGTAACCACAATTTTATATGGAGATAACTAAATATATTATTAAAAAGTGTAAATAATAATTTACTAAAATAGATAATTTAGTTCTAGTTTTAATTTTATATTTACTAAATTGTGTCAATATTATTAATTAAGATATACCTAATAAAATATATATTATATATAAGGTTTTTGTTAATTAATTATCTTTTTAAAATATTTTTGTTCCTCAATCTTTATGATGTCGAAGGTTATCCGTTTTTGATTTTAAGATACGTAATTAGCTCAACTATCGATTGTATTGATCCTCTCAGAAATCCAGCTTTAGTGCCGGAATCTACCAAAGCGGAGATGGGTAGAGCAGAGAATAGAAGTTGTATTTTTTTTTTAATATTTAATTTATAGAATAGTTACGTTTCAGAACGCATTTTAAATTATATTCTATTGATAGAAAACAACAACTAATACTAAGAAATCAGAACATGTCGGAATAGAAATGTTTCTTTTTTGTTATTCTTTTAGTTTTAAAATAGACAATTTGTATGGAGAAGGTTGTCATTTTCGACATATGTTTTTTTTTACGAAAAGTCGTTTCTATCAATAGTACATATTAGTCTAAAAACTGCCTCCGTGGTCTAGCGGTTAAGTCCGTGGATTTAGACTCGGAGGTACCGGGTTCGATTCCTGGTCGGGACACAAAAATATTTACTAATGTAAATAAATACATTTAATTATTATTTAATTTGTTTGTGATTTGACATCGACGAGCTTGCCACTTGTCATGATTGGCCTATAGTAAAAGTTGGATAAATGTGAATCCGCTTATTTATAAGCGTGGTTTCTGACCACCCCGAAAGAGAAACAGTCGTGATGATGATGATTAGTCTGCCCGTATAACATCTCTGCTCGTAAATAATATATAATAATAAATAAAAAAATATATTTATTGTGCAAATAAATGTTTTTGTTGATGTCAATTCTAGGAACAAAAAAGTAATTTAGAATTAAAGAAGTTTTTTTTTTTTGAAATACATTTTATTTGCATAAACTAATAATTATTCATTATTTATATAAATATTAGCCTTAAGTAAATTATAATAATAATAATATGTTATAACCAAAGATAGAAGCAGTTATTTACATATACGAGTATTTAGAGGTTAATGAATGTCGACGAATCAAATCAAATCAAATCAAATCATTTATTCATCCTTAAGTATAGGTACATACATATTACAATAGGTATTCAGTAGTTTGCTCGTTCAGCTATACTTTACCCTTAAGGGCATACAGATATATTTTTTATTTAAATGCCAAAGTCAAAATTAAAAAAAATAAAAATAAATTTTGGTATACAAACACAAAAGAAAAATATATAATTAGTGTCCTATTTTAAATATTATAATCTATGTTAAATGTGAGATCATCGTCAGTCAGAAAATCGTCTATTGTATAATAACATTTTTCCAGTAAAGCTTTCTTTAGTTTTGACTTAAATAATGGCAGAGGCAAGTAGTAGTACGAAGCGAAAGAAGTATGTCGTGATCGTGTCAAATGGCGCTCAATTGTCTCTGCCTACCTCGCAAGGGATCTGGCGTGAAGATATGCATAAGTATTTACAGCAGCTATAATTTTAATCGTTTTTTTTTTATATTTACAAAATATATTTATTTATTATACGGATATGGATATAAGTCCCGTCCGTGTGGAATGGTGGCAAGAATGCTGGCTGCATTTGCCCGCTTAATTGCACTATTATTTGGGCGATGAAAGAGCCAACCCTCGTGTCATCGGAGGAGACGCGGTGGATTTGAAATGTGCGAAAACATTTTTTCTAAATACTAACGGTTATAAAATATGTCTATGGGTTCTTGCCCCATCTACATAGTTATAGTTTAATATCTTTGGTCATAACATTTTTGTCAAATAATATCCATTAAAGACATTTTTTTTCATATGCATAATATCATTAATTATAATTAAATAAGACATAATATTAAGTCACGATTATTTAAATTAAATTAATGATATAATATAAAATGTATATAGCTAAATTTATACAATACAATTATTTTAAAGCTCATAATTTTAATTGTAATAATAATTATAGTAATTTAAATTTACATTATTGCGTCTATTTATTATCACGGAAAAAAATAAACAATAAAATGATTTTTTTTGTTTTTTATTTATACATGGATTTTTTCATCACAGACCCTGTACTAAGGAGAAATGCGTAAAACTTTAATATTCGCATTTTCTAAGACAATATAGCCGTCCTGCTGGCCCTCAAAAATAATTAAATCTGCTCTGCACTGATTCTTGACTGCTTCTAGTGTGCTGAGGCAATAGATTCACGCTACAGTGGATAAAGGATCATGGTAGTTCACTGGGTAATGATGCGGCTGGTAACACGTAACACCGACAGGCCCAGGACCAATAATCCCTGTCATTACTGCGCTTGTCCACTGCTGGAGATGGGCCTTCCAGAACATATTTCTGGAGAATTTGGCTTACGAGGCGGGCTACGCCAAAAAAACTGACAGCACGAGCAGATGCGAACATTGGCCACAGACTGTAGACAGTTTAGGGGCCCTTCCCAACTTTGACGGGTGCCTCACGCAAACTGACAATGGTGGGGGTGTTGACTGGACACTGTACTATTAACAAACATCTATGCACTCTGAACATTTCAGATAGTCATAGTAGATATAGAAGAGGAAAGGTGTCTCGGGGTTGCGACCGACTAAAGGCTAGCTTAAAAAGGAGGCCTATGACAAAGTGACAAATCAAATCATTCAAAATAACGGAAAATTGCATTTAAAAGTTGCATTATGCCGGCCTATCAAGATATCTTTTTAAATTTATCTTGAAGGCCATCAGGTACCTATTAGCGATGGAAGAGGATTCTTCAGCGTGCGACAGATGTAAGAGTCTCCAAGGATAGTGGCTCTGTATGGGGGTGCATATTTTGCCCTGTACATGTGGTTCGCGTAAGGTGAAAGTGGACAACTGGAATCAGACATTCATGACTAACATCAGTGCCTAACACTATAACAGCTTGACTAGATGCCTTTTCACACTTGGTTTGAAGTACTCCAGGTTATAAGAAAGTGGAAACACAGAGGCTGAAAACATCTTTATTGTGCGATAAAAGTATGAGTCCCCAAATTTATACTTCTCTTATATACATTTGTCATAGATTTACAACAACACCATTCTCGTGCTTTGGAGAGCACGTTAATCCCGATCCAGGTTTCACTAATACCAATTGGTGGAATCGTTAGTAAATTGTCATTAAAAATTGACATCAGACCCTCGCCAACCGATCTGACCAGCCTGACGAGTGTAATCTACAGAAATTTTTTGGAAGGCCAGTAAAAGTTAACAGTAAAAGTAGGTGCTCTAGGGGCTGTAATGATGGGGTCAATTGATAGTATTGACAAAGGGCTCTTGTCACTACTTTTGTACCCGCAATCTTAGAACCCTCTGGGATTGTGCGGAGCGATGGCAAGAGACCCGACGGAATGACTGTTGGGCCGTGGAAAATTGGCAAGTCTCTGGTGTGTGGGGACGTGCGTAGACATATTAACTCCATCTCACATCCAGGTCAAATACGTCAACAAATTTGCGCTGTTTGGGGTCGAGACGATGGTCCCATGGGGACCTGACGCCTGACCAAGGAGTTTTCAAAGCGGCTGACGGAAAGGCCTGGAGACAGGAAGGCTGGCAATTATTTCTGCCAACGTATTAGCCTCGCTATACAGAGGGGATATGGGACTGTCCCTGAAGGGTCGTTTAGTTTAAATTCAATTTAATTTTTATTTTGAAGTAGTTTTAAGCATGTCACTTTTGTTGTTCACGGGACTATCTCGGATGAGACCTCTCTAAAGAACATTTTTTACCTTTAGTTTATTTCTTATTTGTTGTTCACGGGACTATCTCGGATGGGACATCTCTAGAGTACATTTTTTATTTATAGTTTAGTTTATTTTTTAGTTCAGTTTACTGCCTCCTTGGTCTAGCGGTTAAGTTAAGATTTATACTCGGAGGTACTGGGTTCGATACCCAAAAATATTTATTAATGTTAATAAATACATTTAATTTATTTGTGATATTTCTCGAGTTTGGTACGCTGGAGACATCGACGAGCTTGCCACTTGTCATGATTGGCCTATAGTAAAGTTGGCTAAATGTGAATCAGCTTATTTATAAGCGTGGTCGTGATGATACTTTACTTTATTATATTTTTTATTTTTAATGTTATTTAGGTAGCTTTTTATATTTAATGTATATTACATCCGGCAGGCCCCGAGCAGGGCTATCTTTAAAAAACTTGTATATGCACACTACATGAAGTCATAATAAACTTAGTTTAGTTCTGGCGTTGCTGATAATTATACTTGTATTTGATATGGTTATAGATAGTATTACATTTAATTTAATATGTATGTATATTATTATTGTTTATATGTATGTATTTGCATGTAGTATTAGTATGTAGATATGTAAATATTGTTTATTTGTATGTCTATGTGTATGTAAGTATGTATTAATTTATATATGTCATTATATTGTCTAATTAAGCCTGTAATTGCACCTACCTTTCATTGTTTAATTGCTCTTGTTGTCCCGAAGGTTTGGCTGTCATAGAATGCCTAGCGGCATTAAGTCCGCCTTTGTACTTTGTGCAATAAAGATTTAAATAAATAAATAAATAAATAATTTACTTCAAATAAAATTTATTGATAGTATTTGGTAAAGCTTTCTTACAACTGGAACACCTCTCATTTTCGGATTTAGTCATAAAAAATTCACCCCGTCCGACATGGGGTCGATCGAAGTTTTTTCACTTGATCCACTCCTTTATTAGGCTCTCAATATTAAATGATTATTGATTATAATTTCAAGGGTGCCCATGTAGTGTATTAAGGGTTGTTACTCTAAAATAATTACTTTAAGGGTTTAACAATTTAATTATGTATACATTTTTATAATATAGTAATGCAATATTTTAAACACATTTATAGTTTTGATGTTTAGATTTTAGTAATTTAAATAATTGTAGGAGGAAACCAATAAATTTAACCACATTGGCGACTAGTTCAACATATTGATGTAATTAACCCTGGCACCGGCCTCGGCCTATCGGGGTTGTTACCGCTCACCGTCACTCTTATGGAACATCGTCTTGTTTGGGTCGCAAGTAGGTGATTATTTGTAAATAGGTACTTTTTAAACTAATAAATAAATAAAAAAAAAAAAAAAAAAAACAACCCTCTCTCTCGCACAGTCCAATATTTTTAAAAGATTTTTCAAGTCTGTATTATTTTAACAAATCGTTTTCCCAACTTTACTTTAGGCACGTCATAACAAGTGTCAATTTTTAAAAATAAACATTAATAATAATAAAGCCATTTATTCCTTAATTAATTAATAATAATGTACAGTTTTTACATAGTCAAGAACAATTTCAATTAATAATTTCAAATATAAGATTAAAATAATAATAAAAGTATCATCACGACCGTTTCCCTTTCGGGGTGGTCAGAAACCACGCTTATAAATAAGCGGATTCACATTTAGCCAACTTTACTACAGGCCAATCATGACAAGTGGCAAGCTCGTCGATGTCTCCAGCGTACCAAACTCGAGAAATATCACAAATAAATTAAATATTAATTAAATGTATTTATTTACATTAATAAATATTTTTGTGTCCCGACCAGGAATCGAACCGAATCAAAAATAATAATAATACAAATTTAACATACTATGTAACTAAAACCATGTTCTTATATCTAAATTATAAATTCAATGTTTATTTATTTTAAAACTATTAATTACCATGTCAAAATTAATTCAAATAATAATGTCTTTTTTTTTCTAATTTATTTAAGGACCCCTCGTCGGGTAAAGCTCTCCTCCTTTTCTATCCATTTCTTTCTATCCTGTGCCTCGTCCATCCAGTGTTGTCCTGCTTCTTTTACTATCTCGTCCTCCCATCTTTCCTTAGGTCTTCCTTTATTTCTCTTGCCCTTCGGTCCCTTCCATGTAGTAACTACTTTAGTCCATCTGTTATCTTTAAGACGTGCCACATGACCAGCCCAATTCCATTTCAATTTTTGTGAGTGTTGTAAGGCGTCTATGACCGTCCGAAAATAAACATTACCAAAAAATTAAATATAAATTAAAAACTACCTAAATAATAATTTAAAAAAAAAGTGTCTTTTTTGAGATGTCCCATCCGAGACTGGAAACATTTCCCCTCTGTATCCTCCTTCTACCTAGTAATGCCACTCTATAAGTTGTGCAAAAATACGTCTACCTTGGATAGACTATGCAATTAGGCGTAGCCAACTTCATCAAAGAAGACGACAGACGCATTCAGCTAGGATTGGCGGCATTCGGGAAGCTAGATAGAAAGATAGTGCACTCTTTGTGCGATACAAAATTCGTAAAATATCACCTTGGCCAGGTATAAAGGAAACAACTGCATTGTGTTTGAATGCATTAAAACTGTTAGGCGAACTCCGAAGCAAACTGCCCACACTTTGCGAGCTAAACCGAAAGTAGCAGCTTCTTGATTTTGGCTTTAAAGGCGGCGCGGGAGTTACTGAATATATCCACGTCCGATGAACGCCTGTTGTACGTGTCGCACATCCGACGTACAGGTGCGCGCATGCCAGATATTGTCTGTACGTGGCAGACATGGAAGAGATCGCAGGAGCGAGTCAGTTTCGAGGGGACATTAATAAATAAAAATAAATATCTTCTGTCAGGTTTGGACAACTAAGTAGGCCTCGGCAAATATTGTACAGTAGTGTCATATCAGTTGTAAGTCAGCTCATAACATAGATAGATAGATAGATAGATAAATTCCTTATTGCACAAAAAAATAAAAAAAACATTCCAATGTACATAGGCGAGCTTAATGTCTAGGCATTTTCTAACAGCTAACCTTTGGGAGAGTGAGAAGAGAGTGTGGGTGCATGTGTATAAGAATATTTAGAAACTATGATTTAAAATTACTAACTAAAATACTTATCAACTAAATAAACAATAAATATATATCATACAACAATAAAATACATATAGAAATAATAATATATGTTATACATTAATTAATAATTTAAATTTAAATCTTTTAGCGTAAGATTTCTTACTGCAATTAAACCTTCTTTAGTATATAGTATACTTGTATTTTAATATAACTTGGAGTGCCCTCGAATAGTCCCCTCTTATCTCGAATGCTCACTCGACCTTTTTTCTAATTGTGGTATGTTTTTTGTGTGCGTTAAAATGGACCTATTAAATGCAGTAGAAATGAGGTCGTTGCGTCGGATATATGGCGTAACTTTAGCGGACTGCATACGTAACCTCGAGTAAGAATGTTGAAAGGACGAGGTAAGAAAGATCGAGATACGGAATGTTAAAAAGACGAGATGAGAAAGATGAACCAGGTATATAATGCGAAAGTTGTGGGTAAAAGAGGCCCTGGCAGAGCGAGACCTACATATCACGATCAAATAAATAAAACACTGGCTATTCAGCCATTATATGCATTAAAAAGCTTTCGTAACGTAAGGGCATGTATGAAGAGGTTGATAAAGATAAAGATAAAAATTCTTTATTTGCATAAATGTTAGTCTAATTTACAGATCTTATAGTAAACTAACTTAACGTAACAACATTTGCCAAGTAAATTGGCGAGCAAATATATCAAACATTAATAAAAAAAAAAATAAACTTTTAAATAAAATATGTCCAAAAACTTACATCTAGGTATTCATACAATATATAAGCTGAAGCTATGATTTTATTTATGTGATCATAGTAGATAAGTCTTTATCTGCTAGGGACACCATTAATATCTGGTTTGTTTGTCAATCTCTCTTCATTCATCCTTTCAATATGTCCGAACCATCGGAGCATGCCTTTCCTTATTTTTGTACCTATGCTTTCTTTCATACCTACCCTTTTTATTTACCCTTATTTAGTCATGTCGAATGTGGTCCGTAAAATCCGAAGTAACCACTTCGTACCTACTGCATTAACTATACTCTCATGCGTATTTAGGATTATGAAAGTAAACAAAAGTCTAAAATGTCCGTAATTCTATTTCCAATAAGTTAATAGATATACATTCTTCGATACATTTGTCGTAAGACTCGTCAGAAGGTAATATCTTTCACTCGTAAACCAATACCTCTAATGTTTACTTATTATGTAAAGGGCTTACAACTGTCTAGAACGAACGAGATTAGGGACCTCGGCATAATTCTCGATAGTAAGCTACTCTTCCAGTCTCATATCGATCACATAGTTGCTAAGGCATCTAAGGCGCTGGGATTTCTAATTAGACAGGGACGTACGTTTGAAAATGTCAAGACTCTAAAGATACTTTATTGCACACTTGAATACGCATCTCAGGTGTGGAACCCAAAGTATAAAATTTACTCATCTCGTATTGAATCTATTCAAAGGCGATTCCTTCGATACATTCGTCAGAACTACCTCAGTTACGAAGACAAATGTAAACGGCATCACCTTTTGCCTCTCTCCGAATGTCGCAGTATCACAGACGTGTCTTACCTGTTCTCGATAGCTACCTCCAGGATTGACTATCCCAGTCTTTTAAATCTCTGCAAGCTGCAGGTTACAGAGTCGTCCAGAGAGCGGAGATTATTTCTTGTCCCATTCTCCAAAACTAACTACCTACCAAGAGAACTCGTTCATAAGCAGGACAAGGAGTTATGTTAATGATTATTGCAACGACTTGGATCCATTTACATTATCCCCGACAGCTACACGACGCATTCTTATAAAACGTTTCGCCAGTGGTTCTCATCAATATTGTAAATTTATTATTTATTTTATATAAGTAATTTTAATTTTTTTATCTATATATTTAATTATTGTTTTAATTATTTTTCAGTTTATTGTTCTTAGTTTTAAGTTAAGGTTAATTTTATTTTAAGGTTTTGTGTTATTATTGCAGCAAGCACCACCTAATTATGTAATTTTAGCTTGTCAATAGCCATACACTGTACATGTACTGTATATATATTTTATCTATCTAGCTGTAATGTCCTTAAACATTAAGTTAAAAAAACATTACTAAAAAGTACACTCATACTTGGATGATCTTTTAAAATCTTATATTGTGCGAGCGAGAGGGTTGCAGGCAAAATCGTTAAACTCTGAGAAAAGGACTTTAGTCACAGGCCGTTCCATGACAACGCACACATTTTTTTGGGTCAAACCAAATGTCACGTGACTTTTATCCTTGACAGAAAGTTGTCATCAAGCTATCGTTATTTCCGTAATTATTATATTGATTCATTACATCTAATTGCAGCTCTCTTTACGATCGATTTGATAAAAACATTGTGGAATGTGGATGTCTAGGACATTGTCTGACCACCCCGAAAGGGATACAGTCGTGATGATGCTTTACTTTATTGAACCGTTGAAATACTTTTTTGTTCAAACGTAGATTTCAAGAGCCAATTCAACTTTATGACAAGTTACATTTTACATTGTCTTTAAATTTATCGTACAGAACGAATCTAATGGTACAGGTATTGCAAAAAACCTTAACGTATTTATAAAAAAAAAGTATCATCACGACCGTTTCCCTTTCCAAACTCGAGAAATATCACATATAAATTAAATACTAATTATATGTATTTTAATTTACATTAATAAATATTTTTGTGTCCCGACCAGGAATCGAACCCGGTACCTCCAAGTCTAAATACACGGACTTAACCGCTAGACCATGGAGGCAGTTTTAAACGTATTTATGTTTCCTATATAATTATTTTCTACTAACAAACTATAAAATAGTGTACCTAGGCGAGAATTAAGCGTACCGTATGGTATTCTCTACCAGCTGACCTTTGAGAGTCACTGTCAGAGTCACTGTGAGAGTGAGAAACGATTATAATGGACGGAAAATAAGGTTTTTTTTAAATTGTTAAAAAAAAGTATCATCACGACCGTTTCCCTTTCGGAGTGGTAAGAAACCACTCTTATAAATAAGCGGTTTCACATTTAGCCAACTTTACTATAGGCCAATCATGACAAGTGGCAAGCTCGTCGATGTCTCCAGCGTACCAAAATCGACAAATATCACAAATAAATTAAATATATTTATTTACATTAATAAATATTTTTGTGTCTCGACCAAGAATCGAGCCCGGTATCTCCGAGTCTAATCCACGGACTTAATCGGAGTCTAAATCCACGGAGGCAGTTTAAATTAATTAACTTGTGAAATAACATAACAAGTTTAAGTTTTAATATAAATTAAAAAGCTACTTAAATAATAAAATAAAACATTAATTAAAATATATCCTCTAGAAAACTCCTATCCGAGCTAGTCCCAATGAGACTGGCAACATTTGCCCTTTTACTACAAGACTAATACGTTCGCAAGCGTTCCTGTCTCCAGCCGGTTTGACAACTTTTTGCTTTCGCCAGAGGCTTTCCTAAGGCTCAGGCTCAGCAGGTTTTCAGCAGAAACCGCCGCACTTCTTGCGCCTGACGGGGTAACCTAGATGTTAGATGGAGCTAATGTCTATACACGTCGCATCCCACACCAGAGACCTGCCAAGTTTCCACGGTTAAACAGTCTTTTTCGTCGGGTCTCTTGCCATCGCTCTGCACAATCCCAGAGAGTTCTAAGATTGCGGGTACTCCAGCAGTGACAAAAACGCTTCAGATGATGTTGTTAAGAATTCGGCCGACGTTTCTCGTCGAAAGCCCGAGGTGATCAACCGGTTCTCCGCATCCACGCCTGGTATGAGTGGACAGTCCGGGCTCCGAGAAGAAGGCCCACGCCGTGAATACAATATAATATTTAATAAACTAATACAACAGACAACTTGTTGTATTAGTATGGATATTATTTATTATTGTTATTTAAAACTTTTTGCACTGTGTTTAAAGGCCGCTAGACATTCTTACTCGGTCAACCTTAGGGACATTACGAACATTGTATGTGGAAGGTTCGCGCAAATTAAATAACATATAAGGAAGAAATTAAAATACTACTAAAACTTAACTACTTACTAGTAAATAATAAAAATATCAATATATACATACTTAGAGGCGCGGTGGTGGCTCGGTTGTAAGAACGCGTTCTTTAAATCCTACAAAGGTCGGTTCAAACCCACCCGGCATGTACCAATGAGAAATAAAATTTTCTTACGTACATTTGTCATAGATTTACAAAATCACTCTTCCCTTGCCTCGGAGAGCACGTTAAGCAGTCGGTTCCGGTTCCACTAATACTAACTTGTGGATACGTTAATAAATTTATCATTAAAAATTGACATCATATGCTCGCCAAGCCGTCTGGCCAGCGTGGCGAGTGTAGGCCAAATTCTCCAGATATATGTTCTGGAAGACCAGCAGTGGAGGTCTGGGACGCTGTGTTCTAGGGGCTGTAATAATGATGACATACTTACAGTTGTTGGGATCTATTTAAGAAGTGTGTGAAAACCATATTTTTAATTTCTAAGGTAGGTTATCCAACAGATATGCGGCAACAACTGCAAATGAGTCAGACCTAAAACTAGTGTGATGTGAGGGAATAGCAAGGATAGAGTTATGCGATGATCGTAACGACCTGCCATAAAGAGAAAAGCAAATTTGTTTCTTGAGGTATTTTGGTGCTTTTGTTCAAGACCATGAATCCAAATCTGTGGTAGGACGTTAAATTATTGTGAATACCAAAAGTGTTCTTGCTCGACCTGTACATAGTTATAGTCTCAAAGCGACATCTTTGGCGGATCATCGTAACACTAGATGCAGTTTTTATGGTCCACAATTTTATTGGCACTAAAGATAGAGCTTTATTTTCTAAAGCTTGCATACACGGACACACTTATAGGAGTAGTAAAAATAATATAGATTAAAATAAGATTAATAATAATAATAATATGTACTTTAGCCTAATATGTTATTTTATTGATAAAAAAACATTTTTTGTTTTCTAAGAAACGATGGGCCCGTGGTCCGAGGAGGCTCTTGTCTTCTCCCGCGAGTTTGGTAAGAAATACCACTTGGCGACGGGTGACCCTTTGAGTAGAAAATATCTTGTTCAAAGGGTCAGCCTCGGCACACTACGCCCATCGAATAGTCGTAATTATATTTATTAATTTTTAGTTTTTATAATTTATTTTATTTTTTAATCTTTGTACTTTACTCCGAATAAATAATTATTATTGTAATCTTTAAATACGTTTAATAAGTTTAAATATTAATTACAGACAAAATTATGAAATTATATTAGTTGGGTAGCGCGACGCGGCGACCGTCATTACTTCGCGACTGTCAAAACTATTTGTTTTTTTTTCTAAAGCCGCGCGCGGCAGGCACGGACTACTGCCCGTTCGGCCTACATCCGTCCCGTTACAGTCTCCCCCTCTAGCCCGAAGTAGGTGCCCCCACATCTCGGGCTTGCCTAGTACGGGGTCTACCCCTCTTGCGCTTTTCTTGCAAGGGACCTTCAACGTCACCTAGGTAAGGAACCAAATTCGACACATGGTACTTCCCAAGACTTACACCGTCGCTGACGCGCTCCAGAAGATAAGTCACGGGCCCGACGACCTGCTGTACCCTATACGGGCCATCGCGTCGTGGTAGAAATTTGGGCGTTTGTCCCTTATTGGCGTCATTTGCCCCTTGAGTCTTCAACAGCACCAAATTACCCACCTTAAACAATGGCGATTCACGGCGTCGTACGTCAGCGTTCCGTTTCTGGTTTACCTGTGCCTTCTCGTGGGTGTCTCGGGCCTCGCCGAGAGTCAATACCAACCTTTTTAGGTGAGGGGTAATAGATGAAACAAAACTGTCATTGTCCACGATACTCCGCATGTCGGAGATAGTATCGGCTGGAGCACGAAGTTCTCGTCCGAAGGTCAGGAACGCTGGAGAGTACCCAGTGCTCGCCGTCATCGCCGAATTCATCGAAAACCGTACGGCAGCGAGGTGCTTGTCCCAAGTCTCGTGTTGCGTACCTACCAGTATCGAGAGCTGCGTCTTCAGATCCCGATTTTTTCTTTCCACGGGGTTTGCCTCCGGATGGTAATACGGGGTTAAAGACTGACATATTCCCATAGCGTGACAAGCTTGCTGCATCACCCCGCTTACAAACTGGACCCCGTTATCACTGATCATGCGACGCGGGACTCCAAACCTGAGAAATACCTCATCGATCAAGACCTTAGCACATTCGACTGCGGTAGCCTCCTTCAGAGCAAACAATTCGACCCATCGACTGCAATTATCTTCGACTATTAAAATCCATCGATTGTTGTCCGCAGTCACTGGTAAGGGTCCAAACAAATCAACCGAGAGTACTTCAAACCGGCGCGTGGAAGCTGGAGTCTGCAGGAGACCTGCAGGTTTCTTCGTGTCCACTCGGTAGCGCTGACATGCTGTACAGCATTTGATGTACTCTCCTATAAACACTCGCATTCCGGGCCAATAAAAGCGCGCAGAAATGCGTTCTAACGTACGTTGCACGCCGAAATGCCCTGCCGTCGGCGCGTCGTGAAAATCTTGCATCACCTTCGACCTTTCGTGTTCTGGAACCACAAGACATGCTTCTTCTTCTTCTTCTTTTTCAGCAGAGTACCTATACAGGATGCCGTCAGACATTATATATCCGCGGTCTGACCATACTCTTCCTTTAAACGGTTCGTCAGTTTCCTCAAGGTCATTTATTATTTTCTTTATTTCAGGATCTTTCATCTGGTTAATGCGAACGTCTGTGTGACTCCTGGGCGTGATGTCTACTGTAGCTAATCCAAGGTCACATTCAACTTCGCCCTCGTATGGCGGCCTAGACAACGTATCGGCTATTACATTAGCCTTGCCTGGGGTGTATTCAATTTTCATATTAAATTCTTGCAGTGTCAATGCCCATCTGGCAAGTCGTCCACTGGGTGACTTAATACTCATCAACCATTTCAAGGGCTGGTGATCCGACCTGATGATGACTTCCGAACCCTCGATATAGCCTCTATATTTGCTGGTTGCCCACACTACTGCCAGGGCCTCTCGCTCTGTTGTGGAATAGTTCCGTTCAGCGCTAGTCAACAAACGGCTAGCATACTCTATAGGTCGCTCGTCGTAACCCTCCCCCTGCATTAGTACAGCTCCGAGACAGTAGGCACTACTGTCGGTCCTTAGAATGAACGGTTTCGATTCGTCTGCTTGCTGCAGGATTGGCGCTGTGATCAGAAGATTCTTCAGCTTTTCGAAAGCGTCTTGCTGCTGAGCAGTCCAGGTCCAAGCGCTTGACTTTTTAAGTAAGTTTGTCAGCGGGCGTGCAATCTCCGCATAATTAGGTATAAATCTCCGAAACCAGCTAGAAGTTTGAATAAAACATTTTAACTGTTTGACATTTTGTGGCGACGCCATTGCTGAAATGGCAGTCGTTTTACCGGGGTCCACCTGGATACCACCTGGAACTATCACGTGACCCAAGAATTTGACTGAATTCCGAGCAAAGTAACTCTTCTCACGATTTACTCTGAGGTTAAACATTCGTAGCCTGTCGAAAACGGCTTCCAGGTCTAGAACGTGCTTCTCGAAAGTTTCTGAGAGCACTATGATGTCGTCCAGGTACGCTAGAATACTTATATCCTTGAGGTTCGACTTGAAGCGGTCGATAAGCCTCTGGAAGGTAGCTCCAGAATTGCGTAATCCCATGGGCATTCGCTTAAAACGATACGTGCCCAATGGAGTCGTAAAAGCCGTCTTGTCTCTGTCTTCCTGCGCGACGTTGACTTGGAAATATCCGGAACGAAGATCTAGGGTGGTCATAAAGTTTGCAGTTTTAGCAGCGTGTAGGACGTCTTCCATCCTCGGCAGTGGATATCGGTCGGGTTCCGTAACCGCGTTTAGCCTTCGATAGTCCACGCATAGTCGCTTACTTCCGTCCTTCTTGGAGACGAGAACGACGTTGGCCGCCCATGGCGACTCGCATTCTTCGATGACGTCAGCATCGAGAAGTTTCTCCAACTCCTTCTCAAGAATCTCCCGTCTACTTTGAGACATGCGAAATGGCGGGCAGGCGATAGGTTCTTGCTCATCACTTACCTTAATACGGTGGGACGCATATTCCGTCGCAGCACCGTTAGTGGCAAACCTATCGGCGTAATTTGTTATAAATTGGTTAAGCCTTACCTTCTGCTCGGTCGCAAGGATGTTGCACTCATCAGTCCTTAATTGCAGACCAGAAATATCTACCTTCATCAATTCTGATAATGTGTAGGTCGGGGTAAATAGGTATACTTCGTGGGGCACGTCAGCGAAATACCATGAACCTTGGGCGACGTCCAGCACTAAATTTGCCTGTTGAATAAAATCGCGCCCTAAAAGCGTCCTAGTATCGGCGCCGGGAAGTACCATGAACGTAGTCAATATTTCGCGTCCTTGTAAAATAACAACAACGTCGGCCGTAAGAACGGAGTGGATATCGGCCGAGCCGTCTGCAAGGCCGATTCTCCGTTCCGTTTCGATAAATTTCACGCCATAGTTTTTAAGTATCGTATACAACATTGGGCCGGCGATAGAGTGAGTGGCGCCGGTATCCACCATGGCAACCCCTTCTCGACCCAGAACACCAATGTTTACAAGAGGTCGACAACGGTCAGGACTCCCCCTATTCTGGAAGTCCGCGGCGTGAAAGTCGGCCGGTTTCGAAGACACGTTATTATTTTTGCAGATGTCGCACCGCGATCTTACGACACCGGGCTGGCCACACCCATAGCAACGTAAGGTGTGCGTTGTATTATCGGGTTTAATGTTCGAAACATGTTCCAGGTTTTTATCGGATTTACTGGTTTTATTACGACAATCCGCGGAAGTGTGACCAAAATATTTACAAAACCCGCATCGCACTCGATTACGTTTTGATTGTGTAGTTTTGGGACTAGAGAGGTTAGTCGAGCAATCGTCCGCGCCAACACAACGCACGGATTTAGAAACATCGCCCGCATCGATAAACGGCGCGCGGTTAGGGGTAGACAGAGCCTCGCTGGCGTACTTACATGACGTGATATCACCATAGGACTCTTCCACCCACCTTACTTTAGTAATAAGATCTTCAAGGTCGTTCACCGCGTCACGTGGTACCCTTTTCCTTATTTTACTATTTAAAAGTCCGGAAACTATATCTAATTTAACAATTTCAAGAAGCTCATAAGGTAACTTAGAGAAGAGCGCACGAATCTTACATACAAACACTTCACCTCGTTGTTCACACTGTTCACTCGCGAATATTTCTCGAAAGATTTTGTATGCGGGTCTTTGCATTCCATACATTCCCCGCATTCGAACCACGGCATCACTCCAGGTCTCGACGGTCTTCTTAATCCCCTGCCACCAGACGGCGGCCTCGCCGGAGAACAGGATCGGCAGTCCTCGCAGAGCGTGCTCGTCGCTGACGTTCTCGCAGTCCTTGTAGACCTCGACGGTGTCGATAAACGCTTCCAGGTTATTGGGGCAGGAACCGTCGAAGCGTGCGGTGCAGCGGGTGAGCGTGCCGCCGCCGCTGCTGCCGCCGGCCGGGCGCGGCTCTGACGGAGAGGGCGACGCTGCAGAGTTACTGAAGACCGGCGAACCCGCGATACTCTGGATGAGCATGCGGTTCGCTTCTGCTTGTGACTTCGCGAAAGCAGCCAAGAATGATTGAAGCTGGTTCTCGGTTATATGGCTCGAGCTGGCACTGGCAACTGGCGCGTCGGGCGTCGCATCGGATTCGCCATCGGATCCGGGACTTCCCGCGGCGGCGCCATGTTTTTCCATCCGCCGGGTTGTAGGCATTTTATGACTCGTAACTTACGAGATGATGCACTACGACTATACGGTGATGATAATTGTGATTCGGCCACTAGTTGGGACGCCACTGTAATCTTTAAATACGTTTAATAAGTTTAAATATTAATTACAGACAAAATTATGAAATTATATTAGTTGGGTAGCGCGACGCGGCGACCGTCATTACTTCGCGACTGTCAAAACTATTTGTTTTTTTTTTCTAAAGCCGCGCGCGGCAGGCACGGACTACTGCCCGTTCGGCCTACATCCGTCCCGTTACATTATTTAAAAAAAAAAAGAAAAAAAAAAAGAAACCATATGTCCGAAGTGCAACCCCCATATCATAGTCACTATCCCTATAGTTTTTTTTATTTTTATTTTTTATACTAGCACGACATGTGACCCTGCGCCCACCTGATCGTAAGTGGCGCGCATGGTCAGTGAATGTTAGCAACTGGAATCAGACACTTATGTCCGACATCAGTCCCTAACACTATGCCGGCTTGACTAGATGCCTTTTCACACTTCGCTTGAAGGACTCCAGGCTATAGGAAAGTGGAAACACGGAGGCTGGAAGAGCATTCCACATCTTTATTGTGCGACAGATGTATGAGTCATCAAATTTATGGGTGACCTGTGCGTGTGGTTAGTACCTATTATACCAGCCTCCGTGGTCTAGCGGTTAAGTCCGTACTCGACTCGGAGGTATCGGGTTCGATTCCTGGTCGGGACACAAAAGTATTTATTAATGTAAATAAATACATTTAATTAATTTATTTGTGATATTTTTCAAATTTGGTACGCTGGAGACATCGACGAGCTTGCCACTTGTCATGATTGGCCTGTAGTAAAGTTGGCTAAATGTGAATCCGCTTATTTATAAGCGTGGTTTCTAACCACCCCAAAAGGGGTGATAAACGGTCGTGATGATACTTTACTTTTTTTGTATTAAGATAAACTTATATATAATATACTAAATACTAATACATACACAATAATAAACATACATATATACAACTTACTTTATATTATATTTATATTTAGAAAATGTGAGTTGATTAGTTTTTTAAACGATTTTACATCATTAGAGCCCCTAGAACACAGCGTCCTAGACCTCCACTGCTGGAGATGGGCCTGTCAGAACATATATCTGGAGAATTTGGCCTACACTCGCCACGCTGGCCAGACGGCTTGGCGAGGATATGATGTCAATTTTTATTTGCCATTTATTAACGATTCCACAAGTTGGTATTAGTGGAACTGAGACTTACGGCTTAACTCCGAAGCACGAGAATGGTGGTGTTGTAAATCTATGACAAATGTACGTAAGAAAAGTGCATTTCTCATTGGTACATGCCGGGTGTATTTGAACCGACCTTTGTAGGATTTTAGATCAGATTAGATGCCAGCGTGGCGAGTGTAGGCCAAATTCTCCAGATAGTTCTGGAAGGCCCATCTCCAACAGTGGAGTTCTAGGACGGTGTGTCCTAGGGGCTGTAATGAAAATGATTGTAGGATTTAAGGAACGCGTTCTTACAACCGAGCCACCACCGCGCTTGCGAATTAGATTTTACATAATAATTACTAATTATTAACCGCAATGCAGTGCAATAACTGTTTCTTTTGTAATTCATCGCCGAAACATATTCGTGACAGAATTAATAAACCACCCACGGAACTATTTTGGGCCTAAATATTAAATAATAATACAGTTTCAGCATTTCACTACGCCGACTATCTTTTCGACAAAACAATATTTTCAAAGTTTTTTCAACTATATTCCTCAATGGTTCCTCAACTCAACATTTCCTTCGAGCTGTCAAACGATAATTAAGTATCTGTAATTGAGACGATTAAAATTAAAAATGGCGTTTATGTATTTATAATAAACCTGTTTAAAATCATAAAATAGTATTATAAAAAATTGGTTGATGCTTACACATGCATACTTACTCATACATTCACTTAAACCCACATAAACCAACACACACACGCATGCATAAACACCAACCATACACATACACACAAACAATTATTTAAGTCTTGTCTTCAGCAAATATTAAAAAAAATTGTCTAGAATTATTTAAAATGTTGTGTTTAAAATTCCTACAATGACATCTAAAACACCGTCCACCGACTATTTCAGATGTCACAGCTGAACTGTTTTTGTCACTATGTACAATTTATTATATGCCCCAACCTATGAAACAACTAAATTGTAAAAAGTAAAAGTAAAGTATCATCACGACCGTTTTCCTTTCGGGGTGGTCAGAAACCACGCTTATAAATAAGCGGATTCACATTTAGCCAACTTTACTACAGGCCAATCATGACAAATGGCAAGCTCGTCAATGTCTCCAGCGTACCAAACTCAAGAAATGTGACAAATAAATTAAATATTATTTAAATGTATTCATTTATTTATTTAAAAAACTTTATTGCACAAAGTACAAAGCCAAACCTTAGGGACAAATTTTAACAATTATAGGTGCAATAATAGAAATAATAATAATACTATAATTATAAAGGTTAATTTAATAGGATTAATATATACTTACATCATATATCTTCATATATATCATAATTTTAATATACTACATATCAATAATACACATTATTATACATAAACATACATATATACTACTTACTAACGCTGTCAGGAGCTATTTAAGAAGTGTGAATATGTTGCTCTATTGGCTAACTATTATTGTTATTTATTAGGTTTATTATCTTATTAAACTCTATAAATTAAAAACGTGTTATTTTTATTTTTCACTGACGTATATTAATTGTCAAAGTTTTTATTTTTATATAACTTGAGGTTGAGGTGCGTAAGGCTCCTACATTACTCCCTCGCCAGTAACTCTTCTGTTACGATACAATTTATTTTTTTAACATAATTAATAAAAATATACAATAGTTATAAAATTAATGTTAAAGAAATTATTATACAATTAAAATTATTAAAATTAAATAAAAAAAACTATTTATGAAAAGTAACTTTCTTTTCAGTAACAACGATTCTATTTACATGGTCATTAACGTTAAAATTTGTGTTACTATTATTTAAATCAATTTCACTATCATTCGTAATCAAATATGCAGGTTTTAATCGATCTATGGATATACTAATATTTTTATTTTTTATTTCTATATTAAAATATTTATCAAAACGATCTAAAATTTTAAAAGGTCCTGTATAAAAAGGTTCTAAAGATTTTTTAACTCTATCTGTTCTTAAAAATACATGAGTACATGTAGACAAATCTTTATGTATAAAAATATTTTTATTCTCAAAATTTTGTGATCGTTTTCTAGGTCGCAATTGTTCCATAACTATTTTTAAATTTGACGCAAATGTGTCTGAACTTATTTCTGCTTTAGATTTTTCGAAAAATTCGCCGGGTACTTTGATTGTGGTACCATAAATCATTTGACTAATTGTAAAATCCTTATCTTCTCTTATGGCAGTACGCATTCCCAACAGAACAGTTGGTAGGGTGTCTGTCCATCGAATATTATTATGGCATTTTATTGCCGTTTTTAATGTCCTATGCATTCTTTCTATTTTACCATTACATTGTGGATGGTAAGCAGTTGTAAATTTAATTTTAGAACCACATATTTCAGCTAAATTTTTAAATAATTCAGACTGAAATTGTGAACCTCTATCACATATTATAGTGTTTGGTACGCCAAATCTAGCTATCCAGTTTGAATAAAATGTTTTCGAAACTGTTTCAGCTGTACTATTTGGTATAGGTATGACTTCCATCCAGTCAGTAAATCGATCGATACATGTTAGATAATATATATTTCCCTCGGAAGGAGGTAAAGGGCCTATTAAATCTATATGAACAATTTCAAATCTTTCATCTGGTTCTGTAAATGTAAATAGTTGGGATTTATTATGTCTTATTATTTTATTTTTTTGACAAGTTAAACATGTCTGTGCCCATAATTTTACGTCCTTTTTTATATTTGTCCAGATATATTTATTTGTTAGCTGAAGGACTGTTGATTTTATTCCTGAATGTGATAGGTTATGTATTTTGTTAAAAACATTTCTTCTAAATTTTTCAGGTATATAAGGTCTAATATTGTTTGTAGATATGTCGCACCATAATATATTTCCTGAATTTAATACACATTGTTTGAATTGCAATGAATTTGACAACTTCAGTTGCTGGAGTTCATTGTCATCAATTTGTGCTTTTGCTATCATATCATAATCTACGATATCCACCATTTCTATTCTGGATAACTTATCAGCAATAATATTTTCACTACCTTTAATATGCTGTATATCAGTTGAAAATTCAGAAATGTATTGTAAATATCGCAACTGTCTTGGAGATGCTTTTTCATTTTTTTGTTTAAACGCAAACGTTATCGGTTTATGATCCGTATAAATAACAAATTCTCGACCTTCTAAATAATGTTTAAATTGTTTTATTGAAACGTAAATACTGAGTAATTCTCTATCATAAGTACTGTACGATTTTTGTGCGTTATTTAATTTTTTAGAATAAAATGCTATCGGTTTCCAAGAATCGTTTTCAAATTGTTGTAATACCGAACCAATTGCCAAATCAGAAGCGTCCGTGAATAGTGCTAGCGGATATTTTGAATTTGGACAAGTTAATAGTGCTGTATTTGCTAAATCGGTTTTACATTTTTCAAACATTTTTGTGGCCTGATCGGTCCATTCTACCTTAGTCTTATCTTTTTTCTTGGCACCTTTTAAATAATCGTGTAATATGGCTTGCGTTTCAGCAGCGTTTTTAATGTACCTACGATAAAAGTTTAAAAGTCCTAAAAATCTGCGTAAATCTTGTAATGTTTCGGGTAATTTATAATCTATTATAGTCTTTACTTTATGAGGTAGGGGTTTTGTGCCTTCCTTGGTTATGAAGAAACCCAAAAACTCTACTTCATTTAACCCGAATTGTGACTTTGAAACATTTATGCGTAACCCGTATTCGTCTAATCTTTCAAAAACAATTTTGAGGTGTTCCTCGTGCTCTTCAGGTGTAGAAGAAGCAACTAAAATGTCATCCAAATAAGGAAATATAAAATCTAAATTTCTAAAAACTAAATTAATAAACCTCTGAAAAGTAGCTGGAGCATTCCTTAAACCAAAACTCATAACATTAAATTCAAAAAGTCCAAAAGGTGTAATAATAGCAGTTTTTGCTTTGTCCTCTTCATTTTTGTCATCGGAATTTGGTAATATGCTTTGTATAAATCAATCTTAGAAAAAATTGTTTTATAAGGTAATATTGTTAAAAAATCGTCCATCCTTGGTAGTGGGTATCTGTCCGGTATGGTCTGTGCGTTCAGTCGGCGGTAGTCTCCGCATGGTCTCAGTGATCCATCAGATTTTGTTACCAAATGTAGAGCACTGGCCCACTCTGAACTTGAGGGTCTAATAATTCCGTGATTTAGCATAAATTGAAATTCTTGTTTTGCTATTTCCAAACGCTTTGAATCCAACTGTCTCGGTCTACAATATACTGGATCTCCTTTCGTTTCAATTTTGTGTGTAACATTGTGCTTTAAATTCGTGGGTAATAAATTTGGCTTTGTGATTCCAGGATACTTCAACAAAAGGTCATAATGATTTTGATTTTGATTTAACGTACTAATAACATCCTTATCAGTTATTGTAGAAATTTGTCCTCTTGTTGTCAATTTTGTCACACTGTCAACCAGTCTCTTATTTCGAAGATCTATAAGTAGGTTGAAGTGCCTTATGAAGTCCGCTCCCAGAATTCCTTTATCTATTTTTGCGATTATGAAAGGCCATTGAAACTCTCGCCGTAATCCCAAGTCTACTGTCAGTACCTTAATACCACATGTTTGGATTTCTGTACCATTTGCAGCGTATAGTTTAATACTGTTATTAAAAATATCGTGCTTTTTGGCTGGAATTATGGACACGTCTGCTCCGCTGTCCACCAGTAATTTCAAACCAGTTTTTATTTCGGTAATGAATAGGCGTGATGTAATATGCTTTTCAGTTTCAGCAGCAGAATCAGCACTTAATTCTACTGCTGGGTTAAGTTTTCCTGCTTCCATCCGCAAGGCTGTTTGCAGGATTACATCGTTTCCCAAAACGGAAATGGTAAAAACAAAACTTGCCATCGGGATTGTAGCGTCGAGATTTGCTACGACTGCGACTATAGCTGCGTTCTGTTCGTTCCCTGGATCTAGATCTAGTAGTTTTCATTTCCGAAATTTGTGTCTCCAGAGAAGATATTTTACACAATATTTCTTGTAATGCTCCATCTTTACTATTCTTTTCAGCCGCTTTGTTGCTCGGCCCTGGTGTTACTACTTTGGCACTGTAGATCTCTCTTGGTGTCAGGTCTATCATTTTATCAGCCATGGTCGCAACTTTTTCTAAGTTCTCTTCGCTGATGACAAGGATATTTTTAATTGAGGCAGGTAATGTGTCTAGCCATAGCGTTCGTAGGACTTTTGAGGAGATGTCTGCTCGTGCTAAAGATTGCATTTTCCGCAAAAGTTGACTTGGCTTTAAATCGCCTAATTCGATGCCCATCAAGAGACGCCTTAATTGTTTTTCATCGCTCTCTTGGTAAACTCGGAGAAACCGTTCTTTGCACGTGTCATACTTGTTTTGTGTAGCTGTATTTTCAATGATATCCCAAATGTTTTCTAAAAATTTTGGATCTAATTGACAGATTAGGTGATTAAATTTGGTCTCGTCGGCAGTGATTCGGTGTATTTTAAATTGGGTTTCTAACTGGAAAAACCATATTTCAGGCTTTTCAATTGAAAACGGTGGTGTTTTTATTGTTACCTTTTCACATGTCAAATTTTCTTCCGGATTTTCGTTGCTCATTATTCCAAATTTTGCAGTGTTGTTTTACGAAATAATAATTTTGTTCTTCGGGGGTCACCAATGTTGCTCTATTGGCTAACTATTATTGTTATTTATTAGGTTTATTATCTTATTAAACTCTATAAATTAAAAACGTGTTATTTTTATTTTTCACTGACGTATATTAATTGTCAAAGTTTTTATTTTTATATAACTTGAGGTTGAGGTGCGTAAGGCTCCTACAAATACACCAGTTTTTCAAAAGATGGCCTGGTAGTTGCTTGCTGTATGACAGGAAGATCGTTCCATAAATTTGTAGTAACTACTACGAAAGAGTTAGAGACAAATGCAGAGGGAACAAATAGAAGGGAATTGTGAGAAGAGCGAAGAGATTTGCATGGAAAGAAGAGAGATTGTCCTTAAGGTATTTCGGTGTCGCAGGCTCATTTAAAACCGAGAACAGGAGAAAGAGAACTCTAAGATTTCTGCGACAACGAATTGGTAGCCACTTCAACTTAGCACGATATTCAGATATGTGGTCATATTTACGTAAGCAATATATGAACCGGATACATGCGTTCAGTAACCGGTCCATCTTATTGAGTAACATCTCCGACATATCAATGTCACCACACACGTCACCATAGTCGAGGAGAGGAAGGAGGAGGCTTTGAACAAGGGTAATTTTAGGTTTTTAATTTATTTACATTAATAAATATTTTTGTGTCCCGACCAGGAATCGAACCCGGTACCTCCGAGTCTAAATCCACGGACTTAACCGCTAGAACACGGAGGCAGTTAAACTAAATTGTGATGTATATTTATTTTGCAATATAGATATTTATTATTATTATTATATATATATAGTATGCCTTAATTAAATTGATATATTAAGGCTAATTTGAACCAAAAGAAGTCTTTGTAATTGTAACAATCAAAGTTAAAAATGGCGTCGTAAGTTTAAGTCTAAAAATCAACTGTCAGCTGATACAATCGACCAAATCGAAAATCCTTGTCGATTTTGCCAGAACGATTAATATCTTTTTAAGTGTCTACAAAATATTTTTTTCTTTGTGTATTTTGTGTTAGGCAGGTGATCTTTAGAAAAGGCTCTATAATAGACATATTGAGGTTTACTACGTGACTTTAATACTTAGCTAATGTTACGTTCACACGACAACAAATGTATTTTTTCTCTTCTTTATAACACTTTATAAAGTCAATTTCTTTAGAAAATTCTGCAAGGAACGCTTTTGCAGTCCTCGCGCTCGCAAAATCCAATATTTTTCAATTCTGAGCGTACCTAAACTGCCTCCGTGGTCTAGCGGTTAAGTCCGTGGATTTAGACTCGGAGGTACCGGGTTCGATTCCTGGTCGGGACACAAAAATAATTATTAATGTAAATAAATACATTTTTAATATTTAATTTAGTTGTGATATTTCTCGAGTTTGGTACGCTGGAGATATCAAAGAGCTTGCCACTTGTCATGATTGGCCTATAGTAAAGTTGGCTAAATGTGAATCCGTTTATTTATAAGCGTGGTTTCTGACCACCCCTAAAGGGAAACGGTCGTGATGATACTATACTTTACTTTACTGAGTGTACTTTTGTGAAATGCAGTCTATCAACTTACTAGGAAATAAAATTACGGTAATTTTGGAGATATCATCACCTCCACTGTCAAAATCTATTCTTTATTAGGAATAAAAAACAGTAGGTACAATAATTTAAATAATAATAAAAAACATATAAATTAGATTTTTTATTATTTATTTATTTACTATAGTTATTCTTTATATTATATATATAGTGAATTTATTAACCTTTGATTAATTTCTTCAATGTTTTTTATTTTGGAATTATTGTATTTAGAATTAAATTTAAATTTTATTTTTAATTTAATTTGAAGTTATGTAAATTATAGATTTAGTGTAATTGAGAGCCACAATACCGGCCTTCCTAGTGTGGGTCTCCAATAGAAAAACATGTACATAGGATTTTATAGGAAATAAACGATTATTATTATTATTAAATTAAAAATAAAACTATAATCTAAACTATATATAAAAATATTCCATGGGTGAACAATACTTTATCATGTGGCAGTGTGCCAAGAACACTCGCAGCATTCCCCCGCTGCACAGCGGTGCTGATTTGTTGTGCGAAAAAACTGTCAGCCCTCTTGTCACATACAGCGTTAACCAGCCGCTTAGACAGTTCTTTAAACAACTTCTTAGCGCTTGGCCCCCACAGTCCCATTGTCTCAAGACCAAAAGGCACAAATACCTAGTCATTAGCAATAGACTCGTATTTGCGACATTTGGCCTTTTCAGCCGCCCCAGCCCTGACAGATATGCCTTCCACTGTTGGAGATTCAGATTCAGACCTAATTCACAGAAACAATATTGAGAGCATCACCAAAAAACTCGCGATTCGGAACAAGGTGAAGCGGTTTTCCCGCCTGCACTAAGACTTATGCTGTATAAAGCGCAGATAAGGTCATGCGTGGAATTCTGCACTCACTTCTGGGATGACTCGCTAAGTATCTTACAGATTCTCTCAATGTCCTGCAGAGGCGGGCAATTCGGATAGTGGACGATATATATATAAGTATATATATACCTAATTGTCCAACATGCCCAGTTGCAAAAGGGCTGATTATATTTTGACATGTTTAACGTGCCTATGAGTCACGTCATTGGCTGAAATAACCAAACTGACAAGCGTGGACAATATATCCAAATATTGATCGATACATTTATTAGGTTGCGAAGTTTTATTCGAAAGAATTAAGGTACAATGATTTAAAAAAATTAAATAAAATATTAATAAACTAAAAACTTACATTTTAAAACATAATTGAAAATTACATTATACAATAAACTACCTGAGATTATAACTAGACTACAACCAAATGAATTTAAAACAAAATTGAAACTCTTTTTTCAAAATAATGCTTTTTATAACCTGTCAGAATTTATTGACATGCCTTTGACGGAAAATTCTTTTAAATAGTTGTATAGTTTTGTGGTCTTATGCCTTCTACTGTATTGTGTTCCTATGCTCCTTTGTCTACGATGCATGGTGTTAATAGGATTATTGTTATTATTTAAAATTTGTTAACTGACATACCAAAATATAACGATTGTTATATAGGTGAAATATACAAATATACAAAATATACAAATATACAAAATATACAAATATACATAAATGACTATTAATAAAAATAAACCTAATTAATAAATAAAAATACAACTAAAAACTAAAATGAAAAAAAACAAAAAAATAAATGTTTATAAATAAAATGTTTATTAGGTTTATTTTTATTTAATATAAAAACTAAATACTTACAAATATCTTGATTGTAATCTCAGTATATATTATATTGTATTAAATTCCTTTCTAACATTTTTTTTTACCTTTGCCGTGTAAACATGCCCTAATCATTGTGATGAAGAAATATTGTTAGTGGGCATGCGGGTAGGATGAAAAATTAGCTGTCTTACACGAACAAAGTAATTTGTTAAAGAATTTATTTTTATTTTATACACTTTTCGAAGCAAATTACTACTAAATATTTTATTTATTACTTTTTCACAGCTCCCAGAACACAGAGTACTCTACTGCTGGAGATGGGTCATTACCACGCTGACAATGTATTAACTGGTTCCACTAATACTAACTGTATTAGTGGAACCAGGACCGACGCACTATGGAAAATAGTAGAATGGCATATTAAAAAATATTTTTGCAAATGTCGTTACTGACATTCTATTTATAAAAAAAATAATATTTGTTCAAAGTAGGATGAAAAATTAAAATAGCTAAAAATCAAAAACTAATTTCAAATAAAACTGCCTTCGTGGTCTAGCGGTTGAGTCCGTGGATTTAGACTCGGAGGTACCGGGTTCGATTCCTGGTCGGGACACAAAAATATTGATTAATGTATTAATATTTAATTTATTTGTGATATTTCTCGAGTTTGGTACACTGCGCTGGAGACATCGACGAGCTTGCCACTTGTCATGATTGGCCTATAGTAAAGTTGGCTAAATGTGAATCCGCTTTTATAAGCGTGGTTTCTGACCACCCCGAAAGGGAAACGGTCGTGATGATACTTTACTATAAATAAAACTAAACTAAAATAATATATTTATTATATTAATTAATCTCACTAACATCCGAGAGACGAAATAGAGAAAGAATTACGTAAGTCAACACTTGCGAGATCGTCGACCTTTTGATACCTACATTATTAGGTTCAGTATGAGTGGCGATATTTTTAGGATAACTTCTCTGTACCGTAACTTAATATTTTATTACTGAATAATTAAAATAAAAAATACGTAGTTATTTATTTTTATTCTACATTTTAATATTAAACTATTTGCTCTTTAATGAATTCCACACAGTATATTTCTTTTCAGTTTTTAATTAGGTATTTTTCTCGCTTTGTTTTTAAAAACAAAAGCGGCAACACGAACGAAGCATAGATAAAATGTACCTATACATTATTTAGTTTTTATGCTTTTGTAAAACTATTACTATTATTGTAAGTATGTATATATTGTATTTATGTATATATTGTATTTATGTATATATTAAGTATTATAAGTATATTAGTGTTTAGTATATTAATATTATTTACTAGTAAGTAGTTTAGTTTTAGTAGTATTTTAATGTCTCCCTTATATTATGTTCTATAACTTGCGCGAACCTTCGTTGATCGAGTAAGAATGTCTAGCGGTATTAGGTCCGCCTTTGTACATAGTGCAAAAAGTTTTAAATAAATAAATTATTATTGAATACGTCACAGAATACATAAGTATAGATTGAAATACTTGTAGCGTAGTTGTAATTATCCAGGATTCAAACTCTGGCTTAATTACAGCCCACTTAACTGGAAGACCTATAAAGAATTTACGATTACGTTCACGCAGTCATTTTATTATGCCCCTAACATTGACCTTTGTAAAACTAGGTCTTTGACGTGGATTAAAAATATGTCTGATTTCCTTGGGGTGATAGAAGCGGCAATTAATAGTATTCGCTGATGTTTTTGCGTTTTGTCGAATCTTAATTCTGACGTGCCTAGTGGGGTACCAGGTATGTAATCTCATTGTAACCTAAAAAAAATACATAGAAAATAAAAATTAAATACTTACCAAAAAATAACTCCTCCGAATCGCTGTCTTGTGGCATGGTGCCCAATACACTAGCAGCATTACCCTCTTTGAATTATGATACTTAATTTTTGTGAGAAAAAACTGATAGCCCTATTGTCACCAGAGACGTCAATGAGCCTTGGAACAATTTCTTTAAAGAATGCTTTCAGTTCTGATCCCCACGGACCCATCGTTTCTACAGCAAACGTCGAAAAAAAGTAACTATTGCAAATCGTTTAATATTTTCGACGCTTGCTGATCTGCGCTTGTTCCGCCGCAACACCAGCTTTAACAAAAGTGCTTTGAAGGTGGGATGGGGCTAGGGAATCCCAACAGGTAAGTCTGAGTCGTGGCTACAGAGTGAAGGCACTCGTTCGCCGCGTATGGCACAGCACAGTTGTTGTATAGTCGGTAGCAAGCCTGAGACCCCATTCTTCTCGAACCCGGTTACCAAACAAAAGTCAATGTTTTAAGCTTTCATATAAAAAGGCCTTAAAAGCGGTAAATATAAAAACGTTTACGGTAGAGTTTTATCACGAAATAATGCAATATATATTGTTATATACAAAACCAATTGATAGACGACACCTTGTTCTTTACGCGACTCAAAGAAGGGTTGTGTTTATCAGTCTATGTATGTTATTTCCCTAAAATAATATATAAATTTATTTCAACAAAATAACATCATCCGAAGGGCTCTTGTCACTGCTGGTGTACCCGCAATCTTAGAACCATCTGGGATTGTGCGGAGCGATGGCAAAAGACCCGACGGAATGACTGTTGGCAAACTTGGCAGATCTCTGGTGTGGGATGCGACGTGTGTAGACACATTAGCTCCATCTCACATCCAGGCGACCTCTTCGAAGAGCGGCTATTTCGCGGAGAACCTCAAATTGCGCAAATATGCCAACCTTGGTTCCGGTTACGAGTTTGCGCCATTTGGGGTCGAGACGATGGGCCCATGGGGACCGTCAGCGAGGCGCTTGGCCAAGGAGTTGTCAAAGCGGCTGACAGAAAGGTCTGGAGACAGGAAGGCTGGCAATTATTTCTGCCAACGTATTAGCCTCGCTATACAGAGGGGAAATGTTGCCAGTCTCCTTGGGACTATCTCGGATGGGACATCTCTAGAGGACATTTTTTATTTATAGTTTAGTTTATTTTTAATTTTATTATTTATGTAGCTTTTATATTGTAATTCTTTTATACTGGTTGAATATTACTTCATATTGAGAGAATTAAAACTAATGTATCCACAAAATAACAATAATAACTAAAAAATACAGAAAACTAAATATATAAAATCATCTAACATTCATTCACATTTATTCATTCATTCAAACATACCTGCTCCATCCTCACATCCTCTCCATCTCACTCGCTTTCTTGTTCCTCTGATCCTTAAGCTTATAGCCCTTATTATAGAAATTTGTATTTTAATTTTTAGCCAGCCTGCAACTTGTGAGAATGGCTTCTGCCATTTTTTAGAAATCCGTAAAGCGGTCTTTTTGACAAAAGCCGCATACTCAGCACACAGCACACAGCCATCACACGAGATAACCAACGGTAAATGAAGCTCTGAGATCTTCTGCTGCCCTGTCGTATTTACGGTGTTTCTCGTGTGAATGGGTTTGGGAGATGCTTCACCAGATACGGGTTCCGTACGAGGTTGCGTCAGCATTAACAATGCGAACATCAAAAAACGCTTTCCTCGCTGGTTCCCATACTCCGTGAAGCATTAAGTCTCCCACAAGTGCTGGCTGACTAAAAGTTGCATCTCGTATAATTGGCTCAATTGTTCCAGTTCCCCAAGCAATATCCGCCGATCCCTTGCAATCGTCATGATGATGGTCGTGGCCCTGCTTCACCAGTCCGCTTTTTTTGCAGTTTAATGCATGGTTTAGATCAAAATTATGTTCACCACATCCATCACATTTTTCGGGCATTCTAGTCGGCTCTCGGCCATATCGGATAGCTAAGCCATCTCGAAATTGTGTTGCAGTTAGGCTAGGTTAGGTTTGGTTAGGTTTGGTTAGGTTTGGTTAGGTTTGGTTAGGTTAGGTTAGTATTGTCGACTGCTGTGGGCAGAACTGTGAGCCATTGTGACGATCTTGTTTCTAATGCTCTTTTTACACTTCTTTGTGCATTATCTGATAATTTTGATAAAATTGTTTTACTTAAATCTGTTTCTATTTGCAATCTATTTTTTCTTTCTTCATTCATAAGCCTATGTATGTTTGCTTTTTGTGGCACACTGGAGACCAAACGCATTGGTCGTGTTTGATGATTCTCACGTCAATCGATACGTCTTCATCATGCGAGTGTCACTGAATCAAATTTTAGTAAGAGCTCGTTCCCACTTGTTGGGTGTCGGGTCCGTATATTAATCGGATGTCGGCGCCTTTGTTCACACTTTCGGTTAATAACCGCTTTCGGTTACTAATCGGTTGTCGGCCACGGTTGAAACTAATACCAATTTTTAGCACTCTACGCAAAGCAACTAAGTACGATGGACGTTGATGAAGTTCTTGTTGTGATGTATTATTATTTAAGAAGAAAACAAAGAGCCCAGAAAAGACAATATTGGGTGCACCCAATCCTGAGGGAAAGATTTAGTTTGGAAACATTTCAAAACTTAATAACAGAATTGAGAAGTGACGAAATTAAGTTTTTCAATGGTTTTGGGATGCGAGGCGCACACACGGCACGAACAGAACAAGGGGTAGCGGGGAGAGGGTTATCGGCACCGACATCTGACAAATGTGTATAGCGACATTCGTACTCATAGGCGAGCGAGATCCGACACGATTGTTTTCCGGGCGTAGAGGGCTGGCAAAACACCCGACATTTCTTGTCGGCGCCGACACAAAATCGGTTTCCGACAAGTATGAATAGCTTCATATAGAATACTCTGCCACTGGAACCTCCGATTAATATACGGATCCGACACCCGACAAGTGGGAACGAGCTCTAAGGCGACAACCCGACGCCATATTGTTGTAAATAAAAAAATTAAGTCGACGAACTATATTGATTGGGGGGGAGGGGTATCACAGAATGGCCCCTACTGTTCAAGTCGCTATGTACTAAATTATATAAAATTATTTAAATTTTTGGCGACGGAAGACTTGGACGTGTTTTATTGTTTTTTTAAGCTATTGAATAGCTTTTATCGCGGGCTTTGAGTGCGGCGACCGAATCAAGAAATTCCGTAACGAAAATAAACCTAACACCCCCCACTCCGACCGCACAGCATCGTCTAACGTCGTTTCAGTTCGGCAGACTTCGGCACGGTGTTCGTGCGACTAGACGTATGCGTGTAGACTAGCTGCTAACTGCTCATAACTGATTCTATCTCTTTTAGACACAATACTAGGTGAGACAGCGTGCTTTTTGGCCGCGTCCACGAGTAATATAAAAAGCTTAAATTAATATCAAAGAAAAAAAAATACTGCATAAATAAAATAAATAAATAATTATAATTGCATAAGTTGATAAAAAATGCTATGCAAATTTCTTTTCAGTTTTTATTTAATATCTATTTCTAAACAGGCGGGTTTTTATTTATTTGATTATTGTGTTTATGTTTGTCTCGCCTTCACACCTAGATGTATAATTGAACCGATTTGAATTCATGTCATAATCAAAACTTATTATTGTTTGCTGTAAATGTCTAAGTTCTCACAAGGTTTTTACAAGGATGAAAAAATATATTCGGCATTGTATATTAGATATTTCGCCGTAAAATAGGGGTTTGTCTCTCAAGGGTAGTAGAGGTTGTGATAATATTTTATATCATGTCGGTTCAAATTACCCAGGCTACTCTGTAATCTAAAATCTTGAGCATCCCAACTCACTCTCACTCAATGAGAATGATAATGACAATGATAATGATAATGACAATGCAAATGATAACGATAATGACAATGGCAATGATAATGGTAATTATTCATTAAAAAAATAGATTGTTTTTTTGTTAATGTTAATAAATACATTTGATTAATATTTAATTTATTTGTGATATTTCTCGAGTTTGCCACTTGTCATGATTAGCCTATAGTAAAGTTGGCTAAATGTGAATCCGCTTATTTATAAGCGTGGTTTCTGACCACCCCGAAAGGGAAACGGTTGTGATGATACTTTACTTTACTATTGCAATTATATACACAATATTTGTAGGAATCTATGAGCCAATTACAAACTGTCACTGATAGAATTCACAAAGTAACTTAACTTAAATAAATTGACAAAGTTCCAATCAGGAATTACAATCAAATTGTTTCAAATGTGTTATTTATTTATTTAACAAGTGTTTTGTTTTCGTTTTTTTTAGGGTACGAAATTTGTCCAATTTTTATGTTTCCTTATTAGTTCTATTAAAAAAGAGAAAAATGTATAATTTTTTTTTAGAAGTCATATTTATATTTTGTAAATTTGATAGTTTTTGTTATTATTTTTTTTGTTGTTTTAACAGTAATAAGTTTTTCATTTCTTCTTCTTTTTGTATTGGTGAATGCTGTGACACCTAATTGGTACATATATTAGATAAGTTATAATTATACTATGTTATGTGTGTGATAATATATGTACTGCTGTGTGTACTACATAAATAAATAAATGTCACCCTGATGATAATCGCTATTATTAACTTTAACTGTTACATTGCTTTGTATTCCTTTTGTACATATGGAGTAGACCTCTACTCGTTCCTCCGAGGTACAATATAACTGCAGTAAAACCTCTCATTTTACCACCAACAGATTTTTACAATGTGATTTTGGTCTAGCCCATTTTTCTTATGATGCCAAAAGCGTGTTTCTGATGTTCCAATAAATTGGGTTTATAAGTTTATATTTTGTACTTTGACATTTAAAATTATGTCTGTTTTATTTTATTTCATTGTAATATATATGCGGCTAGTGCCTTTAACATCAGACAGACAGACAGTCGGGTCGTCCAGGCCCGGATGCCTAATGGGCGTGGGTTGGGGATGGGGACAGTCCCCCGTTTTCCCCGGCAGGATCTCAGCGGGTAACCACCCGCCGGTAATTCATGCACGTTTAGTGCTGGGCGCCGTTACTAGTATAACAGCGCCCGTGTGGCTCACGAACCCAGGGGGCTAAGTTCGACTGCTTCAGCTCTCCTCCAGGAGTACTTCTCTAGGAAGTGGTCTCCCGTTGGGGGGCCGTGCACAAGACGGAGCGATGTTCTGGAGATGCTTGAAGTGTCCGTTGTCGGCCCGAGAGAACATACGTCTAGTCAGGCCAACGACAAACACCTCAATAGTAGGCATCTCCAAATCTCGAGCTACACACGCACAAACCATGGCGCTCGGGAAACCACTCTGAGCGATATGTTCTGCTGACTTTGGAGCCTTTAACATTGTAATAACGCAACTATAACAGCGCCATCTGTGTTCAACTAGAGGAACTTTTTTGTCTAATGATCAACTGAGCTATAATTGGACCCAATGTCAACTTTATGGTTTGTGTTTTTAAGGCTATAATGGGGTGTATCAGGCAAAGCTTATTGTAGATGTCGCTAGCGGCACTGGTACCTTGTTTACAGCTCTGACGGATATTTTTTAAAATGTTTTTGTAGTTTTTTTTTATTTTTATAACAAAAATAATAATTTTAACTTAACGTTACCTATCTTAAAATACGAATCAGGAAAGCGAACACCGTCTTTAAAAAGAAAAAAGTGTTAATTAATAGAACGGCAATTTTGAGATCACCATATTTTTGATTTCGCTTGGAAATCTCGATTTGTACACTTAAAAGCTGCTCACTTTGGCAATATAACCAATAAATAATAAATTTATATATAAATTATATGCAACTGACAGTTTTATTGGGTACCATCTATCATGCGCCATCTATCGTGATAAAAAGTTAGTGATACTTTCACTCTCACCATACTGGATTTATGGCCAACTCATTTGCTGTTGTCGCCGCAAATATGTGGAACGAACTACCGGTAGAAATCCGACAAGCATCCAACCGAAAAATGTTTAAAAAAATGGTGTCTTCGTATTATTTAAATGGTTCATAAGTTATTTAATGGTATCATATGTAGTATATGTATCATAGTTATTAGTATGTATTTAGTAATATCATTGTATTTTCATATATATAGATTTATTTATTATTATTATAAATATTTGCACCTACCTTACATTTGAAATGGTCCCCATTGTCCCTAAGGTTGGCTGTCAGATAATGTCTAGCGGCATTAAGTCCGCCCCTTGTATAACGTGCAATAAAGTTTTAAATAAATAAATACACCCGATGTGCGAATTATTTCTTAATGACAACTTCTAGAATTGTCCGTGTATTTTAATTTTAAACAGACTTAGACTAAACGAGTACTTACGAAAATAACTGATACGAGGTTCTCTTGTCGAAGAAAAACGTGTTTACTCTTCCGTAGTAGTGTTGTCTTTAAAAGAACAGGTTTCGGAGAAATAAAAAAATATCTAAAATATAGTCTTCTTTGAGTCCTAAGGAAAATATTTCGATTCTTCCATATTCCTTTTAACTATATGATAACATATATTTTAGGAATTAGACCACGTCTGGTCACACGGGAATCTAATGTCAATTTATTGTTATTAGTGGAACCGGAACCGACGGCTTAACAAGGCACGGAAACAGTGTTTTTACAAATCTATGACAAATGTACGCAAGAAAGGTGTATTTCTCATTGCTTCATGCCGGGGTTGGATTCGCGACCTTTATTTGGAAAGCGTTCTTACAACCGAGCCACCACTTCAATTTGGTATATATTACCTACCATATATTGGAAGAAATTAGCATTTAAACATCTGATGTTCACGTTTCAGAAAGGGCAACGTTTAGATAATTTCGGCAAAGTACATCAAAATACATCGTCAAACACCAGAGACAAAGGGATCCTGCAAAACTAAATATTTTACTTGGCACGTTGAACACCATTTTGGATTAACATAAGCAAATAATGTCTTAATTTCGTACAAAACATAGACATGGACCCTGACAGAGGGTGTGGTCCACAAATTCAAGGTCGCTAATCGAGCTATGGACAGAGTAACGCTTAGTAATTCTAATCATTAAACGAATATCTGTGCGACTCACACACCCGTTCTCTCTGTTTTTTACAGACCAACCAACTTTCTATTCCCCAAATCCCATTTCATTATTTTAGGAGATATTCTGATTTTTTCACCAGGCCTGCAGCTCGTCAATAGAACATTATTTATTTATTTTTATTTATTTATTTATTAAATACTTTATTGCACGTCACTTAAAAGTATGTACAAAGGCGAACTTAAAGCCATTTCGGCTTTTTCTACCAGCTAACCTTTGGGAGAGTGAGACAGTATAAATATGTGGGGTGCAATTCTAACCAATAAACTACATAAATAGTATGAATACATAGACTACATAAATACTCATCAATATATAAGTATTATAGAAAATATACATATATGAAGATAATATATTATTAGAAAGTAGAAATTTGTGGAGTTAAAATATATTGTTCTGCTTGTTTAAAACATGGTACCATTCTTTATTAGACTTCACTGCGACTGAAGACCTGACCAGAAGGGGGGCATCTACAATACTGACAGGACCAGGATATGTTAATCCCCATATCATTCCAATTCTTGCGAGGCGGGCTTCAGCAAGGAACTGACAGTCTGCAAGATCAGATGTGCGGCCACAGACTGCAGACACTTTATAGCCGCATCTCTCGACACCTCTTGAGCATTAACAGAGCCAAGTTTTGCACAATGGTGGAAGTGTTTGCCTTTAACGAACAGATATAAACATTACAGATAGTCCACTGTGTAGAGGATGCATGGCGGAGGAGGAGACGGCCGCGCATGTAGTTACTCATGAAGTGCTGTAGTGTGGCTGCGCTTAGACTGACGTTCCTACAGGCTGCGGTGACTCTTCTGGAGATTTGGGCAAAGGCAACGGGTCCACTGGCCTTCCTGAAAGAGATCTGATGGCTCCACAGAAGAAGTAATGGTCACAATGCAACACATACAAAGCACAATGCGACTAAGTGCGGAGAAGCTACAGTAATGATAGCACATAACTTGAGATTAACGTATGTTGAAAAGATAAGTGAAGGAAGACTTACGAACCAGATATGCAAAGGAGCAAAAGTTAGGGGTAAAAGAGGCCCTGGCAGACCGAGACTCACAATCACGATCAAAAAAAAAAAAAAAAAAACTGGCTAATGTTGCATTAAAAGTAGTAGGTGCATTAGTAGTAGTACCTGTAGTACTTGACATTTTTATTTTAACATAGTTTGACATTATTAGTATTTAAATTTTATTTTCTGTATTTGATTATTTAGCATTCAATATGGCTCTTCCATAATTGTATTGATAGTTTGGGCTGTTTCTGGTCTTCGTCGTGTTGTTTCGTATTAAGCTGTCTGACCATGATTGTGTTATCTCGTTTACTGTAGGTAACTAATATTAGTTACAGAATATTATAAATTGACTTAACCAAGTGTTCCAGACATTGATGTATATAGATGGGCCTATTCAATACAAAACTCACTCTAAAAACGTGCCGCTTGCTACGTGTACCTATCAACTTTGGGGGACAATTCTCAAGCAAAGATAATGTCACGTGATATATTTATCGGAAATTCTGTTACAATGCATACAAAAAGACTAGTTTCACTCGATATAAATATTAATATTAGGCGATTTTGACGCTTGCTGGCTCGTGGCTGTTGGTGCAGCTACATGACTTTGATTGGTTTTGCGGAAACGTTTTTATATCAGTGAGGGCCTATCTATATACATCGATGGTGATAAATAAATGAAATGAAATGAAAAAAATCCTTCTAAACAAAAGTGCATGTGTAAAGAGGTTGATGAATATCGAAGCGAAAGAGGTACGTTGTGGGCATGTCAAGTGGCGCTCAATCATCTCTACCTACCCCGCAAGGGACCTGGAGAAATATGTATGTATGTACATAAATTGGATGGGTTTTGTCGTGTCAATAGAAATGGGATCCAGGTCACGTCGCCGCCTGCAGTCGACAGTTCCTTACATTATTCAGGCCGGAATCCCGACTTGTTTCATATTTCTATTTACCTACAAAAACAATTTATTTATTTATATATTTATCGCCATAGGATCCTATCGGAACACTCGGTTAAGTCAATTTTTCTTAATAACAACGCTAAACAAAATACCTGGCCAGATATGGTGATACAGTATGGCAAGGAACAGCCCCAATTTCTATTATTATTATTTTATTATTATTATCTCTATCTCTTCCACTTCTAAGCCTAATAATTATTATAACATATAATAATTTAGGTCTAGTTTGTGGCTGTAAAGGTGCCTCGTCGGGTATTTTAATAAATAGTACATAAAATACTATATTCTAATTTAGATATGTCAATAAACTATAACTAAATATATATATATATATATATGTGTGTAAAAAATGACAATATAATTAATATATATATATATAATAATAATTGTATGTGCACTGTAAGAAATCTGTATGTAGAATTAAATTAAGCAGTCTGTCTTTTAGAAGAAGATATTTATTATTTTATTTATTTCAAAACTTTCTTCTTTTTATACTTGCACGGCATGTGACCTTGCGTCCTGATGGTAAGTAGCTCAAGGTTCATGAATGTTAGCAACTCAAGACTGACATCAGTCTCTAACACCATGCCGACTTGACTATTCGAGCCTGATCTCGAAATGTGTGGATACACTTTACTGGGTTTTTCAGCACGAGTACGGTGGATACTTCCTCGCCTGGCAGACTGGGCAAATAACGACCATCAGTCCGCCTCGACCGCCTCCACATCGATCGTCGACCTTTCGCTAGCTTCTTGATTATGCTCGGTATGTTTGACGATATTTTTAGCAAAACTTCTCTGCGCCGTAATTTAAAATTGTATGACTCTCAATCTCAAAACATCATGCTATTAATGACATCTTGTCAAGGGCGCTTACAACTGCTAACATCCCCTGCATCCTCGAACCATCGGGGATAGTTAGAAATGATGGTAGGCGTCCGGACGGGATGTCATTAATTCCATATACTGGTTTGGGATGCCACATGTGTTGAGACACTCTGTCAGTCACATGTGACATCCAGCCATAAGAAACCTGGGGCCGCTGCAGAATCAGCCGCACGCCTTAAGCGCAACAAGTACGCGGAGATCATCATCAATCACCATTTCATTCCATTTGCAGTTGAAACGATGGGCCCGTGGTCCGAGGAGGCTCTTGTGTTCTCCCGCGAGCTTGGTGAGAAACTCCACTTTGCGACGGGTGACCCTTTGAGTAGAGAATATCTCGTTCGCTGTTCAACGGGGGAACGCAGCGAGTGTCCTCGGCACACTACGCCCATCGAATAGTCGTAATTTTATTTATTAATTTTTAGTTTTTAATTAGTGACTTAGGGATTTTAAATTTGATTACTAAATAAATAAAACAAAAAATCAGTACTTCTTTATTTTAATTTTAGATGATAATATAAAAATATTTGCTCTCAAATGCCACGCAGTATATAAAGTGAAGTTTATTGGGATAACCGATCGGTGAAATTCGCTATCACGACGCTTCAAATGATGCGGATTCACATTTAGCCAACTTTACTATAGACCCATCACGACAAGTGGCAAGCTCGTCGATGTATCTGCGTACTAAACGCGAGAAATACCACAAATAAATAAATTAAATTATTGTGTCTAAATCAGGAATAAACCCACTAGACCACTACAGCAAAATTAAATATGTAATTTTCGTTCCGATTTAACAGATGAACAACATTAATATACTCGCACGTATGGTAGAAATTGTAGAGCCAGCCAGTCACGTTTAGCAATGATGGGAAATTAAGAAAACAACTGACCTCACCGATGCAATATAGAAGGTTGAACTATTCTTTGACTGAAACTACAAGACCAGGGGCCTAATTCTAGCGCATTCAACTTGCCCCGCCGCGCTGTTTCGAGAGGAAGAAAGAAAGAAAAAGAAGGAGCGGGAGAGAGCGAGAGAGCCAGCGGCTATACGCGCGCGCCTATCCGCCCCTCTTCTCCTTTCCTGCTGCGCTGTTTTGACGTGCGGACGTACGTCCCCAACCAAACGTGTGCAATAACGTTCTTACTTTAATAAATAAGACATTTATATATTTTATTTTTTATTTAATTAATTTATTTATTAAGAGCATTTAACGTTTGTGCTTCCCCCTCGCAAGCACAGTACAACACTTTTAAAGATTATTCAAGTCGGAGTGTACTGAAAAATGTAGTCTATTAACTTTCTAGGAAATTTTAACATATTTCCACTTTTATATACCTACCTAATTTTACTAGAAGACAAATGAGAATGCCCATTTTTATTAGAGAAATGAGCCCAAAAAAAATCTCTCGTGTTATAATGATTTATTTTTTATTTCATAGTTAATATATATTGTGATTTCATAATCTGAAATTAATTTTATTTATTTTACCCTAGCATAACTACAAATGACAAAAACTTATTTTACCTTAATATTTACATAGTTTCTATCCCACTAATTTGAAATCCAGTGTTTCATCTGTAATAAAGTACCTGGTCATAATAAAGAACCTAATCGAATAAATAGTGCTTTGTAACTATTTCATACATACATCTTAACTTAATGCTGCGGTAAATCAGAAATGTTGAAATTAAATTTAAAAAACACAATGAAAAGATATGATTATTGAATTTTATTTTGTTGTGGCACGCTCCAACAAAGTTTGAAGTAAAAAGTAAAGTAAAGGAAAGTATCATCACAACCGTTTCCCTTTCGGGGTGGTCAGAAACCACGCTTATAAATAAGCGGATTCATATTTAGCCAACTTTACTATAGGCCAATCATGACAAGTGGCAAGCCGTCGATGTCTCCAGCGTACCAAACTCGAGAAATATCACAAATAAATTAAATATTAATTAAATGTATTTATTTACATTAATAAATATTTTTGTGTCCCGACCAGGAATCGAACCCGGTACCTCCGAGTCTAAGTCCACGGACTTAACCGCTAGACCACGGAGGCAGTTACAACAAAGTTGGGGCCTGGTTTTGGGCAATCTCTTTTCTAATCATTCCATGGATTTACCGTGCGGGTGCTTGGTCCATCGTGTGTAGGTAAGAGATGAGAAGAATGGTCTCTTGCGACCGACAATAGGCTGGTTTAAGAAAAGGAGACCTCCCTTTTTTATTTTATTGCGCGATAATACGCTCACCATCCACCATTCTACTCCTCTCCCTACCCAACCAAATACTGTATGATTCTGTTAATGCCGTCTTGGAAGCTCGTTCCATAAATGTATTTACGACCTAATATATCTCAGAAATGTCCGTAATTTCATTTCCTATAAAGTTAATTGACTACATTTTCTAGTCTCTGCTCCTATAGATGGGATTATTAAAACATATACACTGTGTTCAAGGGACTATAAAAAATATAGAGAAACATCCTTTTTGAAAGAGAGGGTAAATATATTAATTCAATGATCCAATATTCAGCAGCGGCAGTCTATTACTTTAAGCGCAAAGGTTGGCAAGATTTCCTTAGTTGCTGTCAGCTTTTGCAAAAAGTTTCACGAATATTAATTCTAATAGCCTATTGAAATAAAATTGATTCGGAAGGGTTTGTGACTGTGGAAAAGAAAAAAAGGAGGCCCAAACGTAATAATCGGGGAATTGCGCTTCCCGAACAGTGCGCTCTAAAAGCTGCGATACCGACATCCTATGTCTATGTAAAACAATTCACTGACGACATGAATAGGGTTACTCAACAGCCTATAAGCAATGTCAAAAAAGCTTGGATATATGACAACTACTTAGCATCTCGCCTCACTTGGCCTTTCCTAGTATATGATTTCAACAAAAGCCTACTATCAAGTCTGGACGCGGACGTCATAAGAACATTGAAGTCTTGGCTTGGATTAGCCCAGGGTGCTGACTCCTCAACATTCTTTAGAGGACGGAGAAACTTCGGAATGGATCTGAAAAGACCATCTGAATTATACAAACATCTACGTATAAGCAAATATCAAATTCTAACCAGCTCCCAGGATAATACAATTTCATCCCTTCCAAGAGACCCTCTGGTCTCAGATATGGAACCGAGACTACTATTCTATACAAAATATTCGTAGTTGACCTCATTCCTATTCCGTATTGTGAAAAAAAAAAAACATTTAAGTGTATGTATTCTATGTAAATATTACCCTTTCAGTAAGTATTATGTGTAGTGTATTGTATGTGTGTATTATGTATGTATATTATGTATTGTTGTTTATGTAGTTTATTATACCAGTATTATAATAATATTTGTAAGTATTAGTATAAATTAATATTTTATAGTATCTCTCATTATCTATCATTTATATATTTTTTGGCACTCTGCCTGTAATTGGTTACTTTTCACAAAGGTTAGCTGGTAGAAGATGCCTTAAGGCATAAAGCTCGCCTATGCGCTTAGTTTTAAGTTATTTAACTTTGTGCAATAAAGAATTTTTATTATTATTTATTATTATTCTTCAAGAAATTCATGACAGGTGCCCAGACTGACAAAAGAGGCATTGGCTGGAAGAAAAAAGAAAGTGACAAAGAGGTTATAAAATCCTTCCTCAGGAAAGATGAAGAGCATGAATACAAAGTGCACGCGATGACTCTAGAAGTTCAAAATGACTGGCTAACTTTGGGCGATTTTTGCATCCCTCCAGCCCTGAAGTGGCGCACACTAATGTACGATTGGTCTCCGGCGTTGCTAAAGTTCTACCTAAACGCTTTTCAAATGTCCCTCCCGGACCAGAGTAATCTGGTAAGGTGGGGAAAAGCTACGGAAAAGAACTGTACATTGTGTGGTGCTGCCATAGGAACTGCTAGACACACACTTGTAGGGTGCGTTACTCTCCTAGAAAAGGGCTATTACTCACGCCGACATGACAAAGTCCTAGGTGTTATCCGTGAAGCAGTAAGTCTTTCTATTGCAAGAGCCAGAAAGGGACTGACTACAAATAAAACTTTGACCACATTTGTAAAGGAAGGGCAAAGCACGAAAACTAAATGCAAGCCCACCTCGATCCTTGGCGCCGCATCAGACTGGAAAATTCTCATGGATACATTTGAACACCATTATAGGATCCCAGATGAACTAGCTGTATCAGCCTATAGGCCAGACATCTTAGTGTTTTCTCGGAACTTGAAAAAAGTTATCCTTATTGAACTTACCGTTCCGTGGGAATCAAATATTCCAAAAGACCACAACATGAAGTCGAATAAATATTATGATCTCACAGAAGAAATGATCAGGAACGGGTTCAAGACTCAGCTTTACGCAGTGGAAGTTGGTGCAAGAGGAGTTCCCGCAAAATCTTTGCATCACTTACTGAAAGAATTGGGCCTAAGCAGGTCTGCCGTCAATACATTTATGGAACGAGCTTCCAAGACGGCATTAACGGAATCATACAGTATTTGGTTGGGTAGGGAGAGAAGTAGAATGGTGGATGGTGAGCGTATTATCGCGCAATACAAAAAAAAAGGAGGCCTCCTTTTCTTAAACCAGCTAATTGTCGGTCGCAAGCCCGAGACACCATTCTTCTCATCTCTTACCCACACACGATGGACCCGGCACCCGCACGGTGAATCCATGGAATGCTTAGAAATTTGTCTTCTTCTTAAAATATATGTATTGACAATATCCAAGTGTTGTGTACTAACCTAAGGAAATAAATGTTTTGATTTGATTTGATTGATAAAAAATAATAATAATAAAAAATAAAAAAAAACACACGTTAATGCACACTCACACAAAACACTCAAATAAATAATTAGTTTAAAGTATTTTTATCTATAAGCGCCTAATGTTTTGCAATATTGTTTGCGACCGGAAGTGCAGCGTGTCCAGAGATCCAGGCGTTCCAGAGACCCTAACTACTAATTTACACAAATGTGTCGCTGCTAGCTAAACTAATAGTCTTTCAACTACTGTTAAATATAGCTAGCAGGTCTCATTCCGGGGCACAACATTTTTAAAAGTTACATAATTATTTCTATAAATCATTAGGTATTTGCAAAGAAACTAAACTTATTAAATGCATGCAATAATAATAAAGAAGAAGAAAAACTTAAGCCAGATCACATGCCGTGCAAAAAAAAAAAATTGATTCGCAACAACAATACACGTTTGCGTTTAAATGAAATAGACTTTGGCCGCTGACAAAATTATGCATATCACGTACTGACATCGCTAAATAATGTAGAAAATAAAGGAATATGCAGTGTGTCTATGTAAACGTATATAGTACCTAGTTATAGGTGTAACACGACTTTTATTGATGCTTATCCACCACAAATAAAGAGGATTTTATGATATTTTATTAGTCTATTTCTCAAAAATTCCACAATAGGGTGAACAAGGTCTAGTATAAGATAGAGCAGGCATCGAGTATATTTTCATATAAAATTTAATTGATATGTATTCAATTATTTTTTTACAATATCTTCACTATCACTTGCATTTATAGCATTAAGCTCGTCTTTGTACCCACACTATTTTTGGTTCTGTACAATAAATAATTTATTATTATTATTATTATCACTACTATATATTATATTTTATTTCTCTATTTAAAACTTAATTGCACATAAATACACAAAGGCGTGACATATAAATAGGGAAACTGCCTTCTGGAGCCCAGAATTTCTTTTCCAGAAGGCAGTGCTCACTAACTGAAATTATTTGATTATGATCCAATAAACGTTATTTTATAAAAATAAAAAAATACTAAATAATATATATACATTTATATATATATATATATATACATTTCAAATATTTCATTTTATTTTATTCATTTTAAATGTTTCATTTCATTCATCTGCCTCCGTGGTCTAGCGGTTAAGTCCGTGAATTTAGACTCGGAGGTACCGGGTTCGATTCCTGGTCGAGACACAAAAAAATTTATCAATGTAAATGTATTTATTTATATATTTAATTTATTTGTGATATTTCTCGAGTTTGGTACGCTGGAGACATCGATGAGCTTGCCACTTGTCATGATTGGCCTATAGTAAAGTTGGCTAAATGTGAATCCGATTATTTATAAGCGTGGTTTCTGACCACTCAGAAAGGGAAACGGACGTGATGATACTTTATTTTATTTTATATATATATATTTAAAAATTGTTTCAGCTTTAGTTTTTCGAATAATATTTAGTTTTTGTATACTTATTGAAAATTTTATAATTTTGTTATTTCTTATAGGCAATAAAGGCGACTGTGGTAATGTGGTGGTCGCCTATAATAGGTGCAACATCTAACTTCTGATTTAGTGTTAAGTACAAATAAGTGTGTGATGTTAACACTGTTGGCTATTATAAATAAATATATCATCATCACAACCATTACTACATTTAGCCAACTTTTCTATAAGCCCATCATTACGAATATCAAGCTCGTCGATGTCTCTAGCGTACCAAACTCAAGAAGAATCACAAATAATTTTCCATTTTTCTTATTTATTATTATTTCCTATTAAATCTTTTTTTTTTTATTGATGATAAATATATAATGTTTATGTAATACATTCACATACACACACATACACACTATACACTTTACACACTCATTCATATTATCTTACATAGTACTTGATGTGTTTATGGCAATTTGTGACATTTTGATTATTTATTACTTTTGTTTCATTATTATTATTATTATATATTTATTGGACGTAATTTTTATTTCAGTTTATGTTTAATAATTTGTTTGTATTTAATTTAATGTTAAATTCGATTCAAAATGTAATTGACTTGTAGATCAGATTATAAATGTATTTTAAATGGTGAAATCCTTTGGTTTGGCATGTTAAATTTTAATTGTAGTGCTTTGTAAAATATATTGGATTTTCCTAATAAATAAATAAAAAATAAAATAAATTATTGTGTTCCGACCCGGTACCTTCACGTCTAAATCCACGGACTTAACCGCTAGACCACGAAGGCAATTTAACCATGTTCCATAGTAGTATGTATTGTTTTTCATGAAACTATTTTTGTATAATTAGACTCGCCTACAATGTCGTTGTAAGAAAACCCATGTCAGCTGCATGCTACAACAATTATGCAGAAATGACGCACGCAATACTGACACGTTACATTCGCCAACGGGAATAGACGAACAAAGGTTACATGTGTATAGAGGTGGGCGTAGGGATTGCAACCCCGGAGCTTTTTTAATCCCGCAGGATTGCTGTGCCGGAGTGCTCATTCCCGCGCGGACCTTGCAAATCCCGCACTCTAAATATAATTGCAGGTATCATCACGACCGTTTCCCTTTCGGGGTGGTCAGAAACCACGCTTATAAATAAGCGGATTCACATTTAGCCAACTTTACTATAGGCCCATCATGACAAGTGGCAAGCTCGTCGATGTCTCCAGCGTACCAAGCTCGAGAAATATCACAAATAAATTAAATATTAATTAAATGTATTTATTTACATTAATAAATATTTTTGTATCCCGACCAGGAATCGAACCCGGTACCTCCGAGTCTAAACCCACGGACTTAACCGCTAGACCACGGAGGCAGTTGTATAATTGTATATAATATATAATAAATATAATAATGTATAATAAAAATATAATTACAGAATCATAATAAAACAAGATGCTTTTGTGCAAAAAAGTAACATTTTATAGTTTAGAATGGTGTCTCGGGCTTGTGACCGACTATAGGCAGGCTTACAAATGCGACCACCTTTTTATTTTTATTGCGAAACAATTGACTATTCACCATTCTGATCCTCTACCTACCCAAATAAAAACTACGAGTATATGATTCCGTTATAGATTTTTTGAAGGTATATAAAAAGGGCCGGATCAAGAATACTATTTAAATATCTTAGAGGCTCGGTTGAAAGAACACTTTCCTTAACATCCTACAAAGGTCGGTTCATGCCCCCGGTCTCCTTCTTAGTCGGTACCCCACTGATGGGGATCGTGACTCCCCGTCGCAAACGCAGCTCATCCACCAGCCGTCTCCAACGGTTTCGGTCCTCGGCGTAGTGGATGGCCTGGTGTACAGGGATGTTCAGGTGGTCAGTCACCTGACTGGACCATCGCTTGGGGCTTCTTCCTCTTGTTCTTTTACCGTCTACCTTGCCCGTGATTAGAAGTTTTTTTAGATTATCGTCTTCTCTTCTTGCAATGTGGCCAAAGTATTGCAGAATTCGGGCAAAGCAGACGGTAGAGAGTCTTTGCTCCCTGGTCAGCTTAAACTCTTCGAGCACAGAAATGTTAGTACGTCGTGCGTCCAAGGGATTCTGAGCAAACGACGCCAACACCACATCTCAAACGCATCAATGCTCGCTCTATCCGCGGCTTTTATGGTCCATGTCTCCGAACCGTACAGAAATATGGAGAAGACAAGTGTTCTCACGATGTGAATTTTTGTCTTTCTGGATATGTTGCTGTCACCCCATATTCTGCTAAGTTGGGTCATAACCTACACCTTAATAATAATATATGTTTATATATATCATTATATTGTCTAATTAAGCCTGTAATTGCACCTACCTTTCATTGTTTAATTGCTCTTGTTGTCCCGAAGGTTTGACTGTCATAGAATGCCTAGCGGCATTAAGTCCGCCTTTGTACTTTGTGCAATAAAGATTTAAATAAGTAAATAAATATGTAGTTAAAATTTAAAATTATACTAAACCTTATGAATTATCTGCAACAAATAAAGTGTGTTAGATGTGTTTCTTACTTGGTAAAATATATAAATTAAAGCTTAAAAAATGTATTGCCAAATATTTCGCCTCTCTTTGGAGCGGCGTCATCAGTGACAGTGACTGAAGGTCTTTGTCATAAATTTTGAAAAAGAATTTTATTTTTAGCAATGCACTATACAGTTTTGTATTTATTTTTTAGAAAAATATCATCATCACCTAGCGCATCATGGAAAACATCATCAGCATGTTATGTCCATTGTTGGTTCGATATTAATAAATTTACAAAACAAGTTGAACAAAACCTAATGCATTACATTCAGACCAGGGCTATAGTATGCACCAAGCTGCCATATAAAAGAGCTTTCCCATGTTTTTAAATCAATAGACCAAATAGTTTTAGGAAAACTGTTTAATACTCTTACTGTGAAACAATTGTTAAAGGTAGTGTTATGTATACGCGCATGGGTGGGCACAGGTAAAATATTATTAATTTGAGAATCTACTGAATGTCTGTGTCCATTCATGCGAGTACGAAGGGGTGTCGTAGTCTCTCCCACATAAAAACTGTTACAAAATCTGCACTCCAGCATATATACGGAATGAGAAGTAGTATACTACTTACTAAACCTTATGTAAATTGAAGTTTTGTTGGTACACTGTGTGTGTAACGAACACAGAAACATTAGGGGATTAAAAAGGCTTTATGTCTAATATCATGAAACGTCAGTATTGAATTCCATCTAGCAGGCGTTTATGTTTAACAATACAACCTACCCAAATTCTTCTCGGGGTTGACTTTCCAATCGTGGGGTGGAGTTGCACAGTTAGCCCGAATGGAGAAAATAAAATAAAATATAGTTCTCCCAGTTCTTAATGCGGGTTTGCGTAGATCGCCGCTGCTTGCCGGTTGGGGAGTCAACCCTTAGACATATTGTCTCCCAATTTTATAATTTCATTATTGCTCAATAAACGCATTTATTTGTCATAGATTAACAACACCACCGTTCCCGTGCCTCGTGGAGAGCACGTTAAGCCGTCGGTCCCGGTTTCACTAATAACAACTTGTGGAATCGTTAATAAATCATCTTTAAAAATTGACATCATATCCTCGCCAGCCCGTCTGGCCAGCGTGTCAAGTGTAGCCCAAATTCTGGAAGTATCATCTCCAAAAGTCTCGGACGCTGTGTTTAGAAGCTATAAGAAAAAAAAAAGAAATTATCTGAATATATGCGATTTTGGAGTTGAAGCAGTTTTAATCAAGGGGTGTGAAGATAAAGACAAGCATTACATGTATTCACCGTGGTGACTTACTAGATGTAACGTAACTTCCCGAATGCCGTCCATCCTAGACGAATGCGTCTGTCGGCTTATTTGATATTTGTATAATCATCGACCTGTGTAACTCCACTAGCGACCTACTATACTGGTTTTCAAAGAAGGCTATTTTTCATCATAAGACATTCACCATACACCATATTGCTCTTCTCCCTGCACCCAACCAAATACTGTATGATTCCGTTAATGCTATATTGGAAGTTCGCTTGTATTGTATGTAAATGTATTGATGGCAGACTTGTTTTGGCTCAATTCTTTCAGTAAGTGGCACAATGATTTTGCTGGAATTACTCTCATATGAACCCAACCAAATATTTATTTATTTAAATCTTTATTGCACTATGTACAAGGGGCGGGCTTAATGCCGCTAGACATTCTCTGACAGCCAACCTTTAGGATAATGTAGTAAGTTCAAGGTGTGAGGTAGGTGCAACATGTAATATAGATATGATAAATATGGAAATAATTAGGCTCTAGATAAAAGAATATACTTACATACTAAACTACATCCAAGAATACATATACTACATACAATATACATATATATATACACACTACATATAATACATACACAAATAATGTATGGTTACACTAATTCCGTCTATAGACAACCTAACCCCAACTGTACACGCTTACCATCCACTATTCAGCTTCTCTCCCTACCCAACCATATAATGATGATTACGTTAATGTATTTTTGAGGGTATATAAAAATGTCAAAATCAGGAATCCAATAATGATATTAACTCAAACTGTAGGCTGGTTTACAAGGATGGCCTCCTTTTTTATTATGCAATAAGACGTTCACCATCCACCATTCTGCTCATCTACTTATCTAACCAAATATTTTATGATTCCACTAATGCTTTCTATAGATAGATCATCCACAACTGTAAATGACGGTCACATAGAAGTAGGTATAAAATAATTACTTACATGATGACAGGCTATATCGATTTTCCTGACAAACATAATAGTAATTAAAGGCATCATTAAGCTCGCTCCGTCACTCGTACCGTACACGTGTGCTGGCTTAATAATTCAATATTTACCTATCCTAAATCTGTAGCTGGATTCTCGTTTATTATTTCAGAGGTCGAACATACTCGTCCCACATTGTTTGAAGACAAAAAATTATAATCATTGCGTTCTTCCAGTATTGTCTTATGTTGCAGAAACGTGGAGACTGGCGGTGAATATGGTCAACAAGGTCTCCTAGCAAGCTATGCTCGGTATTTATCTGAAGGATAAAGTCAGAAATGTCAGACAATCAAAGTCAGAGAATCAAAGTTACCGACTTTCAAAATTAGAAAGCTGAAGTCGCAATAGGCTGGACACATCTGTCGCAGAACCGATTAACAATGGAGTAGACGGGTTCTGGAGTGGAGACCACGTACTGGAAGAAGTTGCTGGTGAGGAATGAATGAGGATGGCAGAAGTGGCGAGCCTTGTAGGAGGCCTATATCCAGCAGTGGATTTACACAGGCCGATGATTATACAAATATCAAATAAGCCGACAGACGCATTCATCTAGGATGGACAGCAATCGGGAAGTTACGTTACATCTTCCTATAGAACATAGAAAAGTGTTTAAAGACAAAAATTTTCAATCAGTGCGTTCTTCCAGTATTGTCTTATGTTGCAGAAACTTGGAGACTGACAGTGGATCCACAAGGTCTCTTAGCGAGCTATGTTAGGGATTTCTCTGAAGGATAAAGTCAGAAATGTTGACTTTAGGTTCGGAGAACTTTCAAAATTAGCAAGTTGAAGTCGCAATAGGCTGGACACTGATGCAAAACTGATTAACGATGGAGTAGACGGGTATTGGAGTGAAGACCATGTACAGGAAGAAGTTCCCGATGGGGGATGGAGAGCAGTGTAACACAGGCTGATGATTATACAAATATCAAATAAGCCAACAGACGCATACAGCTAGGATGGATGACATTCGTTACATCTTCAAACCGAATATAGCAAAGTGTTTGAAGACAAAAGTATTGTGGACGTATGGAGACACGTGGACACTGACAGTGGGTCTGATCCACAAGTTTAAGGTCGCTCAGCTAGCTATGGAGATATGCTTGATGGATAAAGGCAATAAAAAGATAGCTGCTAATTCTGGCTGAATGGGGTCTATCAGCTTCATTGCTAAAGTGGGCTACGCCTAATTGTATAATCTGTCCAAAGCAGTCGCTCACGCGGATTGGTTTCGCTATGATGATTGTTGAACATGACTTTTATCTTGTCCAAGTTCATTCACATCAAGATGATAAATAATTAATGACCGCCTCCGTGGTTTAGTGGTAACAAACGTTACCGTGAACTCGGGAGGTCGTGGGTTCGATTCCCACCGGGGGCAAGTTGTACATTGTATAATTTGTCTCGGTCTGGGTGTTTATATATATTTCCAAAAAAAATTATATATAATATGTAGTTTATCAACCATCTAGTTTCCATAACACAAGCCTCGTAGCTTACCACGGAAATTAGATGGCGCTGTGTGACCTGCCTGGAAATATTTATATTTTTATATTTATATTTATTATAGATATTTGGCTTATTATATATTTGTTATGTACCCGGCATGTACCAATGAGAAATACACTTTTCTTACTTACATTTGTCATAGATTTACAACACCACCGTTCCCGTGCCTCGGAGAGCACGTTAAGCCGTCGGTCCCGGTTCCACTAATGCCAACTTGTGGAATTGTTAATAAAGTGTTATAAAAAATTGAACGCCAGCGTGGCGAGTGTAGGCCAAATTCTCCAGTTCTGGAAGGCCCATCTCCAGCAGTGGAGGTCTAGGACGCTGTGTTCTGTGGGCTGTAATGAATGAATATTATAAGTTATTTTAAAGTGTGTAGTATACACTATGGCTCATAATATGTAGTATATGTATTAGTTTAAGAATCTTGTAATATATTTTTTTTTTTTTTTATACTGGACACGACATGTGACATCGCGCCCACCTGATGGTAAGCAGTACGCGAGGTCCAAGAATGGGAGATATTTATTTGAACCCTGCCCATGATTTCTCACTTTCCTAAAGGTTGTTAGAAAATGTCTAACTCGTCTACTTCAAGTTTTTGTGCAATAAAGTATTTAAATAAATTAGGAGAACAAACCGATGGGTTGCCACGTTTAAGCCGTTCAGCATTCCGCTAAGATCCTCCAGCGAGACATTTGATGACACATGTCATCCGTAAGCCTGAGGTGTGAAATATATGTTTCATTGACATTTAAGCCGCAATCTCTCCAGTCCAGTATTTTAAAAACATCTTTTAGCATGTTGGTAAACAGTTTCGGATTAAGTCGCAATATCGTATATCGTTATAGATATAGTTGGTAGAAAATGCATTTATAGTATTAAGCTCGCCTTTGTCACCCACACTATTTTTGGTTCTGTACAATAAATAATTTATTATTATTATTATTATATCGGTTTTGTATGCTGCTATTGTATCGGAACGGTCCTTTGACCTGCTGCGACTACTCGCAGCACTATAAAGACATCTCATCACCTCTACGTCAATCAGGCAACGCTGCATAGAGTCCAGAACGACCCAGGTCTCGATTTATAATATTAGCATGGATATATAAATAAAAAAATAGTTTTGCCACTGTTTCAATAACGCGTCGTCGTTGGTTCGTTGCCAAGAAGGTTTTTGAAAAGGTTGTTAAGGGTGCGTCGCCAGCCCTTTGTTAATATGTCAAGTCCACTTCTAAAGGCTGTTAGCAATCCATACTAAATTATTTATCACAATTTCTAACGGTACAAAATTAAATTAATTTAATAAAATAAAACTGCTTAAAATAAATACTTTAATTTAAAATTAAAAGAAATAGATTACCTCATACCTACACCATTGGCATATTTTTTACATAGTAGGTTTTTAAATCTATTTATTCGAAAAAAATATTTACAAAATATAAAATTAAATTAATATTAATACTAAGGAGAGGGATATAAGTCCCGTCCGCGTGGAATGGTGGCAAGAACGCTGGCTGCATTTCCCCGCTGAATTGCAATACTTACTGATTCTTTGGGCGAAGAAAGAGCCAGCCCTCTAGTCACCGAAGGAGAAGACAAGACGCGGTGTTATGTCTTTTAAAAACTTTTTTGCACTTGGACTCCATGGGCCCAGAGTTTCTACAGCAAACGGCATAAATATGTAATCTTTTAATATACTTACATACTTGCGCCGCTTGCTGGACCCCGTATTTCCTGCCGCGGCTTCCGCAAATACTTGTATGGTTCTTTTAATGCTGGATAATTACTAATTTTAACGAAGGATATATCTGGGCAGTGTTTTCACTGCGGATGGGAAGTATGATAGGGATATTGAAAGAAGAGTAAACGCGGGAAATAGTGTCAACGGTGCCCTGGGGTCACTGATCGCCAGTCGGAATGTCAGTGACAAAGCTCGACTCGCCATACACAATGCCATGCTGGTACCAACACTTATGTATGGAAGCGAGACGTGAATATGTCAGAATACGCATGAGAGTAGAGTTAATGCAGTAGAAATGAGATCGTTGCGTCGGATATGCGGCGTCACTTTGACGGACCGCATACGTAATGACGAAATACGAAAAAGGGTAGGTATGAAAGAAAGCATAGGGACAAAAATAAGGAAAGGCATGCTACGATGGTTCGGGCATGTTGAAAGGATGAATGAAGAGAGATTGACGAACATACTCGTATAATGCGAAAGTTGTGGCTAAAAGAGGCCCTGGCAGACCTAGACTCACATATTACATATAAGATATGTATGTATGTTTAACGAAGGAATTTTAAAAAAACACGTTGATCTTTTTAGACATTAATTCTGACACACAAATTTACAATATAACAATTTTGTAATACTACTATTTAACATCAAAAATAGGTTTATATTCGTAAAATCCTCACCACAAAAAATACAGGATAATAATACAAAAACTACATTAGGTTGTTTCAAAAACAAATACAACCTTGCATAATTTTAATAGGTGTTGTGCTGACGATACTAACATTTGACTATACCTGCCTACCATTAGCGAATAGTGTATCTCTCTCTATCTCACTAAGCCTTACCACGAGTAAACGAGGTAGCTATCTTAAGTTTGGCAACCTCGCAACGTCTGTGTAATTCGTGTCATGTTGTGACCGATTTAGTCGATATTATGTAAATATTTTCGAATAAAATGTATTAATAAATGATAAAAAGTATTTCCTATCCTCTACGATTATATGAATAAGATAATACGGTGTTCCCATGCCTTTGCGAGCATCTTAACCTACTTGGACCGTTCTTTTAATTCAAACTCGTTAGTTCTTCCATTGTCTTAAAATAATGTAATAATTTAAGAAATAAAATAACCCACCCGACTGCGAAAAAAATCATCTTGAATAAAAAACTGAAAATAAATATAGAAGTCCAAGGGTTCCATAGCCAAATTTTTTATTAACCGCTTAACTACTTGAAATATTTTTAAAAATTATCATCATCACGACCATTTCCCTTTCGGGGTGGTCACAAACCACGCTTACAAATAAGCGGATTCACATTTAGCCAACTTTAGTATAGGCCAATCATGACAAGTGGCAAGCTACTCGTAGCTCGTCGATGTCTCCAGCGTACCAAACTCAAGAAATATCACAATTAAATTTAAATATTAATTCAATGTATTTATTTACATTAATAAATATTTATGTGTCCTGGTCGTATTATACACAGGATATTAATTTTTAATTTATTTGTGTTATTTCTCGAGTTAAGTTCACTGGAGACATCGACGAGCTTGCCACTTGTCATGATTGGCCTGTAGTAAAGTTAGCTAAATGTGAATCTAATCTTTATAAGCGTGGTTTCTGACCACCCCGGAAGGGAAACGGTCGTGATGATACTTTGAAGTCATTGTGTGTGCGACTGAATTTTCTCGAGTGCCGTCTCTCAAGTGAGGGACGGTCGACGGCAAAATCTAATTATCCTTCATTATTATGGTTTTAGCACTTTAAGCACACAAAAAATATTGTTTCTTCCTCTACTTTAACCAAAGAATATCATTATTGTCGTCATTACATTCACTGGACACTGCTGCATATGCTTCAAGTGCATATTTCTGAAGAATACAGCCATTCCACAATGTAGGGGAGATATCCAACTCCTTTGGAAGGTGGTAGATGAATGGACTGTATATTTATTATTTATTTATTTAAATTCTTTAATGCACTTAAAAATAGTACAGAAGCGAGCTATAATGCTAGTAGGCATTCTTTACCAGCTAACCTTAAGGATCGAGTTAGGTGATATGCAGGATGAAAAAAATAAGAAATTTTAATGATACAGTGTTAGTTACTGAATTAATTATAATATACTACACATTATACTTACACACATAAACATACAAACAATTATACATACAAGTACATCATATACATTATAACGTAAATAAATACACAGTTAATTAAATAGTGTTTTATTCTGTTTTTCTAGGAACGATGTGGTTATCAAACGTTTGAAGACGCCGACAGACGGTGCACGTCTAATGGCCAAGGGCAGCTTATTCCACTGGCGAGCCGCAGATATAGGAAAGGAATCAGTGTATCTGGTTGAGGAATGAGAAGGAATCTTAAGTTGTATATGGTTGGGGGGTTTGATGACGAGCCAGCTGCGTGAAGTACAAAGAAAGGGCAGAAGCACTTACCACTTCCAGCGGCAGCTGACGACGTCTCAGTGGATCCCAGGGTTCCAAAAAAAGACCACGTCTTCTGGTGCTAAAACTATCTTTACACAAATGTCATTCACCTCCTCCTTGCGTCGTGTTTCCTCATTGATGAGGGTCGTGACCTCCCGATGAATTGGTGTGCGTCTTTATGATAGCACGCCACCCATTCCTGTCTTCGGCGGCATGCACCGCATCATGGACGCTAGTGTTGGTGGTGGAGCGAATTTGGTCGGACCAGCGTACTGGACTACGGCCTCTCGGTCTCTTTCCTTCCACCTTGCCAGTAACTAAAAGTTTCTTTAGGTTATCCCCTCCTGGCATTGTGTCCGAAGTACTGGAGTATCCGACGAAGGCATATGGTGGATAGCCTGTCATTTACACAAAACTAATAATTCAAGTAACCGATCCGACCGATAGATACACGCGCGTTGCTACGTGTTGTCCAAAGGGCTGACGGTAAAGTCTGGAGATAAGTAGCATGGCAATTTTGCCAACGTATTATTAGCCTTATTATACAAAAGGGAAATGTTGCCAGTCTCCTTGGGACGTCACTAGAGGACATTTTTTACTTATACTTATTTATATTTATTTACTAAATTACAAAGTAAAATAAATTACAAATTATTTGATATTAATAAAATACAATTAAATATGAAACTAATTTCTAAAACAAAAAATAAAGGATAATCAAAATAAAAACTTTGTTCGCGCCGATCGTCAATAATTAAAAGTAATTCGACCAATTTGGATGGTTAGTCGTTATTGTGATTTATCGGTGTATAAACAGACGTCCTAATTTGTTACCCCTACACCTTTGTCCTGTCTCTTTCTCTCCGCTTCCTTTCTACATTACCCATCCCGCTCACGCTGCGCTTGCGCACCTGAAAAGAAGAAATATATGACGGACCGCCGTGTGTGCCACGGCAGTCGTTGTCTCGTTGTTCTCGAGACGTCATAGAAGACGACGAAGGAATCGTTGCTATTATACTCGCATTCGAAAAACCCCGCAAAATTAGTGATATTTTCAAGTGCTGGTGCCGAGGACATCAGGTGAGTTCCTTTACCAGTTTCCTCTCTTGTTTGTTGATTGCACCAATTGTCACAGTATCGTCTGTGAATTCTAAGTTGGCGATTACCGCAACCCCGCTTTTTTATACAGTCCGCTAAACCCGCGCCATTAAACTTGCTCAAAATCTTTAACAATGGGCAAAGTACCAAGGATACTGGAAGTATTGCCAGGTTGAATGGCAAGAGCCTGTGACCCCCAAATACCTTAAAGACAGCTTCACTTTGCTTGGTTCGCATCATGACAGAATTCTTCGCTCTTCGTTTAATACTACTTTCGCTATCCCCTCTCACCACTCCGCTTTTATGTCCAAGTCGTTTGCAGTTGTGGCTGCAAGGCTTTGGAATGACCTACCGACGGAGGTTAAAGATGCTCCAAACAGAGCTATATTTAAAAGATTAGTTTACAGACACTTTTTGGGTTCATAATTTTCATAAAATTTTCATTGATTGATGCTTATTATTATCCTACATCATCGGTTATCATTAAGTACGTAGTACCTAATTTATGTTTATATAGTATATAAATAGTATAACTTATTTATGTAGTTTATATATGTATGTGTGTATGAATTCGTATGTAATTTTATTAATAAATATTTATTATAAGCAATAAATAATATTTTATAGACGTATATTTTTAATATATTTAATTTTAATTGTTATATTGCACCTACCTCACATAAATGTTCTCTTTGTCCCGAAGGTCTGACAGGCAGAGAATGTCAAGCGACATTATGTCACGCCTTTGTACATACTTTTAAGTAAAGTGCAATAAAGTATTTAATAAATAAATATGTGCAATAAAGTTTTAAATAAATAAATAAATATTTATTTTATTAAATTATTTTTTTACTATTTAACTAGGTTTAATTGTGGTGTTAAGAAATGTCCGATTAGGTTAGAAGTTGATGATGATGATGAAGAAATAAATGCTAAGAAAATCGGTTTTTATGAATCGTAAAAGTGATTTTATTAGTGCAATATTATTACACAGAATGTGTGAAAGTGTCGCTATGATATACGATCGTAGACTTATGTAACAATATACAAAATAGACCGGCTCCACTATATTATATTTTATTATTATTCAGCAGATGTTTAGATTTTTTTACAGTATCAGTGGAACCGGCTTCCACTTAACGTTCGAAAAGCACCATCACTTAAGTGTTCTAAAAATTTACTTCATCATTACAGCCCCTAGAACACAGCGTCCTAGACCTCCACTGCTGGAGATGGGCCTTCCAAAACATATATCTGGAGAATTTGGCCTACACTCGCCACGCTGGCCAGACGGGTTGGCGAGGATCTGATGTCAATCTTTAATGACAATTTATTAACGATTCCACAAGTTGGTATTAGTGGAACCGGGACCGACGGCTTAACGTGCTCTCCGACGCACGGGAACGGTGGTGGTGTAAGTCTATGACAAATGTACGTAAGAAAAGTATATTTCTCATTGGTACATGCCGAGGGGATTTGAACCGACCTTTGTAGGATTTAAGGAACGCGTTCTTACAACCGAGCCACCACCGCGCCGTTTATATAAAAATTTACTTACCTTACACATTTACAAAAAGCAAGACGAGTCGACATAACCTCTCTTAATTGGTATAATATTGTATGTATTTTATATATATTTATTATGTATTATATGTAGTTGTGTTATTATAAATTAGTGTATAAGTATTTTAGATTTAGTTACTAGTAATAGTTTAAGTTTTTTGCTATCCTCATTTTAAATTAGTGATTTAATGCACCCACAATCATTACTCACTGTCCCAAAGGTTAGCTGGTAGAAAATGTCATTAGAGATTAAGTTCGCCTCATCATCATCAGCCTGTGTCACTCCTGTGGCCTCCCCCAAAGCTCGCAACTGCACGCGGTCTTTTGCAACCCTCATCCAACCCCCACCAGCGACCCTCCTTAGGTCATCCGTCTATCTGGCGGGGAGTCGTCCCACTCTGAAATGAAATGAAATGAAATGAAATGAAATGAAATGAAATAATATTTATTTGTATGGAATATGGTAAATAGGTACATAGTTTTAGAATAGCTCACATACTCCGCCATTTCTGGCACACAAATTTATACTAACTTAATTAATTACTAATTTATACACTGAAAATAATTTATGTAATAAATAAAATGTCATGAATTTAAGAAATTTCGCATAAGATAATACTCGTATGCGAGATTATGGTCAGTTGATTAATACAATTTATTACAATTATTTATTACAATTTCTAAATTTGTATGAATAAAACTCGCTTAACGAATAAAAGCAACACTCTGTTAATAGCTTCTTGATTCTAGATTTAAACTGATTATTGGGTAATTGTTTGAGAACCTCTGGTAACTTGTTATAAATACGAATGCACATAACGTAAGAGTTATTATCGAAAACTCTGCTTTTTGGTGTCTTAGTATAGGCAATAGTGTTTGGATGTCGACTACTTTTAAAGATATCTTTTTGGTAAGTAAATAGGTCACTGTGTGTCCTAATAAATGTGACTACTTCGTATATATACATGCCTGTTATAGTCATAAGATTTAGGCTTTTAAATAGCGGTCTGCAAGAGTCAGTGGGGGCTGCACCGCATATAGCTCTTACACACTTCTTTTGGGCAATCAGTATTCTGTTAATTTTTGACGAGTTACCCCATAGTAATAATTAATTATTTATTATGTCATTTTTATATATTTCATTGATACTGTCACATTGTTTACAATTATTTTGTTTGTCCTGAATTATGTCCCAGGCAGCCTTACATTTATTTTTAGCATTGTCCATATATTTTTTATTTGTCACTCTTTGAGCTCCGTTTATGCAATTTTGTAATATTCGATAGTATTTTTTGTATAGGTTTTTATTTTCTACTGTCTTGGTCCTATAGAAATTATATCTAAGTTTGCGACTTTCTTTACAGGATTTACGCAATCCCGCTGTTACCCACTTAAGACCTTTTACTTTGTTGTCAATTCTAATTCTAATTTTTGGAAAACACAATTTATAGAGTAATGTTATTATGTCATGGTAGTAATTAAATGCGTCGTTCATATTTCGTGCATTGTACATATCAAAAAACTTAAAACTATGTAAATGATTACAAAAAATAGTTATGTATTCATGTCTATGGTCAAATCTTTCAACATACCAAACTTTCGTTATATGCACTTTTCCTTTCAGTTCAAACGAAAGAAATTGTGCTGTATTATGATCTGATAAGTTTAGGGGCTTTAAATAGCCTTTTGCATTTTTTATATTTGTTGCAATGTGATCAATGCAATTTTTTAATCTTGTTGGTTCTTTTATTTGTAATGTTAAATTGTAACTTTCGAGCAATTCTATAAATTTAATACTAACTGTGTTTTTTACCAGCGTATTTATATTGATGTCACCAGCTATAATTATATTGTAGTCCTTTGACCTTTGATTGAGTTTATGCAACAAAGTTTCAAGGGTTTGAAAGAATATATTGACTTTCGACGAAGGTGTTCTGTAGATAGCAATAATAATTGTTTTTTGGCCAACTAATTCTATACCACAACATTCAAAGATTGATTCTATCGCACAATCATGAACAAAAGGTAATGTCCTGTAATTTGTACCCCATTTAGCAAATATACAGGATCCACCACGATTCTGTTCTAATCTGCTATAGAACGATGCAAGATCATAGCCATATAGTCTAAGATCTCCCTCAAGACCATTTTTTATGTTTGTTTCTGTTAGGCAAATAAAATCTGGGACACACTTTTCTTTTATTAACTCCTCGATACAGACTTCTAGATGTCCTGCTTTTTTCCTGAACCCTTGAATATTTTGATGCACTAAGTTGTAAAAATTACTGTATGTGTTATTAGGAGTCTCGAAAAAAAATATTTTTTTTATTTTGTTTAGAAGGTTGGCTAAAGTAAAAGGGAATTGTACCTTTTATAGGTGGTTGTTTTAAAGCGAATTTATTGGACGCGGAGGCACTAGCCTTTTTAATTTTAGAAAAGTAGTAAGGTATAGTTCCTTTAACTTGTTTAGTCTTATTTAAGACGACTATTTTCCTATTCTCAGTTACAGGTCGTACCAATACCATAGTGTCCTTTTTATTTAAAACTTCAAATGTCAAAAAGTTTATACTATAGTCAGAGTCTTCAATAATAAAGCTAATTTGTTTACATGTGCCCTGCTTATTAATAGAATGTTGTCTAATATGCGAGTTATTTGTAGAAATATAATGACAGTTTTTAAAATGTACACAAATATTTTTAACAGATCTGTTAACCATCTCTTCATTTAAATGGTCACCCTTAGCAGGCCCTAGTATAATAATTTTATAATTTCTTAGATTGTAAAGTTTCGCAGTCAGTTCTATTATCATTTTTCGTGGATTAATGTCATGTTCCCCTACTGAGATAATGATCCAGTCATTATTGGAGATGTTAAACAAGCCAACGCTTTTTAATATTTCTCCTGTATCGGCATTTGGTTTAATTATAGACTTTATCTTATATTCTTCTATGTTTTTTGTATCATTTCTTATGCCACACAGTTTTTTGGCGATTCCTTTTGATTGTTCTCCACCAAAAATATATATACTTTTTCTAATATCCTTTTTATGTTGGCTGTGCATTTCCTTATTTATTCCGTTACTTGATAAAAAATTTTCTTTACCTTTTTGGACCTCTTGTGTTTCAATTTCCAGACCCAAATCTATAGCACTTAAATTAAGGGTCGATTGTCTAGCTAATGGTTGCGGTTTTCTTCTGTCTTTGTTTTCTTTCTTTTGTGTGTTCGTTTTTCGGATAGGTGTAGTACATATGGCTTTAAGTTGCTTCTTTTCAAAATTTTGTTTTTTTATTGTTTCATGTAAACTTCTATTTTCCATATTTAATTTTTCTATTTCTTTGTGTGCTATTTCTAACTCTTGTTTCACGTTAACCAACTCTTCTTTAAGGTCTTGAAGCTCATATTTATTTACACAGGTTGATAAGTCCATTAAGCTTCTACCCGGGTCGTGTGATGATTGTGTACTGTTAAGTTTTATAGATTCGTAAGAATGGGATCGTGGTTTATCTTTATCCCTCGTTGTGATGAAATCCATTTTTACTGGATTGCCTCTATAATATTATTGTTCTAACTTTTTTTTTTTTGTTTGTGTCTTATATCTGTGACACTCGTCACTATTTGTAAAAATAATAATAATAAAAAGTAAAAAAAAATCAAAAAAGATAAAGTAATTTAAAAATATTCGCGTGGGTTTGAACTCCCGTGTCAAAGATTCATCAGTGTATAGTGCATAACAACGACGCTACCCGTGCAATTGGTCAACCGTGCGAATTTGTGCTGTATATTATTCGACGTTTTGTTTGTGACACCTAATGAGTCATTCGGCTACCGTCTGAAATACCGATTTGCACTCACACAGATACACTTTTAATTTTTTTGACGCTTCCAACGTTTAGTTTGTTGACTGTTTTTAAGTTTTTATGCAATTAGCACGCACTTTTTCGTAATGTTTTTTGCACAATATATGATTTTTTATCTACGTTACATATATTATTAGTTTGTTTTACTGAAATATAACTTTAAATACTATTTAATAAATAAATTCTTAGAGACGTTTAACACGCGACCTTCTTGTTTACGCGCGCACGCACACTCTGTGTAGTCCCGTACGTGGTCTCCACTCCAGAACCCGTTTGCCCCATCGGTCGTCGGTTCTGCGGCAGATGTGTCCGGCCCATTGCCAAGTTCACCTATGTACATATAAATGTGTTTTTGTTTATTGTGCAATAAATAATTTATCTATCTATCTATATTTTACTATTCACAACTTCGAATGAAGGTTTTTCTTTGTGTGTATGTTTGTCTAGCCTTCATGGCTATATTACTTACTTATTTATTTATATAGTATACACAGCCTCCTCCTCCTCCTTAGTCGGTACCCCACTGATGGGGATCATGACTCCGTCGCAGACGCAGCTCATCCACCAGCCGTCTCCAACGGTTTCGGTCCTCGGCGTAGTGGATGGCCTGGTGTACAGGGATGTTCAGGTGGTCAGTCACCTGACTGGACCATCGCTTGGGGCTTCTCCCTCTTGTTCTTTTACCGTCTACCTTGCCCGTGATTAGAAGTTTTTCTAGATTATCGTCTTCTCTTCTTGCAATGTGGCCAAAGTATTGCAGAATGCGGGCAAAGCAGACGGTAGAGAGTCTTTGCTCCCTGGTCAGCTTAAGCTCTTCGAGCACAGAGATGTTAGTACGTCGTGCGGTCCAAGGAATTCTGAGCAAACGACAATAGTATACACAGCAGTACATATATTATCACACACATAACATAGTATAATTATAACTTATCTAATATATGTACCAATTAGGTGTCACAGCATTCACTAATATAAAAAGAAGAAGAAATTAGAAACTTATTACTGTTAAAACAAAAATAAATAACAAAAACTAACAAATTTGACTAATATGTATATTCTAAGGAATTATTACAAACAAAACCTAAGATTAAATTAACTATATTACAACAGTTTTTCTTTTATACATACCATTGCAACTACCTCCGTGGTCTAGCGGTTAAGTCCGTAGATTTAGACTCGGAGGTACCGGGTTTGATTCCTGGTCGGGACACAAAAATATTTATTAATGTAAATAAATACATTTAATTAATATTTAATTTAATTGTAATATTTCTCGAGTTTGGTACGCTGGAGACATCGACAAGCTTGCCACTTGTCATGCCTATAGTAAAGTTGGCTAAATGTCAATCCGCTTTTTTATAAGCGTGGTTTCTGACCACCAAAACAGTTTTATTACTTTACATATTTATGTATGTCAGCCATAAGATTACTGCTATAAAACTAATAAGTTCGTGGCTGTAAAGAGGCCGTGTTATTACCGATTACATTCTGCTGTATCCAATTTATATATACAAAGGAAATAAACTATTTGATTTTGATACCGACCACAATGTATTAACAATTCCCTTCTATCTGCTCCCTCACATCACACTGCATTTGTATCTATCTCTTTCGTAGTAGTTGCTACTAATTTATGGAACGATCTTCCTGTCATCATACGGCAAGCAACTACCAGGTCATCTTTTAAAAAACTGGTGTATTCACACTTCTTAAATAGCTCCTGACAGCGTTAGTAAGTAGTTTATATGTAATAATGTGTATTATTAGTATTTAGTATTGTTAAGGAGTTTGGGAACGGCTTTCTTGTGCCAGAACAAAATAAAACAAACCCATCTGTGGTCAGGCCATTTATTACATAAACCATCTACTACTACTCTACTCTAGCTTAAATTAGGACATGCACAAACATAAACCTGTCTTTTCTGTCATCTGGGAGATCACGGGTGCAGCTCCTGCCGCAGGCATGCCCTACTCCAGGTGGGCTCAAACTGGCCTGCCGGAACCCCACCAACACCAGTCCACAAAACTTCACTGTCCACCACCGCAATTGCCGAACTGGGCCTAGCCACAGCTCCAGCCAAATGCCCTGGTAATGGACGCTCCTCACCAAGGCTCAACAACAATATACCGCTACGTTTCTCCACAAATTAACGTAGCGCGAGCATAATCAATCCAAATAAAAAAAATCAACAAAATCAGCCGGTCCGTCCCACGCTGCCAAACGTCAAAAGGTGCCTTTTTTTTTATTCGGCCGAGGCCAAAGCGACAAGTCGTACAGCCAAGCGGCAGAAACCAAAATAAAAACAAAATCTAAACATAAAACTAAATCTAATTCTTAACATACCCCCGCCCCGGGCAGACAACTCTTCTGACCGTATTTAAACAAATAAATTAACAATATCTAAAATTCACTAATCTACCGGAAGACGTGACAAAGAAGCTACTGCCCTCTTCAAAGTGGAGCCCCGGACAGTAACCTCAGCAAAACGTGGAACACCATCTTTTCCAGGAAACAAATTCAAAATACGTCCACGACGCCACTGTAAGGTGGGCAGATTAGGATCCTTGATCAAAACCAAGTCCCCAACTCTTGGAGGATCTGTTCGATCGGTCCACTTAATGCGCTGCTGCAAAAGATGCAAATATTCTAAAGACCAACGGCTCCAAAAATTTTGTGTCATTTGCTGCAAAAGTTCAAACCGCGACAGTCGATTAACTCGTTGATCCTGAAAAGAATATTCCGGGAGCGCAGTAAGCGGCTGACCAATCAGGAAATGACCAGGAGTCAGTACCTCCAGATCATTGGCATCTGATGACAAAGGGCACAATGGCCTGGAGTTCAAAACGGCCTCTATCTTACAAAAAACAGTCGCCAGTTCTTCAAATGTTAGATGCGTCTCTCCAATCACCCGCTTTAAATGTGTTTTGGCAGACTTGACAGCTGCCTCAAAAATGCCACCCCAATGTGGGCAGTTAGGTGGGTCAAATAACCAATTCACCCCTCTACGGGAAAGGTTATTGCCTATATCGTCCTCATGCGATACTAGGAAATCATGGAGTTCCTTCAAGTGACGATTAGCTCCCTGAAAGTTAGTGCCGCAATCCGACCTAACTAGAGTGGGTAATCCCCGACGGGACACAAATCTGCCCATTGCAGCCAAAAACGCTTCTGTAGACAGTGACGATACCAATTCCAAGTGTACGGCCTTTGTGCTCAAACAAACGAACACACAAAGCCAAGCCTTAACAATCTTTGCTTGTCTTAGAGTACTGGTTTTCACAAAAAACGGGCCAGCAAAATCCGTTCCACAACCAAGGAATGGTCTGGCCTGAGAAACGCGATCCGACGGCAGATCCCCCATTTGGGGTTGCTTTGTCCGGTAGCATGGCATACAGCGAAATATTATACTACGCACTACACGACGTGCAGACAAAATCCAAAATTCGCGCTGGAGCACCGCCAAGAGTGCACTGCATCCAGCATGACAATTTTGAAGGTGTCTGTCACGAACCAAAATCGTAACAAAATGGCCGTGATTTGGCAACAATAAAGGATGACGGACACCAAATGGAAGATTTGAATTGCTAAGCCTGCCGCCAACTCTCAAGAGACCATCCCTGTCAACAAAAGGATTAAGTTTTCCCAAAACACCCTTGACCCTGGGTAGATTCGACCCTAAAGTAACAAATGTGGACCGAAACTCATCCTGCTGAACCACCTTAACCCAAAACATGAATGAATCATGTCGTTCTTGTGGCAACAAGACAGCTGATCGATTTCTACTACTAGAATTCTTGCAGTTACTAACAAACCGCCTAATCCAAGCAGTGACTGCAATCAACTTACTTAAAGAGCTATACCTATTTAACAAATCCTTATCAATAGTGGAGTCAGACTCGACAGCTAAACAACTCAAACCCGGCAAATTGTCCGATTTAGCAACATGAGTCTTAGTAGGCCAGTCGGAATCACGATTGGTAAGCCACTGCGGTCCCCACCACAAATTGTGGGAAGTAAGCTTAGAGGCTTCACAACCCCTAGAGGCACAGTCGGCAGGATTCATCTCTCCTGATACATGCCGCCAAATTATAGGAACTTCAGCGTTTTGTATTTGAGAGACCCTATTTGCCACAAATACTTCCAAATTGTGGGCAGAACTACGCAACCAAGCCAAAACTATTTCACTGTCTGACCAACCAAAAACCGTATCAATATCAATGGACCGCGCCAGTACAGACGAAACATTGACTAACAGACGAGCAAGAAGATTAGCACCACAAAGTTCCATCTTTGGAATGGTGAGCTTCGAGCGAAGTGGTGCAACCTTGCTCTTAGCCATTACTATACTAACGGTGGCTACACCACCACTATCAACAGCACGCAAGTATATAACTGCGGCGTAACCAAGCTCCGAAGCGTCGGAAAACCCATGCAAGGTTACACGCACCGGTCCCTTGGGCAAGAATCCCCGCGGCAAAGAGACTTCACTAATGTGAGGCAAGCCCTGACAAAAATGTAACCAATCGTGCAGCAAATCTCCGGTCAAAGGTTCGTCCCAAGTGACAGAAGCAATCCAAAGACGCTGAAGAAAGCACTTGGCTATAAAAACTATGGGGCTAATCCACCCATTAGGATCAAAGATGCGTGCCACCGTCGAAAGGACGGACCGCTTGGTCCAAACCTGACGGTGCTCTAGGTCTACCCTATAGGTAAACATGTCACGAACCGGACTGAACTGAACCCCCAATACAGATACAAGGTTAGGGTTGTCAGCATTCTCAAACAAATGTGGATCTTGCTGATGATCGTCAGCAAGGCCTGCCAATACGGTGGGAGAGTTGGACAACCATTTCCTTAACTCATAACCGCCAGCTTTCATCAAATCTACAAGCTCATCTCTTAGCTCCAAAGCTGCCTTTTCACTGGGAGCACCAGTCAGAATATCATCTACATAGACGTCGTTCTCCAGGATAGCTGCAGCTCGAGGGTACCTCAACTTTTCCCTGGAAGCCAATTCCAGCAGTGTCCGAATGGCGATGAACGGACTGGACTTCAAGCCATAGGTATTGGTGTTTAGCTCATACACCGACAACGGATCTGATGGTGACTCTCTCCACAATATGAGTTGAAACCTACGATCATCAGGATGAATCAAGGTCTGACGAAACATCATTCTGATATCACTAACCAGAACCACCTGATGACGCCTAAAATTTGTCAAGATCTCACCAATGTCACGATGCAACTTAGGACCAGAGTGTAGACAATGATTAAGCGAAACGCCTGACGAAGTAAAGCATGAACCATCGAATACCACTCGAATCTTATCCCCATTAGGCTTAAAGATGCCATGGTGAGGAATGAAATAGTGTTCATCAGTGCCGAAATCAAAATGAGAAGGTGACATGTGTCCCAAGTCAGTATATTCCCGCATGAACTCAATATATTTACTTCGAAGAGCTGGGTCTCTATGCATTCTACGCTCCATAGCGAGAAAGCGCTTCTCTGCGATATCCCTTGAACGCCCCAATGGCGGGCGAGTGGGAAGAAAAGGCAAGCGTGTCACAAACCGACCAGACCGCAAACGAGAAGTATTCCGTTGATAGAAAGATTCGCAATCTTCATGTTCTGGAATGACGCGTGGCGCAGATGGGGGCTCCTCAACTTCCCAAAACCGTTGAACAGCATCTACCAGGGATACCCCCACACAAAAAGGGTCATGGGCTGGGGGTGAGTTTACAACGGGTCCAAACACAATATGGCCAAGGACAGTCTCTAAAGCGACCAAGCCACTCTGCTGGAGAACACGTTTGTTCCCAACTAATAGTGATCCCAGGACATCCACTCCAATCAACATATCCACTGGTCCAGGAATATGAAACTTAGGATCGGCTAAGTTTAACCCCTGCACCAGATTACAAACAGCAGGTGACAACCTTATCTGAGGATGCCTACCTAAAACATTATTCATCACAATAGCCGTAGTAACTACCTTAGAAGAGGAAGACGTATGAGGAGAAAATGTAAAGGTAATTACACCCTCCAAGTTACTTATTTCTACACCCCCAACCCCCTTAATTGGGGTCGGATGGGCTTTCAAAGAAAGGCCCAACTTATCCACCACTAACAAAGACAAGATACAGCCTTGGGCCCCTGAATCCACAATAGCCCGCACAATCATATGACTTCCAGAGGGACCATATATTCGAACAAGTGCTGTAGGCAACACAACTGTCTCTGCGCAAGGTAGAAGGGTAGGTGGGTAAGTGGGCGCCTTATCCTATAACGAATTAAACTGGTTATTGTTACCAGACTGGTTAGTAGTGCCAGACTGGTTCCTGGTACCAGACTGGTAAGAAGTACTAGGTCCAGAAATTTCCCAAGAGTCATGGGGCCACTCTAAATCCAATCCCGAAGCCACTCCAGCATAGTGTTGGGCAGGAGAAGTACTAGGTATCTGGTTTCTAGAACTAACATTGGGAGGGACACCCCCGCCCGTGCCAGAGTTATTTCTCTCCCTTCCCAAAACCATACACAACATTGGATGGTGGTTCCCATTGCACTTATAGCATGGTTGAGATGATGGGCACCTTCTAAACAAATGGGGGCCCAAGCAACCATAACACATCTTTTCAACATTGGCCCATCGCCGGCGGTCCTCCACCCCATTTCTCAAAAAAGGCTGACAGTGACTGATGTCATGGCCTGCACCCTTGCAATAGGTGCATGCACTTAAGTCCGTCAGAAGAACATTCCGATGTGTGTGGTCTATCCGCTTAGTCTGACCCCTTGAAGGATTACCAAAACCGATGGATGATACGCTAGCCCCTGAATTATCTAATAAGCGACATTCATCCTCGAGAAACTTTACTAAATCACCGAAACGGGGTAAGTATGTCGATGAATTTCCTCCAAATCGGTGCTCAAAACGCACCCTCATCTCTGTTGGCAATTTCCCAAGTACAATATGCAACAGGATGAACGACCACTCCTTTACTGGCAAATTTAACTGATCTAATGCATTGACTGCCACAATCAATGGATTTAAAATCTGACCTCTGAGTGCAGACACCCTACTAATGGTGGGCAAGGACAAAATTTGTTCGACATGGGTATCTGCTAATCTACGCACATTTTGATACCTTCCATTCAATATCTCACGGGCCGAGTGATAGTTGTTGTCTTCGACATTTAGGTGCTGGGTGAGATCTTTTGCTTCACCGCTTAGCGAGCCCAACAGATAAGCCAACTTTTCGGCATTGGACAAGTCCCTGCGTCGATCCACCAAAGAGTCAAACAAATTAATAAACTTGACCCACTTACTTATGTTGCCATCAAAACCAGGCAAATTTAAGGTTGGCAATCGGGAAACAACCGCTTGGTTCACATGAGAAGATTCTACTTTATGTGATAAGGGCATCAACAATTCAGGCTGGGCCTGCTTAATAGCAATCCTAATTGTATCTGCTAAATCCATGCCGTGATCCAGGTCCCTACCCAACTCTGTGACTAACTCTGCATTATCTGGATCCTCACAATCAATAGCCCCTATGACCTGTAGGTAAGATGCCTCCAGCTTGTTAACATAATGGTCAACTTTGTCAGCCCTTATTAACATATGTTCAATTTTATCACCACGTTGACAGATGTCAACAGTCACTGCTAGCCAGCGCAACGCTGTGCTCATTACAGCCTTAGTGGCAGCAATAGACATTTTATTAAAATAAATTAGACTAAATTTACAATAAAAATAAACAAATCAAAGCTTATGCATAGAAACAAACTTAAACTTATTAATTTAAACAAAAAAAACAAAGATAGTAAATAAAACTTAAAGTAACAACTATTTACTAAAAATAACTATAGAAAATTACAACTACAACTAAGGCAAACTAAATCTAATAAATACAACAAAATATAACTTATTTTACAACTTCAACTATGGTAAATATATATAATAAACTAAATATTATGCATGCAAAAATAAAACAATGCTACATACTAAAAACAAACTGCAGTAACTATGTACAATGCAAAAAATATGTAATAATAACAAAAATACAAACTTACAAACAAACTTAATATTACTTTATACAAAGCAATTTAATAAAATTGCATAATTATTTACAAAATATGCTACATTCCTTAATTAATTAAAATTAAAAAAACATGCAAATTAAGGCCAAAATGAAATATTAACAACTACTAAGTACTATTTATAATTACAATGCATTAACTACACTTACAAAACTAGCAAATCAAACTCAAATTAAACAAAATTAGCACAAATTGCTTTAGACAACAAAATGTTTATGCAATAAATGTCAAACCACGTTCTGCTACCAAATGTTAAGGAGTTTGGGAACGGCTTTCTTGTGCCAGAACAAAATAAAACAAACCCATCTGTGGTCAGGCCATTTATTACATAAACCATCTACTACTACTCTACTCTAGCTTAAATTAGGACATGCACAAACATAAACCTGTCTTTTCTGTCATCTGGGAGATCACGGGTGCAGCTCCTGCCGCAGGCATGCCCTACTCCAGGTGGGCTCAAACTGGCCTGCCGGAACCCCACCAACACCAGTCCACAAAACTTCACTGTCCACCACCGCAATTGCCGAACTGGGCCTAGCCACAGCTCCAGCCAAATGCCCTGGTAATGGACGCTCCTCACCAAGGCTCAACAACAATATACCGCTACGTTTCTCCACAAATTAACGTAGCGCGAGCATAATCAATCCAAATAAAAAAAATCAACAAAATCAGCCGGTCCGTCCCACGCTGCCAAACGTCAAAAGGTGCCTTTTTTTTTATTCGGCCGAGGCCAAAGCGACAAGTCGTACAGCCAAGCGGCAGAAACCAAAATAAAAACAAAATCTAAACATAAAACTAAATCTAATTCTTAACAAGTATATTGATATTATGATATATATGAAGATATATGACTTAAGTATATATTAATCCTTTTAAATTAACTTTTATAATTCTAGTATTATTATTATTTCTATGATTGCACCTATAATTGTTCAAATTTGTCCCTAAGGTTTGGCTGTCAGAGAATGTCTTCGGGCATTAAGTCCGCCTATGTACTTTGTGCAATAAAGTTTTGTAAATAAATAACACACGGGCTAAGCCGGGTCAACCAGCTATATATAATGTGTCAATGTACGAGGTATTTTATCGTAGGGCAAATATTTGGGCGAATTCTCGTGGAAGAGTGGCTGATGTTTACTTTGAAACCTAATTAGGATTTTATTGTCCACGCTTTAATGTATGAACGGCACCAGTTTTGAGCGCTGGGATATATTTAAACGTTGCGAAAAGCGATTTTTTGTTTATACTAGCGCGTGGTTCATGAATCAGTGTTGTTCATGAAGCAACTGAAATCAGTTTGTCATAGACTTGCAGTACCACCATTCCTGTGCCTCAGAGAGCACGTTAAGCCGTCGGTCCCGGTTCCACTAATTCATCGAACCGACCTTTTTAGTTATTTTTTTTAGTAAATAATATAAAAGAATTACAATATTAAATAAACTATATTAAAACAAAATCTAAATTTAACCAAAAAAATATAATAATAATAATACATAGAAAATAAAAATACATACTTACAAAAAACATTGCTCCTCCAAATCCCTATCTTGTGGCATGGTGCCCAATACACTAGCAGCATTTTCCCTTTGAATGATGATACTTAATTTTTGGGAGAAAAAACTGCCAGCCCTATTGTCGCCAGAGACGTCAATGAGCCTTGGAACAATTTCTTTATAAAAGGCTTTAAGTTCCGAATTTTAGTAAAAAAAAAAACTTTATTCCAAGTCAAAGAGTTCAAGTTTACATTATATAAGTAAGTAGGTATAAAACAAATATTTAACGCAGATCATAGTTTACGTCACGTAAACTATCCACCAGTATTTGTAAAACCCTGCAACCCGAACGAAGAGTACCTGTGTTCCGGGAAGCAGTATTCATTGAGTGCGGAATGAGTATGATTCGATATGTATTTATACACCTAAGAAACTATGATGGAAGAAATAGATATTGAATGAACTTTAAGCAATAACAATAATATTTTTATTTTTTACATTGAATAAAAGCTTCAGCAAAGAAGCCGACAGACGCATTCAGCTAGGATTCGGGAAGCTTCGCCACATCTTCCTATCAAACATACCCTAGTGTTTGAAGACGAGAGTTATCAACCAGTGCGTTCTTCCAGTGCTGTCGTTCGGAGCAGAAACGTGGACACTACTACATTGGGTCCACAAATTTGAGGTCGCTCAGCGGGCTATGCAGAGAGCTATGCTCGGTATTTCTCTGATGGATAAAGTCCGAAACGAGGAAATCCGTCGGAGAACCAAAGTTACCGATATAGCCTTCAAAATTAGTAAGCTGAAGTGGCAATGGGCTGGACATGTCTGTTACGATGGAGTAGACGAGTTCTAGAGTGAAGACCGCGTACGGGAAGACGCAGAGTAAGTCGATCCCCCGCTAGATGGACGGATGACCTGAGAAAGGTCGCTGGTGGGGGTTGGATAAGGGTGGCAGGAGATCGTGTGAAGTGGCGAGCCTTGGGGGAGGCCTATAGGCTGATGATGATGATTAAATAGATAAAATATAGTATTTATATAAATAAAATAAGATACATATAAGTAAGATAAATATTTATTAAAAATAAATTAGATAGTAAATTGTTAGGAATGAAATTAATACTCATTGCTTCTCAGCGACCATGCTAGCTGCATGCCTGAATCCACCTTGCTTATATTACTATGCCAGACTGCGATGTTCTTATTGTTATATGCATGTGTGTGATCAGGGATACAGTCATTGTTAAGCTGACCAAACATGCCTTGTGTTTACGTTTCTAGACCGCAGCCGTCATAATTATTAAGAGAGCAAATCTCACAACAAATATGTATGTCCTTCCACGACAAATCTCTTCGCTCCTCTCACAACTCGCTTCTTTCTCCTCCTCACACCATACTGGATTTGCTTCCAGTTCCTTCGTAGTCGCTGCAACAAACCTATGGAACAACCTCCCGACCAACATAAAAGCTGGTATTGGTCGTCTTTTAAAAAACTAGTATATTCGCATTTTATAGATAGCTCCAAACCACGGTAGTTAGTTTTATATATGTATGTTTATGTATAATATTGTGTAAATATTTGCATTTATTATTGTGTATTGATATTATAATATATATAAAGGTATACAAGTAGTTAAGTATATAATATTTTTAAATTATCCTATAATTATATTATTGTTACTTTCACTTCATTGCACTTATATTTGGGCATTAAGTCTGCCTTTCTACAATAAAGTCTTTAAATAAATTAATAAATATATTTCAATGTAGTAAACATTAATGTATCTGTGTGCTGTCGGTGTAAGTGGAAATTTAGTATTTACGAATGTGTACTCTAAATAATAAACCAGATTGCAACATTACGTTGTTTGTCTCATTTCCTACACGTTGCCCAAGACACCTTTGCGTGCTACCTCTTCTAGGTACGATCTTGTGAGCCTGCTCGATCGAGCGTGTATTCACCACCTTGAATCCCTGCCCGACCTCTGTTAGGATCCCTCATGTTGGTCAAGACACCTTGCCGCCTGCCTCCTCTAGGCACAGTCGCGTGAGCCTGCGCGCCTGGACGTGAATACCATCTTGCCCATTCCCTCGCTGCCTTAGGGTATTACACCGGCAGTGAGACTTCTATCTTTACAATATTATTTTATTTATTTATTTATTTAAAAATATAATTGCACTATGTACAAAGGCGGACTTAATGCCGCTAGGCATTCTCTGACAGCCAAACCTTTAGGACATTAGGACAGTTTTCATGGTAAGTAGGTGCAATAATAGATATAAAATAACAATTTATAAAACAAATACATAAAAATAATACTTACAATTACATATACAAGTACGTATATATATATATATGATATATACAATAATACATATAAAATAAAACTACTCATGTGATGGAGGAAGCGGGACAAAAGTAGACGTCGCGTCGTCGCTCGTTGTGAAAGTGTGAATGAAGAGATTGGCAATACAATAGAAGTAAAAAAAAAGTTTAAGTTAAAGATAATATTTGTACACCAGATTCTTAAATATAGCACGACTAGAAGCTTGTCTAATATCCTGAGGTAATTCATTCCAGAGATTTGCGGCGACGACAGCAAACGATTTAGAGACGAAAGAGGTGTGATGAGGGGGAATGGAAAGAGTGGAGTTGGAAGAGGAACGAAGGGTTCTTACGTGATGTGAGCTCAAAAAACTAAATAAATCTTTAAGATAGTTAGGTGTATCGGGTTCGTTGAGAATACTGTATAACAAGCACAGAACCCTACGATTCCGTCGTTTACGAATAGGCAGCCATTTAAGTTGATTCCGTGAAGAAGAAATATGATCATATTTCCGCAATCCAAAGATGAGTTTATATATTCGTTCAGAGCTTGGACTTAGGTGTTAGTCCTCCCTGCATTTAGTGCCCACGCTCTGACAGTCATGAAGATACTATTTTTCAATATGTTCATCCCTTACCTATGTTTGAAATTAATTAATATGTCAAATACAGACGGCAAAGTTCCTGATAGGTAGGTATTATATACAGGGTGGAAACTTGAGATGGGGTTGAAAGGGCCTAAACCGTTATCATTTCAAAAACACAGAACCCACTAGAGAACACAGAATCCTGAGCTCGGGACACATATTCAGTCAAAATTAAAATATGTTTATTAACGTATGTTGAAAGGATGAGCGAAGAAAGATTGACGAACCAATAAACAAATTATTAAATAATTAAGCCGTCGGTCCCGGTTCCTCTATAACCAACTTGTGGAATCGTTAGAATTGACATCAGATCCTCGCCAACTCGTCTGGCCAGCGTGGCGAATGTTCGTATGTTCTGGTAGGTGGAAGTCTAGTAGTAGTAGACTGGGCAATTTAACACCATCAGTCCGCCTACCACCTTCATTTATTTATTGTTCTTGTTGAATGTTTGTGCCATTTGCAATAATGTCAAATGCCAATTTTCACTTTCAAGAAGAACTAATATTGTAAGCTTGCCATGGTGATTAACTTACATAATAATATACTTACTAACTTTATGAACGATGAAGGAAACGGGTTCTGGGGTGGAGACCAAGTACTTGGAAATGTGACAACCCCTGCCAGATGGACAGATGATCTGAGGAAGGTCGCTGATGGATGGCAGGAGATCGTGTAAAATGGTGAGCTTTGGGGGAGGCTTATATCCAGCAGTGGAGAGACACAGGCTGATGATAATGATGATGATGTCAGTAAATGTCTAGCGGCATTAAGTCTGCCTTTGTACATAGTGCAATAAAGTTTTAAAATTAAATTGGCCACGTGGCGAGTAAAGCCAAATTTACCAGAAAATTATGGAAGGCCCATTCTATAGTGGAGGTCTAGGAATCTGTGATAAACGAACTGACATATAGCTACAGGGATAAAATTACCAAGTGTGTTCTAAAGATTTTAGTTTGATGCAAAAATAGAGCTATATAGAAGTTGCTATGTTGATATTCCTGACGAAGCGAGCCTTATTCATCTACTCTGCCATACCTAGCTTTTTAGTATAATTGTCTACCCTATAATTAAAATATATATATATATATTACTACGTGAGCACAGGAACAGGTTGGAAAACAGCGTCGTGCAGGTGTAAGTACTTGTACTGCTGCACGACAACAGCTGACACCTGATTTCTTTTGTCACATATATATCACATTTATATATATATATTTTTTATTTTTTATACTAGCACGACATGTGACCTTAGGCCCACCTGATGGTAAGTGGCGCGCCAGGTCAGTCCCTAACACTATGCCGGCTTGACTAGATGCTTTTTTACACTTCGCTTGAAGGACTCCAAGTTATAGGAAAGTGGAAATACAGAGGCTGGAAGAGCATTCCACATCTTTATCGTACGACAGATGTATGAGTCCCCAAATTTATACGTACGCGTAGGGATAGTGACTACGGTATGTGGGTGCATATTCTAACCTGTGCGTGTGGTTCGGTTGCGGAATGGAGAGGAAGGCATTAGGTTATAGAGTTTTTCGGAGCACTCACCATAGTATATCCGGTAGAACACGCTCAGAGAAGCCACATCTCGGCGAAGCTGCAGGGATTCGAGGATTCCAGATATAGTGGCATTGTCCACAATTCGAACAGCTCGCCTCTGTAGGACAGAGCGAAGTGTGAAAAAGCATCTAGTCAAGCCGGCATAGTGTTAGGGACTGATGGCAGTTATGAGTGTCTGACTTCAGTTGCTAACATTCATGGACCTTGCGCGCCACTTACCATCAGGTGGGCACAAGGTCACATGTCGTGCTAGTAGAAAAAAAAAAATATCTTGGTTATTTCGGTCGGTAAGTCATAAAAAGAAAGTTGCCACTTACAATAAAAAAACATGTTTTTTTTTAAATTCCTCTGCAAAGTTAGAAGCTTTGCTAGTAGAATCTTGCTTTATCTTATTTACACACATCTAGATCTAAACAGCACTAACTCAAAAAAAAACTTTTTTGGAAAAGGCGAAAGTGTTTACGTGTGCTGCAGATGTTTTCTTGATGCTTTTATTTTATCTCCAATTTGTTTTGCGGCACTTAAAATAATTTTAAATCTCTTTTATTGGTCGGTAAGTAGTGAGATAAGAAAATCGATGATGTCAATCACACAAAAAAAAAGAATTTTGAGTTAACTCAGTTTAGATCTAGGTTGACCGTAGTGATATTGACCGCCTCCGTAGTTCGTGGGTTCGATTCCCACCAGGGGCAAGTTGTACATTGTATAATTTGTCTCGGTCTGGGTGTTTATATGTATAATATGTATATATTAACAAAAAAAAAGTATATATATTTATCAACCATCTAGTTTTCGTAACACAAGCCTCGTAGCTTACCACGGAAACTAGATGGCGCTGTGTGACCTGTCTGGAAATATTTATTTATACGGCCCCCTGGGTTCGTGAGCCACACGGGCGCTGTTATACTAGTAACGGCGCCCAGCACTAAACGTGCATGAATTACCGGCGGGGTGGTTACCCGCTGAGATCCTGCCGGGGAAAACGGGGGCTGTCCCCATCCCCAACCCACGCCCATTACGCATCCAGGCCTGGACGACCCCACTGTCTGTCTGTCTGTTATTTATACTCGTACTTAGGATGAAGGTACATAAATAAAAAACAATATTATCTTCAAGAACTCTTTGTGTTATGTATTTTTTGATACATTTAGGTACCTATAGTCAATTCGTTGTAAGAAGCATACTGTGACAGCTAGCTATTATAAAAAGGGCTCTAGCAACCGTCTAAGTTCCAGCTCTTCTAGAGCCTGCTTGAGTTATCCGAGATGATGGCAAGAGCCCCGATGGTATGATATGCTCTGGTGTGGGACGCCACGTGCGTCGACACCTTCGCCGCCTCGCATCTCAGGGGGACAGCGCATAAAGCCGCGGCGGAAAATGCGGAATCCTGCAAGCGGCGCAAGTATGTAAGTATATTAAAAGATTGCTGTCAAAACTGTCGGCCCATGGAGTCCAAGCGCAAAAACTCCGGCGACAAGAGGGCTGGCACTTTCTTCTCCCAAAGAAGCATTGCAATTCAGCAGGGAAATGCAGCCAGCGTTCTTGTCACCATTCCACGCGGACGGGACTTATATCTGTAGTATTAATATTAATTGTATTTTTGTAAATATCTTTTTCAAATAAATGAATGTATATTTTATTATTGTTATTACTTAGGTAATGAGTCACTGAACGCTTCAAACAATGAATGGTAACTATTTTTTTTACACAATACATACATAAAAAACAATCACAAATATAACAAAATAAGCAGTTACTATATGGGTAATTTTAATTTTGAGTGCAGAACTTCACACGATGTTTTGCAACCGTCGTCGTCCAACCCCCCCAGCAACTTTTCTTAGGTCATCCATCTATCTAACTGGGGATCGTTCCGTATGTAGTATCCACTTTAAAAAATAAGATATCATGTATAAAAACTATTATATTGTTATTAATCAATAAACACTGAAACAATTAATAGATTTCTACTGCAGATTTTTTAATACAAGGTGGGGCACGGGAATATCCCACATTAAGAGGTTATGTCAATTTTTTCTGGCAAATGCTTTGTAATAATTACCAATAACGGCAAAAGGGTCAGAGTTGATATTTAGGCAATAGTTGAAGAGGTAGATTTATTAGAACCGGGACCACAGTACAGTCATATTCGACGCTCAGGTGGACAAGAATTAGCTGTATCTAATCGACATCTTGCTCCGACAGGTGATGTAGATCAGGAACACTATGATTCTCAAGATCAAGAATTACCAGCCCAATCACCTGATCTAGGAGATTCGGAAGCTCTTGAGCTACCTTCACCTCTAATAGAAACGACAGAATCAGATCCTGTTTTGGAACCTGTGCCATTTGAATCTCCTACACCTATGCCTCGAAGATCTGGACGAATAAGGACTGCCCCACGCTACCTCGAAGATTATGATCAATCTTAGCGGGGAAGAATGTCATAATATTCAATACTAAATGTCATCAATGTCTCGTGTTATTCATTGTACAATTTTAAGTTTAATAAAACCTATATAGTTTAGGATTAAATCTAAATTATTAAGATGTTAGAAACGCAATTAGTAAATGATTTATTTCCCAAAGTAGGCTCTTCAAAAACACGAATATTATGATATCTCCGAAAATAAACTGAAATTGAACAAAATTTTAATACAGTTTAATAGACAATCTTGTTTTTTAAATTAATTGTAGTTTTTTTTTTCATTTATTAATGAACATTTACAAAATAAGCAATTATTTGATTTGGCGCTTACGACATTTCTGTTAGTAAAAGGTTAGCGGCGGACACTGTATCTTTGTCTCATTCTTACACGCGCAGAAGTGATTAGCCTTGCTTTTTTTTATTTTTCGAACTCAGTCCGCCACAGACACTCGTGAGCAGTGCATGTGTCGGTCTGTATCTCGTTTTTATTTCGGAATTAAAGCGGGCGTGCGAAATTGTTTTTACTTTTAATAAGTGTTATGTAGTTAGCATAGTTTTATTGTTTATATTAAATTTAAGTTAGTGTTGTTGTTTTTTTATATTGGATGTTTTAATTTAACCTAAGTGGACAATGGTGAATAAATCTTGTTATAAAAAGATGACGCGTTTTATTTTAGCAGCGCGGGGTGCGCCCCCCTGACCAAGCTAAATCCCGCCCATTTCACAATAAATATTTATTTAATCCTCCTCTTAATAAAGAAAACTATATAATATATAGAAAAAAAAAGTCAAAATGGTTATGTAATGTTCGTTGTTTAACCCGGCCTTCGTCATTAGGTGATTACGTACACAAACAGTCGCTACTGGGTAAAAAATACCACATTGTTCATAGCTTCCTATTTAAATACATGGATATTTGGTGAGTGGGGAATCTGTGTCAAGGTATTTGCCTTCTTACAGAGGTTGCGTTCGCTTTCCGCTTAAAGTAGAGCCGCGATTACGACTCCGTGATGACGATAGCGTAGCATTGTCTGGCGTCAGGCGGACAGGCGTGCAGAGGGGCCAGGTTTCTCACGAGTGGGAAATCTGTCGCCACTGCGGGCGCGAACATGCCAGGCGCCAGACGAATAGGTAGAGTCGAAGGACACTAAACCGAGCACGCAAGAATATTTTCTGCCCGTGCCCCCACCCTTTATTAAAAGTTTTACAAATAATAATAATAAAGTATAATCACTAATAAATAGTATAATCACAAATATTCGTAGACACTTTACAACATTAATCATTATGGGTACACTCCAATCAGACATTTTTGGGCTATTTACATTGTACAAAGACTTTTTGACAATATTGTATTCCATTCTCGAATGGAGTAAAAAAACAATGTCATACATTTGAAATCCCAATTTTTTGTTTTGAAATGTTTGCTCGACAGGCCGATTTATATTCTTATAAAATAAAGCAGTAGCAATGACTAGTTTGACACATGTTTAAGCACAATTCAGGCAATAAACAAATAAGAAGGAAATTGTGCTTCATTACGAAAATACATAAGTGGTATTTCGAGCCGGATCTACGAGTATGTGCCAAAGTCTAGTTTGACACACTAGCTTCTGCTTAATTTTATAAGTATACTAGCTGACCCGGCGAACTTCGTACCGCCTGACAATGAATGAATGTACCCTCGGTCGGTATGCCCTACAAATCAGCGTTGATGCGCGCCACCTATCGGACAACAGTAATAGACAACTATGTCAGAAACCTTCGCCGATGTTTACACAACATATTTCCAAAGTTTCTTCCCGATCGGTTAAGTAGTTTTGAAATGCTTAGGGAACATACATACACACAGACATTCATTTTTATATATATAGATAGTATGCTAGGTATATACGCGCTGAACTACCTACTATAGAACCGTTGTCTCAGAAGAATGGCAAATGCTTCTTAAGCTTGCCACTAACACTCAAATGACGACATTGATTTTTTTAACAAGTCTTTGTACAACGAAATATAATTAACAAACAACAATTATCTACTGGTACAACAATATAAAAATACATTTACATCATATATTTTGTATAACATCGAAAATACGTCAAGAATTGTCAGACTAATCTATCTGTAGAACACACAAATTCCATTACGTAACATTATAAGGTACAAGTTAGTAGCCAGCTGCACCCAGTCGTCTGTCAGACAGCAGAGTAATACAGACCTGGATATTCAATTAAAATTCAAGGGTTTGGAGATGGGAGTAATCTCCCATTTTCCCCGGCAGGATCTTAACCCTGCTGCTGCTGACCATAAAAAAGATGCCGACAGAGCGACGGTTCAGACAGAGTTCTTCTAGATCGCCAGATGCAGCACCGGGTCAGTTGAAGCGTGGTGTTATGTCCCGCTTAGACTGCACGCATCAAAAGCAGGTTAAGTGTTTCTGCAGTGATGAAAACCCAGCTGAAAGCGGTAGCAGCAGATGCCAGCGCCGTATTCAGAAACATTAAATACACAGGTATAACAAGAGAAGGTAAGAAATCAAACAGTATGAGAATCTCAGCTTGGCCAATAGATTCACATTTGATTATGGTCGTATTTGATATGGACATTTTTTTTTCAATTGATTATTTTATTGTTTCACGGACAATATGGCGACCAGCGTGCTACGAAAGAGTAAAACACGTTCTTCTTCACGTTTATTATCGCAAGTAAATATTGATTAATGTAATAGTTTAAGGTGAGAACATTATTGCGCGCGCTTGATTGGGGACCTATTTCGTTGAACATAAGAGCGTACGTCAGAATAGCGCTCAAGGGAAAGGGGAAGAGGGGCGGATAGGCGCGCGCGTATAGCCGCTGCCTCTCTCGCTCTCTCCCGCTCCTCTTTCTTCCTCTCGAAACAGCGCACCGGGATAGGGGAAGAGGGGCGTTATAACAAGTGACGAGCTTGTCAATATCTCTAGGATTATTATTTATTAAAAAAGTATTTGGTCATTGTTCACTTTGCAATCAAATAGTAATAAGCAATTCAATACCCTCTCAAAGTATAGTATTTCGTTAGGATCTTTCTATATTTACATTTATCATACCATGCCAATACCATGCATTCATTTAATCTCCATGTTCCTACCAACTACGGAATCAATAACCTGCAAGTTTAGTTCTCACTTTTGCGGCACCCGTTTTTTGTTAAGTTTTATAAAATACACATAACATTAAGAAATAGTTATGCTACTCGATCATAGATAGCGCTATTATAGTTGCACACATGGAATCTTTCCCACCGGCCACTTGCTAGAGTGCTGGAAATCTGGGATGGTTAATAACCTTGTACAGCTCTCCCAAAGTGATAATGCGCATAGAAATCTTCGTCACTGTTCGGCAACGGTCGTATTCCCCGAGCGTCGGAATACGATATGTATATAGAGTGGTTAAGTGCATTTTCTTCATGCATAATTTAGTAGAATTATGTGTTTTGTGCTAAAAGAGATAAATATTGATTTATCAGTAACGAAATTTAATTCGATAATTCCATGTAAGTAAATAGCGAGGAAAACCACACGATTGAGAATATGCTACAATCTTTGTTGGATTGATTTACTTCGAAATTTTTATAGTACTGTAGTGACCTCCTTTAAATATAAAATCTCTGCCTGTGTCAGACAGACATGCAATTGTCAAATAAATTATTTAAATAAGATAATTAAAGTTAAAATAAAATTCACCTTTGAAAACAAAACCAAGAAGGGTGTGTAATATCAGCTCTATATAATTCCACACAGAGAGAACACGTGCAGTCACCGCCAGTGGGTATATAAAAACGATTACCCGAATTGTTTTCGATTGTGTACTCATGATATTGACTTCTATTTCTTTCGAACAAGGTGCAAAATGCAAGTGCATTGTTTAGGGCGATTCAATGATTCGGGTGTTTCCGGGAATACGACAATTAGCGAAGATCTGCATGCGCATTATTAATTTGGGAGTACTGTAAATTATTGAATTTGATCTTGGATCTCGATTTGATCTCCATTCAATCTCGGTTAGATCTAGATCGATGTCTATTCCATATTCGTTCTCGATTAAATCTTTATCGATCTTTATTCGATTTCGATTTGTACTCGATTCTATCTCTCGATTTGATCTCCATTCAACCTCGGTTAGATCTAGATCTATGTCTATTCGATATTCATTTTCGATTAGATCTTGATCGATCTCTATTCGATTTCGATTTGTATTCGATTCTATCTCGACTTAATCTTAATTGCATAACAGAGTTTGTGTGTGCTTGAGCTACGAACAAATTCATAAACAATTCGCTATTCCTTCCTCAACCTAAACCAGAAAATAAATATGTTTTGTCACTCTTGTTAGATGTCAATGTGATAGTAATATATTAAAAGAGTTACTAAGCTTTGCATTTCTCTCACTCGCACATTCTAACATTTTAAAAGTTGTTTCATGTCTCAGTGTACTATTAAGAAATGTTATATTGGTTTTATAGGAAATACTTATATGCCTGTAATAGGTTTTCGTGAATAAATTAAAAAATATTAATTGATCGTTGTGGTGCAGTTCTGTATATGTTTTATTTTGTAAATCTGATATAGCTGAGTTTTTCTTGCAGATTCCTTTCTCAGTCAGATTTAACATTAACAGGTCACTGGAATCTGCTAAGGTGCTGGTCTTCTGCTAACAGCTTACTACACACTTTACTGCTTAGTCTTCTACTAGCAGGAGTAGAATCATTCAAAATAATTAAATTAATATTATAATATATTGACTTTGACTTAAAGATATTTTGACTTATTTTTGGCAAAAAAAAATTGCATAAACATTAATAAATTCTCTTGAATTTGAGATGTCTGTAATTTTATTTCCAAGAATGCTAGTTGACTACAGTTCACTTAGACTTGAAAATATTATAATATAAATATTAAACTGTTTTATTGGCGAAATGTTTATGAATAGCGCCATGGATTTATGATTGATTTGCGACATAGCGATAACCAATCGTAAATATAAACCTATAGCTTTAGTTACTTGACAATCTTGTAATGAACCTGACACTTATTCTATGTTAAAACAGACCAATATATTTTTTAAGTATAGACATCCATAAATACAAATATATACGTACAGATCGTGCGATAAAAGATGAGCACAAGAACACATACATTTTTTTATGCGTGAAACGATGCTTAGATCTGACTTGTGGTAGATATGGTATGGGGGTGTTTGATGACGAGCCAGCTCCGTGAAGTCCAAAGAAAGGGGCAGAACCACTTATCTCTTATAGCAGCAGCTGACCACGTCTCAGTGGAGTCGACGCCAGGATTCCAGAAGAAGACCAGCTTTAATGATGCTAAAATATTGTTCACAAATATGGAATCCCTGTTATCAGGTCTATATATTGAGACTTGAGAATATCCAAAAAAGATTCATTCGTCATTTCAGATATAAATTTAAGCTACCTAATCGCCCATACGATACTATGTGTCACAACTTACATCTTCTTCCATTGGAAGTTCGACGCAACATCACTGATGTTGCATATTTAATAAATGTAGCAAATGGTACAGTCGATAGTCCTGAGTTGCTGGCTTGTTTGGGTTTACGAATACCTAGGTTTAATCTTCGATGTCCCCCACTCTTGTTCGTACCATATGCTAGTACCAGGTATAGACAGAACAGTTATTAAGAACATGTAACAACTATAATATTCTTGCGGAAGATTTGGATATAGACATGTTTAACTCCAAAGCAACATATATTAGACGTCTTATGACGCTTCATTACGTTGAATCGATCATCGGCAGCAATCCCTAATGAGTGATTTGTTTTTCATTATCAACTTACTTATGGTTCTCTTGCTCTTTATTACTTAACTTTAAATTTATATGTGAAAACCTTTAATAGTTCTTAGTGAATTTACTGTATATTATTTACTATAATATTGTCAACCGTTGGTTTTCCAAAATGATAAAAAAATAAAATAAAAAAAACTCTTTTCACATAAAACTAATAATCTAAGCAACAATTTCGACTGATAAATATACTCGCGTGGCTATTTAGCAGACTACACTTGCTGTTACAGCACCCAAAATTGAGCACACGCAGTGTGACGTTACCTAAACACAAAATTGTTGACGTCCGCCGCTGAGGTGCGACTCTCCCCATCGATGGGTCACAGAACTGGCTTTAACATCCACCACAGCTTACTCTTTGCACCACTTCGCTAAAGTCTTCCACTAAAGAGAGTAGAATCATTCTACATAAATAAATAATGACGTGTGACAAATGTCTGTAATAGGTTTAGGTGAATAAAGATAGATAGAAAGATTTGATGCGGAATTTCTGAACGCATCGTTTCGTCAAAGTTCAAATCCTTTAAAACACCTAACTCCCTTCAACTCAGTGTTTTGTGCGATGTATCATTACGACCGTATCCCTTTCGGAGTGGTGAGAAATCACGCTTTTAAACAGATTTAAATTTAACCAACTTTACTATAGGCCCATCAAGCTCGTCGATGTCTCTAGCGATAAATAGTTGTGTTCAGAAATCAAATCTATAGTCTATCTATAGTCAGGGAGTACAGTACACACCTACCTGGCTAATTTAAATGACTGTCGCGATAACTAGATTCGTCTCCCTCTAGCTCGCATGACAAGAAAGAGATAGCAAAAATAACACTGTATATAATAACTTTACGTATGTGTACTGTGCTCAAAATCGATCTGTACATTTGTAAATTATTAATACAGGCACATGTAAAATACAATAGGTTTTACATAATACATTTAACTTAGTTAATCTTCGCTCGTTTTTTTTTATATTAATATAAAGATCGAGTCTCATGGAACCTCCCAAAAAAGGGACATTAGCAAATCCTTTATTTATTGATTAATTTATTCATAGTTTAAAGTCTCGTACAACTTCAATAACTTCCTATGTTTTATAATTACTTTTATCTACTCTCATATCGTGAAATGCGAATTACAAACTTCAAAACGAATTTATATTGACATACTTTATAAACATACTGCTGAAATTTAAAAATAGAATCACATCATAACACTTTTTCTCTAACAAAATAATGTTATAATTCATTTTAAAAATAGATACATTAAATCATGCAATACCCAGCACGTTAACCACATATTATATATATAGACCGCCTCCGTGGTCTAGTGGTAACAAACGTTGCCGTGAACTCGGGAGGTCGTGGGTTCGATTCCCACCGGGGGCAAGTTGTACATTGTATAACTTGTCTCGGTCTGGGTGTTTATATGTATAATATGTATATATTTACAACAAAAAAAAAAGTATAATATGTAGTTTATCAACCATCTAGTTTTCGTAACACAAGCCTAGTAGCTTACCACGGAAACTAGATGGCGCTGTGTGACCTGTCTGGAGAAAAAAAAAAAAAAAAAAAAAATAGGGTTCGTTTATTTTATAGGTAAAAAAACAAATAATAACAATTAAAACAAATTGTAATAAGGGAATAACAACAATTTAACAAAATTGTCTGGAGATAATCGAACAGTCGTCAACGAGAAGATCGAGATCGAGAATAGGTAAAGATTACCCAGCCTAAATACTAAACAATATAATTCTACGTAATTTATTTATCAGTATTAAAATGCATTAACTAATAAGTTTAAAACCATTGTCATTTTAGGTATTTTTATATCCCGTGTTCAGGTACTGCTCAAGTGCGCTTTTTAAAAATAGAATCATACATATTATATAACAATTTTTTTTTTTAAAGCAAAGGTTCCATTACAAAAAGTTTTGATTCCAATTTTTACTTGTCTATGGCAGCGCCCGCCATAGCGCGTGCGCGGTCATAAGCTATGTTTTTGCGCCATTTCATTGTTTAGGACTTATGTATTATGTAGTCATTTAAAAAAAAAAAAAAATGGCGCTATTCAATACGTTTTGTTGTATAGCATTTCGTGTAAATCACACATCTTTTATCTTTTAATTAGTAGGTTTAATCCCAATGTATGAGAGTAGATAAATTAGTGTATGAAACTGCACATAACTAGGTATTAAAACACTCGTGTGATACTATTAAACACACACTCGTGTATAATACCCCTTATTATGCAACAGTTTTATTACCTACTATTTTTTTAGTTTTAGCGCATATAAACTTACGTGATCATTAATGGAGGATTCGAAGAAAGTAATTTCATATCGCTTTCTGACAAAAAAGTGTTATAAGACATAAAAAACGGTTTAGGGAATATACAAAGACAATAATAATACAAATCTGTCCAAATCCTATCAGAATGTAAGTCTGTAAATTTTGTTTCAAGCGGTGTTATTTTTTTATAAATATCACCATGGCAAGCTTACAATATTAGTTCTCCTTGAAAATCAACATTATTTCAACGATAACAATAAATATGTGGTAGAAGGACTGATGGTGGTAATTTGCCCAGTCTGCCGGGGCGGGGAAGTATCCACCGTTCGTGCCGATCAATTCTGTAGAGTGTAGCCACACGTTTCGGGATTAGGTTAGAATTGCCGTCATGCCCAGTCAAGCCGGATTAGTGTTAGGGACTAATGTCAGTGGTGATGGGTGTCTTATTCCAGTTTCTATTATTCATGAACATCGCGCGCCACTTACCATAAGGTTAGTATTAAAAATACGTGTGGCATTTGGGGACTGCCGCGGTAAAGCTATTGATTGCATAGCATTTTTTATCAACTTATGCAATTATAATTATTTATTTGTGCAGTTTTTTTTTTTCGTTGATATTAATTCAAGTTTTTTATATTACTCGTGGACGCGGCCAAAAAGCACGCTGTCTCACCTAGCATTGTGTCTAAAAGAGATAGAATCAGTTATGAGCAGTTAGCAGCTAGTCTACACGCATACGTCTAGTCGCACGCACACAAACACCGTGCCGAAGTCTGCTGAACTGAAACGTTAGACCGATGCACGGCTTTCAACGCAGCACCGCTGTGCCGGTCGGAGTGGGGGGTGTTAGGTTTATTATCGTTACGAAATATCTTGATTCGATCGCCGCGCTCAAAGCCCGCGATAAAAGCTTAAAAAAACGATCAAATATGTTTGACAAATGAACGGATTCAGTCGTGATTTGAATTTAAGGGAATCCCAGAACCGTGTAGGTAAACAGTATTTTTACGTGCCGTAGTTTATGTCGGGTTATGTCTCGTGACACTTTTTTGATTTAAATAATAGTTTAAAAAAAAAACATTACTTTAACCGCTTGTTAAATCACTGCAGCCCGATTTACGCAAGTCTTTTGCAGACTAATCTCAAAATTAGAGTTCATTTGAAAGCTGTACGAGACTTTTATAAATAGACATAAACACTTATATCCAAAACACGCCGAACGGAGGACCAGCCCCTTTGTTCGTAATATACAATACAATAGTTATTTATCTACCAATAGTCACCAAAAATGATATATTATATTCTCTCTACGCCATCACTCCTGGTGATTTTGAAAACGATATTTCACACGATATTTCACTTTATTAGAAACCAAGCGATTCCTACAATTTGTGCCGTTTGTGGTAGAGACAATGAGCCTATGGGGGCTCTCAGCTAAGCGTCTGGCCAAGGAGTTATCCAAAAGGCTAACGGAAAGATTTGGAGATAAAAAAGTTATTTCTGCAAACGTATTAACCTCACTATACATAGGGGAACTGTTGCCTGTCTCTAGGACTATCCCTGATGGCTCGTCATTAATTTTATTAAGTGTATAGTTTTAGGTTATATTTTTTTTACTACGAGTATATAAGAGTCTATTATAGTCGATGTTAATATTCTTGAATAAATATTAATAAATAAAGTGTAGTCGAATTCAAATCTTTCATGAGACAAATTTTAACTTTATGATGCCATCATAATCAGATTCTAGTTATATTGGGTTTTAATTAACATTCCTTTTTTTAAAGATATATTTTTCCTTGTATGGTCTCAAAGGTTATCTGCTATAAAGCTTTTAATTCAGTTTTCGATAGATCTCGCCTTTCCGGAAACTGTGATCTTCGTAGATAACGGATTTATGGCTTTAGGACGGCATAACGCCGAGATATATCATTTACATTTGGGTAATGATATAAATATACTTCACACTATACTGCCAGTTCGTGAAGTCAATCAGAAGTCAAAACATATAGGTTAGCTAACTCGCTGATGTATTCATACTCGTATTTGTTATAGTATTTAAGTAGTCTATGTCTACATACTATTTATGTAGTTTATACAAATTTAAAATAAGTTTAAAATTGCACCTCACATATTATACTGTCTCACTCTCCCAAAGGTTAGCTGGTAGAAAAAGCCGAAATGGCTTTAAGTTCGCCTTTGTACATACTTTTAAGTATGCAAGTGTACAAAGTGCAATAAAGTATTTTAATAATAATAATATTATATGCCAGGGTTGTTGGCGTAGAGTATAGCTTGGTCTAAAAATATGGAGAAAAGCGCGTGATTAACCTCTAGTACCCCACCGCATATCAGCGGCCGCGCTTACAGGAGGTACTCTCATTGGTCTGGGCGGTCAAATGAGGTGTTCGGCGTGCTTTCCACCTTCTTCAAAACAATCTTAAAGGCAAACGTATGCTTTGGAGAGACAGAAGCGGGCCGAGGCATCGAGGGTAGACGGGGAGGAGGATCTGGAGGGATTTCGGAACGCGTTCGAGAACGTCTTGGAGGATCACGGAGGATAGGAGCTGAAGCTGGTTCCATTCTATGTGGAGAAATTCTGCTAGGAGATAAACGACCAGGGGAAGGATCTGGCGTCTCTGGAGGAAGCATTAAAGGAGGTAAGTTAGCGCATGGAGATCCTCTAGACCCTCTACGTTCTTTCAAACCCATAGGAGGAGGAGACGAGACAGGAGTATCGTCTTCAGCAGCAGCCACAACGACAACTGGCTCAGTTCTCATCAAAGGCGCTTTAATCTCTCCAGCGTCCGAAGCGACCGATCGTCTAAAATAGTTCAGGCCGTTCTCAATCTCAGCCAAGGCCCGTCGCACAAAAGGGAAACTATCGGAAATCTCGGACGTGGACTTGCGTACTGGAAACTCAGCGTCACTGTCGCGTTTTCTCGGTCTACAGCGTTCGAATGTAGGATCTCCTGTTCGCTCGACTGTCTCTGATATTTGCCTCGTCAATGCAGCATGCTTTATAGAATCGGATTTTGATCTAGGTTCACGTATTTTTGGTGTTGGTGACCTGCGATCGCCGAATTTCTTGCTAGCTGCTCGCTTGATTGACGAGAACAGTCCTAATTTCTCTGGTGGTCGATCTTGTGCGGTGGAGGTTGACGGGAAGGCTGTGGAAGGGCCAGGGATAGGATCGGGCGCAGGACGGGGGAGGTTCCCCTCGCGTTAGTTGTGCCTAGAGTCTGACGACGGAGCATCGCTGGAGCCGGTGGAGGAAAGCGTGGTGTTGGAGCCGTACGGGTCGAGCGAAGACTGGACCGACATGGAGCGACCGGCGCGTCGCACCCGAGCCGGGGACAGCTTTCCTGGATCTACGCTGGCCGGGTCTGCCTGCAACAATACGGATTTTAGCACTCTGATCTTGGTTCAGAAGCTTTTGTAGAGTCTTCCATTACTAATTTATGTATTAAAGGACGACACACAACATCCATTTTATTTGATCGTAACATCACCATTAATCCAATACTGTTTTAAGAAAGTTATCAATAAAACAATATATACCGCAAAAAATCGGGATCCGACATATATACGATACCCTCTTCTGTTATTTGATAATGACATGTTATAAATTATTAAAATATGCATTATTCTATTGAAAATGAGTTGCCTGTCTAAATCCGCAGTCTTTAATATACAGGATGGTTTATACACAAAAATAAACTGTAATGTAAATGCTATGTAAAATTAGGTCTGAGATTAATATTTAATGTCTGATGAGACATGGGACAAGGTGCGGTGGTGGCTCGGTTGTAAGAACGCGTACCTTAAATCCTACAAAGGTCGGTTCAAACCCCCCCGGCATATACCAATGAGAAATATACTTTTCTTAAGTACTGCAGTCATAGATTTACAACACCACCGTTCCCGTGACTCGGAGAGCACGTTAAGCCGTCGGTCCCGGTTTCATTAATAGCAATTTGTGTCAAATTCTCCAGATATATCTAAGAGTCTCATGTCAAATCCGCCTCCGTGGTCTAGTGGTAACAAACGTTGCCGTGAACTTGGGAGGTCGTGGGTTCGATTCCCAACGGGGGCAAGTTCTACATTGTATAATTTGTCTCGGTCTGGGTGTTTATATGTATAATATGCATACATTTACAAAAAAAAAGTATAATATGTAGTTTATTAACCATCTAGTTTCCGTAACACAAGCCTCGTAGCTTACCACGGAAATTAGATGGCGCTGTGTGACCTGTCTGGTAATATTTATTTATTAATATTATTTATTTATGTCACAGTTGTCACAACAACACTTGGATATTGTCAATACATTTTTTCTCCATAGTTTATTATCATGTAGATTATAAAATAATCAGCAGCTACTATGGGTGGACCCATCAAATCAGCTATACCATCATCTTCGACTAAAACACTGTTGCCATAAACAAGTTTTTGCTTAAAACTAGGTAGTTAAAATTTATTCGTGGCTGTAAAAAGGCCGTGTCAGCTTATAGACTAAAATAAATTACACATGTCAGGTTAATAAATTAATTCGTAGCTCTAAAGAGGATGTGTCAGCTTACAATCTAAATATACATAAAAATTGTATTAAACTACAGTTGAGGTTCAGGATGCAATGTTCTAGGGGTTGTAAGGAGACAAGAGGGCTGGGAAATATCTGGGCAAAAGGATCAGCATTGCCATTCCCCGCGGCAATGCTGTCAGTATTCTTGGTACGTAACAATATCACCATGGCAAGCTTACAATATTAGTTCTCCTTCAAAGTAAAAATCAGCATCGCAAATAGCAAATAATTTCAACAAGAACAACATTTTTTTTTTAATACTGAGCACATGTGATACTGCGCCCACCTGATGCTAAGCGGTACGTGAGGTCCAAGGAGCAACTGACGCCAGCTTCATACGACCGACATCAGTCCCTACCACTATTCCGGCCTATAAAGATGCTTTTTCACACTTCGTTTGAAGGACTCTAGGTTATAGGAATGGGGAAACACACTGTCTGGGAGAGCATTCCACATCTTCAGCGTGCGAGTCTCCAAATTTGTATGTACGCGTAAGGATAGTGGCTACGGTATGTGGATGCATATTTTGGCCTGTGCGAGTGGTTCGGTTGCGGAATAGAAAAGAAGGGATAAGGTTGTGGAGCTCTTTAGAACATTCACCGTAGTATAGCTTGTAGAACACGCTCAGGGAGGCCACATCTCGGAGAAGCCGAATAATATATGTGGTAGGTATAGATACATAGAAAAATAGGTGGTAGGCGGACTGATGGTGGTAATTTTTCCAGTCTGCCGGGGCAAGGTCACATGTCGTGCATGTATTGATACATGACCGCCTCCGTGGTCTAGTGGTAACAAACGTTGCCGTGAACTCGGGAGGTCGTGGGTTCGATTCCCACTGGGGACAAGTTGTACATTGTATAATTTGTATCGGTCTAGGTGTTTATATGTATAATATGTATATATATTTACAAAAAAAAAAAAAGTATAATATGTAGTTTATCAACCATCTAGTTTCCGTAATACAAGCCTCGTAGCTTACCACGGAAACTAGATGGCGCTGTGTGACTTGTCTAGAAATATTTATTTATTATTTATTATATATAAAAATAAAAAAACATTGTAATCATCAACGTGACGCACCTGATAAGCCAGAGCGTTCATAATGATTGAATACGGCACCAGCCCTAGAGGGTGAACCTCTCTCATCAGGACATTGGCTGGTATTTTATGAAACTGAATGTACTCCAAAAAGTTGCCGATCACTTCCTTCAACGATATGTTCTGATTGTCGCAGTACTTTTTACTCCACATTAATGCAGCCTGAAATAAGTTTTCAAATTTATCTATTATTGTATATTCGTAACTGTCGATCAAGCGGTAAAAAAATATGCAGTTAAACTTTGTTAAAATGTTCGATCCCTGGTCAGCACACAATAATTTATTTAATTTATTTGTAAGATTTCTCAAGTCTCAGCCCCGATTCTCTATGTCACTTTTTATTCGATTATTTTGAATATGTAATTCGAAAGCAATTGAATTAGGCCCCTGGTATCTATGCGAATATATATCTAATTCTTCTTAAATAATATATTAAAATATACTTCTCTCGTGTTAAACATTATATATAAACTCCACAATTGGCACGACTTACTGAAAGAATTGGGCCTAAGAAGGTCAAGCCGTCAATACATTTATGAAACCAGTTTCCAAGATGGCATTATACTGTATTTTGGTGGGTTTGAAAAGGAGTAGAATAGTGAATGGAGAGCGTGTTATTGTGCAATAGAAATCAATTTTACTTCCTTACACAGGATATCTTCATTAAACCACTAACTTTTTATAACGATAGATGGCGCACGATCGATGGTACCTAATATAACTGTCAGTTGCATAGAAAACTTGTATTTTTATTACGAAATTTATTATTTTCTGGATATTATGGCGAAGTGAGCAGCTTTTAAGTGTACAAATCGAGATTTCTAAGCGAATTCAAAGATATAATGACCTTAAAATTGCCTTTCGATTAAATAAACCTTTTTTCGTTTTAAAGACGGTGTTCGCTTTCTTAATTCGTCTTTTAAGGTAGGTAACGTTAATTTAAAATACACTTTTCTGTTATCAAAATAAAAAAACAACAAAAATGATGCGACATAGGTGTAAACAAGGTACCATTGTCGTTAGCGACATCTACAAAAAGCATTGCCTGATTCACCCCATTATGGTTCAAATAACTCTTGTAATTCAGGTTTACCTAGTTTAGGGGTAGTATTTTATATCTAATCTTACACATATAGTTGTAGCTGGACTATTATTTGTCAAATTCCAGTGTATTGTGTTTACGTTGTAACAATAGACTTTTATCATTTTCAATTAATTTCATTCATAACTTTTCTTAAGTGGCATCGATAAACTAAGAGTTACATGTTATCTTATAAAGAGTTTTAACCTGGAATTTGGTAAATTCATCAGCTCGAAGTTCATCCCTCGCCAGGATCAGTCTGACAACATGTTGGGGAAGCAGCGTGAAGGATCCAAGATTTAGCACTTCGTTGCCATGCTCATCAACGAATTCCAATACCTTCAAGTTAAACAATATAACACGGTTAAATTCTTTATTAACTTCTAATAATATATATATATTCTGTGGTGTCAAGGAAAAAGGAGATGAGTCGAAAACGTTAAAAATTAGATTTTGCACCTATTTCTTCAAAACATTCATATGCGTCAATGCAATAAGGAGATGAGTCTATACACTGTATAGTTTATTTTACACCCCTACGTACATAAAGGGGCTAGTCGTAACATTATTTAATATTATATTTATTTTTAATTGACACGGCCCTTTTACAGCCACGAATTTAAATTTAAGTTTACTTGACATAGAATGTTTTATTTAGATAGTAAGGTGACACGGCCATTTTACAGCCACGAATATTATTAACATTAATGCTATTAGAATATAAGATGACACGGCCCATTTACAGCTATGAATTTATGTTTAATTGACATATCATTATTGGTATTTAGATTATAAGATGACGTCTTTTTTTATTATTTTATTATTATTATTATTATTATTTTTTGTTCTATACATTTATAAACTATCTGACATATGTATATAATTTCTATACATCATAATTATTAAATTAATAATAAATCTTAATATTTAAATTATTTAATTTTATATTTATTTTTAATTGACACGGCCCTTTTACAGCCACGAATTTAAATTTAAGTTTACTTGACATAGAATGTTTCATTTAGATTGTAAGGTGACACGGCCTCTTTACAGCCACGATCTTATTTAAGAAGTTTCTAAGTTAGTTAGTTTTACTTGCTTATAGCAATAATGTTGTGCATAGCATACATAAATATGGATTATTGCCTGTTTACGGTCCAACCATTATTACCACTTTGATTAGTACATATGTTGTAAAAAATGTATTGATTTTATTAGTTCTGACTTTATCCAAGTTGTTTCGAGAGAACCAATGGAAATAAATTATTTTGATTTGATTGATTTAATTTGATTAAAATGTCTAAATAAGTAAAAAGAGTTCAATCGAGTTTCAGTATCGCGCTTTTACCGCGAATAATTTAAGTATACGACTAATGAAATTGAACATTTACTAATTACAATTTTCTAACTATAAAAATGAGTTGTTTTCTTAATTTGCCTCTAGTGAAAAGTTCAAGTTTTGTACTTATCCCCTTTTTCCTTGACACCACAGATATATAAACACACATAATAACAAAGCATAATTTTTTTCTTAAGAAGTCTGGATTCATACGCTTCTTTTCATTCAGATTTATTGTTATTAACCAGTCTAGTCTCGTCTAGTAAGTTCCCTCTAATAAGATCTAGGGTAACTAAACATTTGGGTCATACCAGGCCAATAACTGATTCTACAAGTATCAAGTTCTGATTGATAGTTCTAGTTATTGATTTAAGAATGTATTTTCCAAAACACTGCGTTTCAAATGCTTTATTGAATAACCAAAGTGAGCAGAGAGATGGTAAAGGTTTAACTAATGACGATGACATACACACCTTCTGTACCAAAGATTTTGTACATTTATATTGTATATATCGCTCAGCTGAAGCCAGGAGGGCGCAAACTGTATCTACAGTAATGCAGCATTGGACGAAACCAGCACAGGCTCGTCTCAGCTCATCCAGACCGTAGTAATCCGCTGCATTCATAACTCCTATAATTAAAAGGGGAAAATGTTAGAAATTATGCAAAAGATGTTTACAACAATCTTTATGATCCCCTAGTACCGAACCTATATAAGAAGTAGAGGTGTATATGTGACCTCTACTGCCTAAGATAGAAATATTTTTTTAAAATTTAATTTAATTTATTTATTTATTTATTTAAACTTAATTGCACAAAGTACAAAGGCTAATGCTAATATAATGCCGCTAGACATTCTATGACGGTCAAACCTTCGGGACAACGAGAGCAGTAAGTACATAAGGTAGGTGCAATACTGAATAAACTTGAGTAGTTTAGTTGCAGATAACATATACATACTTATTAATAATTACATAATTACATACTAATACATACATATAACCTACATAAATAAAATATTAACAATACAATATAATATATACACAATACTATACCTACTAATGATAAATCACAGTCTGATTAAGACTAAAACAAAACAACAAAAGGCGGAACATGGAAAATTACGAACCTCGGTCTTGCTTGTAGTGAGCATACACTTGTTTTTTTAAAATACATCTATTCGGAGCTTGGCGAATTTTAACTGGCAGCTGATTCCAGAGGTTAGTAGCCACAACTGCGAACGATTTGGACACAAAGGTAGTATGGTGAGGGGGTATTGAGAGCAATTATTGGGTGTAGACGGCTCGTTAAGTATGGAATACAGCATGCACAGAACTCGGCGGTTCCTTCGGTAACGAATAGGCAACCATTTTAATTCGTTTCGAGAAGGTGTTTATGTGGTCGTATTTCCTAAGACAAAAAATAAATCGAATACTATCACTATTCAAAGCGTAATCACTCAGCAATTCGCTTCTTTCTGTCCCTCGCATCATTCCAGATTAGTTTTCATTTCTTTTGTTGTTGACGCCACAAACCACTCCGTAAGACAAGCATCTACCAGAAAAATCTATCTATAGGTACTATCTAAATAGTTCCTAACAATGTTAATAAGTGTATTATTCACTATGTCAATCTTATAGTATATTATGTAAGTATATGATTATACTGTTAAATTAATTCCTATCCAACTAGTAATATTTATTTTATTGCATCTGTAACACATAATTCAAATCTACCCCCAAATTGATTATCAGACAATTTCTACGGTCATTAAGTTGGCCTTTGCACTTGTTGCAATAAAGCTCAACTATATTATATATATTATTGTTAATGTGATTTTATATTAAATTCAGTTATTCGAAAGAATATTTACAAAATATAAAAAAGATAAAATAATAATTACAAACAATTTAAATAACTATAAACTAAACCTAATAATAAAAAAACCTATAAATAAAAAAATCCTCAAAAGACGATCCATCAGAGATAGTCCCAAGAAGACTGGCAACATTTCCCCTCTGTATAGCGAGGCTAATACGTTGGCAAAAAATAATTTCTTCCTGTCTCCAGATTTCTCCGTCAGCCGCTACGACAACTCCTTGGCCAGACGCTTCGTCCCATCGTCTCGACCCCAAACGGCGCAAACCCGTAACCTATACCTTTGCGCCAATTCTTTTATATTTAAATAGTATGTGAAGAAGAGATGGCCGAATGATTGCGAAAGATGCTCAGTTTTTAAGTGTGTTAATAATGATAATATTGAAAATGACATTAATAAAAAATATTTTTTTTTATACTAGCACGACATGTGACCTTGCTCCCATCCTGATGTTAAGTGGCGCGCGAGGTCCATGAATGTTAGCAACTGGAATTAGACACTCATGACTGATATCAGTCCCTAACACTATGCCGGCTTGACTGGGCGTGACGGCAATTCGAGCCAGATCCCGAAACGTGTGGATACACTTTACTGGGTTTGTCAGCACGAACGGTGGATACTTCTCCGCCCCGGCAGACTCTGCAAATTACCACCATCAGTCTGCCTACCACCTCTAAAATCTATACACATCATATTATTATTATTACATACAACATATATAGATAAAGTCATTTTATGCCAAGGTTTTCTGGATGTAAACCTATTATTTGTAAAGGACTTGTTAAGTTACATTACCTACTAATTCGCTATAGGCACTTTACCTCTAACAAATTCAGTTTCTCCATAAAAAATCTGCTACAACCAACTTTAAAGTTTGTTGTACTGAAGCAGAAGATGTACATCATCGTAAAGGTTCCGCTAAGTGCCAGTACACAGACAATAAATATCTGATCCAATATAGATCTGCGATTAAATCCATATGAAATAGGTGCCTTTAATTCTGTGCTAGTTGACTCTTGTATAATCAAAATTTGTAAAGTTGTAAAATCAACCAAGCGCGCGCAATAAAGTCTTCACTATAATAGTAATATTATTAATAATAATGATGGGATGATCTTTGCGTACGCGCATACCGAAGATTTCTACTCAGTGTTGCAGAAACGAGTCGCATGAGAGAGCGGCAACATCATCTTGAAGGCAGTTAGTGAGAAGACAGACTGCTCTATCAAGGGGCACTGGGTACATACTCATATGTATGTGACCAATGCTTCAGGAGGGCAAGGCAAATACGAAAAATAAATGTCTTCTTTTTACTAAAGTACATGTAGGGAGTCTTTTTGTCAATTAGGTATTCTGACCATAAATAGTATTTATGTGTTAGAATGCATGCTATGTATAAAAAAAAATGAAAATAACTTGACAAAATTCTCTGACCTGCATACATATAATACAAGGTTTAAAGATGATCTTGATAAAAAGTTAGTGATACACCCCATTCAGACTAATATTTTTCTACATGGATGGTAAAGACGCATTTACTCGCACAGCCCACTTTCTGGCATTCTCCTTTGTACGCGAGATATCTTCCATAAAAGTAAATCTTAATTTGTATTAAAGACCATTCTGCTTAATTTCCATAAAAGGTTTTTTTCCTACTATGGAAATTAGGCAGAATTATCTTTTAAAATTAATTCTTCCATCATTTTTATATCTTCATATTTAGGAATCAGCTATAGCCATGAAACCAGAATTCTAAAAATTCATAAATAATTCAGTATTCTGGATTCACAGCCGCAGACAATCCAAAATTCCATGGTCTTGCACGCCTTGTAGTGTTGTTAGGCCCTATATAAAATAAACACAAAAATGGTTATGTTAAATATAGGCTGCCAAGGGTTGGCAAATATGATCTATACATTCTACGACAATCTAACTCCAATTTGGGTTACCATTTGCATATCTATCATCTATGTACAACAGTGAATAGCTGTACGCGCAAAATTTGTGTATAAAGTGTTTTAAATATGAATAAAAAAAGTGCATTTATTAATAAAGAAAGTGATGAAAAAATACTGAAAGAAAATGAGTGAGTAGTCTATATACATACATTTTATTATTATCAAAATTTTTTTTTTTTTTACTTTTAAGTAGTTTTAATTATTTTTCGTAAATACAATAATAATACGAGAAATTAAAATAAATTAATATATATCTAAAAAATTATTTAACTTCTCCAAAATATATCATTATCTTAATAACAGAAAACTTTGGTTGTTTTCCGATAAATTATAATAAATAAATACATATTTCCAGACACAGGTCACACAGCGCCATCTAGTTTCCGTGGTAAGCTACGAGGCTTGTGTTACGGAAACTAGATGGTTGATAAACTACATATTATTATTTTTTTTGTTGTAAATATATACATATTATACATATAAACACCCAGACCGAGACAAATTATACAATGTACAACTTGCCCCACGACCTCCCGAGTTCACGGCAACGTTTGTTACCACTAGACCACGGAGGCGGTCGAAGCGGAATTATTTAATTACCTAATTGTTTTAAGACACATTTGGACAGAAAAAAAAAAAAAAACATTTTGACGTATATTATTTAATATTACATTAAGATAAAAAGTTTATTCTACTGGTCATAAGCCAGTGGATTAAAAAACGAATTTTGCAAAGATAAAATGTACAAAATTTATTTTGTTTGATTATTTTTAATTAACTTTTATTTAGGTATATTACTGTTTCACTAAATTTAAATGTCGGATATGGTATATTAACAGAGGTTGTTGGAACCTGCTTCCAACACCATTTTCCTAACCATAGACCCTTTTGTCGTATATCATTGTCTTATTTTTAATTTTATTTTATATTTTTGTTAACATTTATTTTAAAGACTACGGCGCTGCTGCATTACAAGCAGAGAACCTCAAGCGGCGGAAATACACTCAGCTTATTGGGAGATGTGTTTTTGCGCCGTTTGGAGTTGAAACTCTCGGGCCGTGGGGACCAAGTGCACATGAAATTTTCAAGGCGTTGTCAAAACAGCTCGTCAACACCTCGGAAGACAAAAGGGCTGGGCAATATTTGGGCCAAAGGATCAGCATTGCCATTCAACGTGGCAATGCTGCCAGTATCCTTGGCACTTTGCCCATTGGCAGCGATTTGGAGTAATTTTTTTATTTATAATATTTTTTATTCAGTTTTTTCTTTATTTTCGTTTTTAGTTGTATTTTTATTTATTAAGTAGGTTTATTTTTATTAATAGTAATTTATGTTTTAAATTAAAGTTTTTTTTATTTTTTATATTGTACATTTATTTTTGTGACAAATAAAAACAGTTTTTTTTTTTTAATAATTTCATGAAAAAGATTTATCACTCTTATCTCATATATCACATGGTTCGGCGAGATATAATAATTTCAAATTTTACTAAATAGAATAGAAAAAAAAAAAATCCAATATTCAATATCCTTTGTCAATCTGTCTTCCAAATCGGAATAGCTGTAGACTAGACAGAACCCTAAAAGGATTATATTTGTGGGATGAATGCACTTGATTTTGACAAGGGCGTTGCTACGATACGGAGGGTGTCTGGGACGGATTCAATTAGGGATTCAACGTACCCTACCGGACTTTTTATAGACTGAAAAAGGGTTCAGACAGGTACTGTTCTGATGTTGACATTGATAGGAATGGGCTCTAATAAGGTGTTATATTTAGATAAACTGAGTTCATATTGATTTTTTATTGAAGTGAATTTACAATCTCTCGTCACTCAGTTATTACTGACATCATCAAACGGGCTCATGTTTCTTGGCTCTACCCGTTTCTAGAATCCTCTGCGATGACAAGATCTGGCTTCCCAACAATGGGTCCTGACTGTTAAAGTAGCTATGTAATAAAATATATAAAATTATTTCAATGGTTTAGTTAGGGGTTATTAAACTTTTTGGCGAAGGAACCTTTGCTTGTTTTTTTTTTTTTGTTTTTTTATAATACTAGCTGACCCGGCGAACTTTGTACCGCCTAAAAGGCATGATTAAATTAATTAAAGACGTAAGAATCATCAAATCGGCCCACTTGTTTTGTATCTAGTGTGCCACAAAGGAACAAACAAACATACATGGACTGATAATAATAATAATATTTCCAGACAGGTCACACAGCGCCATCTAGTTTCCGTGGTAAGCTACGAGGCTTGTGTTACGGAGACTAGATGGTTGATAAACTACATGTTATATATTTTTTTGTAAATATATACATATTATACATAATCACATAACACTTTACGTCACGCAGTCGGGTAAAAAAGAAAGAAAGAAAGAAAAATTTATTTGCTTGAGAATTTGTGTAACAACTCTCAACAAATTCTACCATAGTATGGTGTACAAATTATATCGAAATATAGTTAAACAATAATATACAAGACAAAAAAATAAAATAATACAAAAAGAGCAATACAATAGAATTTACATAATATGAATATGTTTTAAACATTTAAGTATTCGTTTATTGTATAAATGACATGTGACAGTAAATAGACAATTTTAGTTTTCGTTTAAATAACATTTCAGGTAACAATTGATATAATCAAACAAAGAGTGAGAGGATGGATGTTGTTAATTTGATGATTTAATGAAGTAATATACAAACAGTATAAAATAATTACAATATGAATTAAAACTACTTAAAAGTAAAAATTAAAATAAATATAAACTAAACTTAATAAAAAATAAACTATAATATACTATAATAATATAATATAATATAATATAATATACTATTGATGATTTAGATCAAATGAAGGAACATATGAAGCTTACCTAAAAGAGTTCTGGGTTGCAGAGTGACACAGCCTGTATGGATGTACTCGATCAGTTGTCTGAAGACGTCAGGTTCGAACTCCTCGATGATAAGGGTCTGATGCTGATGAGCATGAGGCTAAGAGACAACGCAAATTTAGTAACATAAAAAAACGGTTTAGCATGGTGTAACGTCATCGGAATATTTAGGCCTCTATTTAAGTCTACTAAAAGGTTCTTTTAGGTTACTTATGAGTTGTATGATTAAATATATATCCATAAAAACATAAAGCAATTAGTGACCCACAATTACTTATTGCGGATGCGCGCTTATTGAATCGGGATATATCGTGCAATCGTCGTAAAAATTACGAAAGGTCACTTTTAAAAAAAAATGTGCATTTATTTATTTGTCTATTATTTTCAGTAATTACTATAAGATTAACTAATAGAATTCAAATGTTAATTAAATATTTTCAATATATTGTTGTTTTTTTTTAGATTTGATTTAGAGCAAATCAGATTATTTTATTTGGTTAAGAGAAAACTAAGACTAATAATAAATCAAATAAATCGTTTTGTTTCGTAAATATAGTTAAATAAATAAATGTTGACGTTTTAATCTGTCGTAAAATTTGTTAGTTAAAACGTTATTCGAAATTAAGGTTAGTGAAAAGAAAGCTTTGGTGAGCTATTGTTTTTTATTTTCATTTATGTTTCCTTTTCTGTATGGTAGTTCTATCTGTTCATGTATTCTTATTATTTTATTTAATCTATTCTTTGCTTACCATTGTTGTTTGTGTTTACTATTTGTCCTAATATTTTTAAGAGTTTTTGCATTCTTTCTATTGTATCTATTTGCAAATTCTTGTCATCAGCTTTATTTATTTCCTATACATGTATTTTAGCTGTGTGTTTAGTAAGTAAACATACTACAAGAACATAAAACAATTTAAAATAAATTGTTATTCTCGTAACACACGCAATAAAAACAAATTAGCTTTGCCTCACCTTCGCCTTAGTAAAACTAGTAGGTAAGTCTTTTTTGGGACTTGGAGTTAGTTTGCGCACTGCCAAATGATCCAACTAGCTTTATGTAGTACTAGATAAACAACACATTAATGTTAAATTTATAGACAAGGCCAATTATAAGATAAATGATTTTATAATATGCTCGACTTCTTTTAGTCGACTCATATTTATTGTAAATGATATTGTGCCAATAAAAAAGACCCCGAGAAGGCTAAATTGTAATAAATATGTACGTGAACTAGTGTGGGCAGTTTGTTTCAGAGTTCGCCTAACAGTTTTATTGCATTCAAATAATACTTTATTTTTAAACAAGCAGAACAACATATTTTAACTCCACAAATTTCTACTTTCTAATAATATATTATCTTTATATATGTATATATACATATCTACTATAATAAGTATATATTGATGAGTATTTATGTAGTCTATGTATACATACTATTTATGTAGTTTATTGGTTAGAATTGCACCCCACATATTTATACTGTCTCACTCTCTCAAAGATTAGCTGGTAGAAAAAGCCGAAATGGCTATAAGTTCACCTTTATATATACTTTTAAGTAAAGTGCAATAAAGTATTTAATAATAATAATTGTCGGCACCTCTTCTAGCAATGTGGCTAAAATATTGCAGAATTCGGGTGAAGCAGACGGCAGAAAATCTCTGTCCACCGTTCGAGCACCGAAACGTTAGTACGTCGTGCGGTCCAATGGATTCTGTGTAAACGACACCAGCACCACTTCTCAAAGGAATCAATTCTCTGCGGGTTTTATAGTCCATGTCTGAGAACTGTACAAAAATATAGAAAATACGAGAGTTTTGACAATGTGGAATTTTGTCTTCCTGGATATGTTGTTATCTATCCTTTTTTTTTTCGAGCTGGGTTATTGCTGTTTTGGACATTCCAATTCGTGGACAAATCTCACGTTCGCAACCTCCTCTCAACTCTTCTCTTATTGCTGTATTTTAGTTGCTAGTCTAGTAGCGAGTAATTTATTTTCCAAAATAATAGCCCAAAAATCGTTCGCACTTTGCTATAGCTACAAAAATGGATCGATAGAAGAGATAAACTAGAAAGTACTAATTGTCTTCTAAGGAAAATTTGGAATTAACAATTAATGAACTCAACTAATTTGACAGGTTCGGATATGTTTATCCGGTGAACAAGTGAGCTGTGACGCATGGTGGGAGGTGCTACTTGCCCAATAAAAATAGAATAAAATAGATCGACCTGACTTAATTACTTACTAACCCACTCGACTAAATTTTTGGTGTTCAGACATGTTTAACTACTAAATTACGAACTAGGCATAAGCGCGGCGTCTCGCCTAGCCTTAGCCGAGTTGACGAACGGTAGCTACTGATCCACTTTGGTTGACGAGGCGATAGTTGATACGGTGACGATCCATTTCCGAGTTGATATGTGTGCTGTGACCTTTAATGGCGTTGACTTCGATGACGTTACACCAACGAGCTAAACTATAAACAAGAAATCAAATAACAATGTAAAAATTCAATTGTTAACTGGTGATTCAAAATTCCAATTCAAAATTTTGAATGAAGTTGTAATAAAACATGCCAATAAAAGTTTATTTGTTTTTAATACATTTTGATAATGGTTTCGTGATGTTTTGCGTCAGACCAAATAACAAAAGCTGTTTGTATCATAATATAACGAAACTTATAACTACTTTTATGCCATCTGTTCGAATAACGACGTTTTGTTCTTAAATAATTAGCATGGTAGTAATATGCTAGCCAAGTAGGTCTCTTCTGTGTTAAACTTTAATAGAAATCATTTTTAAATTAAAATCGAAACTAACTGACCCGGCGAAATTCGTACTGCCTGACAGTCAATGAATGTCATTATTAATAATAATAATAGTCTCACAAAACAAAACACAGACAATTTTAGCGACGTAAAAGTGAGATGTTTTTTTTTATTAATTCATTTGGTTATTTGTAATTTATTATATAAATAAGCTGAATATACATTTCTAAACGCACGCATAAATATTTGACAACCAACATTGTTTGACAGGTACGAAACACATGCACATTTTATATAGAATTCTTTAATTTTTTTTTTCTTCAATTGTCCAATATTATTAATATTGATTCTGTTATTCGGGACGGAGACAAATCCAACAAATCAAAAACCATGAAAATCGGTCTAGCCGTGAGTGAGTATTCTAACAAACCCGACTTTGTTTTATACATTAAGATTGTCAGAGAGACACAAAGAGTGAACGCTGCCTGGGTTAAAAAAGAGATCAATTTTGTTTATTCGTAGAAGACGATAAAAGTAGAGCTTGGATACAAAATATTGTTGTGTCGGGCAAATTAATAAAGGGGTGTCTGGGCGTTGACTGCCGACGGACAGACCTATACATATAGGCTTAGTTCGGCTGCAAATGTCTGTTTTCCTGTACCATAATGCATAATGAAATATGTTATTGTTTTCATATCTTGTAACTTTACTGAATAAAGATATTATTATTATTAAATTGAAAAATTGAACCTTTAGCTATGATTAGGATTCAACTAAAGACTTAATTTGAGACTTTATTTGTTTGTTATACGATTAGTGATTTGCCTGTCACTTTTTAGACGTTATAACCAAAACGTTATTTAGTATGTGTATATCGTTATTTTCTTCATCCTTTCAGAAACTGGAGTTTAGAGTCTCTGGTAACTGAAATAAGTAAATCTCAAATTTAGGTATCAGTGGGATTATTACAACAGCATCCTATTGAAGCTTAGCTTGGTTAAAACAGTCTTCTTAAACTCTTCCGTTGCTATTTAACGATTAAATTTAGTCTTTTAGTAAAGTGTTATTTAATTTTAACAAGACTTTATACATTAAAAAATAATTGGTAAAATTGACACTTATAAGAATGGTCTTCAAGCAATTTAGTTGATTACAAAAATAAATTACAATAAATAATTAACACTGATCTAAAATAACACCAATAAACATGCTGAAAGAAACACTGGGTGCAATAAACATTTATGTAACATGGTGACCTTTTACACACAGTTTATGTTCGATAATATTTATGTATATAAATAATCTTTATTATATTACCATAGATCAAAACGTCCAATATGTTAAAGAAATACGCTATATGTTTAAAAATATCACCAAATTTACTCGAAAAAAAGGTCTCCAAACCAAAATAATTTCAATTAATATTGAAATAATTTCAAACATAAACGTTGTTAACAAAACACGAAATAACATCCAGAATTAAAAAAAAGGCGACCTGAAATAGTAAAGTAAACAGACAGAGGTGAAATTAAAACAGGTAGGTAAGCATGCATCAAATAAAGAACAATGTCCACTCTCGATAAATTGCGTGGACCAGATTTTTTGAAAGTTTTTTTACTGAGAACTTCAAATATAGAAGAATATTTATCGATTCATTAAATTAGGACTGGATTTCTAAAACTTAAAAACAACTGACTGAAAACATCACCTTAGATATGGACATTATGACTACTTTAGCATTAACATTTCATACAAAGGTTTCTTTTCAAGTCCTATTTAAATTTTAAATTTGAAAAATCGTTTTAATAATTTCTCTATCGAAATCAGATCTCAAAAATGAACGGCCAAATAAAATATCGGTCCAAAATGAACATAGTTCTTTAGCTTTGCTAACTATACTTCGCAACATTAAAATTTTAACAACGTAGAGCGTAAAAATAATTATAAAAGTGATTCAAATGTGAACTGTACAGTTTAAACAACAAATAAGAAAACCGATGAAGGTAATGGAACATTGGTGTTTTGGTCCTTTACCTCTTGTATTGGGGCCAATTGCTGCGCGAAAGTTGACCTCTGAAGCGAGAAGGAAATACGTTCATAATCATAAAATTTAGAGCGATAAAAATCCCAGAATCATTCAATCAAATAATTTTGCCTTACTAATATTCGTAACGTTTTTTGACGATGTTTTTAAAGTAGCTAGAATTAAAGTATCTACTTTATTTATATTGATTATTTAAAATTAACAAGTTAATGTAATTGTCAAATAAAGCAGTGTAATTGTCATTATAGTCGACTCATTTTATCCCAAAGAGGGGGACATAATCTACCACGCTTTGGCCTAGTCCGGGTCCATCACTATCACAGAGCTTCTGAAACACAGAGTCCTAAATTCCTGCTGATATAGATGGGCCTTGAACATATTTCTGGAAAATTTGGCCTACTATCACCATCCTGGCCAGGGGAATGGCAGGGCTAGTGCGGGTGCGCTATACTTGCCGATAACATTAGCCTCAGCGTCGTATTAACCCGCACTCAAAATAATCTCTATTTAGAATTAAAAAGCTATGAGTAGCTTTTAAATAAAGCTACTCATATTTGTTGAATAAAGTTCCTTTGAAGGCTTTTGAGATGCATAATTATTTTTCCATCCCACTGGGCTGCACTAACAAACTCGAGCGAGCTCCTTTGAGAATTAGAATTTTCTCTTCGAGATTTACTATTAAAGTCGCAATAAAGCCAAAGAAGTTCCTAGAGGATATTGGAAAACCTCGTTATGAAGTAATCACGTCCTCTTTTCTTTAATGAAAAAGGTCTGGGAACACCGGACTTGTACACGTTAACGTGATATAGAACGTTTCACAATAATGCACTTTAAGAGCGTTGCCTCATTTGCTTGCGTGTCTTACACATTTGCTGGCATGACGTCTGTTATAGATGCATATGCCACGCACAAGTATATGGATCTATCTAGTGTGACAGATTCTACGTTACCTACTAGAACCTGCCAGTGTTGTACTGGCTGGTTGGGACTTCTAATCTCTATAAGAACTCAGTAAGCTATAAACAGCTAAGCTGCTGGTCTTGCAGCTTGGACAGCTTAGTCTTTCACTAATAGGAGTAGAACAATTTTAAGTAAATAAATATGACGTGTTATAAATGACCGGTGTGAAGTTAGCAGCCAAATCTCAGCAGTCAATTATAACTGACCGATTTCAGAAGTCATTTTATAAATGCCTTTATTAGGTTTACGTGAATAAATATAGTCTGACTTTGATTTGATTCTGACGCCCTATGTCACGTTAACGTTTAAATGTTTGCATCTAGTGCGCCCAAGCTATGGAAAAAAGTCCGTAACATCGATCCTATTGAAAGTCAATTACGTAGAAATTAATTCTTTATGAGGGACGAAAACAACAAGGAAAACACTTAGGGATTTATCGCAAAGGTCAAAACTACAAGGAATGGGAATTAGCAACCTATTACTTAATAACGGCACTTATTATCGACCCTTGAGAAGAACCTTAATACCATGGTTCTTTAAAATATACGTTTTTTTTATAGTTCACTAAAAAATATTTTTTTTTATTTTTTTATTTATAAACTCTTTATTGCACAAAAAAACTTAAAAGTAATATACAAGGGCGAACTTAATGCATTTCGGCATTTTATTTTATTTATTCATACCTAAATATCAATATTATGTCTTAAAAGCCTTGCCTGTATATGGTCTTTCCGTCTGTTCATCTCACCTTTACACTTAAACTATTGCACTGATTTGTATCAAAATTGGGTAAGATGTTAAAAATTTACAATAAAGTTCCCAAATCCATCCGTGAAGTTGAAAGCATGAGTTTTTAAGTCAAAGCTTCAAAGCTTTCTGTCTGAAAGATGCTACTACAGCGTAGCAGACTATCTTTCCGAAACATGAGAGGAACAGTTAGCATGCCACTTACCATCACCCATCAACGACATTGTATAAACTTTTTGTAATGTTTAAATAATGATTGTATGTCCAATGGACGGGACATAGCGACCATTATAATAACATGTACCTTATCTAATAACCTATGATCCATAATAAAATATTTTGATTTGATTTGTTATTTAAAATCCAGGAATGGATATAACGTTACTTGCAATTTATTTTTTGTCGTTCACCTATTTCTATATCTTGTTCAGTACTGGCTGATAACTTCGACAACTTATATGAACCCTAGTCAGTGTTTGTTTATCTGTCGTTCATCTATCATTGTTATTTTGTTTTTACCATTTTTTCCATTTTATGTTTATTTAAAACAAAATATCTTTGGATTTTTAAAGTCTCTCCTATTATTAAAATAAAATAACGTACATTTTAAAATTCCTAGGTAACAAATGCTCAATTTAAGGTGATCGATATTTAGTGCCATTAAATTTTATGTAAAATCTTACCTGTTGTGCTGCATTTTGTAAATTGAGTAACGGTTCTGATGACCTTTTTAAGAACAGTCGCAGCTTATTTTCTCGAGGTGCTGGCTCCTTCTTTCTTTGAGGACTCGGGGCTTGGTAGAGCATCTTTTGGAATACTCTATGATAGAAATAAACTCAATAATAGTATTGTGTAGCTATGACTTTGATTTAGCAATCATTATAAGTGTAATTTTAATCTAAATACATACAGCCTTTGCATATTTATCTATATTTATCCAAGATTTCCTTTCACCCACAAATTTTGTATCATCTTCATCGTTCTACTCACTCTCCTTTGAATAACAGGCAGGGTCAAGGCAGATGAAATTTTGTAAATATTACAAAATATTTGCAGTTTGTTTTTTCTTTATTATTATCACAATGTCTTCATCTTTACCAGTTCGATATTCAATGTCAATATTAATTAGGTGTGACAGAGCTTCAAGGCTAGGTATTTTGCTAAGACAGCATCTTAGAAACGTCTATTAAATTCAGCTTTGATGATCGAAAAATAATAAATGACTACTCTGCTCGTTTGCAAAATGTATCTCCCACGGTTACTAAGGAAGATAGTAAAGTTTTGGCACTGACGCCAGGAACTTAATGTCTTCAGTCAGGATTGAGTATTGCTAAGTCCTCGTCGTATGTAATGCCTATCACATGCAGCCTAAAGTTAAAATAATACAGTCACCAGTCAAGATAGCTTCGTGCGTATCTGTCACTAGGAAAATGACGTCACAGAACTCTGGCATTGGCGCCAAGAACTTCATGCCTTCAGCCAGACAGCCTGACTGTAAGACAGCATTTGAAATATCCATCAAATAATAATGGTAAAACTTTGCCTGCTATGAGTAAGTAAATATTCATCGTTCGTGCTGATAAGGCCAGTAAAATGCATCTACACGTTTCGGGATCAAGCTCCAATTGCCGTCATGCCCAGTCAAGCCGGCATAGTATTAGGAACTGATGTTAGTTATGAGTGTCTGATTCCTGTTGCTAACATTCATGGACCTCGCGCGCCACTTACCATCAGATGGGCGCAAGGTCACGTGTCGTGCTAGTATAAAATAATAAAAAAAAAGATACAGGCTGGTAATGATGTCAATGAGTAACAAAAACGGCATTGACAGCACAGAAGGTTATGCACGTGCCCACGCCTACTAGGAAGGTGACAAAGCAGAGTTTTGGCATTGACATTGACATTCATATTCATTTCATATCTTCATCCAGAACTAACTATCGCCAAGTCCTTATCCTTTGTAATGCCTATCAAATGCAGCCTAGAGGTAAAATATTACCTGCTCCGAGCAGCCAAGACAGCTTTAACAGCGCAGACGGGTTCGCGCGTGTCTCCCACTAGGAAAGTGACATCACAGAGCTCTGGCATTGACGCCAGGAACTTCATGTCTTCAGCCAGGCCTGATTTGTTCTCGAAGGTGCTGAGGTCAGGCTCCGCCTCCATTGCTGCTATCGCCCCGCTTCTCATTGACGTCTGTAACAAAAAAAAAAAGATTTTGTCTTCAGCTGAAATATGAGTTCCTTATAAAACTTATATAATAGTAATAGGATAAAAGTTTTCACCCAGTGCATTCTTTCAGGGAGCAGAAACGTGTCCAATGACAGTTGGCCTAGTCTAGAAGTTCAAGGTCGGTCAACGAGCTATGCTAGGTATTTCTATAAAGAAAAAGGTTCCAAACATCCGTCAGAGTACAAAAGTTACCGACATAGCTTTCAAAATTAGCAAGCTGAAGTGGCAATGGGACGGACATATTTGTCGCAAAACCGATGAACGAAGGACTAGACGGGTTCTAAAGTGGAGACCACGTACTGGAAGACGCAGAGTTAGAGACACAGACTGATGATGATGAACCGTTTGGAAATGTCTAAGAATTGATTACAGCTCAGTGGAATGTAATGGAAAAGCCTTTATCGCTAAATCCATAATAAAATTAACAATAATATCAGTAGCTTTAATTAAGCTACAAAAAGCTCATTTAGGAAATATGTATAGGTACCTAAATAATCAATTTCATTACTGGTATCTGATTAAAATAGTATTAATTGAATTAATTGCGTCGTACTTGTGCAAATAGTATTAACAACAAGTGGAGTGGATAAAAGTGCAAATGTAACAACGATTTGTCCTCCTCTAAAGTTTTATAAACAGAAATGACGTTAGCGGGTCAGGGCGGAACTGGACGACATTTTTCGCAAAATATGTGTGTGGGGTGCCTAGTACAATTTAATGGCAGCAAGATCCAGGCATGAGCGTTGACGGCCAAGAAGTCTACCTACTCTTCAGAACACCGTGCTGAAACTTCAACCCAGCTTCAACATCCTTGGGGTCAAAATACGCTTAGACCTAAACCACCGAAACACCACAAAATAAGTGTCCAAAAACTCCAGATACTGAACAAGGTGAAGCGGTTTTTCCTGCCTGCACTTACGCTGTATAAGGAAAAGATACAGATGCTCTCGATTCGGGTAGTGGACGACACCACAGTGTCTAAAATTTTCGAATCACGTTGGCTCTCTGAGCGTGTTTTAAAAGCTATACCACAGTGAGTGTTCTGAGGAGCTCATAACCTTATCTCTTCTTCTCTATTCCGCAACCGAACCACACGCACAGGTCGAAACATCCCTAAGCGTACTTATAAATTTGAAAAGTCTTACTTCTGTCGCACGCTGGAGTCTCTCCTATCTAGGTAGCCAGTGTGTTTCCCTACTCCAATAACTTGGAGTCCTTTAAGCGAAGTGTGAAGTGACTGATGTCCGTCGTTAATGGCTGGCGTCAGTTACCCCCATTCTTGGACCTCATATACCGTTTACGACCAAGTGGAAGCGATGACACATGTCGTGTTCAGTATAAAAAAAACCTCAGTAAAAGTACAAGATCCAAAGATGAGATAATTACGTGATATTACGAGTATGTCTTTGATGCATCCAAGGCAAATTACCAATGGAACTATTAACTACACGAAAGGATATGGTTAGGTATTGATTTTGTGTAAACGCGTCTGTGAAATGCACCCCGCTTCCGTCTGCGCTCCTGCTGACCGAACCTGAATTAAAATGTGTCTATCTCGCTCGCACACGTACGCTTTTGCTGAGACTAATTGAATTCGCATAAAGTTACCTAAAAGATTTATTTAACGTATTTTGCAGACGCATAGTATAAAATATACTGTTACATATTTTAAAAAATATGCTGCTAAGCTTACGAAATGTAAATAGGAATTAAAACGGGTAAAAAAAAATGTCGGTTAATAAAACTTGATCAAAGAAATGAAAATAACTACCAAATAACAAATGTTACATACGCAATAAAATAAGTACTCACGTCATCGGCATCGCCTAAGCTAAAATGTCTTGTAATAGTGATGTCCATTTTTAATTAACTATTATTATTATTTGTAATTCAAAGCCGCAAATACTTGTAAGAGATACGCGACCAACGCAAACGGCGTGCAAGACTGCAATGAGGGTAGGGCTGGGCTAGGGGGAGGTGCTCGATTCTAAATCTCGTCGATTCGATCGAATTGATTTCGAATTCAATTCAATTCGCTTGGTGTAGGGAATTCATATTTTTGGCAACCACAGATATTAAATATTAACAAACAACAGTATGAGAATCAAAGTGAGTTAGTAAACTTTATTTATATACTTACATATATATATATATATATATATATATATATATGTGTGCCGGTCGGAGTGGGGGGTGTTAGGTTTATTTTCGTTACGGAATTTCTTGATTCGGTCGCCGAGCTTAAAGCCTGCGATAAAAGCTTAAAAAACATACATTGCGCTTATTATAAATACACACAATAAAAATCTTAAAAGGTTAATAATGGTTCCATTAATTGTTTAGTAGACAATTTAAAAAAAGTTCTGCTACTCCATCGAAGTCTTTCTTCGTCCTGTTACTCCAGACTGACAATATATGGCTGGTGGAAGGGGTGGAGCTGTTTGCTGACGACACCGCGTACTTCATAGATTCTAGGGTCTTGCGTTACGCGGTGCCGAAGATTCAGTGCAAGATGCAGTCTGACCTGTTCCCTGAGTGACTGCTGAGTTGTCCGTAAATATCAAGAAGACACCGGCTACGTACCTTGAGACGTACTTTGATTTGAAAAGCTTTGGTTGAGATGAAAAATGTTGCTAGTCTTCTTGGGGCTATCTTTTGAGGACATTTTTTATTTACACTTTATTTTTTTATTACGTTTAGTTTATAGTTATTAATTTCATGTAAGTAGTTTGTTATTCATCATCATCATCAGCCTATGTCTTTCCACTGCTGGATGTAGGCCTCCCCCAAGGCTCGCCATTTCACACGATCTTTTATCACCCTCATCAAGCCCCCACCAGCGACCTTTTTCAGGTCATCCGTCCACCTGGCGGGTGGTCTTTCCACTCTGCGTTTTCCTGTACGTGGTCTCCACTCCAGAACTCGTTTACTCCATCGGTCATCGGTTCTGCGACAGATGTGTCCGGCCCATTGCCACTTCAACTTATTAATTTTGAAGGCTATGTCGATAACTTTAGTTTTCTGACGGATGTCCACGTTTCGGACTCTATCGATCAAAGATATACCGAGCATAGCTCTCTCCATAGCTCGCTGAGCGACCTTAAACTTGTGGACCAAACCCACTGTCAGTGTCCACGTCTCTGCTCCGTACGACAATAATTTGTTATAATAATAAAGTTTGTTATTATCATTTTATATATACTATTTTTCTCCTTTGTAAAAAAAAAATGTTTTAATTAATTCCATAAGGAAACTCGACAATGTTAAAGTCAAGAATAACCCAGCACCGAAAAGCTCGTCGGAGCAAAATGTCAAGTACTGTTGTTACCTAAGATTTGAAGGCTGTTATTTGGAGTAATTCAAAGGTCATCAAGAAATTAAAATATTTTGCGGGGTGAAAGAAAACCACACTTTTTTAACGGAGCGGGATCACACAGTTACGATATTAGTTACACTATATATATTACGATATATGACCGCCTCCGTGGTCTAGTGGTAACAAACGTTGCCGTGAACTAGACCACGGAGGCGGTCACAGCGGTCACAGACATGCCACAGCATCATCCGGGACAAAGTAATCCTTGGAAGGACGTGACTGAGAGTTGGGGAAATCGACGCAAGGAAGAGGGTAATTCAAGTTTCATAAAATTTTCTACAGTAAAGAGATAAATCGATAGATGTAACTGCGTCATTCATGCATCTCTCACTTCCTCATCTCCCGTCTCGCTCGCACCAATAGTTTCTAGAACATCCTGGAATACTCGATGACGCAAGTCTTAACTAGGTCATTGGTCAAATAATATTTTATGTCGCAGTTCAACCCCGGCATGTACCTATAAGAAATACACTTTTTTTAATTACAGTTCTCATAGATTTAAAAGAACCAGAAAGGGAGTGTCCACAAATAAAATTTTGACTACATTTGTAAAGGAAAAGCAAAGTACGATAATTGTCCTTGTTCCTTGGCGCCTTGAAAGGATGACGAGAAAGAAATAAAAGTTGTGGATAAACGAACAAGAAGACCCTAGCAGACCAAGACTCACAGGATTTTTTTCACATTTTTTATGAGATATTTGAGACCTTAAGTATGTCAAAGTTATCAATACCTTTTATATGACCGCCTCCGTGGTCTAGTGGTAACAAACGTTGCCGTGAACTCGGGAGGTCGTGGGTTCGATTCCCACCGGTGGCAAGTTGTACATTGTATTATTTATCTCAGTATGGGTGTTTATATGTATAATATGTATATATTTACAAAAAAAAAAGTATAAGATGTAGTTTATCAACCATCTAGTTTCCGTAACACAAGCCTAGTAGCTTACCACGGAAATTAGATGGCGCTGTGTGACCTGTCTGGAAATATTTATTTATTTATATATCCAAAATATTCATTATCGTGCTGAAAGGGTTATTCATGCTTAATTTATTTCCTTACTATTTGCTTTTTTATTATTTAATTTTTAGTTGCATTCTGCGAACCTCGGCACACTGCTTGACGACAAAAGTTTTCTTGAAGACGAAAGTAAGAACCCACCATACTCCCCAGACCTTGCTCCAATTTGGAGTCTTAACCGCCTTCAAATAATTTATTGATTGGAATGGAATAAATTAACTACCTATAAAATGGCGAATGTGAATAGATGATAAAGATAGAAATAATAGTTTTTGTTTTTAATTATTTACTTTTTCCATATAAAACGTCAATTTCGTATGCAAGAACCTAATATTATCGTTAGTTTACCGGAATTGTATTCAAAAATCAATCAAAATCAAAATAATTTATTTCCATTGGTTCTCTCGAAACAACTTGGATACAGTCAGAACTAATAAAATCAATACATTTTTCACAACATATGTACTAATCAAAGTGGTAATAATGGTTGGACCGTAAACAGGCAATAATCCATATCTATGTATGCTATGCACAACACTATTGCTATAAGCAAGTAAAACTAACTAACTATGAAACTACTTAAATAAGATCGTGGTTGTAAAGAGGCCGTGTCAGTTTACATTCTAAATACTTAATAATTATGATGTATAGAAATTATATACATATGTTAGATAATTTATAAATGTATAGAACAAAAAAAAAAAAAAAAATGTAAAAAAAAAAAAAAAAAAAGATGTCATCTTATAATCTAAATACTAATAATGATATGTCAATTAAACATAAATTCATAGCTGTAAGCGGGCCGTGTCATCTTATATTCTAATGGCATTAATGTTAATTAATATTCGTGTATATTGGCTTATTGGTAAATATATATTTATTTATAAACTCTTTATTGCACAAAATAACTTAAATGGGGGTGTGTGGCAGAGGATGCGGGTACATTAAGATAAATACAATTACTTAAGAATATTTAAATACTATTACATAAATACTTATGTGCTGTTTTAGATAGTATGAGTGGACTGTATTTAAAAGAAGATGCCTGCACCGGCTGACTCAGACCCACGCTCAGCTGTCACGCAAAATGCTGCGTGTAAACCGACACGTAATAAACGTACATGAAAATATAAAATAGGATAAATATAGGGAAAGCTCACCCCAGTCCATAAATTAAGATCACACACAGTTTGTCGTACGAGAATGTTTATTATTGTTTATCCTTGCGCGCACACGCGGCGAGACCTCGATCGCTTCTGCCGGTGCGTACGTGACCATTTTTTGTTGGCCACCCAATGGTACCCGCAAATTAATTTAGGAAGCGGAAAGGAATATAACACAATACAACTAAATAAATATGTGTTTATATATCAGTGTTGAATGCCGCGAAAGTATTTGAAAACTGAACAACTTACTGTTGTCGCTCATAAAGCGACGAGAAATATTAGCCAAGATCATTGATAGCTAATATAGAAATACGCGCGGCGTAGCCGTTGGGAAGAGGGCGCTAGTGTAGGGGAAGTATAAAAGGAGGTGCACGCTTCCGTAGTTACGTGCAGGGAATGCTATTTTTGTTAGGAGGCCAACACCTCGTTACAAATTCCCGTCTTCCCCCGGAAGGGGGGGGTCTGAGATGACTTAGTATATACCTATGCGACGAACGAGTGCTACGCGGCGAACGAGTGCCTTCACTCCGTAGTCACGACTCAGACTTAGCTGTAAAGGCACACAGGGCCAACAGTGAGATAGAGACGGTTTATAGGATAGGACTGGGGCTTCACTAGGAAGCTTTACGGATGAGTCGGGCTGCGACCCCCACCCGCGTTGGCCCTTTAGGCAGGGGGCGTATCATTGATGATTTATTGATTCACCGTCTATAAAAAAATCGGTCGGAGTGGGGGGTGTTAGGTTTATTTTCGTTACGGAATTTCTTGATTCGGTCGCCGAGCTTAAAGCCTGCGATAAAAGCTTAAAAAACATACATTGCGCTTATTATAAATACACACAATAAAAATCTTAAAAGGTTAATAATGGTTCCATTAATTGTTTAGTAGACAATTTAAAAAAAGTTCTGCTACTCCATCGAAGTCTTTCTTCGTCCTGTTACTCCAGACTGACAATATATGGCTGGTGGAAGGGGTGGAGCTGGCGCTGTTTGCTGACGACACCGCGTACTTCATAGATTCTAGGGTCTTGCGTTACGCGGTGCCGAAGATTCAGTGCAAGATGCAGTCTGACCTGTTCCCTGAGTGACTGCTGAGTTGTCCGTAAATATCAAGAAGACACCGGCTACGTACCTTGAGACGTACTTTGATTTGAAAAGCTTTGGTTGAGATGGAAAATGTTGCTAGTCTTCTTGGGGCTATCTTTTGAGGACATTTTTTATTTACACTTTATTTTTTTATTACGTTTAGTTTATAGTTATTAATTTCATGTAAGTAGTTTGTTATTCATCATCATCATCAGCCTATGTCTTTCCACTGCTGGATGTAGGCCTCCCCCAAGGCTCGCCATTTCACACGATCTTTTATCACCCTCATCAAGCCCCCACCAGCGACCTTTTTCAGGTCATCCGTCCACCTGGCGGGTGGTCTTCCCACTCTGCGTTTTCCTGTACGTGGTCTCCACTCCAGAACTCGTTTACTCCATCGGTCATCGGTTCTGCGACAGATGTGTCCGGCCGATTGCCACTTCAACTTACTAATTTTGAAGGCTATGTCGGTAACTTTAGTTTTCTGACGGATGGACGGATGATTTAGTGTTCTAGGGAGTTCCATACAATTTATTCTGCAATTTCTCACATATACATACATTTGGAGGCTATTACATTTGTGAAACGCTAAAGATATGGAATCAGTTTCATAACAGCGTGGAGAACAAACGTACTCAAGAAGCTTAAAGTCACTACCAGGATCTCTTCCATCTGCCTGCAACTAGTCCTTGAGTATTTTGGTCATATAGACCAGCTCCACACCATAATTCACACCCAAGTGCACGAAGCCCTATACGCCGCTTTGACCAGATCTAAATTTTTAAAATATTTCCAGACAGGTCACACAGCGCCATCTAGTTTCCGTGGTAAGCTACGAGGCTTGTGTTACGGAAACTAGATGGTTGATAAACTACATATTATACTTTTTTTTGTAAATATATACATATTATACATAAAAACACCCAGACCGAGACAAATTATACAATGTACAACTTGACCCCGGTGGGAATCAAACCCACGACCTCCCGAGTTCATGGCAACGTTTGTTACCACTAGACCACGGAGGCGGTCACAGCGGTCACAGAGATGCCACAGCATCATCCGGGACAAAGTAATCCTTGGAAGGACGTGACTAAGAGTTGGGGAAATCGACGCAAGGAAGAGGGTAATTCAAGTTTCATAAAATTTTCTACAGTAAAGAGATAAATCGATAGATGTAACTGCGTCATTCATGCATCTCTCACTTCCTCATCTCGCGTCTCGCTCGCACCAATAGTTTCTAGAACATCCTGGAATATTCGATGACGCAAGTCTTAACTAGGTCATTGGTCAAATAATATTTTATGTCGCAGTTCAACCCCGGCATGTACCTATGAGAAATACACTTTTTTTACGTACAGTTCTCATAGATTTAAAAGAACCAGAAAGGGAGTGTCCACAAATAAAATTTTGACTACATTTGTAAAGGAAAAGCAAAGTACGATAATTGTCATTGTTCCTTGGCGCCTTGAAAGTATGACGAGAAAGAAATAAAAGTTGTGGGTAAACGAACAAGAAGACCCTAGCAGACCAAGACTCACAGGATTTTTTTCACATTTTTTATGAGATATTTGAGACCTTAAGTATGTCAAAGTTATCAATACCTTTTATATGGCCGCCTCCGTGGTCTAGTGGTAACAATCGTTGCCGTGAACTCGGGAGGTCGTGGGTTCGATTCCCACCGGGGGCAAGTTGTACATTGTATAATTTGTCTCGGTCTGGGTTTTTATATGTATAACATGTATATATTTACAAAAAAAAAAGTATAATATGTAGTTTATCAACCATCTAGTTTCCGTAACACAAGCCTAGTAGCTTACCACGGAAATTAGATGGCGCTGTGTGACCTATCTGGAAATATTTATTTATTTATATATCCAAAATATTCATTATCGTGCTGAAAGGGTTATTCATGCTTAATTTATTTCCTTACTATTTGCTTTTTTATTATTTAATTTTTAGTTGCATTCTGCGAACCTCGGCACACTGCTTGACGACAAAAGTTTTCTTGAAGACGAAAGTAAGAACCCACCATACTCCCCAGACCTTACTCCAACATGGAGTCTTAACCGCCTTCAAATAATTTATTGATTGGAATGGAATAAATTAACTACCTATAAAATGGCGAATGTGAATACATGATAAAGGTAGAAATAATAGTTTTTGTTTTTAATTATTTACTTTTTCCATATAAAACGTCAATTTCATATGAAGCTAATATTATCGTTAGTTTACCGGAATTGTATTCAAAAATCAATCAAAATCAAAATAATTTATTTCCATTGGTTCTCTCGAAACAACTTGGATACAGTCAGAACTAATAAAATCAATACATTTATCACAACATATGTACTAATCAAAGTAGTAATAATGGTTGGACCGTAAACAGGCAATAATCCGTATCTATGTATGTTATGCACAACACTATTGCTATAAGCAAGTAAAACTAACTAACTTAGAAACTACTTAAATAAGATCGTGGCTGTTAAGAGGCCGTGTCAGTTTACATTCTAAATACTTAATAATTATGATGTATAGAAATTATATACATATGTTAGATAATTTATAAATGTATAGAACAAAAAAAAAAAAAAAAAGTAAAAAAAAAAAAAAAAGATGTCATCTTATAATCTAAATACTAATAATGATATGTCAATTAAACATAAATTCATAGCTGTAAATGGGCCGTGTCATATTATATTCTAATAGCATTAATGTTAATTAATATTCGTGTATATTGGCTTATTGGTAAATATATATTTATTTATAAACTCTTTATTGCACAAAATAACTTAAATGGGGGTGTGTGGCAGAGGATGCGGGTACATTAAGATAAATACAATTACTTAAGAATATTTAAATACTATTACATAAATACTTATGTGCTGTTTTAGTTAGTATGAGTGGACTGTATTTAAAAGAAGATGCCTGCACCGGCTGACTCAGACCCACGCTCAGCTGTCACGCAAAATGCTGCGTGTAAACCGACACGTAATAAACGTACATGAAAATATAAAATAGGATAAATATAGGGAAAGCTCACCCCAGTCCATAAATTAAGATCACACACAGTTTGTCGTACGAGAATGTTTATTATTGTTTATCCTTGCGCGCACACGCGGCGAGACCTCGATCGCTTCTGCCGGTGCGCACCCCGTGCGTACGTGACCATTTTTTGTTGGCCACCCAATGGTACCCGCAAATTAATTTAGGAAGCGGAAAGGAATATAACACAATACAACTAAATAAATATGTGTTTATATATCAGTGTTGAATGCCGCGAAAGTATTTGAAAACTGAACAACTTACTGTTGTCGCTCATAAAGCGACGAGAAATATTAGCCAAGATCATTGATAGCTAATATAGAAATACGCGCGGCGTAGCCGTTGGGAAGAGGGCGCTAGTGTAGGGGAAGTATAAAAGGAGGTGCACGCTTCCGTAGTTACGTGCAGGGAATGCTATTTTTGTTAGGAGGCCAACACCTCGTTACAAATTCCCGTCTTCCCCCGGAAGGGGGGGGTCTGAGATGACTTAGTATATACCTATGCGACGAACGAGTGCTACGCGGCGAACGAGTGCCTTCACTCCGTAGTCACGACTCAGACTTAGCTGTAAAGGCACACAGGGCCAACAGTGAGATAGAGACGGTTTATAGGATAGGACTGGGGCTTCACTAGGAAGCTTCACGGATGAGTCGGGCTGCGACCCCCACCCGCGTTGGCCCTTTAGGCAGGGGGCGTATCATTGATGATTTATTGATTCACCGTCTATAAAAAAAAAAAAAAAAAAAAGGCGCGCACCCACTGGTTCGTGAGCATTCAAGGCAATCGGTCCTACTTATATTATTACATAATATATAATTAAAATAATATATATAATAAACATAAACATATATTATGTATGAATATATGATCATCATCATTACAGCCCCTAGAACTCAGCGTCCTAGACCTCCACTGCTGGAGATGGGCCTTCCAGAACATATATCTGGATAATTTGGCCTACACTCGCCGCGCTGGCCAGGCCAGGTAGATGAATATATAAACACAACTAATAGATACGTACTCGTACTATTATTACATAGGTACAATCATTTATGGTAAAAAATTAAGAAAAATATTATAGGCGTAAATCCAAAAAAATATCATTATCCGACGATTTTAAATAACATCTAATATCTATATAATAAGAATAAAAAAACTTTCCAAATTGACATATAAAAACAAAATTAAGAAAAAAATACTCGAACAACTGTACAGTTCTCCCAAAGTGATAATGCGCATAGAAATCTTCGTCACTGTTCGGCAACGGTCGTATTCCCCGAGCGTCGGAAGACGATATGTATATAGAGTGGTTAAGTGCATTTTCTTCATGCATAATTTAGTAGAATTATGTGTAATAAACTAATAAAAACTAATAAATAAACTAATAAATTAATAAACTATTTAAAGTTGAATAAGATAATTAAAGTTGAAATTAAATTCACCTTTGAAAACAAAACCAAGAACGGTGTGTAATATCAGCTCTATATAATTCCACTCAGAGAGAACACATGCAGTCACCGACCGCCCGAATTGTTTTCGATTGTATACACATGATATTGACTTCTATTTCTTTCGAACAAGGTGCAAAATGCAAGTGCAATGTTTAGGCTCTTACGATTCAATGATTCGGGTGTTTCCGGGAATACGACAATTAGCGAAGATCTGTATGTGCATTATTAATTTGGGAATACTGTACTCAGTAGCAAAATCGATAGATTGTTTGTGTAAAGTGTAAAAAGTGTTCGATTAGAACGATAGAAGCTATATTATTTTTTGTTATTTAACTGCTACCTAATCTATTATAGTTGTATTTTATTTCATCTATGAGAGCTATGTGCCGATAAACTATTTTATAGTTTGGCAGTATAATGTTGTAAGTATTTAAATATTATGATAATAAAATAAAAAAATAAAAAAAAAACCTGATGGGCGTCGTATATAAATTCGTATCAATGTGAGCACGGTCTTAGGTACAAAGGGACGCTATGTCCCTTGAATTAGGGACGCATCGTCATTGGCCTGAAAAGACGCTTATTGCCTTTGTATCTGCCCTCTGTAGCACAGGCTGTGAGACATACGACAAAAACGACGAAATATTTTTACTCAAAATTTCGAACAAGAGATCGAGTGGGATAGATTCTTATATACGGGATTCATAGACCATTCCTACCGGGTTCGATTCCTGGTCGGGACACTATTATTTAAGTTTGAACCTAGAAGCTTTAAAAATTAAAAAAAAAAAAAAAAAAAACTGAAGATTTCTTCGCGCCATTTTGTGTGAACATGTCAAGTGCAAGTTTTTGTTTTGTAAATTAATTTACGCCAACCTCAGTACAGGTTACGAATTTGCGCCGTTTGGAGTCGAGACGATGGGCCCATGGGGATACTCAGCCAAACGTCAGGCCAAGGAGTTGTCCAAACGGCTAACGGGAAAGTCTGGAGACAGAAAGGCTGGCAATTATTTCTGCTAACGTATTAGCTTAGCTATACAGAGGGGAAATGTTGCCAGTCTTCTTGGGACTATCACTGAAGGGTCGTCTCTAGAGGACATTTTTTACTTATAGTTTATTTTTTATTAGGTTTAGTTTATATTTATTTTAATTTTAACTTTTAAGTAGTTTTAATTTATATTGTAATTATTTTATATTGTTTGTAAAATAAAAACAGCTTTTACTGTGGATATTATTGGTCAAAAGTGGTGTTGTTTTGTTTAATAATTTGCAATGTGAATAATTACGGAAAACGATAAATTGGACTTTAAATATGGGGCACAAGTTGCAGTTTATTTTTTGCGGTTTTCCCGCGATGTCAACTCCCATATTTTACCCGATGTGTTTGAGGTGTGGTGCCGCGAGTGACTCCAAGAAAAGCATCAAATTCTGCAGCATCTGGAATTTGATGATGACCTCATTAACTCATGAAAAATAAAGATATATTACGTCAGACTTGGCTGTATGGGCTAGACCCTTTGCCTTCCCTATCACCTCATTCATCATCCATCGGGAGATGAGAAAAAAAAAACTACTTACAAAACCTAATTTAAATTTATGGTATGGCCAGCGCCAGCGAGGCGAGTGCATAGATAGACAAAGATATAAAAATATAGCAATTCAGACGACACGCCCACGCGAAACGTCTGGGAGTAAGCCAGCCGCCCACTGTAAAATTCAATGCCTAATATGACCCACAATTTCAGCAGCCGAATTCTCGTCCTTTAAATGAATTATATTATTTAACTGTGCATGGACGTAACTTCATAAATAGACAAATAATAATTTATTTATTTCAATTCTTTAATGCACTTAAAAATTGTACAGAGGCGAGCTATAATGCCAGTAGGCATTCTTTATTTATTTAAAAACTTTATTGCACAAAGTACAAAGGCGGACTTAATGCCCGTAGACATTTTCTGACAGCCAAACCTTCGGGACAAATTAGAACATTAATAGGTGCAATAAATTAAATATTAATAGTAGGATAAATTCAACATAATTATTATTTATTTATTTATTTCCATGAAAATGTTCATAACAGATTATACGTCTAAACAATACATATTTCATAACAACATTAAAACACAAGTGACTAGAATTAATATGGCTCCAAGTACTTTAGGACAATGTTTTTACTTTCCACATCCGTTGATGCGAACACATCAAAATTCTCATCGGACTGCTGCTTTTGTTCAATAAAACGAAATAAATTATATATACTTACATAAATACTTTAACATATACTGTAATATCAATATACTAAATACACAAAAATATACATAAATACACTTATTAACATTGTTGGGAGCTATTTAGAAAGTGTAGATAGAAGAGTTTTTTGAACGAAGATCTGGCAGACGCTTGCCTTATGTTTACAGGGAGATTGTGTTTCTTTACCAGCTAACCTTGGGGATCGAGTAGTAGAGGTGATAGGCGGACTGATGGTAATTTGCCCAGTCAGCCGGGGCGGGGAAGTATCCACCGTTCGTGCAGATAAACCCAGTAAAGTGTATCCACACGTTTCGGGATCAGGCTCGAATTGCCGTCATGCACAGTCAAGCCGGCATAGTGTTAGGAACTGATGTCAGTCACGAGTGACTAATTTCAGTTGCTAACATTCATGGACCTCGCGCGTCACTTATTATCAGGTGGGCGCAAGGTCACATGTCGTGCTAGTATAAAAAAAAGGTGATACTAGCTGATAAGTTACTTAACAAATTATAACATTAAAAATCTACAAGTATAAACTAAATCTAATAAAATAAAATAAACTAACTCTAAATAAAATGTGTCTTCATCAGAGAGACTGGCAACATTTTCCCTCGTATAGCGAGGCTAATACGTTGTCAGAATGATTTGCCAGCCTTTCTATCTCCAGATTTCTCTGTCAGTCGTTTGGATAACTTCTTGGCCATCCGCTTTGTTGAGAGCACCATCGTCTTGACCGCGCAATTTGTGCCGTGTGGGGTAGAGACAATGGGGCCATGAGGACCCGCGACAAAGCTTCTGGCCAAGGAGTTGTCTAAACGACTGACGGAAAAGTCTGGAAACAGGACGTCCGGCAATTATTTCTGCCAACGTACGCCACAAACTCTCATGGGTCGTCTCTAGACATTTTTTATTTATAGTTTATTAAATTACATTTAGTTTTTTTTAATTTAAAATAAAATAGGTTATCATGTTAAAATTAAGGACTCCGTTTGAATGCGAGAATAACCAAGGTACTAGTGTTTGAAAGAAGAAGGATGACAACTGTGACGATAAAGATTGATGATGAAACTCTAGAAAAAGTTAATGAAATTATATATCTGGGCAGTGTTTTCACTGCGGATGGGAAGTATGATAGGGATGTTGAAAGAATAGTGAACGCGGGAAATAGTGTCAACGGTGCCCTGGGGTCACTGATCGCCAGTCAGAATGTCAGTGACAAAACTCGACTCGCCATACACAATGCCATGCTGGTACCAACACTTATTTATGGAAGCGAGACGTGGATATGTCAGAATACGCATGAGAGTAGAGTTAATGCAGTAGAAATGAGATCGGCGTCACTTTGACGGACCGCATACGTAATGACGAAATACGAAAAAAGGTAGGTATGAAAGAAAGCATAGGGACAAAAATAAGGAAAGGCATGCTTCGATGGTTTGAGCATGTTGAAAGGATGAATGAAGAGAGATTGACGAACCAGATATATAATGCGAAAGTTGTGGGTAAAAGAGGCCCTGGCAGACCTAGACTCACATATTACAACCAAATTAATAAAACAATAGCTGAAGGTGCGTTGAAAAGCCATCGAAACAAAAGGACATGTATGAAGAGGTTGATGAATGTCGAAGAAGCGAAAGAGGTATGTCGTGACCGTGACAAGTGGCGCTCAATTGTCTCTGCCTACCCCGCAAGTGGTTTGGCGTGAAGATATGTATGTATGTTAATATTACATGTGACCCTATAGCCACGTGAATGTGAACTTCCACTGACCACTAGTACTTAAAGTAAAAGCTAGTTGTAAATAATTTCACGTTTGCTAATGATGACTAAACAGCAAAGCGATCCAAAGACTATGCTGTTAGCAGAAGACCAGCAGATTATTAAGGATTGTTTCTGGAGTTAGTTTGTCTTCTTAGCTGTTACTAACCTGTTGATTTTGACTTGAAAACTGACGAAAAAGCCAACGACGCGACGCGCAAAGCTTGCTTCGATGATCAAATTTCTGCACTAAACTGTAAAAAAACACGGCTTAAATGCAAAAACTACTAAGCACTCTAATAACTAATTGAGTTTTAACTAAAAGAACTACTATTTTAGAAATAAATTTAAGCTAAATTTATCTTGTTACTACATGAGTCTAAGCTACGAAGTTTTGATTAGAAATACGCAAGCGTTGGGTTTACGCATGCGCTGAGGGAGCGTCGATAATATTCAGTCATTCGGGCAAGAATAAAACCGTAAGCTACAAAATTTATTTTTGACAGAATCTGATATAATTTTATTTATTTATTTTCACGAAAATTTACAATAATACAATAGGAATATAGTAATGCAAATGTCTGTTTTCCCGTACCATAATGCATAATGAAATATGTTATTATTTTTATATCTTGTAACTTTACTGAATAAATATATTATTGTTATTAACTTGTAGACTTACAAATTTTAACTAATAATAATATCTTTGTTCAGTAAAAAAGTTACAAGATATGAAAACACTAGCATATTTCATTATGCATGCACAGAAAAACAGACATTTGCAGCCGAACTAAGCCTATATGTATAGGACTGTCCGTCGGCAGTCAACGCCCAGACACCCTTTTAAATATATTATTACTTTTAATTACAAAATAATAAAAGAAAGAAAATGTACACAAAAAAAAAAAAAAATTGTGTGGTTGAGATCCTCTTTTTATATATGATGTAAGTGTGTGAGTGTGTGTAAGAGGGTGTGTAAACTTTACATACTTTGTTATTATCGCATTTCTACTTTACTATTGACAGTAATTCCTCAGTTGTATTATAGTCAAGAGACTGTAGCCATTGTGTGACATGCTTTCTACATATCACTTTAGTGCATTGATATATAGCTATCTGTTTATTAATTTTATTATATAAATATGGACCCAGAAAACAGAAAAATCTGCTAGTAAAGACCTTTCGAAAAGCTTGAGAGCTTCCACACACAAGATCATTCCTTCGTTTACTAAAAAACTTCAGGACTAAAGATGAGCTTACAATGTTGCTTAATAATAGTATTTATTTATTTAAGGAAAACTATTGAAAATATCCAACAACAAATAGAACTAAACGTTAGCAACAGAGTGTCATTTATAAGTGTCCACAAATAGAAATATATTAAGTAAGTGAGAATCAATCAAAATAATTTTCAGTAAAAAACGATTGCTTAGCACATGCCTCACCATCTTAACACTTGAAAAGAAAATATCTGTGTCATACTTAATTATAAAGTATAGAGATTGAATTTTAAAAACAAGTTTCAAAATATAATAATAAAAATGAAGCCAATAAAAATATATAAACTAAATTAAAAATAAAACTAAAATCTAAACTATATATAAAAATATTCACCCATGACTTGATCATGTGACAGTGTGCAAAGAACACTCGTAGCACTCCACCGCTGCACTGCGATGCTGATTCACAATTAGCCAACATTACTATGGAATAATAATGACAAGTGGCAAGCTCGTCGATGTCTCAAAGATGTACCAAATTCGAGAAATAACCGCGTCTAAATCCACGGACTTATCCGCTAAGGAGCAGTTATTTTTTTATGATTATGAATATTATCAGAATTTATATTAGATATATAATAACTAAATAAAATTAAAAGCTACGTAAATAATAAAAAAATAAATTAAATAATAAATAATACAAAAAAAAATATTAATATTAAGTAGGTACTTATAAAACCCAATTTAAATATAATAGCTAAGTATATTTTTTTAAAGTTCAAACACATTTATACAAATTTAAATTAATTTAGTGATTATTTTGAGTCTGTTTGTATAAAAAAATGAGTACTAGTTATTTGGCCTGGCTCCTCCCTCATATTAATAATATTATTAAGCAGAAATCATCGTCTAATTTAAAAAAAAAATTGTATATAATAATATATAATAAAAATAATATATAAATTGAAGAGTGAATTTGCAAAGCTGCTCCACTCAGTTTTATTGCACAGAATTCATTTACAGGCTAACGTACGAATGTCGCCTCTAAAGTACGCCATCATGTAGCTAGATGGCGCTACGGTCTATTTTGAACTACACCGCGCTGATGGCCGACATACTGCCATCAAATCATTATGTAACGGCGAACGTTAGTGGCGCTTCCCAGCTCTTAGAAGCTCCTCAGCGCATTATCACTCACAACTGCTTACTGGAAGAAACTATCTTCAACATTAACGATCGCATCAGCTTATCATTATCACCACTTCATCGCATGATGACATGATTTGTACAGCTTACTAGAAGGCACATGAATGGCAATTAGCGTTCCACATCATCGCATTTGTCTGTTCATTATGTATCGGCGAAGGTTAGTGGCTCTTCCCAGCCTCAGAAGATTCTCAGCGCATTATCACCCACAACTGCTTACTGGAAGAAACTATCATTAACCATCGCATCAGCTTATCATTTATCACCACTTCATCGCGCACCTGATTTGTACAGCTTACTAGAAGGCACATGAATGGCAATTAGCGTTCCACATCATCGCATTTGTCTGTTCCTGAATTATTTAATGTCACTTTTTCATCAAGAACCTAACGGATTCACATTTAGCCAACTTTACTATAGGGCAATCATGAGAAACTCGATAAATATCACAATTAAATTAAACATTAATTCATATTATTGTGTCTCGACCAGGAATCGAACCTGGTACCTGCGAGTCCACGGAATTAACAGCTACACAACAGTCATAAAAATAATAACAAGTAAAAAAAAATCTATATTCCAAATTGTAACTTACGACATTTTTCCTGAAGACCGTTGGTATGGTGTGGCTTATTCGAAGGCCGAAGCTCAATGGACGATCTCGAAACATATGAATTGGATAAAATACAACGGCTAATTTAAAACATTAGGTTTGAATGTGAGATGAACAATCATGAAATACTAGTCAATGAATTTTAATTAATGCCAACTTCCTTGATAAATCCTTAAGCCTAATCAAAGCATCATGTTACTGTCTTGACCGCCTCAGTGGTCTAGTGGTAACAAACGTTACCGTGAACTCGGGAGGTTGTGGGTTCGATTCCCACCGGGGGCAAGTTGTACATTGTATAATTTGTCTCGGTCTGGGTGTTTATATGTATAATATGTATATATTTACAAAAAAAAAGTATAATATGTAGTTTATCAACCATCTAGTTTCCGTAACACAAGCTTCGTAGCTTACCACGGAAATTAGATGGCGGTGTGTGACCTGTCTGAAAATATTTATTTAATATTTTTACTGTCGCGTAGGGCTTGCGACAGAATAAATCAAATCATATATTTATTTATTTATATAATACACACAGCAGTACATATATTATCACACACATAACAAATCTATTTATTTATTATAAACTTTATTGCACAAAGTACGAAGGCGGACCTAATGCCGCTAGACATTCTATACTGGTCAAACCTTTGGGACAACTAAAGCAGTTACGACAAGATAAGGCAGGTGCTATCAAAACTAATAGAAAAATATTAGACTTCAATATATACTAGTGAATAAATACTTATTTACATACTAATACATACACAAATACATACAAATAAAACTACATATATACGTTCTATGAATATACATAAATATAATATACCTACTATATGATGACTATAATGTGAGAAATAAATATAACAGAGTATAATTATAACTTATCTAATATATGTACCAATTAGGTGTCACAACATTCACCAAAATGAAAAGAAGAAGAAATTAGAATCATATTACTGGTAATACAAAAAAAAAAAAAAAAAAACTAACAAATTTACAAAATATAACATAAAAATATGACTTCTAAAATAAAATTATACATTTTTTCTTTTTTTAATAGAACTAATAAGGAAACATAGAAATTGCATAAATTTGGTACCTTAAAAAACGAAAACCAAACACTTGTTAAATAAATTATAGGCTACTCATACACGTATATTGATTTATACAACACAAGACTTTTTATTAGGTTTAGTTTATATTTATTTTAATTTTTACTTTTAAGTAGTTTTAATTTATATTGTAATTATTTTATACTAATTGTACATTAACCAAAAAAAAAAAAAAAAAACACAAGAGACTGTGTTTGGCCCGTTTGCTGTAGAGACTTTAGGCCCGTGGGGTCCAAGCGGACCTACCTCTCTTCTAATTGTCTGCTCTGATGACAAGCTTCAGCGAGGAATCGAAAATCGCGGCCAGCGTTCTTGCCATCATACCGCACGGATACGATTTATTATCATAAATTGAAGCTTAAAAATTTTATTGCCAAATATTTCGCCTCTCTTTGGAGCGACTATGTGGGAGAGACTACGACACCCCTTCGTACTCGCATAAATGGACACAGACATTCAGTAGATTCTCAAATTAATAATATTTTACCTGTGCCCACCCATGCGCGTATACATAACACTACCTTTAACAATTGTTTCACAGTAAGAGTATTAAAGAGTTTTCCTAAAACTATTCGGTCTATTGATTTAAAAACATGGGAAAGCTCTTTTATATGGCAGCTTGGTGCATACTATAGCCCTGGTCTGAATGTAATGCATTAGGTTTTGTCTAACTTGTTTTGTAAATTTATTAATATCCAACCAACAATGGACATAACATATTGATGATGTTTTCCATGATGCGCTAGGTGATGATGATATTTTTCTAAAAAATAAATACAAAACTGTATAGTACATTGCTAAAAATAAAATTACTTTTTCAAAATTTATGACAAAGACCTTCAGTCACTGTCACTGATGACGCCGCTCCAAAGAGAGGCGAAATATTTGGCAATAATTTTTTTAAGCTTCAATTTATATATTTTACCAAGTAAGAAACAAGTACACACTTTATTTGTTGCAGATATTTATTATCATAATTAATACAATCAGCCATGGCTGGACCGAATCTAACAGCAATACAATAATAAGGTGTGTGTGTTCCCTATGCATTGCAGAACTACTTTACCGATCGGGATGAAACTTTGGAAATATGTTGTGTGAACATCGGGGAAGGTTTCTGACATATTAGATTGCATAATAAGTAAATATTAATATATAAAACAAAGTCGGGTTTGTTAGAACACTTATAACTCGAGAACGGCTGGACAGGTTTTCACGGTTTTTGATTTGTTGGATTTGTCTCCGTCCCGAATAGCAGAATAACTATAAATAAAATTGGAAAATTGAAGAAAAATATAAAATAAAAGAAAAACATTTTCCTATACAATAAGTTCGTGAGTTTCGTACCTGTCAATCAATGTTGGTTGTCAAATATATATGGGTGCATTCAGAAATTTATATCGAGGACCATTCAATGACTGTTAGGCGGTAAGACCGGAAGTTCGCCGGGTCGGCTAGTCATAAATAAAACATACTTACTGCCGGAATCCCATCGGTTCTCGAACTGTCTGGGATCTCTCGCAGTGACGGTAAAAGACCCGATGGATTGACCTTGGTGCCGTGCCGTGGACACCCTTGCTAGGTCTCATCTCCAGGGCACCTTTGCCAGGGCTGCAGCGGACTTGATTGAAAAGGCCAAAAGTCGCAAATACGAGTCGATTAGCAACGACTACGTGTTTGTGCCTTTTGGTCTTGAGACAATGGGTCCGTGGGGGCCAAGTGCAAAGAAGTTCTTTAAAGAATTGTCTAAGAGCCTGGTTAATGCTATATGTGACAAGAGGGCTGGCAGTTTTCTCGCGCAGCAAATCAGCATTGCTGTGCAGCGGGGGAACGCTGCAAGTGTTCTTGGCACACTGCCACAGGAACAAATGATGGGTGAGTATTTTTATTTATAATTAGTTTTCTAATTTAGTTTATATTTTTATTTTATAATTTAATTCTTTTATATTGTTTGTACAAATATTTATAATAAAACATTGTTGCTATAAGCGAGGATTTCGTTCTTATTAAAATATACGTCAATTGGAGTTTTAATATAAACGCCATCTTTGTTTTTGTCTCAAAATTACCTTAAATTGACTTGTTTCAGCATAAGAACTTACGTTTATAACTTTACGCAAGCTGCATGCTCTCGTAGTTCTAACCAGTAAACACAGATGGCGTTCCAAAAAGCTTAATATTATAACTGCCGCTAGTAGGTAAGTTAAAAGTGCGGCATTGATGACATCCAGATGCCGGCTGCCTCCAAACCCTGCAGCTTCGGGGACAGACCATCGAGTGGACTCCGACCGTCAAATACCAAATGGGCTGCATCATTAACAGGACGTTAACAATGGGCGAAATGACCTAACATGCAGTCAATAAGGCGAAGGCGGCCCGAGCCATGTTATGAATTTCAGCTTGCCGCTCAGGTTGAAATACCAACAGAGATAAGATATAAAGTCATTAAAACATATCGCTTAAAGTGGTCTCCCGAGTTAGTTCGTGCGTACAGCTCGAAATCTGCAGATGCGCACTATTGACGAGACACAAATTTTTAGGCCTATCGCATTCTTGTGCGGTCGGAAAAAGGTAAAAAGAAATTGAAGAAAGATTTCTGGCCGCAAGGCGTTGTATTTCGTCGACACATAGGTTCATTTGGGCCTATGAAATGCACCACGGAAGATGCGACAAGGCCTACCGCAGCACCGAACCCTCGTGAACCACCTAAGAGGACTCCGGCGCCGACCCCCACTACAGCAGTCAGCCTTCGTCAGAAAGTGGTCGCCGTACCCAATGGGTACTACTTTGCCACAATAAGATGAAGATGCGGAAGCTGTAGTGTATATTTATATTATTTATATTTTAGTTTTAAGGTCGGCCTTTTGTATATTCATTTTGTTGCCTGAAAATAAAGATTATTATTATTATTGAGGAGTTTGTCGTCGGCCTAGCTAGACATATGTTCAAATGCTGACAACAGATACTTCAAGCATCTCCTAAAAATCTCTAGTAAAAGTATTATTTTGAGTTATATTTATATTTGGATTGTCCAATATTCGTACATACATATAAAAAAAACGGACACTTTATTATTTATTTTATTTCATTTTAAAACTATATTGTAAATTTATACAAAAGAAAAACGTTATTTCTTTGTTAAAATTGCTGTTGTTTTCTTTATTATATCATGTATTATTTTCTTTAAAAAAAATTAGCGTGCCTTTACCAAGCAGTGCCTATACTATTTCTTAGTTTGTATAATTTGAGCACCACTGGTTTATTTTGTTTACATTTGGTCTCAGGGCCCGATGAATGCCATTACTCTGTGTTCCAGGAGTTATACCTACCTAATCCCGTTAAGAAGCGGATTCCGTATTAAGGCCGAAAGGTTCACCACATTATCCCTCTATACATCAAAGTCAGTGAAAGCTCACTGTATCTCGTCTTTAACATCCTGGGTCCTTTAAGCCATCTATATTAATTAGATATCCTTGAAAATTTATCTGTCCGTGGTATGATTGTTTCCTTGCCTTTTCTATGGACTTGAACATTCATCTATCAATGCCTCTTGACTTATGCAACTGCATATTTCTAGCGGAATGTGTAGTAAGGAGAGATGTCAACAACTTCAATATTCGGATTTTCACAGACAGTATGGCTGTCCTTCTGGACCTCAAAAACAATTACATCAGCTCTGCACTGATTTTTGACTGCCGTCTAACCCTGGAGGCAGTGTGAAGTGACATAAACCAAGGAAGAAAATGACCCTCAGCTTAACCAAGAGAATTCTAGCCTGGCGATCAAAATGAAACAGTAAATTTTGAACAAATAAACATTTTGTATTATTGTGAGTGTCACGTTACAGTGGATAAAGGGTCATTGTGGTTTACTAGGTATACGATCGATGAACTGGCCAGAAGCGGGTCATCCACAACACCTGATTGGCTCAGGACCAATAATACCCCTACCGTTCCTATTGCTAGGCTGGCTTTGCCAAAGAACTGATAGACTGCACAAGTAGATTTGGACATAGACGATAGACTGCAGACAGCGGTAACAGCTTTTTTCAAAGTCAAAGTCAAAATATCTTTATTCACGTAAACCTATTACAGGCATTAATGAAACGTCATTAATTTAATTATTTTGAATGATTCTACTCCTGCTAGTAGAAAAATAAGCAGCAAAGTGGTCCAATAAGTAAGCTGTTAGCAGAAAACCAGCAGCTTAGCAAATTCCAGTGACCTATTAATGTTTAATCTGACTGAGAAAGGAATCTGCAAGGAAAACTCAGCTATATCAGATTTACAAAATAAAACATATACAGAACTGCACCACAACGATCAATTATTAACCTTTTAAATTTAGTTATCAGTACATATGAAAATACAATACCTGGTACAGCAGTAACCCACCTGGCAAGTCAGAATTTAGGTAGACTACATATTTGCAAAATGGTAGGTGTGTTGACAGGACGGTAACTGGTTCCAAAGATGTACAGCCACAACCGCAAATGACTTGGAAACGAATGCGGTGTGATGTGTGGGAGATACTAGTGTTTGAAAGAAGAAGGATGATAACCGTAACGATAAAGATGATGATGAAACTCTAGAACAAGTAAATGAAATTATGTATCTGGGCAGTGTTTTCACTGCAGATGGGAAGTATGATAGGGATGTTAAAAGAAGAATGAACGCGGGAAATATTGTCAACGGTGCCCTGGGATCACTGCTATATGCGGCAACACTTTGACGGACGGCATACGTAATGACGAAATACGCAAAATCGTAGGTATGATAGAAAACGTAGGGGCACGTTGAAAGGATGAATGAAGAGAGATTGACGAACCAGATATATAACGCGAAAGTTGTGGGTAAAAGAGGCCCTGGCAGACCAAAACACACATATTACGATCAAATAAATAAAACACTAGCTGAAGGTGCATTTAAAAGCCATCGAAACAAAAAGGCATGTAGGAAAAGGTGTAGAATGTCGAAGAAGCGAAAGAGGTATGTCGTGATTGTGACAAGTGGCGCTCGATTCAACCTACTCCACAAGGGATTTGGCGTAAAGATATGTATGTATGTTTTTGCAAATAAAAAAACACTCTTTGTCAACGCTACTACGTTGCTGATGAAAATTACAATTCAATTTTAAAAATTCAGGACCAAAAAGCAATTGCATAAAGTACACAGAAAAACGGCGGGCGGTGTTGTTTGATATTTCTGATGAGCTGTGTACATTGTAAACGAGAATCAAAGACATATATACTTAAGGACTGGACCAACTATTTGAATTATCATCACGTTTCATAATGGGTAATGTTAATAATAATATTGTGCGGAATAGACGTTGGGCGTGACATTAAAAATAAATCAAGATAATTTTAAAAAATAAAAACCCGACTGTTTATAAAATATCTGTTAAGAATTAGATTTAGTATTATGTTTAAAGTTTGTTTTTATTTTGGTTTTTTGCCGCTTGGCTGCAAGACTTGTCGCTTTGGCCTCGGCCGAATAAAAAAGTGGAATTTTTGACGTTTGGCAGCGTGGGACGGACCGGCTGATTTTGTTGTTTTTTTTTATAATCTATATTTATTGTAAACAAATACATTTAATTATTATTTAATTTATTTGTTATATTTCTCGAGTTTGGTACGCTGGAGACATCGACGAGCTTGCCACTTGTCATACCTATAGTAAAAGTTGGCTAAATGTGAATCCGCTTATTTATAAGCGTGGTTTCTGACCACACCAAAAGGGAAGCGGTCGTGATGATACTTTACTAGAGACTACGACAAACTTGTCACTTGTCATTATATAGTAAAGTTGGCTAAATGAAATGACGCTTCTTTTCTTGTGGGTTCTGACCACCACGGAAGTGATACTGTCGTGATGATACTGTTACTACTATTTTAAGTAGCCGAACATATTACGAGGGGGTCTAAAACAAGATGGCGTAATTTTATAATATTTTGGTATTTTTTTATAATTTGTATAGTTGTCTATGACTATATTTATTAAATATAGGCCTCACTTTATTGTGCAGTAACTTTTAATTTAATTTGTTTTATAGTTTGTCAAAATGACATGTGATAGTTAGTTTCTTTATTATATTTTTTTTTTGTGGAAAGGCTAAGATGTTTTTTTTTTTAATAATATTTTAAGTTTATATTTTTTATATCTTTTATAAAAGGGAGATGTTACATATGATTTGTACTAAAAGACTACTGTCATCTTTTATAGACGTCAGTTAATAAAATGGACTCATTATAAAATAATTCATGTTTTATTTATTATCATAAATAGTAAAGTATCATCACGACCGTTTCCCCTTCAGGGTGGTCAGAAACCACGCTTATTCATAAGCGGATTCACATTTAGCCATCTTTACTATAGGCCAATCATGACAAGGGGCTAGCTCGTCGATGTCTCGAGCGTACCAAACTCGAGAAATATCACAAATAAATTAAATGTTAATTAAATGTATTGTTGTTTACATTAATAAATGTTTTTGTGTCCCGACCAGGAATCGAACCCGGTACCTCCAAGTCTAAATCCACGGACTTAACCGCTAGACCACGGAGGCAGTTATCATAAATAAAATAATTAAAAGCTTTCTTTTGTGGCTTTCCACTAAGTTTTAACATACGGATCTCTACAAAACAAAGATTTGCCGTACAGGTGCCGGGTCCATCGTGTAGGGAAGAGAGAAGAAGAATAGTGAAGTTTATATATCGTTCTTTTTTTTAGTTTTAAGTTTTTAACTCAATAAATCTCTTTATCTCAAATATTAGCGGTCATGCACCTTACAATCCCTGCTCACATCTCCCAAAGGTTAGCTGTTAGAAAATGTTTTTAGACATTAAGCTCGCCTATGTACTGTAAAATTTATTATTTTCTGTGCAATAAAGAATTTATCTATCTATCTATCTACATGTGAGTTTGCGCCCACCTAATGGTAAGTCGCGCGCGAGGTCCATGAATGTTATCAGCTGGAATCAGACACTCATGACTGACATCAGTCCCTAACACTATGAAACGTGTGGATACACTTTACTGGGTTTATCGGCACGAACTATTTGTTGTTCTTGTTAAAAGTATGTGCCATTTGCAATGATGTCAAATGCCAATTTTTACTTTCAAGAAGAACTATATTGTAAGCTTGCCATTATGATATGTATATAAACATACTTAATACCGCTTGAAACAAGACTTACCTAAAATTACTTTAAATAAATAATGAATTTAGTGCTTTGAAAGAAAGAAAGAAAGAAAGAAAGAAAGAAAGAAAGAAAAAAAGAAAGAAAGAAAGAAAGAAAGAAAGAAATAAATAAATAAAGACATAAAGAAAATACTTTATTTACCGCAACAATTACAATGGTTACAAAAAATATATATATGCAATGAATACATCTAAATGTATAAATGTAAGCCTATTCTATATACCGAAACATACAAACAGGTGTGGCGATAAATAGGTGGTCAGCTCAGCATATGCTACAGCCGAGGCTGAAGCATATGTCGCAGAGATGTACAGTACCATTTACCAAATCGGAAAGAACACTAAATGCACAGTTTAACAAATGAGAATAGAATAAATAAATAATATTATGATAAATAAACTAATAATATAAGTGATAGTCAAGAAATAACAATAGATTAGTTGGTAAAGTATAAAGGTTAGTTGGTAGAAAATGCATTTATAGCATTAAGCTCGCCTTTGTACCCACACTATTTTTGGTTCTGTACAATAAATAATTTATTATTATTATTATTATAGATATATTAATAAATAGAATAATGTTAGGTAAGTTGCTGTGAAGACTTTTGTAATATTATCATATGCCGCATAGTGCCGATCTGAAACCTGCTAAGGAATTTGGATTCTTTGCATTTGTCTATGTTTTTTAATCACTAGCTTCCCACTCTGTACCCCTTGGCGACTGCCATGAATCTAATATTACATCAGGAGCAGTAATATTAATCACTTTGCTGGCCGTAATCCATCTTTCGCCCAAAGTCAATCGCTGGAGTGACAGGACATCTATTTAGCCGACCCTAAATTTGTTCGCTTCATGTGGCTTGATAGACAATTGCATTTGTTAACTCGAGAATAACCGTGGTGTTTCAATTGTAAGAATTTACTAAAAAAAAAATATCTCATGCTCCTTAGTGATTGTTAACGCCGTTTTATATATATATACATATACATACTCGTAATTATCTATGTAGTATAACGCTTCTAGAACAATCTCACGCTTTATGTATATCCATCCCTTTTATTCCTTATCCATAAGACTTACGTGTGAAAGAGATGGAGACATGCGCAAACGCACCTTAAAATGGGTCGGCCTCGCGACCCACCAGTCAGTTGGAATATAATATTTGAACGGTGAACCCGTGAACGCTACTCAACCCATATTTATTAAAAATAAAAGACTTTAAATTGTGAATTGTGTGTGCTCATAAACTCTGCTCCAACTCTTGATGCTATGGTGGTGTGTCGTGCCTTACAACCAGTGACCTTGGAGCTATCGAAGAACCCGCAGTAAGTCTCCTTTCTTTTCACCACCATAAGTCTGGTCCTTCTTAAAACCGAATACCTCTGATCTCCCGCTACTCCTCACACACCCTATTATATTATACGCAATTTATTTATTATAAAAAACCGCTACTCAAAAAAGTAAAAAAAAAAACGCAACACCGCTACGCTACCCACTTCACTCACTCCTTACGCTCTCATCTTTTACTTTTATATTATTATCTCCTTATATTTGTTATCTATAACACGCACCGTACCTATATATTAACGGGGTTAACATTCCTAGGTACATATAAATTAATAATTCAGTTTTTAAAAAAAATCTTTCACTTTTCCGTAAACGAATTGCATTTCTTGATTAACTTTATAATAACAATAACGCTACTCTAATTACATATTTCTTTACGCCTAACTTAAAAAAAAAAAAAAAAAAAAATGTCGGAAAAAGAAGACAGAAATGCAACCGCTACAATTGCCATGCTTAACGCTAAAAAGGAAAGTTTATTTAAATTAATTCAAAACATATTTGATCTTAGTTTAAGCCTAACTACAGAAAGGGAAAGAAATACTTTCCTTATCCGCATAAAGTCCATAGATAAGGTTAGACAGGAATTTTCTGAGATTATGGAACAACTCAACTTAGCAATATTAACTCATAACCCAAAGGCAAAGGCTGATTTTACATCTTTATTGTCATTCGATGAGCTGTATTGTCACATTAAAAGTGTAGAATGTGATATCAGTTCGTCTCGTGTATTGCCACAACACAACGCTTCCTCTAGTAAACAAAATAACTCTGATTTGTTAAATAAAAAGTTGCCGGCACTGGAACTCATGTCTTTTGATGGAACACCGAACAGATGGTCAATGTTTTATGAAAATTTTACTGCATTGATTCACAATAACACAAGTTTATCAGATGCTGAGAAAATTCAGTATCTAGTTGGCAAATTAAGCGGCAAGGCGCTTACAGTTTGTGCAGGGATCCCCCCCGTAGCAAGTAACTATAATATTCTATGGCAAGCACTCACTGAGAAGTACCAAGATAAACGCACACTAGCCGTCATGTATTTGGAACAAATGTTAAACTTCAAATCAAGTCAGTCTCCCTCACTCAACTCCCTAGACGCATTTATTGAAACCTTTTGTTCCGCCCACGCAGCCCTTAATCAACTAGAGCTAGATAATTTGTCAGATTTTATCATAACGCATATAGCATTAACAAAACTCGACAATGATACAGTTACGTTATATGAACAAGCAAATCGCGACTCGAAACTGCCTACCTTTGATTCATTAAGAAAATTTGTATCTGAACAAAGTAAGATATACATGCTACGCAACGCTGGAAACTCTAAACCTTATCACACGAACAATAAAGATCAATATAAAAATAAAATTTCAAATAAAACCCCATATAAAAACCATGTACAATCTTTTTTCGCTAATAATAGCCACTTAAACTCAAATAATAAATGTAAATTATGTAAAACTCAAGACTCGCACGCTCTCTTTAAATGTGAAGAGTTCTTAAAACTCGATCCTAAAATAAGGAACAATTATGTCCGAAACAATAACTTTTGTTTGAATTGCTTAGGTTTTCACAATGTGAAATACTGTAAGTCACAACGTAACTGCAGTGTATGCAGACGCCCGCACCATACTCTGTTACATATAGAATTGCCTCGCCGGGAAATCGAACCCGTGACTGCGCCCGCGCATCGCGGTAACGATATCTGCGCTAGCACGAGCCCCTCTCAACCCGCCGCGCTGCAGCCTACCGCCGCGCCGCTCGCACCTGCAGCTCCGTCTCTTTCTTTACTCACTACGCTGAAAACAGCCGTGATGCTACCGACTGCAGTTGTTTACGTTCAAAATAATATAGGACAAAAACATAATATAAGGGTGCTTTTAGACAGTGGTTCAACTTCGCATTTTATTACGAAGTCGTGTTGTGACAAACTCAACCTAAATATTTCTCCCGTAACGTCTACAATAAAAGGCATCGGACAAACTGAGAAATTCTCATTAGGACGTACCAGTCTGACTATTCATTCCCGATACGACACTCGGTGTAGATACGATATTAACGCTCGGGTGGTCGATAATATATCAGACAAAATTCCTAGTCTCGCGGTACGTACCGACGATTTACAACACTTATACAATTTACCCCTCGCTGATAATAATTTCTACTCCCCTTCTGACATAGACTGTATAATTAGTAACGAGTTGTTCCCATTCCTGCTAGGTTCCAATAAAGTTGTCTCCGCTCATTCTTCTGTAGTCGGAATGGAAACAACCCTAGGTTATGTACTAATGGGAAAGGCTAATTGTTTATCCCAAACAAACACAAATGTGTCTTTTCATGCGACGATCGATTCGCATGGATTAGAAAATTTAACGCAACGCTTTTGGGAACTAGAAAATGTTCCAGTTAAAAAACATTTAAGTCCCGAAGACTTATCATGTGAACGCGACTTTATAAGTAATTTTTCGCGCGACGACACCGGTCGGTACACCGTTCGTCTGCCTTTCAAACTCGACGCTTCCGAATTAGGCAAATCAGAAAATATCGCAAGGTCTCGCTTATTAAAGCTTGAAAAACGCCTCTCCAATAATGCTCTCGTTCGTAACGGCTATAATGTTACATTACGAGAATATATCGAAAGTGGATATTTAAATTTAATTACTAACCCTAATCTAGACTCAAGCCCTAGTTATTATATTCCTCACCACGCCGTATACCGCGCAGATAAAGCGACTTCGAAGATTAGGATCGTGTTGGACGCTAGTTGTAAAACTACCTCCAATAAATCGCTCAATGACCTATTATTTACCGGTCCAAATCTCCAAGCAAATATTTTCGACCTTTTGATTAATTTGCGTCTCTTTCCCGTTGCTTTGTCTGCCGATATACAAAAAATGTACTTTCAGGTCAAATTGGATCCTGATCAGCATCGATTCCAACGCATATTGTTTCGCTTTAACCCGACTGATCCAATATTGACATACGAATTTAACTGCGTAGCCTTTGGTGTATCCAGTTCTCCATACCTGGCGATGCGTGTCGTCAGGCAGCTGGCCCAGGACGAGCGAGCTCGTTGGCCCGTCGCGGCTTGGGCAGCTGAACGCCACTTTTACATGGATGACTACGTCTCCTCGGTCGCTGATGCGGACGAGGCTACGGAATTGTGTACTCAACTGGTACAGTTATTTAAGGCCGGGGGCTTTGAATTGGTTAAATGGATCTCCAACTGTCCAGAGGTCATGAAGGTCATACCTTCACAACAACGCGCCTCTGAGGATATTATTTTCGATGCTGATACGCCAGCTAAAATAATAGGTCTAAGATGGAAGCCTATTCTTGATTATTTTTATTTCTCAATTACAGTCGAAAATACTATTTGCACTAAACGCAATATTCTCTCCACAACCGCTAGACTCTTTGATCCACTTTCTCTAGTAGGTCCTGTGACCGCTTTATTAAAATTACTCATACAGGAATGTTGGAAGTTAAACCTAGACTGGGATGAAGTTGCTCCTGAACATGTACGTACTCAGTGGGTACAGTTTCAGGACGAGCTGCACCTGCTGCAACAATTAAAAATTCCGCGCCATATTGGCATATTTAAAAACTCGCATAACGTCATGTTGTTGGGCTTTGCAGACGCCAGTGAAGTGTGCTACGGCGCCGTGGTGTATGTTAGGGTCAGCCAGGGAAACTCTGACTTGGGACAAGTAAAATTACTTTGTTCCAAGTCCAGAATAGCGCCCCTAAAGAAAGTCAGCTTAGCTCGACTGGAATTATGCGCCGCTCTTTTATTGTCAAATTTAATTGTTGCTGTGAGAGATTCGATGTTTGAACGCACTAATATAAATGATATAGTAGTATTTTCTGACTCCACTGTAACTCTTTCGTGGATTAACGCACCGCCTTATAAGTATCATACTTTTATCGCTAACAGAATTTCTCAAATAAATGAACTTCTACCCGCAAAACATTGGTTTCATGTCGCCGGGATTGACAACCCCGCAGATATTATTTCTCGACCCGTCACTCCTAGTAAACTCTTAAATAATACATTTTGGTTTGATGGCCCAAGTTGGGCAATACTCCCCCGCTCCGATTGGCCCGTTTCTGCATTCGGTAGGTCGCCTGCAGAAGACGAACTTCCCGAAGCAAAAATTGTTGCTCTGACCGTACACGACGTTGTCGAAGACAGCGTTGTCTATGTGTTGGCCAACCGTATATCCAAATGGACAAAGTTATTGCATGCCCTATGTTATGTACTACGCTTTTCAAAAATATTAACTTCACGTGGCTCAATAACGGTCCAAGATTTGGAACACGCTGAACTCATTATTATTCGCGCTATCCAATTAAAGCATTTTAGCTCAGATATTTTCGCTCTCAAGTCAGGAAAGGTTTGTAGTCCGGCTTTGAGAAAATTAAATGTATTTATAGATAACGATAACATACTTCGTGTTGGTGGTCGGCTCAATAATTCTCAACTTAATTTTACGCAAAAACATCCTATAGTTTTACCCGCGAAGGATATTATTATTCATCTACTCGTAGACTATTTTCATTTGTCTAACCTCCATGCCGGCCCCAACCTGTTATTGGCCTTGCTAAGACAGAGTTATTGGGTCCTGGCTGCTCGACGCATGATACGCAAACGCATTCAGAGCTGTAATGTTTGTTTTAAGTTAAAACCCAAAAGTAGTAATCCTATTATGGGAGACTTGCCTTACTTCCGAGTAAGTGAGGTGAAATGTTTCGTCTACACTGGCGTAGACTACGCAGGTCCATATTTTGTTACTCCTTATCGCGGTCGTGGGGTTAAAAGTTTAAAGGCATACGTCTGTTTATTTATTTGCCTCACGACCAAAGCCGTACACGTTGAGCTAGTCTCCGACCTCAGTACTGATATGTTCTTAGCGGCTTTCAAACGCTTTATAAGTAGGCGCGGACCCGTGTCTATGATCGTCAGTGATGGTGCCACTAATTTTGTTGGTGCAAAACGCAAAATAGACGAACTGTACACGCTTTTAACATCAGAAACGCACAATAATTATTTAACGCAAAATTTATCTGAATTACGCATTCAATTTAAACGCAATCCTCCCTTATCTCCACATTTCGGTGGGATTTGGGAGAGTAATATTAAATCAGTCAAAACGCAGTTACTCAGAGTTATCGGAACGCAAATTTTAACATACGAGGAGTTAAACACTGTTCTTATACAAGTCGAAGCACTTTTGAACAGCCGTCCTCTGTGTTCGCTTAGTTCAGACCCTTCTGAACCCTCAGCATTAACCCCCTCTCATTTTTTAAATCTTACGCCATTAAAATATTTACCTGCTGAAGATGTGTCTGGAATTACTGACAATCGACTCAATCGCTATGAGCTATTAAATAAAATAGTTCAATCATTCTGGCATAGGTGGAACTTAGAATATTTGACTTCTATGCAGCAACGTCAAAAATGGAATACTCCATCCAATCCCATCACTATTGGTTGTGTCGTGGTAATACGCGATGACAATTCTGCTCCACTCAATTGGCCACTGGGCGTGGTCCAGGAGTTGTATCCTGGTAAGGATGGAGTCACTCGCACCGTAAAGGTTAAAACCAAGATGGGCTGTTACGTACGTCCTGTCGTACGTCTCTGCCCGTTACCGCGTCAGTAAATTCTTCTTCTTTTTTTTTATATACATTTTTAGATTTAAGTTTTTTTTTATATTACATTACTTTTTAATTCAATATTCGCAACGCTATTACCGCTATTATTTTTTGTTATATGTTCTGAAGTCATACTCTTCAGGCCGGGGGATAATGTTAACGCCGTTTTATATATATATACATATACATACTCGTAATTATCTATGTAGTATAACGCTTCTAGAACAATCTCACGCTTTATGTATATCCATCCCTTTTATTCCTTATCCATAAGACTTACGTGTGAAAGAGATGGAGACATGCGCAAACGCACCTTAAAATGGGTCGGCCTCGCGACCCACCAGTCAGTTGGAATATAATATTTGAACGGTGAACCCGTGAACGCTACTCAACCCATATTTATTAAAAATAAAAGACTTTAAATTGTGAATTGTGTGTGCTCATAAACTCTGCTCCAACTCTTGATGCTATGGTGGTGTGTCGTGCCTTACAACCAGTGACCTTGGAGCTATCGAAGAACCCGCAGTAAGTCTCCTTTCTTTTCACCACCAGTGATCTTTCAAGGCGTAATATTGTGGTTACAAAAATAGAGCCACGTCGCTAACAAGTTTTATAATATTTATGCAACAGATTTAACAATAAACTTTTTATAAATTGAAATTGCTACCGAAAAGGGTAGTGGTTCAATAAAACCAGTCTTTAGGACTTGATCCTTAGTGATCTTTCAAGGCGTTATATTGTGGTAACAAAAATAAATAAATATAAATAATAAATAAATATTTCCAGACAGGTCACACAGCGCCATCTAGTTTCCGTGGTAAGCTGCGAAGCTTGTGTTACGGAAACTAGATGGTTGATAAACTACATATTATACTTTTTTTTTTTTTTGTAAATATATACATATTATACATATAAACACCCAGACCGAGACAAATTATACAATGTACAACTTGCCCCCGGTGGGAATCGAACTCACGACCTCCCGAGTTCACGGCAACGTTTGTTACCACTGGACCACGGAGCGGTTAAATAGAGCTACGCCGCTAACAAGTTTTATATTAGTTATGCAATAGATTTAATAATAAACTTTCAATAAAACCAGCCTTTAGGACTTGATTCTTAGTGATCTTTCAAGGCGTTATATTGTGGTAACAAAAATAGAGCTACGCCGCTAACAAGTTTTATATTAGTTATGCAATAGATTTAATAATAAACTTTCAATAAAACCAGTCTTTAGGACTTGATTCTTAGTGATCTTTCAAGGCGTTATATTGTGGTAACAAAAATAGAGCTACGCCGCTAACAAGTTTTATATTAGTTATGCAATAGATTTAATAATAAACTTTCAATAAAACCAGCCTTTAGGACTTGATTCTTAGTGATCTTTCAAGGCGTAATATTGTGGTAACAAAAATAGAGCTACGCCGCTAACAAGTTTTATAATATTTATGCAACAGATCTTAATTGGATCAAGAATCGGGATTGTGAACCAGAAATTTATATTTGAGATAGGAGAGCGGTATTCAGCTATGCCACCTTCAGCCATTGTTCTGTTTGCGGTATGTTAGCTTGCACCATGCTACGATTATGTTAGTGGATTTAATTAAATGTTTTAGTCCTATTATATCTCTATTATTACTATCACTTTGCTGCATTGCTCGTGTAATATAGTAGATTACCATTAAATTGTTTAAATGAATCCTAATTGGAATGTTTGGAAAACTATTTTTTTAATGTAAATTCCATTTTTTTTTATTTTTCCATGATTTTATTATATATAATTCAAAGTTATTGGGTTTCGTCATTCGCATTTCTTCTAACTTTAAAAATGTCAAAACATTAAAAATATTATACTGCGCTTTTGTTCGCAGCCTATTAGAGTACGCGTCGCAGGTATGGAACCCCAGGTACGAGGTGCACAGATCTAGAATTGAGGGAATACAAAAGCGTTTCTTAAGATACATTTGTTTTAGAACTCGGCAGTTGAACCTATCATACAATCAGCGATGTATTAAGCACCATATTTTACCACTTCATGTACGCAGGGACATTTCACACGTCACATACCTGATTAACATTCTGAATGGGCGGGTGGACTCCCCCGAACTTCTTAGTAGAATCGGTCTAAAGACTACCAGCCTAAGAACTAGAAGCACGTCTGTTTTGTATGTCTCTATGTGCTTTACCAATTACATACAAAGTTCATTCTTTTGGAGGTCATGTAACTACTTTAATAGTAACTGTTCAGAGCTTGATTTATTTACCGTGAAGCCATCGATTGCTCGTAGCTACTTGACCAGATCTTTTTGTACTGACCATGTGCCTTAGCATTGTATGTGTATGCAGGCACTTTTTTTAAAAGACCTGTTTAGTTTGTATAATGGTTTATTTAATATATACATATATATATATATATTGAATAAGCTATTATACATACAAATATATGTGTGTATATATATATTCAAATTTAAATTAAAAAATATATATATAAAAAATAGTTTGTAGTCTATTTGTGGTAACTTTTAATTGACCTTTTATGTTTCCATTTTTTTGTCTTTATGTGTTTATTAGTCGTTAGTTATCCTGTAATAAATAAATAAATAAATAAAAATAAATAAATATATATTATTTAGTTCTACTTGTTATATTAAATAAAATCTTAAGTTACGGCGCAGAGAAGTTAACCTAAAAATATCGCCACTCATACCGACCCTAACAAAGGAGGAGGTCGACTATCGCGCGAACGTTGACTTACGTAATTGTTTCTTTCTCTCTCTATTTCGTCTTTTGGCTGTGAGCGAGATCAATTAATCAATTAATAATATTTTGTTTTACGGACTATGTTTTTTTTTTTTTTTTTAAAGGGGTTCTACCAATTTCCCCTGAAGCCTAAAAAAAATATTTTCTCTACTGACAATTACACTCTGTAAAACACGTCAGACGTCCTTTTATATACCGTTTGTATCTACTAATTATATGCAAAATGCTTTCATTTGGAGAACATCTGACTATTTGAATAAACATTGCTCACATATTGACATATCGTGTACTACCGCTGCCCGGCGTGGCTTGACTCAGGACTACTTGTGGCGGCTGATGGTCAGGTAATTGAAAGACTTCTTCTCAGCTCACCAGTATACCAGCAAAGCCTAATGGCAAATGCCTAGACATAGGTTAAAAAAAAATTGTTATAAAATTGTATTGAGTGGCGCGACCTCGCTCTTCCAAGGCCGTAGGCTGCACTGGCAGCTGTCCACCGTCGTATAGCTGCCCCGGACCCCGCGCCCCGCGGTTAGATATCGCTCTGGCCGCAACACTACTTTACAAATGCCTTACCTGGGCTGCATCATCAACAGGACGTTAACAATGGGTGAGATGGCCTGCCATGGCGTTAATCTGGCGAAGGCGGCTCGAGGCATTTTACGTCCTGTAATGAACTCCAGTTTACCGCTCAGGTTGAAGGTGCGGATCTACAAGATGTTCATCCGTTCCCGACTTACTTATGCTGCGCCAGCTTGGCATCACCTTCTGGCCAAAACCAACGGGGACAAGATCCAGAGTCAGCAGAACATATCGCTCAGGGTGGTATTCAGAGCGCCGTGGTTCGTGCGAAATTCTGTAATTGCGAGAGATCTGGAGATGCCTACTATCGAGGCATTTGTTGTCGGCCTAGCTAAACGTATGTTTTACCGGGCTGACAACGGATCCTACAAGCATCTTCAGGATATCGCTCCTACTTTCGCACGGCCACCGGAGGGGAGGCCACTACCTAGGGAGGCGCTCTTGGAGAGGAACTAAAGTAGACAAATCTAGGAGACTAGATTCTTGAGCCACAAGGGCGGTGGTGTAGGAGGAACAGCGCCCAGCACCAAAGGTGCGTTGAATCACCGGCGGGGAAAACGGAAGATTATCCCATCCCCAACCCAGGCCCATTGAACATCCGGGCCTGGATGACTCCGCTGTCTGTCTGACAAATGCCTTTAATCAATCTGTATAGGTAAGTGTTCTAATTTTATAGTTATTCTGTCTTATTCTGCCTTTATTATCTCACCATTCTTCTTGTAATAGTCCACTCAGTGTTGTTTAGTTTTTATCTATGTTTCAATATCTATTTCTGTGAATACTTATTATTAGCCCTTTCTTACTTTTATCTCTTTTCTATTACTACTACTACAGTCCCTAGAACAGAGCGTCCTAGACCTCCACTGCTGGAGATGGGCCTTCCAGAACATATATCTGGAGAATTTGGCCTACGTTCACCACGCTGGCCAGACGGCTTGGCGAGGATATTGTGTAATTTTTTTATGACAAGTTATTAACGATTCCACAAGTTGGTATTAGTCGAACCGGGACCGACGGCTTAACATGCTCTCCGAGGCACGGGAACGGTGGTGTTGTAAATCTATGACTGCAGTACATAAGAAAAGCGTATTTATCATTGGTACATGCCGGGTGGGTTTGAATCGACCTTTGTAGGATTTAGGGAACGCGTTCTTACAACCGAGCCACCACCGCGTATGAATACAATTAAGCCCAAATCCCTATACAAAATAAACGATGTCCTATTCATAAATCGTTATTTCTGAAATGACATAATTTATTTGTCAGAAACATGGTAGGTACAGAGATGTAATTTATTATATGTAATTATATTACATCCTTCGCTATTTCTAGCATACAAATATTTATTTAGTCACATGACATTGTCGAGCTTAGTATCTAGGTATCCTTTTGCCGAATAAAAACATTTATTAACCAGCATTTGTTTGACTCCTAATTTAATCAGTTTTAGTGGCAGCTTCCTTATAGTAGCTGGAAGCTTATTGGCTATATTGAGTACTTTAATGCGCTGGAATAATTATTCTACTAGGATAACGCGTTTTAAAATTGCAATTATATATATGGCTTTATACAAATAAACAGCATCTTCTGACTTCCATCTTTTGTTTATTAAACGTAGAATATATAAAAGCTTATTCAAATTGCCATTTCATGCTAACACAGCAAACGACAGTATCTTGCGCTAATGTTCCCCACGACACATATTGGCGATTTAAACCTAAGCACACTTTCAAATGCAGTTACTGTAGTTTAATGAGCGTCACCAGAAGTATATAATAGTGAACTAGAAAACTTAAGTATCATTACGATCGTATAGTTTATTTAAAACCGCAAAATTTGTCGAAAAAACTTGGGATACTGAACAAGGTGAAGCGGTTTTTCCCGCCTGCTCTAAGACTTATGCTGTATAAAGAGACAGATAAGGTCATGCGTGGAATACTGTTCTCACCTCTGGGATGGCTCCGCTAAGTATCTTACAGATGCTCTCAATGTCCTGCAGAGGCGGGCAATTCGGATAGTGGACGACACCACAGTCTCTAAAACTCTCGAATCACTGCAGCTTCGCCGTGACGTTGCCTCTCTGAGCGTGTTCTACAAGCTATACCACGGCGAGTGTTCTGAGGAGCTCCATAACCTTATTCCTTCTTCTCTATTTCGCAACCGAACTACACGCACAGGCCAAAGTATGCATCCACATACCTTACCCACTCTTACCCTACGCGTACTCATAAATTTGGAGACTTTTACATCTGTCGCACGCTGAAGATGTGGAATGCCCTCCCCAGCCAGTGTGTTTCCCCACTCTTATAACCTGGAGTCCTTCAAGCGAAGTGTGAAAAAGCATCTTGTTAGGCCGGCATAGTGGTAGAGACTGATGTCGGTCGTGGTGACCGGCGTCAGTTTCTCCCATTCTTGGACCTCGCGTACTGCTTACCATCAGGTGGGCGCGATGTCACATGTCGTGTTCAGTATATAAAAAAAAACCACAATTTTCAAATTGGTTGATTCGTTTTTTTGTTTTTTTTTTTGTCTAGAGACCTACAAATACGCAATCTCGCAAACTCCAAAACGAGAGAGCGATTAAATTAAAGATGTCTAAGTTTGAGATGGGGCTCATAATTTTCAGTTGATACCTACCCGTTAAATCAGACGAAGATGTCTGACGTCAGAATACAATACACAGTAACTGTAGACAAAAAAAGTCTACTTATACAAAAAAAAAATACAACATATACTTATTACCTACTTCAAGTAATAAAGCAAAATAAATATAATTTAAATTTAAATATATATATAATAAAAATACAATTCCTCTTAGAAATAATAAAAAAAAAACTAAAATATTACCTACTTAATTGTTTTAGCTTTAGTTTTTGTATACTTATTGAATTTTTTTTTATATTTTTATTTTTTATAGGGCATAAAGGCTACTGTGGTAATATGGTGGTCGCCTATAATAGGTGCAACATCTAACTTCTCATTCAGTGTTAAGTAAATAGCGTAGGTACTGTAAGGATGCCTCTATGAAAATAAAAGTTAACTTGTAAATACATTTATGTATAATAAGTTCCTAATACAATTTAGCGCGTTATAATCTAGTGAGGAAACCACGTTGTGACTGTCAGAGTGTTACGGGAAGACTGACCTATAATAGGCTTGTGGCTGTTCCCACCGTTAGGTTTATTTTAATCATAAACCACTTCAGTCAAAAGTTTCAACCAAAGACGACATTAGCATATAAGATAAAATTATAAAGAAAAGTGCCATTGAGTGGTTTTTAGTGTCGTGTCCACTGTTAGTCACGTAGATGCGGTAGAACTTATTTCATTCATTTTTCATTACATCCACTAGAACACAGCGTCCTAGACCTCCACTGCTGGAGATGGGCCTTCCAGAACTGGAGAATTTGGCCTACACTCGCCACGCTGGCCAGACGGATTGGCGAGGATATGATGTCCATTTTTTATGACAATCTATTAACGATTTCACAAGTTGGCATTAGTGGAACCGGAACCGACGGCTTAACGTGCTCTCCGAGGCACGGAAACAATGGTGTTGTAAATCTATGACAAATGTACGTAAGAAAAGTGTATTTCTCATTGGTACATGCCAGGGGAGTTTGAACCGAGCTTTGTAGGATTTAACGTACACGTTCTTACAACCGAGCCACCACCGCGAACTTATTTACTTGCGGGCAAATGCACCTTGATGTCGCTGTTATGCGCTTGTCAGACATCTACAGGCTTGTTGTTCCAACTGGTATATCAACATACAGTGTTTCAAATTATCACGTCAAATGTACTTCAACAATCTCTTGGAAGTCGTAAAAAGATAACGGGTTATTTGGATGTTTTCCGTGTTGTTCCAAATTTATGTTCTGGATAAAGCACTCCATTGTGATTTTACGTAGACATATCGACATACAGACGTACCAATAAAACACTTGTTCTTGTTATTTTTTTTTTTTTATTACACTTTTGGCATGAGATGCTAAACTGTTCTGATAATAATATTTATAGTTTTCAAATCCTACAAAGGTCGGTTCAAACCCTCCCGGCATGTACCAATGAGACATACACTTTTCTTAGGTACATGTCAGGTACAGGTACAGGTAGGTAGATTTACAGCACCACCGTTCCCGTGCCTTGGGAGCACGTAAAACAGTCTTTCCCAGATCTACCAATACCAACCTGTGGAATCGTTAATAAATTGTCATTAAAAAATTACATCAGATCCTCGCCAACCCTTCAGGCCGTGGTCAAATCGTTAGACGATTTGTGACTTCCGACTTTATAAACAAAAAAAAATACAAATTTAACTAAAACAAATTAATACCACATACTTTTAGAGTGAAGACCACGTACGGGATGACCCCCGCCAGATAGCTGGTAGCTAAAGAAGGTAGCTAGTAGGGGAGGGATGTGGGTTGCAAAAGACTGAGTGCAGTAACGAGTCCTTGACGGAGGTTTACATTAAGTAGTAAAGAGACACAGGCTGATGATGATGAAATAAAACAGTCACTAACGCACTTAACTATTGAAATATCGAATAATTTGGGCCAACATAGAGAATCTTATAGGATTAATACTTATTCTTCTCCTTCTTGCGTCTTTCTCCTCATTGGTGAGTGTAATAACCCCGTTCACGGGACACTTTGTCCTGGACGATGCTGCGCCATCCAGATCTGTTTACGGCTGCATGTAGGGCATCGTGTATTTGGGTATTGTAACCTGCCTTTGCAGTCACAAGATTATCCAACGCCTGCTGATGTAGTTGCTTTTAATGCCGTGTATCACTAACTTTTTATTACGATAGATGGCGCATGATAGATGGTACCTAATATAACTGTCAGTTGCATAGAAAGCTTGTATTTTTATGACGAAATTTATTATTTTTCTCAAAGCCATCGATGCGTCTACGATCACTTATATACTTTCAAAGTCAAAGTCAAAATATCTTTATTCACGTAAAGGCATTTGTGACACGTCATTATTTAAATGATTTAGAATGATTCTACTCCTGTTAGTGGAAGACTAAGCAGCGAAGTGGTCCAAGGAGTAAGCTGTTAGCAGAAGACGAAAGCAAGCAAATTCCAGTGACCTGTTAATGTTTAATCTGACTGAGAAAGGAATCTGCAAGGAAAACTCAGCTATAGCAGATTTACAAATGAAACAAATACAGAATTACACAACAACAATAAATAAATATCGATACATATTATTTATTTACATATACTATATACATACTTATAGTTACACATAATTTTATTTTTTATTTTAGACGACTTTGTCAAGGATACTTTATAATTTATTATTATTTATTGTCGTATTATTTTACCATTGACATAATATTGTTAACATTGTGTAACTTGTGAAATATTATATTATTAGTTGAATTCATTATTTAGAAATATTTATATACCTGATAAAGGTTGACTTTTGTAGCACACCAATATTTTACCACCCTTTATAAATGTACCAAAAGTTTATGAATAAATGATTGATTTTGATTTGAACCAGAGACAGCAACTCCGCATTTAAATCTTCGGCCTTAACCCCTAGACCACGCAGGCAGTAAATTAAAAGAAAAACATATTAAAAACAACCTTAAAATAACGTCCCGTTTTCTTGCACCAAAGTGTGAAAGGCACTTTTTATCCGTTTCTCTATCTCATTTCGTGACCTTACTTATTCATACAATTCTCGGAGCCAATATGCGTAAAAGTGGGAACATTTTCATAGGAAAATATAAAGAAAGGAGAATGGCAGTATTGGGCTGTAGCTGCGTTACCATTTATATCCCAAAAGTACTTTAATAGGTGGTAGGCGGACTGATGGTGGTAATTTGGCCAGTGTGCCCGGGCGGGGAAGTATTCACCGTTCGTGCCGATAATCCTAGTCAGTGGCGGATTTACCAGTAGGCAAAGTAGGCTGGAGCCTAGGGCGGCAGATTTTAGGGAGCGGCAAATTTTACCCATTTTTTTTTTATCTCACAGCAATAAAAAACGATATAAATATTAATTATACAACAAAGAAAGGAGTGACAAAAATTATATAATATACAGATTATATTTAGCATTAAAATCTTGACTGACACAACTATCCCCTAGTTCAATCATACTAATAACGGGAAAAAGCCGATATAATAAGGACAATAGAACATAAATCATAAAGTTGCAATTTCAGAATAAATGTATATAATATGATTGTGAACTAAACTAGCGTATTGAATTTCAATGGTCAGTAGGCAAATTTGTAAATCCGCCACTGATCGCAGTAAAGTGTATCCACACGTTTTCCGGATCAGGCTCGAATTGCCGTCATGCCCAGTCTATAAGTGTCTGATTCCATTTCCTAACATTCATGGACCATGAGCGCCACTTACCTAAAGGTGGGGATAAGGTCACATGTCGTGCTAGTATAAAAAAAATCTTCGGTCCATCCAAATGGGGTCGAGTTAAGTTTATAGACATTAAATTTGTAGCCTTTTACGACAGATTACTATGCAATGGTGTTCATGCTATGCTCAAACATACCATCGAATTGAATTGAATTGAATAATCCTTATTTGAAAGATCGTTTTAAATTCCTGTGAAATTCTCACAGTCGCCCTTTTTGTTCTTTTGTTCTTCTCAGAACAACCAACATTTCATCCCTCGTTAGCCTTTTAGCAGATATTCAGATTCTCTCACTGTTTCAGATATTCGCCAGTGAAATAAGCTTCCACTGGTGATCAGACAAGCTCCTTCTATCTCCATCTTTAAAAACTTGTTTTTTTTTTTTAAAGTAAACACCTTAAATTGCAAAATGACCCAATTCACAATTTGACATAGTAAATATTGTATATGTGTACGTTTATTTCATTGTTTATTTATATATATATATTATTAGTAGTATTATGATATATATATATATATATATATGTATTTGTTTGCGTTATTATTTTAGGTAAATTTCATATATAATTTAATAATTTTATATATTTTTTCATGTTGTATGTATACTATTATTACTTCCAATCTCAATCACCCTATTACCTCACTTTCAACCATTAATGCCTTCCGCAAGTTTGTAAATTATGTGGAATAAAGCATTTTATTAATAATAAATTAACGATTTATTTTAATTATAATATTCCTTTGTTCAATTCCTTTTTTTTGTTGACAATTTAGTTTCGACGCAAGTTTAGCCCAACTGCCATAGACTTTTGTCAATCTCCTTTGACCTACATCTTAGAATTCGGCATCACAAGGAATTTTGGGCATTATAAGGTAAGATTATCTGAGATGTGCGATGAGACTGTCCATCAATAGCTTGGATAATACACTTAAATTTATTTTGATATTTGGTAAACTGCACTCATATAAATACCTCACAGACCTTAACGAATTTACAGTCGTGTAGTCGTGAATATAGTTGCGCCCATTGTAGATATATTTATTTATTTAAAAAACTTTATTGCACAAAGTACAAAGGCGGACTTAATGCCCGAAGACATTCTCTGACAGCCAAACCTTAGGGACAAATTTGAACAATTATAGATGCAATCATAGAAATAATAATAATACTATAATTATAAAGGATTGATATATACTTACATCATATATCTTCATATATATCATAATATCAATATACTACATACTAATTAAAATTATTCGACAAAAGAATACCTAGACACTAAGCTCGACAAAGTCATGTGACTAAATAAATATTTGTATGCTAGAAATAGCGAATCATTTGATATAATTACATATAATAATTTACATCCCTGTACCTACCATGTTTCTGACAAATAAATTATTTCATTTCATTTCATTTTAATAATATACATTATTATACATAAACATACATATATACTACTTACTAACGCTGTCAGGAACTATTTAAGAAGTGTGAATACACTAGTTTTTTAAAAGATGACCTGGTAGTTGCTTGCCGTATGATGACAGGAAGATCGTTCCATAAATTAGTAGCAACTACTACGAAAGAGTTAGAGACAAATGCAGTGTGATGTGAGGGAGCAGATAGAAGGGAGTTGTAAGAAGAGTTATAGGGGGAACATTTTTTTAAACAATTACAAGGTGTAACAGAAGAGAAGGCAAATTTCAAAGCATTCCATGGATTCGATGGTGATGACACTACAAGACGCTCACGATCCACCATTACGCTTCTCTCCCTACCCAACCAAATACTGTATGATTCCATTAATGCCGTCTTAGATGCCCGTTCTATTTATTTATTTATTTATTCGAAGTAAGGTACAAATAACAGCTAACAAACAAAACAATTATTGAAATCATAGACAAATAATCTTGTCGGGTTTGCCAGCCTAAAAAAAATGTACACAACATTGAATAATACAAAAAATGGTAATAATATAAATTAAAAGTTAATAGTAAAAAAATATATAAAAAAGTAAAACCTATAAAAACTAAAAGTAATAACTAATAAGATTATAAAAGTAAACATAATAATAACAAAATGAGATAATAACATGAAACAAAATCACTTTTTCCTTCCTAACCCGTTCCACAATTTATTGTGCATACCTACCGACAAACAATTTAGTGAGGTTAATTTTAAATGAGTGTTTTTTTCTATGCTACGCCTATATATATGACCTAAATAACCAAAATTGTAAGTAAGTTAACGAAATTGGTCGTAAGGCGATTTAAAGTAATAAAAGTTAAGTTATAGAACGTTTATTTTTCTTTAAAGGATAGCTAAAAAACTTTTTATGGCAGATGTTTTGCAGACGTACTTTAAAATATCTACGTTTCATCAGCTATCTAACAAGGTATAACAGTCTAGGATTTTATTAGAATTCATAGAAAAAAAAAATAAGCTTCATAGGCTACTAACTAAACACAAAACAAAAGACCTTTAGAACCGTTAGAACTGCTACCTGCGGACTCTTAACTAAGTTTTTGTCTACGAATTCAAATAAAACCCTAGATTGTTATACCTCGTTGGATAGCTGATGAAGCGTAGATATTTTAAAGAATATCTGCAAAACATCTGCCATAATATATTTTCGAGTCCGACAGTCCCGAGCTGGTGTCACAGTTGGTGCGATTGTATGCACCTGACAAATATCTCCGCGCGCGTGCTCACAGACTGCTAGCCCCAGCTACCTACCGTACGGTGGCGCATCGCTACTCTCCGTTGCCTCGTGCACTTCATGCACTTAGAAATTTGCTCAAGTCAACACCACATCTCGACATCTTTGCTGACGATCTGTCCAAACTCAGTAAAGCATGTTGGAAATTTTGTGAGTAAATGAAATTGATTAAGATTTTAAGTATTATCTTTTGTTATTATTATTTTCTTTTTTTTCTTGGACTTAGTATTAATTAACTATTATCTAATAAGTTTAAAAAATGTGTTATTTTTATATTATTAATAACGTCTGACTCCTCCTTGCATGGTGTATTGGAGTATCTGTAATACCATGTAAATAATGTATGTAAATAAAATAAATAAATAAATTTTAGCAATAAAGAAAAATAAACGTTCTAAAAATTAATTAACCTTTTTAACTTTAAATCGCCTACTACGACCAATTTCGTTAACTTACCTACAATTTTGGTTATTTAGGTCATATCTTACATGTAAAAATCGAATAATAATAATAATTAGACTCACAAATTTCAAAATTTGTAATTTAATAGCCAAAAAATCAGCAAATTTTATTTTAAAAAATAAAAGTCGAATATCTCGAACACGGTTAAGTTTGGGGTAGGGTGTTCCATAGTCGAATCAGTCAGAAAACATACAAACTACACGCCCTTAACGGTTCTAGGTCGACTTTCCCTGTAACCCGTATACCATGTGACTATGTATGGTCTTACGTTTGACTAGTATGTTATTGTATTTATAGAAACAAACCACTTTTTCTAAGAAACCATATGTCGGAAATGACAGAAAAACCACCTACACTGTTAATTAAAATATAAAAAAAAAAACAGAAAAAAAAAAATCCAATATTGATATCTTCGGAGACTCCCAAAGAGTATTTAAACATAAACTGCTAAAACAACTTGCCCAAAATTTATAAGTAAATTTTATGATATATTTTTTTATAAAAATAACTTAAATTTTATTTATTTTACTTTATTACTTGAAGTAGGTAAATTTTAGTTTTAGTTTTTCGAATAATATTTAGTTTTTGTATACATATTGAAAATTTTATAATATTGTTATCTTTTATAGGCTATAAAGGCTACTGTGGTAATGTGGTGGTCGCCTATAATAGGTGCAACATCTAACTTCTGATTTAGTGTTAAGTACAAATAAGTGTGTGATGTTAGCACTGTTGGCTACCCTATTATAAATAAATAAAATAAAATAAATAAAAATTAGCCAAGTTGTATGAAGAAGCAAACAACATGACATTTCCGATATAACTATGGTATGCGCCGTTTGGGGTCGAGACGATGGGCCCATGGGGACCGTCAGCGAGGCGCTTGGCCAAGGAGTTGTCAAAGCGGCTGACAGAAAGGTCTGGAGACAGGAAGCCTGGCAATTATTTCTGCCAACGTATTAGCCTCGCTATACAGAGGGGAAATGTTGCCAGTCTCCTTGGGGCTATCTCGTATGGGACGTCTCTAGAGGACATTTTTTATTTATAGTTTAGTTTATTTTTAATTTTATTATTTATGTAGCTTTTAATTTATATTTAATGTTCTATAATTAAGTTAGAATAAAAATTAATCATTTGAAAACCATGATATATCACAAAAAGTCTAATAGAAACAATATATCAATAGTTTATTATTAGTCTAACGTCATCATCAGCCTGTGTCTCTCCACTGCTGGATATAGGCCTCCCCCAAGGCTCGCCACTTCACACGATCTATTGCCACCCTCATCCAACCCCCACCAGCGACCTTCCTCAGGTCATCCGTCCATCTAGCGGGGGGTCGACCCACTCTGCGTCCTCCCGTACGTGGTCTCCACTCTAGAACTCGTCTACTCCATTGTTCATCGGTTCTACGACAGACATGTCCAGCCCATTGCCACTTCAGCTTACTAATTTTGAAGGCTATATCAGTAACTTTGGTTCTCCGACGGATTTCCTCGTTACGGACTTTATCCATCAGAGAATAGACCATACAAAGTCACCCATATATGTATGTATGCCTCCTTCTATCCTACTCGTATATTTGTCACGGAGTCATTGCCAGGACGCCACGTCTCTTGATATAATAACGATATGCCCTCTGGAATAATAAGCAGTCGCCGGTATTTGACTTGTTGAAAAAAAAAGACTGCCTCCGTGGTCTAGCGGTTAAGTCCGTGAATTTAGACTCGGAGGTACCGGGTTCGATTCCTGGTCGAGACACAAAAATATTTATCAATGTAAATGTATTTATTTACATAATATTTAATTTATTTGTGATATATCTCGAGTTTGGTACGCTGGAGACATCGATGAGCTTGCCACTTGTCATGATTGGCTTATAGTAAAGTTGGCTAAATGTGAATCCGCTTATTTATAAGCGGGTTTCTGACCACCCCGAAAGGGAAACGGTCGTGATGATACTTTACTTTTTTACTTTTTGAAAAAAAAAGAACAAAAAAAAATGGTAACATCACGACTGTCTTGCAGTATGCACTTATTATACACACAGATTTAAGAGATTATTTAAATCTATATCACCACAACCATATGTAGTGTATGTATTAACGTTATGTAATGTATGTAATTAAAGCCAAAATTAAGAAGCTGCTACTTTCGGTTTAGCTCGCAAAGTGTGGGCAGTTTGCTTCGGAGTTCGCCTAACAGTTTTAATGCATTCAAACACAATGCAGTTGTTTTCTTTATACCTGGCCAAGGTGATATTTTACGAATTTTGTATCGCACAAAGAGTGCACTATTGTTCACAGTGAGAAATATTCTGGTGGCGGGTATAATTTTAATTGCTTCTACTCTGTTACTATCTTTTATGTTCTTATGTTGCCTGCCTCTGTCCTTTCTCTTCAAATAAATAATAAATAAAATAAATATTTCCAGACAGGTCACACAGCGCCATCTAGTTTCCGTGGTAAGCAACGAGGCTTGTGTTACGGAAACTAGATGGTTGATAAACTACATATTATACTTTTTTTTTTTGTAAATATATACATATTATACATATAAACACCCAGACCAAGACAAATTATACAATGTACAACTTGCCCCCGGTGGGAATCGAACCCACGACCTCCCGAGTTTGTTACCACTAGACCACGGAGGCGGTCAAATATACAAAATAAATAAATAAATGTATTAATAAAACGTTATGTGAATGTATTATTAGTATTTAGTATATTGTAGTATTTATTATTGTAGTTTAGATAATATTGCATATTTATTACGCAATCATATTTCTCTAATTGCACCGACCTTACGTCTTTAATGTTCTACAATGTCCCTAAGGTTGGCTGTCAGAGAATGTCAAGCGACATTAAGTCCGCCCCTTGTATATATTGTGCAATAAAGTTTAAATAAATAAATAATATAATATATGTAACAACTAAATTATAATGTTTTTTTTTTTTTTTTTTTTTTTTAATAATGATTTTTATTATTATTATTATTTACTCCTACATAGGGCATATAAAGGTAATATCACACACGCGTTGTGTTGAATAGATTACACATTTTCTTCTGATTTTTTTTTTCTTTAAACTAGCACGACATGTGACCCTGCGCCCACCTGATGGTAAGTGGCGCGCAGGGACCATGAATGTTAGCAACTGGAATCAGACCCTTATGTCCGACATCAGTCCCTAACACTATGCCGGCTTAACTAGATGCCTTTTCACACTTCGAAGGACTCCAGGTTATAGGAAAGTGGAAACACTACCAGAGGCTGGAAGAGCATTCCACATCTTTATTGTGCGACAGATGTAGGAGTCAACAAATTTATAGGTACGCGAAGGGATGGTGACTACGGTATGTGGATGCATATTCTGACCTGTACGTGTAGTTCGGTTGCGGAATGGAGAGGAAGGAATTAGGTTATAGAGCTCTTCAGAGCACTTACCATAGTATAGCCGGTAGAACACGCTCAGAGAAGCTACATCTCAGCGAAGCTGCAGGGATTCGAGAGTTCCAGATATAGTGGCATCGTCCACAATTCGAACAGCTCGTATCTGCAGGACATTGAACGCATCTGTGAGGTACTTGGCTGAACCATCTCAAAGGTTCTTAGTTATGTCATGGTTTTATGCACTTATTTTTAATTGATTGTTTTCACTGTAGATAATATATATTTTTACAAATATATTGTGAACCTATTTATGGTTATATGTATTGTATAAAATTTAAACAGACAATTTAACGGCGACACCTAGCTTGTGCTTCTGCGCCTCGACGCCGCCTCGACTTTACTATTTTTTTTTTTTAATTTATTTAAAAACTTTATTGTTTTGTTAACAAAAGGCGTATGTAATGCCGATCGGCATTCTCTTACCATCAACCTTCGGGACATTGTATCAATTATGGTAGGTTTATAAAACAAACATAAAATAAAGAATATTTAAATAATTTTGATGTTAATTTAAATAACGTACTTATAACTAAATAAATTAATACATAATTTTAATACTTAAACTACATAATAATAATACATACACTACATAAATAATACATATACAATACATACATAAACTACTTAAACGTATATACATAAACAGAAACTAATATTTATATTATACAACTACATTACAATAACAATGAAAAGAGAAATAAATTGTGAATATTTATTGCATCTTTAAAAAGTGTGAATATACTTGTCTTTTAAATACACTTCTGTTGGGTGCCTGACGGATACTAAGAGGTAGGCTGTTCCATAATGTCACAGCTACGACTGAGAAGGAATTTAAAATGGAGTTAGTGTGATGTGAAGGGATGGACAGTGAAGAGTTATGGGCAGAGCGGAGAATCCTTTCATGAAAGGAGCTAAGAAATGAAAAAATATCTTTTAAATATTTAGGTGAGGAAGGTTCGTAGAGGTATATGTAAGCGCTAATAAAGGTAAGTGGGCCATTCAAAGTAATTAAGCAAGGAGGTCACCATTAAAATAATAACCTCAAACTTTACAAATAAACAAAACAAAACAAAAACTATTTAGGATATATCGCATAAGTAATTAGGCGGGGGGTATTGTTCATTAGAACAGGTCTGACGTCTCAATACAATACACAGAAAATAAAATAAAATATTTTTTTCCAAAAATAACGTTTATACCATCGAAATTTATTATTATCTAGATGCAGAATTATCTGGTCGAAAATAAAAAAAGACAAATTATTTATAAAATTTATGAAGTTGCTAAAAACATCGAAGAGCTGCTGACTTGTTTTCAGATATGCTTAATGCCTAAACATAATTATTAATAAATGTATTTTATTCGACAAAAGAATACCTAGACACTAAGCTCGACAAAGTCATGTGACTAAATAAATATTTGTATGCTAGAAATAGCGAATCATGTGATATAATTACATATAATAATTTACATCCCTGTACCTACCATGTTTCTGACAAATAAATTATTTCATTTCATTTCAATAAAAAATTAAATAAATACGATGATTTACATGTGGCAGTGTGCGTATAAAACTTGCAGCATTTCCTTGTTGCACAGCAATGCAGCGCTAAAAAACTGCCAGCCCTCTTGTCACACACAGCATTAACCAGCCGTTTAGACAGTTTTTTAAAATAACTTCTTAGCACTTGGTCTATGCGGTCCCATTGTCCCAAGACCAAACGATACAAAGACTTTTGCCAAGAGCTTAGGAGATAGGACCTGGGCTGTCGACACAATACCATTAGAACAACTTTATCTGACGTAATAAAATAATTATATGATAAAGTAAACTTTAACCATGGTACAGAATACATAAGTCCTAAACAATGAAATGGTGCCAAAACCTAGCTTATGACCGCGCAAGCGCTATGGCGGGCGCTGCCATAGACAAGTAAAAATTGGAATCAAATCTTTTTTGTAATGGAACCTTTGCCTTAAAAAATAAGTGTTATATAATATGTATGATTCTATTTTTAAAACGAAATATAACATTATTTTGTTAGAGAAAAAGTGTTATAATGTGATTCTATTTTTAAATAAATAAATAAATATTTCCAGACAGGTCACACAGCGCCATCTAGTTTCCGTGGTAAGCAACGAAGCTTGTGTTACGGAAACTAGATGGTTGATAAACTACATATTATACTTTTTTTTTTGTAAATATATACATATTATACATATAAATACCCAGACCGAGACAAATTATACAATGTACAACTTGCCCCCGGTGGGAATCGAACCCACGACCTCCCGAGTTCACGGCAACGTTTGTTACCACTAGACTACGGAGGCGGTCATTATATTACTTAAATAAATTTACATTATATAAATTTCAGCAGTATGTTTATAAAGTATGTCAATATAAATTCGTTTGGAGTTTGTAATTCACATTTTACGATATAAGAGTAGATAAAAATATATATTAATGTATATAAATACATTTAATTAATATTTAATTTATTTGTGATATTTCTCCAGTTTGGTACGCTGGAGACATCGACGAGCTTGCAATTTGTCATGATTGGTATATTGTAAAGTTGGCTAAATGTGAATTAGCTTATTTATAAGCGTAGGTTCTGAACACATCAAAAGAGAAACGGTCGTGATGATACTTTACTTTTTACAACTTTAATAGTTGTACATAGTGTGTTTTAAATTATTATACCAGAGGCTGCAGACAGTAGTTAATTTCGAGTTTAATTAAAAATAATTCTTGGTCCTTTGCGCGAGTAACGAAGCGGACAGAATAATGGATGTCGGTACAGAGCCGTAAAATATATATGTATGAGTATATACCTACAGGTATATTTAGAAGGTCATTGCAGTGGTGGCACGTGTGTCGGGTCCCGGTCCGCACCCTAAGGGCCTGGTTGAGCGAGGGGATGGCTGGCACATGCGTTATGTCCGTGATCGGGTGCTGCTGTGGGGGCCTGGGACCTCTGCCGAACACGTTCAATTTATTTTTCTTAAATTAACAGAGGTTTTTGCGTTTTGTCGACTTTCGTGTTGCACATAGGCATGTAGTCTACCTAAATTCTGACTTGCCAGGTGGGTTACTGCTGTACCAGGTATTGTATTTTCATATGTACTGATAACTAAATTTAAAAGGTTAATAATTGATCGTTGTGGTGCAGTTCTGTATATGTTTTATTTTGTAAATCTGATATAGCTGAGTTTTCCTTGCAGATTCCTTTCTCAGTCAGATTAAACATTAACAGGTCAATGGAATTTTCTAAGCTGCTGGTCTTCTGCTAGCAGCTTACTTATTGGACCACTTTGCTGCTTAGTCTTCTACTAGCAGGAGTAGAATCATTCAAAATAATTAAATTAATGACGTTTCATAAATGCCTGTAATAGGTTTACGTTAATAAAGATATTTTGACTTTGACTTACTATTCATGCAAGGTTCCTTGGTCGTCATAGCTACTAGTCTACTACTAGCAGGGGAGTGTGAGTAATCTGTGTTAATGTATTTGCCTTCTTACAGAGGTTGTAATAGCTTTCCGTAACTACGGACAGGGCATGGATGTAGCGTTGAAAAAGAAACAACTGTCGAAAAATGACAGGTTTCGTTCAATCTCGGTCAAATATGAATGGCTGAGCGAGATGTGACCGAACCGACTCACTAGCTCGTGTGATTGATCGGCGGATCGTTCCCGAAGAGAGCGGTGCTCTTTTATTTATTGATTTATTTATAAGAAAAATCACAGCCATTATTATTACAGTTTAGTATTAAGTAAGAAGATTTTATATTATTTAAATATATGTATACAGTTTAAACAGTTGATTATAATTTTAGGAGTAAAAACAAGTTACAATTACAAATAATAATAGAAAATTATAAACAGGTGAAAAATACAAAACAATAAAAATAGGAATAGGAAAAAGAGGCAAGCAATTGACTTTATAAATTACGCTTTATTTATTGTACATGTATATGTATAAGTTTTAGTTTATTGTACGTGTGTACGAGTATATATATAATGTATATATATATATATGACCGCCTCCGTGGTCTAGTGGTAACAAACGTTGCCGTGAACTCGGGAGGTTGTGGGTTCGATTCCCACCGGGGGCAAGTTGTACATTGTATAATTTGTCTCGGTCTGGGTGTTTATATGTATAATATGTATATATTTACAAAAAAAAAAGTATAATATGTAGTTTATCAACCATCTAGTTTCCGTAACACAAGCCTCGTAGCTTACCACGGAAATTAGATGGCGCTGTGTGACCTGTCTGGAAATATATTATTTATTTATGTATGTATATTTGCATGAGTGTATAACTGTATGCATTTTTTTGTTAACTACTCCACTCTGCTGTTGTCGTCACTGCTGTTCGTCCGCCATCATCATCATCAGCCTGTGTCTCTCCACTGCTGGATATAGGCCTCCCCCAAGGCTCGCCACTTCACACGATCTCCTGCCACCCTCATCCAACCCCCACCAGCGACCTTCCTCAGGTCATCCGTCCATCTAGCGGGGGGTCGACCCACTCTGCGTCTTCCCGTACGTGGTCTTCACTCTAGAACTCGTCTACTCCATCGTAACAGACATGTCCAGCCTTCAGCTTACTAATTTTGAATGCTATATCAGTAACTTTGGTTCTCCGACGGATTTCCTCGTTTCGGACTTTATCCATCAGAGAAATACCGAGCATAGCTCTTTCCATAGCCCCATCCGCCATCACGATACCAAAATTTACTAAAATATATTAAAGTAAAATCCCCTCTATTTGGTATATCTTCCTACCTTGAAGCCCTACATTGCATTATATACCTGGATTCCGAGCGGCCTCTCCACCTGTACTACGACCAGCCCCTGCCTGCACTAAGACCAGCGCCTCTGTTCGTCACTTCAGCGCGGAACAGCGAGTTGGCCAGGGAGTACCGCTACGTCGTAGGCGGAAAGCACTTGTACTGCCAACCTCTTTTTTATTCGTTCAGTGTTTCCATCCGCATATCCCTATTGTTTGCGCCTTATCATATTTAAAAACAACTTTAAGGTTGTCTGTTATTTATTTATTTAGGCGCGGTGGTGGCTCGGTTGAAAGAACGCGTTCCTTAAATCCTACAAAGGTCGGTTCAAACCCCCCCGGCATGTACCAATGAGAAATACACTTTTCTTAAGTACATTTGTCATAGATTTACAACACCACCGTTCCAGTGCCTCGAAGAGCACGTTAAGCGGTCGGTCCCGGTTCCACTAATACCAACTTGTGAAATCGTTAATAAATTGTCATAAAAATTGACATCAAATCCTCGCCAAGCCGTCTGGTGCAGGCCAAATTCTCTAGATATATCTTCTGGAAGGCCTATCTCCAGCAGTGGAGATCTAGGACGCTGTGTTCTAGGGGCTGTAATGATGATTATTTATTGTCTATTAATTTTATAAATCGCCATACCCATCCTTTATCCCTTTCATACGCACTAGCGGAAGGGTGTGCCTATCTAGCTCTAAAACCTGGTAGATCTTTCCGAACGCACCTTGCGCATGGAAAGAAAATGTAAATTAATGAACGCGACTCAGCTGTCAGAAGCGTCAGTAAGAACGTGCCAAGGTCATTGCTTGCACAGAATTTGAAGAAGAAACATCAACCGCTCGCAATTTCGAAATTGCGAGATAAGAAGCCTGCCCGCGGCCAGCAGCAACCTGGCGACCCAAGAAAAGCCCAAGACCACCTGCAGCGAATACAAGTAAGTGCATGTGAGCGTCCAGCCCCTTCATACAGTCCACCTTTATAATTTATTAATTTTTCTCTTTTTTCACGCCCATCCATTATGTATTACGTCGTTCCTCACGTAACGCGTGGCGTACACAATGGTACCGAGCGTCAGATTTTGTTGCGCTTGTAAACGTGCTCTCAGCGTAGCGTATAAATAATTAAATAATAATAAAGCCGTTTATTCCTTAATTAATTAACATTGTATATGTTTATATAATCGACACAATTAATAATTTTAAATTAAAATATAAGTCAAATAATAATAATAATACTCTTATAGCATTTAGACTAAAGCTATGTAGGTACTTATATCTAAATTATATATATATATATCCTAATAAATATTATTTTTGTATATATTAGGTATAATTAAACCTTTTATGCAAGTCGCATACAAATTAACAGTGGCAATTAAAACTGGAAAAAATAAGCCTAATTGAGAACTCTATTGTCGGTGTCTCTGGTCTCATTTGGACCGTTTTTGTACGTGGACAGAATTTAACTGGAAAAAGTATGTCGTGGTCTAGCTATTAAGACCGTGGCTTCAGACGAAAAGGTACCAGGTTCGATTCTCTGGTCGAGAACACTTAAAATATATTTAAATAACTTTGGTGGAACGTCATATTTAACTAAAATTTTGTTTAAATTATGTATATTGACTTAACCAAATTCCGGTGGGAATGTAGTTATACACTAAGAATAAAGAATATAAATAAATAAATAAATGACTGTTGGGCCGTGGAAACTTGGCAGGTATCTGGTGTGGGATGCGACGTGTGTAGACACATTAGCTCCATTTCACATCCAGGCGACCTCGTCAGGCGCGGGGAGAGCGGTATTTTCTGCGGAGAACCTCAAATTGCGCAAATACGCCAACCTTGGTGCCGGTTACGAATTTGCGCCGTTTGGGGTCGAGACGATGGGCCCATAGGGACCGTCAGCGAGGCGCTTGGCCAAGGAGTTGTCAAATCGGCTGACAGAAAGGTCTGGAGACAGGAAGGCTGGCAATTATTTCTGCCAACGTATTAGCCTCGCTATACAGAGGGGAAATGTTGCCAGTCTCCTTGGGACTATCTCGGATGGGACATCTCTAGAGGACATTTTTTATTTATAGTTTAGTTTATTTTAAATTTTATTATTTAGGTAGCTTTTAATTTATATTTAATATATATTAATTACCATGAAATAAAATAAATAAATAAATATATTATGTCCGTCCCAACAAATATATCTGCCAAACTACTGAAGACAATTGGACAGACAGGTAAATTGGAGTCACATGTCGTGGTCACATGATGACATCATAGCCTATGTTAGACCCTGGGTACCAAAGAACGTCTCTTAAATTTCATCAAAATCGGTTCAGTAATTTAGGCTTGACACACAAAGTTACTTATTTGTGACGTTTCTCGATTCGTGTACGCCAGAGACACTGACGAGCTTGGCACTTATGATGGGCCTGTGGCAAAATTGGCTTTTATTTGACCGCCTCCGTGGACTAGTGGTAACAAACGTTGCCGTGAACTCGGGAGGTCGTGGGTTCGATTCCCACCGGGGGCAAGTTGTACATTGTATATATAATATAATATATATATACATATTTATATATATATTATATATAATATGTATATAATATGATTATATTTACAAAAAAAAAAAAAAAAGTATAATATGTAGTTTATCAACCATCTAGTTTCCGTAACACAAGCCTCGTAGCTTACCACGGAAACTAGATGGCGCTGTGTGACCTGTCTGGAAATATTTATTTATTTATTAGGGTCGCCAACAGTGAAAGCAACAAAACATACATGGATTTTTACTTACAGCTAAGACAGAAAACAGATGCTTCACCAATTACAGGTAACCACCACATGCTATTACAGTATCCATTAATTGGGCCTTTGAGTAGCCAAAATAAAAACAAAATACAATTACAATATCAATAATAACTGAGTAAATCTAAGCAAAAATTACAACACAATACAACCGGCAATGGGCCGGACACATCTGCCGCAGAACCGACGATCGATGGGGCAAACGGGTTCTAGAGTGGAGACCACGTACGGGAAGACGCAGAGTGGGACGACCCCCCGCCGGATGGACAGATGACCTAAAGAAGGTCGCTGGTGGGGGTTGGATGAGGGTAGCGAAAGATCGCGTTAAGTGGCGAGCCTTAGGGGAGGCCTACATCCAGCAGTGGAGAGATACAGGCTGATGATGATGATGACAACCACAATGAAGGAACACAATTCCAAGGATCAAATTTGGTTAAACAGCACTTCAGTTGATAGTCCCAGTGACAATACATTGCACTTAAAAACATGCAAAGAATTAGCAAATACGTCTAGACTGTCATTCTTATTTTTTCGTGGAAATTTGTTGTATTGACGACATGTACGGTTTAGTGATAAGTGGTAACCCAAATTGGTGTTAGATTGTCGTAGAATGAATAGATCTTATTTGCCAACCCTTGGCAGCCTGGTCGGCACAGAGACACGAACACGGGACAGTAGGTGGGGTGCGTCGATTTTACCGTTGATTAATTTATATAGAAACATACTATCCAGTATTTTAAACGATCTTTGTAATGTAAAAGTTCTTTTCCTTTATTATCACTAAATGTTAGATGCCACAAAAACCTCTTTTGAACAATGTAACACTTAATGTGAATCCGCTTAGCGTGATTTCTGACCATAGGATTACGGTCGTGATGTTACTTTTATGTACCTATTCTTACATTACATACGCTCTCTACTTTCGACGCTATTTAAAAATTAAATGAGGTTTTTTAAGCTGAACTGGGAACTTGTAAAGGGAAGGATTTTTAAATAGTTCATGTTTTTGATTTGATAGCGGGGTTTTGCTACTTAATTCATGCCTAGTGCCTAGTACGTCTTTGTACGTGATAATATACGGGTTTGTATCAGACTAATATGTGATTCTATTGATAGGAACAAAGTTTACCTAAAAAAAAATGTAAATTGGCTATTTTAAAATTAACAGTTTGTATGAAGAAACCATTTTTTTGTCATTTCCGACATATGATTTCTTTTAGTTTAGTTTTATTTATAATTAGTTTTTTAATCTATTTTATTTTAATATATTTGGATCTACTTCGAATAAAAAAAAATTAAAAAAAAAAAAACGACGTTAGTCTAACCATACAAAGTCACACGGTGTAGTGATCAATACACAATAATAAAATGAAAATACTGAACGAAAAAAAAAAAAAAATCCTAACCTGTTAAATGTATGTGTAGTTATTTATTTATAATAGGATAGCCAACAGTGCTAACATCACACACTTATTTGTACTTAACACTAAATCAGAAGTTAGATGTTGCACCTATTATAGGCGACCACCACATTACCACCTTTATTGTCTATAAAAAATATCAAAATTATAAAATTTTCAATAAGTATACATAAACTAAATATTATTCGAAAAACTAAAGGTGAAACAATTAAAATATATATATATATAATAAATATACAATTCCTTTCAGAAATAAAAAAAAAAGTAACGAAAATAACTAAAAAATTACCTACTTCAAGTAATAAATTAAAATGTAGTTGTGACAGTGTGTATCTAAATGTAATTTGTAGTTTGGGTTTATACATTTAAAAATATAAACCAATTTTTCGCAATTTATTGTAATTGATAAATATCGGGAAGTTTTTTACTTTTAATTTTTGACGTTTACAATATTTATTATGTGATTCTTTCGCTCATAAAAAAGCAATCATGTCAGTGCACTCGTCGTAAATGAATGCGGCTTTCATACCGTAGACATATAAAAACCGGTATTCCGCGGTACGTGATTCTGACGATTTTTTCACACTTCGCGCAGTAATTGCTTTTCACGATGCGTAGCAGTCTGTAAGCTCTTTAAAAGCTAACGTCGATCAGTGCACTAAGGAGAATGCTTCTCGTTTGTGAAGCCTACGCTGAAGATCATGGTTTTAAATATAATACAAAAAAGAGCGAGTTCTTGGTCTTCACAGCAAGAGGTAAGTCTCCGAGTTATGTGCCACCTATAAAACTGTGCGGTACTCCTCTGAAAAGAGTGAAGCAGTTTAGGTACCTGGGTTATGTCGTGACGGAAGGTCTGACTGACGATGCGGATATAGAAACGGAGCGCAGGGCGTTGGAGGTCAGGAGCAACATGCTGGCCCGTAGGTTTGCTCGCTGTACGGTGCCAGTAAATATCACGCTTTTTAAGGCATTTTGTCAATCATTTTACACGAGCGGCCTACAGGTTTGCTACACGCAGAAGGCCTACAACACTCTGCGCGTGCATTATAATAACGCTTTTAGGATGCATACATATAACTTGTTAAATAGCCAGCCAAACTGTAACCACAGTTTGTTGGCGGAGACAATAACTCTCGAAGCTTAATAATAAATATTTATAGTAGGTACATAAAAAAGATGCGCGGGCGCGAACCACTCTCCCCCGCGCGACCACCCCGTCCGCCTACAGGTACCTTTAATTTAAGTCTATCTCTTTCTTAGGATTAACACTCATTTCTTCCGAAGATTATTTTAAATTTTGAAACTAAAACTCAATATGCGATAAACGAACGACTGCAGGCAGGAGGCGAGGTGAGGGCGCGCGGGGACGCGGAGCGCATACATGGCTTACAGTCAGCCACAAATCACACCTATAAACTTATAAATACTTATATAAAAAATACAAAAACATCTGATATTCACTTGATCTGCATACATTCTAATCTTCATAGAATGTCCCGTTGAGGTGAGTTATTTGTAATCAATCTGGTAGTAGTATTGTAAGCTGTACTTCTCTTTGAGTCAACTGCACAAGAAGGGGGAGATTTTTTTAGCAACAAAATTTGGTACATACCGAATCAAAGCGGTCAGTGTTTATTTATTTATGGAGTAGAAAACAATATCAGGCCTAAAACCATATTATTACAGTCATCAATATTTATAAAATACAACCTAATACCTTAAAGAAAGAAAGAAGAAAGAAAGAAAAAAGTTTATTTGTCACAAAAAAAAACACAAGCAGTAAAAAATAATAATGATAATACAACAAACAAGATAGTGTGGTGACAAATAGGGAATCAGCTCAGCAATAAGCAGCAACACTAGGCCACAGCGCTGATTTTCAGCTGATCCCTCATAATTTTGACATTAACATTGTATTCCAATAAATTGACAAGAACAATATTAAATATAAACTATATACAAATAAATATTGTAAATAAATATCTATTGACATAAGCATATTGTATGCCCACAATATGAGCAGATTGCATCATCATGACATGTACACACAACTGTAATTAGAATAAGCAATCTATACAATAAAGAATAAAATAAAATAAAACTTGTCCTTAAAATAAATAATATAATATACATAAAGTTATGGCTATATAATTTGGCTAATTTTTAAAATAAATAAATAATGTTTACAAAATATTTTTAAAATAAAAAAAATCCCTTAAGGATCAGCCACTTAGATTTAGTAAGTAAAACTAACAAATAAATATCTTAAATTAAAAATAACATTATATAATAACATCTTTCGGAAGTGTTACACGCGTCAGTTAAAAATATAGTAAAGTATCATCACGACCGTTTCCCTTGCGGGGTGGTCAGAAACCACGCTTATAAATAAACGGATTCACATTTAGCCAACTTTACTATAGGCCAATCAGGACAAGTGGCAAGCTCGTCGATGTCTCCAGCGTACCAAACTCGAGAAATATCACGAATAAATTAAATATTAATTAAAAGTATTTATTTATATTAATAAATATGTTTGTGTCCCGACCAGGAATCGGAGCTGGTACCTCCGAGTTTAAATCCACGGACTTAACCGCTAGACCAGCGATATATCTTTTTAGGGTTTAAGACTCGTCCTAAATATACGTCTATGAAATGAGGCTTTTATCGTAAATTGTGGTTGTGTAATCTGGGTTGTTGCTAAGCCGATTACACCGAGTATGAAAGCAGAGGCAACCAACTGCATACGGCCAATTCAACCGTTTTGTCATACCAGGCAAAATACGAGAGGCTTAACACATCGCCTACTATACGCGAGATAGACAAACTTAAAATAAATACTATAACTATAACCGCAACTATTTATTTATTTAAAGTACTTTATTATTAAAATATATATAAAAAATACCTCCGCGGATTTAGACTCTGAGGTACCGGGTTCGATTCCTGGTCGAGACACAAAAATATTTATTAATGTAAATACATTTAATTAACATTTAATTTATTTGTGATATTTCTCGAGTTCGTTACGCTGGAGACATCGACGCGCTTGCCACTTGTCATGATTGGCCTATAGTAAAGTTGGCGTGGTTTCTGACCACCCGAAAGGGAAACGGTCGTGATGATACTTTTTTTATTAATAACATGTGCATAAGCATAATATAATATTTACAGCTACGAATTTATGTTTAGGGACATAAATATTATTAGATTGTAAGCTGACACGGCCTCTTTACAGCCACGTAATTATATAATCTCTAAAATCTTAGAAAATATTGAATTGTACGAGAGATGCATAAGCTCTTAAATAGTTTTATATTCTTGTTGAAGTACCTATATTATATCCAAAAATTAGGTGGATAGATATGTTTTTATATCAGTGAGTATCGCTGTAATAAATGAATCAATTTAAGTATATCTTATGAAAGATGTTTTTGAAAACTTTCTGGATGTTAAAAGGAAAATTTCAATTAAGTGGACTCAAATGTTTCCGGAATTAGAGATGAAATACGCTTTGAATTGAAATTGACATTTACAGTTGTTGATCTAATTTTGTGAACTGGTCCATCAATGTTAAAATTTGACTGTATGTACGAGTTATGAGGTGATAGTTAGTTGTAAGATGTAGTACTCCTTGAACCTAGACCACCACTGTTGGAGATGGACCTTATAGAAAATTCTAGACAATTTGTCCTACACTCGCTACGCTGGCGATTTGTTAACGTTTCCATAAGTTCGTATAAGTAGAACCGGGACTGACGGCTTAACGTGCTCTCCGAGGCCAATGACAAATGGTTTAAACCGACTTTATTATGGTTTTTTTAAGGAAAGCGTCTTCACAACCAAATCACCACCGCTCTTAAGCGTAGTAATATAAGTAAATAATAAATGGGATACGTAATTGAGCAGACGTGTTTCATTTATATTCATACTAACAACTTTAACTAACTAATAATGTTGTAGTTAAAATCATTATTATTATTAGAAATACCTAAGAATTTACTATCGATTTATAGAAGATCTCACCACTAAACATATTCCTAAGAAAACCCCCCCTATGGAAGTACACATGCCTAATAAAGTTTTGTTATGCGATCCGACTGACGCTCGGCGCTACCCAGTGCTCGGGCTGGCTAGTGTGAAATATGATACCGATGCTCCCGACGAGGTGACTCGCCAGGCCTCGATAGGGAAGGTGAGACCAGATCCGCTCCACACTTCACACCCAAGTCCACGAGGCCCTGCACGCCGCCGTGAGCAGACCCGGATGGCGCAGCATAGTCCGGGACAAAGTGATCCGAGGAGGGGGTCACGACCCTCAGCATTGAGGAAAACGACGCAAGGAGGTGGAGGATAGAAGATCAAATACCTACTTGGCACTTTTATCAAATTTCCCGTTTCTTAACTTTTTTTTATACTGAGCTTGTAACATCGCGCCCACCTGATTGTTAGTGATACTCGAGGTGCAAGAATGGGAGCAACTGACGACCGACATCAGTCCCTACCATTATGCCGGTCTATCAGGAAGCTATTTCGTAGTTCGCTTGAAGGACTCCAGTAGCCCTATTCTGTACTTAAGCGCAAACGTTATATAATGGAATCCGTTAACTTTATATATATCACGCGTTTCATTTACCGTCGAACTCCAGAGAGTCCTCCATCCTCCCCCTTGTGTCGTTTTCCTTAATGCTGAGGGTCGTGACCTGGTGCCGTGGATTTAGTAGACTGTATCTAGGCTCGGGGTTGCGGTGATCTTTAAATTAGATACATAGACGATACTATGATAATCGGTGCACTCAACAAACAAGAAGGGAAACTGGGTGTTCTCGGCACCAGTACTTAGAAATTGTTCTATATCACAAATTTTGCGGGTTTTGCGAATGCGGGTGATAACAATGGCTTCTTCAGCATCTTCTATAATGACTTTGGGACAACGACTACTCCTCGGCCGGTTATATATGCGCTGCTTCTGTTCAGTGCGCAAACAACGGCCTTTAGACTAGCGTGAGCGGGATGGGTAATATAGAAAGGAATCGTAGAGAAAGAGACAGGACACGGTATAGGAGTAACAAATTAGGAATGTTTGTTTATGCACCGACGGATCACAATATCGCCTAACCTTCCAAAATTGGTCAATATACCGCGAATGGCGCTAACATAACCTCCACGGATCACTTTGTCAGTCACTTATACATAAGTCAGTGAAGGTAAATTATGTTTTAACTGACCTTTCTATTTAATCTTCATAAGGAAAAGGAGTTCTTTTACAATTCACTTTGCAAAAATTCCTATAAATATGCTTTAATAATTCGAATGCTCGTAGATTTTCTTTTTTATTTCACCCATTTGCATTATACATATTGTAGATACACGCATAAATAAATAGGGTAGAGGAAATGCAATTTATAAGTATATTGATTATTTACGTGGCAGCAGCATTGTGTCACGTAGAAGTTGCGATATAATAGAGTCCAATGAAACCAGTCTTTATGAACTGACATTTAATGATTTGATGAGTTTAGGGTAACGACTAGCTCGGTTACTGATAATTGTGATAAATAAATACATAATATTTCATTGTTATTGAGTTCTCTTCTCCCGATGGATAATGAATGAGGTGATAGGGAAGGCAAAGGGTCTAGCCCATACAGCCAAGTCTGACGTAATATATTTTAAATTTTTATGGGTTAATAATAATAATAATAATATACGTTTATTTAAAGCAACTAGGCTCACTTGTTAGTTACAAAATCCTTACAACTAATGTTAATATAAAAATGAAAATAAAAGTAAAAGAAAATAAAATATGGCAATATTAACAATATGTCCGTGCAGTAACCACTCCGCCCCCCACCAGTCTGACAGGATGCACCTCACTCCCGCCAGACCAGCAGCCGCACGAAGCAGCCAATGCACGGCGAATCATATCTTTCAGATATCATCTTCAGGATACTGTTAGTGCTTGTCCTCACTCTGTTAAGCAATGATGCAGTGGTTTTGCGTCTTATAGCAAAAAAGTCATCTGTATGAGCCTGCGCAAACATTGCGGACGCACTACAGTAGCGTGGCAGCTCCAACAATATCCTGAAGCTATTATTGTACTGTACACGTAGGGCGCTGATCGATGCCTGCGTAAAGTTGGTCCACAGACTGCTGGTATAGAACGTTTGGCAGTAGGCTTTAAATAGCGTTATCTTGACTTGCTCACTACTGCGTGCAAACCTACGTGCCAACATATTAGATCTAATCGCCAGCGCCCTACGTTCTCGTTCGATGTCTACCTGATCCTTGAGGTCCTCTGTTACATAATGTCCCAAATATTTAAACTGGGCTACTCTCTTAAGCTTCACACCATTTAGGTAAATATCTGACATAACAGTTTTGGATCTACCCGTGACCTCAAAGATCAGATATTCACTCTTCTTTACATTATACACCAGCCCATGAGCAAGTGCATACTGTTCACAGGTCTGTAACAATTCTCTTATTGACCCCACCGTTGGCCCCAGCAGCACCATGTCGTCCGCGTAGCTGATGTTGTTGACACACACATCATCCACCCAACACCCAACACGCTTGCTGCTAAGGGAAACGATGAGCTCATTTACATATAGGCTAAACAGCTTTGCTGAACTCAGACCCCCTTGTCTTACGCCGCATTCTAACCTGTAGTCGTCAGAGAATGTGTCTCCCCATCGTACACAATTTACTTGGTTCGTGTACCAAAACTAAAACATTCTTATCACTTCAGCAGGCATACCAGTGGCCTCCATTTTTTGCCATAACACATCATAAGCTACAAGATCAAAAGCCCTGGAAAGGTCAAGGAAACAAGCAATTACAGGAGTGCGTCTCGATGTATAATACTGTGCAGTGTGCTTAAGGCTTAGTATTGCACTCTCAGTAGATAGTCCTGCTCTAAACCCGAATTGACCATCATGCAACTGCAAGTACCCATCCAACTGCTCACCCAACAGTCCATCCAGAACTTTCGCTATTATGGTGGCGAGAGAAATTGGCCTATAGTTCGCACTGTTAGATATATCTCCAGTCCTGTTTTTTACGATAGGTACCACAATGGTTCGCATAAGAGCTTTAGGAAGGTAGGAATGAGCAAGGCACAGCGAGTACAACATGGCCAGCACCCTGGGTAGATGCAATCCCGCAAATTTTAGATGCTCAATGCTTAGACCGTCATGACCAGGGGACTTTCCTCTTACCATTTTACTAATTACATTTGCTACCTGTTTAGCAGAAAACCGAGTCAATTCCCCAGCACAACAAGATTCAGCACTGATCATATTAGACTGCGATGGCCCGAGGGGCGACGACACCCTAAACCGTTCCCTAAACAAACTCGCTATGTCTTGAGGAGCACTACAGCTGGCGACGCTCACGGGTAGGCCAGGCTTAGCATTAAGCTTGTTGGTAGCCTTCCAGAACTCGCCAAAATTCTTGGATGCTCTGTGGGAAGTAATAATGTCCATCTTAACCTGATCTTGATGGTTTTGACACCATCTCAATCTGCTCTTAAACACTCTTTTGGCTCTTCGCATATTTTCCCACACTCTTCCAGAAGTAGGGTTATTATGCAATACCCAAGTATCATACCTAAGCCTGGCCTCCTCGTGTGCACTACCAACATGCTTATTCCATCCAATTATACGCCCCCCCCTTCGCGACGTACCACCATCATGGCACTGCACAGCTGCTTCAGATAGCACATCAACAATCTCATTATATAAAATATCTAAAGCATGCATGTGAGATTCTTCCATACAAGTACTATCAGCGCATAGTGAAAACATTTCAGGGAAATGCATTTCTCTAAACTTGTTATTACATATTTCATGATATCTACTGGTCTGTAATTCATTTCTGATCCGCCAAATAACTTTGTTGTCGTCATGCGTTATACTTTGTAATTTCGGTCTTACTGCGTTTAAATCACACTCAATAAATAGTGGAAGGTGATCCGACCAGCAGACATCACGACCTATGCTTACATCCATAATTGTATGCCATGCTGATTGTGTGACTACGCAATGATCCAGCCAGCTTCTGGTACCATGCGCATCACTTATAAATGTATAGCTACCCGAATCAGCGCCCAGCTTATCAACATCAGCCAAAATCTTTCGTTCTTCATGGCAATAGTTTTTAAGCTCGTTTCCGAATAACTCTGTAGGATGAGCATTAAAATCCCCTAATATATATATAGCTTCAACATTACAACTCTCAACAATAGCACTTATTTCACTCATACAATTAATGAACTCAGGGAGATTGTCACTTAAATTCGTAGGCATATATATACTAAAAACCAAAATAGAAATATTCTGTAATGTAGCCTTAATACCTGTAATTCGTGAGCTACTACATTCAACTACCGAAACAGTCTTAAAAAGTCCCTTACGCCACAAAAGCGCCACGCCCCCGTATGGTCTACCTCTTAGTATTCCCACCGAAGTGTCCACTGCCGACTTTCCCGTGTATTCAAAATCGTTGTGAATTGTTTCCAGGAATGGTATATCATGCGGGAGAAGCCATGTTTCTTGAAGCGCAATTATGTCAGAGCTCTTACAAAATTTTCTAACATCATCAACCGACCGTTTAATCGACTTGCAATTATAGCTTACAAATGTATTTAAATGTTTCTTTGTATGTTTTACTATCATTCTGATCATATATACTTATTCATTTTGACTGCGTAACTGTTAATGAGGTTATCATCAAATTCCAGATATTACAGAATTTGATGCTTTTCTTGGAGTCACACGCTGCATTATAGCCCAATCAAGTCTGGTAAAATATGGGATTTCACAGCGCGGGAAAACCGCAAAAAATAAGCTGCGACTTGTGCCCCACATTTAAAGTCCAAGTTATCTTTTTCCATAATTATTCACATTGTAAACAAAACAACACCACTTTTGACTAACAATATCCACAGTAAATTAATTTACAAAACAAAAACTTGCACTTGACATGTCCGCGAAAAATGGCACGAAGGCCACATAATGTTTATTGTTGAGTCTGTTTATTTAACTGGAATTTATTGCCCATGTCAAAGTCAAAGTCAAAGTCAAAGTCAAAATATCTTTATTCACGTAAACCTATTACAGGCATTTATGAAACGTCATTAATTTAATTATTTTGAATGATTCTACTCCTGCTAGTAGAAGACTAAGCAGCAAAGTGGTCCAATAAGTAAGCTGTTAGCAGAAGACCAGCAGCTTAGCAAATTCCAGTGACCTGTTAATGTTTAATCTGACTGAGAAAGGAATCTGCAAGGAAAACTCAGCTATATCAGATTTACAAAATAAAACATATACAGAACTGCACCACAACGATCAATTAATAACCTTTTAAATTTAGTTATCAGTGCCTATGAGAAAACAATACCTGGTACAGCAGTAACCCACCAGGCAAGTCAGAATTAAGGTAGACTACATGCCTATGTGCAACCCGAAAGTCGATAAAACGCAAAAACCTCTGTTAATTTAAGAACAATAAATTGAACGTGTTCGGCAGAGGTCCCAGGCCCCCACAGCAGCACCCGATCACGGACATAACGCATGTGCCAGCCATCCCCCCGCTCAACCAGGCCCTTAGGGTGCGGACCGGGACCCGACACACGTGCCACCACTGCAATGACCTTCTAAGGAAGGGGCGACCACCGGACACGCCACACCATGAGAACCTGAACACTAAGAATGACCTTCGAGACACACACAAGCTAAACATAACAATTACTTCCTAAGTACCCAAATGCTGCCGTGCAATTCCGTTAACAAACTTATATATTAGTTAATAAAATAATAAATACAAAATAGTAACTAAATGTTACATAAAAAATAATTATATTATAATAATAAGGTAATAAAAAATATTACTGTATCACAATAAACAGTATTTACTAATTAGTCAATAATGTATTAGTAACTAATTGTTACATTCAAAATATTTATAAATCAAAAATAAAAACAGATTATTAAAAAAGAACCTAATGTGCTATTAACTAATTCTCTAATCTTTGCAGAGCGGCAATATTCCACACATCTTTGTCATTAATAAAATCATTAATTTTATAATATGCTTTTGCAATTAGAATTTTCTTAATACTACTCTTAAATTTTGTTTCCCCTAATTCTGTTACAGGTTTTGGTAATTTATTATATAGTCTAATACTATTAATCACAAAACTTTTATTTGTTTTTTGAAGCCTAAATTTAGGAATATAAAGCTTGTCAGCATTTCTTAATTTGCGAGACTGCATGTCTCCATTTTTTTTAAATAACTTTAAATTATTCCTTACATATAGAATATTTTCAAATATATATTGTGAAGGCAATGTCATTATATCAATGTCAGGAAATATGCTTCTGAGCGAGTCTCGATATTTCAGGCCATAAATTGCTCGAATGGCTCTTTTCTGGAGAATAAAAATAGAGTCTAAATCTGCCGCTGAGCCCCACATTATGAGACCATAAGTCATAATGCTGTGGAAGTAGGCGAAGTATACTAGTCTTGCTGTTGCCACATCAGTCAGCTGCCTAATCTTTCTGACAGCATATGCAGCTGAGCTCAACCTATTGCATAAGGTATTAATGTGAGCTCCCCACTGCAGTTTGGGATCAACTGTGATGCCCAAGAATACAGTGGATTCAACAAATTCAAGAGCAGAACCGCCCAACATCACACTGCAGTCGATTTTTGGCACGTTAGGTAATGAAAACTTAAGGCATTTTGTCTTATTAGAATTCAAAACCAAATTATTAGCCGTAAACCATTCCGAGACCATCGCCAGAGTACGATTTACTGTTAACAACATATTATCTTTCCTATTAACTTTAAATAGAAGAGAAGTGTCGTCAGCAAACAACACTATTTCCGCATTTTCTTGTACCATGTGGGGCAGGTCATTGATATATGCTAGGAAAAGGAATGGACCTAGTATTGAGCCCTGCGGGACACCCATTCTAACAAGAGACCCTTTCGAGACACTGCCATTATTATTAACACATTGTGTTCTATTATACAAGTAGGACTGTACTAGATTAGAAGCTTGTCCACGAACACCGTAATAATCTAATTTACCAAGCAGAGTTTGATGATCTACACAATCGAATGCCTTTGACAGGTCACAGAATACCCCAATAAGATCCTCGGAGTTTTCCCAGGCATCAAATATTTCTCCAATCAATTTAGTACCAGCATTTGTTGTGTTTCTTCCTTTTGTAAACCCAAATTGTTGAACAATTACAAGTTGGACAATTACATTTTTATAGTATACGACACTGGTAGTTTTCAGGTACTCTAGCCTCGCCTTGCACCACAGTAGTTCCTTGACGGCAACACGATTCCTAGGTCGTAACGTACGGTTGATCACCACCCTGACTCGTCAGAAATGTGGTAGTTGGTGGATCATCAGTTTGGTATCAGATGGTTGTGTGGTTTCCATACATAAATATACAAAAACCTTTTTGGAACTTTATAAATAGCTCCAATACATCTATTCATTCTTCAGAGCTAGCGCTTTTAAGTAATATTGATGTAGACCACCAGCTGGGCCGAACTAAATAAAGGGTTTGTCATAGACATATTTTATTATCCGGTCTGATAATTTTAGATAGACTTATTTAATTCAGTAATGCTTTTTAATGTATAATTTTTATTTTGCAGATAATTTATTCGTGAACTAGCGGTTAAGTTTGTGGATTTAGACTCGGAGGTACCGGGTTCGATTCCTGGTCGGGACGCAATAAATTATTAAATTTATTTGTGATTTTCTCGAGTTTGGTACGCTAGAGACATCATCGAGCTTGCCACTTGTCATGTTGGCCCCATAGTAATGTTGCATGAACGCAAATCCAAAAAAGCGTGATAGCTGACTACCCTATTTATTTATTAGTACACCCAGCAGTAAATATATTTTCTCACAGTTAATATAATATATTTTTTACGCAATGGCTCCCAAATATAACGGGTTCTTGCCACTAGTCTGAGATGCCATTCGTGTCGATACTTTGGCCTTGTCACACCTTAGGAAAACAGTGCAAAAAGCGGGAGCAGCAGCCCAAAGCGCAATCTAGCAAGCACCGCAAATACGTATCTATAATCAAAGACTACGTTTGCTGTAGAGTTCAGGCGCCAAAACATTTTTAAAAAACATCACCACTTATTATCTGCTCCGGTTACAAGACACGATTTATATAAAAAATTGGTTTTGTTTAAACATAACATTTTAAAGTGAGAACTTTTTTTCGCGCGCTTGGTTGGGACCTATTTGGTTGAACGTACGTCCGTACGTCAGAACAACGCTCAAGGAGAAACAGCGCGGTAGGAAAGGGAAAGTGGGGAGGATAGCCGTGCGCCGCGCGTATAGCCGATGCCTCTATCGCTCTCTCCCGCCCCTTCTTTCTCTTTCTTTCTTTACGCGTCTGCAACTATGCGTGCGCACGCAGCCACGCGCATTCATTTAATCTCTATATTTCTATCAACTACGAAAGTTTAGTTCTCACTTTTGCGGTATGTCCCGCGACGCACCCTTTTGTTACCTGAAGTTTTTCTTCGGTGACCACCATATTAGATCTGCAACGCAAGCAAAAAAACTAGCTAGTTTGTTATATATAATTTTTATTATGTCCATGGCTTGGCCGAAAAACTAAATTAGCCCATTGAATGTGGACGTGATTGATCGAAGCTTACCTCGTCAGGTGATCCACAGATGGCCTCAATCTATCTTATTCTGGCAAGATTCTGAGAAAAACCCTGATTATAGCAGGTGAGGGCAAAATAAACTAAATTATTTCGCTGGTCAGCACTTTTTATACGGTAAATTGCTATTCGTGAAGGCATTGTGATATTGTCGGAAGGATAAACACTTATTTTTACTTATTAGGGTAGCCGACAGTGCCACCAACAATGCATACATAAATTTTCAAGTAAGACAGAAACTAGATGCTTTACCAATTACAGGCAACCACGACATGCTATTAAAGTATCCATTAATTACGCTTTTAAATAATCAAAATAAAAACACAGTAATTGGGTAAATCTAAGTAAAAACTATAACACACTACATCATAATGCAACCATAATCAAGGAACACAATTGCAAGGATCAAATTTGGTCAAACAGCAGTTTAGTTACAGTCTTAGCCAGGATCCGCTGCAGCATACATTGCACCTAAAAACATGCAAAGAGTTAGCAAATATTAGATTGTCATTCTTTTTTTTTTTGGACCACTGGTTGTTATTTTTATTTTATGTAAAAATTATTGCACATAAGTACAAAGGGCTAACATAATGTCGTTAGACATTCTCTGCCTGTTAACCTTTAGGACAATAAGAGAGTTTTAAGTGACAGGAGTAGGTGCACAAAATATAAAAAATAAAAATGATTGAAAAATGTACATTAATTTTAAGAAATAATATAGACCTACGTAGTATACCTATATAAGTATAATAAACATACACAAAGTAATAAATGCGATACAATAAATAAAAACAACTACACAATACAGTCAAAAAGTAACTTTTAACATTTTATAAAATAAATAAAAGTAAAACAACATGTTTAATTTTATATAGAGGTCTTATTTTGGCTCCATAAAATAATGATGGAAATTCTTAGTTACTTAAAAACTAAGACATTGAATCGACAATAAATGTACCACCTTTAGGTGTCACAACATGCACAACATACAAGTAGTAGGACGTAATAGATATTTAATTAAAGTTTTTTGTGGTTCTCCCGCGCTGTGAACCCCGACATGTTTGACGATATTAAAATAAAAATAAAAATTCTTCAACACTTGGAATTTGAGGATTGCCAACACGGTTGTGAACATTGTTATGAACAAATATTATAAATAAATTACGTGTTTCGAACTGATGTATTTTGTTTGTACAATGTCCTTAAAACAAACTTTAAGATAGGGAAGGCAAAGGGCCTAGCCCATACAGCCAAGTCTGACGTATTATATCTTTCTTTTTATGGGTTAATGATGCATCATCGCGCGGTAGTGGCTCGGTTGTAAGAACGCTTTTCTCAATATTCTACAAAGGTCGGTTCAAACCCCGGCATGCACCAATGAGAACCGGTGTATTTAGAGCACGTCTACCGTCGGTCCCGGTGCCACTATTACCAACTTCTAGAATCGTTAATGAATTGTGATTTAAAATTGACATCTACGGGTTGGCGAGGTCTGGCCAGCGTGACGAGTGTAGGCCAAATTCTCCAGATATATTTTCTGGAAGGCCCATCTCCAACAGTGGTCTAGGACTCTGTGTAGGGGCTGTAATAATAATGATGATGATGGATGAAGTTATCATCACGTCAGCATATGTATGGATTAGAGTTTATAAAAATAAATGCAATTTGGGACCTATTTAGTGTTAAATTTAGCGATTTCCATAATTATTTACATTGTAGCACATTATTAAACAAATTAACACCACTGTTGACCAACAATATCCACAGTAGGTAAATTAATTTACAAAACAAATATGCAATTGACATGTTTGTGCAAAATTGCTCGAAAAGCTCTCTAAAACCTAATCTAATTTAAAGTCTAATAAAAAATGATACATACATCAAAAGAATTATGTTGGCAAAAGTTTTGGATTTCATTCCATAAAGTGAGTTTTAATCAGAAAACTTTAGAAGGGTCAAAAATATTAACCTTCAGGCCCGTGCTAAAACCCGCAACTTTTTCATTTAACTTTGCCCATGATTTTCCTGTCTTGATGACTTATCTTGTTGACTTATAAATGAACCGGTCATTTTTATTTATAACGAGATTGACAATAATTTAATGGAAGTTGGGCTGAACTTGCATCTGAACCAAATTGTCGGCAAAAGAAAGAAAATATACAAATTATAAATAAATATTACAAATGTGGTCGCGCCGCAGCAAAAACCACCGCCTACTAGTCTTGTTTGTAACAACCATTTACAAGGCTAGCTAATGTTTGTTGATTCCATGCGCCATCATTTAGCTAGATGGCGCTACGGTCGACAATTCTGGGGATGAGAGAGCCCTTATACGCGCCGAGCTTGTCATATTTCCTCAGTGTGCTTCGGACTATAGCTTGTAAACGTTGGTGTGTCTTGTCTCCTCGGGAAGACCCGCATCCGATATAAAGTGAAATTATACCTGCAATATCGAAAACCGCATCTGGATCGCCTCACAGCTGACCAGAAGGCTGATGCGTGGCTATTGGAGTCCTCTAGTTCAAGTAAGTAGATTTTCTAATAGCTTTGTACTGCTGTGACCCGATCAGGTTTTCCACTACTGGAGCTATAATCAAAGGCCGCGAACCAGCATCTTACCGCATAACTGTCATTCCAAAATAAAATTGTGAATTTCATCATCTTTACAACCACCAGATCTTTAAAATTATTTGAAAAAAATAAAAATAAAAAGAGACCAAAAGTAAAATCAAAAAAGATCAATTCAAAAATAAAAATAAAGCAGGTGTAGATTATATCCTTCAAACTCGACTTCAATGTTGAAAGTCTTCTGTCAAAAATTTCGATGTTGTGTTTGCTTGTGAGTTCATTGTAATATCTACACATCCTCACAATGGGGTTAAAGTGGGACGTGTTATTTGCATACATGCCGAGAGTAAACGTTACTGGTTTGCGGGATCTATGAGCGGTATTAATATTTATCGAGGACAGTAAGGACGGAGAGTTCAAGGACGAATGAAGAATTCTGTGCAGACATATGATGTGATACCGTTTACGACGTTATTTATTTATTTATTTATTTATTTATTTATTTATTTATTTATTTATTTACTATAGGTACACAAACAGATCACAATCACAATCAGTTCACATTTTCCAGCAATTTCTTAAGTTCTAGATTGCAATCCAAAAGCAGTGTACACAGCATGCTTATTGTGATTTAGCCATGACATTGTCATTTCAATTTAATTATTTCATTTCAGTGAAATATGTCAAAAGGAAAATAATAATATTAATAAAAAATAAAAAAAATGGTATGTCAAAGAATAAGGTAGTAAATCAATAATAATAAATTTAAAAAAAGCAATGAAAATTTAAAATAGAAATAATAATGTCATTTAATTAAAGAAATAATAATAAAATAATATAACAATCATCAATATATAAAAAATAAAATCCAGAACAGACAGAACAAATATCAAGAAACAAACAAAACATCAGCATATTACATTAATTAAGAAGGTAGATTATATGTTGTTTACAGTAGTACCAGCAAAATATGCGGTAACAGATCTCTTATACACTAAAAATCTGGCGTTGAATATGTTAATGGCCTTCCTCCTTTCGTCACTGTCTCCACTACAAACGATATCATTATAAGCGCGACACATTCTTACAACTGGGTTAAGGCACGATGTGTTCCACTTGCGAATATGCAAAGCAAATGTGTTAGGTGCTCGTATTCTATATGAAATATTGAAGTTTATGGATGAAAGTAGGCAAGGGGCGTCGATCGAAGAGTGAATTAGTTTATGCAAGCATAGAAGATCATAGCGCTTTCGACGACTCTCAAGGGTCATCACCCCAAATCGAGACACCCTGTCTGTATAAGCTCTCAGAGAACGACCCAAACCACATCTGTAAGAAATAACTTTTAAACATCTACTCTGTATACTTTCAATTCTTTTTATATGGACGGCGTAGAAAGGTGACCAGATGGGACAGCAATACTCCAATATACTACGTACAAGGGCATTGAATAAGTAAATGACACTGCCATGTTTCTTAAAACCCTTACTTGTCCTTAGTACAAAACCCAGAAATCGATTTGCTCTATTAATAATATAGTCATAGTGGTCCCTAAAATTTAAGTGGTCATCAAACAGAACGCCTAGGTCCTTAACAACAGTCTGGCGGCTGAGTTTGGTCTCGTTGATGGTATAGTCATAGATAAATTTGTTTTTTATAGTTGTGAAAGATACCACAAAACATTTGTCAGTGTTGAGCGACATCCTGTTACGCAGGCTCCAGGCAGTGATTATATCGAGGTCTTTTTGCAGTTGTACAGCGTCTTTTAAAGATGTTATTCTATTAAATACCTTTAAGTCATCGGCGTATAGGAGGCACTGGCAGGATATAACGTCAACCAAGTCATTGATGAAGACGAGAAAGAACAGGGGGCCTAGGTGTGAACCCTGTGGAACTCCAGACCGAATAGCGACTGGTGTTGACAAGCAGCCTTTCAACGTTACAAGCTGATGTCTGTTGTTTAAATATGAAGTAACCCAGCGCAGCAGCGAACCATGTATGTTATTCCAAGGATAATATACCAAATTTGGTCAATCATTGTTTGTAGTTTTTTTAATTTTCTGTGGAGATTGCTCCTGTAACATAGAACTCTTAAACACCTCCTCTGCACTCTCTCGATTATATTAGAAAGAACTTAATTCTCTACTAAACTCGCTTTGTTGGGGACATATTTCGTTGAACGTACGTCCGCACGTCATAACAGCGCTCAAGGGGAAACAGCGCGGCGGGAAAGGGAAAGAGGGGCGGATAGGCGCGGGCGTATAGCCGCTGCCTCTCTCGCTCTCTCCCACTCCTTCTTTCTCTTTCTTTCTTCCTCTCGAAACAGCGCGGCGACGAGGGGGAAAAGGAGCGGATAGGCGCGCGCCGCTGCTCTATGAACTCGCGAACAGCGTTGTTCTGGCGTTAAACGATTCATGATGAATTGCCAAACCTTACTGAACAGAAAAGTGAACACAGTTTGACATTTTCAACTGTCAAACTAGACAACAACCATCGAAACTTCTCATGCAGCTAAAAAACCGTCCTATACATAGCGAAGCTAATTTAACATGGATAACGTGTACGTTGTGCAGCAATGGAATAGCGCCCTAATAAAAAAGAAACATGGAATAAATAAAAAACATACAAGACATCAACAAGTGTCACAACAAACAAGATCGCAACAATTCAAGCAGAAAGATACACGTGGATTGTGTTTGCTTCTTGATGGGAATATTTGTAAACGTTCACTTGGCAGGACCACAAAATCCATATTTATTTATTTATTTATTTGGCACTCCAACAGCATTACAACAAAATACAATATTATTAAAATAATACAATTTATTTATTTATTTAAAAGCTTTATTGCACTATGTACAAATGGCGGGCTTAATGATGCTAGGCATTCTCTAGCAACCAACCTTTGGGACAATAAAACCATTTGTGTTGTGAGGTAGGTGCAACCATTAAATAGATTAAAGTATCTACACGACCGTTTTCCTTTCGGGTGGTCAGAAACCACGCTTATAAATAAGCAGATTCACATTTAGCCAACTTTACTGTAGGCCAATCATGACAAGTGGAAAGCTCCATGTCGCCAGCGTACCAAACTCGAGAAATATCACCAATAAGTAGTTTTTTTTAAATAATTTTAACAGGTCTTTACGCGATTTACCTTAGAGACATATTTCTCCCGACGTTTCTAAAAACTTTTAAAAGTGATAAGTGGGTAGGTTTACATTGCCGCCCAGTATGTACGAGACTACACCGCATAGCTTTAGTCGACCCGTGACCACGGTCAATGCAACTTGGCTGAAACGTCGGGAGAAATATGTCTCTAAGGTAAATCGCGTAAAGACCTGTTAAAATTATTAAAAAAGAACTATTATAAATATGCGCGAAAGTTTAAAAAGTTTATCACCAATAAATTAAAAATGAATTAAATGTATTTATTTACAATAATAAATATTATTGTGTCCCGACCAGGAATCGAACCCAGTACCTCCGAGTCTAAATCCACGGAGTTAACCGCTAGACCACGGAGGCAGTATAATATACTTAATTATTTAATTCATTTATTACAGCCCCTAGAACACAGCATCCTAGACCTGCACTGTTGGAAATGGGCCTTCCAGAACATATATTTGAAGAATTTGGCCTACACTGGCCAAGCTGGCCAGACAGGTTGGCGAATCTAAAATCAACAAAAAAATACTATTGAAAAAATTGTATTTAAATATTTTTTTATTTTTTAAATCATGGGTTCTGCCATTTCGGCGGACACAAGTATCATAACAAATGATGTAGACAGGACATTTCTCACAAAAGGGATGGAATAAGGGTTTGTATCATTTATTACAATTCCCAGATTTAGGAACAATACTTGTGTTATTTCTCACTATTATATTATATTTGACATCAGGTTTCTTTGTTCGATAATGTGGTTCAAATTAAATTGATTTATTGCATAAGACATTATTTGCTGCCCCTAGATCACATCGTTTCAGACCCACTGTAGAAGATGGGCCTTCCAGAACAAATTTGGCCTACACTCGTTTAATTTCAATATTATTATGACAATTTATTAACGAGTCCACAAGTATTAGTGAATCCGGGTCCGACGGCTCAACGTGCTTTCTGAGGCTCGGGAACGGTGGTGTGTAAATCCATGACAAATGTACGTAAAAAAAAGTGTATTTCTCATTGGTACATGCTGAGGTTCGTACCCACTTTGATGTTAAGGAAAGCCTTCTAACAACCGAGACACCACCGATCTATTTTAGATCATGACATACCTACACGGAGAGCAATTTCCGGAAGGTTTATCTCCAACTAAGAGAGCTATGCTCGGGATTTCTCTGAAGGATAAAGTCAGAAACGTTGACATCCGTCAAAGAACCAAAGTTACCGACATAGCTTTCAAAATTAGCAAGCTGAAGTGGCAATGGGCTGGACACGTCTGTCGCAGAAGCGATGAACGATGGAGTAAACGGGTCCTGCAGTGGAGACCACGTACTGGAAGACGCAGTGTGGGACGACCCCCCGCCAGATGGACAGATGACCTGAGAAAGGTCGCTGGTGGGGGATGGATGAGGGTGGCAGAAGATCGTGTAAAATGGGGAGCCTTGGGGGAGGCCTATTTCCAGCAATGGAGAGATACAGGCTGATGATGATGATGATTATCTGACAGTGGAAGTCTAGAACATACACAGGCAACGCTGGGTCGAACAGCTAGTTTATATATCCTCTAAGCTTTAAGGAAACAATTTGGCTACAAGCCCTTAAGGTCGAGAAGATTAGCATATCATACTTCTACGCTAGAAGAATGCAGATGGTTTCGGGTGAAAATAAAATAGAAAATTATTCTTAGCGAATTTACTTTGAAGGGCTCGGGGGCTGGAGGTCGGACGTGGAATTGTTTTCGTGGATAACATTTTTCTACCATACATTGACTATTATTTAAGGTCCGGCTTTTGATACCATTTATTTTATTACCATAATCACAGCCCCACTACTGGATGTAAGCCCCCTCCAAGGCTCGCCACTGCATTGCTGTCTTTTCTGTAACCTTTGTAACTCTGAGTTGAGTTGTACCGTACGTGGTCTCCACTCTAGAACCCATTTGCCCCATCCATCTTCAGTTCTGTCTGACCCATTGCCACTACAACTTGCTTATTTTAAAAGCTATGTCAGTAACTTTGGTTCTCTAATGAATATCAACGAATTCGGAGAAATGCCAAGCATAGCTCTCTCCATAGCTAGCTAAGCGATATTGAATTGGTGAACCAGACCAACTGTCAGTGTCTACGTCTCTGCTTTGTATAACATTACGAGGATGACCAGTGGAAGACTTTTGCCTTTAGACATTGTGGTATAGATTATCCTCACATGCCGCCCATCCTAGCTGAATGTGTCTGTTGGCTTCTTTGAAAATGAGTTTTGTCTTGTCCAAGTCCATTCCAAGTCTATTCCGATGTAAAGCCACATTTAAGCCGTTTAGCATTCCGCAACGATCCTTTTTTTTTTTTCATTTTTATACAAGCACGACATGTGACAGAGGTTTTTGCGTTTTGTCGACTTTCGGGTTGCACATAGGCATGTAGTCTACCTTAATTCTGACTTGCCTGGTGGCTGTACCAGGTTTTGTATTCTCATAGATACTGATAACTTAAAAGGTTATTAATTGATCGTTGTGGTGCAGTTCTGTATATGTTTTATTTTGTAAATCTGATATAGCTGAGTTTTCCTTGCAGATTCCTTTCTCAGTCAGATTAAACATTAACAGGTCACTGGAATTTGCTAAGCTGCTGGTCTTCTGCTAACAGCTTACTTATTGGACCACTTTGCTGCTTAGTCTTCTACTAGCAGTAGTAGAATCATTCAAAATAATTAAATTAATGACGTTTCATAAATGCCTGTAATAGGTTTACGTGAATAAAGATATTTTGACTTTGACTTTGACTTTGTGACCTTGCGCCCACCTGATGGTAAAAAAGTAAATAAAAAAAAAGGTTTTTTTATTTAACCATGTCACTTTGATTATTATTAATTATTTCCGAGATTACAATGCAATATACTAATTACTTAGAAGAAGACAAATTTCTAAGCATTCCATGGATTCACCGTGCGGGTGCCGGGTCCATCGTGTGTGGGTAAGAGATGAGAAGAATGGTGTCTCTACAGTTCGTGCCGATAAACCTAGTAAAGTTTATAGGTGGTAGGCAGACTGATTGTGGTAAGTTGCCCAGTCTGCCGGGGCGGGGAAGTATCCACTGTTAATATCGATAAACCCAGTAAAGTGTATGCTGTCATTCTCAGTCAAGCCGGCATAGTGTTAGGAACTGATTTCAGTCATGATTGTCTGATTCCAGTTGCTAACATTCATGGACCTAGCGCTACATTTACCTTCAGGTGGGCGCAAGGTCACATATCGTGCTAGTATATAAAAAAAAATAATCAATGTATAAAAATATCAAACGCCATAGTTTATAGTCATTAATTTTCAAAGTTTACAAACAAACTTTACTAGGTTTTTTTAATAAAAATAATTTTAATTTTATTAATTTTACTTTATTACTTGAAGTAGGTAATATTTTAATTATATTTTATTTATTTTATTTTATTTTATATATATATTTATATATATTAATATATATATATTAAAATTGTTTCAGCGTTAGTTTTACGAATATTTTTTTGTTTTTGTATACTTAATGAAAATTTTATAATATTGTTATTTTTTATAGGCAATAAAGGCTACTGTGGTAATGTGGTGGTCGCCTATAATAGGTGCAACATCTAACTTCTGATTTAGTGTTAAGTACAAATAAGTGTGTGATGTTAGCACTGTTGGCTATCCTATTATAAATAAATAAACAAACGGTGGTGCCACAAAATTTGTGTTGAATTCCAGGTCTGTATCTAAGTCAATGCAAACGTATGACTTGAATGTGTAAATAGTTGTTTGTGTGAGAGGTTTATTTCGCATACTTGGGCTTTTAGGGATCAATATGCATTTTTCTTCCACCTACCCTCTTTGTGATCGTGTAATGCCGCATAGAACAAGCTAGAAACGCCTTTGTTGAAATGAGCCACCTTCTCTGAAATCGCAATCTCAAACTTCCTACAAGATGCCGACTTGTCCGATGCTACATATTTTCCATTCTCCTGTATGGTGTCGATTCATGGACCCTGACAAACACAATGTCGAAGTAGTTGAAAGCTTTTGAAATATGGATATACAGGAGAATGTTGAAGATATCATGGAAGGACAGAGTAAGAAACGAAACTGTCTTGCAGAGGATGAACAAAGGAGTTGAACTACTGAAAATGGTAAAGCGAAGGAAGTTGGATTACTTGGGACACATCATGCGCAATAAAAAGTATAGCTTGCTGCAGCTCGTCATGCAAGGCAAGATACAAGGCTCCAGAAGACCGGGGAGATAACGCACTTCCTGGCTCAAGAACCTCAGGGAGTGGTTCGGGATGAGCACCAGATCCTTGTTCCGGATAACGGCCAACAAAATCAAAATCGCCTTAATGATAGCCGACCTCCGATAGGAGATGGCACCGTAAGAAGAAGAAGAAGAATGTTAGTAAATAAGAAAAGTAATAAATAAAATTCGAAGTCAAAATGTCTAAAAGTATCATCACGACCGTTTCGGAGTGGTCGGCAACCACGCTTATAGAGAAGCGGATTCACATTTAGCCAACTTTGCTGCCGGCCAATCACGACAAGTGTCAAGCTTGTCGATGTTTCTAGCGTACTAAACGCGATAAATACCACAAATAAATTTAATTTATTAAATTGAGTCCCGACTAAAAATCGAGTCTAAATCCACAGACACTAGAATTTGGAGGCAGTTCTGTACAGGATTTCAAAAACTTAGATTTAATTAAGATAGATATAACGCGTGTAATTGTCAAATGAGAAAATATTTTTTTTAGGCTTCAGGTGTCGTTCGTAAAACCTATATGTGTAATAAAAAAGGTAACTTTTTTAAAAAAAAAAAACATTATCCGATAAACAAAACACTACTGTATAATGAATAAGACCGCGTCTGAAAAGCGTGATATCAATCGTGATAAATACCTAAAGGCTGAGGAGTATTATTATTACTTGATTTCGCCCACTGCCGAGAGACGAAATAGAGAGACACAGTTTTAATTTAATTTAAGTAAGTCATCGTTCGTGCGATCATCGACCTTTCGCTATCTACTTGATTAGGCACGGCATGAGTTGCGATATTTTTAGGATAACTTCTCTGCACCGTAACCTAACATTTTATTAATAAATAATTTAAAAAAAATATATAAAAATATTTGCTCTTTAATTAATTTCACGCAGTATAGGTAAATAATAATAAATAAATAATAAATATTTCCAGACAGATCACACAGCGCCATCTAGTTTCCGTGGTAAGCTACGAGGCTTGTGTTACGGAAATTAGATGTTTGATAAACTACATATCATACTTTTTTTTTTGTAAATATACATATTATACATATAAACACCCAGACCGAGACTAATTATACAATGTACAACTTGCCCCCGGTGGAAATCGAACCCACGACCTCCCGAGTTCACGGCAACGTTTGTTACCACTAGACCACGGAGGCGGTCAAATGTAATGTATAAAACAATTGTTTAAATTCTATCACAGAGTGACGTAAACTATCCTCTAGTAGTGGTAATGCATGGCGCCGTATGCAGACACGGATGGCGCAGCATCGTCTGGGACAAAGTGATTCGTGGAGTGGATCTCGACTCTCAGCACTTAGGAAGACGACGCAAGAACCACTCTATGCATTCTCCAACTTGCGCTTGTCCGTTTTTCACGTTATTGATGGTTAGGTAACAATTTGTGTTAGTCTATGCAAATTATATTTGTTTTCGCAATATTTGACATTGTCTTTTTGTGTTGTTATTTTCATGTACAAATTAATATTACACGCAAAATAGAAAATTTGTAAGAAAAAAAGACCAGGGCAACCTTAGTATAGGGGATAGAAGTCTTCTATTAAATTAAGCATGTACAACACTGTTTTTACTTTTTTGTTCAATATGTATATTTTCCTTTGTGTCAATAAACTATTATTATTATTATTTATTTATGTATGTTTATAAGAATATATTTTATGTATGTAACTGACTTATATATTTTATTTCATTACTTTTTAATATGTTTTTCTTTAAATACCCCGTGGAGTGTACGAATATAGCATATTTGCATTAAGTTAAAAAAAAAATATCTCTTTCTAACTCTGCACCGAATATTTTTTTTTTTTTTTATTTATTTAAAACTTTATTGCACGTTATACAAGGGGCAGACTGCCGCTAGACATTATCTGACAGCCAACCTTAGGGACAATGGGGACAATTTCAAATGTAAGGTAGGTGCAAAAATACAATGATATTACTAAATACATACTAATAACTATGATATATTAAATACTAATAATACATATACTACATATGATACCATTAAATAACTTATCAATCATTTAAATAATACGATGACATTATTTAAAACATTTTTCGGTTGGATGCTTGTCGGATTTCTACCGGTAGTTCATTCCACAGATTTGCGGCGACAACAGCAAATGAGTTTCTTATATCATTGTCCCAAAGGTTAGCTGGTAGAGAATACCTTCAAGGTATTAAGTTTGTACTTTATTTTATTTTGTATAATTTATAGTGCAATCAATATTTTTTTACGTTTTGTTTACTTATGAAAATTTTGAAAACTTCCATTATAGAAACAAATTTTAATTTTGAAAAAAAAAAAACCACTATAGAGGCTTAGAAAGGAGATAAAAAGTTATAAGTAGGAAGAGGATTTCCATGATTTATGATGATATGCCTACACGTATTCCCAAAAGGAACCCCTACGTGACGTGATTTTAGTTCTAATTTCTGGCACGTGCATGTTTTTTCTGGTCCTATAAAGTAGTAAAGGATAGGAAAATCCTCTTAGCTAAACCAGATTTCTGTCTTTCTGTTTATTATTTAGGATAAGCTCTTTGAATTACATTTAAGGAAAAAAATTACTTAATAACTCTGACCCGGTTTTGTGTACAGAAAACAACATGTGATACCGTGCCAACCTGATAGTATAGCGATACGTGAAGTTTAAAAATGGGATCAACGGTTCAGCTGCTTACGACCGGCATCAGACTCTAGCACTATTCCGTGTCGGAGCTGACCACTAAAGAAGCCAGCAGTAAGTCAAAAAAGAACCAACAAATGATAGTTAAAAAAACAGAACACAAATAATACTTGACGTAACTTTAAAAAAAAAAAGTTTTTGCAACAAGATGCAAGGAAGGAAGAAACAAGAAGTGGGAAAACTTCGTCTGAAGGACTCCAGGTTAAAGGAATGCGGAAACACACTGGTTTAGTTAAGTTTAGTTTATTTATTTTGTAAGTAGGCATAGGACAATACATATAATGTATTCTGCGCTTTTACATGTCAAAAAATTAATTAATATAACGAAAAGCTTATTTTCTGGGAAATAGCTTGTATTTGGAGCAGCACATTACAACCCAAATATACATAATTATAATCTTAAAATTATAGCTGCTGTAAATAAGCATTGTCATATTATCAACTAAGACATACACAATTATAAAATAAATACACCAAGGATTATAGCTGCTGTAATGAGGCATTGTCATACTACAAGCTAAGACCAAAAAAATTATGAGGATGTCACTAAGATTATAGCTGCTGTAAAGTGGCATTGTCATACTAGAAGCCAAGAGATTATTAAAATGTCACTTAAGTCATACTTTAGCTAAAACAAAAACAGTTTAAGGTGTCACTTAAATTATAGCTGCTGTAAAGAGGCATTGTCATACTATAAACTAAGACATACACAATAACATTTGAAATAAATTAGGACCAAGCACGCTTGTCATCAAATACTCGCTGATGGTATAATAACCCTTTAAAATCAGTTTTTCCTTAACATAAGATTTAAATACATTTAGTGGTAGGGTTGTTACCTCATCTGGAATTCTGTTGAAAATACGTATACATTGCCCTACAAACGAACGATTCACTTTACTGAGTCTAAATCTTGTGAGGTTGGGAAAGTATATCACATCTTCATCGTGCGAATGATGCACGAGTCTCCAAATTTATATATACACGTAGAGATGGTGGCTATAGTATAGTACAGAAAGGATTCTTCGTACATAAAGCCAATCCTGAAATTGGACCATTAATTCACAGCCGAGTCCATCAAGTGGCAGTAAAGTTAAGTTATTTAATGGTATCATATGTAGTATATGTATTATTAGTATTTAATATATCATAGTTATTAGTATGTATTTAGTAATATCATTGTCGGGGCTTCGTAACAGTCCTTGTATCATCCTCCCCTCCCTGGTGTTCCTAATTACGTTCCTTCTCCAAACCGTTCATATCAAGAATTTAAATTCAATTCAATTCATTTATTCACCCTAAGATACATGACGTACACTTGGTTTTGTCAGTTATACAATCAACAGTTTACATATCATGGAAGGATAGCAAAAGATCGACCATTAGTGCAAAGAATATCGCGTGCCCTGTCATCTTGTGTGTCACGTGATCTAATTCGTGACACCCGAGCCTAGCGCCAATGTTGCCGAATTTGATGATTTTTTTGGAGTCACTGGCGGCATTATAGCCCAAGCACATACTTACGTAATACCAAGTCATACGTAATACATATCTTCACTTCAATGAGTAAATGAGGTTATCATAAAATTTTAGATGTTGCCGAATTTGATGCTTTTTTTGGAATCACTGGCGGCATTATTGCCCAAGCACATCCAGCCAAGTCTTACGTAATACATATTTTTACTTCAAAGAGTAAATGAGGTTATCATAAAATTTTAGATGTTGCCGAATTTGATGCTTTTTTGGAATCACTGGCGGCATTATAGCCCAAGCACATACAGCCAAGTTTTACGTAATACATATCTTCACTTCAATGAGTAAATGAGGTTATTATCAAATTTCAGATGTTGTCGAATTTGATGCTTTTTTTGCAGTCACTTGCGGCATTATAGCCCAAACACGTCCAGTATAATATGGGAGTTCAACAGGGGAAAACTCCCAAAAACACATTACAACTTGTTAGCCATATTAAGTATCAAATTTATCGTTTTCCATAATTATTCACATTGTAGCACATTATTAAACAAAACAACAAATTTTGACTAACAATATCCACAGTAAAGTAATTTACTAAACAAAAACTTGCACTTGACATGTCCGTTGTTTGATGCCTAGTCTCTCCATGGATTTGTTGGTTCGGAACTTCGTCCATGATATGCCTAACATTTGAAATAAACACCGCTTTGAAAGAAAAAATAAAGAAAGAAATATATTCATTTGTCGCCAAACAATACACATAGCATAATACAAAATGTTTAAAAAAACTATACAAGAAAATACATTAAAAAGATTATACGCAAAATAATTAGCCCACCAGAACATGTACGACAAAAAGGCGATCAGCTCGGCGTCCGCTACAACCTATAGATAGGCCATAGCGCCGATTTTCAGCCGCCGCCTTACGGATGGAAAACACGTCACGGACACAGATGTACTAAAATACAACCTATTTATTTAACACATACACACATATTGCACGAAAACACACACACATTCACACATATAATAATAATAACATAGTAAAGGTTTGCTGCTTAGTCTTCAACTAGCTAGAGTAGAATCAACCCTAAATATATCTTATTATCTATATATTTGATATGAAACCACACCGCAGCGCAATTCTTGATAAATTATTCAGAGAACCGTCAAAATGGCAACGAATTTTATTATTCACGAGTAACTTTACGTTCAACCAATTGGAGAATAGCGCTTCCCGTCCCTTAGCTAACGAAGTTACAGGATGTTACCACCCCTAGGGATGTGTCACGTAACAATCGATATAGATAAGTACAATGGTAAACGTAGATCTAAACTTCATTCATTACAGTCCCCAGAACACAGCGTCCTAGACCTCCACTGCTGGAGATGGCCCTTCCCACACCTGGAAAATTTGGCCTACACTTGCCACGCTGGCCAGACGGCTTGGCGAGGATATGATGTCAATTTTTTATGACAATTTATTAACGATTCCACAAGTTTTTATAAAGTAATTTGCTCAGCCTGCCAGGGCGGGGAAGTATCCACCGTTCGTGCCGATAAACCTAGTAGGTATCCACACGTTTCGGGATCAGGCTCGAATTGCCGTCATGCCCAGTCAAGCCGGCATAGTGTTAGGGACTGATTTCAGTCATGAGTGTCTAATTCCAGTTGCTAACATTCATGGACCTCGCGCGCCACTTAACATCAGGAGGGCGCAGGTCATAATGTCGTGCTAGTATAAAAAAAAATAAAAAAAATGTTGGCATTAGTGGAACCGGGACCGACGGCTTAACGTGCTCTCCGAGGCACGGGAACGGTGGTGAAGAGAAGACAAATTTCTAAGCATTCCATGGATTCACCGTGCGGGTGCCGGGTCCATCGTGTGTGGGTAAGAGATGAGAAGAATGGTGTCTCGGGCTTGCGACCGACAATAGGCTGGTTTAAGAAAAGGAGGCCTCCCTTTTTTATCTATGACAAATGTACGTAAGAAAAAAATATTTCTCACTGATACATGCCGGGTGGGTTTGAACCGACCTTTGTAGGATTTAAGGTATGCGTTCTTACAACCGAGCCACCATCGCGCCTAAACTTATTATCTATTTACTAGATATTCGGCGTCATCATCATCAGCACACAGTATCTTGAACGAACACTGATAATAACAAAGAAGCACGTCACGTGTGTGTATTTAATACAAATTAACTATTTTAAATTTTACAGATTGTATGGAGAAGCTAAAAAAAATGTCACTTTTTTTGATATATGGATCCTTGGAAAAAAATATTTTTTCTATCATTAGCCATAATATATTATATATACATAATATGTTAGCCTAGAGTAACTGCATCCAAATTCAATAGAAGTAAAGTATTATTACGACCGTTTCCCTTTGGTCAACTGGTGGTCAGAAACCACGTTTATAAATAAGCGGATTCACATTTAGCCAACTTTACTATAGACCAATCATAACAAGTGGCAAGCTCGTCGATATCTCCAGCGTACCAAACACGAGAAATATTTCAAATAAATTAAATAATAACTAATGTATTTATTTACATTAATAAATGGTTTTAATAGGTGGTAGGCAAACTGATAGTGGTAATTTGTCCAGTCTACTGGGTCGGGGAAGTATCCACCGTTCGTGCTGATAAACCCAGTAAAGTGTAACCACACATATCGGGATCAGGCTCGAATTGCCGTCATGTCCAGTCAAGCCGGCATACGGTTAGGGACTGATATCAGTCATGAGTGTCTGATTCCAGTTGCTATTCATGGATCTTGCTCCCCGCTTACCATCAGGTGGGCGCAAGGTCACATGTCATTTGATTTAGTATTTTTTTTATATCATAATTATATTTGCTAAATAAATGTTTAATTTATTTTTGATATTTATCGAGTTTGGTACAAGCTTGCCACTTGTTATGATTGGCCTATAGTAAAGTTGGCTAAATGTGAATTCCCTTATTTATAAGCGTGGTTTCTGATCACCCCAAAAATGAAACGGTCATGATGATACTTTTTATATTTAATACTTCTTCGTACATTTTTAATACCATTGCTTCATACACGGCCCTTTAGCGTTAGAAAATGTTTCCAACCCTATTTCTCGCCACATTTGCATGAAATAGGCGAAACGAAATTTGGCCTCCAAAAGTGGATTAGTGGTGTAGGATAATAGTTTAGTGAAATAACATTGTGAATAACAATAGTTTTCGGAGTTTCAGGTGCTACGTAATGCCTGGAACTATGTAATTAATACCTGGATAAAGGATCAAAGTTATTCTAACAAGTTATCCAACAAAATTACAATTTAAGTAGAAAAACCCAGTTTCTCGAAGCTTTCCAGCTAAGGAATCTGTATTTTTTTTAAGTCAAATCGGGTTTCACGAACAAATTTCACAATACTTAAGTTTTTCTCAGTTAAGTTTTTTACTTAGGATTTATGACATTCCCTTTTTGGTGATAAAAAGGAAATATTTATTAATAAATACACAGCAATTATTGAATAAAATAATAGAACGTGGATAATTTTAAACAATAATTGCCGCTTTGACAACTCCTTGGCTAGGCACCTTGCTAAAGGCAGGCCCATCGTCTCGACCCTGTCAAATTCGTAACCGGTACCAAGGTTGGCGTATTTGCGCAACTTTGAGTTTAGAAAAGAACGGGATTTAATATAATAAATATTTCCAGACAGGTCACTCAGCGCCATCTAGTTTCCGTGGTAAGCTACGAGGCTTGTGTTACGGAAACTAGATGGTTGATAAACTACATATTATACTTTTTTTTTGTAAATATATACATATAAACATCCATATATATATATATATATATATCGAAGAATTTGGCTACTTAAGAAAACAGTTGTCAAAAATTACTTAATTATTTGTTATTGCTTTGTGAAACGTAAAATTGACAACTTCCCATACATTTGTGTAAATGACAGTTCCTTACTTAATTATTTCTTAAGTATTTTTTTTAAGATATGTTTGTGAAACGCATTTCTTGCAAAACCTGTTAATTGTTACTTTAGTAATAAAATATTTAAAAAACATAAAAAAAATAAGATAAATCAAATCAAATCGAATCATTTATTTCCTTTGGTTGTCCCAAACAACACTTGGATATTGTCAATACATTTTTTCACCATAGTTTATTATCATGTTGATTATAAAATAACCAGCAGCTACTATGGGTGGACCCATCATATCAGCTATACCATCATCTTCGACTAAAACACTGTTGCCATAAACAAGTTTTTGCTTAAAACTAGGTGGTTAAAAGTAATATAAAGTTTATTATGTGGTATATTATTATATGTATATACATATATATAGATTTATATATAGATATATAAAAGTATATGTATGTGTGTTATCTATGTATTGTTTATTATTATAGATTTAATTGTTTTTTTTAGTTATACGTTTTTACTCAATATTTTTTTTTATCTCAAATATTAGCGGTGATGCACCTTACAATCCCTGCTCACATCTCCCAAAGGTTAGCTGTTAGAAAATGTTTTTATTTTATTTATTTATTTATTAAAGCATAACTAACGACTAATAACAAATTTGGAAAAAATAAATGGAAACATAAAGTATCATCACGACCGTTTCCCTTTCGGGGTGGTCAAAAACCACGCTTATACATAAGCGGATTCACATTTAGCCAACTTTACTATGGGCCAATCATGACAAGTGGCAAGCTCGTCGATGTCTCCAGCGATAGATAAATACTATTAATATAGGGTGGTAAGGTGGTTTCCGACCACCCCGAAAGGGAAACGGTCGTGATGATGATACTGGTTTAAGTCCACCGTTACATGTTGTGTTCAAATAATCTGTACCTTGCTTTATAAAAAATTGTCCATCGTTTGCAGTTGTTACATGATAAATTAGTCCTGTCAATAACGGAACAGCCCCACGTGGCGCTTGGACTCCTGAAAAACGATGTCCGATCATTGACACATGAAAACGAATGTCATGAGGTTAGAATCAGTTCATTTGTTTTCGCAATTCGCAAAAAAAAAATCATTATTCATTTTATTTTATTTATTTTAAATTCTTTATTGCACCAAAACTTAAAATTAAGTACATAGGCGAGTTTAATGCCTGTTAGGCATTCTCTGACAACTAACCTTTGGGATGGTGAGAGAGTATGGGCAGGGTGCAACAATCTAATAATATTAGTCTAATTTATAAATACACTACATACCAAGCATGCATTTATTCATTCATTCTTCATTACAGCCCCTAGAACACGTCCTAGACCTCCACTGCTGGAGATGGAAAATATATCTAGAGACAATTTATTTACGATTTCAACAGCTGGTATTAGTGGAACCGGGACCGACGGCTTAACGTGCTCTACGAGACACGGGAACGGTGGTGTTGTAAATTTATAACTAATGTACGTAAGAAAAGTGTATTTTTCATTGGTACATGCTGGGTGGGTTTGAACCGACCTTTGTAGGATTAAAGGAACGCGTTCTTACAACCGAGACACCACCGCGCAAAAATACAGCATAAAAATATTTTAAATAAAAAAAAAACCTGGTTAAAAAGTACACAAATATAATACCTGGTTAAATGGTCACAATAATTTCATTTAAAAAATAATAATAATGTGAATTGGTTTCTTTGTAAGCGTGGTTTCTGACCACCCAGAAAAGGATACGGTCGTGATGATACTTAACTTAAATAAAATAAAAAATAAAAAAAATACTTCTTTTAACTCTGCACCCCACAATTTCTTAAGTTATTCTGCCAAAGCTGTTACAGAATACCTACAAGCTGTGAAGTAATAATAATAATAATAAAATTCTTTATTGCACATTAAAATATACAAAATAAATAATAATAATAATAAAATTCTTTATTGCACATTAAAATATACAAAATAAATAATAATAATAATAAAATTCTTTATTGCACATTAAAATATACAAAATAAATAATAATAATAATAAAATTCTTTATTGCACATTAAAATATACAAAATAAATAATAATAATAATAAAATTCTTTATTGCACATTAAAATATACAAAATAAATAATAATAATAATAATAAAATTCTTTATTGCACATTAAAATATACAAAATAAATAATAATAATAATAATAAAATTCTTTATTGCACATTAAAATATACAAAATAAATAATAATAATAATAATAAAATTCTTTATTGCACATTAAAATATACAAAATAAATAATAATAATAATAATAAAATGTTTATTTCTCTCATAAAATACATATGTAGGTGCATTAGAAATATCAACAGTTTTTTTTTTAATTTTAACAATTTTTACAATATGGTACATACCCATTGTGTAGGCTCACCTATGTACTTTCAAATTCAAATTCAAATATTTTATTAATCAAAAAAAGATTAATACAAAATAGCTTAAAAATAGTAGTAGTTACATAAAATACCAAATAAAAAACGAAATTCAACACTATTTTTAAATAAAAATGAAGTAATGTGGGGGGCAGGCTGGGGCTTTAACTAATAATGTGCCCTGGGCTCCAAAACATGGGATCTGTGCTATGGAGACCCAGTGCTTTCCCATCTTTAATGGTGATAAGTATCAAATTTTTTTTTTCTTCTTCATTTTATTTATATATATATAGGAGTGTTAACTGGTGACCTGAGATACAGGTATCTTCTAGGTACACTGTTCAGGCACCAGCTCTCATACTCGGTAAGTTAATTTTGTTTTTGGGTACAATATCTAATAGGTATTGTAAAAATTGTTAAAATTAAAAAAAAAAAAAAAAAAAAACTGTTGATATTTCTAATGTACCTACATATGTATTTTATGAGAGAAATAAACATTTTATTATTATTATTACTTCAAAGCTTAAAGAGTCTTAAAAGGAAAAAACACATAAATAATATAATTTAAATAATGACGTGTCACAAATGCATGTAATAGATATTAAAAATATATTATATATTGTTATAGTATAAATATATTTTGACTTCTACTTTAACTTAATATTTCTGTGATGACAGATAAAAAAAGGGATTTCAAGTTCACAACAAAAAGTTTTGTTGAAGAAATTTTAATAAAATTGATATGGGAACACATCTGCCCACGAAACAAAACAAGAATTATTAAAATCATGAAGACAAATTTCTAAGCATTCCATGGATTGACCGTGCGGGTGCCGGGGTCCATCGTGTGTGGGTAAGAGATGAGAAGAATGGTGTCTCGGGCTTGCGACCGACAATAGTTTAAGAAAAGGAGGCATCCCTTTTTTTATTTTATTGCGCGATAATACGCTCACCATCCACCATTCTACTTCTCTCCCTACCCAACCAAATACTGCATGATTCCGCAGACCTGCTTAGGCCCAATTCTTTCAGTAAGTGATGCAAAGATTTTGCTGGAACTCCTCTTGCACCAACTTCCACTGCGTAAAGCTTGAACGCGTTCCTGATCATTTCTTCTGTGAGATTTGTTCGACTTCATGTTGTGGTCTTTTGGAATATTTGATTTCCACGGAACGGTAAGTTCAATAAGGATAACTTTTTTTAAGTTCCGAGAAAACACTAAGATGTCGTAATTGTCGAAAATATCGCGTAAGACACATACAACTAAATAGTCGAATTGAGAACCTCGCAAGCGAAAGCGATCAAGTTTGAAGTTTGTTAAATTCTACTTCTGCGAATACCTAATTATAAACTCAAAAGTTTGTAAGAATGTTTATTGTTCTTTTGCACAAAAACTACTAAACGGATTTTGATTAAACTTTACAGTAATATAGCTTATATATCAGAATAACAGACAGGCTATATGAGGCGCGGTGGTGACTCGGTTCAAACCCAACCGGCATGAGATGAGAAATACACTTTTCTTGTCATAAATTTACAACAACACCGTTCCAGTGCCTCGGAGAGCACTTTAAGCCGTCGGTCCCGGTTCCACTAATATAAACTTGTGAAATTGTTAATAAATTGTCATAAAAAATGTCATTATATCTTCGCCAAGCCGTCTGGCCAGCGTAGCGAGTGTAGGCCGAATTCTCCATATATATGTTCTGGAAGGCTCATCTATAGTGTGGTAACCCTTGCGAGTATCTGTCAAAACTATTATCTGACATTCCGCCGCGTTCACAGGTGGCGCTGGAGGGCTATAGTTGTAATATTTTCATTTGTTGTTGCTTTTGTTAGTTGTATTGTGTATTTGTTAATAACTTATACCTTTCTATTCGGATATTTTACGTATTCTTCTTCTCAGTTGTTTATTTTGCTTTTCAATGAAGTTTGTATATAAGATACTTTTATCATTTAACTCTGTAACTGTAAGTATTACTTTTAGTCATAGTTCTCATTATTTTTATTTTTTAATATTGTTACTATTATTAATTAGATTTCTTAAACATATAATGTATCATAATTGAATGTAGTCTGACATGTTGTGGTCACCTGTTACTGGGGTACCATTCACTAATGTTTTTTTTTTACTGTTTGCTTCTATTGATAGAATTGGATTCAATGTGTACTCTGTTGGTGATCCTAATTAAATAAATAAATATAGCAGTGGTGATCTAGGACGCTGTGTTCTAGGGGCTGTAATAATGTTTATGATATATGATTTCGTCTTCTGACTACGACATGTGACTCCACGACCATATTCGAGTATAGGTCTATATATGAAGGCTCACCAATTTTGCTGAATCTACATATTGGATCCTAAAAATCGAACGATTGAAAACGAGCGATCGCAGTCGTTGTGTTTTAAATTTATTAACCACCTCAACAACGCAATTAAACCATTTCTTACTTTCGTGTGCTAGAAGTATTGGCCATAATCCTCGTCACGCGGCTACACGATCACTAGTAAAGTCAAAGTCAAATCATTTATTACAATTTGGCCTTCTCGGGCTCTTTTGTATTGTCACATCACATTGTTATAATTATTTAAATAAATTATATTAAATTTATTACAATACAATTGAATTGACCTAAATATAAACATACACCAACAGTAAAAGGTGTCCAAAATATATTAATAATATACATTTGCACATCTACCAGGCATTTTTGTCACTAATAAAATCATTTATCTTATAATAGGCCTTGCCTATAAGTCGACGTTTGAAATGAATTTTTAGTTTATCTAAACACAAGCTAGTTAGTTCCTTTGGGAGTGTGTTATAAAAACGAACAAAAAGTCCCAAAAAAGACTTACTAGTTTTACTGAGGCGTAGGTGAGGCAAAGCTAATTTGTGATTATTGCGTGTGTTGCGAGAATGCAAGTCACAATTCCTTTTAAATTGTTTTATATTCTTGTGGACATACATAATATTCTCTAGAATATACTGAGATGCCACTGTAAGAATATCATACTCCTTAAACTTATCCCTTAGCGAAGTGCGAGCGGTCAAATTATAAATATATCGAATAGTCCGCTTTTGTAAAATAAAGATAGTTTCAATGTCAGTAGCATTTCCCCACAGTAAAATTCCATAATACTATGGAAATAGCTAAAATAAACTAATCTAGCAGTATAACATCTGTCACACGCCTCACCTAATACACTCTAATGGCATACGCCGCTGAGCTCAGCCTTTTGGATAGTGCTGCAATATGAGCACCCCACTGGAGTTTGGAATCTATTGTTATACCTAAGAATACTGTACTTTCCATGATCTCCAATTGCTCACCATTTAATATTATATTTGGAGAAATGTTTCTTACATTAGGAAGAGCAAATCTAAGACATTTAGTTTTTCTAGCATTAAGCAGCAAATTGTTAGCTGTAAACCAGTTGTAAACACGATCAAGCGCATTGTTTACTACGTCAAAATTATTAAGCTTCAGTATCATCAGCAAACAAAACAATATCGTGTAAGTTTAGTAATATTGTAATGCCCGGTTCGTATGTTAGTCAATGTATTAGCCATTTAGTGCAAACAGCCCTTTGTATAGCTCTTCAGTACCGCATCCGGGTAATGACTTTATCCGTGTCTCCTATTAAAGGTCATTAACCTCCAAAACTGCCTAACTTAAGACCCATAACCCTAAAACTTAATCCAACTTTAAATTTAACCTTTTGCAAGTTTACGCAGATTTAGTAACATTCATTTATTAATATAATTATATACTTTTTTTATAGTAAAAAATAAATATAAACTAAACCTAATCAAAAATGTACCCATCAATGGCCGGCATAGTGGTAGGGACTGATGTCGGTCGTCTGAGGCTGGCGTCAGTTGCTCCCATTCTTGGACCTCGCGTACTGCTTACCATCAGGTGGGCGCGGTGTCACATGTCGTGATACATAAAAAAAAAAAAAAAAAATCAGGCGTTAGTAGTCCTAAAGAGACTGGCAACATTTTTCCTCTGCATAGCGAGGCTAATACATACTATAGACTCAATCTATAGTAAAGTTGGCAAAATGTGAATCCGCTTTTTTATAAGCGTGGTTTGTGACCACCCGGGAAGGGAAACGGTCGTGTTGATACTTCACTTTTATTTACTAGTAATCGCAGTAAAGTTGGTATATTGATTTGGGTCAGTGTTTAAATCTAAAGAGATGAAATAAGATAGAACCCGCTTTAATGTTTTTTTTTTTCCAACTGAATTTATTGGGTACACTATTTATATGTAAACTTCCGTAGCATGCAGGTCGGCATATTGTCCGTGATTCAACACAATCCACTTGATAGTACACGCCGAACACGACCATATGCGGCAATGCACTATCATATTTGACCGCCTCCGTGGTCTAGTGGTAACAAACGTTGCCGTGAACTCGGGAGGTCGTGGTTTCGATTCCCACCGCGGGCAAGTTGTACATTGTGTAATTTATCTCGGTCTGGGTGTTTATATGTATAATATGTAGTTATCAACCATCTAGTTTCCGTAACACAAGCCTCGTAGCTTACCACGGAAACTAGATGGCGCTGTGTGACTTGTCTGGAAATATTTATTTATTATTTATTTAATTAAAAAGTCAAAAAATGTCAAACTTAAAATTAAATTATTACTTATATTTTTACAAATTGTTGCGGCTGTGAAAGGGCCTTGTCAGTCTTATCTAATAGTTAAAACTAATTAAATAATAGTATCAAATGCATAGTTATTAAATTATTTTATGGCCGTCGTAAAAATATTACTGTACCCAATTATATGTATATATAATGATTAATATATATTAATATTATTAATGTAAAAGAAGCTGAAAGCGGTGATGGCTCGGTTGTAAGAACGCTTTCATGCTGTAACAGCTGCGATAACCATTCTGAGAACATAATAATCTAGATAAGTGCATATCAATTTGGCACATGTTATAGATTCTGGCAGCAGTTCAAGCACTTAAGACAATGTCCCCATAATCTAAAGCTTATCCAATCGCTTTATTATCTTTCTAATTGTATAAGAGTATCATTACCATTAAGGCCAGCAAGGTTCAAACCCATTCGGCATGTACCAATGAGAAATACACTTTTCTTACGTACATTTGTCATAGATTTACAACACTATCGTTTCCGTGGCTCAGAGAGCACCTTAAGCCGTCGGTCCCGGTTGCACTAATATCAATTAATTGCACTAATAAATTGTCATTAAAAATTGACATCATATCCTCGCCAAGCCGTCTGGCCAGCGCGTGGCGAGTGTAGGCTAAATTCTCCAGATATATGTTCTGGAAGGCCCATCTCCAGCAGTGGAGTTCTAGGACGGTGTGTTCTAGGGGCTGTAATGAAACCTGGTACCTCCGAGTCTAAATTCACGGACTTAACCGCTAGACCACACATTAAACAGTAATAAGAAATGTATATTTCATGTTTGTTAAATAATTTCCTTGAAAGTAGATAAATTACATTACCTTTTACTCTTTTAAAAAGTCAAAGTCAAATCACTTATTACAATTTGGCCTTCTCGGGCTCTTTTGTATTGTCACATTACATTGTTATAATTATTTAAATAAATTATATTAAATTTCATCATCATCATCAGCCTGTGTCTCTCCACTGCTGGATATAGGCCTCCCCCAAGGCTCGCCACTTCACACGATCTCCTGCCACCCTCATCCAACCCCCACCAGCGACCTTCCTCAGGTCATCCGTCCATCTAGCGGGGGGTCGACCCACTCTGCGTCCTCCCGTACGTGGTCTCCACTCTAGAACTCGTCTACTCCATCGTTCATCGGTTCTACGACAGACATGTCCAGCCCATTGCCACTTCAGCTTACTAATTTTGAAGGCTATATCAGTAACTTTGGTTCTTCGACGGATTTCCTCGTTACGGACTTTATCCATCAGAGAAATACCGAGCATAGCTCTCTCCATAGCCCGCTGAGCGACCTTAAATTTGTGGATCAGACCCACTGTTAGTGTCCACGTTTCTGCTCCGTACGACAGCACTGGAAGAACGCACTGGTTGAAAACTCTTGTCTTCAAACACTGGGGTATGTTTGATAGGAAGATGTGGCGCAGCTTCCCGAATGCCGCTCATCCTAGCTGAATGCGTCTGTCGGCTTCTTTGCTGAAGTTGGCTACGCCTAATTGTATAGTCTGTCCAAGGTAGATGTATTTTTGCACAACTTCTAGAGTTAAAATATTATTCTATTAAATTTATTACAATACAATTGAATTGACCTAAATATAAACATACACCAACAGTAACAGGTGTCCAAAATATATTAATAATATACATTTGCACATCTACCAGGCATGTTTGTCACTAATAAAATGAATTTTTAGTTTATCTATACACAAGCTAGTTAGTTCCTTTGGGAGTGTGTTATAAAAACGAACACCAAGTTCCAAAAAAGACTTTAGAGTTTTACTGAGGCGTATGTGAGGCAAAGCTAATTTGTGATTATTGCGTGTGTTGCGAGAATGCAAGTCACAATTCCTTTTAAATTGTTTTATATTCTTGTGGACATACATAAAATATTAGATTGTGCGAGCGAGACAGATGCAATAGCGTGAAACCGTCTTAAATACTTCATAAAGTGCAAGTCATAGGCTAAAAACTATTAGGGAAGAGCAGAACAAAGATTTAGGGTGATTATAATGTAATTAAACTTGGCCCGTCCTTGCCAAAGTTTACGGATCAGCTAAGCCAGGATGACCTGCTTAACCCTGGATTAATATTCCACGTCACACTTGCTGGATTAAGCCCTACTGCTTCAAATGGCTTCATTTCATAAAGATCAACTTTGTTTTCAAAAATAAACATTGCAAGTTAATTATCAATGTTTATGACGTGACTTTACCGATACTGTTAAAAAACCTTCCTACGTGGTCTAGCGGTTAATTCCGTGGATTTAGACTCAGAGGTACAGGGTTCGATTCCTGGTCGGGACACAAAAATATTTATTATTGTAAATAAAGTGTAAATAATTATCTAATTGTTTATTTGAAGTAGATACCAATATATTAAAATAAAATAGATTAAAAAAACTAATTAAAAATAAAACTAAACTAAAAATACCTATGAAATTAAAACTAAAAGTAAATAAATACATTTAATTAATATTTAATTTATTTGTGATATTTCTCGAGTTTGGTACGCTGGACACATCGACGAGCTTGCCACTTGTCATGATTGGCCTATAGTAAAGTTGGCTAAACGTGAATCCGCTTATTGTTAAGCGTGGTTTCTGACCACCCCAAAAGGGAAACGGTCGTGATGATGATGATGATGAAATAGTTACAAATGAAATGAAATAATATTTATTTGTATGGAATATGGTAAATAGGTACATAGTTTTTGAATAGCTCACATACTCCGCCATTTCTGGCACACAAATTTATACTAACTTAATTAATTACAAATTTATACAACGAAAATAATGTATGTAATAAATAAAATGTGATGAATTTAAGAAACCTCGTCATACTCGTATGCGAGACTTTGGTCAGTTGATTAATACAATTTATTACAATTATTTATTACAATTTCTAAATTTGTATGAATAAAACTCGCTTAACGAATAAAAGCTACACTCTGTTAATAGCTTCTTGATTCTAGATTTAAACTGATTATTGGGTAATTGTTTGAGTACCTCTGGTAACTTGTTATAAATACGAATGCACATAACGTAAGAGTTATTATCGAAAACTCTGCTTTTTTGTGTCTTAGTATAGGCAATAGTGTTTGGATGTCGACTACTTTTAAAGACATCTTTTTGGTAAGTAAATAGGTTACTGTGCGTCCTAATAAATGTGACTACTTCGTATATATACATGCCTGTTATAGTCATAAGATTTAGGCTTTTAAATAGCGGCCTGCAAAAGTCAGTGGGGGCTGCACCGCATATAGCTCTTACACACTTCTTGGGCTTGCTTTTAGTTTTCGTGCTTTGCCCTTCCTTTACAAATGTGGTCAAAGTTTTATTTGTAGTCAGTCCCTTTCTGGCTCTTGCAATAGAAAGACTTACTGCTTCACGGATAACACCTAGGACTTAAAACCTTACTACAAAACAAGTAAATTTCACAAAATCTCATTATTCCAGTCAAAACAATTATTAACAGTTGTACAATGCTATTTGCAAGACGAAGTTATTCCGGCTTGACCGCCTTTGTGATTGGATTTCGGAAGCAAAATTGGGTTTAGTTATAATTCGAAACACTGAAGTTTGTAGAACAATACATTTGTAACATAGACCTGTTTTATATAGACTATCAGCGGCAGTCATAAATAGGTGGTGGGCGGACTGATGGTGGTAGTTTGCCATTTAACATTTAAATAATAATAATAATATTTCCAGACAGGTCACACAGCGCCATCTAGTTTCCGTGGTAAGCTACGAGGCTTGTGTTACGGAAACTAGATGGTTGATAAACTACATATTATACTTTTATTTTATTTTATTAATATTATTTGTAATTATATACATATTATACATATAAACGCCTTATTACTTTATGATCCCTGATCGCCAGTAGAAATGTCAGTGACAAAGCTCGACTTGCCATACGCAATGCAATGCTAGTACCAACACTAATGTATGGAAGCGAAACGTGGATATGTCAGAATACGCATGAGTATTTATTTATTTGAAAAAAAAACACTGTTTATTATATTAAACATATAAAAATAAAGTAGCAATAGTGGAACACAAGCCAAAGAGATTTTATATTATTTAGACAATATAATTAAAACGGAAATAAGAGTAAAATATAGTAATTAGATTTAAATTAATAGTGCAATTGAACTGTGACTAGCAAAAGTAAAAGACAATAATAATAATAATAAATAAGTGAAAACCAATAGGTTAATGATTATTTACCTAATACCAAATGAATGAATAAGAGGCAGGAGCAAAATTATACTATATATACAGGAGTATAGCAGTATTAGTATATTAGCAAGCGAAATGGATTTGCAAAGTCAGTCCGGGATAAGAGTTGTCTTGATACTGCCGTAATATGCCGTATACTACGTAATAAAAAATATGTCAGCCCGGCCCATACCTATACATCTACGATTCCAGATGTTATTTCTGGAACAATGAGATAAGGAAACATAATATTAATTTCTGATACAATACCAGATATTGCAATTATTGTCTGTCGCCTAATACCCTCGTCATTTATTTGTAATCCACTGGCACCTATTACTGACACCTTTACAATTGGTTTCTCATAGCGAGGTATAAGATACGCTTCTTTACCGACTTCAAAAAAAGATGAGGTTCTCAATTCGACTGTATATTTATTTATATTTTTTAATAGGTATAGTCGTATATATAGTAAAAAAGCTACCTCGTCATCAGCATCAGCCTGTGTCTCTCCACTGCTGGATATAGGCCTCCCTCAAGGCTCGCCACTTCACACAATCTCCCGCTACCCTCATCCAACCCTCACCAGCGACCTTCCTCAGGTCATCCGTCCATCTAGAGGGGGGTCGACTCACTCTGAGTCTTCCTGTACGTGGTCTCCACTCTAAAACCCGTCTACTCTATCGTTCATCGGTTCTACGACAGACATGTCCAGCCCACTTCAGCCTACTAATTTTGAAGGCTATATCGGTAACTTTGGTTCTCCGACGGATTTCCTCGTTTCGGACTTTATCCATCAGAGAAATATCGAGCATAGCTCTCTCCATAGCCCGCTGAGCGAACTTAAATTTGTGGACCAGACCCACTGTTAGTGTCCACGTTTCTGCTCCGTACGACAGCACTAGAAGAATGCACGGGTTGAAAACTCTCGTCTTCAAACACTGGGGTATGTTTGATGAAAAAGCTACCTACATTTATTAAAAAGGGTTGTAAGATTTGCTTGTTAAATCTGTTATATATGAAGCGACGAAGTGGGGCCACTGAGTGTGAGCGCCTCAGGCCCCAGGATCTCCCGTCTTTCCTCTAGCCGTGCGTGCAGTGGTGCGATCTCCCTAATATGGACGAAGCAGCTGCCCAATTCCCAACCTTCCTTGGCCTCTGTCAAGTTAACTACCTTGACGTTTCTACGGTTATTATTCATTGAGTTTATTTATAAGCTGTATACCAGTCAACAGAAATATATTGCGTGTAGTTGCGTTCATTGGATCAGAAAGAAGACTAACAACGTCGCCGGCGAAGTAATAATTTCCTGAGAGGATGCACACATCCTGAAGCGAAGTTACTCATAATAGTGCGGTTGATTCGACAATAACTTCATTAACAAGTACGTATTGTTGTGGATTTGTTTATAGATAGCAAATATCGACGCAAAGTAGTGTTTTTTTTTATATTGTTTTTTTTATTATACTGAACACGACATGTGACATCGCGCCCACCTGATGGTAAGCAGTACGCGAGGTCTAACAATGGGAGCAACTGACACCGGTCACCACGACCGACATCAGTCTCTTCTACGCCTATCCCGGCCTAACAATATGCTTTTTCACACTTCGCTTGAAGGACTCCAGGTTATAACAGTGGCTGGGAGAGCATTCCACATCTTCAGCGTGCGACAGATGTGAGAGTCTCCAAATTTATGAGTACGCGTAGGGATAGTGGGTATGGTATGTGGATGCATAGTGTAAAATTAAACTGATCTAATGGACTATATAACTTGTGGCTGCGGCGGATATATGCAAAATCATATTTTAAAAAATAATGCCATGAAATCATCTGTCTTGTAATTTTGTTTAAAGTTCTCAAGGTCTTAAAAAACATCAATTACAATTACGCATTCTTACTTTTTCTCTACTGCACTATCACGGCATGTAATGGTGAATAAACTGAGCTGCACTCGCTGCAGTGATTATAATTCGTAATCTTTGTATGAAATAGTATGCATAATGAACCTATTGACACAGTAAGCTATGCCAGCGCGCTTTAAAAAGCTTAATAGTAAGAAATTAAATTTTAATAAAAGGTGACTTTTCAATTTGGTCGAGTTATCTTAGCAGAAAATTTTTGGCCGCTAACTTCACACCGGTTGCAAAATTTTCAACTAGAAGTGTGTAAGAAGCGGTGGCTGTGTATATGTTCAATAATTTATCATTTATTTTGTTACTTAATTATGCTTTATTCGATGTAAATTAAAATACATTAAATATAAATTAGAAGCTACCTAAATAATAAAATTAAAAAGAAACTAATCTATAAATAATCAATGTCCTCTAGAGATGTTTATATATTATAGCGAGGCTAATACGTTGGCAGAAATAATTGCCAGCCTTCCTATCTCCAGACCTTTTTGTCAGCCGCTTTGACAACTCCTTGGCCAAAGCGCCTCGCTGACGGTCCCCATGAGCCCATCGTCTCGACCCCAAACGGCGCAAATTGGTAACCGGTATCAAGGTTGGCGTATTTGCGCAATTTGTGGTTCTTCGCAGAACACGCCGCTCTCCCCGCTCCTGACGAGTACGCCTGGATATGAGATGTTTATGAAATAAGTTTTCGTATGAAATTGAACTCCAAATTGTAATAATAAAAAACAATAAAAATTTAATTACTGAGTCTATAGGAAATCCGGCTCGAAGGACCAAAAACTATGGTTGAGCTTCTAGGAGTGGACTGTATATTTTTAATTAATAAGAATTATATTCGCTCGGTGGTTTTACTGCATCTAATTCTGTGTTGCTTACGTTTAGGGCTATCCCTGATTCACATCTAAGCTAGGAGATCGTGCTGAAATAAGTAGACAAAGGCATATGACTTGGGGGAAAAAATATAGGTACTCACAGATCTCGAAGCACACTATTTCCAGCTTGGCCAAGCACTGCACTTTACACAAAACTTCAATTATTATTATTATCTAGTCTTTTGGTTGGATTCACGTATTTTCGCCATGCAAGCTCGGGCATGCGAAACGTCAGTTTATCACAGCTAGACACGACTAGCTCGCATCGCGGTTGCGCAGATACAACAGTGACGTTAGTGGATGTCACTTTTTGGTGTAGGGAAAGAATAAGCAACTTGAGGAATCTGGATAGGATACAGTCTACATACGTCGCATCCCGAAGTTTCCACGGCCCAACAGTCATTCCGTCGGGTCTCTTGCCATCGCTCAATCGCAGATTTATTTATTTATTTTTCTCTATTTATACAATAATTAAAAATATACAAATAGCACAGATTCTACAAAATATAACAGTAATATAACAAACAAAACTTTTGTTATTATGAAAGGAGAAGAATCACCAAGTTTGAGTGAATGGTGCTAGAATAAACTCGCTACTGTAAACCTGTGTTTACATTGTAGACAGTTTTCGTTGCGTTTATTCAGAAAAGTTTTAAGGTTTATGCCTGTTTAAGGCATTCTGTCTAAATCTTTACACATGCAGCCTGTGAGTCAATTATACGCAGAGGGCTTACAACCCTCTTCGAGTACAATATAATAAAGAAAGAAAGAAATACGTTTATTCATCGCAAAACAGATAGAACTTACACAATTAAGATATTAACATATGCAGCACAACGCGCCCCGACAGGCACCCAAGTACTCCAGGATATAGCCGTGCATAGGATATGGGGTGGCACGGACCATGAATTGATATGGAATTGGCCGCCCCAACATCCACTGCCACATCCCGAGCACCACCAGGCAGCCATCGAGGCGCGCTGCACTACAATTCACACCGTAATTCCTGCAACGATGCACGGGCCCTACGCTCAGCATGTGTCGCGAATTACATAGTTGGATCCGCGACGCTATTCTTCCGCTAGTACCCAATAAAATAAAATATATTTTTTTAAATAAGTAATAAATAACAAGTATATAAAACGCCTTCAGAATAATGATGGGGCTCCCTCGTTGGTGCAGTGTATCAGCGATGTTTGCGTACGCGCACACCGATGATTTCTACTCAGTATTGCGGAAACGATCGTTGATGCACAGAGTACGAGGGAGCGGCAACATCATCTTAAGGGCAGTTAGTGAGAAGCCAGATTGCCCTATCATGGGGCACTGGGTACATACTCACATGTATGTGCCCAGTGCCTCAGGAGGGCAAGGCAAATATAAAAAGTAGATGTCCTTTTTTTTACTAATATAGAATAAGCAAATACTATGTTATTACCCCCTATGGATACTATTCCGAAATATACTTATTTTATTTTATTGTCTAATATCATGTGTTCTGAGGAGCTTCATAACCTTATCCCTTCTTCTCTATTCCGCAACCGAACCACACGCACAGGTCAAAATATGCATCCACATACCATACCCACTATCTGGAATGCTGTCCCAGCTAGTGTGTTTCCCCACTCCTATAACCTGGAGTCCTTCAAGCGAATGTGAAAAAGCATCTTGTTACGTCGGCATAGTGGTAGAGACTGATGCCAATCGTTGGTGGCTTGGTCAGTTGCTCCCATTCTTGGACCTCGCGTACCGCTTACCATCAGGTGGGCGCGATGTCACATGTCGTGTTCAGTATAATAAAAAAGGACCTCTTCCTTAGTTCATCCGTCCAACTGGCGAGTGGTCGATCTCTGCGTCTTCCCGTACGTGGCCGCCACTCTAGAACCCGTTTGCCCCATCGTTTGTAGGTTCTGCGGTAGATGTGCTCATTGCCACTTAAGCTTGCTAATTTCAAATTTAAGTTTTCAGTAACTTAGGTTCTCTGACAAATATTAACGTCTAGAATTCCATCAGAGATATACCAAGCATAGCTCTCTCCGCTGAGCGTCCTTGAATTTATGGAACTGACCTACTGTTGGTGTCCACGTCCACGCTTTGTACGACATTACCGGGAATGAATTATACAGACATCTTTATCTTCTGGTGTGCCAATTTTTTTTTACAAGTATGTAGATACGCCCTTAGCATAGTCAGTGGCCGTTCATACAAAGTTAGTACGAGACGCGATGTGATGACGGAATATAACATTTTATTATATCAAAGTTAAAAAGTAGGTTTATATTGTGGAACGAAACCATTTTGCAGTGTTTTTTTCATGTTTTCTCTACTCGATTTTGTAAAAATAACTTGTTTTAAATATAATACTTTCAATCCCTCCTCATTCTTTTAGCAGATATTCAGATTCTCTTACCGTGCCTGCAGCTCGTTAATGGAACAGGATACCATTATTTTTTTGACAGACACCGTCTTTTAAAACATTTATATTAAAAAAAACTTCAAAATTGTTCACATTCGTATTAACATTCACATCACAATTAACTAGATTGTCCAAAATTGTATAGATTGTCTCTTTATCATGTCCTCACTATCCTCAATTGCAGCAACAACATATTTTATATTATATTATTTACAGGCCAAAATATGCATCCTACCCACCTTACCCACTATCCTTACGCGTACTCATAAATTTGGAGATTCTTATATCTGTCGCACGCTGAAGTGTGTTTCCCCACTCTTATAACCTGGAGTCCTTCAAGCGAAGTGTGAAAAAGCATCTTGTTAGGCCGGCATAGTGGTAGAGACTGATGTCGGTCGTGGTGACCGGCGTCAGTTGCTCCCATTCTTGGACCTCGCGTACTGCTTACCATCAGGTGGGCGCGATGTCACATGTCGTGTCCAGTATAAAAAAAAAAAAAAAATCACATCCCTTATCATGTAAGTAGTTTTATTTTTATATTATTGTTTATTTATAATGTAATTTATGTTTATATATATTTATATATTGCGTATTTATGTATTAGTATGTAATATTGTTATGTATGTATTAATTCTGTTAAGAATAACTTAATGATTGCACCTACCACCTATCCTGTCTTAATGTCCTAAAGGTTTGGCTGTCAGAGAATGCCTAGCGGCATTAAGTCTGCCTTTGTACATAGTGCAATTAAGTTTTAAAATAAATAAATCATATACTCTTAAGTCTTGTTTCAAGCAGTGATATTTTGATATAAATATCACCGCGGCAAACTTACAATATTAGTTTTCCTTGAAAGTAAAAAATGGCATTTGACTTTATTGCAAATCGCACATACTTTTAACGAGAACAAGAAATAGGTGGTAATTTCCCCAGTCTGCAGGGGCGGGGAAGTATCCACCGTCCGTGCTGATAAACCCAGTAAAGTGTATCCACACGTTTCGCGATCGAATTGCCGTTATTATCAGTCAAGCCGCCATAGTTTTGAATGGCATGATGTCAGTCATGAGTTTTTGATTATAGTTGCTAACATTCATGGACTTAGCGCGCCACTTACCATCAGGTAGGCACAAGGTCACATGTCGTGAAAATATTAAAATGAAATAAAAAGTTCACCCACACAAATGTCGGTGTGGGAAACCAGTGGAAAATATCGGACACCACGGGCTTTCTTGTGCTAGAAAGGCCGAACGCAATCCTCGTTACCCACTATCCTAGAACCCTCTGGTATTGCGTGGAGCGATGGCGAGACCCGTCAGCATGACCGATGCTCTGTGGAAACATGTGTAGACACATTAGCCTCACCTCACATCACATCTAGATATTTAATTATATATTTAATACTAACTAAAATACTAATTTACTAACATACTAATTATCCCCAATTATTGAGCAAACTCATTTTTTTTACCCCAGCAAGGCGAAATAGGTCATCCCCTACATTTGCAGTTAAGCCAGTAAGAACAAATTATAGACAAAATTCATTTCTGTGGCATGTGTGTAACGCCTATAATGGTATTAGTCACAAATACGAAATCGACATTTTCCATCATTCGATTCCGGTAGTCAGGAGATTAAGTGCGAATTTTTTCGACAAACCACCATAAATGTTTGTAAGTGTTATTAAGGATTATTTATTGTACTCGTAGTAAGTTATCATGTTTTTTTATTTTTGTTTTATAATTGGATTCAAATTTTGTTAAATTCTAGTTACTTCTTTCTTTCTATTATTTTTTAGTGTTTCTTTTAAGTCATACTATTTCTATCAGTGGAGACCTTTAATTGACCTCCTAAATCTTATATATATTATATAATGTGTATTTTTGTGTTGTTGGTCTTCCCAAAAGTTTATAAATAAATAAATAAATAAAATACTAACCTTAATAGAATTCTATTATTGTTTTTTGTAATTGATTTAATTGTTACTAGTAGCAGAGTGAGTGCCCAACAACATTAACTTTTTAAATATCTCAAGTAAGCCTTGACTTATCTTATAGACTTGACTTATATACTATTATCATTGAAAAAACCTATGTGCCTGAATAAATAGTTCTTAAATAATATATATAAGTTAGTTTTGTAGACCGCACGATTGTCAATTCCGCCTTGCCCTCAACTTTAAAAAAAAATTGAGTATGTCATAAGGTGAAATTAGACATGTATCAGATATTGAACGACTCTGCTGCAAGACCGCTTTCATTTCATAGTGTCAACTAGCTGTCCCCTATAAGACCAGGGCAACCTTAGTATAGGGGACAGAAGTCGTCTATTAAATTAAGCATGTACAATGTAATTTTTATTTTTTTTGTTCAATATGTTTAATTAGGTAAACTCGTCAAGCGCAGGGATTGCGGCGGTTTCCACTGAGAACCTCAAGCTGTGCAAATACGCCAACCTCGGTACAGGTAACGACTTTGCGCCGTTTGGGGTCGAGACGATGGAACTATCCCGAGGGGACCCTTAGCCAAGCGTCTGGCCAAGCAGTTATCCAAACGGCTGACGGAGAAATCTTTAATCAGGAAGGTTGGCAATCATTTCTGCCAGCGTATAGCTTCGCTATACAAAGGGGAAATGGGACATCTCTTAAGGACAATTTATATAGTTTTTTATATTTTTTTATTTGTCTTAGTTTATAGTTATAAAATTATATTTAAGTAGTTTGTATTTATTATTTTATATTTTGTAAAAAGGAACATGCGCCGCAGTTATTTTCAAAACATTTCTTTATGTAAAAACTTTGCAAAAGAGATTGCCCCAACTTGTTTGCAGCGTGCTTCAACTAAATACAATTCACGAATCATAACAATTTATTAAGTTTTTTTTAAATTTAATTACAACATCTCTTTTACCCCAGCATTAAAATATAATTTAATTAATAGTCAATTGGTTAGTATTTATGTATGAAATAGTTACAAAGCACTATTTATACGATTAGGTTCCTTATTATGACCAGGTACTTTATTATACATAAAACACTGGATTTCAAATCGGCGGGATCGAAACTACATATGTAATTATTAACGTAAAAAAAAGTTTTTGTCAATTGTCGTTATGCTAAGGTAAAATAAATAAATATAATTACAGATTATGAAAACACAATATCATTACAGCCCCTAGAACACAGCGTCCTAGACCTCCACTGCTGGAGATGGGCCTTCCAGAATATATGTCTGGAGAATTTGGCCTAAACTCGTCACGCTGGTCAGACGGCTTGCCGAGGATATGATGTCATTTTTTTTATGACAATTTATTAACGATTCCACAGGTTGTTATTAGTGGAACCGGGACCGTCGGCTTAACGTGCTCTCCTCCTCACGGGAATGGTGGTGTTGTAAACCTATGACAAATGTACGTAAGAAAAGTGTATTTCTCATTGGTACATGCCGGGGGGGTTAGAACCGACCTTTGTAGGATTTAAGGAACCACCGAGCCACCACCGCTTCTAAACACAATATATTAACTATAAAATAAAAAAGAAATCATTATAACACGAGAACATTTTATTGGGCCCATTTCTCTTAGAAAAATGAAAATGAGAATATTTAGTTTAAATAAATTCAGTTATGGATCGCCATTGTTCTTTATTTGCAAAGAATGTGGCCATTATGAGAATCTTGTGAAATGATGTTGAGATCATAATTTTAACTCTAAGAAAGGTGTCTGTTGCCATTCTCAGTCACAGATTCCTAACGACCGCATCATTAATCATACAAACTCAGCAGTAGCCAAATTCACTTTCTTCAAGCGCAAAGGTTGTACTTTAACGATTGGACACTGTCTATGTCAACCGCTATTAAAGTTAATATTTGTGTAGTTAATTTATTTTTAACATTTAAAAAAAAAGTTAAAAGTGCATGAATTAGCGGCGGATGGTTACCCACTGAGATCCTGCCGGGGAAAACAGGGGAATACTTAAATTTATTCGACTAAAAAAAAAAACGATTTTTTGGTAAAAGATTTGCACGCGTACAAAGTTCAATTGGTGCAAAAAATCAAGCCAATTTATTCTTGAAAATCAAATCCGGTGCTTTTGTTTGGGACACCCTATATAATTAACTTAAAGATGAGAAATCACCACTTAATCCCATTTGCAGTCGAAACTCCGGAAAAACTTCGATTGGCGACGGGTGACCCTAAATGTAGAGAATATTTTATTCAAAGGTCAGTCGTTCAACAGCGCACCTTAATCTTTCTAGGATTTATAAAATCGTAAATATGTTTTTATTATTACATATTTGTATTTTATTTACTTATGAATAATGTACCACTTTATTAAAGATTTGAAAATATAGAATAATTATTATTTAAATTTGTAAAATAAATTGTATTTTTAAATATTAATCAAATCAAATCAAATCATTTATTTGTTTCAACACAGGTAATCTAGTTAATATATTAACCTAGTTTATAAAAGTGCAGCTGTGTTCTGCCATGAGGCGTACAAATATTGTTTATATATGTATATTGTAAAGATACATATAACTACATTATTACACAACACAAAAAAATAAAATAAAATTCAAATATATATATTATTAAAATAAAATAGATTAAAAAACTAATTACAAATAAAACTAAACTAAAAATACCTATGAAATTAAAACTATTTTATTTTTAAATTGTAAGCGTCTCAGGCTCCCTTTATCTTTTTATTACTGTTTATCTTTTTAGAACTATAAAATCTTTCTAGAGTTAAGAACGTTCATTAACTCTTTTATTTACTCACCTTTACCTCAATTTTCTCTAACGATGGCCTGTAAGTAAATCTAAGAAACATTGACCTTTGTTCAAATTACGGAACAAATTAAAAAAAGAGAGTCCTTCGCACGATTTTGCACGGACATGTCAAGTGCAAGTTTTTGATTTGTAAATTAATTTACTGTGGATATTGTTAGTCAAAAGTGGTGTTGTTTTATTTAATAATGTGCTTCAATCCGAATAATTATGGAAAACTTGATTTATTTATTTATATTATACCCGGCGGGTTTGGGAGACAATGCCGTGTATGACTCATCATCAAATTCTGCAACATCTGGAATTTGATGATGACCTTATTAACTCATTATATATATTGCGTCAGACATGGCTGTATGGGCTAGATCCATTTGCCATATATAGATAGGGAATCATCACATTCATTATCCGGGTTGGCTTTAGAATCGAGACGCACGAATTAATTATAAATGATTGTTGTATTTGATAGATAATGAAGCCCTGATGCATGAACTAGTAGATTTATTTGAGGGAGACGCCCCGTTAAAAAAATATAACACTTTTAAGTTTTTAGGTTAAGTTGTAAAAAGTGGTAAACATAATAAGAATTGATGCAAACCAACATGATATTATAACATACATGGAGGTATATACTAATACTAACACACTAACATTTATTTGGCATCATACTAACTGTCTTTTATACACTAAACATAAAATTTATAATTTGTTCTATTGTATTAAAAGTATTATTAATTAATATTTTTGCATTGGATTTAGGTCCTTTAATTTTTTTTTTTATTATTTATGGTCATGGTTTTAAGTCCTTATGTCTTCAATAATTTTTTTTTTATTTTTTTTGCTAAGTATACAAGTTCTCAAGCCGGATTCGTCACTGCTAAGGTTAGTTTAGACTCAAGTTATAGCCAGAAATCCTTGACACTGCTAGGTTAGGTTAGATTCAAATAAATTAGGTCATATCCAAAAATCCTTTAAGTCAATTACGACACTGCTAGGTTAGGTTAGGTTAGACTCGATTAAGTCATATCCAACACACATCACAGCCAACTGTCATTATCAAGTAAACCGAATTGGCTCGGTTAGGTTAGGCCTTCAGTACCCAAAACCGAATTGGTTCGATTAGGTTGGGTTAGGTTACCTCGATTAACCGCGTGCACGAGCCGAGTGAGCGAAGCGAACGTGCCGCGGTAGCGGTCGGCGAAGTGCCAGAACCGAATTGGTTTCGTTTCAGAAGTTTTATTCTCGGAAACAATTGCAGGGGCATTCATAATTATAACTACACAGAAAGCCTTTAGTACAGTTATAATAAATATATATGGCTGTATAAGAAATCCTTTAAGTCAGATACGACACTGTTAGGTTAGGTTAGGTTAGACTCGATTAAGTCATATCCAGAAATCATTTATGTCAGATACGACACTGCTAGGTAGGTTAAAAAATAGTTATATATCTATATTTTTACAACATATCTATTATAAGTAATAATTTCAGGTTACCTTATAATAATAGGTTATATTTAATACGTTAGGCATGGCTGTCATGGAGCTCTTTGCCTTCCCTATCGTCATTGGTCGTTAAAATAACAACAATAATATATAAAGTAGCAACGTAAAAACACAGATTTCATGGCCTAAGAAACATAATACTAAGGCATTAGTCTGTGCCATTGTTAAAAAAAAAAAATGGTTAATTATTTTCTTATTTTATTTTATTGATTTTAATTGTTTTTTGTTACTCGTGATATTGAAATGTTTTTAGTTTTTACGTTTTTATTTACTTTACTAAGAGTATAACATTGATAAATAATGTTGACAGTATACTAGTTACTAAAAAGTTAAAAATGCGTCTTGTTATGTTTACCTCTTTTTACAACTTAACCTAAAAACTTAAAAGTGTTATATTTTTTTAACGGGGCGTCTCCCTCAAATAAATCTACTAGTTCATGCATCAGGGCTTCATTATCTATCAAATACCACAATCATTTATAATTAATTCGTGCGACTCGATTCTAAAGCGTCCCCCATTATCCTACGGGAGAAGAGAAACGAAACACAAAAAAATAAAATGCTTTCCCAAATACCGCTAACTTATCGTTTTCCAAAATTATTCATATTGCAGTACATTCTCAATCAAAACAACACAAATTTGACTAACAATATCCACATTTAAGTAATTTAGAAAACAAATAACTGAGACTTAACATATTTGTGCAAAATGGCGGGAATTCACTCGCTATCCGATCCAGCAGGGAAGCACCAGGAAACCAGAATTGACACAATTATTTAGTTAATTTATGATATTTAGCAATATTTTGATGCGCGCACGCGGCTTCAGGCAGCCTCGTTGGAATAGAAGAGGATTTGACAGGTCGTGGTGTGAAAGAGAGGGAAATACGGAAAATGACAAGGGATAGAAAGGGATGGACGGCAGCCGTTTCGCTGTTGTACCAAACAAAACTAACCCGACAAAATAAAGACTGCGCACATTTGCCAATGACCATTTAATCTTGTCTCATAATAACAAGTTGGGATGTAACACGCTAGTTCTATAATATCACAAAATATTAAGTCAATTCTTAGAGTGCTTCTCTTGTTTTGTCGTCAGCCGCCTGCTTATAAATGAATGGGGTTTCCAAGATTATTTAATTAAGAAATTCATTGGAAAATAATTTTAGAAAAATATTAAGTTAAGGCCTTTTTTTTTGTTTTTTGTTTGTGTTCTCTTCTCCCGATGGATGATGAATGAGATGATAGGGAAGGATAGGGAAGGCAAAGGGTCTGGCCCATACAGCCAAGTCTGAAGTAATGTATATTTCTTTGAATGAGTTAATGAGATTGCCATCAAATTCTAAATGTTTATTGGAAAAATATGGGAGTTCACAGCGCAGGAAAACCGCGAAAAAATAAACTGCAACTTATGCTCCACATTTAAAGTTCAATTTACCGTTTTGCATAATTATTTACATTGTAGCACATTATTAAACAAAACAACACCACTTTTGACTAACAATATCCACAGTTAATTAATTTACAAATCAAAAACCTTCACTTGCGCAAAATTGCGCGATGGACTGTTTCTCTTCTTCCGATGGATGAGATGATAGGAAAGGCAAAGGGATACAGCCCATACAGCCATGTCTGTAGTATTTTTTTTTCATAAGTTAATAAGGTCATCAAATTCCAGATTTTTCGGAATGTTATGCTTTTCTTGGAGTCACTCGCGGCATAGTTTTTAGATATGTATTATTTTTTTTTTTTATATATATATAGTATTATCACGACCGTGTCCCTTTCGAGGTGGTCAGTAATCAAGTCCTTTTTTTTTCACATTTTACCAACTTTACTATAGGTCCATCATGACAAGTGGTAAGCTCGTTGATGTCTCTAGTGAAAGCTCGAAAAGTATCACAAATAAATTATTGTGTCCCGACTAGGAATCGAACCTGGTACCTCTGAGGCTCGAGGAGGCAATCTTTTTTTTATAGCTCATTAAATTAGGAATAACTTCAAAACAAATGGGTGGTAGGCAATGGGGAAGTATCCACCGTTCCCATAAACCCAGTAAATTGTATCGACACTTTCCGGGATCAGGCTTGAATTGCCGTCATGCCCAGTCAAGCCGGCATAGTGTAAGGGACTAGTGTCTGATTCCAGTTGCTAACATTTATAGACCTCGCGCGCCACTTACCATCAGGTCGTGAAAAAATGATCGAGAATAATAATATTTCGAACTTGTGACCGAAAACAGAATTTGCCCGTGGGCAAACTTTACTTATTCACGAGTTTTTTTTTATCAACACCGACGCTTTTTTAACACAGAAATATAACAAAAATAGCAGGTATTAAAAGGTGGAAAGAATTCCACAAACTTCCAAATTAAAAATTGTAAAATTTTGTTGCGATTTTAAAATCCAATTTAGACAAGTATGTGGAAGGTATTTCGAAAATTAAAGTAGATAATAAGAGCTGTCGTCGGAAATACCTTATTACAAAGACAACAGAATTGCACATGTGGGTACCTAAGATCTATTTGTTATGTTGATGTTTGTGTGTGTCCCGAAGGTTGTTGTCAGTGTTTAGGCTCTCATGTTGTTGCGTGTCCGGTGGTCGTCCCTTCCATAGAAGGTCATTGCAGTGGTGGCACGTGTGTCGGATCCCGGTTCGCACCCTAAGGGTCAGGTTGAACGGAGGGATGGCTGGCACATGCGTTATGTGGTTAGCTGCTGCTTATTGTTCCTAAATAAGCAGAGGTTTTGCGTTAGGTCCGCTTTCGGGCTGCACACTGTACCAGGTATTGTAATCTCATAGGTGAATTTGAAAGATATTTATTTATTATTGGTGTGTAATTCTGAGTTATCCTTGCAGATTTCTTTCTCAGTTAGATTAAACATTAGCAGGTCACTGGAATCTGCTAAGCTGATAATCTTCTGCTAACAGATTACTCTTTGGATCACTTTAGTCTTCCACTAACAGTAGTAGAAGTCACAAATGCCTGTAATAGGTTTACGTGAGTAAAGATATTTTGACTTTGACATTAAGCGCCGGTAATAAAATCCTTCCTTAGTAGAAATTGGTCATTTAAATACAGAAATTTGTATGCTAAAAAATACAAAATTATAGATCTAAAGTCGAAAATATTGATCGCCTATATACCGACTGGTTGACACATTTAATAACAAATTTTACTTTATAGACATCATTGCCTCGACTGCGGGTGCTCTTAGGAAGTCTATTTTGGACATACTAAAACCATAATCTGTTATTATTACCTATCATTATTGTTGTTTACTTATTTCTTATTTTTTTCTTCTTCTTTACTCACATATTTCTTTTTTTACTAAATGTTGTTTAACTTCATTATCTGTCGTAACTGTTAGAAACTGCGGTAATTCTTCTTAAATAAAACTTCGGATAAATTCTTATACTTATATTTTCTTATAGGAGAAATCTTAAAAACAGTCTTACATGCTTATACGTTTTTCTCTCAATCTCAAGTGTCAACATGGCGCTTCCACGCTCACGTGACCTAGCTTATATTTTTATGGCTCGGGATTAGAGTCCATTCATTCTACTTATATTTTTTCACTTTACTTCAAATTAAATCAATTTCTATTAGTTACCTATTTATATAATCTGTGGTTTACACGTACTACAGCTACAGTTGGTAACATACTTAACTTAATAATATATTATCTTCATATATGTATATCTTCTATAATACGTATATATTGATGAGTATTTATGTAGTCTATGTATACACACTATTTATGTAGTTTATTGGTTAGAATTGCACCCTACATATTTATGCTGTCTCACTCTCACAAAGGTTAGCTGGTAGAAAAAGCCGAAATGGCTTTTAGTTCGCCTTTGTACATACTTTTAAGTAAAGTGCAATAAAGTGTTTAATAAGAATAATAATAACAATTTGTTTATTTAAATGTTATTATATATAAATAAATAAACAAATATTTTCCAGACAGGTCACACAGCGCCATCTAGTTTCCGTGGTAAGCTACGAGGCTTGTGTTACGGAAACTAGATGGTTGATAAACTACATATTATACTTTTTTTTTGTAAATATACATATAAACACCCAGACCGAGACAAATTATACAATGTACAACTTTCCCTCGGTGGGAATCGAACCCACGACCTCCCGAGTTCTCGGCAACGTTTGGTACCACTAGACCATTGCACCCCAGATATTTATACTGTCTCACTCTCCCAAAGGTTAGCTGGTAGAAAAAGCCGAAATGGCTTTAAGTTCGCCTTTGTACATACTTTTAAGTAAAGTGCAATAAAGTATTTAATAATAATAACAATTTGTTTATTTAAATGTAATTATATATGTTTGCAAGCCTAAATAAATAAATATTTATCGTGTAATCCTAAAATCAATCAAATCAAGGTTGAATCCTTGATCGTAGCTTATAGGCCTTTGTGGTTTTATTGTGACAAACTGTACATCGACGACTTCTTTGACTGACAATTATAAGATTGTCTGGCTAACAACAATGTACCTACCGAACTCAGTCCTGGATGAATTAGAAGAGTTCTACAACAAATAAATGTGTTTTATATGTTTAATATGTATATATTTACAAAAAAAAAAAAGTATAATATGTAGTTTATCAACCATCTAGTTTCCGTAACACAAGCCTCGTAGCTTACCACGGAAACTAGATGGCGCTGTGTGACCTGTCTGGAAATATACCACGTGTAATTGTCGAAAGAGCAAATTATTTTTTTTGCTTCAGGTGTCATTAGTAGAACCTCTATTTAAAATAAAAAAGGACATATTTTTTTTAAAGATAAAATATTTACACGAAAAACAAAACACTACTGTGTCTGAAAATCGCGATATTCACCGTGATAAATACCTAAAGTGATATGTTGTTATTAATTGATCTCGCCGACAGCCGAAATAGAATTACGTAAGTCAACGACCGCGCGACCTTCGACCTCTCGCTACCTACTTGATTAGGCTGTGTATGAGTGGCTATATTTTTAGGATAACTTCTCTGCACCGTAACTTAACATTTTATTACTAAATAATTAAAATAAAAAATACGTAGTTATTTATTTTTGTGCTAGATTACAATATAAAAATATTTGCTTTTTAATAAATTCCACGTATATACTCTTATTAAAAAAAGTTGGGTCGTTAGCGACCCTTTGGGCATATATAGGATAAATATTAACTCACGCGGCGAACGAGTGCCTTCCGTAGCCACGACTCAGACTTAGCTGTAAAGGCACACAGGGCCAACAGTGAGATAGAGACGGTTTATAGGGTTTTAGTCCGTAGGCGCCCTGGGGCTTCACTGATGAGTCGGGCATGCGACCCCCACCCGCGTTGGCCCTTCAGGCAGGGGGCGTATCATTGATGATTTATTGATTCACCGTCTATAAAAAAAAAGTTAAATATTAATGTATTCAGAGAAAAATACTTGCTAAATTGTTTTATTTTCATTATAAAAACGGCTCTCGTTAAACCCCAAAATGACACAAAGTCGCTTAAAGCGACAAGAATTAATTTTACTTAGCGTCATAATTGTTGTTTGTTAAATGATAAATAAGGCAATTAGGCGAAAATGTCACCTGCCGCGACATTTTCGCTTACCGTTACATTAATTTTTATACAAAGTATTAAGTTAATAAATTAAACCCAACGGCCGGATTCTCGTTCTTTAGCCGCAAACGGTAAAGTAAACTAACGTAAACTTACAATTTCAAACACAAGAAGATGTATGATGATAGCGACATCCTCATAATTGTTTTCGTCTTAGCTTGTAGTATGACAATGCCTCATTACAGCAGCTATAATCCTTGGTGTATTTATTTTATAATTGGGTATGTCTTAAAGTCAAAGTCAAATCATTTATTACAATTTGGCCTTCTCGGGCTCTTTTGTATTGTCACATTACATTGTTATAATTATTTAAATAAATTATATTAAATTTATTACAATACAATTGAATTGACCTAAATATAAACATACACCAACAGTAAAAGGTGTCCAAAATATATTAATAATATACATTTGCACATCTACCAGGCATTTTTGTCACTAATAAAATCATTCATCTTATAATAGGCCTTGCCTATAAGTCGACGTTTGACATGAATTTTTAGTTTATCTAAACACAAGCTAGTTAGTTCCTTTGGGAGTGTGTTATAAAAACGAACACCAAGTCCCAAAAAAGACTTACTTAGTTTATAATATGACAATGCCTATTTACAGCAGCTATAATTTTAAGATTATAATTATGTATATTTGGGTTGTAATGTGCTGCTCCAAATACAAGCTATTTCCCAGAAAATAAGCTTTTCGTTATATTAATATTTTTTTTGATATGTAAAAGCGCAGAATACATTATATTTATTGTCCTATGCCTTACAAAATAAATAAAGTAAAAACTAAAGTCAAAAAATGACTTACGTTTTTCAGACTTCAACCAGTGATTTTCATTAATTAGGCATTCGGCAAAAAGTTTGTTTTTATTACACATACACACACACCCATACACACACACCCATACACATACATATACACCAACAAGTATACACAAACTGTTGTAGCGGTTTTGCGATTTTTTAAATGCTGGTTCGCGGCCTTCGATAGCTCCAGCAGTGATAAACCTGGTCGCGTCACAGCAGTACAAAGTTACTCCAAGTCTAGAATTATCTGTAGAAAATCCACTTACTTGAACTAACAATGATGAGGATTCCAGTAGCCACGTATCAGCCTTCAGGTCAGCTGCGAGACAATCCAGGTGCGGTATATCAGCGGTGCGGGTGCGGGTTTGATAATGCAGAACACTTTATATTCGCGAACACGGTATTATCATTAGAGTGGCGCGGTTTGAGCGTACTCCAGAGAGGTGGAGGTGGTGGTCTTTCCGAGGACACAAGGCCCACCAACGTTTCCGAGCTATAGTCTGAAGCACACTGGTGCGGAGCGAGCAGCACGGCTGTCTTATCGACGACTGCCGCGCCATCAAGCGGAACACGGGCGAAATGAAATGCAACATTCACTGGCTAGCCTTGTAAATGGTTTCCACAAATAACAATAGATGGCGGTAACCAAATTCTGCGGCCAGACCACAAACAATTCAGCAGAACATATCGCTCAGAGTGGTCTCCCGAGCACCATGGTTCGTGCGTAATTCCGTCATAGCTCGAGATCTGGAGATGCCTACTATTGAGGAATTTGTCGTCGGCCTGACTAGACGTATGTTCTATCGGGCCGACAACGGACACTTCAAGCATCTTCAGAATATCGCTCCGTCTTGCGCTCGGCCCACCAACGGGAGACCGCTTCCTAGAGAAATGCTCTTGGAGGAGAGCTGAAGTAGTCGAACCTAGACCCCCTGGGTTCGTGAGCCACACGGGCGCTTTTATACCAGTAACAGCGCCCAGCACCAAACGTGCATGAAATACCAGCGGGTGGTTACCCGCTGAGATCCTGCCGGGGAAAACGGGGGAATGTCCCCATCCCCAACCCAGGCCCATTAGCCATCCGGGCCTGGACGACCCCACTGTCTGTCACAAACAATTATGTAAGTCTTGCCTTCAGCAAATATAAATAATGTCTTGAGTACTATAAAATGTAATAAGTACTAATGCCTACTATGACATCTGGAACACCGTCCACCGACTGTTTCAGATGTCTATAGATTATTAGATCTTAAGCCAGAAATATTTTATATTATTGTTACAGTTCATTTCTCCAAAACAGTGGATTAAATACTAAAAAAAAAAAAAAAAAACTTTTGTAAAAAAAAATTACAATATTTACAAATACTTATATACCTACAAGTAAAATAGAATTATTATAATATTAGTATGTGAAAATTAGTTTATCATTATATTGTATAGAAATAATTAGGTTAAATTTATATTATTATTATTATTTGATGATAGTATGACAGCTTAACTGTATTAGTCACTATGTACGATGTATTGCATGTCGTATCCTATGCAACAACCAACAACCCGCTAGTACTAGATCTGCGCAATCCTAGAACCCTCTAGGATTGCGCGGAGCGATGGCAAGAGACCCATAACCGTTGGGCCATGGAAACTTGGGCGGTCTCTGGTGTGGGATGCGACGTGTGTAGACATTAGCCCCATCACACATCCAGGCAACCTAATCCAGCGCGGGGAGTGCGGCGGTTTCTGCTGAGAACCTCAAGCTGCGCAAATAATCTGACCTCGGTACAGTTTAAGAGTTTGCGCCGTTTGGGGATGAGACGATTGAACCAAGCGTCTGGCCAAGGAGTTGTCGAAGCGGCTGAAGGAGAAATCTGGAGACAGGAATGCTGACAATTATTTTTTCCCTTTTATTTTTGAGTCATTTTGAGGACATTTTTTATTTATAAGTTTATTATTATTATTATTAGTTTATAGTTATTAAATTTGATTATTTTTATTTAGGTAAATTGACGGACCGCATACGTAATGACGAAATACGAAAAAGGGTAGGTATGAAAGAAAGCATAGGGACAAAAATAAGGAAAGGCATGCTGCGATGGTTCGGGCATGTTGAAAGGATGAATGCAGAGAGATTGACGAACCAGATATATAATGCGAAAGTCGTGGGTAAAAGAGGCCCTGGCAGACCTAGACTCACATATTACGACCAAATTAATAAAACAATAGCTGAAGGTGCGTTGAAAAGCCATCGAAACAAAAGGGCATGTATGAAGAGGTTGATGAATGTCGAAGAAGCGAAAGAGGTATGTCGTGACCGTGACAAGTGGCGCTCAATTGTCTCTGCCTACCCCGCAAGGGATTTGGCGTGAAGATATGTATGTATGTATGTAGGTAAAGTAAAAGTAAAGTATCATCACGACCGTTTCCCTTTTAGGGTTGTCAGAAACCAAGCTTATAAATAAGCGGATTCACATTTAGCGAACTTTACTATAGGCCAATCATGACAAGTGATAAGCTCGTCTATGTCTCTAGCGTACCAAACTCGAGAAATATGAATTAAATGTATTTATTTACATTAAAATTAATATTTTTGTGTCGTGACCAGGAATCGACCCGGTACCTCCGAGTCTAAATCCACGGACTTTGTATATATGTATAGGTAGTTTGTATTTTTTTAAATTTTATATTTTGTAAATATTCTTTCGTATAAATAATTTTCTTGTAAACAACTAGATTGTAATGTACATTTATTTATGCAATAAAGATTTCTTATTATCATAATTATATTTTATTAATCAACATCAATTCGCCTGTAAGTTTTTTTTTTGTATTTTTGTTACGCGATTATTTTGGCAATTTATGAATTGATTTTGACGTTTTTTTTTGTTAATAATTCATATGCGGTCTCTTATAATTTTGATCGAATATTCGAGCGCTGTTTGAGAAAATCAATTGTTGTTAATGGCTCCCGGTTGTTAATGCTGTCCGCGGGCTGCTGTCAATTCTACAGGGCTACATCACATCTCACTCACTGTTAGGGTACACTTTTTTTTTTTTTTTTACATCAGGAAATCCCTACCGGATACCCCCCCCGAGTCGGGGGACAGGGGGGAGGTTATGTCGGGCTCGCACCGACTAAAACCTGATGGTGTTCCTCGAGACGCCTTGTGTTGATGGCGGACGGCGCGGGGAGCAATATGCAAACGACCACCGCCCGCCGGCGTCGCCCGCTAGTGTGCGGGCGCCTTCATGGCGAGGAGGGAGAGAGAGAGCGAGTCTCCTCCCTCGCCTTCGGAGAGGCGCGCGGGAACAACCGCGCGCGCCGTCTCGTGAGGCCCTATGTGAGCGATGTCACCCCCGTGACACCGCTCGGGCCCCTTAGGTGGGCAGGAGGGCAGCGTACTGCCGCCTCCTGCGCTGTCTTCTCCTCTGGCGGAAGGGAGGGGCTTTCGGGTCTTCTTCCCGCTCCCGTTCCGCCGCCTCCTTCTGGAGCATGGCGTGCTCACAGAAGGAGGCCACAGAGGGTACACTTTCCTGTAGTTAGGGCAGCCAAGAATTATTTAATTATTTAATTTAGAAATCTTTTTAATTTAATTATTAATTTAATCTTCAGTTTTTTTGTCTTTTTTAATTTAATTTAATTCAATATTGGATATCTGTAATTTTATTTGTTTTATTGTTTTTGTTTAATTGAATTTCTATATCTTTTGGTTGTATTTCTTGTTTTTTCTCTTTTTCTTTGACACCTAAGTACGAGTATCAGTAATAAAGTATGTTTCCTAATTTGGCCAATGTATAAACTCAATTATATACTAACCTTTATGTTCTGTAATGTGCTGTGGAAATGAATTAATAAATAAATAAACAATAAAAATATAAATGCAAAAAAATTTGATTGCGACGTCACTTTGACGGACCACATACGTAACGTCGACATATAAAAAAAATATAAAAGAGTGAGCTTGAAGATATAGACTAGGGGCACAGGCATCGAACCCGGTACTTTTGCTAAAACATAGCCGTTACCTCTATGTTCATGTAAGGACATAATACCTTCAAAGTAAATAAATCCCACTCATGTGGTGCGACAAAGGGTCTAGTTGGTATCACTTCAAAATGGCTTTGAAATACAAGCGCCAAACATAGCCACAAATTTATTTCGCTTACTTATATCTAGTACATATATATACAGCTGGATAAAAATAAGGTAAGGTACAATGAAATAAAAAAAAGTTGCGGTGCGCGGTGGTGACTCGGTTGTAAGAATGCGTACCTTAAATCCTACAAAGGTCGGTTCAAACTCACTCGGCATGTACCAATGAGAAATACACTTTTCTTACGTACTGCCGTCATAGATTTACAACACCACCGTTAAGCCGTCGGTCCCTGTTCTACTAATGCCAACTTGTGGAATCGTTAATAAATTGTCATTACAAATTGACATCCAGCGCCAGCGTGGCGAGTGTAGGCCAAATTCTCCAGTTCTGGAAGGCCCATCTCCAGCAGTGGAGGTCTAGGACGCTGTGTTCTAAAGGCTGTAACGAAATGAAGTAAAAAAAAAAAGTAAAGTATCATCACGACCGTATCCCTTCCGGGGTGGTCAGAAACCACGCTTATATAGAAGCGGATTCACATTTAGCCAACTTTACTATAGGCCAATCATGACAAGTGGCAAGCTCGTCGATGTCTCCAGCGTACCAAACTCGAGAAATATCACAAATAAATTAAATATTAATTAAATTTTAATAATTTAAATTATTAAATGTTATTGTGTCCCGACCAGGAATCGAACCCGATACATCCGAGTCTAAACCCACGGACTTATCCGCTAGACCACGGAGGCAGTAATGAAATGAATGAAAAAAAAAAATAGTTTTATTTTTTATTTAGTTTATATATTTTTATTAGCTTAATTATTATTATTATTTAAATCATTGTACTGTTTTTTATTCTTAATAAATTATTATGTTAGTGAAAAAAAAAAGGTAGGTAGATGTGGGTAGGACTTGTATTAAAATTTTAAATGACCAACTTAAAATCGTCATAGACTCTAAATGGTGACTCTAAATAAAGAATAATAAGTAGAATCTCAATATGATTTTCAAATACCTATTCAATGATACCCCACTCAATATAGTTCGTCGACTTATTTTTATTTTTTTTATTTTTCACAAAATGGCGTCTGATTGTCGCCTTACTGAGATTTGAATAATATTATCAAATTCAAATATTTTATTGATCAAAAAAAAGCCAAATACAAAATAGCTTCAAAATAGTATTAGTTACATAAAATAACAAATAAAAAACAAAATACAACACTACTTTAAAATAAAATTGAAGTAATGTAGGGGGCAGGGGGTAGTGACTACGGCATAAAAGTCAATGGAGAACATATCTCACACCTTCGATTCGCGGATGACATAGTCATAATGGCTAGCTCGCTGGAAGATCTTAGCGGAATGCTGACAGGCTTAAATGTGGCATCTCAGCGGGTTGGTCTCGGTATGAACTTGGACAAGACAAAAATCATGTTCAACGGCCATACCATACCGAGACCAATCAACGTGGGAAATGCCATTATCGAAGTTGTACAAAAATACGTCTACCTTCTACAGACCATCCAATTAGGAATAGCTAACTTCAGTAAAGAAGCCGACAGACGCATTCAGCTAGGATGGGCAGCATTCGGGAAGTTGCGACACATCTTCCTATCAAACATACCACAGTGTTTAAAGACAAAAGTTTTCAACCATTGTGTTCTTCCAGTAATGTCGTATGGAGCAGAGACGTGGACGCTGACGGTGGGTCTGATACATAAATTCAAGGTCGCTCAGCAAGCTATGGAGAGAGCTATGCTCGGGATTTCTCTGAAGGATAAAGTCAGAAACGTTGACATCCGTCAAAGAACCAAAGTTTCCGACATAGCTTTCAAAATTAGCAAGTTGAAGTGGCAATGGGCTGGACACGTCTGTCGCAGAAGCGATGAACGGGTCCTGCAGTGGAGACCACGTACTGGAAGACGCAGTGTGGGACGACCCCCCGTCAGATGGACAGATGACCTGAGAAAGGTCGCTGGTGGGGGATGGATGAGGGTGGCAGAAGATCGTGTAAAATGGCGAGCCTTGGGGGAGGCCTATATCCAGCAGTGGAGAGATACAGGCTGATGATGATGATGATGATGATGAGGGGGCAGGCGGGTGCTTTAACTAATATGCCCTGGGCTCCAAAACATGGGATTTCATAGGTATTTTTAGTTTTCGTTTTATTTACAATTAGTTTTTTAATCAATTTTATTTTAATATTTTTGTATCTAAGTACTTCGCATAAATTACAGATATATATGTACGTTTTGGTACAACTCAGCCTTAGATAGCCGCCGCAGGGTCTTAACTTGGTAAGTTATTTCAAATGAAGTTTTTAAACCTCTTTGAAGTTACAATCGATAAGTCAATTGAAAATAGTTCTTTGAAGTTTAAATTCCATTCCGAATCTAGGCAACTCATCGTTGATGCATCCTATTCAAGTTTGATGAATGCAACGGAACAACTCGCTTTCAACGATCTTAGAAAAAGTTTCCGTTTGTATTCTGTACAGAGATAACGATTTCATTTTTTATATTTTTATTAAATAATAAATATTTCCAGACAGGTCACACAGCGCCATCTAGATACCGTGGTAAGCTACGAGGCTTGTGTTACGGAAATTAGATGGTTAATAAACTACATATTATACTTTTTTTTTGTAAATATAATAATAATAATACATATTATACATATAAACACCCAGACCGAGACAAATTATACAAAGTACAACTTGCCCCCGGTGGGAATCGAACCCACGACCTCCGGAGTTCACGGCAACGTTTGTTACCACTAGACCACGGAGGCGGTATATGCGAACACAAATAATTGTTTTTTTCGCTCCTTTTCCTTCGCTTTTCATTTTTATTTTTTATTTTATTCTATTCTATTCTATTCTATTCTATTCTATTCTATTCTATTCTATTCTATTCTATTCTATTCTATTCTATTCTATTCTATTCTATTCTATTCTATTCTATTCTATTCTATTCTATTCTATTCTATTCTATTCTATTCTATTCTATTCTATTCTATTCTATTCTATTCTATTCTATTCTATTCTATTCTATTCTATTCTATTCTATTCTATTCTATTCTATTCTATTCTATTCTATTCTATTCTATTCTATTCTATTCTATTCTATTCTATTCTATTCTATTCTATTCTATTCTATTCTATTCTATTCTATTCTATTCTATTCTATTCTATTCTATTCTATTCTATTCTATTCTATTCTATTCTATTCTATTCTATTCTATTCTATTCTATTCTATTCTATTCTATTCTATTCTATTCTATTCTATTCTATTCTATTCTATTCTATTCTATTCTATTCTATTCTATTCTATTCTATTCTATTCTATTCTATTCTATTCTATTCTATTCTATTCTATTCTATTCTATTCTATTCTATTCTATTTTATTATTTTTTTTTATTATTTTTTTTTATTATTTTTTTATTATTTTTTTTATTATTATTATTATTATTTTTTTTTTTTTTATTATTATTTATATTTTATATAAATGACAACCAATGTCCGTTCTATCTTATATTTGATCTTATAAAATATACATTCAGTTTTGCCTGTGTTATTTAACTACATAGAGAATACTAAACTGCCATCTTATATCTCCTTATGCTGAAGAAGTCACCACTTCACATAAAACGAAATGAAATGTAGCAAAGTTGGGATTTTGCTCTTATTTTGAATGTGGCCTTTCTTTCACGCGATTTCAGAACAATGGCAAGTTTACATAGTTTTGCTTTGGTAAAATTTGCTAGTACACCTAAAATTATAGTAACATCAAATTAACAGCAAATTGTACAACAAATATTTTTCAATGTAGTAAACATTATTGTATCTGTGTGCTGTCGGTGTAAGTGGAAATTTTGTATTTAAGAATGTGTATATTAATCAATAAACCAGATTGCAACATTACGTTGTTTGTCTCATTTCCTACACGTTGCCCAAGACTCCTTTGCGTGCTACCTCTTCTAGGTACGATCTTGTGAGCCTGCTCGATCGAACGTGTATCCACCACCTTGAATCCCTGCCCGACCTCTGGATCCATCACGTTGGTCAAGACACCTAGCCGCCTGCCTCCTCTAGGCACAGTCGCGTAAGCCTGCGCGCCTGGACGTGAATACCATCTTCCCCATTCCCTCGCTGCCTTAGAGTATTACACCGGCAGTGAGACTCCTATCTTTACACTACCACTATAATTTATATATTGTTAGGTTTATATATTTCGCTCAGAGCTTGGATTTAGGTTATAGGCCCTCTGCATTTTGCGTCCACGCTTTGACAGATGACATATTATGAAAAATTAAGTAAATATAAATGACATGTTATTTTTACGCGGACGTTACATATTTACTGATATAAAAGGCACAGTTTGCAAAATAAATGCTCCAGTTAGTAAAGTTAAAACCCACGTAATATCTTGAAGCGCGTCTCTCTATTTCCGTCCGCAATCTGTCTCAGCGTTGAAAAGTTACATACATCGTACTTTCTTAATTAATTCACGTCGCGATATCACCACAGTTTTACCAAATTAATGCAACTTCAGACGTAGCAGTCGTAACTTTAGCTACTTGGCTGCTTTCGCTGTGATTGGCGAAGCAGCGAGCGTTTATTTTTACCGGATTGCGCGACGCATTGAAGGGTTATGTGGCTTTCAGCCTATGTACATTTATTTATTTATTTAAAACTTTATTGCACTATGTACAAAGGGCGGGCTTAATGCCGCATTCTCTAGCAGCCAACCTTTGTGACAATACAGAACATTACAGTCATGAGGCTAGGTGCAAACGATTGTAAGAAACGTTGCCAACTAAATACGTTTAATCTTACAAACACTAGATATTAAAATAAATACATACATACATACAAATATGTACACAATAATATATATACTACACACTAAATTGGCTACTATATACTACATACAATACATACTTATGTACGTTGTGAGGAGCTCTTTAGGTAATGAAAGTAAACCAGCATACATACATTATGTGGTATAGCAGTTTAAAAAAAAATTGGATGATGGTTGGCGGCCTTCGATTGCTCCAGCAGTGGGAAAACCTGGACGCGTCACAAAAAGACAAAGCCACTTCTAACTCAGAATTATTAGTAGAAAATCCACTTAATAATAATAATCATAATAATAAAATTCTTTATTGCAAATTAAAATATACAAAATAAAATGAAGTACAGCCTATGTGGTAGCGTAATACCTTGTAGGTATTCTCTAACAGCTAACCTTTGGGAGAACGACATAAGAAGTTGCGGGGTACAGAGTTAGAAGGAGAGAATAAATATTAAACTAAATGCTAAGGTTGCTATACTCTGGGTATATCATATGTCATATTAAAAAGTAATGAAAATAAATAAATATCCAAATTAACATGCCAGTTACATACACAAAATATACATTTATAAACATACACAAATAATAATCACCACTTACTTGAGCTAGCGAAGATGTGGAACTCTAAATGCCATTTATGAGCCTTCTGGTCAGCTGTGACGATTCACACACGTGGTGGACACAGGCTAGGAAGCCAACGACGTTCGCGAACGGTCGTCCGACACACAATGAAGCACTATGCTACTTTTGTTGACCATAGCGCCAGCTAGCGACATAATGACGTACTTTAGAGCCGACATGGGTACGTTAGCCTGTAAACAAATTATCTCCAACAAAACTGAGTGGAGCTTTGCGTAATCAGTACGTATGTTTGTTTCTTTGTAGCACACTGAAGAGACCAAAAGTATCATCATCGATTAGTTACCATCACGCGAGTGTTACTGAAGACAACTTTACCAGTCGGGACCCATTGTTAACCACTTATTAATAGATAAATTCTAAGCATTATTTTCCAATATTAAAAAAAAATAATAGAATAAAGTACTGTAACGGGTACATGTAGGTTACAGAGTTTTATTTGCATTTTAAGAAATAATAGTATTAACAATATACGACAATGACAGGGTTGATAGGTTTTTGTTTTACATACATACATACATATTTTCACGCCAGATCCCTTGCGGGGTAGGCAGAGACAATTGAGCGCCATTTGACACGATCACGACATACCTCTTTCGCTTCGTCGACATTCATTAACCTCTTCATACATGCCCTTTGGTTACGAAGACTTTTGAATGCACCTTCAGTCAGTGTTTTATTTATTTGATCGTGATATGTGAGTCTCGGTCTGCCAGGGCCTCTTTCACCCACAACTTTCGCATTATATATCTGGTTCGTCAATCTTTCATCGCTCATCCTTTCAACATGCCCGAACCATCGTAGCATGCTTTTGCTTATTTTTGTCCCTATGCTTTCCTTCATACCAACCATTTTCCGTATTTCGACGTTACGTATGCGGTCCGCCAAAGTGACGCCACATATCCAACGACCGCATTTCTACTGCATTAACCCTACTCTCATGCGTATTCTGACATATCCACGTTTCGCTTCCATACATCAGTGTTGGTACCAACATGGCATTGTGTATGGCGAGCCGAGCTTTGTCACTGACATTTCGACTGCTTTTTGTTTTAAAAGAAGAAAAAAAAGAAAGATCGAGGAGCTCGGACCGAGAGGTCGACAGAGCGAGTATTTTTATAAAGATTAGGATTAAAATAATAATTAGTTAAAGTTTACCACGTAATAGTGTCCCACGTAGATAAATGTTTAGTTTTTCTACATATGTAGTTATTTCTAAAATATAAAGTATAAAAAAGTTTTATGCATTTTCAATAAAAAAAAGGAGTTCCGTAGAATCCTCTCCGTAACAATTAAAAGCAACTACATCCAACCGCAGGCGTTGGATAATCATGTAACTGCAAAGGGCAGGTTACAGTACTTACTGTCAACTTTTGTAACTTGCTGTTATTTCTGTATATTTGTCCACATTGTGACTATATAAAAAAAGAATTTTACAAATAAAATAATTCGTTATCCTTCACATTTAGCCAACTTTACTATAAGCCAATCACGACAAGTGGCAAGCTCGTCGATGTCTCTAGCGTACCAAACTCGAGAAATATCACAAATGAATTAAATATTAAATTTATTGATTTAAATTAATAAATATTGTTATATCCCCACTAGGAATCGAACCCGGTACCTCTGAGTCTAAATCGACTTAACCACGGAGGCAGTTGTGAAATAATTAAATTTGTAGTTGTTTAAGAATTAATAAAAAATATCACAAAATCGCTCTCCGCTCTCTCTCTTACGACTTGACTACGACCTTAGACCTTGTCAGTGAGAACTTTTCAACAGATTTTAAACTTTGTCACTTTACCGCTTTTTGGAGATGCGGTTTTATGAGAAAATTGTTTGGAAATAACACAATGAAGATTTTTTACGAATTTGCGCCGTTTGGAGTCGAGATGATGGGCCTATGGGGACACTCAGAAGAAGTAGTCCAGACGGCTAGCGGAAAGGAGCTATACACAGGAAAAATGTTGCCAGTCCTCTCGGTTTTTTTTTAAAGTAGGTGATTCACATTTAGTTAACTTTACGATAGGCCCATCATGACAAAAGGCAAGCTCGTCTATGTCTCCAGCGTACCAAACTCGAGAAATATCACAAATAAATTCAATATTAATTAAATGTATTTATTTACTTTAATAAATATTTTTGTGTCCCGACCAGGAATCGAACCCGGTATCTCTGAGTCTTAATCCACGGACTTAACCGCTGGACCACGGAGGCAGGTCATTCGGTAGGTATATTTTTTTTTGCTCATACATTACGATATATTACATTATTTTTGCGCTTTGAGAATTAATTCTGAGAATGCCTTACTTTTCCATAATATACTATAGGACTTAGTTACTAGTCGATTACTGATGGTAGTAATAGGCCAATGGACACCAAAATATTTTATCTACAAACGTATTTTTTTTATTTTTGTTAAATTCCTTTTTATGAACCATAAAAGCCACTCAAGTCCATTAACTATCATTTCGATGACATCTTTCCCTCGGGCGAAGTAAAAACGCCCTGAAACATTGACCTAAATAAATAATGTCCGGTCATATATTTTTTTTATTTACAAAAAAAACATTTTTTCCATCGACGAGCTTGCCACTTGTCATGATTGATAGTGAAGTTGGCTAAATGTGAATCAGCTTCTTTAGACCGCCCCGAAAGGGAAACGGTCGTGATGATATACTCATTTTTTCCCCTTCTTGTCGCAAGAACGTGTTTCATACTTCGGTAGCATGATGGTCGGCATAGTGTAAGTTAATTTCCTTTTTATCTACTAATTATAAAATTAACTTCTATATGTTGAAGTTCAGTATTGGCTAGTAGCTTCGACAACTTATATGGATACCCTAGTCTGTGGTTATCTGTCGTTCATCTATTGCTGTCACTTTGTTTATACCAATTTTCTGTTTTATGTTTATTATATTATTCTGCATTTATCCACGCCTTCTCATTTACAACAACATGGTAGCAGAACCGTGAAATGTTTAATTGTGAAATTATTAAAACCGCCGAGCGAAAAATTTCAATATGGAGACGTCAAGTCTAAAAATCGAAGTTGGCAGGCTTGAAGGTAAAAATAATTGGCAAACTTGGAAGTATAAGGTATCTATATTGCTCCGAGGTACTCCAGGTGCAAAATATGCAGTCGAAGGTAATATCACGATGCCCGTTCATCCAGAACAAGGGGCTTCTGCTGAAAATATGACTAAGTATAATAATGATGTTCAGAAATTTGAAACTATTGATAGCCATGCTCTACTCTTACTTACTACGAATTTGTCAGATGAAACGTTACAAAAGGTAATGAGATTCTCAACATCCAAAGAGGTCTGGGACGAGTTGCATAGACTGTTTGACGGTGTATCTAATGACCGCAGCTATGATCTTTGCACACAGTTCTTCAGCTACAAGCATGATCCAAGTCACGACATGGCCACACACCTATCGAAGATTATGAATCTATGGTTTGATATGAAGACTGAACTATTAAAGGTAGAGAAATGTGAATTGCCTGATATTTTACTGATATGCAAGGTATTGGACACACTCCCTGATAAATATTTTGGATTTAAATCAAGTTGGATGCTATTGTCAAAGAAGGATCGGACTATTGAGAACCTGACAAGTCAACTATGCGCGCACGAGAGATCGTTAATTTGTAAAGATGGAGATACTAATATAGAGACTCTAACAGTTAAGAACTCAAGCAGCACAAGAGAAAGTAATAAGAAGAGAAATAAAAGAGTTATGAAATGTAAATATTGCGGTGAAATCGGACATATAGTTAGAAATTGTAAAAAGTGGATTTCTGATGGCAGACCACCAAAAGAGTCGACCGTTGTAAATATGAACCTAATGTTAATGGCAGTAAATGCTGATCCTAAGAGTGTAAATAATAATACTAAGATTGTAGATAATATGGAATGCTGGTATGTTGACAATGGCGCTACTAGTCATGTAACACACAGACAAGATATATTTGTCAATTTTACGTATTTTGATAACAGTCACACTGTTACAACCGCTAATGGACAGAGCATACAAGCTATTGGAAAAGGTGACGTAGATGTCAAATCAGAAGTAAACGGTAGACTACAAGACATTAGATTAACTGGAGTCTGGTATGTTCCTAGTATTAAGCAGAATCTATTTTCTGTATTGGCCGCACAAGATGTACTAGAGAACAGTGTATTTGAGTCTTACAGAGAAACATGTTATTTGAAAGTTAATGGCAAGATAAAATTGATTGGAAAACGGAAGAAACATGGAGGATTATACAAACTTAATTTAAGGAATGTCAATTCTACCTTGGAAGTTAATCAAATTACATCGAAGTCAGATCTATTGCAAATATATCATGAAAGGCTGGGACATCAAAATAAAAGACACGTTAAAAAATTAGTGGAAAAGGAATTTGGAATAAAATTGGACGTAAATTCTGAAATGTGTGAAGGATGTATATACGGTAAAGCTCATAGACTGAAGTTTGGCACTAGAGAGAAAGCGACTGAAGCTGGCAACCTCATCCACACAGACGTATGTGGTCCATTTATGTATTCTATTAATAAATTCAGATATTTTGTACTGTTTAAGGATGATTATTCACGCTACCGGTATGTTTACTTCATGAGAGAGAAATCTGAAGTACATATTAAGCTCAAACAGATGTTAGCTGAAAGTAAAACGGTTGGACATACTATTAAAGAGATATTGAGCGATAATGGAGGTGAATTTGATAATGAACAGGTACGTAAAATATTGAGAGAAAATGGCATCAGACAACGTTTAACCATGCCGTATACGCCCGAACAAAATGGCTGCAGCGAACGTGAGAATAGAACACTAGTAGAAGCCGCTCGTGCGATGATGCATGCTCACTATGATATTCCTCAAGGATTATGGGCTGAGATGATAAATACTGCCGCTTATATTCTAAACCGTACAGGACCAACGCTGGTTGAAGGCAAGTCGCCGTATGAGTTGTGGTATGGTACGAAACCCAGTATTAAACATCTGAGAATAATCGGAATTCCATGTTATGCGCATGTACCGAAGCAGAGAAGACGAAAGCTAGATAAGAAAGCTCGGAAAGGTATACTAATAGGGTATGATGGAAACGAAGGCTATCGTATATGGTGTAAAGAAAACAATACGTTAGTTAGATCTAGGGATGTAATTTTTGATGAAAAACCACTTGTAAATAGTAATGCACAATATGAAATACCTGTAAATATAGAGGATAAGTCCGAAAGTAAGTCACAAGAAGATATACGTGAAACTGAGGATTTACAGTCTATTGAATCAGAGGGGGAAGAAGAAAGTATAGAACAGGAAGAGTGTCAAGGCGAAAGCAGGCTCAGAGACCGTTCAAAACTAAACTTACCTAGCAGATTCAATGACTTTGTTATGAGTGCATTACAGTCTATTGAAGAGAATGTTGAACCAGATTGCTATAAAGCTGCTATGGAAAGTGATCAACAGGATTACTGGTTGGAAGCAATGGAAAATGAGTATAGATCGTTAAAGGATAATGATACATGGGAATTAGTAAATTTACCAAAAGACCGTAAAGCACTTCCATGCAAATGGGTCTATAAGTTAAAAACTAATGCTGATGGATCCATAGAACGATACAAGGCTCGGCTTGTCATTAAAGGCTATTCGCAGAGAAAGGGCATAGACTATGACAAGACATTCAGTCCAGTAGCAAAGCTAAGTACTATAAGAGCATTGCTGAGTGTAGCTGCTAACGAAGGCTTGACACTAACGCAATTTGATGTGGGAACAGCATTTCTTAATGGTACTCTTGATGAGGTGATATTCATGAAACAGCCTGAAGGGTACAGTGATGGTACACAGAAGGTGTGCAGACTTAAGCGTAGTCTATACGGCTTAAAGCAGGCACCCCGCTGTTGGAATAAATGTGTTCATGATTTCCTTATAGATTCAGACTTTAAGCAGAATGAAGCAGAGCCATGTCTTTACATGAGAATCAAAGATAGTAAAAAGTTATTGCTTGCTTTGTATGTTGACGATGGTCTAGTGGCTTCATCTGATAAGAAGGATGCTGAATTATTTATCGAAATGTTAAGGGGGAAATTTAAGATAACTGTCAAGGATGCTTCATATTTCTTGGGTTTGGAGTTGAAGTTAAGAGAAGATGGTGCCATAGAAATAAATCAGAGTAATTATACTAAGAAGGTATTACAGAGATTTAATATGATGGATTGTAAGCCAGTAAAGACACCTATTCTTAAGGATAGCTCTGAAATGGAAATAGAAGAAGTTATTGAAGAAAGATTTCCTTACCGACAAGCTGTAGGAGCACTAGCATATTTAATGGTTGGTACAAGGCCAGATATAGCTTATGCAGTTGGCGTAACATCTAGAAGTTTAGACAAGCCAACTTCAAAAGATATAGTAAGGGTGAAGCGAATCTTGAGATATTTGCGGGGAACCATTAACTATAAAATTGTGTATAAGAAAGCATTTAATAAAACATTAGAATGTTATAGTGATGCTGATCATGCTGGTGATATGCGTACTGGTCGCTCGACGACAGGAGTGTTATGCATGTATTCTGGAGGCGCTATTGCTTGGAAGAGTCAGATGCAAACATCGGTTGCAATTTCTACTACAGAAGCAGAGATTGTTGCGGCGAGTGAGGCTTCAAGGGAGATCGTTTGGTTGACAAGATTGTTTTCAGAGATAACGAATTTAGAGAAGATTCCAACGCTCTATGTAGACAACGAGTCTGCAATCAAACTAGCACACAACCCTCCGTACGAATACCATCAAAGAACCAAACATATAAGAGTAAGGTTCTTCTTTGTAAGAGAGCTAGTCGAAGACAATCAGCTTGACGTAAGCAAAGTTGCTACAGAATTTCAGTTAGCAGATGTCATGACGAAGCCTTTACATAAACCTAGACTGGTTATGTTGTGTAATCAGATGGGACTCTTGCAGTGATATAAGTAGCGAAGAGAGAAGATGTTGAAGTTCAGTATTGGCTAGTAGCTTCGACAACTTATATGGATACCCTAGTCTGTGGTTATCTGTCGTTCATCTATTGCTGTCACTTTGTTTATACCAATTTTCTGTTTTATGTTTATTATATTATTCTGCATTTATCCACGCCTTCTCATTTACAACAACACTATATCCCTCAAACATGTAGAGGTTTTAATGACGTTTGGATGTCGACCTGTTCGAGACATCTCCTTCCACCCTCAGACGTTTATTGACTACAGAGAACTGTGATGAGAATATTGAGTAGATGTCCATTAAAATGTTGAAATATTACATTATTATTATTTTAAATTATTATTTGATCCTTGTTTTTTTTTTTTTTTTTTCGGGACGGAGACAAATCCAACAAATCAAAAACCATAAAAATCGGTCCAGCAGCGGTCCTCGAGTAATAAATGTTCTAACAAACCCGACTTTGTGTTATATATAAGAATGTGTGGAAGTGGATATATCAGAATACGCATGAGAGTAGAGTTAATACAGTAGAAATGAAGTCGTTATGTAGTATATGTTTTCCAGACAGGTCACACAGCGCCATCTAATTTCCGTGGTAAGCTACGAGGCTTATGTTACGGAAGCTAGATGGTTGATAAACTACATATTATACTTGATTTTTTTTGTAAATATATACATATTATACATATAAACACCCAGACCGAGACAAATTATACAATGTACAACTTGCCCCCGATGGGAATCGAACCAACGACCTCCCGAGTTCACGGCAACGTTTGTGACCACTAGACCACGGAGGCGGTCGAATATGCGGCGTCACTTTGACGGACCGCATACATAATATTTATTTATGTATAAATAAATAAATAAATAAATAAATATTTTCAGACAGGTCACACAGCGCCATCTAATTTCCGTGGTAAGCTACGAGGCTTATGTTACGGAAGCTAGATGGTTGATAAACTACATATTATACTTGATTTTTTTTGTAAATATATACATATTATACATATAAACACCCAGACCGAGACAAATTATACAATGTACAACTTGCCCCCGATGGGAATCGAACCAACGACCTCCCGAGTTCACGGCAACGTTTGTTACCACTTGACCACGGAGGCGGTCGAATATGCGGCGTCACTTTGACGGACCGCATACATAATATTTATTTATGTATGTATTAGTATGTAATTATGTAATTATTAATAAGTATGTATATGTGATCTGCATTAAAACTCTTCAAGTTTATTTAGTATTGCACCTACCTTATGTACTTACTGCTCTCGTTGTCCCGAACGTTTGACCGTTATAGAATGTCTAGCAGCATTAGATCCGACATACTTTTAATTAAGTTTAATTAAATAATAACGAAATAGGGTAGTTAATTAGGTATGAAAATATACAGGAAGAAAAATAAGGAATGGACTGATGGTTCGGGCATGTCGAAAGGATGAGTGTCAGTCAAGTCAAAGTCAAGAAAAGTTATATTTATTTTAATGTTATTTATCATTTATGTCGATTTCAAATGCCTTAATAAAAAGCTTTATTATGCTACCAAAATATATGTACAACGATACTATTAAAAGGGCTCTAGCCACCATCAAGGTTCCAGCTCTTCTAGAGCCTGTTGGAGTTATCCGAGATGGCATGAGACCCGATGGTATGACGTTGGTCCCCTGGGAACGGGGACGTGCTCTGGTGTGGGACGCCACGTGCGTGACACCCTCGCCGCGTCGCATCTCAGGGGGACAGCGCATAACGCGGGAGCCGCGGCGGAAAATGCGGAGTCCAGCAAGCGGCGCAAGTATGTAAGTATATTAAAAGATTACTTATGCCGTTTTCTGTAGAAACTCTAGGCCCATGGAGTCCAAGCGCAAAAAAGTTTTTAAAAGACATAACACCGCGTCTTGTCGTCTCCTCCGGTGACAAGAGGCTCTTTCTTCGATCAGAGAATCAGTATTGCAATTCAGCGGTGAAATTCAGCCAGCGTTTTTTCCACCATTCCACGCGGACAAGACGGGATATTAATCTTATTTAATTTTATATGTTGTAAATATTTTTTTCCAATAAATGTATTTTTCATTTTAAAGAATAACTCGCTGCTTTAATACCAAAGGGACACAAACCAAAATAACTTGTAAGATTGGAAACGAAAAACATGAGGGTGCATGCAGCAAATAATTAATAATAATAATTATTCATAAAATAATTAATGAATTAGAATAGCCTTCCTGATTTTGTTTTCCTAGCAAAGAAAGTTAGCTAAATTGCAGGATAAAATCAAATCTCTAATAATAATAATAATTTAGGCGGGAAAGCGAAAAACTTCTTCTTCCTCAAAATATTCAATCAAACTTTCTTACCTGACGAAAACTTTCGCTGTGGGTAGAGGTACAGTCAGCAACAACGCTTTGGTCCTATTATGTTTCTTAATTTATTTTATGAAAGGGGCTGGGTGTACACTTAGTTGTACTTACTGCAGGTGGTCTTGGGCTTTTCTTAGTTCGCCAGGTTGCTACTGGTTGGATTTCTATCCTCGCAATTTCTAAATCGCGAGCGGTTGACGTTTCTTCTTCAAATTCTGTAAATGAAATGAAATGAAATGAAATAATATTTATTTGTATGGAATATGGTAAATAGGTACATAGTTTTTGAATAGCTCACATACTCCACCATTTCTGGCACACAAATTTATACTAACTTAATTAATTACTAATTTATACACTGAAAATAATTTATGTAATAAATAAAATGTCATGAATTTAAGAAATTTCGCATAAGATAATACTCGTATGCGAGATTATGGTCAGTTGATTAATACAATTTATTACAATTATTTATTACAATTTCTAAATTTGTATGAATAAAACTCGCTTAACGAATAAAAGCAACATTCTGTTAATAGCTTCTTGATTCTAGATTTAAACTGATTATTGGGTAATTGTTTGAGAACCTCTGGTAACTTGTTATAAATACGAATGCACATAACGTAAGAGTTATTATCGAAAACTCTGCTTTTTGGTGTAGTATAGGCAATAGTGTTTGGATGTCGACTACTTTTAAAGACATCTTTTTGGTAAGTAAATAGGTCACTGTGCGTCCTAATAAATGTGACTACTTCGTATATATACATGCAAGTTCTGTGCAAGTTTTGACGCTTTTGACAGTTGTGCTCGAAAATATCTCGCTAGTTTTAGAGCGAGATAGGCACACACCCTTTCCCTAGTGCGTATGAGGGATAAAATAACAACTTTAAACACTTACATACCATAACATACCATAGTGGCGATAACGACAAACGAGTTTGAAATGAAACAAGAATTATGTGCAGGGATAGAAGGAAGAGTATTAATATAAGTCATTTGGATTACGCTTCACAGGTGTGGAGTCCAAACTACATAGTTCACATTAACCGCATCGAACAAATTTAGAAACGCTTTGTTGCCTATATCAATTTCCGTATTAAATCACAGACTCGTGACTACATTCATTCGTGTCAACGTTTACATCTGTTACCATTATATAAGCGTCGTGAGGTTGCTGACTTGGTATTCCTGGTCAAACTGATCGGGGGAGTAGTAGACTGCCCTTCGTTGCTGTCCCGGCTGGACATAAATACACCAGTGCGGACCAATCGGTACAAGCCCACTTTTCGCATACCAATGGCAAGCACTAACTACAGACAAAATACATTTTTAATTAGAGCTTGTAATACTCTTAATGCATTTATTGATGAAACTGATGTTGATATCTTTCATGACAAAGTGATGGCAGTGAGAAATGCGTTTAACTTAATGTTCTTTAAACGATAATAGTTTTTTTCTAGTTAATGTACAGTTATTAGTTTATTGCATGAAGTGATAGTTAGATGCTTTCATCGTTCATAATATGTATTATTCTAACACTAATAGTGAAAATTTGTAAATGACTTTCTGTTTCTATTTTTGTATCTATACTTGTGAATTAAATGTCAATAGTTTTCCTTAATAAATAAATAAAATAAATAAATAATTACTAACACATTCGCAAAATAAAGAAACTGGCTCGGGTTGGCGAGGCATTATTTATTTGACCGCGTGATGTTATCGTGAAGCGATAGTTGAAAAGAAAAAGAATTTAAAGAAGGAGTCCAAGATTTTAAAATTAATAGAAGATATAAGTTATATACAATATAGGTTTATTTACAAAAAAAATATAGATGAGTGAAGTGAAGATGTGAGATCGGAGAGTACAGAGAATAGTCTTCGGGTCGTATTTGAAAGTCAACGGCGTTCCGGAGACGAAGTCGGTGATGAGTTTTAGTGTTGCCGACTTCGTAGACTCCCGGGTTTAGCGGTTGTAGGAGCGTAGAGGTCAGACAGTGTTGGTTGAGAATAACACGTAGAGATGAACAGCGATAGTGAAGAACCAACACGTAGGGATGAAGCAGCGATGGTTGAGCGTCTTCAAAGGAGCAGTGAAGAGTGAAGAAAATCTTCGGTAAAGAGAAGAGTTCAAGAGTCGGTGAAGCGATAGTAGTCTTCTGAGTCCGAAACTTAAACGGTGCAGAGCGCAGTGATGAATTCTTCAGTTAAGAGTTCCGAACTTGTAGATGAGACCTTTTTTGAGTCAAAGTTGTTGAAGATAGCCTTTCTTGAGTCCCGGGGCAGTGGCCCTTTAGGTTGAGTTCTTCTTTTGGCTACTCCAGCCGAATGAATGAATCATATGGGGTGTGGCATGACTTTTATATTGTTTTTGGAGTTCGAAAAAATGAATAGAGAAAATTTTAAATAGTGAAGTTTGTAAATCAAATATGTTTCCAAACATATCAAAAAATGTGTGTTTTAGTAAAAATTATTGCCGAAAGGAATGGATGAAGGACGTTAGAAATAATTTTGGATACAAATTAAATAAATATTTGACAATGTTGCCTGCTAACGTAACCAACGAAAAACAGAAGTGTCAATAAATAAAAATATTGCAAAAAGTAAAATTGAACAAATATGAGTAAAATTAAGTTGATTGAAATGAATAAAAAAGTGGTATAAAGATATAAGTAAGGTATGAGGAATGCTGTGAACAATGGAAGTTGAATTATAAAAAATAACAGTTTTAATGAGATATGATTTGAACTTGATATTGTTATCGTTCGACTTTGTATAAAATATGTCATAATAAGTTTGATTGCCGACAGATAGTAAATCTAATCAGTTACCTCATTCCCAGTAGCTCCGTACGTATTCGTGAACTATACCCCCACCGTCTATTTGCAGTTAAATATTGCCGAACTAACGCAGGTAAACGTATGCCACTAAGGCGAATTCTACAATCCTATAATGATCTGTTTCATTGTGTCGATCTCTTTGCATTGTCGCCTGTCTCTTACAGAAACCAGGTCTTGCAAATGTTAACTTTAGAAGAAAGAGATAATTAAAATGGTATATATCTAGCAGTTATATTACTGTACAAAAAGGTTGTTTTTTTATTAATTTTTTTAATATTATTATGGTTTTAAAACAACTCATGGGTTACATTTACTTCTTTTAGCATTTGGATTACTGAAGCTGGTTGTGCAGATATTAACATTGTTTGTAAAACCAATTTATTGTGTATTCTCTCTCTGTACAATTGTTTGTAATCCTGTATATAATAGAAAAAAAAAAATGATGTATTATGAAGCCAAAAGACGAGGAATCCAGGGTTTATTGAGTAGGGATAGTGAAACGCTATAATGTGAGGTGATAAAATGGTGATAAAAGACAATCTTGCTTTAGCCTGATCTAGGCCTAGGACTGCCGCTGACTGTACACAAAACTTTTGGAAAGATATGACGCAAGGAGCTGACATGGAAACAATCTGCGAACTTACTACGTATCTTTCTAGTAGTTACGTACTTGACACGTCGATGTACCGGATTCGATTATGGTCACAAGAAGTGAAATTGATTTTTTTTTCGTTTGCCAGATGCATTCACCTAGGAAAGGCTGGCATAGTGGTAGAGACATGATAGCGGTCGTAAGTAACAGTTGCTTCTGTTCGTGGGCGCGATGTTTATTCATTTATTCTTTGGAAAATTTACAGCCATTGCAATAAACGAGCGTATAGCACATAGCACAATAAAATAAAAAAAGAACGCCTCCTTTTCTTAAACCAGCCTATTGTCGGTCGCAAGCTCGAGACACCAGTCTTCTCATCTCTTACCCACACACGATGGACCCGGCACCCGCACGGTGAATCCATGAATGCTTAGAAATTTATCTTCTCTATAAGTAGGACTCTATAAGCCAATTACAAATTTCCACTTCCAGTTGGTTCCCTGGTGATAATTGCAATATTGTGTTGTCATCAGGCGCCTCAGCGTTATTGACGTCTGTTATAATATTTAAAAAAAAAAAAGTTTAAAGCGAGCAATTGGATGAATTTCAGTTACTTCAGTATATTTAAAGGCAATTTGGAAACAAACCACTATGTTTCTTTTTTACCAAATCTGCTCTTGAGTCACTAATTTGCTTTTAGAGCCATTTCGTTGTCGTAGTAAAGTGTCATTACGAACGTAAACCCATGTTGGAGGGGTCAGAAACATCTTCTCTTTTCATATTAGATCAGATTTGATCAAACACTAAAATATGTTATTTAATATGATTTAGTTTTCGTTATCTATTTATTTAGGAAAACTTACAGCTAAAGTACAATTATAGGAAAAAAGTTTCATACTAAGTATTATAAAGCCGATAACAAGTATTTACAGGTAATGTAAAACAGGTATTTTTTTTTTTTTTTTTAAATTCGTTTATTCAGATAAAAACTTAAACTATTTACATTTTTAAAATTATACGCCAAACTGCATAACAGTTCGTTGGCGAATAGTACACTCTTTTTTTACAGTTTTTTTTTTTTTTTTACACTATATTTTTAAAACACAAAGTTATTTACGATTAAATCACATTACTGTTGTATTTACCTAGCAAAAGCAACTTTAATTTTCCTTTAAATTCTTTTTTTGACATTTTTACACAGTCATCAATGGGCATAATATTATTAAATATAATGGGAGTTAAAAACTTTCTAGTTCTTTTACCATAATAGTTGTTATACCGGTATTCATTGTATCTTGTCTTTTGTGAGAATCTAGTATTATAACCACATCCAGTATATACATTTTTTGTAGTCACTACCTTCAAATTGCTCCAGGGCTATTAAAAAGTTCACTTTATCATGCACAATTTCAAATGAAATGAAATAAAACGAAACGAAACGAAACGAAACAAAACGAAACGAAACGAAACGAAACGAAACAAAACGAAACGAAACGAAACAAAACGAAACGAAACGAAACGAAGCGAAATGAAATGAAATATCGTTTATTTGCAATAAATACAGTACAGTGGTCACAAAACTTTAGTCAGGTCTACTTAGCTGGCGTGCAAATCTTTACTTACATAGTAATATCATAATCACAACTACACTAAAACAAAAAACAATATTAATTAACCTGAAGAAAAACTTTAAAAACTCTTGGGGATAATTGAAAATTTGAAACGCGTTATCCCAGTAGAATAATTATTCCAGCGCATAAAAGTACCCAATATAGCCGAGACAAAGATATTTAATAAGCTTCCAGTTACTATAAGGGTGATGCCACTAAAACTGTTCAAATTAAGAGTCAAACAATGCTGGTTAATAAAGGTTTTATTCGACAAAAGAATACCTAGACACTAAGCTCGACAAAATCATGTGACTAAATAAATATATGTATGCTAGAAATAGCGAAACCTATTGTTTCTGACAATTTTTTTTTTTTTTTTTCATACCATTTTATTAAAAAGTTCAGTACAAATACATGAAAAAGTATAAAATAAAAAAATATATGATAAATAGATTCAACTGCAAATAACTAGACACAAATAACAAATAAAACAATAGGTCAGTCTACAAACTCAATTCGTCATCACTCGTCTAACCATTGTATTTTTTTTTTTTTCATTTTGTAAACCAACAGTTGACTATTGTATATAGATATTAAACAGTAAATTCCCTAAGAACTATTAAAGGTTTTCACATATAAGCATAAAATTAAATTAATCAAATTAACAAGCAAAGGAAGAAAACATCGCTACAGAAGAATAATAACAATATAGGTGAAACACAAGTTACTTAAACTAATAAACATTATACAAGCATTTAATTATACCGGCAATGAAGAGATCGACATGGATGCTGAGCTTATTAAACATTATTAAATATTTATTTACTTTATTGCACTTAAAAACCTAGTACATAGGCGAGCTATAACGCCATAAGGCATTCTTTACCAGCTAATCTTGTGGATCACAAAAGGTGATAAGCAGGATGAAGAAAAATATGAAAATACTTAAATTACTAAAATAACCATAATTACGCATTTATAACACTCAAAAATACACATACATACCATATAATACATACATAAACATACACTATAAATAAATAGATATCCAAAATGCCAAAAACTTTGTTACGTCGAGAGACATACATTCTGTTTCTTAAGAAATAATGAGGTTTGAAGGTTTTTAAATATATTGACGGACGGTGCACGTCTTATAGCCAGGGGCAGCTTGTTCTTGACGAGCGGTAGCAACAGTGAATCTGAATATCTGCTGGAGGAATGGGAAGGAATCATTAGCTGATTTTTGTGCGAAGGGCAGTTGTGCGTATCAGAGAAAAATTCAAAGCGTGATTTAGTGTACGAATTGAGAACGTTATAAAGTAAGGGAGAAGATGGACAGACCGGCGAAAGCGGATATTGAGCCATTTTAACTAAATGCGAAATTGGAATACGCAAATACGAAAGCCGTCAACGTAGCGAATGCAAAAGTTAAGCAGACGATCGAGTTTATTCGCTCTTTAGTGACGTCGGGATGGCAGTTACCGTCATAATCTAAAATAGGAAGTCTATAGATGGTGTTGCAACCCGGAACGAGTAAAAGTGCGGGATTCCTTACGGTTCTTGTAAGTACCAGCATGGTTATTTTGCTTAATACTTTAGCAATATTACGATTAGCATATTTGGGATTCCATATAATGCCACGTTTAAAATTCATTATGTGGAGTTTTAGCCGATCATAACTTACGTCATAATTTCATTTGTCTTTTCGACCACGAATCAAACCCGGTAACTTTGCGTCAAAATGTACGGCATTAATTGCTAGACCACGGAGCATTTGTGTGCCCTCATTTGGTTTAATTAGCTCGGTTCTTCGCCCGAGTGGCCCTTAGGAAAAATATACCTCGAAATAAATTAAGGAAGAAATGTGTACATTAGGGACATCCATAATTACATCCTAAAGGTACATTTTTACTTATTTACCAAAACAGATTATTCGTAACATACAAGAAATACGACAGGAAAAAAATTTTCTTTTAAGTATAATTTATTTTATTATCAAATAAATAAATAAAATTATTTTGTGTTATCGACCAGAAATCGAACTCGACACCTCCGCGTTTAAATCTACAGCACGTCGCCCCATAGCTAGTATTTTTGCCATCAAAATATATCTGAATAAAAATAATTTCAAGTATTAATACTATTTACTACAGGACGTCGCTGATTGGCAGACGATTTAACGGGCTACAGCCATATTAATTTCAAAATTTTATTACCATTATTCGTTCAAAAAATTTAAACCCACGCTCGGATTATTTATAATTAGAAAGAAGTAGATAAAAGTATACTCAAGAAGGCTGCATTCGCTGATAATTACGTTTCGTGCGATGAAGTTTATGAAGTAAAATATCTTAAGGCACGTCGCCGCTTATAAGACAAAAGACGGCAGACGGCCGCTCGCCGACAAATTGGATTCCATGCCTGCATAGCTACGGCGTTGCGAATAAGACATTTACACCTTTCAATGTAAAGTAGTATACCTAAATTTATATTCCATCACATCATCACTCGTTTCTTGTTCTCATATTCTTTTTTTTCGCTCTGATAATAACAATCAGCTTAAAATTTCCATTCTTCTAGATTCACATTATTTTACATTTTCCGATGCTCGTGACTGGAACAAACTTCCTCTTGTGTGTTCTGAGGAGCTCCATAACATTATCCTTTATTCTCTATTTCGTAATCGAACCACGTATAGGCCAAAATATGCATCCAATACGTACTCATAAATTAATGTCGTACGGCGCAGAGACGTGGACACTAACAGTGGGTCTAGTCCATAAATTCAAGGTCGCTTAGCGAGCCATGGAAAGAGCTATGCTTGGTATATCTCTAATGGATAGAATTCGAAACGTTGATATTCGTCAGAAAACGAAAGTTACTGACAAAGCTTTTAAAATTAGCAAGCTGAAGTGGCAATGGGCCGGACACATCTGCCGCAGAACCGACGGTCGATGGGGCAAACGGGTTCTAGAGTGAAGACAACGTACGGGAAGACGCGGAGTGGGACGACCCCCCGCCCAGATGGACAGATGACCTAAAGAAGGTCGCTGGTGGTGGTTGGATGAGGGTAGCGAAAGATCGCATTAAGTGGCGAGCCTTGGGGCCTACATCTAGCAGTGGAGAGATACAGGCTAATGATGATAATGACTCATAAATTTGTAGACTCTTATATCTGTCGCACGCTGAAGATGTGGAATGCTCTTTCAGCCAGCGTATTTACCCACTCCGATAATCTAGAGATCTTTAAGCAAACTGTGATTAGGCTTGTAAGGTCGGCATAGTGGTAGTCGTTAGTGGCTGACGTCAGTTGCTCATATTCTTGGACCTCGCGTAAATTTCATTTTGTGTGGGTTGAATTTTTTCCATCGTACAATATAAAGAGCATCTAGAATGGCAAGGAACAATCGTTGTTATTAGATGGAATTTCGAAGATTAAATTTTCAACATTTATCTAACTTATTGATATTGAATTAGATATATAAATTCTTTATTGCACAGAAAATAAAACATATTACATGCGAGCTTAATGTCTAAAAACATTATCTAACAGCTAACCTTTAGGAGAAGTGAGCAGGGATTGTGGGTGCATGACCACTAATGTTTTATTGAGAAACGACTTATAACTAAAAGAAATTGAATTAGAGTGTGTTATTTTTTTTATTTATTTATTAAAACTTTATTGCCCAAGTGGCGGACTTAATGTCGCTAGACATTCTCTGACAGTCAACCTTAGGGACACTGTAGAACATTAAAGACGTAAGGTAGTGCACCTACCTATTAGAGAAATATGATTACGTAATAAATATGCAATATTATCTAAATCATATACTACAATAATAAATACTATAATAAACTAAATACTAATAATACATACACATAACGTATTATTAATACATTAGGTACATACATTACATATAATAATATCCTGAATAAATAATACATAGAAAATAAAAATATATACTTACAAAAAAAATTGCTCCTCCAAATCGCTGTCTTTTGGTATGGTGCCCAATACACTAGCAGCATTTATCGTTTGAATTAGGATACTTAATTTTTGGGAGAAAAAACTGCCAGCCCTATTGTCACCAGAGACGTCAATGAGCCTTGGAACAATTTCTTTATAAAAGGCTTTAAGTTCCGATCCCCACGGGCCCATCGTTTCTACAGCAAACGTCGAAAAAAAGTAACTATTGCGAATAAAAATATTTTTGACGCTTGCTGATCTGCGCTTGCTCCGCTGCAACACCAGCTCTAACAGAAGTTCCTTGAAGGTGGGAAGGGGCTCGGGAATCCCAACAGGTAAAATCCCATACCAGGGAATGACCCAATCTCCAAGGAACTAATGTCATTCCGTCTGGAAGCTTGTCATCGTCTCGACTCAGACCGGTTGGTTCTAAAATAGATGGGATCGAGACAACTGCAAGCGTCCTACGAATGAGGTCAAATGTTTGGGTTGGATGCTTGTCAGGTTCGCGGCAACAACAGCAAAAGAATAGTTCATGAATCCAGAGTGGTGGGATGGAATGGACACAACAGTGTTGAGTTTATTCATATAAACCAATTACAACAGGCAATTACGAAACGTCATAAATCATTTTAAGTGATTCAACTCCTGCTAGTGGATGACAATATTGACTTGACTAAGGTTGGTATTAGTATAGCGGTCTTTTCAACATATTGGTGGTCTTCCCTTTGGTTTGATTGAGCAAATGCGCGCATCTCTCGGTTCAAACCCACCACGTTCTGTATTTACACCGTCCAGCACCCTATACCGACGTAATTCATACCTAACCAGGGCATGCAACACATTCAATGAGCTTATAATTAATTATGACACCGATATTTTCTTTTCAGGTGTTAAGATGGTGAGTCATGTGACAAACAATCGTTTTTTTACTGAAAATGATTTTGATTAATTCTCAACTACTTATTATTGTTTAATGTATTTGTTTGTGGATACAAATATTCATTAGTAGTTTGTTGTGTAGTGTTTATATGTTACTCTGTATGTTTCAGAATGTTTTTTTAATCTTTGTCATCGCATAAGCTTTTTTGTTTTTTGTGTTTGTTTACATTGTTAATATATTTATATTTGTGAAAACTTATAAATGACACTCTGTTGCTAACGTTTAGTTTTATTTGTTGTTGGATATTGTCAATAGTTTTCCTTAAATATAGTATCATCATCACGACCGTTTCCCTTTCTGGGTGCTCAGAAACTATGCTTATGAATAAGCGGATTCACATTTAGCCAACTTTACTATAGGCCAATCATGACAAGTGGCAAGCTCGTCGATGTCTCCAGCGTAGCAAACTCGAGAAATATCACAAATAAATTTCATATTAATTAAATGTATTTTTATTTACATTAATAAATATTTTTGTGTCCCGACCGGGAATCCAACCCGGTACCTCCAAGTATAAATCCATGGACTTAACCGCTAGACCACGGAGGCAGTTTTCCTTAAATAAATACTACGCGTACACATGAGCTGCTTTGCCTCAGAACTATAAGGGCCAACCAAAAAATATATTTTGTTGCTCTTAACCAGATATCCGCTAGCGTTTCACATTGTGGTCGAACAAAAGGCACTGTTTACTCAAGTAAAAGGCTCCTGCATTTTTAACCCTCCACTCGTAGTCAGAAGCACGCGGCAATCGACCTCGTGTCGCATTCACACTATAGAAAGAATTTAGTAAATACTATTTAGCACAGATTCAAGTTACATACCGTGTAACGATTGTATTAGATGCAGCCATGGAATAAATATTGTTGGCTGCAATCGACATCCTTTGCCTTGCACTTATTTAAGACGCTACCTGTCACATACATTTTGACATTAGACACTTTTTTTAGGAGTTTTTCGCGCCATTTTGCACGGACATGTCAAGTCCAAGTTTTTCGTTTTGTAAATTAGTTTACTGTGGATATTGTTAGTCAAAAGTGGTATTATTTTGTTTAATAATGTGCTACAATGTGAATAGTTATGGTAAACGATAAATTGTACTTTGAATATGGGGCACAAGTTGCAGTTTATTTTTTGCGGTTTTCCCGCGCTGTGAACTCCCATATTTTACCCGACGTGTTTTGAGCTATAATGCCGCGAGTGACTCCAAGAAAAGTATCAAATTCTGCCGCATCTGGAATTTGATGATGACCTCATTAACTCATAAAAAAGTAAGATTTATTACGTCAGACTCGGCTGTATGGGCTAGACCCTTTGCCTTCCCTATCACCTGATTCATCATCAATCAGAAGAAGAGAAAATATTTACTTGATTATCTCTTAATTTCTACTTAGATTTTTTTAAAAATTGTAATGTGAATATATTCATTCTACTTGATATTGTCGCCCCCTGAGCTTGGGTAAGTATTGAATTAAAAATAGTACGCGTAGTAGTAATAGTACTTCATGACCACGTGTAGTATATTCACTTTTATTTGTGCACCACTGCTGCGGTCTCACCAACTACATGGTATCTTATCTTGGTGTGGACTGGAGTGGTGGAGGATCCAGAGATGGAACGTAACGTGTGCTCCCCGTGTGTTCCAGGGTTTTTACCAGCTTGAGAAAACAACCCCGCTGCATAGGATCCCCGTGACGCCTCGAGGTCCGCTTGGGATCGGCAGCGCTCTCCGGGTCCCCGTCTTCAGGCTCTCTGAGGGAAGGTACCCCTACGTACGGTCAACGGATGTATAAAGAGTTATAGGACTAAGTTTTAGCTTACGATCCTCCCTTGTTTAATTGTGGATTCTCTTGCTCTGTTAACTTCATTTTCGTTGAATTTATTTATTTATGTTAGGAAAACTTACAGCTACCATACATATATAAAATTAAATATTAAACACAATTAGGCTTATGACAAGTTTTCACTTATAGGTAAACACAATTACATATGTAAAAAAAAATATTAAAAATGGAGATGATAAAAATTAAACTAACAATGCTAAATAAAACAATAGTACTCTACACGGATAAGCTGAACACACTTCCCTACCTGAAATGCTTATTTGTCATTGCGCGTCTAATAGATATGGTGCTGTCATTAAACATATCAACATCAATACTCAGGTTTTTGAAGAACTCAATTGCTCTATTGAAAAACGCAATTACGTCTGTAATTAGTGTTGCAGCGAGGAACATGTAAGAGTGGACACTGCCTGAGCTTAAGTGAGGGTATTTTCAGCGATATTTATTTATGGTGCAACAAACAAATTACAATCATTTACATTTTACATTTCTATGACTGAATTAAAATTAATTCAAATTCAATATCATTTATTTCAGGCATTACCCATATAAAATAACACAATTTACAATAAAATAAAAAATACTCACATTTTAAGCCTAAAACTACAATTAATTTACATACTAAACCTAACTTCTTAACCTATACTGACGCACCCAACATAATCTTAACCCAATGATCTTGGATCGGGCAGTCATGGCGAGATGCAATCATGCTCAGGATACTGTTGCTACTGTACCGCACGCGTTGGAAAAAAGTAGCTTTACGGGCTTCAGCGAACATTCCAGACGCGCTGCAGAATCTCGGCAGCCGCAGCAGCATTCTGAACACGTTGTTATACTGCACGCGCATTAAAGAACCAGACTGTAATTCTTGAGTAGTGCACACAACATTGAAAAATATATAAGTACGCAAGCAAGCTACTTAAGTACTGATAAAATAAGGGAGAAAAAAAACAAAAAACATGCAAAAAGTTATAAACAACTTAATCTAAATTTACACAATAAAATAAAAATAAATAAAATGTTAAATAAGTATTTAAACCGGAATAAAATTAATAAAATAAAAATAAAACTGAATTAAAGAATTGCGAACCACTGAATTAAATAATTATGTTATAGGTAAGTGATTTGGAGGACGTTCGCTATGAGACACCTTTGGTATATCATATAGTATGGTCGTGATGATACTTTACTATTTTTTCTTTACATAGTTGCTAAGTGTTATAAATTAGACAGCCGAGATGTTAGGATAGTATTTGAACTAAATCACAATATCGTGTATACGCGGCCACTGTAGTCCGAAGCTTGTAGACGACTTTTATGTGTAACGTAATACATGCTTTGCTTACATTCTCGCACTTCTGTCATCTACCTCTTTAATTATTATTTAATACTCTATTTATTTGTGCTAATATCTAATTACATAGACATATTTCATGACCGTTACAATGTATTCAGAAAAAATGTTCTCGAACATTTCAAACCATCAATATACGAGTATGACTGGTTTGTAATTTATTTTACAAGGGTTTATTGTTTTCGGTTTTTAAGTTACCAATTGTTGTGCAATTTTCATGTTTCCTTATTAGTTCTATTAAAAAAGAAAAAAATAATATTTTTATTTTAGAAGTCATATTTTGTAAATTTGTTAGTTTTAGTTAAATTTATTTTTTTGTTTTAACAGTAATAAGTTTCTAATTTCTTCTTCTTTTTATATTGGTGAATGCTGTGACACCTAATTGGTACATATATTAGATAAGTTATAATTATACTATGTTATGTGTGTGATAATATATGTACTGCTGTGTGTACTATATAAATAAATAACTACTATCGTTATGGTAGTGGAGATCCAGTAAAGCAATAGTGGTCAAGTAGAGCAGTCGTGGTCGAGTAGAGCAGTGTTGTTCGAATAGAGCGGTCGTGGTCGAGTAGAGCAGTGTTGTTCGAATAGAGCGGTCGTGGTCGAGTAGAGCAGTCGTGGTCGAGTAGAGCAGTGTTGTTCGAATAGAGCGGTCGTGGTCGAGTAGAGCAGTGTTGTTCGAATAGAGCGGTCGTGGTCGAGTAGAGCAGTCGTGGTCGAGTAGAGCAGTGTTGTTCGAATAGAGCGGTCGTGGTCGAGTAGAGCAGTGTTGTTCGAATAGAGCGGTCGTGGTCGAGTAGAGCAGTGTTGTTCGAATAGAGCGGTCGTGGTCGAGTAGAGCAGTCGTGGTCGAGTAGAGCAGTGTTGTTCGAATAGAGCGGTCGTGGTCGAGTAGAGCAGTGTTGTTCGAATAGAGCGGTCGTGGTCGAGTAGAGCAGTGTTGTTCGAATAGAGCGGTCGTGGTCGAGTAGAGCAGTCGTGGTCGAGTAGAGCAGTGTTGTTCGAATAGAGCGGTCGTGGTCGAGTAGAGCAGTGTTGTTCGAATAGAGCGGTCGTGGTCGAGTAGAGCAGTCGTGGTCGAGTAGAGCAGTGTTGTTCGAATAGAGCGGTCGTGGTCGAGTAGAGCAGTATTGTTCGAATAGAGCGGTCGTGGTCGAGTAGGGCAGTCGTGGTCGAGTAGAGCAGTGTTGTTCGAATAGAGCGGTCGTGGTCGAGTAGAGCAGTGTTGTTCGAATAGAGCAGTCGTGGTCGAGTAGAGCAGTGTTGTTCGAATAGAGCGGTCGTGGCCGAGTAGAGCTGAGGTAGAGTAGAGCGCTGCTGTCAGACAGTGGTGTTCCAATAGAGTGGGCGTAGTTAAGTAGAGCGGTGGAGATCTAGAATTCTGTGTTCCTGTAATAATAATGAAATAATTAAGTACTTCTTATAAATATTAATCAAATAACATTAAATTTATGTAACATTAACTTAACATTAAAAAAAAAAAAAACATTCACTTTGTTGACATTTTTATTTTTTTGTAACATTCAATGTTTTAGGTTACTTTTAATTAGCTTGTAATCATTGTTCGGTACCAGTGTTTATTTATTTATTTATTTATTTTATTTTATTTGGGTAACTCACAGCTAATACAATAGATTAAATACTATGATAATGACTACAAGCTAATTAAGAGTTACCACACATAATAAAAATACAAGCAAAAAAGAAAACCAAAAGTAATAAAAACTAAACCAAAAATAGTTACTCATTCATTTAGAGTTACGAAATTGGAAATTATTTTGCTCCTCACGGAATAAATGCTGTCACAAAATAAGTCAATGTCTAAATTGTGACTTAGTAAGTTAAACAACGATACTGCTCTAGGTATATACCTATTTTGCCTATAATTGCTATGAGCATGAGGTACACATAGTAGGTCTGAAGCACGCAAGCAACGGACTGATGTCCTAAGACCAATCATATCTAATAATTCTGGACAGTCAATGATACCTCTGGCAATCTTAATGAGAAAAGTCAGGTCAGCTACATCGCGTCTGATCGAAAGAGGGAGGACGTGATATTTTATACAACGCTGTTCATAAGTAAGACCAGGTAATTTAAATTTATAACTGAGAAATCGAGTAAATTTTCTCTGGATTTGTTCAATCTTACTTATGTAAATATTATAGCGTGGGTTCCATACCTGACAAGCATACTCCAGGTGGCTTCGGACATACGCGCAGTACAACACCTTGACAGTTTTCATTTTCGTAAATGACTTAGACATACGCATAATAAAGCCTAGGGCTTTGTTAGCTTTCATAATTATGGAATATACATGACTATCAAAATTTAATTTACTGTCATGTACTACGCCTAGGTCTTTAGCCTCCACGACTGTTGAAATAATTTCACCATTGATTTTATATGTAGAATTGTACCCATTAATTTTGCGAGAGAAACTGATTGAGAAGCATTTTGAAGGATTTAAATTCAATTTGTTGGAGAGACAATAATCACTCAACCTAGAGAGATCATCCTGAAGTTTGGCTTCATCAGTTGAATCGTTACAGACTCTAAAAATTTTTATATCATCTGCAAAAATAAGAAACCTGGAATTAACAAAACATGAATCGATGTCATGAATGAAGAGAATGAATAATAATGGGCCTAATAAAGACCCTTGTGGAACGCCAGAAGGGATTACCGCCCATGCTGATGTATAGCCGTTCAGGACAACTGCCTGCGATCTATTTTTGACATAAGACGAAAACCATCTAAATAAGTCACCCCTAATGCCAACTGCCAGAAGTTTCCGGAGCAATAACATGTGATCAATGCGGTCAAATGCTTTCGTATAGTCGGTGTATATTGTGTCAATTTGGTTGCCCATATGCATCTGATCAGTTACATAATCATTAAAGACAGTGAGGTTGGTTACTGTGGAGCGATTTCTAAGGAAGCCATGTTGACAAGGGCTGAAATATAGCCTAAGGCTATCATACAGTTGAATATAGACCAAGCGCTCCAAAACTTTGGCAAGCAGACACAATTTAGAAATTGGCCGATAATTAGAGACACAGTCCTTGGGGCCTTTTTTGTGAATAGGTGTTATAAAGGCCATTTTCCATCTGACAGGCATAACTCCTTCGCGAAGTGATCTTTCGAATAAGATGGACACCGGAACAGACAATTCTAAAGCACAATTGATTAAAAACACAGCTGGAAGCTGGTCGGGCCCTGCCGACTTAGAGGGATCCAATTTTCTAATTAATTTGAGTACAGAATCCGACGTAATGCTAATTGAGGAAATGTCGCATAATGGCACAGAACCAGGGTCGTCAAGAAGAGTTTAGTTTGTATTTATAATATTTTTTGATAGGGAATTAGAAATTATATATTGGCTGGTTAAATCCTTGTTCCCTACCTTTCCATTGATGTCCTAACGTGGCGCCATGTAGTGGCCTACTTCAGAACAATGGCTGAGGTTTAAACCCTCTAGAGGCAGTGAGTGATTTCTCAACAAAAAATAAGCAGTTCATCGTACAGCTATCAGACCGCGTCGTGTCTACGTCTTCCGTCGGTGATCTTCATCAGGACGTTCAGGACCGCTGATTTCCGAGTGTGCGCTAGCTAGCCGGCTCAACCCAAAACTATATAAACTTTCGTGAAAATGCTGTGCGAATAAAAATTGTCAGCAAGTAGGTATTTTCCCCCACAATCATTAACGTATTCTTTAAGTTATTGCACTCGTATTAGCTGTAAGTTACCCAAATAAAATAAATTAATTTAAATAAAGAAGTTTATACGAGTATCGGATTTTTACTACGTTCATCCGCAACGGCAATGAATTTCCTGAGGTTTTCGACTTTTCTTTTTAAACTAAGGAAGTTCATTTAAAAAACAGAATGAGAGGTATCGCTGGCAGTTAGTTAGACCGGAAAAGGCTGACTGAGGACGGCACTGTTTCCGGTCTCCAGTCCGGATCGGAACGACCTGAAGCCTAGCTCGTTAAGCTAGCGACTAACCATTGACAATATTATATCGTAGACTTATATATTTTTACTTTTAAAAGTAAAAGTTCACATTTAGCTAACTTTACTATAGGCCAATCATGACAAGTGGCAAGCTCGAGAAATATCACAAATTAATCCGAGAGACGTATTTTTCAAGAAATAATGTGGTTAGAAGGTTTTTAAATACATTGACGGACGGTGCGGCAGGGGTAGGTTGTTCCACTGACCAGCGGCAGCAACAGTGAAGGAATCTGACCTTCGATGTTTCTTAATAATGTAACTAATAATATACATTGGAAATGTATGGTAGCGTTGAAAATAGCTAAGTTTTAGATTTCCTTATACCATGCAATAAAGACGTAAGTAAGAAACATGTTATTATTATGTTGCTAACGATATATAATGAGCTTCCTGATGAAATAAAAATATTGCATGGCCCTTATTTTTAAATATAAAGACCATGGACAAGAAAGTCAAGGAGAGGTTGGTTTGGTTTGGTTTACTTTGGTTCACTTTAGTTCACTTTAGTTCACTTTAGTTCACTTTAGTTCACTTTAGTTCACTTTAGTTCACTTTAGTTCACTTTAGTTCACTTTAGTTCACTTTAGTTCACTTTAGTTCACTTTAGTTCACTTTAGTTCACTTTGGTTCACTTTAGTTTAATTTAGTTTAGTTTACTTTTGTTTAGTTGTTTAGTTTACTTTGGTTTGGTTTACTTTGGTTCACTTTAGTTCACTTTAGTTCACTTTAGTTCACTTTAGTTCACTTTAGTTCACTTTAGTTCACTTTAGTTCACTTTAGTTCACTTTAGTTCACTTTAGTTCACTTTAGTTCACTTTAGTTCACTTTGGTTCACTTTAGTTTAATTTAGTTTAGTTTACTTTTGTTTAGTTGTTTAGTTTACTTTGGTTTGGTTTACTTTGGTTCACTTTAGTTCACTTTAGTTCACTTTAGTTCACTTTAGTTCACTTTAGTTCACTTTAGTTCACTTTAGTTCACTTTAGTTCACTTTAGTTCACTTTAGTTCACTTTAGTTCACTTTGGTTCACTTTAGTTTAATTTAGTTTAGTTTACTTTTGTTTAGTTTGGTTTGGTTTAAATTAATATTTAAAACAATACTTACAATTCAATTTAAAAAATAATTTTAGAACACCGGTCTTGTTTCAAGCTGTGTTATTTATATATAAATATCACCATGGCAAGCTTACAATATTAGTTCTCCTTGAAAGTAAAAATTGCAATTAACACAGTATGTATTCAACAAGAATAACAAATAGGTGGCAGGCGGACTGATGGTGGTAGTCTACCCAGTCTGCTGGGACGAGAAAGTAGGTATACACCGTTCATGCCGATAAACCCAGTAAAGTGTATCCACTCGTTTCGGGATCAGGCTCGAATTGCCGTCATGCCCAGTCAAGCCGATATAGTGTTAGGAACTGATGTCAGTCATGAGTATCTAAATCCAGTTGCTCACTCATGGACCTCGCGCACCACTTACCACCAGGTGGGCGCAAGTTCGGGCTGGTATATATTAAACAAAAGAGCATCCTTAGTAGGCATCTCAAAATAAATATAAACTAAACCTAATAAAAAATAAACTATAAGTAAAAAATGTCCTTTAGAGACGACCCTTCAGTGATAGTCCCAAGAAGACTGGCAACATTTCCCCTCTGTATAGCTAAGTTAATACGTTGGCAGAAATAATTGCCAGCCTTCCTATCTCCAGACCTTTCCGTTAGCCGTTTGGACAACTCCTTGGCCAGACGCTTGGCTGAGTGTCCCCATGGGCCCATCGTCTCGGCGCAAAATCGTAACCTGTACTGAGGTTGGCGTATTAGCGCAGCTTGAGGTTCTCAGCAGAAACCGCCGCACTTCCCGAGCTCGACGAGGTCGCCTAGATGTGTGATGGGGCTAATATGTCTACACATGTCGCATCCCACAGCAGGGACCTGCTAAGTTTCCACAGCCCAACGGTCATGCCGTCGGGTCTTTTGCCATCGCTCCGCGCAATGCCAGAGGGTTCTATTATTATATTCTATTAAAAACTTAATTACATTTTTTGCAGTGTGGTATTAACAAGCAGGTACTTAACAACTTGAAGCTGTTCTCAAGTAATAGATCATCTCTTTAACTTCACTTCACTGAAGTGGTTTTACAGTAAACTTCAAGGCAATTAATCATAGTAAGCCACCGGGAGATTTCAACTCGTCAGCCGCAGAACTACGTTTGGAAAATAGATAACTGGTTATATTTCTATCTATAGCCCACCTTTCGCATACCAATGGCGAGCACTAACTACAGACAAAATACATTTTTAATTAGAGCTTGTAATACTCTTAATACAATATTGATGAGACTGATGTTATTATCTTTCATGACAAGGTGATAGTGGTGAGAAATGCGTTTAGCTTAAGGTTCTTTAAACGATAATAGATTTTGTTATTGTACAGTTATTAGCTTATTGCATGAAGTGATAGTTCGAAGATGCTTTCATCGTTCATAATATGTATTATTCCAACACTACTAGTGAAAACTTGTAAATGACTTTCTGTTTCTATTTTTGTATCTATACTTGTAAATTAAACGTCAATAGTTTTCCTTAATAAATAAATACAAATATTTGCCGGCACTTGTTCGAAACAGGACCAGCTCAACTGCCAGTCTACAAATCCAAGGTCGCGCAGGTGGATAGAATTCGAAACGTTGATATTCGTCAGTAACTGACATATGTAGCTTTTAAAATTAGCAAGCTACTTCAGCTATTGCCACTTGGCAATAGGTCGGATAGGGCAAACGAGTGAAGAGAGCATGATGAGGGACGATGATGTCAAAATCAAAGTCAGGTCATTTCGGGCTTTATCCATTATTTATTAATTAATATTATTAATACTTAAAAAGTAAAATATAATATAAACTAAACTATAAATAAAAAATGTCCTCTAGAGACGTCCCATCCGAGATAGACCCAAGGAGACTGGCAACATTTCCCCTCTGTATAGCAAGGGTAATTAATTAAAAAGGCAGAAATAATTGTAGGTTTTTATTATTATTATTTTTTTTATTTTTTATTTAATTTTACTTTATTACTTGTAGTAGGTAATATTTTAGTTATTTTCGTTACTTTTTTTATTATTTCTAAAAGGAATTGTATGTTTATTATATATATATTTTTAAAAATTGTTTCAGAATTAGTTTTTCGAATAATATTTAGTTTTTGTATACTTATAGAAAATTTTATAATTTTGTTATTTCTTATAGGCAATAAAAGCTACTGTGGTAATGTGGTGGTCGCCTATAATAGGTGCAACATCTAACTTCTGATTTAGTGTTAAGTACAAATAAGTGTGTGATGTTAGCACTGTTGGCTACCCTATTATAAATAAATAAATAAATAAAACCCCGCCTCTGCAGGACATTGAGAGCATAAACTAACCCGTAAGTCGTAGTCAAAACAACTCTTGATATAATCCTAAGACCTATTTTATAAACAAATGAGGGTAGTATATAAATAAAAAAAAATAAAAATAGAATGTATAAATAAACAAGGTACCTCTGTCAAATTGTCTTGAAAGAATTACTTCGTCAAGCAATAACGTAACGCCTTGCGGTTCTAACGACACCTCGTTAGCTCCATCATGCTACGTTTAAGATGGATATTCGGAAACACGACTTAAGACTTAGCAGATATTGGTAGTGGTCATGCTCTTCACATAAGTGTCAGTGGCACACTTAACAAGTTGTAGCTACTCCACGTAAACTGCAGATCGTGTGTCGTGCTCGTCACTTAGATCGTCGTTGTTCCTCACCTTGACTGCAGCTTTCTTCTGTGTCATCCGCTCGCCAATGGAACAGGCTCCCACTGACGATCAGACAGGCTCCCTCTGTTCATTATTTTCAAACGTTTACTTACCACCTACTTTCTAAACAAGCAAAGCAGTGTTTCTTAAATTATTATTAAATTTAAATTTTGTGTTAATTTATATATATTTTTTTTAAATTTATCATTTACTGTTTATTAGTGTGTAGGCTTATTTTTAGCTTTTTATAGTTATATGTATGTATTCATGTATTTATTTATTCTTATATGTATTATTAGTATGTAGTTTATAATAATAAATTTGCACCCAAGCATAGTTTCTCCACACTCCCAAGGGTTGGTTGTTAGAAAATGCCTGGCCATTAAGCCCGCCTATGCACAATTTTAGTGCAATAAAGTATTTAAAATAAAAATAAAATAAATAAATGCACTCATGTAGGAGATAATCAATTGCAGCCTTGACTGGTCCACTTCACACGAGCCCTACCACGTATGCCATCGGCATTCCCCTGAACTAAGAGCCACATTGAAGAGATCGACATCTACTGTGAGCTCATTAAAGATTATTGCCGCCCTACTTAGCAGTATAGAGCAGGATTTCTCAGTCGTTTTGGGTACCCGCATAGTTATTTTGTTTATTAATTCGGGGCAATCCACAATCCCACGTGCAACACTGACCGGATAAGTTATATCAGCAATATTACGACGGACTTCTAGTGGCAATTATGCATTTTGAATCGTTTATCGTAACTCGTATCATAAACCTTAGTCTTGTACTGTATATTTCTTAGAAATTGGTTTTGTGGATTCGATTCGCTAAATGTAGACAGCGTATTTGGGATTCCATAATTGAGATGGATGGATGGATGCTGCGCACATAAGAACATTGTCCCAAAGGTGCTATTACTGTTTTATTATTATTTTTAAAATTATATTTATTATATAAAAAAAATATGTATGTTATTATAAAAAATGTAGTTATATTATGTTGACAGTTCTTACTTTTTTGGTTATTACATTGTAGTTTTTTACATGTGTCGGTAATGGTTAAAAGAAAAATTTAGGCAAACTGTCGCACCTAGTATATATTTTTTTTTTTTGTAATTTTATTTGATTCATGGGGGCTCAGTGAAAATCAGCGCTGCAGCAGAAATGTTGCAGCCTATGCTGACCTGAGTGCCTGTTTGTCGCAGCAGCTCACTAATTTTTTTTTTTTTTATGTATTTATCTTGTCTATTTTTTGTTTATTTGTTGGTAATTTGATATATATATTTTTTACTTTTTTATTATTGTATTAGCTGTTGTGTGCAAATAAATATTTTTCTTTCTTTCTTTCTTTCTATTAAAAGACGCAAGTCGTAATTTTTTACAATTGACTTTACACTAACATCCCCCGGTGACGTGTTGGGAAGGTTTAGATAATTTCTACTCAGGTTTGATGGAATTAGTTTTAATGACGTTAACTAGCTATTCTAAATCTATGATACACAAAAACTGTGACAGATAAAATTAAACGACGACTTTAACATTTCATTATCTGCTAAAGTACACACTACATCTTGCACGCCAAACTGATCAAACTAATCGCTCGGTAGTTAGCACAGTCGAATTTAGATCCCTTACCTTTGTATAAAGGAACGATGACTGATTGCTGCCAGTCCTCCGGTACTCTTCCCCCTGCCAAAAAAAAGTTGCTCGTTATTCTATTTTCACCTATTTCCTTACGTCTTTCACGCTTCTCCCTAACCAAAGATTTGGTCTCATTCTTGCAGCGATGGTACTCTCTTTTTTTTCTCTTTTCATACTTTCATTCATAGTTAGTGAAGCAACATAATCTATCCAAACTTTCTTATTTCTTTCTACCGAACCTTTAACCTCTTCCTCCCACCACGCGTCACCTCTTGTTGCTCGCTTTTTTGTTATTCCACATACTTATTTTTCCGATTCTACTAACCAACCAAACAAAACCAAACCAAAACAAACCAAACCAAACCAAACCAAACCAAACTAAACTCAACTAAACCAAACTAAACCAAACCAAAACAAACTTACCTGAACTATACCAATTTAAAACCAAGCCGAACTGAACCGAACGGAACTTAACTATACTAAACCGGATTTTTTCCTGTAAAAATATGACCATAATGTATAAACCTTTTAAAAACACACATCCTGAAATCGTACATTACAAAGGCAACTGTGTCACGTCTATTTGTCATCCGTTATGATGTCAGCTGCTGCCTTATCTCAGAAACAGACTTATTATGTTGCCAAAACATTTTTTCATACACCATTAGCGTTTTCGGTTGCTTTTCTTTTGTTTTCTTATACAATATCTTATATAATAAAGCCATTGATTTCATATAGTATTCAACGACAGATCTTTACTGTAACGTAACGACTAAAGTTAAGAAAACTTACAGATATGATACATTTATGTGTTAATGTTTAAATTACAATAAAGCCAATTAACAGTTTCCACATTTAGGATTAAAAACTTCTGCGCACCGCAGAAACTATAAATAATCAAGTGTTAAGTTCAGAAAAACAAAAAGTGCAACTTTAACATAATGAAACAAAATAAAAAACAAAAAGAATTACAAGTATACGCATGCATGCACGCACTCATACACACACACATACACACATACATATATACTTATATATATTTTTATGTATGTGTACACACACACATACAATACAGATATATACACATAACTAAACCTATATAATTTAAAGACTACCTATTCACTTACTATTCGCTTGAAGTGCTCATCTGCTATTGCGTGTCTTATAGATGCAGTAGTAGCATTAAAAAGGTCAACATCTATGTCAAGATCATTAAAGAGCTCGACCGCCCTGATGAAAAACGCATTACGTCTGTAATTTATGTTGAAACGAGGGATTAGTAGGAGTGGACTCTTTCTAGTGTTTCTTGAGGGTATACGTAATAATATTTTAGTAAGCAATTCAGGGGAGTCCACAATCCCACGCGCAACATCAACTAGGTAGGTTGTATCTGCGATGTTTCGACTACTCTACTGTAATATTTAATGATTTCTCTTAAATTGGTTATTACGTTTTTAAATAGCCTAGTTTTTTCATTAAATCCCCTTCTTTTCTAAACTCAAAGTTGCGCAAATACGCCAACCTTGGTACCGGTTACGAATTTGACAAGGTCGAGATGATGGGCATGCCTTTAGCAAGGTGCCTAGCCAAGGAGTTGTCAAAGCGGCTGACGGAATGGTCTGAAGACAGGAAAGCTGGCAATTATTTCTGCCAACGTATTAGCCCGCTATACAGAAGGAAATGTTGCCAGTCTCCTTGGGACTATCTCGGATGGGACGTCTCTAGAGGACATTTTTTATTTATAGTTAAGTTTATTTTTAATTTTATTATTTAGGTAGCTTTTAATTTATATATAATGTATATTGCATACTGCCAATAATAATGTTAAGTGCTGTATGGTTTACCTAATAATATAAAATAAAAATAATTACATCGATTATAGGATGTATCGTTAAGCGGGACATTCAAATAAAACTAGGAATTTAAGCAAGGAAGTTAATATATTAAGTAAGATGAAGTTAACAAAGCAAGAGAATCTACAATTATATAAAGGGAGGGTCGTAAGCCAAAACTTAGCCCTATCACTCTTTATGCATCCGTTGATCGTACCTTCCCTCGGAGAGCCTGAAGATGGGGACCCGGAGAGCGCTGCCGATCCCAAGCGGACAACGAGGCGTCACGGGGATCCTGGGCAGCGGGGTTATCTTCTCAAGCTGGGTCCCAGCTCTATAGTCCTACTGGAAAAACCCTGGAACGCACGGGGAGCACACGTTACGTTCCATCTCTAGATCCACCACCACTCCAGTCCACACCAAGACAAGATACCATGTAGTTGGTGAGACCGCAGCGGTGGTGCACAAATAAAAATGAATCTACTGCACGTGGTCATGAAGTGACCCGTACTATTTTTAATTCAATACTTACCCAAGCTACGGGGGCGACAATATCCAGTAGGTTTATAAGGGTGTTTAATTATTAAGAAATATTTAATTCTAGTAAGTAAAACTATTATAAATTAAAAAAGCAGCACATTGCTCGCAGTTGGTTTTAAAAAAGTGGAGTGTGTCAAAATCTACACTGACAGGTGACGTCTTAAATAAACGCAAGGCAAAGGATGTCGATTGCAGCCAACAATATTTATTCCTTGGCCGCATGTAATACAATCGTTACAAGGATCTACAAATTAAACAGTTACCTTTACTTTATACGTATATTAATATACTATTTAATATTTCACATCCACTCGCTCGGCCGCCACTATTCGATCTGTCCTCTAGAGATGTCACACCGTAGTGTTGTGCTGTACGTTCGATGTGTATGCTACAGATGATATTTAATTTACATATAAATATAAAAAAATAAAATAAATATTTCCAGACAGGTCACACAGCGCCATCTAATTTCCGTGGTAAGCTACGATGCTTGTGTTACGGAAACTAGATGGTTGATAAACATATTATACTTTTTTTTGTAAATATATACAGATTATACATATAAACACCCAGACCGAGACAAGTTATACAATGTACAACTTGCCCCCGGTGGAAATCGACCTCCCGAGTTCACGGCAACGTTTGTTACCACTAGACCACGGAGGCGGTCAATATTAAAACATATAATAATAAAATCAAGTCATAATATTAAAATATATCTATTATATTTATTTACTTAGATATGGCTATAATAGCTTGAGGACGGCAGGACGTTGGATTTTTTGCCAGTCTTATGAAAGGGGACAGGTCTGTTACTTTGGGCGATATCTTCTCGATTGGGGCTTAAAGGGTCGAATGACGGGGATGATTAATGGCGGTATCAAATGAAGACTCCATACAGAAGCCTCTATTGACCGAGGTTAGACTGTCATAGTGGTAGGACCAGTGGAAAATAATTTAAAAGACCAAGATTTAAAAATTTCTTGAGCCTGAGGATCTGATGATAATTTATTAACGATTAGTGGAACCGGGACCGACAGCTTAACGTAATTCATAGGTGGTAGGCGGACTGATGGTGGTAATTGCAATTAGGACCAGTCTGCCGTGCGGGTAAGTATCCGTCGTTCGTGCCGATAAACCCAGTAAAGTATATCCACACGTTTCGGGATCAGGCTGGAATTACTGTCATACCCAGTCAAGCCGGCATAGAAAAATACTCTGATGTAATTTTTTTGAAGATTTTTTGACCTTATTATTATAAATTTATATACAAAAATACTAATTGTTAAAGCTTATACTGTGGATAAAAATTATCTTAGCTATTAGTTATGACATTATTGTTCGGAACGAACATTTTTTATCCAGAAAAACCTGGCAACACCTTTTTTCGTCTGGTCACTCTCTCTCTCTTGTCATTTCTCGACCGACGTATCTCGTTTAACAAAATTGGAAAAAATAAAGATTGTTGTATAAAATACAAAGTTGTTTTCTTGTGTCGAACCTGCAAGAGCTCTCCCCGACATTATTATTATTAGTTATTAGTTAGGACACTATTAAGAGGATTAATATTATTTATTTATTTATTTATTTTAGAAAAAATCACAGCTTATTATATTAAACATATAGACAGAGTAGCAATAGTGGAACACAAGACAAAGAGATTTTATATTATTAGATTTAAATTAATAGTGCAATTTAATTGTGACTAGCAGAAGTAAAAGAATAATAATAATAATAAATAAGTGAAAACCAATAGGTTAATGATTATTTACCTAAGACAAAATGAATGAATGAGAGGCAGGAGCAAAATTATACTATATATACGTGTATAGTAGTATTCGTATATTAGCAAGCGAAGTGTATTTGTAAAGTTAGTCCGGGATAAGAGTTGTCTTGATACTGCCTCCGGTGGTTAGTTAGATGTATCAGAGTAGAACATGGCTAAAACGTTAATATAGATAAGTCATTTACAGTAATCTAAACAGGTGAATGAATAAATGTGTGAAAAATGTATATATATACGATAGGTTTTATATATATATATATATATATTTATATCTATTCATTATATTATTATTATACTCAATTTAATTGTTTAACCCAATAATGATTTGATTATTTATTAGTGTGCCGTAATTAGTTCTCTAGCAATTTTGATCTTGTTAACCAGGTTTATGACCTTATTAAGCTATAGCACATTTTATTGTGCACCATGTCACAGGACAGCGATTAGGTGAAGCAAAATTTTTATTTTTTATTTTATATGAACTATATATTTTTTTGTGAGTTTATTTATGTTCTAGTTTATTCATGTCTTATTTTCCTTTTCCATTTAGGCTCAGTTTACATTAAAAAATAACTTACATGAACTATATATATAGATGAACTAGCTGTATCAGCCTATAGGCCAGACATCTTAGTGTTTTCTCGGAACTTGAAAAAAGTTATCCTTATTGAACTTACCGTTCCGTGGGAATCAAATATTCCAAAAGACCACAACATGAAGTCGAATAAATATTATGATCTCACAGAAGAAATGATCAGGAACGGGTTCAAGACTCAGCTTTACGCAGTGGAAGTTGGTGCAAGAGGAGTTCCAGCAAAATCTTTGCATCACTTACTGAAAGAATTGGGCCTAAGCAGGTCTGCCGTCAATACATTTATGGAACGAGCTTCCAAGACGGCATTAACGGAATCATACAGTATTTGGTTGGGTAGGGAGAGAAGTAGAATGGTGGATGGTGAGCGTATTATCGCGCAATAGAAAAAAAAAGGAGGCCTCCTTTTCTTAAACCAGCCAATTGTCGGTCGCAAGCCCGAGACACCATTCTTCTCATCTCTTACCCACACACGATGGACCCGGCACCCGCACGGTGAATCCATGGAATGCTTAGAAATTTGTCTTCTTATGTGTATACATAGATAAAAAAAAATTAACTTACATTACATATGTGTATACATAGATCAAAAATTAATTCTGACAATGCCTCTATACAACTGCAATAAATACTTTTTATAGTAGTCTAGTTATATTTAAGTAGGTATATAGATTTGACATAATAAATTTAATAATTATACATTTAATATTTAGCTTTATTTTAGTGTAGGTAAACAAGACAATGCCCCTTTACAGCTGCTATCCACTATTAGAATTAAGCTTGTTATTCTGAGGCACTATGCCCTTATTAGCAGACTGTTCCTTGCTAACAACAGCCAGCTATTTCAGCCATTTTTATGTATATTGACTTAATATTAATAGGTATTAAATAAGAAAATTTAAATTTGACGAATCCAAGTGTTCCTATAGGCTCCTAAGGACAATGAATAAACAATATACAATTAGTGGAACCGGGACCGATGGCTTAACGTGCTCACTGTTGCATAGTAATAGAGTTGTTGTATATTTTATTTATATGTGTATAACAAAAAGGGCACATTGAAAACATTGCAAAAAAATTATCGTCTGCTTGCTATGCAATTAAAAAAGTAAAACAATATTGCGATTCTACTGCTGCGCGGTCTGTTTATTTTGCATATTTTCACAGCATATTGAGTTATGGTCTTCTGGTCTGGGGTACTGCATCAGAAGCCCAAAGAATTTTTATTTTGCAAAAACGTGCTATTAGATCCATTGTAGGTTTAAAGCCCAGAGACTCGTGTAGACTTATTTTTAAACAACTAGGTATTCTTACTTTGTACAGTAATTATATAATGCTGTGTTTGCTATATATTAAGGAGAACATTAAGGAGTTTCCCAAAATGCAATTTAGAGAAAACTCACGTTACCATCACATGTCATCTCTTATCCAAGTACCAAAGCACAGATTAAATAAAATATCAAAGGGCTTCTTGTGTCAATGTGTCAAATTGTATAATAAACTCTCTGTAGACACAAAAAACTTAGATTATAATATGTACAAAGACAGAATTAAAACTATTCTAATCAACAAATCATATTACACCATAGAGGATGCTTTAAAAGAGGAATATATTAGGTGACATTCTTTCATATTTTTTATTTATTATTATTTTAATTATGACATTTAGGTTACTTTGATAACAAACATAAGTTTTTTATATATTTTTTTTAATTTTTAGTTTTTAAGTGACAACGCCCTTTTACAGCTGCTTATCTTACATAGTGTAATATTTATTAATATATTTTGTGACATTTACTGACATCTAATTTAATTATCTAATTAAATTCTAGCCACACTGAGTTAATAATTCTATCACAGTGTTGCCAACTCGTAAATCTTTGTACTAATCGTAATTCATAACTTTCCATTTGTCTGTTCTGTTTTTTTTTTTGCTGTTTTTCTGTTGTTTTTTTACTACTAATCTAATATTATTTATTTATTTATTTATTAGGGTCGCCAACAGTGACAGCAACACTATAATTATAAATTATAACTATAATTATAAATTATAACTATAAATTATAATTATATATTTTTAAATTACCTATATCTTACTTCGAATAAACACCCATTGTCTTGTATGTAGTTTAAGATTGTGATTTTGCAGAAAAGGTGGCTTATTTTATTTATTTCAGTTTCTCAACTAACTTTCTCCGTGGTCTAGCGGTTAAGTCCGTGGATTTAGACTCGGAGGTACCGGGTTCGATTACTGGTCGGGATACAAAAATATTCATTAATGTAAATAAATACATTTATTAGATATTTAATTTATATGTCATATTTCTCGAGTTTGGTACGCTGGTGACATCGACGAGCTTGCCACTTGTCATGCCTATAGTAAAGTTGGCTAAATGTGAATCCACTTATTCATTATTATAAGCGTGGTTTCTGACCACCCCGAAAAGGAAACAGTCGTGATGATACTTTACTATACTTTTTTTTTTTCAGTTTCTCACCATGCACCTGATATTAGCACGTACACTTAGGTTACATGTCACCAGTGATATATCGATAGAAGAGTACAGCCTTCAGTTCTATTGGACACTTTTGATTTGAAACCTTATTTTAGCGACGATATTTATTGAAACAAACAGCGATCTTTATTTGGTATACCTTTTGGGTGGAATTATGATGTACGAGTATTTATTTATTTATTTAAAAACTTTATTGCACAATACTTTGTGCGCGGACTTAATGCCCGTAGACATTCTCTGATAGCCAAACCTTAGGGACAAATTTGAACAAATATAGGTGCAATGAAAGCAATGGTAAAATATACAATTAAAGAATGACTTAACATATATTATATACGTACTTATATAGTTTTATATATGTAATATATTATCAATATACTAAATACTAATATATATACAATATTATACATAGACATACATAAATACAACTTACTAACGTGGTTTAGACCTATTTATAAAGTGTGCATAGACCAATTTTTTAAATGACAATCTATTAGTTCCCTGCCTTATGTTCACCGGAAGATCATTCCATAAATTTGTGGCAGCGACTACAAAGGCGTTGGAGACAAAACCAGTATTATGTGAAGGGACAGAAAGAAGAGAAGAACGTAAAGATTTATCGTGGAAGGAAGAGAGATAGGCAAAATTGTCCTTGAGGTATTTCGGTGTCGCAGGCTCATTTAAAACAGAGAAAAGGAGACAAAGGACTCTAAGATTTCTACGACAACGAATTGGCAGCCACTTCAACTTAGCTCGATATTATATATATACTATATACTATGAAGTAGACAAATTTCCAAGCATTCCATGGATTCACCGTGCGGGTGCCGGGTCCATCGTGTGTAGGTAAGAGATGAGAAGAATGGTGTCTCGGGCTTGCGACCGACAATAGGCTGGTTTAAGAAAAGGAGGCCACCTTTTTTTTCTATTGCGCGATAATACGCTCACCATCCATCATTCTACTTCTCTCCCTACCCAACCAAATACTGTATGATTCCGTTAATGCCGTCTTGGAAGCTCGTTCCATAAATGTATTGACGGCAGACCTGCTTAGGCCCAATTCTTTCAGTAAGTGATGCAAAGATTTTGCTGGAACTCCTCTTGCACCAACTTCCACTGCGTAAAGCTGAGTCTTGAACCCGTTCCTGATATATATATATATATATATATATATATATATAGTATGTATTTATATTATAGATTTAATATCGTTCTTTTTTTACAATTATGTCACTTAATAATACAAATTCCGTAGGTTTCGATTATATTCCGACCCGGCTATTAAAGTACTCCTCAACCATTATTGGACCTTTTCTATGTTACCTAATAAATTTGTCATTTATTCAAGGAAAATTCCCGGACAAATTAAAAGTAACAATAATAAAGCCTCTTTTCAAAAAAGGAGATGAGACAGAGTTTACAAACTACAGGCCGATTGCCCTAATACCTGTATTATCAAAGGTGTTTAAAAAACTGGCAGAACTTTTTAAAACTCTTGGGGATAACTGCAATTTTAAAACGCGTTATCCTAGTAGAATAATTATTCCAGCTCACAAAAGTACTCAATATAGCCGAAATTGTTATGCAATGGCAAGAAAGATATTTAATAAGCTTCCAGTTACTATAAGGGAGCTGCCACTAAAACTGTTCAAATTAAGAGTCAAACAAATGCTGGTTAATAAATGTTTTTATTCGACAAAAGAATACCTAGACACTAAGCTCGACAAAGTCATGTGACTAAATAAATATTTGTATGCTAGAAATAGCGAAGCATGTGATATAATTACATATAATAATTTACATCCCTGTACCTACCATGTTTCTGACAAATAAATTGTTTCATTTTATTAGTACAAACATAGCCTAAATTGCATGATGTCTTTTTATTAAAATCGGTTCAGTAATATAGGCGTAAAAGCCAGACATACACCTTTGTATTTACATTTTATATGTTTTGATGTCTAATACTATAAGAATATGCCAGTTTATGTTTGCTGACCGTACACTGTTGGATGTGCTCTTTCACATGCAAATTTCTGGTGTATCTACAGCTTTATAGGCTTCGCTGGAGGTTGGTGTTGAGATTTTATTTACGAAGGGATGCTAGAATGATCCTTTTGGTCTTAAATCTACCGATACGAAGTTTTGAACCAACAAATCTATTCTGGAAACCCTGGGAATGAAGTTACGTCTTTTCCCAGCCTTGCAGAATTTTGCCTTGACCGCCTCCGTGGTCTAGTGGTAACAAACGTTGCCGTGAACTCGGGAGGTCGTGGGTTCGATTCCCACCGGGGGCAAGTTGTACATTGAATAATTTGTCTCGGTCTGGGTGTTTATATGTATTATATGTATATATTTAAAAAAAAAGTATAATATGTAGTTTATCAACCATCTAGTTTCCGTAACACAAGCCTCGTAGCTTATCATGGAAACTAGATGGCGCTGTGTGACCTGTCTGGAAATATTATTATTATTATATTATTTCCACGCTGCACAGCGATGCTGATTTGTTTCGCGAAAAAACTGCTAGTCCTCTTGTCACATACAGCATTAACCAGCTGATTTGGATGTTGTTTAAATAAATTCTTAGCACTTGGCCACCTCGGTCTCATTATAGTAAAGTAAAGTATCATCCCGACCGTTTCCCTTCCGGGGTAGTCAGAAACCACGCTTATAAAGAAGCGGATTCACATTTAGCCAATTTTACTATATGCCAATCATGACAAGTGGCAAGCTCGTCGATGTCTCCAGCGTACCAAACTCGGAAAATATCACAAATAATTATTATTTTTTTATATAAATAAATAAATATTTTCAGACAGGTCACACAGCGCCATCTAATTTCCGTTGTAATTAAATTTTAATTTTATTTAAATATTTGTTTAAATTAATAAATATTATTGTTTCCCGACCAGTAATCAGACCCTGTGCCTTCGCGTCTAAATCCACGGACCACGGAGACAGACTCGTAAGACTGATTTAAAAAAAAAAAAAACCCAAAAGCTGAAACCTCATTGGTGGAAAGAGCCCGTTTTATGGTTTTATCAAGGGACCCATGGTGGTCTACTTTCCTAAAGAGAAATAATCTAAAACAGTTCAGCTTGTCATCACAATCATCATCAGCCTGTATCTCTCCAATCCTGGTTGTTGGTATCCCCCAACGCACGCCACTGAACACGTCTTTCCACACACATCCAACCCCCACCAGTGACCTTCTTCACTCACATACACACACTATATTCCTAGGTACTTCTTCTTCTTCTTACGGTGCCATCTCCTATCGGAGGTCGGCTATCATTAAGGCGATTTTGATTTTGTTGGCCGCTGACCGGAACAAGGACGTGGTGCTCATACCGAACCACTCCCTGAGGTTCTTGAGCCAGGAAGTGCGTCTTCTCCCCGGTCTTCTGGAACCTTGTATCTTGCCTTGCATGATGAGCTTCCTAGGTACACTACACCAATACTCACCCAACCCTACTGACTCTTACACATGACACTATTAAATAGGTGTTAGGCGGACTGACGATGGTAATTTGCGCAGTCTGCTGGGGCGGGGATTTCACCGTTTGTGTCGATAAACCCATTAAAGTGTATCCACACGTTTCGGGATCAGGTTTTTGAAAGGGCTGATGTCAGTCATGAGTGTCTGATTTCAGTTGCTAACATTAGGTGGGCGCAAGTTTACAAATCGCGATAGTATAGAAAAAAAAACCACGGCTTTAACCGCTAGACCACTAAGGCAGTTACTACCTATATTTTTTTTTAAAAAGCTCTAAAATACAGAAAAAAATATGTGTGCATTTAATAGGCACCCCTAACACGTTAAAAAACGCTGAGGGTTATGATGGGTAACCATTATTAAATATTTAACATATTTTAGCATATCGACGCGATCCAGCCCTTGAGCTTTGGGGCTATAGCACGGTTTAACACGATATTGTAACGACTTTTTTTTTTAAATAACCTGTCTATTCATTCATTCATCTGCACCTATTATAATAATTTCTCACTCTTCCAAAGGTTAGCTGATAGAGAATACCATACGATATAATGCACGCCTATGTACATTATTTTATATTTTGTGTGCTACAAAGAATTATATTATTATTATTATTTATAATCAAGGTAAACTTAAAGCTTCCAACAAATGATTACTTATATAAAAAAAATAGATGCCAATTAAAAGTTTCCACAAATATCTTATACAAAGATATAAAGTTTAAATAATAATAATATATATATTAATCTAAAAAATAAAAAATCTGCCAATGATCATGACTTAAAAACTGATAAGAAATAATTAAATACTAAAAAGAAAAACAAGCCCAAGGGTTGCGGGGCCAAAAAGTTTGATAACCGCTTAACTACACCATTGAAGTAATTTTATATATTTTATTACATAGCAATTGTTATTAGAAAGGTGACATCAGAATCTCGCCAACCCGTCTGGCCAGCGTGGCGAGTATAGGCCAAATTCTCCAGAATTTTCTGGAAGGTCCATCTCCGACAGTGGAGTTCTAGGACTTTGTGTTCTAGGGCATGTTAAAGTCAAAAAGTCAAAGTCAAAATATCACGTAAACCTATTACAGGCATTTATGAATCGTCATTAATTTAATTATTTTGAATGATTCTACTCCTGCTAGTAGAAGACTAAGCAGCAAAGTGGTCCAATAAGTAAGCTGTTAGCAGAAGACCAGCAGCTTAGCAAATTCCAGTGACCTGTTAATGTTTAATCTGACTGAGAAAGGAATCTGCAAGGAAAACTCATGTTATGATGATGAGTGCAGAAAATAAACGGTTATCGCTACTATAACGCATTAGGCCGTGCATACCTTTTGCAATGTTATCATATTTTTTAAATTCATTATTAGATTTAATAAGACATTTTTGGCAACCTACGTCATACAAATGTATTATTACTTGGTTTAAGAGCCAATTGAACGATATCCATTACGTATTTCACAAGAACCAAAAAGGGACCGATATAAATAAATTTTACACGACATTTGTAAAGGAAGGGCAAAGTTATCATCATCATCAGCCTGTATCTCTCCACTGCTGGATGAAGGCCTCCCCCAAGGCTCGCCACTTAACGCGATCTTTCGCTACTCTCATCCAACCCCCACCAGCGACATTCTGTCCATCTGGCGGGGGGTCGTCCCACTCTGCGTCTTTACGTACGTGGTCTCCACTCTAGAACCCGTTTGCCCGATCGATCGTCGGTTCTGCGGCAGATGTGTCCGGCCCATTGCCACTTCAGCTTGCTAATTTTAAAAGCTTTGTCAGTAACTTTCGTTCTCTGACGAATATCAACGTTTCGAATTCTATCCATTAGAGATATACCGAGCATAGCTCTTTCCATGGCTCGCTGCGACCTTGAATTTATGGACCAGACCCACTGGCAAAGAACTAAAACTTAATACAAGCGCACCTCAATCCTTGGAGCCGCATCACACTGGAAAATTATCATGAATACATATGAACATCATTATAGGATATCAAATAAACTACCTGTATCAGACAATATGCCAGACATGGTTATTCTTATTGAACTTACCGTCCCGTGGGAATCAAATATTCCAAAAGATGAACTCGACCAAATATTATGATGTCAGAAGAGAATTGATAACGGATTTAAGACTCAGCTTTATGCAGTGGAAGTTGGTGCGAGAGGATTTCCATTGGACCTAACACGACTGCCGTCAATATATTTATGGAACGTGCCTTCAATATGACATTAACGGATTCATACAGTATTTTGTTGGGTAGCGAGAAGAGCAGAATGGTAGATGGTGAGCGTCTTGTTGCTTGTGCTTGAAACATCATTCTTCTCTCTCTTTCCTACATACGATGGACCCGGCGCGGCACCCGCACGGTGAATCAAAAAAATATTGACGATCTTTTGATGATCACGGGTCAATATATACCCATAGTTAAAGTATATATTTAAAAAGTATCGTAAAAGTTAAATTTTAACGTGTATTTGATTTTCAATTTTTTTATTGCGATATGTGGGTACTCATATCTCTTACTTATACTGATAAGGTCGGCCATTTTGAATGTTTAGTTACAACCTATGTATTTATTAATGTAATTGCCACCTGGTCATGATTGGCCTATAGTAAAGTTGGCTAAATGTGAATCCGCTTTATTAAAAGAACGTGTGCGTCGCGGGACGTACCGCAAAAGTGAGAACTAAACTTGCAGGTTATTGATTTCGTAGTTGATAGGAATGAGGAGATTAAATAAATGCGCGTGGCAGCGTGCGCACGCATAGTTGCAGACGCGTAAAGAAAGAAAGAGAAAGAAGGAGCTGGAGAGGCATCGGCTATACGCGCGGCGCACGCCTATCCGCCCCTCTTTCCCTTCCCCGCTGCGCTGTTTCTCCTTGAGCGCTGTTCTGACCTACGGACGTACGTTCAACGAAATAGGTCCCCAACCAAGCGCGCGCAATAAAGTTCTCACTTTAAAAAGCGTGGTTTCTGACTAACCCGAAAGGGATACGGTCGTGATGATACTATACTAATACTATACTATACTATAATGAGCTGTGGTGTTTGTAATAAATAAAAAAGAAAATCCTTTGATTATTAAAAATTTACTTTAAGAAGTGTTATAGCTGTGATGATGTTTCTTATTCCCGCATTGCCTTCATAACTTTGCGATGTCCACTGGGAAAAATACGGGCAGTGTAAATTTAATATTCTTGCAAAACTTTCCAGCTTGGAGATACCAAGTTGTTTTAAATTTTATATTTACGAGCATCGCTAAATTATTAAACACTAGCCAACTAACCTTACAGCCAAATGGCCGTGGCGTCAAATGTCGTGCTTTAATTATGGAGTCATGTAGCAAATGAATTTAAAATGAAGCCAAAGTGGTGAGAAGGAAAAAGTACTTTACTTTTTCGTATATCATAACGATTGTTTCCCTTTCGGGGTGGTCAGAAACCAAGCTTATAACGAAGCGGATTCATATTTAGCCAACTTTACTATAGGCCAATCATGACAAGTGGCGTACCAAACTCGAGAATATCACAAATAAATTAAAAAATAATTGAATTTATGTATTTAAATTAATATTTATTTATTTATTCGAAGAGAAAGAACAGAGACAGGCAGTATAAGAACAATTAAGAAACGATACAGTACGAGTCATTGGAATTATACCCGCCACCAAAATATTTCCCACTGTGGACAATAGTGCATCATTTATATTTTTAAATACGATAGTACTACATTTGTATATCTTGGCCAGGTATAATGGATAATACAATTGCAGTGTTCGAATTTATGGAACTATCAATGAACTCCGAAGCAAACTCCGCCCAGCGAGCTAAACCGACAACAACAGCTTCATCATTTTGACGTTAAATGCGGCGCGAGAATTGCTAAATACACACATCAAAAGTGTCTAGGGATCAACATATATTTTTGCAATAACTTTTCTCCTGATTGATATTCATTAAAATTTTCTTTAAGGATTGATCAAATAAAATGTTTTCGTTTGTCTACAGTAACGATAAACCAAGTCACCTTTGCATTAGTAAAAAAAATTGCCATTTTCCTAATAAAGGGATTTTTGACATTTGAACCACTAACATTAAAGTTCGAAAAAAAGACTGAAATAACAGTTTTTTTTTTAATTTTATTGGGTAACTTAAACAATTAATAATCCGTGTTTCTACCGCGAACACTAACAACACAAGAACATCGGTTTGGCATACTCAAAATGAGTTCATCCAAATCACGCTGTGGAATGGCCGCCCATGTTCGTTGCAACAACAAAAAAAGGTCTTCTTGCGACTGGATACCCTCCATATTCGGCAGAGCTCTTCTCTGAAGAATATCCCATGCATGCTCAATCGGGTTCAAGTCTGGCGACTGAGCAGGCCAGGGCAGGACATTGATGTTAGCTGCGGCGAGAGTCTGTCTTACAACTCTTGCGGTGTGCGGTCGTGCATTATCATGCATTAACTGAAATAAGGGACCGATATGCACTTGTAGAGGAACGATGACGTCTGATACAACCGTCTCAGCATAAATTTGAGCGTTGAGGTTGCCTCTGATCCAAATCAACTCAGTTCTTCCGCCGATCGAAATACCCGCCCATACCATGATGGTTCCACCACTATAAGGATGGACTTCCTGGCAGGATTTTAATCGCTGTTGGCGTCCAGGGGTTCTCCAGTGTCGTATACGTCTTGTATCCGGCCTCATACCAAAACGAGACTCATCAGAAAAGCACACGAAACGCCATTGTTCTTCTGTCCAATTTCTGTGTTCAAGAGCCCATTGATATCGAGTCCTACGATTGTGCATTGCTATAGGTGGTACCCGTAGCGGTCTTCGGGAATGAAGGTTCACTTCATGCAAGCGGTTTCTGACTGTTTGGTCGCTAATTAAGTTCCCTGAAGAGCGATGAAGGCTCACGGCTAACATCATGGCGGTTATTGTTGGAGTTCTTCGAGCTGTGATTTGAATGTATCGGTCTTGTCTCCGTGTGGTGCAGCGATACCGTCCTCCATGGCGCTCAGCCACGGTACCAGTGGTTCGGTAACGTGTCCAAAGTCGACTGATAACACTCTGACTTGTATTCAGAGCTAAAGCCACAGTACGTTGCCGGGAACCAGCTTCTATCATTCCCACGGCTCTGATCATTTCTTCCCTGCTTAAATGACGTCGCCGCTCCATAATAACGTTGGTTTTAATCAGTAGTAGGGAAACAGTAGCACTAATAATGTCTTCAATGCGTCTTATGTTTTTATAGGGAAAATATTGACAGCTGATTTTCATCTTTTACTCGAATTTGATTGACAGTTCCTGTTTTAAATTATGAAATGCACCAAAAAGGATCCATATAAATTTATAAAATCATAAATTTATTACAAAGCCACATCTCAATCACAAGAAATCCGCATAAACATGCTTGATCCCTAGACTTTTTTGATGTGTGTATACCGACGTCCAATAACCGACTGTTGTAGGTCTCGCACATTCGGCGTACTGGTGCGCGGTGACCGGTTACTGTGCGTGTGCGGGTGATATAGAATAAAATAAACAACAGAATAAATATTTAGGCCAAAGGATCAGTATTGCTATTCAACGTGGCAATGCTGCCAGTATCCTTGGCACTTTGCCCATTGGCAGCGAATTTTTATTTTAATTAATTATTTTTTTTTTTTTTTTTAAATCATTGTACTTTATTTCCTTCGAATAAAAATACCACTTAATCTAAAAAAAAAAAAAAAGAATAATTATTATTGTGATCAAGAATGAAACCCGGTACCTCCGAGTCTAAATCCGCGGACTTCACCGCTAGACCACGGAGGCTGTGAGAAGGAATAGAGAGAACGGAATTGTGAGACGAACGAAGTGAGAACATTGGTCGTTTATATGGCAGTTGCCACCGCGTATCGCCAGTTTGATCTTGTTTAGTTAGTTAATTTTTTTTAAGGCTGTTAGTTGTACAAAAGGTGTATTACAGTCATCGATGTATATAGATAGGCTCTCACTGATATAAAAACGTTCCCGTAAAACCAATCGAAGTCATGTAGCTGCACCAACATTCGCGAGATAGCAAGCGTCGAGAGCGCCTAATATTAATATTTCTATCGAGTAAAACTAGTCATTTTGTATGCATTGTGATATAATTTCGTAGCATTATCCTTGCTTGAGAATTGCCCCCCAAAGTTGGTAGGTACACAAAGCAAGCGGCACGTTTTTAAGAGTGCGTTTTGTATTGAATAGGCTTATATACATCATATATATATATATATATACATCGATGATTACAGTAGACTTCCTAACTCCACACCAAGCTACTTGTAATATGAGAATGATGTTAAATTTAAACATATGTAAGTTGCTACAATACGACATATTTATTTCCCGGACGTATTCACGTAGTCTCGACGACGTGACGGCGCGTGTCAGGATGGATTTCCGTTTGGATCCATAGAGGTATATTTAATCTTAGACACGTCAATTCGATGTATCACCAAGGTCTTCTTTTTTTACCCGACTGCGCGATGAGAAGTGTTATGTGTTTATCAGCCTATGTACGTATGAGGCGCGGTGGTGGCTCGGTTGTAAGAACGCGTTCCTTAAATCCTACAAAGGTCGGTTCAAACCCACCCGGCATGTACCAATGAGAAATGCACTTTTCTTACGTACTGCAGTCATAGATTTTCAACACCACCATACCTGTGCCTCGGAGAGCACGTTAAGCCGTCGGTCCCGGTTCCACTAATACCAACTTGAGGAATCGTTAATAAATTGTCATTAAAGATTGACATCATATCCTCGCCAAGCCGTCTGGCCAGCGTGGCGATTGTAGGCCAAATTCTCTAGATATATGTTCTGGAAGGCCCATCTCTTACAGTGGAGGTCCAGGACGCTGTGTTCTAGGGGCTGTAATGATATGTAATGATGTTTATTCCTTTACGGCACACTGGAGACTAAACGCGTTGGCCGAATTCGACGATTCTTACGTCAATCGATTCATCTCTATCACGCGAGTGTCACTGAATATATGATATTAATCAAATTTTATTAAGGCGACCACCATACGCCATATTGTGTAAAATAAAATAATGGAAGTCGACGAACTATATTGAGTAGGGTATCATCGAATAGGTATTACAAAAGTACACTAAGGTGTATCTAATCATTTTTCATTTAGAGTGACCATTTAAAAATAAATAAATATTTCCAGACAGGTCACACAGCGCCATCTAGTTTACGTGGTAAGCTACGAGGCTTGTGTTACGGAAACTAGATGGTTGATAAACTACATATTATACTTGTTTTTTTGTAAATATATACATATTATACATATAAACACCCAGACCGAGACAAATTATACAATATACAACTTGCCCCTGGTGGGAATCGAACCCACGACCTCCCGAGTTCACGGCAACGTTTGTTACCACTAGACCACGGAGGCGGTCCTTTAGAATCTATAACGGTTTTAAACCATTATAATTAAAAATTTCAATGTAAGTCATATCTTCACCTACCTACCTATAATACAGATGTAATATATTTCATATGTCATATGTCGTACGGAGCAGAAACGTGGACACTGACAGTGGGTCTGGTCCACAAGTTTAAGGTTGCTCAGCGAGCTATGGAGAGAGCTATGCTCGGTAATTCTCTGATGGATTCGATCCGAAACGTAGACATCCGTCAGAATACTAAAGTTACCAACATAGCCTTCAAAATTAGTAAGTTGAAGTGGAAATGGGCCGGACACGTCTGTCGCAGAACCGATGACCGATGGAGTAAACGAGTTCTGGAGTGGAGACCACGTACAGGAAAACGCAGAGTGGGAAGACCTCCCGCTGGGCTGGATGAGGGGACAAAAGATCGTGTGAAATGGCTTGAAGAGGCGAGGTTTGGCCTCTGCCTACATTCAGCAGCCTACATAGGCTGATGATGATGATGATAATATTTCATATGTATAATAAGTATCATCACGACGGTATACTTTCGAGGTGGTTAAAAAAACAACACATTTGTTTGTTCATAAAAAAAACGTTCATATTAATTTCGAAGAACTCTGATCCCCAGACTAGAATTCTCTGGGTTAAGCTGAGGATCAGTTTCTTTCTTGGTTACAATTTATTATTTATAAATTTTATGCCTCAATATTAAATACCTAACTAGTGCCTGGAGAGTGTTATGTTAGAAGCGAAGCAGTACCTTTTGAAGAAATTAATAATTAATATTATTACTTAAAATTAGTTGCGGCTGTAAAGGGGCGTTGGCCTGTAAAAAAGATTAATTTAAATAATTATTTAAAATAATAAAAAACCCGTCCGCGTAAAAATTATATAGAATAAAAACTGAAAAGAAATAAATAAAAAAATAAAAAGTGTTTAAAAATGCGTGATTGTACGATTGAATAAAGACGATGTCTTATACCCAGTTCCTCCAGGATAGACTTATTGATAAACTTGTTATATTACTCGAATATTTGACAAAAAAAACTTGGCCAAATTGTCCACAAATTTGTTCCGGAAGTTCTGGCCCATCTTTAGCAGTAGTATTCGAGAAGCTGTAACGATAAATGCTTTGTGACTTGGCAATAACTCGGACAACTACAAAAAAAAAAATCACATCCCGACTGAGAAACAAACGTCCCAGCTAGTCAGTCAAGTGTATCGCTTGTGTATTCGAATGAAAATCGAACTGGAAGAAAAAACATTCTAATACTTTGATTCATATTCGAACCGGGCATTTATTTTTAACCCTGCATTACTAAACAAAGACATTATACAGGTAATGGAATCTACTATTCTATTACTAAGCGCAATCATTATATAGGGAATGAAATCGATTAACTATATACAGCGTGTCCTGTAAAAAATGGAGAAGATGAATGATAAATAAAATAAAAAATCTAACCTTTAATTTAACTGACTAAAGCTTTTAAGGGAAACACATCGGCTTGGAGAGCGTTGTACATCTTTAGCGTGCGACAGATGTCACCAAATTTTACCGCATGTCATTGTCAAAATAAAAATATTTTTTTTAGACTTCCATAGCCCATATCTGTTACTTAGTCGTAAACTTTATTAGTGGATTTCGTTATTTACGTAAGAGATTATAAATAAATAAATAAATAAATATTTCCAGACAATCACACAGCGCCATCTAGTTTCCGTGGTAAGCTACGAGGCTTATGTTACGGAAACTAGATGGTTGATAAACTACATATTATACTTTTTTTTTTGTAAATATATACATATTATACATATAAACACCCAGACCGAGACAAATTATACAATGTACAACTTGCCCCCGGTGGGAATCGAACCCACGACCTCCCGAGTTCACGGCAACGTTTGTTACCACTAGACCACGGAGGCGGTCATCAACGATTGCATCATAATTACAAAATATTATTCATTTCTCCACTCTATAAGCGTCGGACCTTGACAGCGTCCGTGCAAATATCAAATTTAATAGCGTGCTATATATATATAGTTAATGGATTCCATTATATGAAATGAAATATTTATTTAGTAGATAAAAAAGTAACATATATGACATTTGTTGGCCCCCACACCAGTGTTTTGTGCTGCAGGGGCCCTGAAGGTAATTCCAAATAGTTTCTACCACTAGACAAAGTAAAGATAATTAAAACTATACAATAAATACAGGTGTCGGATATGTTTAAATAAGTGTAAATGATAAATAGTGAAAATAAGTATATGTAAATAATAAATACTAATATCATTTATTTATGTTAGGAAAACTTACAGCTACTATACATATAAGTTTTGTCGACTTTCGGGTTGCACATAGGCATGTAGTCTACCTTAATTCTGACTTGCCTGGTGGGTTACTGCTGTACCAGGTATTGTATTCTCATAGGTACTGATAACTTAATTTAAAAGGTTATTAATTGATCGTTGTGGTGCAGTTTTGTATATGTTTTATTTTGTAAATCTGATATAGCTGAGTTTTCCTTGCAGATTCCTTTCTCAGTCAGATTAAACATTAACAGGTCACTGGAATTTGCTAAGCTGCTGGTCTTCTGCTAACAGCTTACTTATTGGACCACTTTGCTGCTTAGTCTTCTACTAGCAGGAGTAGAATCATTCAAAATAATTAAATTAATGACGTTTCATAAATGCCTGTAATAGGTTTACGTGAATAAAAATATTTTGACTTTGACTTTGATATATAAAATGAAAGATTAAACACAATTAAGCTAATGACAAGTTTTCACATATAGGTAGACACAATTACATTAAAAAAAACATTAGAAAAATGGAGACAATAAAAAATTAAACTAACAATGCTAAACAAACCAATATTACTCTACAGGGATAAGCTGAACACACGTTGTCCCTACCTGAAGTGCTCATTTGTCATTGCGCGTCTAATAGATATGGTACTGTCATTGAACATATCAACATCAATGCTCAGGTCGTTGAAGAATCATTACATAATATAAAGATAAAGTAAGATATAAAATACATACATACATATCTTCACGCCAGATCCCTTGCGGGGTAGGCAGAGACAATTGAGCGCCATTTGACACGATCACGACATACTTCTTTCGCTTCGTCGACATTCATTAACCTCTTCATACATGCCCTTTGGTTACATAGACTTTTTAATGCACCTTCTGTCAGTGTTTTATTTATTTGATCGTGATATGTGAGTCTCGGTCTGCCAGGGCCTCTTTTACCTACAACTTTCGCATTATATATCTGGTTCGTCAATCTTTCATCGCTCATCCTTTCAACATGCCCGAACCATCGTAGCATGCCTTTCCTTATTTTTGTCCCTATGCTTTCCTTCATACCAACCCTTTTCCGTATTTCGACGTTACGTATGCGGTCCGCCAAAGTGACGCCACATATCCGCCGCAACGACCGCATTTCTACTGAATTAACCCTACTCTCATGCGTATTCTGACGTATCCACGTCTCGCTTCCATACATCAGTGTTGGTACCAACATGGCATTGTGTATGGCGAGCCGAGCTTTGTCACTGACATTTTGACTGCCGATCAGTGACCCCAGGGCACCGTTAAAACTATTTCCCGCGTTCACTCTTCTTTCAACGTCCCTATCGTACTTCCCATCCGCAGTAAAAACACTGCCCAGATATATAATTTCATTTACTAGTTCTAGAGTTTCATCATCAATCTTTATCGTCACGCTTCTTTCAAACACTAGTACCTTGGTTTTTCTCGCATTCAAACGGAGTCCTTTTTCTGCACATCCCTCCTTCATTCTTGTGACTAGTGATTGCAGTTGTTGTTCGAAGATATAAAATGTATGCGCTTAAGTAATAGAATAGGGCTGCAGGTGTATTTGGTGGAATCCCTTTTTAAAATTAAAATAAAAAAACTTTTTTAAAGATAAAAATCATTATCTGAAAAACAAAATACTGCTGCATGGTAGAATAAGGCCGCGTCTGAAAAATACACGATATCTATCGTAATAAATACCTAAAGGCTGGGGAGTGTGACAGATTTTTATTTTGCTAGGTGTTATTATTAATTAATCTTGTTCACACCCAAGGACTTCCTATGAAATAGAGAGAATTTAGAAAAGAATTACGTAAGTGAACGTTCGCGCGATCGTCGACCTCTCGTACCTACTTAATTATGCTCGGTATGAGTTGCGATATTTTCAGGAAAACTTCTCGGCGCTGTACCTTGAGATTTTAGTAATTATTTTTATATTATTAAGTAATAAAAAAATATAGTTTTTTTAATTTTATTCTGTATGTAATATATACAGATGTAGAATGTTCTCCAAGCCAATGTGTTTCCCTTAAAAGCTTTAGTCAGTTAAATTAAAGGTTAGGTTTTTTATTTTATTTATCATTCATCTTATCCATTTTTTACAGGACACGCTGTATTATAGTTAATCGATTCCATTCCCTATATAATGATTGCGCTTAGTAATAGAATAGTAGATTCCATTACCTGTATAATGAATTTTCTCTTTTTATGAATTCGACGCGGTATGTAGGTATGGGGGTGCATATTTTGACCTGTGGTATAAAGGGATAAGGTTGTGGAGCTATTCAGAGCACTCACTGTGGTATACTCGTAGCTCGTAAAACACGGTCAGGAAGGCCTCGGCGACACTGTGATCCGAATCGTTTTGAATGATCGAGTCCTAAATATTAGTCAATGTTCGAATCAATCTGCATCCTCGACCAACTTTAGTTCTAAAAGTCATTGATATAAAAGAAGGATAGCGCAAAGAGACAAAAAATGTGTTTTGTTATTTTTTTGTTACAATATGAGTTACTGTATAAACAAAACATATAGTATATAAAATAGGGTCAAGTATAGAAAATATATCATCCAGTCTGTCCACTGCTATATATAGGCCTCCCCAAGGCATGTCATTTCATACGATTATCCGCCACCCTCTTCAAGCCCCCACCAGGGTCTTTTTCCAGACCATCCGTCTATCTATCAACGGGTCTTACCACTCTGTGTCTTTTCGTTCGTGGTCTTTAGTCCAGAACCCGTCTTTTCCAGCCCTATGACACTTCAGCTTACTCATTTTGAAACCTATGTCGTGGGTTCTCTGACATTTGGCCTTTATCCAACAAAGAAATATCGGGCAGAGTTCTCTTCTCGCTGAGCGACCTTGTGGATCAGACCCACTGTCAGTGTCCACGTCCCTCTATATGTCAATACTGGAAGAATTGATTGAAAGCTTTCGTCTTCAAACACTGTTGTATATTTGGTAAGATGTGGCGCAACTTCCCGAATATTAATATAGTTGGCTACGCCTTTCGAATAATTTATATATTGAATACATAATTTAATTCAAGAAATGTTATTTTACTATTGAAAAGGATCTTTCATTTTACATCGTTGCTGTAGTCTAGTGTGAAAAAAAAACTGATGTCTAAGGTAAAATTTACAAGAATTCTGTAGCTGCTGTTGTTGGGAAATATTGGGGAATTGGCAGCTCAAATGTATAAATTATATTTTTTACTAGATTCGACAACATAGTTTGTTTGTCCTAGAGTTTCTGTTCTATAACGTAAGACTAGTTAAAATAATAAAAATATTTAAAACTTTTTCATTATTAATAATAGTTGAAGATGCATTAAAATCCATCTAAACAAAAGGGCATGTATGAAGAGGTTGATGAATGTCTAAGAAGCGAAAGAGGTATGTCGTGATCGTGACAAGTGGCGCTCAATTGTCTTTAACCCCGAAAGTAATTTGGCGTGAAGATGTGTATGTAATTATAATAGTATTTTTAAATATAAATCAAGGAGTATTTACGTGCATCCATGGTCCAGTTCTTACGAGTGAAGATTTACAAGCTGAAGCTTCATGTCTGATAAGTACACAATAATGATTTCTATTATTTGTTATATTTCTCGATTCTGGTACGCCAGAGACATCGACGAGCTTGTAACTTGTTGATAGTTCAACATATAGTAAAGTCGGCTAAATGTAAATCCGCTGCTTATAAAAGCCCAAGGATTACGGTCGTGTTGATACCTTACTTTTTATAATAAAAAAATGGTGTATCTAAATTTTTTACATCTTTGGCAAGACCTTTTTTTGTTCAGATTGAATCCCAATCTAAGGATATCGCTCAAAACAATCTTGTTTATATCTAGTACTCGATTATATTATATGTCGGAATAGTGGTAGGGACTAACGTCTATGTCAGAAGCTGACATCATTTGTCCCATTCTTGAAACTTGCGTACAGCTTGCGATAAATTTTGCTTAAAAGAAAAATTTAATAATTACTGGTAGGTAGGTTATAGATTTTTCTAGTACCTCGCTATACCTAGAGTCAATCTTTTGAAGATAGTATCCACGATTAATTGCTTGTAGTTCAAGTTTGTTATAAAAAAGTGGTTATTAATTAGTGTAGGGCCTGTAGATAATTAGGTTAACTAAAAGGAAATAAAAACAAACTAAAAAAAAAACAAGCTCTAGGGTTCCGTCGAAAAATTCCAAACCCCTAACTTCACAAATAATATTATACAGAGAGAGACAGAGAGAGTATCATCACGACCGTTTCCCTTTCGAGGTGGTCAGAAACCACGTTTATAAATAAGCGGATTCATATTTAGCCAACTTTACTATAAGCCAATCATACTGCTGTAGGCCTCCGCCAAGGTTTGCAATTTCACACGATGTTTTGCCATCCTCATCCAACCCCCACCAGCGACGTCTTACAGGTCGCCATCTGGCGGGAGGTCTTCCCACACTGCGTTTTTATGTACATCGTCTACACTCCAGAACTTTACTATAGGTCAATCATGACAAGTGGCAAGCTAGTCGATGTCTCCAGCGTACGAAACTCGAGAAATATCACAAATAAATTAAATGTATTTATTTACATGAATAAATATTATATAAGTCGGGTTTTTCTATTTAAGGATTCCACAATGTAAATAAATACATTCCAAAAAATAATCGCAATGTCCTTTTCCTGACCACAACAAGAGTACTGTAATGTACAAAGCGAAAGTTCCAATGCCTCGGGCGAAGAACACACTGTGAATAAAGGCATACGAATCCTACATACTTGTACACTGGAGGACTGAGCTAATATAACTTAACCCTTTCAGCACGGCAAAAAATATTTTAGATATTAAAATCTCATAAAAATTGTGAAAAAAATCCTTCACTACCGAATTCCACAAAGCCCCCTCCGCATATTAGTGCGTTGTTATGTGCTAGCGCACCTTAGTGCATTGGGTACTCGTAATATGATGGCAATAAAAATCACTATTGTATGTTTTTTTTCTTAAAAATAGAACTAACCTAACAATTAAATAAAGATAATCGCTAGGTAGCAAGATGAGTGACGAACTATCGAGGCTGTTTCGGAGCGGCAAAACATAATTAGGCGACCGATAGTTTTTTTTTTGTAACAACGCACGCCTGGTATTGTCCGTGCTGAAAGGGTTAAGGATTATATATTTTTACTAATATAGATTGTTTTAAGTAATTTTAATATTATGCCTCCGTGGTCTAGCGGTTAAGTCCGTGGAATTAGACTCGTACCAGGTTCGATTCCTGGTCGGGACACAAAAATATTTATTATTTGAAATAAATAAATTTAATTATTATTTGAGAAGTTATTAAGGTTAATGTATGGATTAATAAAACAAAATTAATATATATATAAATACTGCCTCTGTGGTCCGCGGACTCTCGGAGGTACCGGGTTCGATTCCTGATCGGGAGTCAATAAATAATTTAATTTGTAATATTTCACGAGTTTGGTACGCTGGAGACATCGACGAGCTTGCCACTTGTCATAATTGCAGTGTGGGAAGACCTCCCGCCAGATGGCGACCTGTAAGACGTCGCTGGTGGGGGTTGGATGAGGATGGCAAAACATCGTGTGAAATTGCGAACCTTGGCGGAGGCCTACAGCAGTAGAGAGACACAGGCTGATAAATGACGATTATATTTGTAAGTATAATCACGACCGTACCCCTTTCCGTAATAGTCAGAAACCACACTTATTTTTTAACAAGTGGCAAGCTCGTCGATGTCTCTAGCGTACCAAACTCGAGAAATATTGCAAATTAAATTATTTATTGTCTCCCGATCAGGAATCGAACCCGGTACCTCCGAGTCCGCAGACCACAGAGGCAGTATTTATATATATATATATATATTGATTTTGTTTTATTAATTCATAAATTAACCTTAATAACTTCTCACAGGGTACATCTATAAAGCTCAGTCCAGTACTGTACTTATAAAAAGACGACTCACGTCTTTAGTGCATTGAAATAGAGGCTAATTTACCATGCTCTATTTAGACTGTACCTATGTAATGTCCGACTCAAACAGTTAATAGCGAGAAAAAGAAATTGCCTTTTCATTGAATTATAATTTACGGAAGGGTCATTGAATATACAATTTTGGTTGCGATTTATTTTTATCTAACTCGCGACGCAAAGAAGAATTATCTGTTTATCAGCCTATATATATGTATGTTTTTTTTTTCTTAAACTTCTTTTCACTGGACACCAAACATCCTAGTTGAATGCGTGCGTCTGTCGGGTTCTTTGTTAAAGTTGGCTGTCCGTAGAAGTATTCTTGCACAACTTCCAGAGTGGCGTTTTCCGGGCAGATCAGTCTCGGCTTGACATGGTCGTTGAACATGACTTTCGTCTTGTCCAAGTCACATTAAGTCTGAAATCTTAACATAAAACAAAGTCGGGTTAGTTAGAACACTTATAACTCGAGAACGGCTGGAGTGATTACCATGGTTTTTGATTTGTTGGATTTGTCTCCGTCCTGAATAGCAGAATAACTATTAATAACATTGCAAAAATTTACGAAGAATTAAAAGAAAAGAAAAAACATTTTCCCAACATTTCGTGAATTTCGTACCTGTCAAACAATGTTTGCAATGAATGCGCGTTCCTTAAATTCTACAATGGTCGGTTCAAACCCCCCCCCGGCATGTACCAATGAGAAATACACTTTTTTTTTTGTCACAGATTTACAACCACCGTTCCTATACCTCGGAGAGCACGTTAAGTCGTCGGTCCCGGTTCCACTAATACCAACTTGTGAAATCGTTAATAAACTGTCATTAAAAATTGACATCATATCCTCGCCAAGCCGTCTGCCCAGCGTGGCGAGTGAAGGCTAAATTCTCCAGATATATGTTCTGGAAAGCCCATCTCCAGCAGTGGAGGTCTAGGACGATGTGTTCTAGGGGCTGTAATGAAAAAAATGATGATGAAAAACAATGTTGGTTGTCAAATATTTATGCGTGCGTCAAAGTCAAAGTCAAAATATCTTTATTCACGTAAACCTATTACAGGCATTTATGAAACGTCATTAATTCAATTATTTTGAATGATTCTACTCCTGTTAGTAGAAGACTAAGCAGCAAAGTGGTCCAATAAGTAAGCTGTTAGCAGAAGACCAACAGCTTAGCAAATTCCAGTGACCTGTTAATGTTTAATCTGACTGAGAAAGGAATCTGCAAGGAAAACTCAGCTATATCAGATTTACAAAATAAAACATATACAGATGCACCACAACGATCAATTAATAACCTTTTAAATTTAGTTATCAGTACCTATGAGAATACAATACCTGGTACAGCAGTAACCCTCAGGCAAGTCAGAATTAAGGTAGACTACATGCCTATGTGCAACCCGAAAGTCGACAAAACGCAAAAACCTCTGTTAATTTAAGAACAATAAATTGAACGTGTTCGGCAGAGGTCCCAGGCCCCCACAGTAGCACCCGATCACGGACATAATGCATGTGCCAGCCATCCCCCCGCTCAACCAGGCCCTTAGGGTGCGGACCGGGACCCGACACACGTGCCACCACTGCAATGACCTTCTAAGGAAGGGGCGACCACCGGACACGCCACACCATGAGAACCTGAACACTAAGAATGACTTTCGAGACACATACAAGCATAAACATAACAATTACTTCCTAAGTACCCAAATGTTGCCGTGAACTGTCAAATCACTGTGATTTGTTTTGTATGAGTATTATTAATAATGACATTCATTGACTGCAAGGCAGTACGAAGTTCGCCGGGTCAGATAGTATATATATATATTTATATACATATTAATATATCTCTGAAATGACCTGAACTCATATAAGTCAAAGGTCTGTTTTTTGCTTTTTGCATGCATTGTTCAGTAGGAGTGACTTTGTAGCTGGATTCTGGAGTGCATGCATTCTAAATGGCTTTATTAATTACCTTCTGTTGTGTCTTCTTTTAATATATTTATCGGCTCTTAGACGCGCGTGCCCACTCTACCGTCGCTCACAGGTGACTGCCTGTTTTACGACCGCACGTGCGCTAGAGATGACATAATGCTTCCTTCTCTTTCACTTACAAACACTACATCCCTTCCTTGTTGATATTATTATTTTTTAATTAAACAACTTTTAATATTTTTCCTCCATCAATTTAGTATCATCATAACTTCTAATTACATGATTAAAAATCAACTTTAATTTTATATTTGTTAATTTTGGTCTTCTAAATTCTGATCATCTTTAATCTCTTCTTCTGAACTTTCTTCTACTCCCATTTCTAAATTCTGTCCATAGATTTCTTTGTTCATAGGTTTCCATTCTCCCTCCACTTTTTTTAAATGTAATATCTTGCGTCTTAACTGCTGTCCTGTTTCGTCGTCTGTACTCCCACATCTCCCCCGTTTACTAAGTTTATTTGTTTTATTGGCATGCTTTACGTATCAGGTATCTCCCATACATACATACAATGTCAACATCGCGTGCTCTTCGTCTTTTATCTGCATACTCTCTGCCTTTTTCTTTTTGTTCTTTGTCTTTATCTCTTACATCCATGTCTCCGAAACTTTGTTCTGCAATATCTATCATCGGAATCTTGTCCCTAAATTTCCTTTGAAAGAATAGCTCTGCCGGTGTTTTCCCAGTCACACTATGTGGGGTGTTATTGTACAATGTGAAATACTCCGTAATTGCTTCTTTCCAGCTTTTTCTGTCTATTTGGCATATTTTTAGACGTTTAATTATATCCCTGTTCTGTCGCTCCACCTCTCCATTTAGTTGTGGCCAGTAAGGTATTGAATTGAACAGTTTGATATCATTTTCATGGCAGTAAGTCTTGAACTCTGCACTAATAAATTGTTTGCCATTATCGGAAGTTATGGATCGAATCATTTCCCTACTACTTATGTGTCGACATGCTTTAATCTCCTTGTATCTAGAATAGTAATCAATCACCACCAAAAGGTAATCACCACTTGGCAACGGACCTAAAAGATCAATGGCGATATCAACCCAGGATTGGGTAGGTAATTCTCTCCTCTTGAGTGGGTGTGGTGGATTTGGTGTCGAAACTAATGTGCATCCTTTACAGGACCGTACTAAGTTTTCCACGTCCTTATCGTAGTTAGGCCACCAGACCTTCGCTCTAAGTCTCAACTTCATTGCAACCATTCCAGGATGGCCCTCGTGAGCAGCATCTAAAACAAGTCGCCGTAATTGTGTCGGGATAACTATTTTGGTCCCCCTTAACAATATGTCACCAAAGAAACATAGCTCGTTCTTAAATAGCTTATAACCCTTTACTGCGTCATCCCACTTTTTGTTAAATACGACCTGTTTCACTATTTGTATGCCAATGTCAGTCTTCGAACATTCTTTAATATCTTTTAGGGATACGGCTATTGGTCTAGCGTGGTCAATAATATCCTGGACGTAGTCTCTGTACTGAGTCTCATCGCGGTTAAAAGTACATAATCTAGACAAGGGTTTGGCTATATTATTTTTTCCAGGACGATATATGACATTATATTTATAAGATTGAAGTCTCAGTGTCCAACGCTCAATCCGTGCACAGGGTTTGGACTTTGGACCGAATATAACCTCAAGAGGTTTATGGTCAGTAATTAAGTCGAATTCCTTGCCGTACAGAAACATGTGGAAGTGTTCCACGGCCCCCACTAGTGCCAAAGCTCCGTTTCGCAGTACCGATGTTCACAATCACTGAGAGTTTTGTTTCCAAACCCAATAATGCGTGGACCACTTTCATTTGTCTGTACTAAGATTGCTCCGAGTTCGACCGGGCGGCTTGCATCTGCGAATACCATCGTCTTATCGTCCACGGTGTAGTATCTCAAATTTGGTATGTCACTCAATGCAGCCTTTAGAGCACAAAAGGCTGTTTGTTGACTTTTCCCCCAAGAATCCCTAATGTCAGCATTTCTGGCTGATTTTCGGCGAAGTAATTGCTTCAATGGTTCTGTAAGGGTGGCCATATCATCATAATGTCATTTGTCCTTAATGTTTTTATTAATTTTTGTAACCGTTTGTCGTGTCCTTGCTTGTCTTTTCCATATACTAAAATGTCGTCAATAAAATTGACTACCCCTTCGCATTCAATTAACACTTTCGAGTGTTTTCTGAAACATTTCCGGTGCACAGGTAATTCCAAACATTAACCTCTTAAAACGATATAATCCTTTACCAGAAATAAATGTTGTAATATGTCTTGAGTCGGGAACAAGCTCCAATCGATGAAAAGCGTCCTTTATATCTAATTGGCTGAACCTTTTAGCATTTGGTATCTATTACGTAAAAGGTGGCGTTTTATGTTTTTGAACACACACTGATATCTGCATTAAAAGACGTTAATAACATGAGAGGGACTTCACTTCCATAAGCAATAAATGTTTTTCATGGATTTTCTACTTCTTTTCCTGTCTTTAAATTTTTTCCCTTAATTCCTAACTCAATCTTGTCTGTTATTAAGTTGTGTTGACATCCTGAATCAATCAGCATCTCTACTTGAGTTCCACCTACTAAACAAGCGAGTGTATCATTATGATGAACATTAAAACGTAATCTATTTTATCTTCTTCAACTATTTGGTTCGACTTCTTTGATCTTTTCGCGTCTATGTTCTTTTCCGCTTTGCTATCTTCATTACTTCGTTTTAGGCCTGCTCCTCTGCATTGAGCATGAAAATGCCCCACCTTCTTGCATTTGTTACATATTTTACTTTTAGCTGGGCACTTCGCATCATACGCCAAATGATTCCAGCTACCACATCGGAAACACGCCTTTTTACTATTATGCTTTTTACTATTATTATCGATTTGGTTAACAGTTTGATCTTTTCCTTTCTGACTAAAATCACCTAATAGACGTTCCACCACCTCTAGGGTGTTTGCTTCGGTAATAACTTCGGTTAAGGTAATTTTTTTTTGCCTGCACAAAGTACTTTCTTCCTGAGTTCTTCCGATGAACACCTTTCAATTATCTAATCAATTAAACTGTCATCCACATCCGTAAATTGACATTTCAAAGCTTGTTGTCTTAATCGAACTAAATATTTTTCAAACTTCTCGTTTTCTTCTTGTTTCATTTGTCTGAATAGATGTCTCTCATATCGTTTATTTTGCTTAGGTGCAAAATATTCATCTAACTTCTTTATTGCTACTTCAAATCCATCTATGTCACAATCATCTCCTTCTGTCGCCTTAACGTAGCGACCCGGTATATTAAACAGTATTTCTTGAAGTCATTATCCTTCTCAATGTAACAAACTTGCGCGTTTTTAGAACTAATATTAACGTCGGCAGCTTCCAGGTAAATATATAAGCTTCTTTTCCAACGTTCCCATCTAGCCCCAACAGATCCTGCTTCACCATCGCACTATTTTTTTCTAATGTAAGACTTGACATCTTATTTTAATATGTGGACAATGAAATAACTAAAAAAAATCTAATTTAGGTCACGAAATGGGCATCATCCTTTTAATAACCTGGCGCAATAATTATTTATTCCTTACAGCATTTATACACAACAATGTATTCAAACACCACAATTCAAACACCATAGTTTAAATTTATACAACAATGTTATATGAATTGTCTTCAAACAATTTTATACAACATACAATATGTTTTATACAACAAAGTAAACGGGCGTTACCCGTACACAAAGCTTCAGATTACGGGCGTCACCCGAATAAAACTTCCATGTATAACTCTCTGGCATACCTACGTCGTATCGCATCATGTACTTCAGGCATCACCTGTATTAAATTACACTACGAAGTCCTTACAGGCGTCACCTGTTTTTAGACTACCAGGCATCATCTGGTAACATCACAGCTTAAACAGACGTCATCTGTTCATGTACAACTCATCCTGCTGATTTTGTACATCCTTACATTAGAATTTATGTAAGAGGCATCATCTGTGATTTATGAAGTTCTTACAGGCGTCACCTGTTTTTGGACTACCAGGCATCATCTGGTAACATCACAGCTTAAACAGACGTCATCTGTTCATGTACAACTCATCCTGCTGATTTTGTACATCCTTACATTAGAATTTATGTAAGAGGCATCATCTGTGATTTAGTTCAAACATGAACTCATATTCACCATTGTTTACAAGCATCATTACTTGATACAATAAAAAAAACAATCTAACAGTAAAACAAAAAAACAGTCTAGTCTAGTACTAGATAAGAAAGTAGATCATACAACTCCAAACTACATTTATGTGTAGTATGATTTCAGAGGCATGAATTTTAAATATAACCTTTTTATTAATTTTGTTAATCGTATAACATATATTTTTTTATATATATATAAAATAAATCATGCATAAAAGATCCGATAAGTAGGTACTGTAACCTACCCTTTGCAGTCACATGATTATCCAACGCACGCGGTTGGATGCAGTTGCTCCCAATTGTTACGGAGAGGATTCTACGGAACTCCCTTTTTTATTAAAAATGCACAAAACTCTTTTTTTTACTTTATATTTTAGAAATAATTACATATGTAGAAAACCAAACACATCTACGTGGGACACCACTACGCGGTAGACATTAACTAATAATTATTTTAATCCTAATCTTTATAAAAATACTCGCCCCGTCGACCTCTCGGTCCGAGCTCCTCGATCTTCCTTTTTTTTCTTCTTTTAAAACATAAACCCATCAACCCTGTCATTGTCGTATATTGACAATACTATTCTTTCTTAAAATACTCTGTAACCCACATGCACCCGTTACAGTACTTATAGCCATTGGAAATGTAAACAAACGTCCCGTTTCAGAATAATAACCTACCGCATCAACAAAACAAATATCACGCTATCTCGCATCATAGGTAGGTACGTAGGTACATCGTATATATATAAGTATTTTTTTAATAAATGATAATGCATACCGCGCGAATAAAAAAATAATATATATCTATATTTACCTAATTATAGGTAAATATAATAGCTGTTTTTAATAAATGTTTACTCCGCCGTAATCTGTGTTGTAAATTTAATAAGTTTGAGCATTCTTCGTCTCAAAACATCCTTAATCTATTCTTTTTCTCTTATCCTCTTTTTCATGAATGTAAATTTATAGTAATTACTCACAGTAGTCTCGTTAATCCTCGTCGCCAAAATGTTGTGTCTTCTTTTAATATATTTATCGGCTCTTAGACGCGCGTGCCCACTCTACCGTCGCTCACAGGTGACTGCCTGTTTTACGACCGCACGTGCGCTAGAGATGACATAATGCTTCCTTCTCTTTCACTTACAAACACTACACCTTCCTACATGGAATACCAGAAAATGGAGTTTAATGTAATTAAAAATCTTCAATTATAGATATTAGATTACAATCAAATGGGTGCGAGGTCAAATGTCGTATTCGTATAAGCCACCGACAAGCGCCAAACAGGTCTATACGCGTTTCCAAAATAACTTCCAGTAACTGTAATATATATAAATATGAAAGAAAGAGAGGAGAGAGTGCAGGTGCCGGGTCAATCGTGTGTGGGTAAGAGATGAGAAGAATGCTGTCTCGGACTTTTTAATTTTATTCCGCGACAATACGCTCGCCATCCACCATTCTACTCCTCTCCCTACCCAACCAAATACTGTATGACCTGCTTAGGCCCAATTCTTGCAGTAAGTGTTGCAAAGACTTTGCTGGAACTCCTCTCGCACCAACTTCCACTGCGTAAAGCTGAGACTTGAACCTATTTCTGATCATTTCTTCTTTGAGATCATAATATTTATTCGACTTTATGTTGTGGTCTTTTGGAATATTTAATTCCCACAAAACGATAAGTTCAATAAGAAGAACTTTTTCCAAGTTCCGAGTAAGTATTGTTTTATGTAAATATGTATCTATTATTAATATGTACCTATGTATATGTATAGCTGAAGGTGCATTAAAAAGCCATCGAAACAAAAGAGCATGTATAAAGAGGTTGATGAATGTCGAAGAAGAAAGAATAAAGAATAAAGAATAAAGAATAAAGAATAAAGAATAAAGAATAAAGAATAAAGAATAAAGAATAAAGAATAAAGAATAAAGAATAAAGAATAAAGAATAAAGAATAAAGAATAAAGAATAAAGAATAAAGAATAAAGAATAAAGAATAAAGAATAAAGAATAAAGAATAAAGAATAAAGAATAAAGAATAAAGAATAAAGAATAAAGAATAAAGAATAAAGAATAAAGAATAAAGAATAAAGAATAAAGAATAAAGAATAAAGAATAAAGAATAAAGAATAAAGAATAAAGAATAAAGAATAAAGAATAAAGAATAAAGAATAAAGAATAAAGAATAAAGAATAAAGAATAAAGAATAAAGAATAAAGAATAAAGAATAAAGAATAAAGAATAAAGAATAAAGAATAAAGAATAAAGAATAAAGAATAAAGAATAAAGAATAAAGAATAAAGAATAAAGAATAAAGAATAAAGAATAAAGAATAAAGAATAAAGAATAAAGAATAAAGAATAAAGAATAAAGAATAAAGAATAAAGAATAAAGAATAAAGAATAAAGAATAAAGAATAAAGAATAAAGAATAAAGAATAAAGAATAAAGAATAAAGAATAAAGAATAAAGAATAAAGAATAAAGAATAAAGAATAAAGAATAAAGAATAAAGAATAAAGAATAAAGAATAAAGAATAAAGAATAAAGAATAAAGAATAAAGAATAAAGAATAAAGAATAAAGAATAAAGAATAGAGAATAAAGAATAAAGAATAAAGAATACAATACCTGGTACAGCAGTAACCCACCAGGCAAGTCAGAATTAAGGTAGACTACATGCCTATGTGCAACCCGAAAGTCGACAAAACGCAAAAACCTCTGTTAATTTAAGAACAATAAATTGAACGTGTTCGGCCTCGGTCCCAGGCCCCCACAGCAGCACCCGATCACGGACATAACGCACGTGACACTCGTATGATTAAGACGAATCGATTGAAGTGAGAATCATTAAAATCAGCCAACGCATTTGGTCTGCAGTGTGCCACAACAAAGGAATAAAACTTACATACATACAAAGGCTCATAAAAACATAACCCTTCTTTGGGTCGCGTAGTCCGGTAAAAATAACAACAAATGAAGAAGGAATTAGGAGGGTTTAATGGTTTAGCACCCCTCTCGCTCTTTCTGTTGACTGTACGACGTATGAGAATAAAACGAACAATTGTTAACTGTTCCTTGTATTTATATAAAAAATGCTGCATTTTTATTAAAAGTCATTCTTATTTATTTAAGACATTGAGTGAAACATGTAAGTTTAATACCAGGTATTCCAGTAGGCTAGTTTCACCAGTTAGTAAAAGTAGCTGGCACAGCAGAAGCTGCTGCCTTACTTCTATTCTATATCTATCTATCTATCTATTATTCAATAAACTACCACTGGATATTGGGGAACTACTTACGAAATTATTTAAAATTAGGGTTAAAAATTTACTGCTACAGAAATGTTTTTACGCCACCAAGGACTACCTAAACTGCGACAAGATCATATAAGAGCACAATAGGCTTTTTATTGTTTAATATTATTTAGGTTATTTTTTGTTCTATTTCTTTATTATTATTATTTGTGTCTTATTTTTTATTATTATTTTTTGTGTAATATTTATGTTAGATATAAGCTGACATGGCTTTTTTACAGCCACGAATTTATATTTATATTTATGGACATAATTATTATTAGATTGTACGCTGACATGGCCTTTTTACAGCCACGAATTTAATATTAAGTATCTAGCTGTAAGTAAAAACAAATTTTTCGTTTATGGCAACAATGTTTTAGTTATAATTATTGTATTGATGTTGGGTTCGGTCCAGCCATGGTCAATGGTAATATTTTTTATTTGTTTTTGTTTTTTTTATTTATTGGCTTGTATGTATTGACAATATCCAAGTGTTACGTGCTAACCATACGGAAATAAATTATTTTGATTTGATTTGTAGTTTTTAAACTAATATTTGTATGCCAGAAATGGCGAAATGTGTCGAGCCAAAACTTACCAACCACCTGTAGTTTGATACCATATTTCATACAAATAAATATTTTCATTTTATTTCAAAATATCTTTTTGTTGACTGTACTACGTATGAGAATAAAAAATCGTTCACCGGATTGAATTATGTCGAGGAAAAGCGGTGAATGGGAATCAATTTGGATGATTGACTATTTCTCACGTTTCCTGTCATGTCTGGAGTCGAATACAGGGTAAACTCGACTTTCTACAGATAACGTGATGGTATCTATTATTATATATAACATCAAGTCATTGCAAATAATGTGAGAAACTTGACTGCCTATCACACCCCCTAGTGCATAGAATCCTATGTGCTCGCGCCTGATCCAAAACCTTCCAGCTAACTATGCTTATGCCAAAAGCCCGGACCAAACGCGAACAAAGGCCTTTAAAAATGGACTGTATTTGATTTTTCTAAAGGAGCGAAACGGCTGCTAACGAGCAATCCAGACACAGAGGTACGATATCGGAAACAGAGTAGGATGGGTCACTTATATAAGGAAAGTATGCCACGTACCTTTTCACAGCTTCACTATCACCTATCCTGGCCAGGATATTTGCCTAACTCAATCACTTCACGATTATTAGTTCTTTCGTTACTGCTGTCCGCGGAGAACACAACGGCGCGTCTTCCAGAAGAGCGGGATCACGGTAGAGACTTCTCACTGGGTCGGGGCGCGACGTGCGACTGACGTCTCAAGCAATGAAGCTTATAGAGAAAACTATTTTCTGCAAGTCCACAAGTGGGTACTTCTTGTTGCGAATTAAAAATCGATAAACATTCAAATATTGGAAATTTGAAGTAAAAGGCGCCATCTTGTGGTGGCATACTTGGTTATTGGAAATGGAGGGAATTTTGTATTGCTCATTATTAACCGATTCAACTATTACAAATATAAGTTAAATATTGGCGTAAACACTATGTATGTAGTATATAGTAGACAATATAGTGTGTAGTATATGTATTATTGTGTACATATTTGTATGTATGTGTATTTATTATCTATTGTATGCAAGATTAAATGAATTTATTTGGCAACGTTTCTTACAATCGTTTGCACCTAGCCTCATGACTGTAATGTTCTGTATTGTCCCAAAGGTTGGCTAGAGAATGCCTAGCGGCATTCAGTCCGCCCTTTGTACATAATGCCATAAAGTTTTAAATAAATAAATAAATTAATCCTAGACTAAATTTCTGGAGAATTTGGCCTATACTGACCATGCTGACCAGACGTATTGGCAAAAGTCTGATGACAACTTTTAATGGCAATTTGTTAACGATTTCACAAGTTGGTATTAGTGGAACCGCGACCGACAGCTTAACGTATTCTCTGAGCTCTTAAATCGAACCTAGCATTTCCGCGTTTAAATCTACAGCCTTAAGTAGCGATTAACAGAGGCAGCTTAAATGTATTTTTATTAACAATGAACTCACACAGATAATCTATAAATACACTTTCATCTTTCTGTAATTCATGAACCATTTTCGATGTTCACGAAAGACTGCGAACACACTAATATCTTATATTCTTTGGTTTGTAAAAACTTTATGTACTATGTACAATAGGTGGGCTTTATGCATTCTCTAAGCAGCCAACCTTTGGGGAAATACACAACAGTTATGTTATAAGGTAGGTGCACATATAAATTAAACTTTTTAAACTTTCGCGCATATTCATAATAGTTTTTTTAAATAATTTTAACGGGTCTTTACGCGATTTACCTTAGAGACATATTTCTCCCGACGTTTCAGTCAAGTTGCATTGGCCGTGGTCACGGGTCGACTGAAGCTATGCGGTGTAGTCTCGTACATACTGGGCGGCAGATGTAAACCTACCCACTTATCACTTTTAAAAGTTTTTAGAAATCACGACACACGACACTTACAATATCCTTGGCGACACCGGGCGATTTTTCCCGGCGTCGAAACCTATTGATTACTGGATTCCACGATGAAGATAGCTTATAACCCCCCTCTCGATTGAAATTTTTGTGTTTCTTTATTTCGATCGCTTCACGTACTATTCTAGGGTAATAGTGCCGATCGGTGGAAAGTATCTTTGGGTCATGCAGCTCAATCCAATGGTTTGTGCCACTATCCATTAGGTGTTCTGCTATTGCTGACTTGTTTAATTGGCAGTTTTTTACAGCTGCTATATGTTCCTTGACCCTCTCGGCTATTGTGCGCTTAGTTTGGCCAAAATATATGAACTCCCACAGCTGCAGTCCACTTTATACACGCCAGGCGTTTGGAAAGGAATGACATCCTTTGGGGTGCGTACGTGTTTTGCTACTTTGGAGAATGGGGTGTACACAGCATTGATAGATAACTTTTTGAAAGCTGTACCAATTTTATCCGTTACTCCTTTCACATATGGTAAGAACGCGGGCAAATAAAAGATTGTCATTTACTCGTGTTGACAACGACACCAAACCTAGTCGACCGAGAGAATATACCACCAAGTTCAGAATTCAACTAAGCTTTAGAACTTTTAAGTATGTCGATGTCTGTCTGCACATAACATTGCAAGTCATCAGCGCACAGGTCGTAGTGACAGTGAAGAGATGAAGTGATACTATTAACAAATAATGAGAAGAGTAATGGGCAAAGAATTCCACCCTGTGAAACGCCCGTATTTAAATCACACCAGCTCGACGACGAAGTTCCATCTAAACGTTTTTGCTCATGCCACTAAGGTATTCCGAAAACAAAGCAAGAGTTTCTCCGAATCCCAAAAGACGACAAAGTAGCGATAAGAAATTCAGGATCTACAATGTTGAAGGCATTCGTAAAATTTATTAGGAGGAGAATCATCTTTTTAGTTTCATCCATGCTGTTCACATATCCACAGTTAAGTAACTGTAACATCATTTCTGTACTTTACTTTTAGTAAAGCTAACATTGTGCTATGACCTTTGTTGATATACAGAAATGATGATAACTGTTTATGAACTAATGACTCTAAAACCTTAATAGAAACGGCAGCATGAAAATTGGGCGATAGTGAGAAGGGAGCAGAGGAGATTTTGAGAAGAGGTACTACAATAAATGCTTTAAGCCAGGTTGGTGAAAATTTGCTTGAGAAATTTTAAAAACAAAACTAGACCAGATATAATCTCGTGATGTTAACATGCCAGTAGACAAAAGCAAAGCAATTAAATTTTTCGTATCTTACTGTTTGTATGATCCGTCGCAAAATTCTGCGTCGAAGCCTTACTCAAGCAGCCCCTGAGAAGTTCGAGAAGTAACAGGAGCATTCTGAAAACTATTGCTGCAAGGCTAGACTGTCCTTTCCAAAAACATTGTGTAGGAAGTAATAAATAAAATAATTAAAGAATTAGGTGCTAACAATACTAACAAAGTTTTACGGATGCATTGTTTCTAACTACTAATAAATTATGAACTGAAAAAAGTATGAAATAAACGTTTTTTAAATATTATTATCTCATTATATTAGGAACGACTTATGATGACATGATATTTGTAAATTCACTTATAAATAAAAAAATACACAATTTTCAACTCACTAGGCTAAATTATAAATCCCAAACACACAAGCTTACCCTCCCTCTCCTCCTTTCCCCACTCCCTCCCTTATACATATACACAGTCACATACACACAAACACACACATACATATACAGACATTGCACCCACACTCACATACTAAATTTGTTACTTTTTTAAATTCTATTTTCTTCTACATTGTATGTTCATTATTGGAAGACACTGGCTCCTGTTATACAGCTCAGCTCATGCAGGAGACAGGGTTCACCATAACGAATCAATATTCTTATTGTGCTTATAAACGATTTGTATTTGTGTTATATATCTAGTTTAAAATTATATGTGTGTAACGTAAGTTAATTTTGTAACCATATCAATTTCCTTAGTATAATTCTGCCCTAATATCGCCCTATCTCTCCCGCCCACGAGGGCTGTTCTCCCAAACAATACGTCAAATAACATCAGGATCTTACGGGACCGTAAACGAAGTGGCCGTCAATTCCATAATGCTCCCGGATTTTAGCGAAAACCTAATAACGTCTAATACAAAATAATAAATCGTCTTTTTATTTTTTTCATTTCGTACTGTTTAGCTGATGAAAAATGTCTATGTTTTTTTTAAATTTATTTTATTTAAAAACTTTATTGTAAATCTATACAAAAGTCGAACGTAATGCCGCAAGACATTCTCTTCCCGTTAACCTTTGGGACATTGGGACATTTAAATATGAGTACGGTACAAATAAAGAAATAAAATATTAAAATGAAACATAAATTATATTAAAAATTAACATACATAGACAACTATAATATATATATATATATATATATATATACCACCTCCGTATAGCGGTAAGTCCTGGTCGGGATACAAAAATATTTATTAATGTAAATAGAAATACATTTAATTAATATTTAATTTATTTGTGATATTTCTCGAGTTTGGTACGCTGGAGACATTGACGAGCTTGCCACTTGTCATGATTGGCCTATATAGTAAAGTTGCCTAAATGTGAATCAGCTTATTTATAAGCGTTGTTTCTGACCACCCCGAAAGGGAAACGGTCGTGATGACACTTTACTTTCTTTTCCTTTAGTTCGCTAGTTTATGAATGAAATCGTTTATTTGCTAGGATACATGGTACATAGTATGTTATATAAATAAATTCAAAATAGTTTCTCATGATCCACTAGAATATGGCATGCAAATGTTTAAGGATAATAATAATAATAGCATTACATACAATTTGACCTTTTTTAAATATATGTCAACATTTGTATTCACAAAATTCCTTAAGACTATAGAAACATTTAGCAGACAGCCGGCGAGTTAAGTTTTTTTTTTTAAATTTACATTTTGTCATGTCATTATCTTTTCGGTACTGTCATAATCGAGATTAGATAAGTAATTTTTAAGTGATATTTTTAGTTCTTTTAGATTTAGGAGAATAATTTTATTTATTGAGTTGAAACGTTTGTACAGCTTGGGGGATAGGTTTCGTACTTTTTCTGCGCATATGTACTGCGGGTGAAGGGAACATGAAATTCCTGTATTCTTTTAGTTTTAGATAATGTTCTACTCTGATACATCTAACTAATCACCGGAGGCAGTATCAAGACAACTCTTATCCCGGACTGACTTTGCAAATCCACTTTGCTTACTAATATACAAATACTGCTATACTCCTGTATATAGTATAATTTTGCTCCTGCCTCTCATTCATTCATTTTGTTTTAGGTAAATTACCATTAACCTATTGGTTTTCACTTATTTATTATTATTATTATTTTACTTTTTCTAGTCACAGTTCAATTTTGCACTATTAATTTAAATCTAATTACTTACTATATTTTACTCTTATTTCTGTTTTAATTGTTTTGTCTAAATAATATAAATTCTCTTTGGCTTGTGTTCCACTATTGCTACTTTGTTTATATGTTTAATATAATAAGCTGTTTTTTTTTTAAATAAATAAATGATGTAATTTGAGCTGTTTTATCGTACCTTTTGACGCATTGGAAGTTTTGAAAAAGCTTTCTGACTGTTAGTACTTTTGTGACATGCAATAAAATATTTGATTTCAAAATGCTCTGGCAACTTTTCGTACAAGAATTAACAATACTTTCCAAGTACAGTACGTATAACTTGACATTTGAGATATATTGTACGTAAGCACGAAAGACAACTTACTTACCTATGAGGCTTGGGCACACCATATAGACACATATTGACATTTAGGCGTCCTATTTAATCATAATATAATTTTATTTTATTTGGGTAACTTACAGCTAATACAATAGATTAAAGACTATGTTAATGACTACAAGCTAATTAAGAGTTACCACACATAACAAAAATACAAGCAAAAAAAGAAAAACCAAAAGTAAAAAAAACTAAACTAAAAATAGTTATTCATTTAGAGGTACAAAATTGGAATTTATTTTGCTCCTCACGGAATAAATACTATCACAAAATAAGTCAATGTCTAATTAGTGACTTAGTAAGTTAAACAACGATACTGCTCTAGGTATATACCTATTTTGCCTATAATTGCTATGAGCATGAGGTACACATAGTAGGTCTGAAGCACGCAAGCAACGGACTGGTGTCCTAAGACCAATCATATCTAACAATTCTGGACAGTTAATGATACCTCTGGCAATAATGGGGTGTATCACTAACTTTTATCTCGATAGATGGCGCATGATAGATAGTACTTAATATAACTGTCAGTTGCATAGAAAACTTGTATTTTTATTACGAAATTTATTATTTTCTTGATATGATCCCGAAGTGAGCAGCTTTTAGGTGTACAAATAGAGATTTATAAAAATCAAAGATATGGTGATCTCAACATTGCCGTTCTATGAATAAAACCTTATATTTATACTAATACTTACAAATATTATTATAATATTGGTACAGTAAACTACATAAACAACAATACATTCTATACATACATAATATTACACATAATACTTTTTTTATAAAAAAGTCAGGAGAGGAGAGGAGAGGAGAGGAGAGGAGAGGAGAGGAGAGGAGAGGAGAGGAGAGGAGAGGAGAGGAGAGGAGAGGAGAGGAGAGGAGAGGAGAGGAGAGGAGAGGAGAGGAGAGGAGAGGAGAGGAGAGGAGAGGAGAGGAGAGGAGAGGAGAGGAGAGGAGAGGAGAGGAGAGGAGAGGAGAGGAGAGGAGAGGAGAGGAGAGGAGAGGAGAGGAGAGGAGAGGAGAGGAGAGGAGAGGAGAGGAGAGGAGAGGAGAGGAGAGGAGAGGAGAGGAGAGGAGAGGAGAGGAGAGGAGAGGAGAGGAGAGGAGAGGAGAGGAGAGGAGAGGAGAGGAGAGGAGAGGAGAGGAGAGGAGAGGAGAGGAGAGGAGAGGAGAGGAGAGGAGAGGAGAGGAGAGGAGAGGAGAGGAGAGGAGAGGAGAGGAGAGGAGAGGAGAGGAGAGGAGAGGAGAGGAGAGGAGAGGAGAGGAGAGGAGAGGAGAGGAGAGGAGAGGAGAGGAGAGGAGAGGAGAGGAGAGGAGAGGAGAGGAGAGGAGAGGAGAGGAGAGGAGAGGAGAGGAATCCAACTTATTCATTTACTATAAAATTGGAAGGTCATTGACTATAAGATTAATTAAGTACACAAGGATTTAGTTAGTTTTACAATTATTACCAGTAGCAATTAAAAAAAATAGCTTTATTACAAAAAAAATTGCTTCTATCTTCACATGAAATTTGCACTTATAAATTAGATTCCAACACTAGAGAGCTAACGTTTTGCACATGGAAGCTACACTCGGATAAAATTGAACATTTTCTTCAACCTCAGCGGAAAATGTTGGCTTGTGAACTAGACAGATACATTTAGACAGGACATGGCTAACCTGGCTAACAACGTAAATCAAATCAAATTATATTTATTGTCATAAATTGTAGTTGTTTGTACTTTGTGGTCCCAAAAGAGTACTCTCAATTTACCCCTGAACAGTGCGTACAATATTAATTTTGCTATTTAACGATTTTACCAAAAATTGGCTAACATTATATTAATAAACGAAGCTTTATTTTAAAAATAACATATAATAAATAAAAATATATAAATATTATAATCTATAATACTAGCACGACATGACCTTGAGCCCATCTGATGGTAAGTGGCGCGCAATGAATGTTAGCAACTGAAGTCAGACACTCATGACTGACATCAGTTCCTAACACTATACCGGCTTGACTAGATGCTTTTTCACACTTCGCTTGAAGGACTCCAAGTTATAGGAAAGTGTAAACACAGAGGCTGGAAGAGCATTCCACATCTTTATCGTGCGACAAATGTATGAGTCCCCAAATTTATACGTACGCAAAGGGATGGTGGCTACGCTATGTGGGTGCATATTCTGACCTGTGCGTGTGGTTCGGTTGCGGAATGGAGGATTAGGTTATAGAGTTTTTCGGAGCACTCACCATAGTATAGCCGGTAGAACACGCTCAGAGAAGCCATATCTCGGCGAAGCTGCAGGGATTCGAGAGTTCGAGATATAGTGGCATCGTCCAGAATTCGAACAGCTCGCCTCTATAGGATATTGAGAGCATCTGTGAGGTACTTGGCGGAACCATCCCAAAGGTGAGAACAGTATTCTATTCATGATCTAATCTGTGCTTTGTACAGCAACAGTCTAATTGAAGGCGGAAAATACCGCTTCACCTTGTTCAGTATTCCAACCTTTTTTGACGCTGTTTTGGTGATGCTCTCAATGTAGTTCCGGTGGCTAAGGTCTGAGCGTATTTCCACCCCGATAATGTTAAAGCTGGGTTGTAAATCCAGCGTGGTGCTCTGAAGAGTAGGGGGAGGAGAGAAGGGGGACTTCTTGGCCGTCAGCGCGCATGCCTGGGTCTTGTTGGCATTGAACTGGACAAGATTTTGAACACCCCACAAATGGATTTTGTGGAGGGTGTCGTCCAGTTCTGCCGTCATGATGCGCCGTGACTCCTCTAGTTGGTTGCCTCCCAAAGCTCGAGGACTCAGATACCGCCCATGAGCCGTGCTTTATATAGCACAAATAAGGTCATACCTGGAATTTTGTTCAGCCTCTGGGTTAGTTTCGCTAAGTACTGTACATATGCTCTCAATGTCAAATGTAAAATAGCCTCTCGGTGGTCAAGCGGTTAAGTCTGTGGATTTAGACGCTGAGGTACCTGGCTTGATTTCTGGCCGGAACATAATAATTTATTTGATTTATTCTATTAAATTGCTTGAGTTTGAAATGCTAGAGACATCGAGCTTGCCACTTGTCGTCACTATGAAAATGGCTTTAGCAAAAAAACAATTGGGGCCACCGATTTTCTCCCAACAAAAAATATTATTTCTATGTCTGTGAATAAATAGGAATTGCCTTCAACTGGCTTCACACGAGATGTAGAAGTACAAAATTCAAGTCCCGTCAAAGGTATATCGGATACAGAAAGGCAATATCAAATCTACTCACATTAAATTGCGTCTGGATTTACATTGTAGAGGCTTTGAAGCGATAGACAGTTACTAAAAGCATTTATTTTACGACCGATATTGTCGGTGTGGTCAACGAAAAACCCCTCAGTTGGTATGTCCTATTTAAATCACTTTTTACGCACTTCTTAAATAGATCCTAACAACTGTAAGTATGTATGTATTGTACTTATGTATATATTAAGTATTAGAAGTATACATACGTATGTATTATTATTTTTACTTGTAAGCTAAAACCAGGTCGTCTTTTAAAAAAGCTAGTATATATATATTTTATAATTTTAAAACTATATCAATGGTGTAGTTGCTTAACTATCAAACTTTTGGCGACGGAACCCTTGGGCCTGATTTTAAAGTGAGAACTTAATTGCGCGCGCTTGGTTGGGGGCCTATTTCGTTGAACGTACGTCAGTACGTAAGAACAGCGCTCAAGGGGAAACAGCGCGGCGGGGAAGGGGAAGAGGGGCGAATAGGCGCGCGCGTATCGCCGCTCGCTCTCTGCCGCTCCTTCTTTCTCTTTCTTTCTTTACGCGTCTGCAACTATGCGTGCTCACGCAGCCACGCACATTCATTTAATCTCCATCTTCCTACGACATCAATAACCTGCAAGTTTAGTTACACTTTTGCGGTACGTCCCGCGTTCCACCCGTTTTTTCGTTGTCTTTATATAGTTCTTTGTTTTTAAGCTGTTATTATATTTGTTATTATTTTTAGAATAAAACTAAACAAATAAATGAATAAATAAAATGAAATAAAACTATTCTACAAAATAAACTAAGGGCTTACCACCAGGGAAGGTACCTAAAACGCTCGCCGCATTTCCTCGTTGAATTATAATGGAAATATTCTGTTTTAGGTAGTTAAGGCATTTGGGGTCGCCACATTCTTGAAAAAAGTTTACCCAGCTAATTTATCAATTTGTGGGTATCAAGATTACGAGTATATACCCCCATTGTTCACATTACCCAGCTATTTTATCAATTTGTGGGTATCAAGATTACGAGTATATACCCCCATTGTTCACATTACCCAGCTATTTTATCAATTTGTGGGTATCAAGATTACGAATATATACCCCCATTGTTCACATTACCCAGCTATTTTATCAATTTGTGGGTATCAAGATTACGAATATATACCCCCATTGTTCACATTACCCAGCTATTTTATCAATTTGTGGGTATCAAGATTACGAATATATACCCCCATTGTTCACATTACCCAGCTATTTTATCAATTTGTGGGTATCAAGATTACGAATATATACCCCCATTGTTCACATTACCCAGCTATTTTATCAATTTGTGGGTATCAAGATTATATACCCCAAATGCCACAAAGTTATAATTTTGTTTAATGGTATTATATTTGATGTGCTTTCTAAATTCGGCTGTATGAGCAGCCGAACCGGCCTTTTTTAATGTAGAGGAAATGTGGCAAGCGGCAAAGGTATCCACACAGGTGGCATCCCAAACAAGACATAAGACATTTTTAGAATTATATTTGTTAATGTAATGAATTCGTACACCACGTGTGGTAGGTTTTTTGCATGCTCACCCTAATCTAAGAACTATGTACCGAAAAACCACGAATAAATGATTTTGATTTGATTTATTTAAATCAAGATCATTTTTTTCGCAGGCAAGTTTTTTATATATAATAGTTAAATAACCTTTTTTTATTTTATTCTTTTTAGTTATCGCTGTATGTAATAATGTTTTTTACCACATCAAAAGGGTTACCGTCGTGATAATACTTTTTTTTATTTTTTATATCAACTTTATTATATCTGTAATTTTAATTGATAATGGTTGCTAACCAACTTTAAATCGTTATAGATTCTAAATGGTCGTTCTAAATTAAAAATGATAGGAGAAACCTCGACATGATTTTCAAATACCTATTCAATGATACCCCATTTCATATAGTTAGTCGACTTTTTTTTTTAAAACAAAATGTCGTGTGGTTGTCGCTCCAATAAAATTTGATTATTGCCATATCTTCAGTGACACTTGCGTGATTAAGACGAATCTATTGACGTAGGAATCATCAAATTCCTCCAATACGTAGGCTGATAAACACATAACCCTTTTTTTTTTATATAAATATTTTCATACAGGTCACACAGCGCCATCTAATTTCTGTGGTAAGCTACGAGGCTTGTGTTACGGAAACTAGATGGTTGATAAAATACTTTTTTTTTTTTTTGTAAATAATATGCATTTTTGCGTCGCGCAGTCGGGGAATAAGTTACCAAATTGCCTCAGGTACTCAAAATACTAAGAACATCCAATTTCCAGACTGAAATTACGCTATTTATTATGTGTATATATTATTTATTTATTATAAAGTATGTAGTATTATGTGTTATTTATGTATATATCGGTAAATAAGTACCAAAGCTTTATTATTGTTATTTTATTGTAGTTATAAGGAGTTTTCTCAATAAAACTCACTGTCAAACATTAGTGGTCATGCACTCACGATCCCTGCTCACTTCTCCCAAAGGTTAGCTGTTAGATAATGTTTTTAGACATTAATCTCACCTATGTACAATGTTTTAATTTCTGTGCAATAAAGAATTTATCTATCTATTTTGTGACGAAAGATAAACAAAGTTTTCTTTTTCCCTCCGCAGCTTTCTAACTTAATTTTTGTCTACGTCATAGTGTATTATTCTACAAGTTACTTGAAACTTGGAGAAGACTTAAATATGTATGAGAAATAATGGCCGAATATTTTGAGAACATTGTTAAAGTTTTGTTTGTAAACATAACAGAGGACTTGTAAACTACATATTGTGGACAAAGACTTGAAATATATAACAAGACAGGACAAGAAGTCAAACGGTATGAGAACCAAAACTAGATTTTTATATATAATTTAGAAATAGAGAGAGAAAGAATTACGTAAGTCAACGTTCGCGCGATCGTCGACCTCTTGCTACCTACTTGATTAGGGTTAGTATGAGTGGCGATATTTTTAGGAAAACTTCTCTGCACCGTAACTTAAGATTTTATTACTGGATAATTAAAATAAAAAAATCGTATTCTTTATTTTTATTCTAGACTATAATATGAAAATATTTGCTTTTTAATGAACACAGTGTATATATATATATATATATATATATATATTCATTCCTAACAGCCCCCTAGAATACAGCGTCCTTTAGACCTGCACTGTTGGCGATAGGCCTTGGAATATATCTGGAGAATGTGGCCTAAAATTTTTAATTCAATAATTTTGAACGATGTTGTAAATCAATTACAAATGTACATAAAGTGTATTCCTTATTAGTACATGCGGGGGGCTTGAACCGACCTTTTTAGGATATTAAGGAAAGTGTTGTTACAACTAAGACCACCACGCTGTGGTGAGTACACTATTTACTAACGCTGTGTGGAGCCGCTTAGGTATGATTACACCAGTCTTTTTTTAATAATGTACTTCTTACTATGTTGACAGTGAGAGGAGATAGATATGAGATGAAATAAAATAATTTATTTGTCAGAAACATGGTAGGTACAGGGATGTAAGTTATTATATGTAATTATATCACATGCTCCGCTATTTCTAGCATACAAATATTTATTTAGTCACATGACTTTGTCGAGCTTAGTATCTAGGTATCCTTTTGTCGAATAAAAACATTTATTAACCAGCATTTGTTTGACTCCTAATTTGAACAGCTTTAGTGGCAGCTCCCTTATAGTAACTGGAAGCTTATTAAAAATCTTAGAAGATGGAAGAGAGTTGTGCGAAGAGAGTGACCGCCTCCGTGGTCTAGTGGTAACAAACTCGGGAGGTCGTGGGTTCGATTTCCACCGGGGGCAAGTTGTACATTGTATAACTGGGTGTTTATATGTATAATATTTGCAAAAATAAAAGTATAATATGTAGTTTATCAACCATCTAGTTTCCGTAACACAAGCCTCGTAGCTTACCTCGGAAACTAGATGGCGCTGTGTGACCTGTCTGGAAATATTTATTTATTTATTATTTGTCATGGAAAGAAGAAAGATAGGCGATATTGTCCTTGAGGTATTTATTGGACCGTCTTCTATATAAAAGTCTATGATTTTCCAACAAACTCTTGAGAGACATTAGCCAATAATTTACGAGGGTCGGAGCGAATAAGCTGATTCTTGTTAATCAATTTTGTTTGTTACAAGGTTTATAGCCTGAAGGGACGTCAAAATTTATGTTGGGACAAGTTGGTTCTGTCAGAACCCTCGGACCCTTCGCCTTCAGTCTTTATGTCACCAATGTACGTGACCTATGATAATAAAATATTAGTAAGTACAAGTGCGGTGGTGGCTCGGTTGTAAGAACATTCTAAAAAGGTGGGTTCGAACCCCGGCAAGTACCAATGTGAAAAACACTTTTCTTTCGGAGAGCACCTTAAACTGTCGGTCCCGGTTCCACTAATACCAACTTGTGGAATGGTTAATAAATTGATGACCAGATGCCTAGTTGTAATATTGGTCAAAGACCGCAACATCACGCTTCAGTGGTCCCAGAACTGCCTCGTAATAACGACCCCGAGCTGGCCAGGTGCGCCTTACGTAATCTCAACAAGCATCGACGTATATAAATATTAAAAGGACAAGACCAATCATGTAGGTCCGGATTAAGAATAATAATAATAATAAAACTTTATTTCAGAATAAATTCTATATGTATTATATTATAGAAGATCTAAAACTAGTAAATAAAATAGGCGTATTTTATTTCGATAGTTGTTTGTATATTGTCAACATTGTCAAAGTCTAAAATCTATCAAAATACATTTTCATATAAAAAATAATAATATAAAAATCAGCGTAGATGGGACGCTACAATATATATAACCATTTTTAAATGATCTTATAATATCTAGTGTTAGTAATGATACAAAATTATAATACAAAAATATTTTAATTTTTTCTTTTTCTCGGGCCCAGGTCACCTGCTGATATGCAGGCGTATCCAGTGCCCCAAGAACGCAGACAAGACGTATAAACATAAATGCCTGTAATAGGTTTACGTGAATAAAGATATTTTGACTTTGACTTTTGACTTTGTGTCACATGGAGCCCCAGGTACGAGGTGCACAGATCTAGGATTGAGGGAATACAAAAGCGTTTCTTAAGATATATTTATTTTAGAACTCAGCAGTTAAAGCTATCATACAATCAGCGATGTATTAAGCACCACATTTTACCACTTCATGTACGCAGGGACATTTCAGACGTCACATACCTGATTAACATTCTGATTGGGCGGGTGGACTCCCCCGAACTTCTTAATAAAATCGGTCTAAAGACCAGCCTAAGAACTAGAAGCACGTCTGTTTTGTATGTCTTTATGTGCTTTACCAACTACAGGACAAAGTTAATTCTTTTGGGGGTCATGTAACTACTTTAATAGTAACTGTTCAGAGCTTGATTTATTTACCGTGAAGCCATCGATTGCTCGTAGCTACTTGACCAGATCTTTTTGTGCTGACCATATGCCTTAGCATTGTATGTGTTTGCAGGCAGTTTTAATGACCTGTTTAGTTTATTTATTAAAAAAAAATATATTCTTTATTTAACTTTAGTTCTTTCTTCTTTTTGAGCTAATTAATTGATATTATTATTATTGTTAATTGTGTTTAGGTAGGGGGGGTATCCGGTAGGGATTTCCTGATGTAAAAAAAAAAAAAAAGTTATTGTTAATTTAAGATTTATTTTTAATTTTCCTTTTAGTTTTAGGTCTTATTAGGTTAATTAATTTACTTTTATATAATTTCTTTTTTTTCTATAGTTTTAATGTTAACGAAAAGACGTTATGATTAATGCATGCTGTAATGGTCTGTAATGATAAGGGTAATAACCATGTGTTAGTTCTAGTAATATTATAAATATGATTGTACCTTTTGTTGACTGTTCCTTGAATAAATAAATATAAGTATGTATTGGCATGTTACCCTACAGCCATCAGAGGGTTTTCGTACAGAACAGTTAGTTAAAAATACTTTCAAAAACAGTTTGGCTTGGTCGTCTACATACGTCTTTGACAAGAGGGAAATGAAATTTTTTACCCTGAGTGTTCCCTTTATGCATCTCATGACCGCATCATTGTAGCCTTTTAGCGCTGCCTTTCAGTATAGAAAATGTAAAGATAGTTTCAATAGGAATATATCCACATTTATTCAGGTAATATTTTTAGTTTAGTTTGGTTTCTTCATTTACTAATAGCTCGGAATGAGATTGGACAAGACAAAAGTCATGTTCAACGATAATAATAATAATATAATTCTTTATGGTGGCTCGGTTGTAAGAACGCGTACCTTAAATCCTACAAAGGCCGGTTCAAACCCACCCGGCATGTACCAATGAGAAATACACTTTTCTTACGTACATTTGTCATAGATTTACAACACCACCGTTACCGTGCCTCGGAGAGCACGTTAAGCCGTCGGTCCCGGTTCCACAAATACTATTGTGGAATCGTTAATATAGTCATTAAAATTGACATCAGACCTTCGCCAATTCATCAGGCCAGGCGTGGCGATTGCAGGCCAAACTCAAACAGGCTCTCCAGATAGTCTATTGATGATGATTTCCATCTATACATCTTCGCATACTTTTAGGTCTGTGTTCTATACAATTAAATAATTTAGGCCAGCGGCAACGAGGTTAGATAGGATTCGCTACTGGATTATATTTATTTATTTAAATTCTTTAATGCACTTAAAAATAGTACAGAGGCGAGCAATAATACCAGTAGGCATTCTTTACCAGCTAACCTTGGGGATCGAGTAAGGTGATTCTGATTCTGCCTATCAAGGCAGAATAAAAAAAAAATAACGATACAGCTAATAAGTTACTTAATTAATTATAATATACTACACATATATACACATATAAACTATAGGTACATATAATTATACATCATATAAATACACAGTTATTTAAATATTCTGTTTTTATTAATTTATTAAACTGTCTCCGTGGTCTAGCGGTTAAGTCCGTGGATTTAGACTCGGAGGTACCGGGTTCGATTCCTGGTCGGGACACAAAAAAAAAATTTATTAATGTAAATAAATACATTTAATTAATATTTAAGTAATTTATGATATTTCTCGAGTTTGGTACGCTGGAGACATCGATGAGCTTGCCACTTGTCATGATTGGCCAATAGTAAAGTTGGCTAAATGTGAATCCGCTTATGTATAAGCGTGGTTTCTGACCACCCCGAAAGGGAAACGGATACTGATACTATTAATTTATTCTGTTTCTCCAGGAACGATGTGGTTATCAAACGTTTAAAGGCGCTGACAGACGGTGCACGTCTAATAGCCAAGGATAGCTTATTCCACTGGCGAGCCATAGATACAGTAAAGGAATCAGTGTATCTGGTTGAGGAATGAGAAGAAATCTTAAGTTGTTTTTTGTAAGAGGAGCGAGGGGCACAGTTGTGCGTATTACAAAGGAATTCGAAGCGGGATTTAAGATATGAGGGAGTATTAGGATTAATAAGAATGTTATAAAGTAAGATGAGAACATGGACAGACCTCCGAAAGTGGATATTGAGCGACTTTAACTGAACGCGATATTTCGAGACATGATCATACTTACGCAAGCCAAATACATAGCGAATCTATAAGTTGAGCAGACGATCGAGTTTGTTCAGTAGCCTCTCGGTGACATCAGGATAGCAGATATCAGCATATTATATTATAGATGACACTATTATAGATCCACACAAATATAGCCTTAAACACACTAATTATAAGGTTGATATTGGCTCTAAATCTCAGTTAAACATTAGACAAAAAAGTTCCTCTAAACGATCATAGATGGCGCTTTTATGGTGTACACAATTATAATCTTTAAAACACTAGCCATAAGGTTTCATTAGCTTAATACGTTGGTTTGTCTTATATTTGACCTTGAATAAAACAATATATTTTTCTTTAAATAATTTATTAAAATAACACAATAAATAATTCTAAAATTAGTTCTAATTTTTATTTTTTACTACCAGAGTTTTGTAATGCCGAAAACTTGGTAAATGCTTTGTGTACGAAATCTGTTGCTCTTGCTATCCTTTCGGGGGTTGCTAAGGATCTGATTTCAATTTCTGCTTCTTCGATAGATTTCCAATGGGTCAGCTTATGGCATATTGGGGTTAGTTTACACAGGCCAAAAGTGAATGTTACACCGATCAGAAGCGCTGGAAGGTTTGCTATCAGAAGTAGAATAACTTTTTTTGCGATCACGAACGGGTACTGTAATAAAAATATTTAAGGTTACATCTCAAAATGAAGACAAACCTAACGTTGTCAGAAGAGATAAGAGTTATATAATAGAAAGAGAGGCAACTTTTAGGTAAATATAACTTAGTAGGTAATTAGCGCTGTGCGATCTGAATTGGACTTTATTGTATCAGTGCAATTATGTTTAGCAATTTATATAAATGATTTTGCAGTATAAATAGAAAGATTAATTAAATTTATTTGCGATATTTCTCGAATTTGGAATGCTAGAGACATCGACGATCTTCCGAGAAACGAGAATCCGCTTATTTTGAAAAATGTTACTGGATCAGTTTTTTAAATGATGATCTGGTAGAGTAATAATTGTGCAGGTCTTATTTAAAACTGTTAATCAGAATATTAGTCTTCGTTATAATTAAAAACGCGATGGTAGCTCGGTTGTAAGAACGCATTCCTTAAATCCTACAAAGGTCGGTTTAAACCCACCCGGCAAGTATCAATGAGAAATACACTTTTCTTAAGTACATTTGTCATAGATTTACAACACACCGTTCCCGTGCCTCGGAGAGCACGTTGAGCCGTCGGTCCCGATTCCACTAATACCAACTTGTGGAATCGTTAATAAATTGTAAAAAAAATACATCATATCCTCGCCAAGCTGTCGGCATGCCTGACTGCCGGCATGGCGAGTGTAGGGCAAATTCTCCAGATATATGTTATGGAAGGCCCATCTCCAGCAGTGGAGGTCTAGGACGCTGTGTTCTAGGGGCTGTAATGATGATAATGATAATTGAAAACTACTTGAAACACGATCAAATAAATAAAAAACTGACTGAAGGTGCAATAAAAAGTCTTCGTAACCAAAGGGCATGTATGAAGAGGTTAATGAATGTCGACGAAGCGAAAGAGGTATGTCGTGATCGTGTCAAATGGCGCTCAATTGTCTCTGCCTACCTTGCAAGGGATCTGGCGTGAAGATATGTATGTGTTAAAGTAGTAAAGTTAAGTAGTATTTAATTATCTGGTAGAGATGAGAGAGATTAAAATATGGAACAACCTACCTCCACCACTGCAAGATATGCAGTCGGCGGTTGCTTTTAAAAATAAATATAAAAAACTCTCTTTTGACATACTAACAGCTACTATAGCAGCATACCTTCTTTAAATTCAAATTCAAATTCAAAATCGTTTATTTGCTTTAAATGTGGTACATATGGTGAAGTTGGCTCTGCACATTAAGCCATTTTGTGGCATGCAAAATTTGTTTTTATTTAAAATATATTCTTATCTAGTAAGTCTAGTCATCATTATATAATTTAATTTAGGTCAATACATTTTATTAATAAACAGACAAAAAACAAAATAAAAATATGTCAAACAAATTCTTTTTCAAACGAATTTAAAAGATTTTCTCTTTCAAAATTTATATTTTATAGTTTGTTTTTACGATAATTTTGTTATACATATTTTATTTTTATTTAATGTATTAGTTATCTTTTTATGCGTACATACATACACCACACTATATATTTGTATATATTACCCATTAGCACCTCTTCTAACAAGGGATTAGCCGAAAATCAGCGCTGTGGCCCAGAGTCGCAGCTCCATGCTGAGCTGATTCCCTATTTGTCACCACACATCTTGTGTACACTACCAATCTTTATTTGTTTAAGTTGTGTTTCTTGATATGTGGCTAATAAAATATTGTTCTTTCTTTCTTTAGATGTAACTTACCGAAATTATAGCATAAAGGACACTTAACGCTGTAAATCCAAGTTCAGCTGGATGGACTCCAGAACCAGATGGCACTAAAATAGCTTGATATCTGAAAAACAATAAAATATACATTAAAACTGACTTTTTTAACAAATACCAAATGTCAAAGAAGAATGTCAGATACTCGTAGTGGGCTGTAGATGCGTCTTATTTATTTTATTTATTTATTTAAAAACTTTATTGCACTATGTACAAAAGGCGGGCTTAATGTCGCTGGGCATTCTCTGACAGCCAACCTTTGGGACAATACAGATAATTTTGATTAAGAGTTAGGTGCAAAGGGCTCACATATGAAACTTAATTTTAAAGAAAAATAACATAAACTTATTCTTTTTTTTTTTTTATAATAAATATTTCCAGGCAGGTCACACAGCGCCATCTAATTTCCGTGGTAAGCTACGAGGCTTGTGTTACGGAAACTAGTATAATAGGTTGATAAACTACATATTATACTTTTTTTTTTTTGTAAATATATACATATTATACATATAAACACCCAGACCGAGACACATTATACAATGTACAACTTGCCCCCGGTGGGAATCGAACCCACAACCTCCCGAGTTCACGGCAACGTTTGTTACCACTAGACCACGGAGGCGGTCATATCATAATACATATTAGTATACATACAAATATGTAAGTACACAATAATACATATACTACACATTGTACATATTTACACATAAACATACTACATACAATATATCTTACATACGCTGTATTACGTCTGTTCCAAATATATTACTATTATAATGTTAGTCTTAATTAAATGTCCGCACCCTAAGGGCCTGGTTGAGCGGGGGGATGGCTGACACATGCGTTACGTCCGTGATCGGGTGCTGCTGTGGGGGCCTGGGACCTCTGCCGAACACGTTCAATTTATTGTTCTTAAATTAGCAGAGGTTTTGCGTTTTGTCAGCTTTCGGGTTGCACACAGGCAAGTCCTAATTCTAACATACCTGGTGAAGTACCACTGTACCAGGTTTTATAATCTCATGGGTGAATTTGAAATATATTTATTTATTGTTGTTGTGTAATTCTGTTATTGTTTCATTTGTAAATCTGCTATAGCTGAGTTTTCCTTACAGATTCCTTTCTCAGTCAGATTAAACATTAACAGGTCACTGGAATTTGCTAAGCTGTTAGTCTTCTGCTAACAGCTTACTCCTTGGACCACTTCGCTGCTTAGTCTTCCACTAACAGGAGTACAATCATTCTAAATAATTTAAATAATGACGTGTCACAAATGCCTGTAATAGGTTTACGTGAATAAAGATATTTTGACTTTGACTTTGAAAGCAAATCATTTTATTTTTATGCCAAGTTGTCTGGCTAGCGAGTGTAGGTCGAATTCTCCAGATATAAAGAAACAACAGAGGTTATTTTAATTTTAGCATTAAAGGAATGAATGAAAGATTTTTCTTTTAGAAATAAAAAAAAGTAACAAAAATAACTAAAATATTACCTACTTCAAGTAATAGTTTATATAAATATTTGGCTAAATATTGGCCAAACTTACCCATCTTGAGAGTAGTAGGTGTCTCGAGCAGTATAGGGACTGACGTAGCTTTTCAACCCAAAACCTTGATGAGGGTATGGTACGGACACATCCTAAAAATAAATTACTGATTAATTATGTAGCCAATTGTAATTCTTTTATACTATTTGTATATTACTTCAATATAAATAAATAAATAAAAAATATTGCATAAATTAAAAAAAAAAATAAGTACCATCACGACCGTCTCCCTTTCGGGGTGGTCGGAAACCACGCTTATGAATAAGCGGAATCACATTTAGCCAAATTTACTATAGCCCAATCATGACAAGTGGCATGCTCGTCGATGTCTCCAGCGTACCAAACTCGAGAAATATCACAAATAAATTAAATAATAATTAAATGTATTTCTATTTACATTAATAAATATTTTTGTGTCCCGACCAGGAATCGAACCCGGTACCTCCAAGTCTAAATACACGGACTTAACCGCTAGACTACGGAGGCAGTCAAAATTTAATTATACATTTAATAAAAATAAAGGTACGAGGTGCACAGATCTAGAATTGAGGGAATACAAAAGCGTTTCTTAAGATATATTTGTTTTAGAACTCGACAGTTGAACCTATCATACAATCAGCGATGTATTAAGCACCATATTTTACCACTTCATGTACGCAGGGACATTTCAGACGTCACATACCTGATTAACATTCTGAATGGGCGGGTGGACTCCCCTGAACTTCTTAGTAGAATCGGTCTGAAGACTACCGGCCTAAGAACTAGAAGCACGTCTGTTTTGTATGTCTCTATGTGCTTTACCAACTACAGACAAAGTTCATTCTTTTGGAGGTCATGTAACTACTTTAATAGTAACTGTTCAGAGCTTGATTTATTTACCGTGAAGCCATCGATTGCTCGTAGCTACTTGACCAGATCTTTTTGTACTGACCATGTGCCTTAGCATTGTATGTGTATGCAGGCACTTTTTTTTTTAAAAGACCTGTTTAGTTTGTGTAATGGTTTGTTTAATATATACATATATATATATATATATATTGAATAAGCTATTATGCATACAAATATATGTGTGTATATATATATTCAAATTAAAATTAAAATATATATATATATGTATATAAAAAAAAAAAAATAATAATAATAATAGTTTGTAGTCTATTTGTGGTAACTTTTAATTGACCTTTTATGTTTCCATTTTTTTTTGTCTTTATGTGTTTATTAGTCGTTAGTTATCCTGTAATAAATAAATAAATAAAATAAATAAAATAAATAAAATAAATAAAATAAATAAAATAAATAAATAAAACTAGTCTTTTATCATTTTGATTAAAAGATTAATTTCTAAAAATTAAAAAAAGACTTTTTGTAAGATTTAGACTCAGAGGTACCGGGTTCGATTCCTGGTCGGGACACAAAAATATTTATTAATGTATATATATAATAATATATATATAATAAATACATTTAATTAATATTTAATTTATTTGTGTTAATTCTCTAGTTTGGTACGCTGGAGACATCGACGAGCTTGCCACTTGTCATGATTGGCCTATAGTAAAGTTGGCTAGATATGAATCCGCTTATTTATAAGCGTGGTTTCTGACCACCCCGAAAGGGAAACGGTCATGATGATACTTTAACTTTTAAATGTTTTATTTAAAATTTTATTAAGAATTTTATTGGGGGGGATAAAAAAACTTACTTGAATAAACGTTTCTTGCGCTAAAGCTGAATTCCTTAAAGGCAAAATTGGATCTGCGATTGCTGCAGCCAAAAAAACGGATCCCAACACTAATGTTTTGAACATCTGAAAAGTGATACAAAATTACTGTCTCCGTAATCTACCGGTTAAGTCCATGGATTTAGACGCAGATGTACCGGATTTGATTCCTGATCATAATAATGTATAAATCATATTTCTAAAATCCACTTAAAGAGTTAAAATTGAATATAAACTAAACCTTATAAAAAATAAACTCCTAACAGAGCTTTATTTAAAAGGAGAGTTTACACTCACTTTATTAAGTCCTTGTAGATTTCTTTCACTGTCACTGTCAAACCTGAAGACCCTGGTGGGTAGGTGGTCTTGTGGTGTTATGTATAATATAATATGTTTATGTATTAATGTTATCTATATGTTATGTATATGTGTATGTATTAATGTTATGTATATAGTATTTAACTATATGTATGTTTATATAGGAATTGCTTACTTTTATGATATTTATTGGAATAAAAATAATTTATAAATACAATTTTCACTATCCTCGATCTAACAAAGAAATCTCATTTGTCCCCACGGTCAACGGTCAGAGAATGCCTCATTATGTTCGCCGATTGTTAATTACAATAAAGATTTTAAATAAATAAATAAAAATAAATAAAGAATGTCCTCTAGAGACGGAAATATCCCAAAAGGGTTTTTGGGATATTTCCAAGAAGGCTGGCAACATTATCTCTCTGTATAGCGAGGCTAATACGTTGGCAGACATGATTGTCAGCTTTCCTGTCTCCAGAGTTTTCCGTTAACGGTTTAACAACTATACATTATTATTTACAACTCTTTGTAGCTATATGAAATGAAATATTTTTGAAATATTTATTTAGTAGATAAAAACGTAACATATATGACATTTGTTGGCCCCCACACCAGTATTTTGTCCTGCAGGGGCCCTGAAGGTAATTAACTGCCTCCGTGGTCTAGCGGTTAAGTCCGTGGATTTAGACTCGGAGGTACCGGGTTCGATTCCTGGTCGGGACACAAAAATATTTATTAATGTAAATAAATATGTACATTTAATTAATATTTAATTTATTTGTGATATTTCTCGAGTTTGGTACGCCTGAGACATCGACGAGCTTGCACTTGTCATGATTGGCCTATAGTAAAGTTGGCTAAATGTGAATCCGCTTATTTATAAGCGTGGTTTCTGACCACCCCGAAAGGGAAACGGTCGTGATGATACTTTACTTACTTTACTATACAATAAATACAGGTGTAGGATATGTTTAAATAAGTGTTAATGATAAATAGTGAAAATAAGTGTAAGTAAATTATAAATACTAATATCATTACATATATATCATATAAATATAAAAATCGATGTATCTTTTGTTGCTGTCACTGTTGGCGACCCTAATAAAAAATATATATATAAAGATAAAGTAAGACAGTCAATACATTTATGGAACGTGCTTCCAAGACGGCATTAACGGAATCATACAGTATTTGGTTGGGTAGGGAGAGGAGTAGAATGGTGGATGGTGAGCGTATTATCGCGCAATAGAAAAAAAGGAGGCCTCCTTTTCTTAAACCAGCCTATTGTCGGTCGCAAGCCCGAGACACCATTCTTCTCATCTCTTACCCACACACGATGGACCCGGCACCCGCACGGTGAATCCATGGAATGCTTAGAAATTTGTCTTCTTTCTATAATTAAATGTAAATTATAAATATTTGTATGCCGTGGAGTCTTAAAATTTTATTTGATGGCCAGTAACATCCTTTCGGTTTCTTCGTAGTTTAGTTTTAATAAATGTTCTTTAATAATAACTTTAGCCTTTGGAGCAGTAGCAATTGCGAGATCCTTATTATAAACTTCCAGTAATTTATTGTATAATAATGGAAATATAGCTCCATCTTATCTTAAACCACACTTTGAATGTGGAACAAGCTTCCACTGACCATCAGACAAGCTCCTTCAATTCACATCATTAAAAAACAACTTAATTCTTTCTTTTTAAACAAGCAGAACAGTATATTTTAAATTTAAATATTTCTTTTTAATAATATTATATTATCTTCATATATATCTACTATATGTTAATAAGTATTTAAGTAGTCTATGTATACATACTATTTATGTAGTTTATTCAAATTCAAAATAAGGTTAAAATTGCACCCCACATATTTTACTGTCTCACTCTCCCAAAGGTAAGCTGGTAGAAAAAGCCGAAATGGTTTTAAGTTCGCCTTTGTACATACTTTTAAGTTAAAGTGCAGTAAAGTATTTTACTTGGTAAAATATATAAATTAAAGCTTAAAATATTTTTTGCCAAATATTTCGCCTCTCTTTGGAGCGGCGTCATCAGTGACAGTGACTGAAGGTCTTTGTCATAAATTTTGAAAAAAGTAATTTTATTTCTTTTAGCAATGGTAAAGGCAATGCACTATATAGTTTTGTATTTATTTTTTAGAAAAATATCATCATCACCTCGCGCATCATGGAAAACATCATCAGTATGTTATGTCCATTGTTGGTTCGATATTAATAAATTTACAAAACAAGTTAGACAAAACCTAATGCATTACATTCAGACCAGGGCTATAGTATGCACCAAGCTGCCATATAAAAGAGCTTTCCCATGTTTTTAAATCAATAGACCGAATAGTTTTAGGAAAACTCTTTAATACTCTTAGTGTGAAACAATTGTTAAAGGTAGTGTTATGTATACGCGCATGGGTGGGCACAGGTAAAATATTATTAATTTGAGAATCTACTGAATGTCTGTCTACGACACCCCTTCGTACTCGCATAAATGGACACAGACATTCAGTAGATTCTCAAATTAATAATATTTTACCTGTGCCCACCCATGCGCGTATACATAACACTACCTTTAACAATTGTTTCACACTAAGAGTATTAAAGAGTTTTCCTAAAACTATTCGGTCTATTGATTTAAAAACATGGGAAAGCTCTTTTATATGGCAGCTTGGTGCATACTATAGCCCTGGTCTGAATGTAATGCATTAGGTTTTGTCTAACTTGTTTTGTAAATTTATTAATATCGAACCAACAATGGACATAACATACTGATGATGTTTTCCATGATGCGCGAGGTGATGATGATATTTTTCTAAAAAATAAATACAAAACTATATAGTGCATTGCCTTTACCATTGCTAAAAGAAATAAAATTACTTTTTTCAAAATTTATGACAAAGACCTTCAGTCACTGTCACTGATGACGCCGCTCCAAAAAGAAGCGAAATATTTGGCAATAAAATTTTTAAGCTTTAATTTATATATTTTACCAAGTAAGAAACACATCTAACACACTTTATTTGTTGCAGATAGTAAAGTATTTTAATAATACTAATAATAATAGCTTTCTTAAAACACATTTTGGATCAATTTGTTGTTCGCACAACCCCCCTCATCGTTCTTCTCATAACAACCAACAAAAAATCCCACCCCACACTTCCAGCAGAAACTTAGATTCGTTTACTGTATCGTCTGTTTGCCTTCCACTGGCCATCAGACAATCTCCTTCAATCAACAAACTTAAAAACACTACTTAATACTTTCTTATTAAACAAGCAGAACAATGTTTTAACTTAACAAATTTCTACTTCTTAATTATATAAAAAATAAAGTATCATCACGACCGTTTCCCTTTCAGGGTGGTCAGAAACTACGCTTATAAATAAGCGGATTCACATTTAGCCAACTTTACTATAGGCCAATCATGACAAGTGGCAAGCTCGTCGATGTCTCCAGCGTACCAAACTCGAGAATTAACACAAATAAATTAAATATGAATTAAATGTTAAATTTGCTACCGCGAGTAATACCTGATCTCGACGGTATCTCAGAAACGACTGGTGTGCTTGACCGGGCTCGTGACTGTCGCTCCAACTAGGTGATCTGGTTCATCATTGCATCAGCCGATGATTTCGGCCTATCAAAATCGTTATTACCATATATGGCTGGTGACCTTTACTATAGACCAATCATGACAAGTGGCAAGCTCGTCGTTGTCTCCAGCGTACCAAACTCGAGAAATATCACAAATAAGTTAAATATTAATTAATGTATTTATTTACATTAATAAATATTTTCTCCGAGTCTAAATCCACGGACGTAATCGCTAGACCACGGAGGCAGTAATATATTATCGTCATATATGTATATCTCTACTATAATAGTATATATTGATGAGTATTTATCTAGTCTATGTATACATACTATTTATGTAGCTTATTGGTTAAAATTGCACCCCACATATACTGTCTCACTCTCCCAAGGGTTGACTGCTAGAAAAAGCAGCAATGGCTTTTAGTTCGCCTTCGTACATACATTTAAGTAAATTGCAAAAACGTATTTAATACTAATATGCGTAAATGAGACAAAACATATTTTAACTAAAATATTCTTTAAGGAGTATAAGCTATAATGAGTTTTAAAAAAAATTTTTATATTATTCGACCGCCTCCGTGGTCTAGTGGTAACAAACGTTGCCGTGAATTCGGGAAGTCATGGGTTCGATTCCCACCGGGGGCAAGTTGTACATTGTATAATTTGTCTCGGTCTGGGTGTTTACACATATATATTTACAAAAAAAAAGTATAATATGTAGTTTATCAACCATCTAGTTTCCGTAACACAAGCCCCGTAGCTTACCACGGAAACTAGATGGCGCTGTGTGACCTGTCTGGAAATATTTATTATTATTATTATTTATTTACTTACCTTGTATTATTTTGAAAATATGTATAGTCACCAATCACAGTCAAAAGCACAACAACGAATGTGTTTCAAATTTGAATTCCATTTTTTATATAACTAAATATTAATTACATAATGGGTATTCAATAAGTTAATTAATACATTATCTAATCTGTAAGAATCATTAGAATTGAGGCCTATTTCATTAAGTTTTGACTAAGCTTACAATTAGGCCAAATTTGTCTAATGAACAATATAATGGTCAGCTAGCGTAATTATTAATTTAAATTCTGAGTCACTGGTCTATGCTTATTTGTTAACTTCAAAAGCAAAATAGATTTTAAACTAACTTCCTGATGAGCTAGACAAACGGAGTTATTATTATAACAGCCCCTAGAACACAGCGTCCTAGACCTCCACTGCTGGAGATGGGCCTTCCAGAACATATATTTGGCCTACACTCGCCACGCTGGCCAGACGGCTTGGCGAGGATGTTTAACGATTCCACAAGTTGGTATTAGTGGTACCGGGACCGACGGCTTAACGTGCTCTCCGAAGCACGGGAACGGTGGTGTTGTAAATCTATGACAAATGTACTTAAGAAAAGTGTATTTCTCATTGGTACATGCCGGGTGGGTTTGAACCGACCTTTGTAGGATTTAGGGAACGCGTTCTTACAACCGAGCCATCACTTCGCCTAATGGAGTTACTTTTATATAAATATCATAATGGCAAACGTACAATATTGGTTCTCCTTGAAAGTAAAAATAGGCATTTGACATCATTGCAAATGGCACATACGTTCAACGAGAACCACAACTAGGTGGTAGACGGAATGATGGTGGTAATTTGCCCAGTTTGACGTTCGTGATTCAAACTGAATTCTGTATTCACACTTTTCATCGGATCAGGCTCAAATTGCCGTAATGCCCAGTCAAGCCGGCATAGTGTTAGAGACTGATATCAATCATGAGTGTCTGATTCCAGTTGCTAACATTCATAGATCTTGCGCGCCTTACTTACTTACTAACAGGTAGGCGCAAAAAAATGATGAAAATATGATTGTTTTGTTTATGTTCTTTTTAAATTTTGATGATTTGAAACTAGATTTTAAAGATGGTTCTGCCATATTATGACCTCTAATATAATTAGAATGAGGTCTGAACTGTGAATAATAATTATAAGCAGTTAAGTCCGTGGATTTACACTCTGAGATACCGGGTTCGATTCCTGGTCGGGACACAATAATATTTATTAATTATAATAAATCAATGTGATTATTATTTAATTTATTTGTGATATTTTCGAGTTTGGTACGCTGGAGACATCGACGAGCTTGCCACTTGTCATGATTGGCCGGCAGTAAAGTTGGCTAAATGTGAATCCGCTTCTTTAAGCGTGGTTTCTGACTACCCCGAAAGGGAAACGGTCGTGATGATACTTTTTTTACTCTTCTTTCTACATCCCTATCGCACTTTCCATCCGCAGTGAAAACACTGCCCAGATATATAATTTCATTTACTTGTTCTAGAGTTTCATCATCAATCCTTATCGTCACGGTTGTCATCCTTCTTCTCTTTTTTTATGTACTTCTTAAATATTAGTGATTATAAACTAGGTATTTAAAAATGGTTTAACTATATTATGGTCGCTAATATATATAGTTAGAATGGAGGTCTGAACTGTGAATAATAATTTTAACTATATAATAAATAAATATTTCCAGACAGGTCACACAGCGCCATCTAGTTTCCGTGGTAAGCTACGAGGCTTGTGTTACGGAAACTAGATGGTTGATAAACTACATATTACACTGTTTTTTTTTTATTATTTTTTTTTATAAATATATACATATTATACATATAAACACCCTAATATATAAATAAATAAATAATTTTATTTTAGAAGTCATATTTTTATTTTGAAAATTTTATAGTTTTTGTTGAATTTTATTTTTTTTGTTTAAACAGTAGTAAGTTTTTAATTGTTTTAACAGTAATAAGTTTTTAACTTCTTCTTCTTTTTGTATTGGTGAATGCTGTGACACCTAATTGGTACATATATTAGATAAGCTATAATTATACTATGTTATGTGTGTGATAATATATGTACTGCTGTGTGTACTAAATAAATAAATAAATAAATAAATAAACACCCAGACCGAGACAAATTATACAATATACAACTTGCCTCCAGTGGGACCACGGAGGCGGTCATATATATGATCACACCTATTTAAAATTAAAAAAATTACATTTAAGATAAAACCTTTAGCCCAAATAAACTCCTTAATTACGGACCGCGATGGATAAACTTGAAAAACAAAGTTGAACTTGCAATTTGAGTAAATCTAAGAAGTTCTTTCGACTGACGGAGTATTTTGGGAGCGTTCGAATAGCAATTGAATGGGAAACTTTTTCATTTACGCCTTCGAACGAGGATTGAATAATATATGAACCTAGAAGTATGTACCCTCTTTTCCCAACCCACTTGCTATTTGAAAAACTTTTAGAGATCTGCAGACCAATTACATAATTATTCCTAAACCGTTAAATTTTGACATTTTACTATTACCCGTGGTACTGTTTGGGAAGCACTGAGGTACAATTTTTTTCCAACCAACATTTAGATATTTCCAGCACAATTACATAATTATTGGCAAAGTATCATCACGACCGGGGTAGTAAGAAACCACGTTTTTTTTAATCAAGCGGATTCACATTTAGCCAACTTTATCATGACAATTTAATTTAAGGAAAAAAAAAAAAGGAATCACATTTAGCCAACTTTACTATACGTCAATCATGACAATTTAATTTAAGGAAAAAAAAGGAATCACATTTAGCCAACTTTACTATACGTCAATCATGACAATTTAATTTAAGGAAAAAAAAAGGAATCACATTTAGCCAACTTTACTATACGTCAATCATGACATTTTAATTTAAGGAAAAAAAAGGAATCACATTTAGCCAACTTTACTATACGTCAATCATGACAATTTAATTTAAGGAAAAAAAAGGAATCACATTTAGCCAACTTTACTATACGTCAATCATGACAATTTAATTTAAGGAAAAAAAAAGGAATCACATTTAGCCAACTTTACTATACGTCAATCATGACATTTTAATTTAAGGAAAAAAAAGGAATCACATTTAGCCAACTTTACTATACGTCAATCATGACAATTTAATTTAAGGAAAAAAAAAGGAATCACATTTAGCCAACTTTACTATACGTCAATCATGACAATTTAATTTAAGGAAAAAAAAAGGAATCACGTTTAGCCAACTTTACTATACGTCAATCATGACAATTTAATTTAAGGAAAAAAAAAGGAATCACATTTAGCCAACTTTACTATACGTCAATCATGACATTTTAATTTAAGGAAAAAAAAGGAATCACATTTAGCCAACTTTACTATACGTCAATCATGACAATTTAATTTAAGGAAAAAAAAGGAATCACATTTAGCCAACTTTACTATACGTCAATCATGACATTTTAATTTAAGGAAAAAAAAGGAATCACATTTAGCCAACTTTACTATACGTCAATCATGACAATTTAATTTAAGGAAAAAAAAAGGAATCACATTTAGCCAACTTTACTATACGTCCATCATGACAATTTAATTCAAGGAAAAAAAAAAGGAATCACATTTAGCCAACTTTACTATACGTCAATCATGACAATTTAATTTAAGGAAAAAAAAGGAATCACATTTAGCCAACTTTACTATACGTCTATCATGACAATTTAATTCACGGAAAAAAAAAAGGAATCACATTTAGCCAACTTTACTATACGTCAATCATGACAATTTAATTTAAGGAAAAAAAAGGAATCACATTTAGCCAACTTTACTATACGTCAATCATGACAATTTAATGTAAGGAAAAATCACATTTAGGTAACTTTACTATACGTCAATCATGACAAGTGACAAGCTCGTCGATGTCTCCAGCGTATTTAATTTAAATTAAATATTATTAAAATTAATTTATTTAAGCCCGACCAGGAATCGAACCTCCGAGTCTAAATCAACGAACTTAACTGCTAGACCACGGAGGCAGTTTATTAGTATTATTGATAAAAATAAGAGAAAATGGATTTGACCATATTTTGTTAGGCAAAAATGGATTTTATTCGGAAGAAAGAAATAATGAAAAAAATAAAAAATCGTAGGTACATATAAACGTTTATATGCCTCGAATTTGACAGTTGTTTGTATAGAACTATATTTTTAGGAATTTTTATTCTAACTTTGTGTATATTCTTCGATCAAAATCAACAAAAATATACGTCTGAATTTAATATAACAGGGTTAAAAACTTTGAAAATGTTTGTACAATATTCCAAAGTCCCAATAGTATTTCTCGATTCGAATCTTCAAGAAAAATATTCGATCTAAAGTCATTGTAAGTCTTTAACCGACTAAAGCTGGTTTTCTACTTGATATATGTGAAGAGGCATAGTCTGTAAATCTACAGAGAAAAAAGAACGGATGCGTCGCGGGACGTACCGCAAAAGTGAGAACTCAACTTGCAGGTTATTGATTTCGTAGTTGGTTGGCATGGATGATAAATGTAAATGATTTAAAAATTATATAAATGTATAAACATTATTTTATTTAAAATATTATTACAGTAACATCACCAACGTTTCATTTACATTTAGCCAACTTTACTATAGGCCAATCATGACAAGTGGCAAGCTCGTCGATGTCTCCAGCGTACCAAACTTGAGAAATATCACAAATAAATTAAATATTAATTTTAATCTTTATTCGAAAGAAATAATGTACAATGATTTAAAAACATACATTAAACTAAAAACTTACATTTTAAAACATAAATTACTATTAATAAAAATAAACCTAATTAATAAATAAAAATATAACTAAAAACTAAAATGAAGAAAAAACAAAATAAAAATAATTATAAATAAAAAATTTGCTCCAAATCGCTGCCAATGGGCAAAGTGCTATGGATACTGGCAGCATTGCCACGTTTTATGGCAATACTGATCCTTTGGCCCAAATATTGCCCAGCCCTTTTGTCTCCTGAGGTGTTGACGAGCTGTTTTGACAACGCCTTGAAAATTTCGTGTGCACTTGGTCCCCACGGCCCGAGAGTTTCAACTCCAAACGGCGCAAAAACACATCTTCCCATAAGCTGAGTGTATTTCCGCCGCTTGAGGTTCTCTGCTTGTAATGCAGCAGCGTCTGGGTCCTTAGAGGTCAAGGACAAGTGGGAAGGCGTCAGGGTGTCCACACAGGTGGCATCCCACACTAAAGGCAAACCTATCCTCCATGAAACCAACGTCATTCCATCGGGCCGCTTGCCATCGTCGCGGGCCATGCCACTGGGTTCTAATATTGCTGGCGAACCCACAGACACAAGGGCCCGACGAATGACGTCATTGAGACAGGCGTGCCTTGGGATGCGACCTGTGCTCTTGCTGCAGGAAAGGCCGTGGTGGCCGAGTGCCCCGACACTGTCTCCACATTGGCAGCGATGTGGAAAAGTGCAAGGAGCTCCTAGTAGTAGGCTGGTTATGTAGATTAATTAAATGTATTTATTTACATTAATAAATATTTTTGTGTCCCGACCAGGAAGAGACCAATAAGAGGTAATTCATGATACGTTTCGTTAATATAAGCGAAACAGCTCCACTGTATGGTAATAAATGAAAATGCAAGGATGAAAACCGGGCCTTTTTTACAAGTTGCAAAATATTTGGTAAAGAATTACGTTATAGCCCTGCAGCTTTCCCGAATGCCAAGTGTGTGGGTGGGTCTGAATTAATGACTTACAAAAATAACTTACGACTATTATGTTTTTTTCTCCTTAAAAAGACCAGCAGCCAGAGTTAACTAAAGTTAACGAAAAAATATTTTAAAATCAAATCAAATCACATGGCGTTGTGCCTTCGTCTCGAAGCCCGGACTGTCCACCCGGACCGTTAGACATTCTATCCTAGCCTACCATTGGGACAACTTGAACAGTTAATTGAAAGGTAGGTGCAAAATTATATTACATTTTACGGCTTAACTATATTATATATATATATTATATATATTATATATATATTATATGTGTGTATTAGTGTATAATAATAAAGTTAAGCCGTAGAATTTAATACAATTTTGCAACTACCTTTCAATAAACTTAAATAATAATTAATTATATTAATTTTATTTTCAATATATATACTACATATACCCATACACTAAATCATCATTCATTACAGCCCCTAGAACACAGCGTCCTAGACCTCCACTGCTGGAGATCGGCCTTCCAGAACATATATCTGTGGTGTCAAGGAAAAAAGGGATAAGTACAAAACTTGAACTTTTCACTAGAGGCAAATTAAGAAACAACTCATTTTTATAATTAGAAAATTGTAATTAGTAAATGTTCAATTTCATTAGTCGTATACTTTAGGTACGAGTCCACTCATCTCACTATGCATAACTGAATTATTGGCGGTAAAAGCGCGATACTGAAATAACTCGATTGAACTCTTTTTACTTATTTATAAATTTTAATGTTACTAGTCCCTTTATGTACGTAGGGATGTAAAATAAACTGTACAGTGTATAGACATATCTCCTTATTTCATTGACGCGTATGAATGTTTTGAACTAATAAGTGCAAAAATCTAATTTTAAAATTTTTGGACTCATCTCCTTTTCCCTTGACACCACAGACATCTGGAGAATTTGGCCTACACTCGCCACGCTGGCCAGACAGCTTGGCGAGGAATACATTAAATATTATATATTAATAATAAGAAACAATAACGCTTGGTAATGGGTAGGTTAGATACTATTAACAAATCTAGGTTCAGCTGAACGTTTTTCCTGATACACAGACAACTTTTTCGGGAGTTAATGACCAGAACAAATGTCAATTTTTATTTGTAAAACATATTTATCCTGTATTAGGTTCATTTATTCTCTTCGCAACTATGACCACATTTCAGAATATCGCTCTAAGCTCAAATGGTTACCAATAGGATTGCGAAGAAATCTTAAAATTTTGTGTCTGTTATACTCAATACTAAATGAACCTAATACTCCTTGTTATCAATATACCTAAAACAATTCTTCCCATTCCTCAGCTCCTTTCACGACAGAACTCTTCGATCTTCACAAAACTCCGTCCTTTCTATCCCTTCCCATCACTCTAACTTTGTCTCAAAGTCTTTCGTAGTCGCAGCGTCATCCCTTTGGAACAGCCTTCCAGTCAGTATTCGTCAAGCACCGAATAGAGCCACCTTTAAGAGGCTTGTGTTTACACATTAAATTAAGTCCCAATAAATAATCCTATTTTAATGTGTGTTTTTAGTTTATTCTAATTATTATGTAGTTATATGTGTATGTATGTATTATGTATATATGAGTATATGTAGGTTAATATATGATGTATATTAAGTAGTATATGTATTTGATATTAGGTTAAGTATTAGTTATAGCAAAAACTGTCTCTTTTAACTCTTATTTTTGCACCGTCTCATATTTCTATTTGATATCTCCTTTGTCCCCAAGGTGGACTGTCAGAGAATGCCTAACGGCATTAAGCTTTGCCTTTTGTACATTGTGCAATAAAGTTTTTAAATAAATAAATATAATATTTTTTTATATTTAAAACTAAGCTGTGGGGTGGCCAAAGTGGCGAAGTCCATGTGGCGTGCGGCAACTATTTGGGTTGATGTGAATTCAATTACACAGTTAATTTTTAGATATATAAAAACTCGAAGGACCTGCGGGACACACTAATAATAAGGTGTAGGAAAAGAGAAAAGGGGAGACAGCGCGGAGAAAATAGAGAAATGATCTGTCTCCAGGAAATAAAGCATGGCGTCTTCTCGGCTTATGTGGAACCATAAAAACAAACACAATTTCACGAGCAATTATAGTCCTGATAGTAAAGTACACACTCGCAGTGTTTTGTGGTTTTAAAAAGAAATTTAAATATAACGGCGGTGCGGGGACACGCGCCGGCACAGACACGAAAACGCAGAGTGATGTGCGGTGTGCGCTGCTAACGGAAAGCGGATACGTAGGGAATATTAAAAGTGTGCCAACTAAAAAATAACAAATAAACCATTTAAATAACTTCTGATAATATAAGCCTGCGACTCCGAAATACCTCAAGGACAATTTTGCCTATCTCTCTTCTTTCCACGATAAATTTTATTCACACTTTATGAATAGCTCTAAACCACGTCAGTAAGTAGTGTTTGTGTATGTATTAGTATTTAGTATATTGATATTATAATACATATATGAGAATATATAAGTAGGTGTATAATATTTGTTGAATTATCCTATAATTGTAAATTACTGTTACTTTCATTGCACCTATATTTGTTTAAATTTGTCCCTAAGGTTTGGCTGTCAGAGAATGTCTACGGACATTAAATCCACCTTTGTGCTTTGTGCAATATTTTATTAAAATAAATAAATAATAAATAAATCTACGGGTATACTTTAAAATGTATGATGATATGAATATGAGGATTTTGAAAACATAAAGCCTTATCGAGACCAAAGCTCGTAACGTAAAAGCTCAAACAATCCCGGTACTTACTGAAGTGAGCTCGTGCTTTAAGGACTACGCCGTAGCAACTTGCTACGCCATACCTTACTAGCTGTTTCACCCGGCTTCGCCCATGTAATATACTTTTTTTCATTAATTCAATACAACCCCTATAACACAGTAAACTAGACCTCCACTGTTGGAGATGGGCCTTCCAGAACATATATCTGGAGAATTTGGCCTACACTCGCCACGCGCTGGCCAGACGGCTTGGCGAGGATATGTCGGCCCTTCGCATTAAAAGTGTACAATTTCAAAAAACATTCAAAATTGACTTAGTGTGCGGAAATGTTCACTATCACCAATAGATTTCTCTTAAATATTGACTAATGAGCGTAGTTCAACCCACGCGCGTTGTATAGTTTTAAATTGGACAAAGTAAGACCTTGTGTCGCGTGAATATTATGCAATTATTAGTTTAGATCAAGGGACCGAGCAGTTCACGCGCTGTGTCTCTTCAAAAGTATTCAAAAACGAAAATTTTACGCATGGGTAAGCATTCTTTTTCCTTAATACTATACAATCTGAAAATAATACACTTATTGCTTTAAATATTTTACAAAATTTGAACCAATCTTCTGTTCAAAGTTGTATAATTAGTTAATTGTAGAGTTTTTGTGATAGAACAATTAATAATACTGCGTAACGTTTTTCATCATAACTATGTTTATTCTAAATTGTATACTGTTTTTGTTAATATTCTTTAAAATGGTGTGTTCCTATTTTTGAATTTAATACTAAGTTTGAGCTTTGATATTTTTTTAAAGGCTGAATAAAGCCTAATGATTAACTAATAGTACAAAATACCTAGATTTTAAACTAATCTTAAAGTAATGAGTAAGACTGAAATAACTTGGTAAGCGAGATCTCAACTTACGAGTATTGACATAAATATTTTACTTAATTTTTTTGATTAACGTGATTTTATTGTATTTTTAAACCTTATTGTAAAAGTAATTGCATAAGTTGGAGACCATATTTAGTGTAATACTATTTTCTTATATTAATTTAATGTTTTATATGTAATTAAAAATATATATATATATTAATTTTCAAATTAAATTGTAAAAGTAAGGCAACATTTTATCATAAAAAGTATTTAAACTGAAAACGATTAATTTTATTACCCTTCTTTTAACTACTATGTAGCAAAAAACTATTATAGTTTTAAATTACTTTTAAAGATAGATATCGTAACTAGCCAAAAAGTAAAAATAAACATTGAAGAGTTCATTATTAATAAAACTATAACACGTTGAATCTTTAAAACGCTCTCCTGTAAAATTTGTAAGTTTTGAGACTATACAGTTTTAATGCGAAGGGACGATGTAGTCAATTTTAAATGACAATTTGATTCCACAAATTGGTATTAGTGGAACCGGGACCGACGGCTTAACTTGCTCTCCTCCTCACGGGAACGGTGGTGTTGTAAATCTATGACAAATGTACGTAAGAAAAGTGTATTTCTCTTTGGTACATGCCGGGTGGGTTTGAACCGGCCTTTGTAGGATTTAAGGTACGCGTTCTTACAACCGAGCCACCACCGCGCCAATATACCTTACTACTGACGAAATTATAAATAAAACAAAACATACAAATCCAACATAGTATTTATTTTACAAAAACGTTTTGAATAACGTCGTCAATAACGTAACTAATCTACTATCATACAACAGTAGTCAAATCTGTCAATTTATTTACAAAATCCTAGAATTTACATACACATTATTTATTAAGGCACATTATAAAATTTATACTAAAATTTATTTGAATCTAGACTTGCAAAAAGTCACACATTATACTTTTTAATAAAGTTGGCTATCAACTTTCTAGGAAATGAAATTAAGAATATTTTGAAGATATCATTATGATTACAGCCCCTACATGGGACATCCAGAACTGAATCTGGAGAATTTGGCCTACACTCGCAACGCTGGCCAGACGGCTTGGCGAGGATATGATGTCAATTTTGAATGACAATTTACTAAAGATTCCACAAGTTGGTATTAGTAGAACCGGGACCGACGGATTAACGTGCTCTCCGAGGCACGGAAACGGTGGTATTGTAGATCTATGACAAATATGCCTAAGAAAAGTGTATTTCTCATTAGTACATGCCGGATGGGCTTGGACCGACCTTTGTAGGATTTAAGGAACGCGTTCTTACAAAGCCACAACCGCGCCTATTTGGATATATATTATATGGCATTAACGGAATTATCAACGCGCGGTGGTCAAAAACCACGCTTATAAATAAGCGGAGTCACATTTACTATAAGCCAATCATGACAAGTGGCAAGCTCATCAATGTCTCCAGCGTACCAAACTCGAGAAATAATAATATTATGTAAATAAATATATTTACATTGATAAATATTTTTGTGTCCCAAACAGGAATCGAACCCGGTACCTACGAATCTAAATTCACGGACTTAACCGCTAAACCACGGAAGCAGTTTAGTATTTACAAAATGTCTGTAATTTTATAACCTAGTAATTTGATAGCCAACATTATTTAAAACTACCCTCAGAATTGGAAAATATTAGATTGTGCGAGGGAGAGGGTTGCAAAAGCCTTAAACCCTTATAATTAATTCTTTTTGTTTGCATTTCTTAAATGTAAGTGTGTGCAGTGGCCAGTAGTTCGTGCTAAACCTCAACTGCCGAAGATAATCTTATCACCATATATAGAAATGAGATCGTTGCGTCGGATATGCGGCGTCACTTTGACGGACCGCATACGTAATGACGAAATACGAAAAAGGGTAGGTATGAAAGAAAGCATAGGGACAAAAATAAGGAAAGGCATGCTACGATGGTTCGGGCATGTTGAAAGGATGAATGAAGAGAGATTGACGAACCAGATATATAATGCGAAAGTCGTGGGTAAAAGAGGCCCTGGCAGACCTAGACTCACATATTACGACCAAATTAATAAAACAATAGCTGAAGGTGCGTTGAAAAGCCATCGAAACAAAAGGGCATGTATGAAGAGGTTGATGAATGTCGAAGAAGCGAAAGAGGTATGTCGTGACCGTGACAAGTGGCGCTCAATTGTCTCTGCCTACCCCGCAAGGGATTTGGCGTGAAGATATGTATGTATGTATGTACCATATGGACGATCTACTGTCCACTGTACTCCACTATCAGACATTACCTGTTTATATGTGTGTTACTGTTTGCTAAAACCATTTAAAAAAAAAACATATCTTCGTTTTTGTTAACCTTCAATTTTAAATTTAACATCACTCAATTAATTCATTCCACGCTTTCACAGCCCCTAGAACTTCACTCCACTGTCGAAGATTGGCCTTCCATAAATATCTGGAGACTGGGATACACTCGCCACGCTGGCCAGACGGGTTGACTATCCACGCTCCACCCTATATACAGGTTGCAGGAAGGTTTTTAGAAGACTACCCATAACATATTTAAGAATAAAAATACAGTCAGCAAAAAAAAACTTTTAAAAAAAAATTTTGATCGATCCTGTTTCTTATAAGAACGAAAAGTAGAGATGAAACGGATATCCGGTAACTATCCGATATCCGGCCTTATTTTTACTATCCGGTATCCGGCCGGATAGTTATATTCAAAACATTCTCATTATTTTATACGAGAAAAATGATATCACACTACGTTATGGACACAGTTTATTTTAATAATCACTCGACAAAAATGTTTATTTTAGTAATTAGCTTATTACTCAAAATTAACAAGTGGCAAATAATGGTGAATGAATTTTTCTGCACTTGTTGGTAATAATAATTTCAAATCAAACTGGTCGCGTCATGTAACGCGATAAAGGACCGAATATTCGGTAGCCGGATATCCGGCGCTCCGGCCTCGTAGATTGCCGAAAATTCAGTAACCGGTATCCGGCCAAACCACTACACGTTTCATCTCTAATAAAAAGTCTTTTCTGGACTGACTGAGGTTTGAATACTAGAAATGTCAAAAAAACTTATCCCATACATTTTGTACGAAAAAACGTTATTAATTTCTACGTTTCTTTTTTGCCAAACGATCATATATTATGACATCAAGACTGTTCCAGGCCAACAGAAGTTGGAATACAGAAACTACGTTAAGTCACAAGACTCGGTTTACATGCAATTTTCTTGCTGTCTGTACATGTTTTCCAAAATCTGTAAATGCTACTCAGAATACTTCACAAAGCAGATGGTGCCCTAGGAACGTTTTCATGTAACTAAGGTTCTAACATCAGATCCTGGCCAACCCATTTAGCCAACGTGGCAAGTGTAGGCTCTATTCTCCAGATATATGTTCTGGAAGGCCCATCTCCAGCAGTGGAGGTCTAGGACGCTGTGGTCTAGGGGCTGTAATGAATAAATCCTTGTGATATCAGTAGCCCTTGTCTATTGCTTAGCCGCAAACGTTATTAGTGGATTGCGTTATTTATTCAGAGATTGCGTCATAATTACAAAATATTATGCAATTCTCAACTCTATAAGCGCTCGACCTCGACAGCGGCCGTGCAAATATCGATTTATATATAGTCAACGGATTCCATTATATAACGTTTGCGCTTAAGTACTATAATAGCTACGGGACTCAGTTAAATCTGTAATGTAGATGATATACAAAACTTCATTCAAAATAATTAAATTAGGATATGTATGAACGATACGCATAGAAAAGAAATGTGTATTCTTCTAACTTATTTAATGTACATATTTACAAGTGTTATTGACAAAAATAAATTGGAAAAAAATCTAAAACAAATGGAATGTTAATACTAAATTAAATACTGACCACAAAGAAAACGAAAACTTAAGATTATATACTGAAAAAAAAACAACTTAAAACATACCTCTATTAATTTCTAATAGTAATCCTTAGAAGAACGACCTTTACGATTGATAATTCAATTGAAATCGAATTGTTATTTAATGGAGTTCTGAAGAGCTTCACCATCTTATCCATTCTTTTCCGTTCAGCAACCGAACCACACGCCCAGACCATAATATGCACCCCCATACTGTAGCCACTATCCCTACTCATTATTTATTATTTTGTAACCAGGACATGTGACCTTGCGCCCACCTGATGGTAAGTAACGCGCGAAGACCATGAATGTTAGCAACTGGAATCAGACAGTCATGACTGACATCTGACTAGGCATGACATGTTCGAGCATGATCCTGAAACGTGTGGAAATTCTTTGGTGGGTTTATCAGCATTACCATTTTCTTGCAGCCTGTATTTTTTTTTCTAAAATATATGAATTCAGTTCAAAATATCATAAAAAAATATCTATGGTCTCCTAGGAACGTTTTCCTATGACTATAACGGTTGTGGTCTAAATCCACCATGTTTTCATTTGGATAATCGATCGGTGAAGGTCGCTCTTGGACTATCTTAGACTATAAGGAAGACTAATAAAACCTGGCAGTTACCTTTTTCAGACACAATCATATATTTATAGAAACATATAAGTACTTAAATATAATTAAAATAACAAATATCTATATACAATATATTATCGGTTTTTACAATAATAAATCAACTGGCACAATATCAATAATAATTTAAAAAATAAAAGATATTTTCTTTAAATATTTTCTTAATTAACGAATAAAAAATCTGGTGGAATGTAATTATATATCAAAATACTTGAACCAAACAATATATACTGCGTGTAATTTATTAAATAGCAAATATTATTATATTATAATCTAGAATAAAAATAAATAACTATGTATTTTTTATTTTAATTATTCAGTATTTAAATCTTAAGTTATGGTGCAAAGAAGTTATCCTAAAAATATCGCCACTCATACTGAGCCTAATCAAGTAGAAAGGTCGACGATTGCGCGAACGTTGACTTACGTAATTGTTTTTCTCTCTCTATTTCGTCGCTCGGCTGTAAGCTTTCAATCATATCAATTAATAATAACACTTTCGGCCGGATGCAAATTAAAATAATCAACCAATTAGTCATCTCAGACCCTCCCTTCCGGGGGAAGACGGGAATTTATAACGAGGTGTTGGCCTCCTAACAAAGAAAGCATTCGTTGCACGTGACTACGGGCAGGGCGTGTGGAGCCATTATTATAGGTTAACATTTAATACGAGCAGGGGCGACTGAGGCCGCGAAATGCCAACGTGTTCAGGCTAACAAATCGCGCGCCATGCGCCGTGGAGCATCTAGCATTTCTCACAAGTGGGAAATTTGGCCCACTTTGGGTATTTAAGGCAATGCCGTGCTTCATAGACATCGTTATGATCGTACAACAGTGTTGGATTTAAAAAAATCTGATTTTATTTAAGTATAGTTTTATATTGTTTGTGGTCTGTAATTTATAGTGCAAATGTTAGAAAGGGCTCCAAAATGAAATCTAGAAGATTTGCACTTATTATGAGACTAGTAGTAAAATAGAAGTGACAAAAAACAGTTATTTAACTTTGAATGGCCGTCATGAAAATTTTAAATATAGCAGATCCGTCACTGTTCTACGATCATGACGACATAGTCGTACCACAGTTATAAATAACAGTGTGCCGAAATATTCCCGACAGTACGTTTTAACTACGGCCAACGTGAGGACGTGTTAAAAAAATGCAGAGGTCTGTCGAGGCAATTTATAACTTATGAATACATGAACTAGGTTGATTTTATAATAAATATTTAATAGCACTTATGTTGTCGTATATATGATTAAGAGAAAGAGATAGCATGTACGTAGAGGTCTGCTTGCCAGTTTCTCGCAGTATTTTTGTTAAATTCTTGATCGTAGACGCTTCATAGACATAGTCGTACCACCACACGATAGTGTTTTGTTTTACGGATAATTATTTTTATCTTTAAAAAAAGTTACCTTCTACCAATGACACCTGAAGCCTAAATTTTTCTCTTTTTCAATTACACGCAGTATATACAATATACATATATGTACGATAAATTGCAACAATAAAAATAATATCATCAGTAAAACATACTTTGTACCAAAAAAATAATATTCAATTTAAACATTTAAGTATATTTTACAATAAATTCAGTCAGTTTTCTAAAAACAGTCCCATAAACAAAATTCGTACGAAACTCTAACAAAAAATTAAATTCGATTATAATCCTATTATTTAAAAAATAACGACTATTATTAGGAAAATTGTGTAACGTTATTCCATTTAAATATAATATATTAAAGTCAAGCAATAACGCGTGATTTTGTATGATCTTACAACTTAGACTAATATTTTTTTATACTAGCACGACATGTGACCTGGCGCCAACCTGATGCTAAGTGGCGCGCGAGGTCCATGAATGTTAGAAACTGGAATCAGACACTCATGACTGACATCAGTCTCCAACACTAGGTGGCTTGACGACTGGGCATGACGGTAATTCGAGCCTGATCCCGAAACGTGTGGATACACTTTACTGGGTTTATCGGAAGGAACGGTGGATACTCCCCCTCCCCCTCTCCCCCACTACTACTAAAATGTGATTCTGTTGATAGAATGGCCTTTCCATACAAATTTTTAACTTTAAAGTTTTTTGTTCTATCAATAGAATGACATATTACTCTAACGTAAGAGCATTCAAAATCACGCGGTATAATATTTTGACATAGTTTTGTAAATAATAAGTTGCATTTCTCTTAATAAAAATAATAATAATACCACTAATTGAAAGCTTGTAAATAAAAAATAAACTGGGTATTTTAAAATTGCCCAAATGTCCGAGTCCAAAATATTTGTGATTCTATCACAGAAGAGAGAAAATAGCAAAAAAAAAAAACTTTACAGATATGTACAATTTAATACACGATAATATAAGACCTTAACAAAATGATACGAAGGTATTCTATTTATTATATCTCTCCATCATTGTCCACCATCGATCAAGAATCAACTATACTATAGGCGACGGCAATGAAAACGCCTGAAGAAATATCAGCGCAAAATAATACCGATATTTCCGACAGTCCGTTTTTAACTACGGCCAACGTGAGGACGTTTAAAAAAATGCAGAGGTCTGTTGAGGCAATTTATAACTTATGTTTAAATGAATTAGGTTGATTTTATAATAAATATTTAATAACATTTATGTTGTCGTATATATGATTAAGAGAACGAGATAGCATGTACGTAGAGGTCCGCTTGCCAGTTTCTCGCAGTATTTTTGTTTAATCCTTGATCGTAGATAAAATAGGTAATTAATTAAATTATAAAAAATATTTTTGCTAATAAGCCTCGCTATACAGAGGAGAAATGTTGCCAGCCTTTTCGAGATTATCTCGTCGAAAGGTTTTTTTTAACTAGATTTTGTTTACATGCATTTATTTTATTGTTAGTTTGAAAATATATGATACAACTAGAACCTACATAATTATTGTATTAAGATCTTGTACATCGTGTCATTTAATTCTAAGTCCAAATGACATTTTGTCTATTTTAAATAATAAATCACATTATATCTCAACACTCAAATTATCCTACAACATTTAAAAGTAAATATTTTTCTTTATACAAAATGTAACATCTACAAAAATTTAGTTTATATATTATATATATAAATTAAAGATATGTACAATGATATACACTATATGTTTCCTAATTTAATAATAGTCAAATATGTATATTTATTTTTATATTGTCGAATATTAACTATAAATTAATACATACAAATATATTTGTATCAACCAAATTTGTTATGGCATACTATTAAATTCTGTGGTAGGGGAAAATAAGTTGACAAACTGTTAAGAGTTTAACAAGATATCTAACCGCAGGGTGCGGGGTCCGGGGTCCGGGGCAGCCATACGACGCACGGTGGACAGCTAACAGTGCAGCCTACGGCCTTGAAGAGCGAGGTCGCGTCACTCATTACAATTTTTCAACAAAAAAACCTATACTTTGTCTAGGCAGTTAGGTCTTTGCCAATATAACGGTAAAGTATCATCACGACAGTTTACCTTTTGGGATGGTCAGAAACCACGCTTATAAAATCACCGGAGGCAGTATCAAGACAACTCTTATCCCGGACTGACTTTGAAAATACACTTCGCTTGCTAATATACTAATACTGCTATACACGTATATATAGTATCATTTTGCTCCTGCCTCTCATTCATTCATTTTGTCTTAGGTAAATAATCATTAACCTATTGGTTTTCACTTATTTATTATTATTATTATTTTTCTTTTACTTTTGCTAGTCACAGTTCAATTGCACTATTAATTTAAATCTAATTACTTACTATATTTTACTCTTATTTCTGTTTTAATTGTTTTGTCTGAATAATATAAAATCTCTTTGGCTTGTGTTCCACTATTGCTACTTTGTTTATATGTTTAATATAATAAGCTGTGATTTTTTTTTTGAATAAATAAATAAGCGGATTCACATTTAAACAACTATAGGCGAGAAATATTACAAATAAATTAAATGTATTTATTTACATTATTAAATATTTTTGTGTCCCGATCAGAAATCGAACTCGGTACCTCAGAGTCTAAATCCACAGACTTAACCGCTAAATCACGGAGGCAGTTATAATATAATGGTGAGCTGAGAGAAGTCTTTATAGCCACATATGTGGCGGCTGTTGGTCGGATAAATTATATTTTTGTCAATAAATTGTAATGAGTGGCGCGACCTCGCCCTTCAAGGCCATAGTGTGGCTGCCCCGGACCCCGCGCCCCGCAGTTAGATATCGCTCTGGCCGCAACACGCACAATCCAATATTTTCAAAGATTTTTGAAATCTGAGTGCACTTTCTCAAAAAACAAAATGACATCTAATTTCCACATCTTAGATAATTATTATATTAGTATTTATTTAATTTAAGTATTTATTATATCGTATGACATATTTATATATTGGTATGTTATTTATACTTACTATGGTATGTTTATGATTGATTTTAACTATTATTATTATTCTTATTTCGTACTCTGCACCCATTATAATAATTTCTCACTCTCCCAAAGGTTAGCTGGTAGAGAATACCATACGGTATTATGCTCGCCTATGTACATTATTTTATATTTTGTGTGCAATAAAGAATTATATTATTATTATTACTTTTGAGTAATTAATTCAATCAACTTTAAAAAAAATACAACTACAGACATTTTGGACATATTTTCACTTTGTTACTAGATTACATTTTTTACAAGTACTTGTTGTAACATCTTTGAAAAATAAATGATTGTGCGAGGGAGAGGGAGAATAAGGCGTTAAACGCACTTAAAAGTAAACCAAACTTTATTATTTTATACAAAAATTATGATTTTGTATGTTCTTACTTTAGACTCTATTAATAGAAATAAATAACTTTTCCTAATAGAAAATTATTAATTTAAATTTAAAGCGGGAGCCGCGGCGGAAAATGCGGAGTCCAGCAAGCGGCGCAAGTATGTAAGTATATTAAAAGATTACATATTTGTGCCGTTTGCTGTAGAAACTCTGGGCCCATGGAGTCCAAGCGCAAAAAAGTTTTTAAAAGACATAACACCGCGTCTTGTTGTCTCCTCCGGTGACAAGAGGGCTGGCTCTTTCTTCGCCCAGAGAATTAGTATTGCAATTCAGCGGGGAAATGCAGCCAGCGTTCTTGCCACCATTCCACGCGGACGTGACTTATATCCCTATCCTTAATATTAATTTTATTTTATATGTTGTAAATATTTTTTCGAATAAATGTATAATTTTATTAAAACGTAATTTAAACATTTAAATTTAGTATAAAAAAATTAAAAAATCGTTTCTATGTTGTCAATTTATTTTCCGCCACATAACACACACAATACATAATTGTAACGCATATGTGAGAAAATACATCCGACAATTGGAAAAATAAATCTATTATAATATTCTGGCACTAAATTATCATTCACATTATTATTGCATCGACTAATAGGTCATGCAAAATTAAACCGCATTTCCACATAGTCGGGCAAATTAGGCCGAATGCTAAAATTACTCCAACGAGGTCAAAATGCATACGGAATAGTTGTCAATTATTTTGTTGAAAGCCGACGCCATTATATTGTGTTTTTTTTTTATACTAGCACGACATGTGGCCTTGCGACATGACGGCAATTCGAGCTTGCGTGTTGTGCGGTTCGAAATGTTCGAATGATATCCATAGAAAACTGACAGTTTCATTCGAGCAAATCGATCGGACAAAAGGCGTGAGAATCAGGGCCCTGATCCCGAAACGTGTGGATACACTTTACTACCGCCTACCACCTATTAAAAAACATATGGGTCAAAGTCAAAATATCTTTATTCACGTAAACCTATTACAGGCATTTATGAAACGTCATTAATTTAATTATTTTGAATGATTCTACTCCTGCTAGTAGAAGACTAAGCAGCAAAGTGGACCAATAAGTAAGCTGTTAGCAGAAGACCAGCAGCTTAGCAAATTCCAGTGACCTGTTAATGTTTAATCTGACTGAGAAAGGAATCTGCAAGGAAAACTCAGCTATAGCAGATTTACACAATAAAACATATACAGAACTGCACCACAACGATCAATTAATAACGTTTTAAATTTAGTTATCAGTACCTATGAGAATACAATACCTGGTACAGCAGTAACCCACTAGGCAAGGTTTGGGACATTTAACTCCAGAATTTGAAACTTAGTAACTATGCCACTTACCATTTTCAAGTTCCAAATGTCGTGCTAGTATATTTACAAAAAAAAACTCTGCAGTGGTGAAATATTTACTACAAAATTCTTTTTTTTTATTCTTTATTTTTAGTTAAAATTAATATTTGTTAGCAACACTCAAAATAAGAGTACATATCGAAAAAGTTTTTGTCAAAAGTGTAGTAATACTATTTCGTAGCGTGTTTACTATTTCGTAACAATATTTGGTGTCAAATACTTTTTCGATATGTACCATTATTTTGATCTTTATTAAACAAGTTTTAATTTCAATATTTAAAAAAAAAAAGTTTTTTTTTTTTTGTTAATATTCTTATTTTCATTAAACAATATAGTGTTCATATTTAAAATAAAACGTTAGTTCGTAACGAAATTATGTACATTACAAAATAATATTATCACCCTTCGTAACGTACTTACTATTTCGTTATAACATTTGGTGATAAATTATTTTTCGTTACGTAAATTTGTTCAAATGTACAAAACAAATTTCAATTTGAACTAAAATTTGACACAAAACAATATGGCGACACCGACCTTTATTTTCAACTTCATCCGTATGCCATTTTTATTATGGCGTCATTTCAACACTTCCTTTCTAATCTTCATAAACATACACTAACTCAATTGCAAATATCAACAAGTGTTCACTGTTTTAGTTCATTAACGTCAAAATTGTGAAACCCGTCACTTATATAAGGTCCTAACGAAACACCCGGAAATATTTTCACGAACAATTTGGATGCTTATTACAATTGTGAAAAGCTGATAAACATAAAGAAAAGAAAGCATAGGCACAAAAATAAGGAAAAGCATGCTACGATGGTTCGGGCATGTTGAAAGGATGAGCGAAGAAAGATTGACGAACCAAATATATAATGCGAAAGTTGTGGGTAAAAGAGGCCCTGGCAGACCGAGAGTCACATATCACGATCAAATAAATAAAACACTAGCTGAAGGTGAATTAAAAAGCCTTCGTAACAAAAGGGCATGTATGAAGAGGTTGATGAATGTCGATGAAGCGAAAAAGGTATGTCGTGATCGTATCAAGTGGCGCACAATTGTCTCTGCCTACCCCGTAAGGGATCTGGCGTGAAGATATGTATGTATGTGTGTATGATAAACATAAAAAATAATCACTAAAAAATACTAAACGGATTTCAAAGTCAAAGTCACATTATCTTTATTCACATTTGTGGCACGTCATTACTTATTTTCATGAATGATTCTACAGGTTCTTTATCATCATCATCATCAGCCTATCTCTTCACTGCTAGATATATGCCTCCCTCAAGTCTCGCCACTTCACACGATCTTCTGCCAGCCTCATACAACCCTCACCAGCGACCTTCCTCAGGTCATCTGTACGTAGTCTCCATTCCAAAAGCCGTCTACTCCATCGTTCATCGGTTCTGCGACATATGTATGTGTCCAATGGCCACTTCAGGATGCGAAGGATAAATAGATAGAAATTAATAAAGTATTTCGTCATTGTGCACTTTTGCATAAAGACGATCCATCCGACCATTAATTAATCCTAATAAATAAATCATGTGTTTTTGGTCGAAGATATTTTTCCAGTCAGGTCACACAGCGCCATCTAGTTTCCGTGGTAAGCTACGAGGCTTGTGTTTCGGAAACTAGATGGTTGATAAACTACATATTATACTTTTTTTTTTGTAAATATATACATATTATACATAAAAACACCCAGACCGAGACAAATTATACAATGTACAACTTTGCCCCCGGTGGGAATCGAACGCACGACCTCCCGAGTTCACGGCAACGTTTGTTACCACTAGACCACGGAGGCGGTCACAATGCAAAACAGACACAAATATATATATATATATTTATGTCGTATTAAAATGATAACGAATTTTTATTTAGCTGATCACAATCGTGATACTATACTCTCTGAAAATATTTTGAAAATGTTGTTAGGACCTTATATATACAGAATTTCATCGTACAATATCCGCTACTCCGACATCAAGTCGGAGTTCAGTCGACTTGGATTGAAGTTTTCCATTTTCCACATTTGTCTCTTTTCTCCCGGAAAGCACGATTCCATGACAATCTTGTCTTTTCTTGAGTTTATCGCCATACACTTTTCACTCGAGCCATGCTTTAGCTGTTTCGACTGCGAACAAAAAAAAATATTAAAATAAATTATATAAGTGTAAAAACCACTCAATACAAATTGGGAGCTAATTATTTTTATCACCCGCCCGGCTCCGAACTTGACGAGATTAACTAAGAAAGCATGTTAAACGTCGACTTATGAGCAAATTAATAGGTGGTAGACGGACTGATGGTGGTACTTTGCCCAGTCTGCCGGGGCGAGGATGTATCCACCGTTCGTCACTACACTTTTCGGGATCAGGCTCGAAATGCCATCATGCACATTCAAGCCGGCATAGTGTTAGAGACTGATGTTAGTCATGATTGTCTGATTCCAGTTGCTAACATTCATGGACCTCGCGTGCCACTAACCATCAGGAGGACGCAAGGTCACATGTCATGCTAGTATTAAAAAAGAAAAAAAAGGCCTACGAGTATCATAATATGAGAGATGTGCAAATGTATTTTATCATATTTTGAACACCTTTTTTGTTTAATAATTTAATTTATTTGTCAGAAACATGGTAGGTACAGGGATGTAAATTATTATATGTAATTATATCACATGATTCGCTATTTCTAGCATACAAATATTTATTTAGTCACATGACTTTGTAGAGCTTAGTGTCTAGGTATTCTTTTGTCGAATAAAAATATTTACTCCTAATTTGAACAGTTTTAGTGGCAGCTCCCTTATAGTAACTGGAAGCTTATTAAATATCTTTGTTGCCATTGCATAACAATTTCGGCTATATCGGGTACTTTTATGCACTGGAATAATTATTCTACTTCTTTATTGTTGGTGAATGTTTATATTTAGGTCAATTTATATTGTAGGTATTATAAAAATAATAATTAAAGAAAATGCAATACAAAGAGCTCGAGAACGTCAAATTGTAACAAATTATTTGATTTTGACTTTAACTTACGTGCAAAAGATATAATTGAGATAAATTTCTCCACAGTTTGGAATCATTAATCAATCTCTAGTCGCTTATTATGCAGAAAATTGTGTCGGATGCAATCTTTAATTTGCTATAATCTCGGAGAAAGCCGGGGGAGTTAATTGACTACTAAATCATTCGATTAGCTAGCTTCATGCCCCGGATCGTTTCATGATCGGAACTTTAATTGTTGTTAGATGCACGAAAAACTACACCAGATATTCAATATAAAACATAAAGTATTATCACAACTGTATTCCTTGTATCACGAACCACGTTCTTTTTTGTTAAGAAACGGATTCACATTAGCCAAATATATTTATTAAGTCCGTTATAAAAACATAGTATTTAAAAAACCACATCTACTTTTGATTTATGGCCTTTTTTTTATACTAGCACAACATGTGACCTTACGCCCACTCATATCAGTCCGGATTGATTGGGCATGACGGCAATTCGAGCCTGATCCCGAAACGCGTGAATACACTTTACTGGGTTTATCGGCACGAACGGTGGACACTTCCCGGCCCCGGCAGACTGGGCAAATTACCACCATCAGTCCGCCTACTACCTATTTGTTGTTCTCGTTGAAAGTATGTGCCATTTGCAATGATGTCAAATGCCAATTTTTACATTTAGGGAGAACTAATATTGTAAGCTTGCCATGGTGATGTTTATGTAAAAATAACACCGCTTGAAACAAGATTTTCGACAACGAAATTCCACCTATACAGACATACAAGAAGCGAGTTAATACAATCTAAATAATTACACTTACATGCTGATCGTATATCCACAGCTGGTTGCCCTTGCCTCCATGACACGGATACAAAACCACATCATGGCCGGAGTAATCTAAGCAGGTCTCATCACGACGAATTTCGCCTTGTTTCGAATACATCCAATACTACAAATATAAACAATTATATTAATATTGTATTCTAAATGGGCAAATATATATGAAAGACAATATTATATGCATATATATACACTCCAAAAGTGATGATACATATATATGTGTATATAGTCGTGACAGAAGAAGACAAATTTCTAAGCATTCCATGGATTCACCGTGCAGGTGCCGGGTCCATCGTGTGTGGATAAGAGATGAGGAGAATGGTGTCTCGGGCTTGCGACCGACAATAGGATGGTTTAAGAAAAGAAGGCCTCCCTTTTTTTATTTTATTGCGCGATAATTCGCTCACCATCCACCAATCTACTCGTCTCCCTACCCAACCAAATGCTGTATGATTCCGTTGATGCCGTCTTGGAAGCTCGTTCCATAAATGTATTGTAATAATAATCATGTATAATAAAAGTAATGTATAATCACGTCCGTAATCACTGTTGGAGTGGTCAGAAACCACGCTTTTCAAGCTAGTTTAAAGGACATCATTCATCTTTTATCTAGGGGGATTTGGGCTAAGTTGTATTCACAGTTAAAAATGTATATACATTTTTAGATAAATTTGTTTGTTCTAGCTTATAGTATGACAATGCCTCTTTACAGCAGTTATTATCTTAACTGACATTTACATTTATATTTTTATAATTGTGTCTGTCTTAGCTTATAGTATGACAATGCCTATATACAGCAGCTATTATCTTAACTGACATTTACATTTATATTCTTATAATTGTGTCTGTCTTAGCTTATAGTGTGACAATGCCTATATACAGCAGCTATAATGTTAAGCGTTATTCTGTATTTATAATTTTGTTATTTTATTGTTTCTCTTTTCAAATTATGGTTATCATGTACTGCTCCAGATTCACCAATATGTACTATAAAATTATATCGTTTTATATCAATATTGTAAAAATTGACGTGTAAAAGTGCAGAATACATATCTTTTTGTCCTATGCCTACTTGCAAAAATAAACGAATTGAATTGAATTATTTTAACAATAAATTATATATACCCTTTATTTTATATAGTTTATTATATTATAGTTTAGGTCTGCATTTTTTTTTAAATATCATGACAGCTCTAGCTAGTACTAAATGTGTATATTATAACTATAGTCATAGTTTTCAACAAATGGTACAAAAATTTACTGTCAGTGTCATTTTCATCAGTCAAGCGTCTGCTGACATTTTAATTTTATTTACTATACCTTGATTAATACGAATACTACATATTTTATTATCCAAATAATTTAATTTCACAGTAATATACAGGGTGCGCCAGAGAAACTTACTTATTTGAAAAAACTCCCGGGCGGTGAGTTGGGTGGGTAGAGGGGTGAGGGGGGGGGGCACTATTGGAGGGGGAAGTCCCCAAGTTTGTTTCTTCCTCTAGTCAGTTGCCATCATGCTCTGGCCTAGAGAACAGCGGGCATACGCCGTCGAGAGCTTCTTTTCTAACGGTCGCTCACTTGTTGCTACGCAACGAGCCTTCCGTGCTCGCTTTAAAATTCTTCTTTTTTTCTTCCAAGCCTCGAAGAAATAAACGCTAAGGATGTGTGGTTTCAGCAAGATGGAGCCAAAGCACACACAGCACGAGGCTCAATGAATTTGTTGCGACAATATTTCCCCGAGCGGCTTATCTCTCTCAGAGGCGATCTCACATGGCCGGCTCGCTCTCCAGATTTGGCTCCATGCGATTTCTTTTTATGGGGTTATTTGAAATCCCTGGTTTATGTCGATCGGCCACGGACAATAGCTCAACTCAAAAACAACATTCGCGACGCCATTGCCAACATAGCGATTGATATGCTGCAAAGAGTGGACATTAACTTCAGAAATCGACTTAATCAGTGTATGCGCAATGGGGGTCGCCATTTAACTGATGTCATTTTCAAGTCTGTTTTAAAAAAAAATTGGGATATTGTATTCTAAAATAAAATAAAAATTAAAACAATAACTGAAGTACTTTTGTTTTTAATGACCTTTCAAATAAGTAAGTTTCTCTGGCGCACCCTGTATAGTAAAAAAAAACTTTAGACTTATCAAGTGGTAGCCCAAAATGAATGATGCCCTTCAGCCAACTTTACTATAGACCCATCATGACAAGTGGCAGTCTTATCGATATATCTAGCATATAAGAGAAAAAAAATCAATTAATTATTTAAAATAATAATAAATTAAGCAAATAAATACTACATATACAAAAATAATATTAGTAAATACAACTTTAAGCTAAGCTATATACAATTTTATATTAGACCATACCCAAAGAAAACTTTCAAAAAGGTATGACTAGTTAAAAGGATTTAACGCTTTGCGGGACGCGAATACAACATTTTTAAATATTATTTGAGCCTCAGAAATGTAATCTATTAACTTACTAGGAAATAAAATTACGTCCATTTTAGACATATGTTCACTATCCTACATTCATTACGATTTTACTCAACTAAAACAAATTTATAATTTAATAGGTGGTAGGCGGACTGATGGTGGTAATTTGCCCAGTCTGCCGGGACGGGGATGTATCCACCGTTCCTGCCGATAAACCCAGTAAAGTGTATCCTCACGTTTCGGGATCAGGCACGAATTGCCGTCATGCCCAGTTAAGCCGACATAGTGTTAGGGACTGAGGTCAGTCATGAGTCTCTTATTCTACTTGATAACATTCATGGACCTCGTCACATATCGTGCTAGTATAAAAAAAAAAACTATCTCTAAAATATCCGTAATTTTATTTCCTAGTAAGTTACTAGTCTCTAAAGTACACTCAGACTTCAAAATTCTTTGAAACTGTGCGAACAAGAGGTATACATAAGCTTTAAACCCTCTTAAGTAATAATAATATTTAAATAATAAAAGAAATAAATGCAAAAATAATAAAAAACAATAAAAATAAAATTACAATATACCGCGTGTCATTGTCAAAAGAGCAAATGTTTTTTAAGGCGTAAGGTGTCATTAGTAGAACCTCTATTTGAAATAAAAAGGACACTTTTCCGCATCTGAAAATCGCTATATCAATCGTGATAAATACCTAAAGGCTGGGGAGTATTATTATTAATTGAACTCGCCTACAGCCGAGAGACGTAATAGAGAGAGAGAGAGAAACAATTACGTAAGTCAACGTTCGCGCGACCGTCGACCTCTCGCTACCTACTTGACTAGGCTGTGTATGATTGGCGATATTTTTAGGATAACTTCTCTGCACCGTAACTTAAGATTTTATTACGGAATAATTAAAATAAAAAATACGTAGTTCTTTATTTTTATTCTAGATTATAATATACAAATATTTGCTCTTTAATAAATTCCACGCAGTATAATATAGCAATATACAATGGGATTAATATCTACATATAGTGTTATTTCTAAATAAATATTTTTTGCTAATACTATAACCTAACGACAGTACCAAAATGATTATCTGTAAAAAAAGTCATTAAATTTAGTTAGTTTTTCGTTAAATCTGTTTCGATATCGATTTGCCTGTATAAAAGAAAAAAATATATAAATAAAGATAAACCAGAATAATCAATAAATTAAAATTAAAATAATAATCGAATGAAAAGCGACAGTACTCCATAGAAAACTGGCAGTTTCATTCGAGCAAATCGAGCGAAAATGCATGTCGAAGGCGCGAGAACCGGGGTCCCGGTCCTAGAACACAGATTCCCCTATCCACAGCTGGAGATACCAGAACAGAGGAAACGTCTGAAAGAGTGGATAAATGGGCTAGGACTGGCGAATGCAGAAATATTCCTTAAATACGTTCCAGAAGACCAACAGTTAAACTAAACGGGTTAAAGGTGTGTTGTGTAATTGTTTTGTGGTGATCGTCATAATTTAATAACAACATATATATTGTTATTAGGTTTGGAAAATATTTTTTTTAGTTTTTATTTGTATTACTAATTAAGTTTTTAGATCTATGTTTTATAAAAAAAATGTTAATTGAAATAGTATCATCATCACATCATGGATTCAATCGAAGTGTGAAAAGGCATCAAGTCAACCCGACATAGTGTTAGGGACCGACCTGATTCCAGTTGCTAACATTCACGGATCTTGTTCGTCACTTAAAACACCAACAGGTAAAATCGTCAAAAAAAAATTTCTATAATTGTCACTTTATAAAATTTTACATCAGTGGAAGATGGTTGATCTGCTTAATTTAAAGTTTCTTATAGCGGGCCCTATAATATTATAATAAAATTACAATCCAAACGAAACCACCACCATTAATTTCAAACTAATCGCTACGCAACTTTAATAACAATAATATTAGGAACAATGTTAATGAAGCAATTAATGTATTACGAATCTCTAATCTATCCCCTTAATCGTAAGCTGACTCAGAATCTCAATTAGTACATTCCATAGTACAAATGGAACGATATTACTGTAACAAAGCACCACACTGTAAATATTAAATGTTAAAAAATTTAGAAATTAAAATTAAATCATATAATAACAATAATATTAATAATGTTATTAACAAAGATATACATATTAATACGAGTACATATTGTGGCTATGGCTTCTAAAAGCGACAAGACAGTATCTTAGAAGTCAGTTCCTATATTGAATTAGATTCGAGTCTGTTGTCAATGACTACGTGTTTGTACCTTTTGGTTTTGAGACAATGGGGCCGTGAGGGCCAAGTGCTAAGAACTTCTTAAAATAACTGTCTAAGAGGCTGGTTAATGCTGTATGTGACAAGAGGCCTGGAATTTCTTAGCGCAGCAAATCAGTAATACTGCAAGTGTTCTTGGCACAACACTGCCACATGATCAAGTCGTGGGTAAATAATTTTGAGTATAGTTTAGTTTTATATTTAATTTAGTTAATTTATATTAATTTTTATTTAAATAACTTCGAATACAGATGTAGATCATAAAATTTTTAGATTTATACCAGTATTCATAACAACTTATTGAAGCCTTTAAGAATTGTTTTTATACTCGTAGTAGGTGTTGTCTTTATTGTTTACCAACAAATATGAATAAGCGTAAAAGAGACAAAACCAATTTTAACAAAAGTGTTCTTTAAATACTCTTATAAGTTATTATTAATAAGGTCATTAGTATTAATTTAGTTATGTAATGATAATAAAGGAGAAAGTAAACAAAATACATAACGTAGGTAATAAATGAACTAAAATTATTAAACCTAAGCAATATCTACTTTAAATAATTGATAAAGGAATCAAATAAAATGTATAACAATGTTATACTGACAAATATATTGCGGTTCCCATTATTTACATTGAAGATTATTAGTTTTAAAATAATCAGGTTAAGATCCTACATTCATAATGTCGCAAACATTCTTTAACTTATCATGGTGCTTCTCGTATGTTAATATAATTACGCTGCCAATTAATTTCCCTAACTGTTAATCTTTATTGATTTCGATGATTAATAGTCAAGCAATAACTTATATAACATTCACAATAACATTTAATAATTGCAGTGTCGAAGCACTATTACGGTAAAGAATAATGATATAATACTTTACTTCTATTGACGCTGGAACGATAATGAAGTAACGTCAATGTAAAGCAGAGATACCCAGCTAATGAATAACAACCCAATAACCACCAATCTACAGGAGAAAGCGAAATGAGTGCCTCCTATGACAAACCTGATTGCCATATTGCTGATGACACGGCCACAATTTGATGGGTTTCTTCATGTCTTCGGGCGCACAAGCCGAGTCCAGGCACATCTCGGACCAGCCGTTCGCGATCTATTGCCGATAAAGTTGAGACAGTGCGGACAAGCAAGCGTGCTGTGCCGATTACATCACAAGCAACAATAACTTTAACGATGATAAAACTGCAGTTGTTATTTATAAAAATAAATAAAATAATAGAATGTAATAGCAATACCTTGAACGATTATAAATGTATTGTGCATAATGAATAATTAAATAAGGAAATAAATAAAACTGCAATTCTATGACAGCAATATTTGTAAAGTTATTCTAGCAGGTAACGTTAAAAACTTAATAATGATAAAAGACAACACAGTAATATTATTTGTCACCGTTAAACTTTAAAAAAATATCATGATGTCGTCACTAGCGACGACCTTTTTACGACGATAAAAATGCAGTTTTGTTTTATAAGTTGTAAAAGTTAACGCTGCATGTGACGTTGTAACTTAATTTAATTGACAATGAAATAAAAATAGATAACACAAATTTCTTATTCCTCAGTTAAGAATAAAAAGGTCACTTATAAGATATTAATGCCCAATTCCCCAACGTACACAGGTCAAACTCAAAGTGAAACATTGCAAACCTGATTCCCTCCCTGTCCGTGACATTTATGAATCCAAACATGCTTTAATTGTGGGTGAGCTTCATTCACATTGACCCCATCGATGCAATATTTGTAATAATAGTGACGAATCTAAGAAAGCGTGATGTGAGAATGTTGTAAACAAAAAACAAATGTTTAATCAAATGTCTTAGCTAAAGGTGAAAAAGTGCTTAAAACTAACGACAGAAATATAAACGTACACATAAATTTTGTCACATAAAATAAATTTCATAATAACAACAATATTCATGATTAATTTACAATTGTAGTAAAAAATACTACTTATATAACAACGTCTGTATGATTAAATGATTTTACCAATAGTAAATCAAATCAGTTATCAAATCAAGCCTGTTAGAATTATAATCACTCCAAACGCGTTCCATTAATGATGCATTATCCTAATATTGTATTTTACATCTAGCATTAGAAATATTTTAAAATTATTCACAAATATATTTGTTATTATAAGTATCATGTTTGTTAATCACTCGAAACATAACAAGCCTTTACTCTTTAAACGTATTCAATTCGATTGCTAGACAAATTCAGCGATAAAGGCGTTGAACTATTTCTAATAAAGCTTTGTGAAAAATTGTTAGGACGGTAGAAATATTCAGGCAGATACGAAACAAATTTAGACAATCAGGTATTTTTAAAATGAAATTCCACAATGGTACTGCCGCAGGTTTGCCCAGAATAAAATTGGCAATAACCTGATTTCCTCCCTGCCGATGGCACGGATATAGTCCGACCGGCTTATGATGGTCCGATTTTCGAGTCGGCGAGTCCAAGCAGATCTTTTGGAAGCCCACATTTCGAATCTGCACATTGTAAATTTTTGAGAAATCACATAGTCAACAAAATTTCAAATTGTATAAAAATATTAAAAACTACTGTACATCAAATAGAAGTGAATACTTTGTAAACATCTTTATTAAAGAAAATATTTAATGGCGCTAAATGATTTTTGGGTGTAGCGTATGCTCTGAATAGTGTAATTTTGACTTGTGCTGTACAGCGTTTAAACTTATGGATATCATATTTGCTCTCACATCCAGCGCCCTGCGTTTCCTCTCCAAGTCAGCATTATCACGTAGATCATCAGGGACCAGATGTCCCAAATATGATGTTACCCATGCCAAGAAAACACCATTAAGAGTAATGGGTGGAATATGACTTGGGACAATTTCCTGACGTAAATACCGCGATCTCACGTTTTTTATGTTATATTCTAGGCCGTGACTAGTGACATAGTCCTTACAGACTTTCAGTAGACTTGTGACAGATGGCCTTATGTTAACCACATTATAGATTCTCATATAATTAAACACAATCGAGCGCCATTATTCACAGTCACCATACTATACTCATACCATAATGGCTTTATCAATATTCATTAACATGTTCATACATATGTTCTTTTATGGTTCTTAATTAACTTAATTTCTTTATTTCCGGCTTTACACGTGTATGTTATTATTAACCTTGGCTATAATTATCCTACTATAATAAACCTAATTTTAGTTTATTACCTTTGTTAAAAAGAACTCACTTCTTTTTACATCTTCTATCTTTTACACTTTTCCATATAAAAAACTGCAGGCTTAACAAGGTGATACTATTGTACACGATTTCTTAAATTCATTCTTTCAGATGTTTTTGTTGTATTTTCCATACAATTAAATATAAATTTTATACACTTTTTTTTACATATTAAGCCTACAATGCTTAATAGGGAGACACTATTGTGCACGCTTTATTCTTTTAATTCTTTCAGGTTTTTTAGTTGTATTTTGCACTTGTTTGCATATGTATTATGTATGTTTGTCAATAGAACAGGCTAACATTGTTTATTAGACAGGCACAGTCTTTAAATATATTCAAAAAACTTCTTCTCTCTTATTTCCTTAAAAAGCAAAACGAATCCTAATCACCTGACATATTATTAGTACCTATATATGTATATATAATTATTTATGTATTTATCTTAATTATGTATTATTATTTTTCTGTTAGGTATTATAGTATTATAAATGTACATATTGTATTTATTTACATATTTTAATTCTGGTTTTTACTATATTATTTCCATTTTCACACTCTGCACCCATAATATTAATCTCTCACTCTCCCAAAGGTTAGCTGGTAGAGAATACCTTCATGGTATTATGCTCGCCTATGTACAACACTTTATATTGTATATTTTGTGTGCAATAAAGAATTTTATTATTATTATTATTATGTTTGTATTATTGTTTTATTCTCTTCTTTTAAGATTATATATCTTATACACTATTACATATTTAGCCTGCAAGGCTTTATAAGGATATACTATTGTGCACGATTTCTTCCATTCATTATTTCATATAGTTGTATACAAAGTTTCCACTACTATTTAGTATTCAGTTTGAATGTTAAAGTTATATTTTAAATCATAATTAGAAAACCAAATTAAACAAACCTCTCCACTGGCGACAGATTCGCCCGGTATAAACAGTTCTGGATAAATGTTTTTAAGGTACCAGTCGAACGATTTGCAACCCAAATTTTCTCGAAGCGATACCCTTCCGCTGATATCACCAAAATCTCCTTTGTCATTGCCGACTCTCTGGTAGTAATACTTGGAATAGTCATCCAGCCAAACCTATAACAAAATAAGTAGTTTTTTTGTATAATTAGAATAGATACATACATATCTTCACGCCAAATCCCTTGCGGGGTAGGCAGAGACAATTGAGCGCCACTTGACATGATCACGACATACCTCTTTCGCTTCTTCGACATTCATCAACCTCTTCATACATGCCCTCTTGTTTCGATGGCTTTTTAATTCACCTTCAGCTAATGTTTTATTTATTTGATCATGATAGGCAAGTCTTGGTCTGCCAGGGCCTCTTTTACCCACAACTTTCGCATTATCTGGTTCGTCAACTTCGCTCATCCTTACGACATGCCCGAACCATCGGAGCATGCCTTTCTTTATTTTTGTACCTATGCTTTCTTTTATACCTACCCTTTTGCGTATTTCGTTATTACGTATACGGTCCATCAAAGTTACGCCGCATATCCGACGTAAAGACCTCATTTCTACTGCATTAACTCTACTCTCATGCGTATTCTGACATATCCACGTCTCGCTTCCATACATAAGTGTTGGTATTAGCATGGCATGGCATAGAATAGAATAGTTTTATATTTTCAAGTTTATGTATGCCTATGTGTATGTGTGTGTGTATATACATACATATCTTCACGCCAGGTCCCTTGCGGGGTAGGCAGAGACAATATGCATATATAATATTAATAATAATAATAAATATTTCCAGACAGGTCACACAGCGCCATCTAGTTTCCGTGGTAAGCTACGAGGCTTGTGTTACGGAAACTAGATGGTTGATAAACTACTTATTATACTTTTTTTTTGTAAATATATACATATTATACATATAAACACCCAGACCGAGACAAATTATACAATGTACAACTTGCCCCCGGTGGGAATCGAACCCACGACCTCCCGAGTTCACGGCAACGTTTGTTACCACTAGACCACGGAGGATATGTATGTTTATTTATGTTGTAGTTATTCTGTTATTGATGTTATGCCTATTCTTTCGTAATTCTTGTACTATTGTATTCATTTATTATCATTGTTTTCTTTGCTTACTTTTATTGTATCTGTCAGTGATTATTGGCTTTATCTTATTACTATTTTCTCCTATATATGTATAAATTAGCTGTAAGAATTCCTAAATAAATAAGAGTTTCATAGGACTAGAAATTAATTAAAGGGCACCGAATCGAAATCCCAAGGGTAGCAGTTAAGCTTAGAGCGGAAAAATATTGCTCGTCTATTCAGAAGGAAACCGCGCTTAACAGTGGAAGTGTGAAAGTTTAAGTTAATGAAAACAGCGAGTTTTAATTTAGGTGAAATTTTATTTGAATTAAGTCTTACTAAAGAATAATGTATCAAATGAAATAATTATTATTTGTATGAAATATGGTAAATACAAATCGTTTATTAGCACAATAAGAATATTGATTCGTTATGGTGAAGTCTCCTGCATGAGCTGAGCTGTATAACAGGAGCCAGTGTCTTCCAATAATGAACATACAATTTAAAAGAAAATAGAATTTTAAAAAAGTTACAAATTTAGTATGTGAGTGTGGATGCAATGTGTGTGTGACTGTGTGTGTGTATGTATAAGGGAGGGAGTGGGGAAGGGAGGAGAGGGAGTGTAAGCTTGTGTGTTTGGGATTTATAATTTTGCCTAGTGAGTTGAAAATTGTGTATCTTTTTATTTATAAGTGAATTTACAAATGTCATGTCATCATCTCTTCTGTACTGTCAAACTACTTCTGTAAATAGGTACATAGTTTTTAAATAGCTTACATACTCCGCCATTTCTGGTACACAAATTTATACAGTAATTATTACATACAAAACGTTACAAAAGCAGTTAATAAACCACTTTTTATTATATATTATCGACTGAATCGTCGGAAGAAATGGGAATGCCTAAGAAATTTGTCTAAGAAAAATGGGCCCAATAAAATGTTCTCGTGTCATAATGATATAATTTTTATTTGATGGGTAATATATTGTGTTTTTATAATCTGAAATTAATTTTCATGACAAAAACTTTTTTATGCCTTAATAATTTCGTTTAGTTTCGATCCCGCCGATTAAAAATCCAGTGTTTTATCTATAATAAAGTACCTGGTCATAATAGAGAACCTAATCGTATAAATAGTGCTTTGTAACTATTTCATACATAATTTTTAACCAATTGACTATTTAATTAAATTCTATTTTAATGCTGGGGTAAAACAGATGTTGTAATTGAATTTTGAAATAACACAATGAATTATATTTAGTTGACACACGCCAAAAGTAAAAAAATTGGGGCCTGATTTTGGGCAATCTTTTTATTGATAAAAAAAAACAATTAAAATTTATACATACCTCGGCTAATCGGACCGAATTCTTCTTCAATACATTGACGCCCGTACGCCATTTGTACGGCGATCGTTTTCTGAATATATGCCCAACATGGGAGCACGGTACAATTTCCAAAGTCCCACCGCACATCCACGTTTTAAACGACAACTCTAGATTTTCACCCCCCCAAATATCGAAACCACTGTCGTAAGTTCCGAGTTTTTCGAAAAAGTCTTTATCTATTGCGAATAATCCTCCAGCCATAGTAGGTGACCAAACCGCTTCTGCCGTATGTTTGTGTCTAGCTCTTTCTCTAGCAGGTACAGGATGCCAATTAAACTGTAAATTCCAATCGAATCCACCCACATTGACTGATGTAGAGTCTCTGTAGTGATATTCAAGCGTCGTATCATCAATTACATCGATAACTGGACAAACAACAGTGGTTTTGTTTCTTGCTATGCGATCTAGTAGCGGTTCTAACCAACCTGAAATGACAAATGTATTAAATGCTAATGCCCATTTTTCTTAGACAAATGGGCCCAATAAAATGTTCTCGTGCCATAATGATGTTTTTATTTATTTGATAGTTATTATATTGTTTTAAAAAGTAAAATAAAATCACGACCGTTTCCCTTTCGGGGTGGTCAGAAACCACGCTTCTAAATATAAGCGGATTCACATTTAGCCAACTTTACTATAGGCCAATCATGACAAGTGGCAAGCTCGTCGATGTCTCCAGCGTACCAAACTCGAGAAATATTACAAATAAATTCAATATTATTAAATATTTTTGTGTCCCGACCAGGAATCGAACCCGGTACCTCCAGGTCTAAATCCACGGACTTAACCGCTAGACCACGGAGGCAGTTAATGCTTATGTTTTAATAACAAAAAAATATATATAAACATGTTTTATGAATATATATGGTTCGATTCCTGGTCGGGACACAAAAATATTTAATAATATAAATAAATACATTTAATAATATTTAATTTATTTGTAATATTTCTCGAGTTTGGTACGCTTAAATATATATATATATTTAAATTTATTTTTACTTAGTATTTTTCAATGTTGTGTACATTTTTTTAGGCTAGCATGCCCAAAAGGATTGTTTGTCTATAATTGATGAATAATCAATTATTAATCCACTGTTGGAGATGTGTCTTCCAGAACATATATCTGGAGATTTGCCCTACACTCGCCACGCTGGCCAGACGGCTTGGCGAGGATATGATGTCAATTTTGAATGACAATTTATTAACGATTCCACAACTTCTATGACAAATGTATGTAACAAAACTGTGTTTCTTATTGGTACATTCCAGAGGAGTTTAGACCTTTGTAGAATTTAAGGAACGCGTTCTTACAACCGAGCCACCACTGCGCCATTATTTTGTTTATTGGCTGGTAATCGCACTTTACTTCGAATAAATAAGGAATCATATTTACCTTCAGTACATTCGCAATGACTATCAAGGTATGTAAGTACAGGCGCAGTTACATATCGTGCCCCCAATAGTCTTGCACGAATGAGCCCTTCGCGTCGGGTCGCCCGAACTATTCTAACCTTTGGTAGAGCTGACATATAATCCTCTAGCTGCTGCATTAAATGTGCTAAAAATAAAAAATACAATTGTTAATAAAGACGATCATCTTGTGTGAATGAGGCTGATGCCTGGCTACGTGCTATACCTTCTCCCTATACAGGCACGCCACTAGACGCCGACACACTCCACACTGCTGTAGCATTACGATTGGGTTGATTTATTTTTGCGGTGGCAATGCAGACGGACAAGACCACCATGCATTATATATACATTATAATATAGTAATACAGTATTTTAAACACTTTTATAGTTTTGATGTTTAGATTTTAGTAATTTTAAATAATTGTAGGAGGTAACAAATAAATTTAACCACATTGGCGACTAGTTTAACATATTGATGTAATTAACCCTGGCACCGGCCTCGGCCTATCGGCGTTGTTACTGCTCACCGTTATTCTTATGGAACATCGTCGCAAGTAGGTGATTTTTGTAAATATGTACTTTTTAAACTAATAAATATATAAATAAAAAAATGCCTTATGCTGCCAAAAAAGTGCCGACAGGATCTCGAGACATCATGCAATCAATGACATCCTGTCAAGGACGCTTACATCTGCTAATATCCCCTGCATCCTCGAACCATCGGGGATAGTTAGGTCTGATGCGTAGGCGTCTGAATAGGATGTCGCTGTTTCCATACATACGAGGCCGTACACTGGTTTGGGATGCCACATGTGTTGACACACTCTGTCCGTCACATGTGACATCCAGACATAAATAATCAATAGGGCTGGTTCCTCGCTCATTGAATCAGTACAGCGATTCAGCGGGGAAATGCGGCCAGCGTTCTTGCCACCATACTTAGGTTTTGTAATACCTAATGTTTTTTTTTGTGAATGATAATAGATAGATTATTTAAAAAAAACATTAGGAAGCAGGATTAAAGTGGTATATTTATAAAATGTATTATTCTTCTTCTAAGTCGCTACACTCTTGGCAGAGTGGTCGTGGTCGTCACTTGAGTGTCAGTGGCACGCTTAACAAGCCGTCGCCACTCGTCTCGAACTGCAGCCTTCCTCGAGCACTCATGTAGGGGGTGATCCATTGCTGCTTTAACCTGGTCAGTCTATCTTATCGGAGACCTACCACGCATCCTCTTGCCATCGACTTTTCCCTGAACTACAAGGCGCTCAATGGATGTATCTTCACGCCGCGACACGTGTCTAAAGAAAGTGAGAATGCTTGATTGTACGATTGAGGAAAGGCGCTGTCCTATCTCCAGTTTCTCCAGGATGGATTTGTTGGTTCGGAACTCCGTCCACGATATTCCCAACATTCTCCGCCAACACCACATTTCTAGAGCATTAATCCGTTTTATTTCAGTTTCGCGCAAGGTCCACGTCTCCGGATTTTAGTAGCTTTCGTAATGTTTCGGTTCCTCCATATTTTCTTTAGCTTCTCCATAGCAGACCTCGACACTGCCATACGACGCTTAATTTCCTCCTCGCATCCACCGCTATTCGATCAATAAAATGTATAATAACAATAGAAAAAACTTACGCATGTCAGAAAAATCGTCAACCAAGACAATTTCCTTGATTAGATGCTCCGGAGACCTGTCGAGCACAGAGTGTACGGTACGCAGAAGAACCGACCAGGCTTCGTTGTGAAAACAGATCACCACCGCAGTTTGTGGCAAGTCCTCCAGGAACCGATCCGGCTGCTTGCACCTGTTTACAAAATTGATCAATTAACAATTCAGACGGTCTTCGGTTGTTTTTTTAAGAGCTTTAAATACAAGACAGATAATTTGTTTAAAATATTTTTTTTATTGTTATAATCTGCGGGGTGAGGCGGAGTGCAAAATTGTCCGAAAACTTCTGTCAGAAACGGCAAAATCTTATCCATTCCGACTAGCTTTTGACATTTCTAACAGACGTACTCGTAAATCGATCTTAGACGATACGTTTTCGGACGATTGTGCACTCCGCCTCACCCCGCTGGTAGGCAATTTCATGGCATTTATTTTTTTATTATGATTTCCGGCAATTACGCCGCGGCTACTAGTAACATAGTCCATTCGATCAGTCCTATTTGTACTACTTAGCGACGAATCGACATTTCGGCGTCTTCGCACATTAATTTGATGATTTTATTGATGGTTTTGAATCGAGAAGAGTTAAGTTAGTAAAACGATCAACTGCACGAATTGCTTGCTCACTAGGCCGATTATGTTGACAGTAAAATGGACGAAATGCTCTATGAACGAACATATTTATTTTTGAATTAAATGAGAATGCTATTTTTCTTAGAGAAATGGGCCCAATAAAATGTTCTCACAACTTAACAGAAATTATAATTATTAGATTATATTAACTATCAAATAAAAAAGAAATCATTAAGTTAATAAAATCTGCTGTGTTAATGCTATCAGTGAAAATTTGTAAGGCTTTAAGTTACTATATTTCTATTGTATTATTGTAGAGGCTGTAAATTTTCCTAAAAATAAATAAATAAATATTATTGTGTTTTAATAATTGTAATTAATTATATTTATTTGACCCTAGCATAACGACAATTGACAAAAACTTTTTTACGTTTAAATTATATAGTATCCATCCCGCCGATATAATTGGAGAATTATGTACACTTTGAAATCCAGCCTTTTATCTATAATAAAGTCATAATAATATAATAATATTCCAGACAGGTCACACAGCGCCATCTAATTTCCGTGGTAAGCTACGAGGCTTGTATTACGGAAACTAGATGGTTGATAAACTACATATTATACTTTTTTTTTTGTAAATATATACATATTATACATATAAACACCCAGACCGAGACAAATTATACAATGTACAACTTGCCCCCGGTGGGAATCGAACCCACGTCCTCCCGAGTTCACGGCAACGTTTGTTACCACTAGACCACGGAGGCGGTCAAGTAATAAAGTCAATAATAAAGAACCTAATCGTATAAATAGTGCTTTGTAACTATTTCATACATAAATTTTAACCAATTGACTATTTAATTAAATAATATTTTAATGCTGAGGTAAAAAAGATGTTGTAATTAAATTTAAAAAAAAAACACAATTAATTGTTATGATTATTGAATTGTATTTAGTTAAGGCACGCTGCAAAAAAGTTGGGGCCTGGTTTAAGCAATCTCTTTCCACAATTTAGAAGTGTTGTTCTGACGTTAAACGATTCATGATGAATTGCCAAACCTTACTGAACAGAAATGTCAACACACTTTGACATTCTCAACTGTCAAAAGACAACAACCATCCAAACATCTCATGCAGCCAAAAAAAAAATACAGGGAGTTCTTCGCGGCATTTTGCGTGGACATGTCAAGTGCAAGTTTTTGTTTTGTAAATTAATTTACTGTGGATATTATTGGCTAAAAGTGGTGTTGTTTTGTTTAATAATGTGCTACAATGTGAATAATTATGGAAAACGATAAATTGGACTTTAAATATGGGGCACAAGTTGCAGTTTATTTTTTGCGGTTTTCCCGCGCCGTCAACTCCCATATTTTACTCGACGTGTTTGAGCAATAGATGGTTCCGCGAGTGACTCCAAGAAAAGCATCAAATTCTGCAGCATCTGGAATTTGATGATGACCTCATTAATTCATGAAAAAGAAAGATATATTACGTCCGACTTGGCTGTATGGGCTAGTCCGTTTGCCTTCCCTATCATATCATTCATCATCCATCGGGAGAAGAGAACCAAAAAAAAAAAAAAAAAACAGTTTTTAACAAGTAATTTTGCTCAGATAAACGAGAGTGGAAATACCTTGCGTGTGCATTTAACAATGGAGTCACGAAATCTATTACCTCCAATTACTAGTATTATGTTCAGGTAGTTTTAAAACTATAAAAATAATGGAGAATCTTAAAGTATCCATTAAAGGATAATTGAAGCTATAATAACAGGCATTAGCAAAAACGTTATGTTTTATGCATCGTACTCGCTCGTACAATCAAATATTTCCAAAGGTTTTTCAAATAATTTTTCTAAAATAGTTTGTATATAACATACTTTTATCATTTAACTCTGTAACTATATATTACTTTTAGTCATAGTTCTCATTATTTTTTAGTTTTTTTAGTATTGTTAATATTATTATTTAAATTTCTTAAACATATAATGTATCATAATTGAATGTAGTTTGTCATGTTGTGGTCACCTGTTACTGGGGTACCATTCACTAATGTTTTTTTTTTTACTGTTTGCTTCTATTGATAGAATTGGATTCAATGTGTACTCTGTTGGTGATCCTAATTAAATAAATAAATAAGTCACATCAATTTAGGCAAGCGTTACCTTGCCGTGTCACTTTTGGATAAATATTAATATTGGTAAATTGAGCAATGATAACTTGTGATTGGGCAAATAGTGGGTTAATATTTCAGATATGTCTAATGTATTCTACTATCTGTTGTCAACTAAATCTAGGATACAAATATGTATACATATAGTTCTGAGGTGTGGTGGGGAGGGGCGTGTTGCTGGCGGATGGCCCGAGCTTATATGGGTTAAAGTGTATGTATTTATGGGTTTGGGTTGTCTGTCGGCAGTGCGTTTCTCTTTATTTTCGCTACATATTCGTACAAAAACCAAATGCATGCTATTTGTGTGAACCTCTAAAGGCAAATTGTTACCATTCTGCCAATAATAATGTTAAGTGCTGTATGGTTTACATAATAATATTTTTAAAAAAAGTCTTGAGTGTAGTTTTAAGATATGAATATGAACTTACTAGAAATGAAATTGCGGAGATTTTGGACATAATTTCACTATCATATACCTAAGCTAATGCTAAGCTGTTAGTCTTCTGCTAACAGCTTACTCCTTGGACCACTTCGCTGCTTAGTCTTCCACTAACAGGAGTAGAATCATTTTAAATAATTTAAATAATGACGTGTCACAAATGCCTGTAATAGGTTTACGTGAATAAAGATATTATGATTTTGACTAATTTTAGACAGATATAAATAGCAAAAATCAATATAACTTGGCGCGTAATATAATATGGCGTATTGGTGGCTCGGTTGTAAGAACGCGTTCCTTAAATCCTACAAAGGTCGGTTCAAACCCCCCTCGGCATGTACCAAAGAGAAATACACTTTTCTTACGTCATTTGTCAAAGATTTACAACACCACCGTTCCTGTGCCTCGGAGAGCACGTTAAGCCGTCGGTCCCGGTTCCACTAATACGAACTTGTGGAATCGTTAATAAATTCTCATAAAAATAGACATCAAATCCTCGCCAAGCCGTCTGGCCAGCGTGGCGAGTGTAGGCCAAATTCTCCAGATATATGTTCTGGAAGGCCATCTCCAGCAGTGGAGGTCTAGGGCGCTGTGTTCTAGGGGCTGTAATGATGAAAATTAATATAACGAATTTCCCCTATTTTTGTAAAACAAATATATTATTAATAGATCTCCAAATGTAGAAACGCTTACCTTAAATCCTACAAAGGTCGGTTCAACCCCCCCCCGGAAATGTACCAATGAGAAATACACTTTTCTTACGTACATTTGTCATAGATTTACTTTTAAGAGGAGGCACGTTAAGCCGTCGGTTACATTACGAAATTGTGGAATCGTTAATAAATAGTCATATAAAAAGTAATACATTATAACCTCGCCAACCCGTTGTTTGGCCAGCGTGGCGAGTGTAGGCCAAATTTTCCAGATATATATTCTTTTTTCAGATATATATTTTACCAGAGTGAACAATGTATGTGGAATCCGACATCCACCACCCTCTTCTTTTTCAGGCTTTTATTCTATTTTGACTTTTGCATTTAAAAGAAAATTAAGATAAATCAACGTAAAGCCGAAACAAGCTTGATGTCAGTCATGCTTGCCTTTCCGGAGTAACTCACAAGTAAGTAAATTGTTTTCAAATGCTAGTGTAGTGTTTGTATAGTCTTGGAGCAATTGGACGCAGCTTTATTACTAACTTAAAAACTACTTACCATTCGTCTCTGGGATCTGGCAACTTCCTTCGTATCGATATGAGATCGCTAGCATACTGATTGAAGGCGTTCTTCTTCCATCCGTCGCTGACAGCCGCCTTGGCCTCTTCGCTTAGGTTCTTTGGCAGTACTACCGGTTTTCCCAGTTCGCCGGGGGCATTATTCGATCCCGGTGGAGCAATTACGCCAAGACCTACAATGTAATTAGCAATCATAGACATATATATAATAAATAATAATAATAAATGATTTATTGTACAGAACCAAAAATAGTGTGGGTACATAAAATAGTAAGGTAAATATAATTGAGCACAGAATACTAAAAAGTTGATAATAAAAGATAATAAAAATATATTTAAATAAAAAAAAAAGTAACTTTATATTATGTGAAGGTGTCTTGCCTTCACGTCTATATTACTGAAGCGATTTTAATGAAATTTGGCAGTAATCTTCCTTGGAAACCAGGGTTAGACATGCGGTCAAAAAAATAAATATAACATGTGACCCTACTACCACCTGAAGGTTTTATTGCACTATGTACAAGAGGCGGGCTTAATGCACCTAGGCATTCTCTAGCAACCTTTGGGAGCATAAATATGAAACTTAATTTTAAAGATAAATACAAAATAAATAAACTTATTCTATCAAACAATAATACATATTAATATACATACAAATATATACGCAATAATACATACATATATAAATATACTACATACAATATATCTTACATACGCTGTTGGGAGTGATCTATTGGATGCTTGGCGTATTTCTACAGGCAAATTGTTCCATAGATTAGCAGCCACTACTGCGAAAGAGTTTGACTAAAATCTAGACTGATGAGATGGGATAGATAAAACAGAATTATGGGCATTGTATTACACGGGAAAGTCAACCAACTAATATAATATAATATAAATTTGCCTATCTCTCGTCACTTCATGAAAGATCCCTCCGTTTGTCCCACAATTCTGTTCTATCTATTCCTTCTCATCACTCTAGTTTTCAGGCTAACTCATTCGCAGTAGTGTCAGCAAATTTGTGGAACGACTTGCCAGTTGAAATTCGCCAAGCTCCCAACAAAACACTATTTAAAAAGATGGTTTACTCTCATTTCTTAAAGAGCTCCTTATAGCGTATGTAAGTAAATGTTTCAAAGTCAAAGTCAAAGTCAAAATATCTTTATTCACGTAAACCTATTACAGGCATTTATGAAACGTCATTAATTTAATTATTTTGAATGATTCTACTCCTGCTAGTAGAAGACTAAGCAGCAAAGTGGTCCAATAAGTAAGCTGTTAGCAGAAGACCAGCAGCTTAGCAAATTCCAGTGACCTGTTAATGTTTAATCTGACTGAGAAAGGAATCTGCAAGGAAAACTCAGCTATATCAGATTTACAAAATAAAACATATACAGAACTGCACCACAACGATCAATTAATAACCTTTTAAATTTAGTTATCAGTACCTATGAGAAAACAATACCTGGTACAGCAGTAACCCACCAGGCAAGTCAGAATTAAGGTAGACTACATGCCTATGTGCAACCCGAAAGTCGACAAAACGCAAAAACCTCTGTTAATTTAAGAACAATAAATTGAACGTGTTCGGCAGAGGTCCCAGGCCCCCACAGCAGTTGTATGTAGTGTATATCTATGTATGTATATAGTGTGTAGTATATGTATTTTTATTTATTATTTGAATGTATGTGTATTTGTAGTTATATATATATATATATATATTGTATATATAAGAACGATTTAATTTATTATGTAAATGTTTCATATAGCCAGTTGCACCTACCTTTCAACGTTAATGATCTGTATTGTCCCAAAGGTTGGTTGCTAGAGAATGCCTAGCGGCATTAAGTCCGCCTCTTGTACATAGTGCAATAAAGTTTTAAATAAATAAATAATAATACGTCTGTGGCAAGGATAATGTCTGTCGTTAAAATAGTTTGCGAGGCAAAGCGCAAAAAAACTGTAATTAGAAGCCGGTACATAAACTTGATGCTTCACAGACAAATCTTTATATTATATTATGTAATGGAAAATCATTAGTGAACTGACATTAGTATGTATGCCGATAATATCTGTATTTACATTTTTTATTTTTTTATTTAAGCATGTGGAATTTTGAGGCGGGACAGACAGGAGTCATTAACCGTAATAAAAATGTAAGTAATAGTAAGTCTTGTTTTAAGCGGTGCTATTTTTATATAAATATCAGCATGGCAAGCTTATAATATTAGTTCTCCTTGAAAGTAAAAATTGGCATTTGACATCATTGGAAATGGCACATGCTTTCAACAAAAACAACAAACAGGTGGTAGGCGGATGGTGGTACTTTTCCCAGTCTGCCGGAGCGGGGAAGTGTTTCTAAGGCTTTAACCAAATCCTAGTATTTTTTGTAAAAAAGTTTCCAATACAGTTGACCAATTTTAATTTTATTTTAAATAAAATAAATATAAATAAATATTTCCAGACAGGTCACACAGCGCCATCTAGTTTCCGTGGTAAGCTACGAGGCTTGTGTTACTTTTTTTTTTTTTTGTAAATATATACATATTATACATATAAACACCCAGACCGAGACAAATTATACAATGTACAACTTGCCCCCGGTGGGAATCGAACCCACGACCTTCGAGTTCACGGCAACGTTTGTTACCACTAGACCACAGAGGCGGTCAAATGTTATTTTAATTTTAATTTTGTGTTAAAATAATTATTTGTTGATTAAATTAAAGTAAAAAAGTATTAATCCGTACCCCTTGCGGGATATTTTACATAAAATAATCAAAAAAATTGTAACAATTTTGGAAAAAAATAACTATAGAAGGTAATGGCCGGTTGCAGAATGGCTGATTATCTTGATTAAGCACGTCATTTGACTGTAATAACCAAAGTGACAAGCTAACTGCCAATCACGTGGCGTATGTCAATATGAAATAAAAATTAAATGAATGAAAAAACCATTACCTTTACTAAACCTTTACTTTTTAATTTAAATATGTTGATCGTGATTATTTAAATCATCCTTTCTGCAACCGGCCGTAATATTATACAATTAAACACAGTTTAAGCTGTGATTTACCTTCTAAACCAGCGATGAGATTCAGCCAATTGAGTCGTTGGGGAAACGCTATGACAAAAAAGCATGCATCGTGAAAAAGCTTTAAGGGTTAGATAAATAAAATAATGGGACAAAAAATATGTTAACTTGTTAAGGTTATTAAGGGTATTAGATTATTAATTACAGGCTAAGGGCGTCTATTAATTACGAGGGGCGTTTAGGGGGGGTCTAAATCAAACTCAAAATATATTTATTCACGTAAACCCATCAGTCATTATTTAAATTATTTTGAATGATTCTACTACTGCTAGTGGAAGACTAAGCAGCGATGTGGTGCAAAGAGTAGGCTGTTAGCAGAAGACCAGCAGCTTAGCTGTTGATGATTTATATTTATTTTTTTAGAAGTCTATATGACTTAAGGTAAAATGAAGCTTTCGCAAATTGTCGTAACAAATGCTGTGTATATTTATTATATTTTATTACCACAGTCATATAGTGTTATTTCGAACTCTATATAGTATAGTATATCAACTTACTAGGAATTAAAATGACTGACATTTTGGCGATATATTGATCATAGATTGTAGTAAACATAGAGTCAAATCGTTATCAATATTCTTGCTATTTTTCTCTGTCTAAACCTAGGTACGTGAAAGAGAAATAATAATAAATCGCCTTACGTATCTAATTAATAAACGCCCCTTTAAAATTTTGGTAAAAATAAATGCTTTTAATGTACTTTCATATCAATAAAAAAAAGCAAGGCACGTCTTTTTCCGATTGAGATTTTCTTCAGAGAATGCGTTCCTGAGTTTTAAATATTTAATAATAATAATAAATATTTCCAGACAGGTCACACAGCGCCATCTAGCTTCCGTGGTAAGCTACGAGGTTTGTGTTACGGAAACTAGATGGTTGATGAACTACATATTATACTTTCTTTTTTTTTTCTGTAAATATATACATATTATACATATAAACATAAAATTTAATACATAAATAGGACAAGAAGTTTTTATGTATTGTATCATCAACACGACCGTATCGTCCGTATCCCTACCGGGGTAGTCAGAATCCACGCTTTTATAGAAGCGGATTCACATCTAGCCAACTTTTATATAGGCCCATCATGACAAGTGTGGCGAGCTCGTCGATGTTTCTAGCGTACTCGAAAAAAAAAACAGAAATTTGTTGTGTCCCGACCAGGAATCGAACCTGGTACCTCCACGGAGGTAGTTCAGTTATAAAATGAATTAAACGGCTTTAAAAAAATAATATTTTATTAAACTGTTATCCTTCTAGTTAAGCTGTCAGAAACGCATTCTCTCAGCAGCCCGACTGTAATACCCTTAACCTTATTGTGATTTACAAAAAAAAAATACGAAAAAAAGTCACGAAACAGTAAAAATTTGATTCGGTGGGTTGTAGAAAGACTAATTGTTAATTGACATGTTTAACATATGTGAGACGGACTGATGGAGCGCGGGAAATCTCCACCGTTCGTGCCGATAAACACAGTAAGCCTGCCGTCATGCCAAGTCAAGCCAGCTAAGTTTTAGGGACTGATGTCAGTCATGAGTGTCTAATTCCAGTTCCTAACATTCATGGACCATCTTACCATCAGGTGGGCGCAAGGTCACATGTCATGCTAGTATAAAAAAAAAAAAAAAAACCTAAACTAATGTTGACGATTTCGTGACAATATTTACTATTTCGTTACGATTATATCGTTGGATTAAAAAAAAAAATGCCTAATATTGCAAAAGCTAGGTAAGCATAAGCTAACTAGATCTGCTCGTAGTACCATCTAATGCTAAACGCTGTCGCTGGATCCACATATGTACGTATCACTGTTGCGTATAGCATCGCAGGGTATTGAGATCGCGTATATTACTCGGTTGTAAGAACACTGAAAATTCTAAAATGTCGAGCAGTTAATTCCGGCAAGTAATATTGAGAAATTGCTTTGGAGAGCACGTTAAGCCATCGGTCCCGGTTCCACTAATACCAACTTGTGGAACTATTATTAAACTGTCATTAAGATTGACATCAGAGCCTCGCCAATCCGTTTGACAAGCGTCGTTAGTATGATCATGACAACCTCTAGAATACAGAGTTCACATACCTCTACACTAACAATGCTGGCCAAACTAGGCGAGGATCTGATGTCAATTTCAATGAAAATTGAAATAACAATTCCACAAGTTAGTATTAGTGGCACCGGGACCGATGGCTTAACGTGCTCTCCAAAGCAATTTCTCAATATTACTTGCCGGAATTGACTACTCGACATTTTAGATTACAACTGAGTAATATACGCGGTCTCAATACCCTGCATACATTTAGTCTGCGAAGCTTGGAAATGCTGAATTGTAAGTCAATAACAACATACCGGCATTCAAAAAATGACCTTCTTTAAGAGAATTTGGGTACAGGATAATTATACATATATGGACCCAGCCTAAAACTTGCATGCTGTAAGCCTAATGTGACAGTGAAATAAAAAAAGGATAAAAGCAATGTAACATAACGACCGTAATACTTTGCAGAGTGGTTAGAAAGCTATTTTAGGATGCGATTTACTTTTAGCCAACTTTACTAAAGGCCTACCACGACAAGTAGCAAAGGTGACGTCTTTAGCGTACCAGACTCGATCATTGACAGAAATAAATTAAATATTTGCGAGTTGTGACACATTACTCTTGCAGTTTTACATTGATGTTGGTGTCAAAGACAGCGGTACGGAGTAAGGTGAAGGCGCGGAGCAGGCGTGAAACATTTTTTTTTTTTTTTTACGGACGCGATTTAAAATAAATCTAAGAGGCGAAGACAAGTCACAACGAGTCAATACACAAGGTGACTTTATGGTGATAGCATGTCTTCCTCTTCAGACGTCGAACAATAAGAAACGACGTGCTGTTTGCGAGCCACTCCAGTCGCGACTCCCAGCGACGTGGAACAGATGACCGCCTACATTTTGAATTGAATAGTTTCTTGCACAGAATACAGGTAGATATAGGATAATACAACTTGACAGTCCAGCTGTATCCTACCATAATGGTATGCAAATAATAATACATGTCAAATTACAACTAAAATTATATTTGTCCTGGATACTATAAAAAAAACATTGTTCTTTCAGCCATTTAATTAACAGCTTCTTAAATTGAATTATTGATGTCAATTGTTTTAATTCTATAGGCAAACCGTTAAATATTTTAATACACAATTGGTTACTATTTTTAGAAACAATGGTAAGTTTTGTAGCAGGTTTCCATAAATTGTATTTATATTGAGTCCGAACATTTGTTCGCCCGTCCTCGTTGACAGACTCGGGTAGTTTTTAATAAACATACATGCGTCTAAAATATACAGAACGGCAAGATGCCTGCCCCGCGCCTTCACTTTACGCCGTTTCTGTATAATGGGGTGTATCAGGCAAAGCTTTTTGTAGATGTCGCTAGCGGCACTGGTACCTTGTTTACACCTATGACTGATCATTATTTAAATTTATTTGTAGTTTTTACATTTTTATAACAGAAAAATGTCTTTTAACTTAACGTTACCTTAAAAGACGAATTAAGTAAGCGAACACGGTTTTTAAAATAAAATAAGGTTGAATTAATAGAACGGCAATTTTGAGATCACCATATCTTGATTTGTACACTTAAAAGCTACTCACTCCGGCATAATATCCAGAAAATATTAAATTTCGTAATAAAAATACAAGTTTTCTATGCAACTGACAGTTGTATTAGGTACCATCTATCATGCGCCATCTATCGTGATAAAAAGTTAGTGACACACCCCATTAGCGCCTTACAGGCACTCTGCCATCCTGAATGCCACGGAAGTGTAAAACACGTTCTACTTCGACAAGAAAAGAATATGGCAGATGGCATAAAACATATGTACCTAACGAATAGTTTGTATAAAATTAACTACCAATTACCGCTCTATCTATTTGCCTAATTAAACTATTTTTTTTTTACTACAATAGTTACAATGGATGAACTCACCGTCTGAGAGATTATTCCCGTATGGTTCACTTTTTCGCTTCGTCGAAGTCGATTTCGGCATTTTCAGCGGCTTAGCTTCTGGGTCTTCATACTCAATGGGAGCTGGTTCGATCGCATTCCTACCACCTCCGTGTGTAAGTAATGCTACCATAAACCATACTGCCATGAGTATCAGCACGGCTTTTAATATTAAGGTCCTTCTTCTTAGAATAAACATTTCTTCCTTTAGCAAAAAAACGTAATCAACAAATAATACTATTCAACATATTATCCTTAGCACGGATAGTTGATATGTTTGGGTTTTGAGCAAGTTTTTTTTTTAAAGATAAAAACTAAGATCACAAAATTTAAGTGACTAGTGTAAAAAATTAAGTATTTCGTAGAGAAAATGACTTAAGATATGTCGTCGATATGAATTGTTGCCTTATATTACGTGAACTTCACATAGTTTTCGCGTTCATCACTTTTCCATTTTTTGTATCATCTGACTTCGGAGTATTTCTTCTTCGTTCGTAGTTTCATATCGGCTGTTTCATTTATCACTTTGACAACATGCTGGAGATCTACAACAAAACAGAACATAGGGTTAGAATTATTCGTAACTTGGTCATAGCGATTCACTGGGTATTGGCTGGAATCCTATCGATAACTTGAGGTGGTCAGATGTCTCTACCTTATATCATAATCATAACCTTAAAACTTAATAATTAAATATATTAATAAATCTACTGGATATTGTCGCCCCCGTAGCTTGGAGTTTTTCCAGTAGGACTATAGAGCTGGGGCTCAGCTTGAGAAGATAACCCCGCTGCCCAGGATCGCCGTGACGCCATATTGTCCGCTTGGAATCGGCAGCGCTCTCCGGGGGAAGGTACCCCTACGTACGGTCAACGGATGCATAAAGAGTGATAGGGCTAAGTTTTGGCTTACGACACTCCCTTGTATAATTGCAGATTTTCATTACTACTTTGCAAATGCCTTAAGCCGTTCTGTATAAGTGTTCTATTTCTATTGTTATTTTGTCTTATTCTGCCTCATATCATCTCATTCTTTTTGTAATAGTCTACTCAGTGTTTATTTTTATCTATGTTTCAATATCTATTTCTGTGAAAACTTGTTATTAGCCCTTTCTTACTTTATCTTTTTTCTTTATATTTAAGTATTGTTTTCCTAACTGTATAAAATAAAATTACTCTCTTTCTGTTAACTTCATTTTTCCTAATATATTAACTTCATTTGCTTAAAATCTCTTGTTTTATTTTAATGTCCCGCATAACGTGACATCTGGCTTGTCATAATTTAGTTACAGGGTTAGCAATTTATTCCTTAGGTAAGTCTTGTTTCAAGCGGTGCTATTTTTATATAAATATCACCATGGCAAGCTTACAATATTAGTTCTCATTGAAATTAAAAATTGGCATTTGACATCATTGCAAATGGCACATACTTTCAAAGAGAACAACAAATAGGTGGTAGTCGGACTGATGGTGGTAATTTGTCCAGTCTGCCGGGCCGATAAACCCTGTGGAGTGTATCCACACGTTTCGGGATCAGGCTCGAACTGTCGTCATGCCCAGTCAAGCCAGCATAGTGTTAGAGACTGATATCAGTCAAGAGTGTCTGATTCCAGTTGCTAACATTCATGGACCTCGCAGACCACTTACCATCATATGTAGATCGAAGGCAATTGCTGGATATTATATTTCAATATAAATTAATCAACAACGGTAAAATCGACGCACCAAGGGTTGGCAAATATGATCTATTCGTTCTACGACAATCTAAATCCAATTTGGGTTACCACTCATCACTAAACCGTACATATCGTCAATTCAACAGATTTTCACGAAATAATAAGAATGCCAGTCTATACAAATAACTCTGCATGTTTTTAAACGCAACAAAAAAAAAACACGTGCACGCGCATCACGGACGCAGGTCAAGCGGGTACTGAAGAACCTTGAGATTCGAGCGAGGTTGCCGCCCCGCGCCGCCCGTCCGACCGGCGCGTGACCTTGTCATACTCCCCAGCCATTATTCGCTATACAGTAGTGTTTTGTTTTTTTTTTTCAATATTAATTTTTATCCAAAAAAAATTATAAGTTTTTTATTTCAATAAGGGGTTACCGTAGGCGTCTTCCCGTACGTGGTCTCCACTCTAGAACCCGTTTGCCCCATCGATCGTCGGTTCTGCGGTAAATGTATCCGGCAGATGTTTTATTTACTTATTATAAAACATCAAACAATAAAATTAAAGGAATAACAAAACTAGTAAACATTTTAAAATATAATGAAGACTTAATTCGAACAAAAATGTTGAACATAAAGAATGGCAACATTACGTTTAAAAACAAAGTAACAAAAACGCGCAAAATGCCTTCGTCCATTATCGCGAGCCCCATGACATTTTTGATGGTATACGGTGGCCACACAAACCCCGGTGCGATGTCGTCAAGTCGTAACACAGGCAAATTATGTCGCGACACGTCTTATTTTTTTATATATAAAGGATAACTAACGACTAATAACAAAATTTGAAAAAAAAAAAGTAACATAAAGGAATAAATTGGAAGTTACCGCAAATTGAAATCTTGCTGCAATGGTAAAAGAAGACTAACTCAATTCAATTCATTTATTTTTGCAAGTAGACATAGGACAAATAAGACTAATTCTACGCTTTTACATGTCAAATTTTACAATATTGTCATGTCTTTCTTTCAATTTTTTTACTATTTCTATTTTTCTTTTTGTGAACAATTTGTTTCTTTAATTTTGCGAATTTGTTTCTTTTGTTTTGAACTGTAAAGTAATAATAAACATTAAAGGGTGTCTGGCCGTTGACTGCTTAATTATGAAACACCTCAATTTTATTTTTTATCTGTATTTTTTTTTCCCTCCCTCACTTGTACTAATTCCTTCCTTTTTTATTTATTTCAATGAACAGTTAAAATACATAACCCTGGTTCTAAACCCCGAGTAAAAGAACGGCACTGTTTTTTCTTAACATTACAGACAAGCTCGCAGAATGTCACGAGGCGAAGTCAAATCGCGGGTTTGTGTGTCCACCCTGAGCCAAATCGCTAATCTCATAGACATTATTATACAGCCCAACTAAGGATTAAAACAAATATAGGCTTTACTACTTCTAGCACCTATACCAGCATACAGTCAAGCCGGAATAAAATTAGGGACTCATGCCAGTCATCATTAGTAACTGATTCCAGTTGTTGAAGTTTTATTTAATTGTTATGATATAAGGATAAATAATAATAATAATACCGCTTACAATCCACCTGAGCGCGACGATGTCTGGCCAGGCAGCGAGCGTCGCCCAAATTATCTAGAATGAATTATGGAATGTCTCTAGCAATGGAGATCTAAGACTAGGGGCTATATATAATAACAACAATTATAATTATTACACTTAGTGGGTTGATTTCTGGGACTACGGCAGTGCCTAGTCGAGCAAAAAAGCAGCACGGCCGTACAATTATTTTCTCAAACAGTATAGGCCATTTTCGAACCCCTATAACTTCGTTAAGAATTAAACTAGAAGCCTGATATTTCAGTAACCAAGCAAGAATTATTTAATTATTTAATTTAGAAATCTTTTTTAATTTAATTATTAATTTAATCCTTAATTTTTTTTTTCTTTTTTAATTTAATTTAATTCAATATTGGATATCTGTAATTTTATTTGTGTTATTGTTTAATTGAATTTCTATATCTTTTGGTTATATTTCTTGATTTTTCTCCTTTTCTTTGACACCTAAGTATCAGTAATAAAGTGTTTTTCCTAATTTGGCCAATGTATAAACTCAATTATATACTAACCTTTATGTTCTGTAATGTGCTGTGGAAATGAATTAATAAATAAATAAATAAGCATTGTAGATGAAAATCAATGTATCTCACAAGTAATACATGTTTTATTAATCTAATTTGCGTGCGGTGGCCAAGTCAATCTATTTAGATAAAATATACAAGATTTTTAATATTGATGTGGTCACTATAAGATGTTGTTAGGTTGGCTAATTACGTAATAACTTAAGACAGAAGGTCCCTTAAGTAGGGACTAAATAAATTAACCGACTTGGTTAGTTTTGCACAAGTTATGTTTTTGATAGCATACTATAATTCTCCAAATAAAAGACCAAACACTTGGCCGAGACCAAATCTTATTTTGTACAGTCCCTTCAATAGATGTCTAAAACTGACATATAGCGAGTGATTTTTCGTGAAGTTCTCGTCAGAAGCATGCGAGGCTAATGGCTTAGGAGCACGAGTATAAACTCCCTTTTAACACCAATTCACACAGGCGACGGGACGGACGCGGTTCGAAGCGGTTATCCGTGGGTGACATATGCCTCCCCCAAGGCTCGCCATTTCACACTATCTTCGGCCACGCTCATCCAGCCCCCATCAGCGACCTTTTTCTCTCTTCCCACTCTGCGTTTTCCTGTACGTGCTCACCACTCCATCGTTCATCGGTTCTGCGACAAACGTGTCCCGCCCATTGCCACTTCAGCTTACTAATTTTAATGGCTTTAAAATATTTTTCTTCATTCCTTCATTACAGCCCCTAGATCACAGCGTCCTAGACCTCCACTGTTGGAGATGGGCCTTCCAGAACATATATCTGGAGAATATGGCCTACACTCGCCACGCTGACCAGACGGGTTGGCGGGGATCTATTGTCAATTTTAATAAATAAGTGGGTATTAGTAGAACCGGGACCGACAGCTTAACGTGCTCTTCGGGGCACGGGAACAGTGGTGTTGTCAATCTATTACAAATGTACATATGTAAGAGTATTTCTCATTGGTGCATGCCGGGGGAGGTTTGAATAGACCTTTGTAGAATTTTAAGAAAAGCGTTCTTACAACCGGGCCATCATTGTTCTTTATATTTTAAGATGGTGCAAAAGAAATTCTTACGAGGACTTAATCGCAGATACGGAACCGGATATCTGTCCTACGACAAACTATGTACACATTATAGACTGACGACACTCTCAAACTGTAGACTTACAACTGACATGACACTATTGTACAATATTTGTCGAGGCCTACTTAGTTGTCCAAATCTGACAGAAGATATTTATTATAATGCCCCCTCGAGACAGACTCGCTCCTGCGATCTCTTCCATGTCTGCCGCGTACGTACAATATCTGGCATACGTCGGATGTGCGACACGTACAACAGGCGTTTATCGGACATAGATATATTCAGTAACTCCCGCGGCGCCTTCAAAGCCAAAATCAAGAAGCTGCTACTTTGGTTTAGCTCGCAAAGTGTCTCAGTTTGCTTCGGAGTTCGCCTAACAGTTTTAATGCATTTAAACACATACAATGCAGTTGTTTAGTTTTATACCTGACCAAGGTGATATTTTACAACGAGTGCACTTTTGTTCACAGTGAGAAATATTCTAGTGGCGGGTATAATTTTGTTTGCTTCAACTCTGTTGCTAACTTCTATGTTCTTATGTTGCCTGTCTCTTAGAATAAATAAATTAATAAATACATTTTTTAATCAGTGGTGTATATTTTTTTTAAATTCCGATCCGTGTTCGTCCATGTGTTTTGAGCTTAAGCGGGGTGATAAGGGGGTTGGTGAAGGGGTGAAGGGCTTCCGTAGCGGCTGATGGATTGTTCTGCTCCGTACATTATCGGGGGGGCTGACTCCAGCAGCGATATTTCAAACGGCTCTCACTGAAAATGTCCATGCCAAAGTGTGTATGTAGCATTTTTAAAGTGAATATTTTGCGTTATGTTATGACGTCGGCTTTATTCTGTTTTTTTTTTTTCTTCATTTATTTTAAAAAATATTGCTCGGTCTGTCAATGTCAAGCCGAGGCCAATCTGTGTGGTTTCTGGTGCTACTCTCGAAGTTGTGCAGGAATACGTCTACCTTGGACAGACAATTCAGCTAGGTGCTGGAAACTTCAGCAAAGAAGCCGACAGACGCATTTAGCTAGGATGGGCAGCATTCGGGAAACTTCGACATATCTTCGCATCGTCCATACCACAGTGTTTGAAGACAAAAGTCTTCAACCAGTGCGTCCTCCCTGTAATGTCGTACGGAGCAGAGACGTGGAGACTGACTGTGGGTCTGGTTCACAAATTCAAGGTCGCTCAGCGAGCTATGGAGAGAGCTATGCTTGGTATTTCTCTGATGGAGAGAATTCAAAACGTTGAAATTCGTCAGAGAACCAAAGTTACTGACATAGCATTCAAAATTAGCAAGCTGAAGTGGCAATGGGCCGGACACATCTGCCGCAGAACCGACGACCGATGGGGCAAACGGGTTCTGGAGTGGAGACCACGTACGGGACGACGCAGAGTGGGACGACCCCCCGCCAGATGGACGGGTGACCTAAGGAGGGTCGCTGGTGGGGGTTGGATGAGGGTTGCAAAAGACCGCGTGCGGTGGCGAGCCTTGGGGGAGGCCTATATCCAGCAGTGGAGAGACACAGGCTGATGATGATGATGATGATTGCTCGGTCTACAAAGGGCGGGCTTAATGCCGCGCTTTCATAGTCGGTAGGCAGAATGATAGTGGTAATTCGTCCAGTCTGCCGGGGCGGGGAAGTATCCACCGTTCGTGCCGATAAACCCAGTAAAGTGAGGGAGTGAATTCCTTCTTTAAAAAAAAACGTGGTTTCTGACCACCCCCGAAAGGAAGAGGATCGTTATAACAAATTTAGCTTAAAATATTTTCTTATTTACCTGTTATAAATTCAAGCAAAGTTCGTGAGAATTGGAAACTCAAGTGGAATCTGAAACAAGAGAAAAGCTTTGTTAATAAAAATAGACAACTACAATAAAAAAAATACTGTCCAATATATATGACCGCCTCCGTGGTCTAGTGGTAACAAACGTTGCCGTGAACTCGGGAGGTCGTGGGTTCGATTCCCACCGGGGGCAAGTTGTACATTGTATAATTTGTCTCGGTCTGGGTGCTTATATGTATAATATGTATATATTTACAAAAAAAAAAGAGTATAATATGTAGTTTATCAACCATCTAGTTTCCGTAACACAAGCCTCGTAGCTTACCACGAAAACTAGATGGCGCTGTGTGACCTGCCTGGAAATATTTATTTATTTATTTTATTTTATATGTATTGTTTTTTTTATATATATTTTTTCCTATTATTATTAGGTACACACAACAGAAATGAGTACAAAACATTTTTTTTTTATTCAAATCTTTACAATATAGTTCCAGTACTTTATTACAGTATTTATTATACTTTATTTCTTGAAGTAGGTAATATTTTAGTTATTTATTTTTTATTTCTAAAAGGAATTGTATGTCTATTAGATATATATTTTTAAAATTGTTTCGGCTTTAGTTTTTCGAATAATATTGAGTTTTTGTATACTTATTGAAAATTTTATAATTTTGATATTTTTTATAGGCAATAAAGGCTACTGTGGTAATGTAGTGGTCGTCTATAATAGGTGCAACAACTAACTTCTAAATTTAGTATTAAGTACAAATAAGTGTGTGATGTTAGCACTGTTGGCTACCCTATTATAAATAAATAAAAAAAAAATATATATATTTAAAAAAAAAAAACTTCTTAAAATTTATATAGTATCATGAATAAAATAAATATTTAAAAAAAACAAGTGTCAAATCCCGAAAATCACTGAGTCAGAGATAAAGAGAGAACGCCAATAAATTTGATAGAATCTTTACGGTAGCAAATTTCACGTAAATAACACCGAATATTCGGGCTATCTGAGACGTTTTGTGCCATAAATTTGGCCAAACGCCTCCCCGGGGCACAGAGCCGTTTGGTTTCGACCGATCTACATTTACATTACACATTTGTAAGTACCACAAAAACGTTACGTAGATAATATGTAGATATGCGCCAACAGAATATTTATTGTTGGCAAACAGTGTAGGTATTAAAGAACGTGGTGGTGGCTCAGTTGTAAAATCGCTTTTCTTAAAAATCACTTGAGAAATCTAATTTTCTTACGTAAATTTGTCATAGATTTACAAAACCACCGTTCCTGTGCCTCGAAGACAACATTAAGCTGTCCCGCTTTCACTAACACCAACTTGAATACAAATAAATTGTCATAAAAAATGACATTAGATCCTCCCTCCGTGATCTAGCGGTTAAGTCCGTGGATTTAGACTCTGAGGTACCGGGTTCGATTCCTGGTCGGGACACAATAATATTAATTAATTATATCGATTCCTGGTCGGGACACAATAATATTAATTAATTATAATAAATCAATTTGATTATTACTTAATTTATTTGTGATATTTCCGAGTTTGGTACGCTGGAGACATCGACGAGTTTGCCACTTGTCATGATTGGCCTATAGTAAAGTTGGCTAAATGTGAATCCGCTTCTTTAAGCGTGGTTTCTGACTACCCCGAAAGGGAAATGGTCGTGATGATACTTTACTTTTTACTTTTTTTTAGATCCTCGTCAACCCATCTGGCCAGCGTGGCGAGTGTAAGCCAAATCCTCCAGATGTATATTCTGGAAGGCCAGAATACAGTGGAGGTCTAGGACGCTGTGTTCTAGGGGCTGTAATGAAGGAATTAGGAAAAATACTTTAAATACTAAATTAGTAAGCTGAAGTGGCAATGGGCGGGACACGTTTGTCGCAGAACCGATGAACGATGGAGTAGACGGGTTCTGGAGTGGAGAGCACGTACAGGAAACCGCAGAGTGGGAAGACCCCCCTCCAGATGGACGTATGACCTGAAAAAGGTCGCTGGTGGGGGCTGGATGAGAGTGGCCGAAGAAGGCCTATATCCAGCAGTGAGCAGACACAGGGTGAATTTGCCTTCCAGAAAAATCTGGAGAATTTCGTCGATACTAAAAAAAATTATGTAAATTTTAATTTAGTTTAATTGAACCCCACAATACCGGCCTCCATAGTGTGGATATCCAATAAATAAATATTTATTTGGAAATCAACTTTTTTTTTATGGCCTAAACATCGTTCGACATATTCGAGATTTTTTTTCCATTAAATTAACTTAGTGAGTGGAACCATAGAAAAATGGCGTAGATTATTGGGAGCTCCTTTAACAATTTAAGATAATAACCGAATTATTCGTCAGTAAAGGGAAATTTTAGGGAAGTAAAAATCACAAGGAGAATGTTTCGACCACAAGGGAGAAAGTCAGAGACATAGCTATATTGGGCCATTCAATCAAAAAGTGGCTAAGTATATAGGTGAATTTTTGAAACGGGACAGTAAGGGCTAGTGTTGCCCAGTCTTGCCTTATTGCAAGACTAGAGACCACTGATATGGTAGCAAGACTTTTTTTTTTTTTTTTAACTTACATCTACAATAAAAAAAAATATAATATTACTATGAAACCGATAACAAGAATTCGCAGTTAGAACCAAGATTTACCCTAGTCCTCTTTCAATCCCTATCATACTTCCCAACCGCAGTAAAAACACTGCCCATGATGAACGATGTTCCTGGGCCTCGCGCAGCACCTACTCCCTCTGCACCACCCCCAGCAGGGACGCCGGCACCGTCCACTAAAGCTTCTCGTACTCCTCAGAAGGTGGTCACAGTACCTGATGGGTACTTCTATGACCTCAAGAAGATGAAGATACGGCAGCTTTAGAATAATTAATTTTAATATTATTTTTATATGTATTTTAGTTGTAAGGTATTTATCTATACTTCTCAAATATACGTATTTATTATTATTATTAAAAGGTCATGTACATACAGTTTACAATAAAGACATTCATGCGTGGAATACTGTTCTCACCTCTGGCATGGTTCCGCTAAGTACCTTACAGATGCTCTCAATGTCCTACAGAGGCGGGCGATTCGAATAGTGGACGATACTACAGTGTCTAAAACTCTCGAATCGCTGCAGCTTATTTATTTTATTTATTTATTTAAATACTTTATTGCACTTAAAAACCTAGTACATAGGCAAGCTATAACGCCATAAGGCATTCTTCACCAGCTAACCTTGGGGATCATGTAAGGTGATGGGCAGGATAAAGAAAAATATTAAAATAGCTTAAATTAGTAAATAAACATAATTACGCATTTATTAAATATACATATACATACACAATATAAAAAAAAAAAAACAAACCACATACATACTATATAATACATACATACATAAACATACACTATAAATAAATAGATATATATAATAAGCTTAGCCGAGATGTGGCCTTCCTGAGCGTGTTCTACAAGCTATACTACGGTGAATGTTCTGAAGAGCTCCACAACCTTATCCCTTCTTCTCTATTCCGCAACCGAACCACACGCACAGGCCAAAATACGCATCCACATACCGTAGCCACTATCCCTATGCGTACATACAAATTTGGAGACTCTTGCATCTGTCGCACGCTGCTGTAGATGTGGAATGCTCTCCCAGACAGTGTGTTTCCCCATTCCTATAACCTGTCCGGCATAGTGGTAGGGACTGATGTCGGTCGTCTGAGACTGGCGTCAGTTGCTCCCATTCTTGGACTTCGCGTACCGCTTACCATCAGGTGGGCGCGGTGTTACAAAAAATCAGCATATTTCTGAATTTGGCCAAATTTCGCTGCATTTATTGGCAAGGATACTAGATATATGACTCTGGATAAAATGAGTTAATTTGCCATCTCCCCTGAGGCTGGCATTCATTTTCCTCTTTGCCGAATCGATAAAAACAACCTCCGTTATTCGGAGAAAAAAATGGATCATTTATAATCCATTTTATTAATGAAACTTTTTATATACGAGTGTGGGATCGAACGCCATATTTTTTATGCTCAGATAAATAATAATAATAATCGTTTATTTCCAATAAAATTCTATGTACATGTTTTTGTATTGGAGATTGGCCGGTATTGTGGGGTCTCAATTACACTAAATCTATAATTTATACCGCCTCCGTGGTTTAGTGGTAACAAACGTTGCCGTGAACTCGGGAGGTCGTGGGTTCGATTCCCACCGGGGGCAAGTTGTACATTGTATAATTTGTCTCGGTCTGGGTGTTTATATGTATAATATGTATATATTTACAAAAAAAAAGTATAATATGTAGTTTATCAACCATCTAGTTTCCGTAACACAAGCCTCGTAGCTTACCACGGAAACTAGATGGCGCTGTGTGGCCTGTCTGGAAATATTTATTTATTTATTTATTTACATAACTTCAAATTAAATTAAAAATTAAATCAAAATTAAAAATAAATAAAAGTACGAAACGGGGGGTAGAGGCTTTGATTAACATAATAAGAAACCAAAACTGACTTCAAAACTAACTTTAAAAAAAAAAACTATTCACGAAGTTCCATAAAGCACTTCAACCATTTTACGGTCAACATAATCGGCCTAGTGATCTTTTTCGCACACTTTTAGTCTTCTCTATTCAAATCCACCAACAAGACAAATAAATGTGCTGCTGTAGCACGAAGTATAGAAGAAGGCGCCGAAAAGTGGATTCGTCGCAGAGTAGTGAAAAATTGGACCAATCGAATGAACTATGTAAAGTTGGATGCAGAGTGGGACGACCCCCCGCCAGATGGACAGATGACCTGAGGAAGGTCGCTGGTGGGGGATGGATGAGGGTGGCAGAAGATCGTGTGAAGTGGCGAGCCTTGGGGGAGGCCTACATCCAGCAGTGGAGAGACACAGGCTGATGATGATGATGATGTAAAGTTGAGCTTAGACGAGCATTCAACTCTATGTATGTCACTTTACGCCAAAACTCCAAAATCATTCTAAAACGCACTGAAAAAGTAAAGTAAAGTATCACGACCGTTTCCATTTCGGAGTGGTCAGAAACCACGCTTTACTTTACAAACTTTACTATTGGCCAATCATGACAAGTGGCAAGCTCGTCGATGTCTCCAGCGTACCAAACTCGAGAAATATCACAAATTAATTAAATATTAATTAAATGTATTTATTTACATTAATAAATATTTTTTTTGTAGTCTAAATCCACGGACTTAACCGCTTGACCACGGAGGCAGGCAAAACGCACTGTGTGTGTGAAAAACTATATGGAGTGAATGGAGCAAAAGTTTTTTTGGATTTCCAACCGCGCCAAAATCCAACACTCCATCACTCCAATGACCTACGTTCAACTGTGTGTGTGTGACATCCGATTCCAAACAAGCAACGTGTGTTTACTCCACGCAGATACCGCCCGTCTGTGGCCTAGCCAGCACTCTTTTCGCGTTTAGTTCATTGCGCGCAACCGTCGAAAACGTGCCTATGTATTCGTAATGTCGTCTGCTAAAGAATTTAAATTAGAAGTCATTCAACAATTTAAAGACTTGCCTTTTAGTCCAATTACTCCTTTTTTTTTTCTTGACTATGACTTAAATTATTTATCATAATATTATTTATTTATTCTATTCTAATTTGTTAAACATATATGTCAACTGTACATTTAGTGCTCCTTCCGATTTAGTAAATGGTACTGTACATCTCTGCGACCCGTGACTCACCCAACATAAGGCATCAGCTGAAAATCAGCGCTGCAGCCTCGGCTGTAGCCTATGCTGAGCTGACCACCTATTTATCGCCACACCTGTTTGTATGTTTCGGTATATAGAATAGGCTTACATTTAAATTTATTCCTTGCATATTTTTATTTTTTTTGTAACCATTGTAATTGTTGCGATAAATAAAGTATTTTCTTTCTTTCTTTCTTTCTTTCTTTCTTTCTTTCTTTCTTTCTTTCTTACTTTATGATACAAGCGGCAGCTGCTATAAGAAGAAATTCCGTTTCAGAATCTTTGGATTCCATAGCGATAGCCACACTATACAGGTATTACAGCACTGAGGTCGTGGCGTAGAATGACGGGAAATGGAGTGACGGAGTGGAATGGAGCGACTGTGTGTGTTGATAAAAAATATACGTAAAATACTACACGCGGAGTAACTGGAGTGGACTCGACAAGGCCTAGCCGCGGCGGACTTATGCCGAAAATCATTTATTTATTTATCTGGAACTCCAACAGCATAACCGAAAATACAATATTATCAAATTTTACACAATACATAAGGTCATGAATGGGTTCACAAATTATACACAAAAATATAAATCCACTGTGAAGACAGATTAAGAAATCAATCAAAAAAAATAAAAATAAAAGAAACAAAACCAAGACAATAGTTACAAAAACATAAACAAAACAATAACATACAATAAGACGGAAGAAAATATGTATTTATTCCTACCCATCAGCCACAGATACCAAAGCTATCTATCGTAAACTGCATTAAAAACATAAATAATGATAATAAATTGAAAATACTAATAAGTAAATTGGTTGAAGGATTGTAAATTAAGTGTGTATGCGTGTGTGTGTGTATGCGCGTGTATCATATTAAAAATATTTATATATACAAATAAAAAAATAATTTCATCAGTATTTCTGTCTTGTATTATTATTGAAAGATCTCAAGCTTTTAAGAAAAAAAACCCATAACTTAATGCCTCCGATGGAATATAAATTTCACTAAAAATAGATAAAAGAATGTACGAGTAAACATAACCCGACAATGGGCGAACAATATCTCTTCAACAAATTACCTATTCGAACATTGAAATCTACAAGTAATAAATAAATAAAATAAACAAATAAAAAGGTTTATTTATTCAATACAAAAACCGTCTTCAATTTCAATTTCTCCGCTTCTTTCTTTCTTCTGGGAATTGAAACGATAAACAGAACTCGTTGAGTGGATCCCGCAGATCAGAAACAAACTATAGAAACAGCGTATGAAATAATAATACAATACAAATACACTGCTGACGTCGTTTTTACCCGACTGCACGACGAAAAGAAGGGTTATATATTTATCAGCCTATGTATATATGTTTTGTCCTATCTCTAGTTCCTCCAGGATGGATTTGTTGGTTCGGAACTCCGTCCACGATATGCCCAACATTCTCCGCCAACACCACATTTCTAGAGCATTAATCCGTTTTATTTCAGTTTCGCGCAGGGTCCACGTCTCTGCAGCATACAGGAAAATAGGGAACACAAGAGCTCTGACCAGCCGGATTTTAGTAGCTTTCGTAATGTTTCGGTTCCTCCATATTTTCTTAAGCTTCTCCATAGCAGACTTCGACACTGCCATACGACGCTTAATTTCCTCCTCGCATCCACCGCCATTCGATATCAATGCTCCCAGATAAATGTATGATTGGACAACATCGCATTTTGCTATCTGTTTAATTTCTGGCCAGTTATCGTTGGCACGGTCTACAATCATTACCTTTGGACACGTGTCACGGCGTGGAGATACATCCATTGAGCGCCTTGTAGTTCAGGGAAAAGTCGATGGCAAGAGAATGCGTGGTAGGTCTCCGATGAGATGGACTGACCAGGTTAAAGCAGCAATGGATCACCCCCTACATGAGTGCTCCAGGAAGGCTACAGTTCGAGACGAGTGGCGACGGCTTGTTAATCGTGCCTGGTACCAGAGTTGCCAAGAGTGTAGCGACTAAGAAGAATATATGTTTTGGCAATACAATTATCAAATTACATTTACCAAAGAATTTCACCGTTTACATAAAATTTAAAATCTGATTTACAAAAAAAAATGTAATTATAAATCGTGTTTATTACATTATTTTAAATATACAGAGGGGAAATGTTGCCAGTCTCCTTGGGACTATCTCGGATGGGACGTCTCTAGAGGACATTTTTATTTATAGTTTAGTTTATTTTTAATTTTATTATTTAGGTAGCTTTTAATTTATATTTAATGTACTAATTAACTTCGGATAAATTTAATATTAAGTTAAAAAAATAATTTAAATTATACAGAACTATTTTTTATTTCCAAAAAATATATAATATAAATAATAATGAATCAAAATGTCACAAATTGCCCTAAACACATCAAGGTATGGACGAAAGTGTGTAAAGTGTATGTATGTGGCAAGGTAAAAAATGAATTAATATGTAGAACAGACTGCGCAATGTAATCATCCTGCTGCACGTATCATCTTGTACCATTTCTTGGCATTGGTTTCCAACGAGAAATATCCAAATTTGATGAAATGTGTTGAATAATTGCATTCATGTTTTGGTTCAACATATTTATGTGAGTCAGCATTTTCCTACTTAAAACAATAAAAAAATAAACACTGTTCTCGCTTAAGAGACGCTCAGTCACGTCTCTGTATGTATATAGTTGCTTACAGGTAGTGTTGCCCAAGGCAAGACCAAGACCAAGACTTAGCTAGATTGCCGTTGAAAATTACTTTATACAATAAACTACCTGAGATTATAACTAGACTACAACCAAGTGAATTTAAAACAAAAGTAATACACTTTTTATAAATAATACTTTTTATAACCTGTCAGAATTTATTGACATGCCTTTGACGGAAAATTTATTTAAATAGTTGTATAGTTTTATGGTCTTATGCTTCCTACTATATTGTGTTCCTAATGCTCCTTTTTCCACGTTTCCACGACGCATGGTATTAATAGCATTATTGTTATTATTTCAAAATTTGTTAACTGACATACCAAAATATAACGATTGTTATATAGTGGGTGAAATATACAAATAAATGAAATATATAAAAAAAAACATAGACGCAATGCTCACACTAATATAAATCTAATAAGTAGTTACTAAGAAAATTATTCAGTTTTATGGTTACCCTCTATATAAAATTAAAAAAAAAACTACTATACTACATTATTGTGTACTTAACTAGGTATGTTGTTTCATTTGAGATTTTAAGATTTTAAGAAGTATGTAATTGGTAGATCGCACGGGGTTTCGTCAGTAAACAGTGGATCTTTGGTCAGTAGATAGTCGAGTCGGCTACCGCTGGTCTGCGGTATATTGTAATTTCGACATCGTTCCTTTATTACCAAATTAAAGTAGTATCATTTTTAAAATATCACTTTGACCCTATTTTATAGTGTGTTGCCACTTTGACATTGTTTCTTTGACCCGAGATTATGGGGTTGTCATGTTGACAATACTTTCTGTTCCCTCAACTAAAAATTGCGCTCGGAGGACAGAGATTTTCGTCAAACGAGGAGCCTATCACCTTCGTGAACAATTATTTTGCACAGAAGAATGCCGAGGACAAGAGAAGTGTGTAGAGTTACAAGGAGTTATGTAGAAATATAAAAAATATTTTTTTGAAAAAAAATCTTATATCTTTGTTAGGTCGGAAAGTATCCAGACCACCCTCGTAGTCTCCATGTTTACGGATCAATGTCACATTGACAACTAATTTATTGATTTTTTTATTTATTTAGTACACACAGCAGTACATATATTATCACACACATAACATAGTATAATTATAACTTATCTAATATATGTACCAATTAGGTGTCACAGCATTCACCAATATAAAAAGAAGAAGAAGAAATTAAAAACTTCTACTGTTAAAACAAAAAAAATAATAATTTAACAAAAACTATCAAATTTACAAAATAAAAATATGACTTCTAAAATAAAATTATACATTTATCTCTTTCTCTTTTTTATTAGAACTAATAAGGAAACATAAAAATTGCACAAATTTGGTACCCTAAAAAAAAAAAAACGGATACACTTGTTAAATAAATTACAAGCTACTCAAATATTGATGGTTTGAAATGTTCGAGAACGTTTTTTCTAAATACATTGTAACGGTCAACTAATGGAGGAAAGAGTTTATAAATAATTCAACACACCATTAAAACACGCGAATTAAACTGCGTTCTAGTTACGCTTATGAAGTCTGCTTATTTTTTCTGTTCTATGCGCGAAATCCCTCAGATGTAAATTCACCAAAAAATCTTAATAAATTGCCAGATGGTAGCTAAAGGGGTTTTGAGGAGAAAACCCTTGAGAAACTAATTTATATCTATACACTAGCTGATCCGGCGAACTTCGTACCGCCTGACAGTCAACGAATGCCATTATTAATAATAATTGGATTCCCCTGAACTTTTATCGAAAATAATTTGTTTTACTCCATCAAGCAGGATAAGGAAACCCCGTTTGCTAAGTGTTCCTTTTTCATCTACTAACTATAGAATTAACTCCTATATCCCTAGAACATGTAGAGGTTTTAATGACTTACACAACGTTTGGATGTCGACCTGTTTGAGACATCTCCTTCCACCCTCAGACGTTTATTGACTACAGAGTACTGTGATGAGCATATTGAGTAGATGTCCATTAAAATGTTGAAATATTACATTATTATTATTTTAAATTATTTATTTGATCCTTGTTTTAGTTTATTTTATATATTTTTCTATTATTTATGTTTCATTTATGTTTCTTATAACAATTTGTAAAGTGTTGTTTGAGTACCTACTTGTTGTTTCACTTAATTAATTTTATTATATTGTATAATTCTTAAGGTGTAAAACGGGATCAGTATACAAATGCAATTGTTATTTCATATCTCATTGTTATTGTACTGATTTTGTTGGTTCTTTTTTTTATTATTTTTTATTATAGCTAACAGTGAAAATTTGTAAGGCTTTGAGATTAGATATTTTTTGTATACATAATATTGCAAAGGCTGTAAATTTTCTCACGAATAAATACATAAATAAATAATACTTCGTAACAAAAGGGCATGTATGAAGAGGTTGATGAATGTCGATGAAGCGAAAGAGGTATGTCGTGATCGTGTCAAGTGGCGCTCAATTGTCTCTGCCTACCCCGTAAGGGATCTGGGGTGAAGATATGTATGTATGTAATAATAATAATACTCACGAAAATACACTCAGCTTATTGGGAGATGTGTCTGCGCCGTTTGGAGTTGAAACTGTCGGGCCGTGGGGACCAAGTGCACATGAAATTTTCAAGGCGTTGTCAAAACAGCTCGTCAACACCTCGGGAGACAAAAGGGCTGGGCAATATTTGGGCCAAAGGATCAGCATTGCCATTCAACGTGGCAATGCTGCCAGTATCCTTGGCACTTCGCCCATTGGCAGTGATTTGGAACAATTTTTTTTTTCGTTTTTTATTTTATTTTAGATATTAGTTAAATTTTTATATACATACATATCTTCACGCCAAATCCCTTGCGGGGTAGGCAGAGACAATTGAGCGCCACTTGTTACGGTCACGACATACCTCTTTCGCTTCTTCGACATTCATCAACCTCTTCATACATGCCCTTTTGTTTCGATGGCTTTTCAACGCACCTTCAGCTATTGTTTTATTAATTTGGTCGTAATATGTGAGTCTAGGTCTGCCAGGGCCTCTTATACCCACGACTTTCGCATTATATATCTGGTTCGTCAATCTCTCTTCATTCATCCTTTCAACATGCCCGAACCATCGTAGCATGCCTTTCCTTATTTTTGTCCCTATGCTTTCTTTCATACCTACCCTTTTTCGTATTTCGTCATTACGTATGCGGTCCGTTAAAGTGACGCCGCATATCCGACGCAACGATCTCATTTCTACTGCATTAACTCTACTCTCACGCGTATTCTGACATATCCACGTCTCGCTTCCATACATAAGTGTTGGTACCAGCATGGCATTGTGTATGGCGAGTCGAGCTTTGTCACTGACATTCCGACTGGCGATCAGTGACCCCAGGGCACCGTTGACACTATTTCCCGCGTTCACTCTTCTTTCAACATCCCTATCATACTTCCCATCCGCAGTGAAAACACTGCTCAGATATATAATTTCATTTACTTGTTCTAGAGTTTCATCATCAATCTTTATCGTCACGGTTGTCATCCTTCTTCTTTCAAACACTAGTACCTTGGTTTTTCTCGCATTCAAACGGAGTCCTTTTTCTGCACATCCCTCTTTCATTTCTGTGACTAGTGATTGCAGTTGTTGTTCGGACGATGCCATGAGAACAGCATCATCTGCATAAAGCAGGCAGTTCACCACTAAATCACTCATCTTTATCCTACAGTTACTCTCTCTCACTCTTTTTAGGCATTTGTCGAGATATAGGGTAAATAATCTGGCGGAAAGCACACAAATTTTTATATACTCACATAAAACAATTTTCACAATAATACAAATAAAATTTCGCGACGTAAAAGTGAGACCAATCGAATTGACAGTTGTTGTTTTTTTTTTAAATTAATTTATTTGGTTAGTTGTGTTTTATTCTATATTATATAAATAAGATAAATATTTATTAATTAGGTTTATTTTTATTAATAGTCATTTATGTTATTTCTTTTAGTTTAATTTTTTTTTTTCTTTTAAATCATTGTACCTTATTTCCTTCGAATAAAAGATAAATATAACTTTCTGAACGCACGCATAAATATTTAACAACCAACATTGCAACATTGTTTGACAGGTACGAAACCCACGAATATTTTGTATGGGAATTTTTTTTTCTTTTATTTTATTTTTTGTCAAATTTTGTTATTCAGGACGGAGACAAATCCAAAAAATCATAAACCATAAAAATCGGTTCAGCTGTTCTCTAGTTATAAGTGTTCTAACAAACCCGAGTTTGTTTTATATATTAAAATATATATATACCTACCTATATGTATTTTTTTATTTATTTTGCTCTAGTCATATTTTAGGTCTGGTATTTTTAAGTTAGATGGCAATAGGCGATATCTATTCCTGAATTTAAGGGACCATTTCTGCCAAACTTAATCAAAATTCAGTAATGTAGGCGTGAAGGCAAATTGAACATGCAGACAGTTATATGGCACATGCCGTGGTCAGATGGTGACGTCATGTCCGATCCTTTCAACACCTATAGATGGTAGGCGTACTGATGGTGGTAATTTGCCCAGTCTAACGGGGCGGGGAAGTATAAATAAAATAAATAAATAAATATTTCCAGACAGGTCACACAGCGCCATCTAATTTCCGTGGTAAGCTACAAGGCTTGTGTTACGGAAACTAGATGGTTGATAAACTACATATTATACTCTTTTTTTTCCACCGTTCTTGCCGATAAACCCAGTAAAGTGTATCCACACGTTTCGGGATCAGGCTCGAATTGCCGTCATACCCAGTCAAACCGACATAGTGTTAGGGACTGATGTCAGTCATGAGTCTCTGATTCTAGTTGCTAACATTCATGGACCTCGCACGCCACTTATCATCAGGTGGGCGCAAGGTCACATGTCGTGCTAGTATAAAAAAATAAAAAAGACTAATGTTATTTTTACTATAATACTGCCATAATCAAGAAAATCGGCAAAGCTTCTTTCAGATTTACTTGTATAATGGTATGAATTATTAGGTATGTACTAAAAAAAAAACAACACAAACACACCATAAAACCACACCCATTAGACGCCAGTTATTATTTTCTCTTTAGTGGCAATTAACGTAAATACCAGGTTATTAATAAAACTAAACACATAATTAGTCAAATGGAATTAATAACTAATCTTAGATATTAAATGAAATATTGTGTATCATATATTTTTTAAATAAAGGACGACAGGAATCGGTCCACTTTAGACCTCCAATAGCACGAATACACTTTTTCTGTGCTGTGAACAAGCTCATTATATCGACTGAATTACCCCAGATTATAATGCCGTTGTGACGAATATTAGAACGCTTCTTGGTTGCTCGGTTACCATATAAAACGTGAGTGTCAAAAACAATGAATAATTGTACGGTGGTAACAAAATATTATCTCTTGAATATATATTAGTTTTCTTTAGAATTCTGGGTTTAATTATATCGATCAAATAGTGGCGACCGTGACAGGACCCAAACCCAGAAACCCTTATTCATTGTTTTTGACACACACGTTTTATATGGTAACCGAGCAACCAAGAAGCGTTCTAATATTCGTCACAGCCGTAACCTAGCAGTGAGCATACATAGCTGTGATAGACCATGATGGCTGTGCCTGTAGATTTCACTGATTTTATAGTTTTAAGAACGTATACACAACTATTTAGTCTCTTCCGAACCGTCTCAACAAAAGCTACTTAAATAGTAATACGACGACTTTATAAATAATTAATTATATCAATAAGCTAAATAAATATTTACAAAATTGAATAGCATTCTAGCTGAAGCAGACGTTGGTTCAGATAGAATGCTATTAAATGCACCGACCTCTTCCACTCTTAAACCAAGTTTCAACAACGCCACGCAAAAAGTAGGTAATTTGAATAGTGTCAAATTGAGTCGCTGAATTTCTAACTTCATCCCGAATGCATTAGGCACGTGGAAAGCTCCGGGATGCTGGAAAATGTGTGCTTATGAATAACAAACAAGCTTGACAAATCATAGACATAACCCAAAAAAGATAGCACGTAACCTATTAAAAATACTAACTTGAGAAGATTGTCACCACTGACTTATATTTTACACACTTATTAAATCGGCATCATCATTGACATCACCAACCCTTTTCCGTATTTCGTATTATTTCCTTTTTAGTATTTATTTTATTTATAAATAATCTCATAAAAAAAAATGATCAGGAACGGGTTCAAGACTCAGCTTTACGCAGTGGAAGTTGGTGCGAGAGGAGTTCCAGCAAAATCTTTGCATCATATCTACTGAAAGAATTGAGCCTAAGCAGGTCTGCAGGAGATATATTTATGGAACGAGCTTCCAAGACGGCATTAACGGAATTATACAGTATTTGGTTGGGTAGGGAGAGGAGTAGAATGGTGGATGGTGAGCGTATTATCGCGCAATAAAATAAAAAAGGGAGGCCTTTTCTTAAACCAGCCTAACCCGAGACACCATTCTTCTCTTCTCTTACCCACACACGATGGACCCGGCACCCGCACGGTGAATCCATGGAATGCTTAGAAATTTGTCATCTCTCTATTATTGTGTCCGACCAGGAATCGAACTCGTGTTTTAATCTCAACCGCTAGACCACGGAGGCAGTTAGTATGAGTATCGCTAATATAATATCCAGCTTTTAAAGTAATAAAGACCGTATTAAATTTAAAACATACGTCTATGTACCAAATATTTTTCACTCTCGTGCTTTGCATTTTTAATCATAATCAGATGTCGTGAACACCTTTCTGAGTTAGCTTTAGACGCTAGAGATTTGAGTTTGTATTAGTATTCAACTGGATTAAACAAAATAAAACTAATTAAAATAATCCATATGTGAAAGGAACTTATACTGGATTTTGATGAAATTTCCTCGCCAAGCCGTCTGGCCAGCGTAGCGAGTGTAGGCCAAATTCTCCAGTTCTGGAAGACCCAGCTCCAGCAGCGGAGGTCTAGGACGCTGTGTTCTAGGGGCTGTAATGAAAAATGAATGATGAAATTTGGCATAAATATTCCCTGAGAACCAGGACAGATATAGGCTACGTCGTCATCCGATCATGGCATGTGCTTTTCAACCTAAATCACTTGGTGTGAGTCTCCTATAGCCTTCTGCCTCGACAGCGGAAAGAGGTATCCAGTAGGGAATTCCTGACGCAAAGCAAAAGAGATTGCGTGTGTGGCGATAGCGTCAGCACAAAATTCAATACACTATATGACAATAAAAAAAACTATTGGAAAGCTATTGCAATACTAAAGGAAGTAAACAGCAACATACGAAATGAAATTTCAACGATTAAAAAAAAATCAAATAGAATAAAAATAAACGACCAAAATACGAAAAGACTACTTGCAAATAATCCACTTTTTACATAGACAAGTATATTTAAGAACGCTCTCTATCAGGTGGTCCTAATCCTTCGTTTTATAGATAGATAGATAAATTCTTTATTGCACAGAAAATAATACATTTTCTAACAGTTAAACTTTGGGAGATGTGAGCAGAGACTGTAAGGTGCAAGACGGCCAATATTTAAGATAAAGAGATTTTACAACTAAAAAAAGTCGATATTAAATCTATAATATAAATACCTACATACAATATATAGATAATACACATACATATACTAGTTACATACTATATTTATATATATACATACAATAATATACGGATGTAGTCAAGTTATGTCTTACTTTTTGTAAAATAGTTGAGTGAGCAAATTTTTAAAGTTCCCCGGCAGACAGCACTGGGCAAATTATCAGTATTAGTCCGCCTACCGCCTACTTGTTGTTCTAATTGTTCAAAGTAATTGCAATGATCCTAAATGCCAATTTTTACTATTAAGGAGAACTAATATAGTAAGCTTGCCATGGTGAAATTTATATGAAAATATCACCGCTGTTTGCCCCTTATCATATTTAAAACAACTTTCAGGTTGTCTATTGTTTATTGTCTATTAATTTTATATATCGTGAGATCTTTCCGAACGCACCTTGCGCATGGAAAGAAAATGTAAATTCATGAACGCGACTCAGCTGTCAGAAGCGTCAGTAAAAACGTGCCAAGGTCATTGCTTGCACAGAATTTGAAGAAGAAACATCAACCGCTCGCAATTTCGAAATTGCGAGAAGAGAAACCTGCTCGCGGCCAGCAGCAACCTGGCGACCCAAGAAAATCCCAAGACCACCTGCAGTGAATACAAGTAAGTGCGTGTGAGCATCCAGCCCCTTCATACGGTCAACCTTTATAAATTATTATTTTTTCTCTTTTTTCACGTCCGTCCAACCGCTTAAAATAAGAATTACTGAAGATAGAATAAAGACGAACAAACCGACATACATACAGTATGTATGTATACAATAATAATTTAGGACCGACTTCAGATGAAAATAAATGTATAGTCTTGTCCTTAAATACATGTGTATGTCTACGACTTATTCATGTTTGCAAACAGAAACAGCACAATGAATCGGATTTAGTAGATGAATCCCGCGATTTGAATCATAAAACAAAAATGAATTCAAAACGAGTGACCGATTACCAGTTTTTGTTTTGCAATATTTTTGATTGACGAAAATAATAAAATTACACACGTATTCTTACACCTGTACTAAGACGTATCAATTACAAAGACTTAATTGTTGTTTGACAGTTGAAAGAAATGGATGAGTGGAGAATTGAATTGCCGTCATGCCCAGTCAAGCCAGCATAACAGGACTGATGTCAGTCATGAGTCTCTGATTCCAGTTGCTAACATTTATGGACCTCGCGCCACTTACCATTAGGTGGGCGCAAGGTCGTGCTAGTATTAATAAAAAAAACTATTAGCAACTAGAATCAGACACTCATGACTGACATCAGTCCCTAACACTATGTTGGCTTGACTGGGCATGACGGCAATGCGAGCCTGATTCCGAAACGTGTGGGGTGATAAACACTGGGTTTATCGGCACGAACGGTGGATACTTCCCTCAGAAGACTGGGCAAATTACCACCGTCAGTCCGCCTACCATCCATTTGTTGTTCTCTTTATTTATTTATTCGAAGAGAAAGAACATGGACAGGCAGTATAAGAACAATTAAGAAACGATACAATAGGAGTCATTAGAATTATACCCGCCACCAAAATATTTCCCACTGTGGACAATAGTGCACCATTTATATTTATAAATACGTTAGTACTATGTATACCTTGGCCAGATATAATGTATAAATTAGCTGTAAGATTTCCTAAATAAATAAATAAATAAATAAATAAATAATACAATGGGCTTTTTTATAGATGTCGCTAGCGGCACTGGTACCTTGTTTACACCTATGTCGGATCGTTTTTTAAATGTTTTTGTAGTTTGTTTTATTTTTATAACAGAAATTCGAATTTTAACTTAACGTTACCTATCTTAAAAGACGAATTAGAAAAGCGAACACCGTCTTTAAAAAGAAAAAAAGGTTTAATTATTAGAACGACAATTTTGAGATCCCATATCTTTGATTACGCTTGGAAATCTCGATTTGTACAAAGCTGCTGACTTCGGTAATATATCTAGAAAATAATAAATTTCGTAATAAAAATACAAGTTTCCTATGCAACTGACAGTTCCATTAGGTACCATCTATCATGCGCCATCTATCGTGATAAAAAGTTAGTGATTCACATCGGAATTTACAGAACTATCAGTGAACTCCGAAGCAAACCCCGCCCAGCGAACTAAACCGACAACAACAGCTTCTTCATTTTGGCCTTAAATGCGGCGGGAGAATTGCTAAATATATCGACGTCCAATAACCGACTGTTGTACGTCTCGCACATTCGGCGTACCGGTGCGCGGAGACCGGCTACTGTGCGTGTGCGTATCACCCGATATAGAGGTCCCCGGAACGAGTCTGCCTCGAAGTCTAGAAGTCTCGAGTCTCTCGTTGAAAGTATGTACCATTTGCAATGATGTCAAATGTATTTTTTTATTTTCAAGGAGAACTAATATTGTAAGCCTGCCATAAATATCAATTTATATAAAACTAGCTGATTCGGCAAACGTTGTTTTGCCATATAAATTATTTCTAGGGAATTTCTAGTGTAGAAAAAAAAAACTAACTTATTGTAAGTGTGTAAGGATGTGGTATATGAGTGAAAGAGGGATGGAGCGCTGTGAGCGAAGAGCGAATATAAAAATAACAAAACACCAAACATTTTTTATTTTATTTATTCCTTAAAATTATATATATCGTGAGAGAAACAGGAGACCGGCTTCGGTCTCATCCCTACTCCGTGCTGTTTACTGGGAAGTGACACCGGTATAGTCTGGCAAATGAGTGTTGACCCGGAAAAAGCGCGGAAAATTTAAAAAATCTAGCACCAGTAACACTAATTATAGCAGGAATAAACTGTCTTGATACTAATGTTACCATGTAATAAGTTTCAATTAAATGTTAGGCTCAACTGGCGGGGATAACTTACCAAGTGATAATTGATCAGTTATCGAGCGGGATGGAAAATGATTAAATTACTAAAATGACTATTAAAAAATAGGGGTTGGTGATAGAAGGGTGAAAATTTGGGTTGTATGTATTTTTTAATGACACATTATAAAAAATAAAAAAATAAAAAATTGTCCAAAAAATAAAAATTCAATGTTAGGGATGGACAACAAATTATCACTTAGGGGTATGAAAAATAGATAGTAGCCGGTTCTCAGACCTACTGAATATGCATATAAAATTTGATAAAAATCGGTTAAGCCGTTTCGCAGGTATGGTAACTAACATTGTGACAAGAGAATTTTATAATGCAACTGACCCTTAGTTTATCTTACCTAATATGGCCTTTTTGTTATCCAAAACTTGTTACTCGTGAAAATCGAACACTTTATAACAACAATCAACAAAACTGAACAATTCTACTTTTTATAGAAACAATCACAATTTCAGAGCACCACAAACGTACTCAAACACATTACTAGAAAATTGCAAATAAACCTGTTATGTGATGTTGTAAAAACCGTAGTTTTTATAGCAAAATAAATTAGATATTGACGGTAAAACTTAAAGTGCATATCGACTTATACTATACCTAGTACAATAAACATTAGATAGATAGATTGATTGATTCTTTATTGCACAGAAAATAATACATTTTACAGTACATAGACGAACTTAATGTCTAAAAACATTTTCAAACAGCTAACCTTTGGGAGATGTGAAATTAAATAAAGAAATTAAATAATAATTATTTGTATGGAATATGGTAAATAGGTACATAGTTTGTAAATAGCTCACATACCCCGCCATTTCTGGCACACAACTTTATACTAACTAAATTAATTACTACATTACAATGTAAATTAATTTATGTAAAGTAAAAGTAAAGTATCATCACGACCGTTTCCCTTTCGGGGTGGTCAGAAACCACGCTTATAAAGAAGCGGATTCACATTTAGCCAACTTTACTATAGGCCAATCATGAGTCATGACAAGTGGCAAGCTCGTCAATGTCTCCAGCGCACCAAACTTGAGAAATATCACAAATAAATTAAATATTATTTAAATATATTTATTTATATTAATAAATATTTTTGTGTCCCGACCAGGAATCGAACCCGGTACTTAACCGCTAGACCACGGAGGCAGTTATTATTTATGTAATAAATAAAATGTCATGAATTTAGTTGGCATAAGATAATACTCGTATGCGAGATTTTAGTCAGTTGATTATTACAAATTATTACAATTTCTTAATTTGTATGAATAAAACTCGCTTAACGAATAAAAGCAACACTCTATCAATAGCTTCTTGATTCTAGATTTAAACTGATTATTGGGTAATTGTTTGAGAACCTCTGGTAACTTGTTATAAATACGAATGCACATAACGTAAGAGTTATTATGTGAGCAGGGATTGTAAGGTGCATGACCGCTAATATTTGAGATAAAGATATTTATTGAGTTAAAAACTTATAATTAAAAAGAGAACGATATTAAATCTATAATATAAATACATACATTACATAGATAACACATATACATATACTGGTGTTACATACTATATTTAATATATATATATTATATAGTTAATATATATATAGTATATATTTTATACATACAATAATACACCAATTTAGTCTAGCTATATAGACTCGCCTTGCTTTTTGTGAAAGTGTTTAGTGAGCAAATTTTTAAAACATATAAGTGATGGTAGTCTTATCACGACCGTTTCCCTTTCGGGGTGGTCAGAAACCACGCTTATAAAAAAGCGGATTCACATTCCGCCAACTTTACTATAGGTCAATCATGACAAGTGGCTCGTCGATGTCTCCAGCGTACCAAACTCGAGAAATATCACAAATAAATTAAATATTAATTTAATGTTTTTATTTACATTAATAAATAGTTTTGTGTCCCGACCAGGAATACCTCCGAGTCTTAAATCCACGGACTTAACCGCTAGACCACGGAGGCAGTAGAAAAGATGGTGCTTTACGAATATGAAGAGGGAGTCGGTTCCACTGGCGAGCTGCTGATACTGTGTAAGAATCCGAACATGTGCTGGACGAATGTGGCGGGATTTTTAATTAATTATTAGAGGAAGAGCGAAGAGAACAACTGTGTGTATCGCACAGAAATTGGAAACGATCTTTTAGGTAAGGGGGTGGCTGGAATCGGACGATGACTTTTCGATTTTGCTCAAAGTGGGTTTTACCGGTAATACTTTAGTGAGAGCTCTTTGAAAGATATTTAGTTATTTATTGTTGTTATGTAATTATGTATTGGTTTCGTTTGTAAATCTGCTATAGCTGAGTTTTCCTTGCAGATTCCTTTCTCAGTTAGATTAAACATTAACAGGTCACTGGAATTTATTTATTTATTATAAACTTTATTGCACAAAGTTATGTAAGTCTTGTTTCAAGCGGTGTTATTTTTTATATAAATATCACCATGGCAAGCTTACAACATTAATTCTCGTTGAAAGTAAAAATTGGCATTTGACATCATTGCAAATGGCACATACTTTCAACGAGAACAACAAATAGGTGGTGGGCGGACTGATGGTGATAATTTGCCCAGTCTGCTGGGGCGGGGAGGTATCCACCGTTCGTGCCGATAAACCCAGTAAAGTGCGTCCACACGTTTCGGGATCAGGCTCGAATAGCCGGCATGCCCATACATGCTGGGGGGTGTCGACACAGTTGTGATGGGGCAAACAGTCGGCTGCTGAGCCTTTGTTTGGGGGAGATGGGGTGACCCGTCGGTCAGGGAGACCCGGAGAAACGGTTGTTCCGCTGGCCGCCCGCGGCATAGTACAGGGGCCCACCGATGACAACCATCATCGGCTGGCTGCCCCATCATGCTGCGCATAATCCCGGGTGCGCTTGTTGTGCCGGTTGGTGACCGGATTGTGGGGTCCCGACAAGCGCCTCCGGGGGGGTTCGGGGGCCCTTCCGTACGACGGATCAGCCAATATCTGTCTTTAAGCAGCCTTAGGTAAGGTAGCCATCAGTTGGCTTCTGCGCATACTGCGTCGACACCGCCATCCACACTTCTTTCTTTTTTTCTTCCTCTATTTTTTCATTTCTTTCTCTATCGCAAGCCCCCAACCTTCATGACAACAAATAATAAGAAGAAACGTTCCACAGCGGTGCACACCCCCACCGCCGAGTTTGGCGTGGATTTCACAAACATTCGTGGTCTACACGCCAACCTCGACGTCGTTCATCATCATCTTGAAACGGCGCGCCCGGCAATGTTTTTTCTGACGGAAACACAGATACTAAAGCCCGCGGACACATCATACCTGCATTACCCTGGATACTCGCTGGAAGAGTCCTTCCACGCGAAGGCTGGGGTATGCCTATATGTCCGCGATGATGTCTGTTGTCGCCGTCTTCGTTTCATGGAGGACTCCTCCTTTTCGGTCCTTTGGGTGAATGTGGATCTGGGGCATCAGTCTCGGATCTACGTGTGCCTTTATCGATCTCAGCTCTTCGACTACCTGAGTCGAGCGACAGATGATGCGCAGGAGCGGTTTCCGACCGCCGAAATGGTGTTTTTGGGGGATTTTAATGCTCACCATGCACAGTGGCTGGGTTCCCCTAAAACCGACCATGCGGGCAAAACTGCCCATGACTTTGCTCTGACATACGGTCTGACTCAACTGGTAACCCAGAACACCAGGATTCCAGATGTAGTCGGACATACACCTTCCTTACTTGACCTACTGCTGACGAGCCATGCTACACTGTTTCAGTTTTAGCCCCTCTCGGTGGTTCGGACCATTGCCTGGTAAGTACGACAGTGCCGCGTGCTCCGCCTCCTCCTCGGATGGGCGTCGAGCGTATCGTGTGGCACTACTCGTCAGCAGACTGGGATGGACTGCGTGAGTACTACGCATCCATCCCATGGAAGCTTCGCTGCTTTAAGGACGATGACCCATCCAGGTCTGCGGCTGCCGTTGCTGATGAGATACTTCTGGGAATGGAATATTACATTCCCTTCTCCAGAGTCATCAGCAGCGGCAAAAGCAGACCTTGGTTTAACAACTATTGTGCCTCGGCTGTAGCAGCCAAAAACACTGCATACCGGGCATGGGTGAGAGGTCAGGCTCACTCTGACCCCAATATTAGTTCCTTAAAGTCAGCTTATAACAAAGCTTCTAAGGTTTGCAGGAAGGTGTTTGTCAGAGCTCAGTCCCAGCGCGTCTCTCAGATTGGCCGAGACCTAGCCGCGCGACCAAGAGGAAGTCGCAGTTTCTGGCAACTGGCCAAATCTGTAGAGACCAACTTCTGTCGCTCCTCATTGCCACCTCTGCGATATCCGGATGGATCACTAGCCCACACCGCTAAAGAGAAAGCCGACTACTTGGGCAAACTCTTTGCGGCTAACTCTCGACTCGACGACGGGAATGCGCAGCCCCCCACACTGCCTTGTTGCGGCACTTCAATGCGCGATTTACGCATTCGGCAGTGTGATGTGCGGGCAGTGCTCCGATCGCTCGATGTTCGCAAGGCTAATGGTCCTGATGGTATCCCAGCAGTAGTTCTTAAGAGGTGTGCACCTGAGTTGACTCCAGCCCTCACGCGCCTTTTCCGTCAGTCATACTCCTCTGGTGTTGTGCCGGAAACATGGAAGGTGGCCAACGTGCAGCCCGTTCCGAGGAAGGGAGATCGTTCAGACCCTTCCAACTACCGCCCCATTGCCGTAACCTCAGTACTGTGTAAAGTAATGGAACGAATAATCAACGCCCAACTCGTTAGATATCTAGAGGATCACTCCGTAATACATGACCGCCAATATGGCTTCCGTCCAAAACGGTCAACGGGTGATCTTCTAGCATTCGTATACCACGTCTGGGGTGAGGCAATGGACAAATATGGTGAATCATTGGCGGTTAGTCTGGACATCTCCAAGGCCTTCGATAGGGTTTGGCACAAGGCTTTACTGTCCAAGTTGCCGGCATATGGTCTGCCCCCACGGCTGGTGGACTGGATAGCTGGCTTCCTACATGAGCGCAGCATTCGTGTCCTTGTAGATGGGAATGCGTCTGATCTCATGTCAGTGAACGCCGGCGTACCGCAGGGCTCTGTGTTGTCACCAACACTCTTCCTTCTGCATATCAATGATATGTTGTCTCTGGGCAACATTCATTGTTATGCAGATGACAGCACGGCTCACGGGCGGTATCTGAGTCCTCGAGCTTTGGTGGGCAACCAACTAGAGGAGTCACGGCGCATCATGACGGCAGAACTGGACGACACCCTCCACAAAATCTATTTGTGGGGTGTTCAAAATCTTGTCCAGTTCAATGCCAACAAGACCCAGGCTTGCGCGTTGACGGCCAAGAAGTCCCCCTTCTCTCCTCCCCCTACTCTTCAGAGCACCACGCTGGACCTACAACCCAGCTTCAACATTCTCGGGGTGGAAATACGCTCAGACCTTAGCCACCGGAACTACATTGAGAGCATCACCAAAACAGCGTCAAGAAAGCTCGGAATACTGAACAAGGTGAAGCGGTTTTTTCCGCCTTCAATTAGACTGTTGCTGTACAAAGCACAGATCAGATCATGTATAGAATACTGTTCTCACCTTTGGGATGGTTCCGCCAAGTACCTCACAGATGCTCTCGATGTCCTGCAGAGGCGAGCTGTACGAATTGTGGACGATGCCACTACATCTGGAACTCTCGAATCCCTGCAGCTTCGCCGAGATGTGGCTTCTCTGAGCGTGTTCTACCGGCTATACTATGGTGAGTGCTCCGAAGAACTCTATAACCTAATCCCTCCCTCTCCATTCCGCAACCGAACCACACGCACAGGTCAGAATATGCACCCACATACCGTAGTCACCATCCCTTCGCGTACATATAAATTTGGGGACTCATACATCTGTCGTACGATAAAGATGTGGAATGCTCTTCCAGCCTCTGTGTTTCCACTTTCCTATAATTTGGAGTCCTTCAAGCGAAGTGTGAAAAAGCATCTAGTCAAGCCGGCATAGTGTTAGGGACTGATGGCAGTTACGAGTATCTGACTTCAGTTGCTAACATTCATGGACCTTGCGCGCCACTTACCATCAGGTGGGCCCAAGGTCACATGTCGTGCTAGTATAAAAAAAAAAAAAAAAAAAAAAAAAAAGGCAGACCTAATGCCGCTAGACATTCTATACTGGTCAAACGTTTGGGACAACTAAAGCAGTTACGACAAGATGAGGCAGGTGCTATCAAAACTAATAGAAAAATATTTACTAAGCTACTAGTCTTCTTTGGACTACTTCGCTGCTTAGTCTTCCACTAACAGGAGTTAGTGATTTAAATAATGACGTGTCACAAATGCCTGTAATAGGTTTACGTGAATAAAGATATTTTGACTTTGACATTGATTTTTTACAGCACAAGTAGTACAATATAACCCCAATGATGTATTTGAATTTGGAACGTTCACGTTGTTGCGGAAGGGGACTACAATTTGAGAGTCGCAGGAAGGTACGCCAGTCGCTTAATGACACCACAACTTAGCCGCAACGAATTGCCAGCCGCTCCACCAGCGCCAGTTAATTGAGTCTCTGGGGTGGAATTAACCGGAACTTCTGGGCGAAACTATGAGCTTTTATGTAATTGAAATACTTTGAATGTTGCCTTTACTAATAAAGTAGAATATTACTTTAATTAAGAAGGTATTTGTGTGTAGGGGAAAGTCGATAGCAATTTGACCGCCTCCGTGGTCTAGTGGTAACAAACGTGCCGTGAACTCGGGAGGTCGTGGGTTCGATTCCCACCGGGGACAAGTTGTACATTGTATAATTTGTCTCGGTCTGGGTGTTTATATGTATAATATGTATATATTTACAAGAAAAAAGTATAATATGTAGTTTATCAACCATCTAGTTTCCGTAACACAAGCCTCGTAGCTTACCACAGAAACTAGATGGCGCTGTGTGACCTGTCTGGAAATATTTATTTATATTTAATATGCGAAATTATCATTGTTTAGAAAGATTGGAGATTTCAGCGCTAGAAGTAGGAGAAACCCCTATGATCTTACTGTAGATATAAATCCTAAGAAAACTAAATGTAATAAAAAAAATATAATTATGTGTATACGAACTTATAATAAATAACCTAACAAATTAAAATTGTTGGGAAAAAATGTTTACCATTTAGGATCTATAACGATTTAAAGTTATCGGCATAATACTTGAGTTTTTTTTTTTTTTTCAAGTTTTAATTCAAGATTTTTATTACACAGGCTGTTTTTTTTTATTTACTTGTTTTTCTTATATATTTACGAAACAGTATTGTTTGTTACACCAACTATTTATTCAAATATGTAATAAATATAACACTAGATAACAACAACAATCTGAAAGATTACAGGAACAACCAAACCGGTCTTCAGCTTAACGACATAATACACCTAACTGACGTTTATAATAGTGGCAGCTTTTACCACCGCAAATTAAATGGCGAATCTTGCTGCCTATTCACGGAATGAGCACACTATTATTTGGCGAGTCCTTTCATTCCATTATGGAGTTATGAAATTCAAAGGAGCTCGGTTTAATAATTCTGCTAATGAAAAGCTTTCAGCGATCATCTCAATGTCGGGAAGTTTCAATAGCGATTTCTAACAGTTTTCAGATTTATTTACAGAATGATAAACACACATGAAAAGACGCAGAGTGGATACATCCAACCATCCATTGCATAGAAATCTGTTTCATATATTAGTAATACTTAGATCCTAAGTTAGACACGGCCTTTTTACAGCCACGAATTTGGTTCGGTTAACATTATTAGTAATTATAATTATTGTTTTAGATTATAAGCTGACACGGTCCTTTACATACACAAATATAATATGATCAAATTGACGAAACAATTATAGTTTATTTAGTTTGTAAGCGAACATAGCCCTCACAGCCACGAATGTATCAGTTATTTGACATCAAAATTTTACTTGTTCAATTGTAAGCTGACACGGCTTTTAAAGTCACGAATTTATATTTATGGACATAAATATTATTATTAGATTGTAAGCTGACACGGCCTTTTTATAGTCACGAATTTAATATTAAGTACGTTGTAAGTAAAAACAAAATACCTGTTTATGGCAACAATGTTTTAGTTATAATTATTGTATTGTTGTTGGATTCGGTCCAGCCATGGTTACTCGTAGTATTTGAAGAAATTGTATAAAACAAATATAAAAATATTAAAGTGTTACGTAATAATCATACGGAATTTATTTGATTTGATTTGATACATGTATTGACTGCGGACCTACTTAAGCACAATTATTTCAGTAAATGATGCAAAGTTATTACTGGAATTCATCTCGAACCCAACTTCCACCGAGAAAAGCCGAGTCTAAATCCGTTTTTCTATGAAATAGTAATGATAACGTGAGACTTGTAGAAAAAGCTATTAAACAAGTAAAAGATGATCGGTAAAATAGCTCTCACGCGATTCGCAATGAAAATACCCGAGTTGAGAGTAATGCAGAAATAGATAAGCAAATTTGTTTGTTTGGGAAGGAATAAACAGGAACGCGGGACAATAATGAATTCAAACTATACCACTCGCTGTGCCGGAGGTTTGCACGGCGTAATTAGTGTTGTACCGTGTGGCGTTTTATGTCACATAAAGTACTTGATGAGTAGTTTAGTATACTTGACTACTGTATAAGTATATATACAGTTGAATTAAACTTTTGTAATGACACCAATTTTAATATTATAAATGAAAATGTATGAAATTACAGACTAAGAAATTACAAACTAGGCAATTACGAGTTAATAATTAATCTATAACACATTTTTTAAAATAATTTGTTTAGGACAGGCTAACAGAACAGTCAGCTACGCAGCAGACACTGCTGCAACACCGTAAATGAAAGACAAGGTACTTAATATTAATTCGTGGCTGTAAAAAGGCCGTGACAGCTTATAGACTAAAATAAATTACCCATGTCCAGTTAATAATTAATTTGTGACTGTTAAGAGGCCGTGTCAGCTTATAGACATAAATAAATTACTCATGTCAAGTTAGTAATTAATTCGTGGCTTTAAAGAGGCTGTGTCAGCTTACAAACTAAAAAACAAGCTACTATACATTCCTACCAGGTTACTAAATTGTTCCACTAGTTTTATAATTTAAAAGGTTGCGGTAAAAGAAACAGAATGAGGCCTCCAACTGGGATTCCAATTATTGGAATTTTATTACTATTGCTGCTCTGTTTGCAATTCTATTGTTTTTTTAAATAGCTGCTAGCATTTGTTTGATATCGATCTACTCGTATAACTCGATTTTATAATTGGGGAAACACGTAATTAGTGGTCATTTTCATACAGTACTTCGGGTTGATTTTTCAATTCGTTATTTATATCCATCTCATTCTTAGTCGCTACATTCTTATTACAAAAATTATAGCGCCAAAAATCGAATCAGTGCAGCGTAAATTCTGTACTACAAGTGTTGTGTGACGACACCCTTGCTTAGTCTCATGTACAGTGCACATCTGTCAGGGCTGATGCTGCTGCGGACTCTGAAAAGACCAAATGGTAAAACGAGTCTATTGGTAACGACTTCTTCTGCCTTTTGGTCTTGACACAATGAGACCGTGGAAGCTAAATGTTAAAAAGTTATTTAAAGAAGGGGCTCTTCTAAGGCGCTGGTTAATACCGTATGTGTCAAGAGGGCTTGCAGTTTCGCGCAGCGAATTAGTCATAGCTGGGCAGCAGGTGAATGCTGCAAGTTTTATTTGGCACACTGCCACATAATCAAGTCATGGGTGAATATTTTAAATATATAGTTTAGTTTTAGTTAAGTTTTTAGTTTAGTTTGTAATCATCGTCATCAGTGGATAGACACAGTATCCACTGCTGGATATAGGCCTCCCCCAAGACTCGCCATTTCACACGATCTTCCGCCACCCTCTTCCAGCCCCCGCCAGCGACCTTTTTCAGGTCATCCGTCCATCTGGCGGGTAATCGTCCCACTCTACGTCTTCCCGTATGTGGTCTACACTCCAGAACCCGTCAAGTTTTTAGTTTAGATTATATATATTTTTCAATTCATTCTATAAAATACTTTAGTAAAAAAATATCATGGAATGTTTTAAATTAATGCACAAAATTAATTTCTTTACTAAGTTCGTCAACCTGTTAGCTTTTATCATGTCAAATTAATATATTCTACACATATTCGTTCAAAATGTATAATGTAAGTAACACACAGTGAATACGACAAGGTGGCGAAGTGTCAACTTTGGGATTTGAATAAAGTATGATTCTCTCATAAATTTGAATAATTACTTGTTCAAATTTGTACAGAATTGTTAATCATTTCGGTGCTCCTTTTAGTTGCGTTTCTTAATCCTTTAAGGCGAATTAGGAACATATTTCACACATAGTTAAAACGTCAGTTTTAGTATATTCTCCAGCTGAGTTTTTCTTGCAATTAACAGGTCATCAAAGTTTGCTTAGTAAAAAGGAAAATCGTTTATTGAACCTCTAGTATAGTCTTAAAAAGAGAACTGTCACTTATGTTGAACTGATTGACACATTGTAATTATGTCATTAATTTAGTATATAGGTACTTCTTATCAACCTAATTGTTTCAACTTCTCTATTTTCTTATATAGTTTTTTTCCTTTTTCATTTGCAGCAACTACATCATTATTTCTATATTACTTCCCTCATCGTTTAAGTGGTTTATTTCTATATTTATTATGTGTATATAGTATATTTATATATATATATATAATTACTTTATGTACGTGTTATGTAATAGTAAGTAAATATTGGTATGTATATATTGATATATATGGACTTACTTAATATTGCACCTACCATCTCTACTGTCTAAATGTCCTAAAGGTTTGGCTGTCAGAGAATGCCTAGCGGCATTAAGTCCGCCTTTGTACATAGTGCAATAAAGTTTTTAAATAAATAAATTTAAAAATAAAAATTATAAACATGTATTTATTTTATTGATATATTATTTTGGTAATTTTCAAGTTATTTCACAACCAAAAGTAAATTGAGTTACAAAATTTGGTACAGTCAAAAAAAAATCAAAACAAGTAAGCAAGCAAGAGATACAGAACTCTCGAGAGTCAGCAGAACATATCGCTCAGGGTGGTATCCAGAGCGCCGTGGTTCGTGCGAAATTCTGTAATTGCGAGAGATCTGGAGATGCCTACTATCGAGGCATTTGTTGTCGGCCTAGCTAAACGTATGCTTTACCGGGCTGACAACGGATCCTACAAGCATCTTCAGGATATCGCTCCTACTTTCGCACGGCCCCCGGAGGGGAGGCCACTACCTAGGGAGGCGCTCTTGGAGAAGAACTAAAATAGACAAATCTAGAAGACTAGATTCGTGAGCCACAAGGGCGGTGTTGTAGTAGGAAGAGCGCCCAGCACCAAAGGTGCGTTGAATTACCAGCGGGTAGTTAGCCGCCGAGATCCTGCCGGGGAAAACGGGAGATTATCCCATCCCCAACCCAGGCTCATTGAACATCCGGGCCTGGATGACTCCGCTGTCTGTACAGAACTCTGCTCCCCAAACCATTATGTTGTATCTTGGTGAGCAGTCTCCGCTACAATTTTAGTTGATAGTCGTACTAAAACATTTAGTGCTATTAGTAGTGCAAAATATATCCTACATCACACTCGGTGGAGTAAAAACAACATGTACACCCCCTGCCTCCACAGAGTGAGTTAAAAAACAAAGTAAAGTATTATCACGACCGTTTGCCTTTAGTGGTGGTCAGAAACCACGCTTATAAATAAGCGAATTCACATTTAGCCAACTTTACTATAAGCCAATCATGACAAGTGGCAAGCTCGTCGATGTCTCTAGCGTACCAAACTCGCGAAATATCACAAATAAATTAAATAATATGTAAATAAATACATTTACATTACTCATTAGAGATAAGCTTTCCAGATCATTTTTTATTGACAAACTGCCTTCGTGGTCTAGCGGTTAAGTCCGTGGATTTAGACTCAGAGATACCGGATTCGATTAATAGTCGGGACACAAAAATATTTATTAATGTAATTAAATACATTTAATTTAATTGTGATATTTCTCGAGTTTGGTACGCTGGAGACATCGACGAGCTTGCCACTTGTCATGATTGGCCTATAGTAAAGTTGGCTAAATGTGAATCCGCTTATATATATTATAAGCGTGGTTTCTGACCACCCCGAAAGGGAAACGGTCGTGATGATACTACTTTAAAGGCTTGGATCTAGATATATTTTTGCCGTATTTTATAACATTTGCAATACAAACGCTTCCTTGAATCAATCAGTGATCAGCGTTTGCGGCGCCGACGCACGGCGCAGACGTGCCGTGACCTTGCCCATCCGGACGTGACGCGCGCATGCGTGCTGCACGAGGCGCGTCAGCCACGACCGCGAACGTTGTTTCATAGACTCTAAACTTAAGACATCCGTCTAGTAAAATTACCGTTTAATTTAATGCTTTTGTTGCGGTGCAGATGTACTCCCTTTCATACTAATAATATATTCAATTTAATAGATAATTACAATCCATTTTTGTTAGTATACCTATCACTATGTTAGTAACAATGGCTTACATTAAAGTTAGTAAACTAAAATTTTATGTTAGTGCCTTATTAATACTTATTTGTACACATGTCAATTTGTGTGAATCTTAATAAAGTGATACTGTATTGGACAGTCCACAGTAACGCATATATTTCATACATATTGCTTACATAGACCGCCTCCGTGGTCTAGTGGTAACAAACGTTGCCGTGAACTCGGGAGGTCGTGGGTTCGATTCCCACCGGGGGCAAGTTGTACATTGTATAATTTGTCTCGGTCTGGGTATTTATAATATGTATATATTTACAAAAAAAAAAGTATAATATGTAGTTTATCAACCATCTAGTTTCCGTAACACAAGCCTCGTAGCTTACCACGGAAATTAGATGGCGCTGTGTGACCTGTCTGGAGATATATCATGTACTACCCCAGTCGCTGCCCGGTGTAGGTTGACTCTGGACTACTTGGCAAAGCCTTACCATCGATCTACCTAAATATTATATGTTTATTGTTGATTTGCATCAATTTATTTGTAATATTTCTCGAGTTTGGTACGCTGGAGACATCGACGAGCTTGCCACTTGTCATGATTGGCCTATAGTAAAGTTGGCTAAATGTGAATCCGCTTATTTATAAGCGTGGTTTCTGACCACCCCGAAAGGGAGACGGTCGTGATGATACTTTACTTTACTTTTTTTTTATTATTGATTTGCCTTATTCTGCCTTTCATTATCTCACCATTCTTTTTGTCATTTAGAATTTATCTATAATAATAATAATAGACAAAAAGTAAAGTATCATCACGACTGTTTTCCTTTTGGGGTGGTCAGAAATCACGCTTATAAAGAAGCAGATTCACATTTAGCCAACTTTACTATAGGCTAATCATGACAAGTGGCAAGCTCGTCGATGTCTCCAGCGTACCAAACTCGAGAAATATTAAAAATAAATTAAATATTAATTAAATGTATTTATTTATATTATTAAATATATTTGTGTCCCGACGAGGAATCGAATCCGGTACCTCCGAGTCTAAATCCACGGATTTAACCGCTAGAACACTAGATAGAAAATTCTGGAAGCCCTATCTCCAACAGTCTATGACGCTGTAATGATAATGATTACATTTGAACTAAAAAAAAAATTCTTAATTGATGTAGTTTTCTGCATAAAATAATATAAGGCACGGTGGTGGCTCAGTTGTAAGAACGCGTTTACTAAATCCTACTAAGGTCGGTTCCAACCCACCCGGCATGTACCAATGAGAAATACAATTTTCTTACGTACATTTGTCATAGATTTACAACACCACCACGTGCCTCGGAGAGCACGTTAAGCCGTCGGTCCCGGTTCGACTAATACCAACTTGTGGAATCGTTAATAAATTGTCATAAAAAAATATACATCATATCCTCGCCACGCCCGTCTGGCCAGCGTGGCGAGTGTAGGCCAAATTCTACAGATATTCCAGAACTCTGGAAGGTCCATCTCCAAGAGTGGAGGTCGAGGCTGTAATAATAATAAAAAAAAAGAAAATTATTTACATTACATTTATTCTATAAATAATCTTTAATTTCATAATCCGTTGTTTCCAATAATCCAACACAATATTAGGATTTTATCCTCAAATTTTATGATGCCGGGTTATTGAGTGTGTACTGTATTGAATTTCCGAGTAACTATAGTATTAGAGAAAATACTTTATTATTCAAAAAGTTTATAAGCTAGCTTTAAGTCGTAAGCCTTCTTTTAACCTTTGTGAGATTGACATGTGAAATACATGACATATATGTCAAAGGATAAAACGTGGTAAAATGAAGATGCACGACAAAGTTTTAGATAAATAAAATCAGTTGAGGAATCAGAAAGGTGTTATGTTTAAAGTTAGAGCTTAGAAGAAAGAAAGTACAAGTACATCACCAGAAGGTATACTTAGTCGTGTTTTCGACGAACTTGAAGTCAGTCACGGATTTGAATCAACAGTAGTAATATTAAATAATAACATAGCATGCAGGTATGCACCTACTCTAAATATTGCAATAGTAAATACTACGCGTGACTGATTATAGTTTAATTTGCATATATGGAAGAAGTAAAGCTTAATAAATTTAATATGTTGACGATAATATGGATATTGTGTTAAAAGCTACTAAAATATTTAGTTTTTAAAGAAAACGTTATAATATCTTTTTTTTAAATTATTTTAAGGGATATACTAAGCACCTAAGTTGTCTAAAGAGTAAGCTGTTAGCAGAAGACCAGCAGCTTAGCAGTGCCCTGTTAATGTTTGATCTGACTGAGAAAGGATGCAAACAAAACTCAGCTATATCAGATTTACAAAATAAAACATACAGAATAACACAACAAGGATCAATAAATAATCTTTTAAGTTGAAATCGTCAATTGTGTCATGTTTTTATAATAAATATTAAAGAACACGTCAAGTATAACAAGAAAGACAAGCATTAAGCAGGATAGCGTCTGTCAGTACTGCTAGTAATATAAATTAGTGGATAAAACATTAAACAATTAAAGGTGAAGTAATATTATAATAATAAAAAAACAAGCTAGTAAAAAATTAACAACTACGTACAAAGCTACGTAAATACAACAATCATACTAAAGTCAAAATATATTTATAAAAGTGAATTGATTACTAAAGGAAATACATCCTTAATTATAGAATAAAAACCGTAGAGTTAAATCATTTTTAACAGTGGAATTTAAATTGATATACAACTTGACAACATTGACATATATAAAATTGATGACAATAACATTTTACATTATTTTCCACAGTAAAATAATTATACCCCTGCTAGGGGAATTCTTAAAAGCAAATCGGTCCAATGTGTTAGCTGCAAGCAACTTAGTTACCCTAGCCAAAAGAGCATCGCAAAAGCTCAGTTGCAAGTTACACATCAGGTATGCCCTGGCCTTGTAAACGGTGCGTGAGGTCGATCATAACGGATCGTGGACAGCTACGTAACGGCTGTAAATGGTAGTAATTGAGAAAAAAAGCAACCATGAGCTTGAACATTAGTTCTCATACAAATTCACATTGAAAATAGTTTTGAAGACGTAACGTAAATACGGAATGCATGTAAAAGCTTTTGAAGAAGCAGATTCACGTTTAGCCAACTCCACTAGACACATCATGACAAATTGCAAGCTTGTTGATGTCTCTGGCGTACCAGATTTGCTAAATGTCACAAAAAATAATTGTTCATAACCTTCTATCAAATGACATCTAAATCCAATAAAAGCTTTCTCCAAATTTAATTAATGAAACCCAAATAAAGATATACGAGTATTTGTATTTTTTGGACATGGCCATAGCTGCTAGGCCACGGATGCAGTAAAATATAGTACTAAAATAAATTAAATGATGATACTATATTAAAACATTTAACGAGATGTTACGAAACGACCTTAGCTGCCAGCTCGTCGTGAGTATTTTTTCTAACTTTGTAAGAATCGTAAAAAAATACAAAATAGTTAATTAATGTTGGCGTGTCAAGGATAAAGGAAATTGGTGCTTTGTACAATATTACTCATAGCTTTACTAAGAAAAAAATGATAACAAATTTGAGTAAATATAACTTGAAGTAGTCAAGGGACTTCGTAACACAATGCCATGTATGAAAAGGTTCATGAAAGAAAATAAATGTTGGTATGTGTTGACCGTGACAAGTACCGTTTGATTGTCTACCTTCCTTGCAAGGGACTTGGTGTGAATATATTAGAGTTGACGGATTCTAGAGTAGAAACCCCATGGCCGAAGCCCGGATGGCGCAGCATAGTCCAAGAGAAAGCGATCCGTAACGGTAGTCAGAAAACGACAAGGAGAAGAAAATTTGAGACCACATACATAAAGTCGCAAAACGGGACGACCCTCCGCTAGATGGTCAGATAAACTAGATCAGTTGAAAAAAGATCGCTGGTAAATTGAATGAAGTGTGACGAAAAACATGCTATAATAATGATGAAATTATAAATTTATATTTTAAAGAATTTTGTTTGCAATTTATAATTTTACTTAATTTCATGCGTGCATTTGATGTTCTAGTAATTTTCAATTAAAAAAACAGACAATAAAATACACGGTGCATTAATGCTAATAAGTAGGTTCGTGTTTATTACTCAATCTTTTTGTTATGATATGCAATCAGTGGACCGCACACTAAATGCTTAGTTGATAAACAGCTTAGCAGAATGAAGTCTATGAAAAGTCAAGTCATTAACTTTAGACCCTTACTTGATGCTAGGTTCAAGAAAAAGCAACTATAAATGATAGAAAAAAATGAATTTGACACAATAATGCACTCTTAAAAACAAATAAAATATAAAAAAACTGGATCACAGCACCTTTCAGTTCCTTATAAGGAACGTGGATTATAAGCGTTAGGAAAGAATTATAAATAATAAACATGATATACGATTACCTAGTGGTGTGCGTCCATCCTACCCTACATTTTTATAAACATTGTTGCAGTGCGCATCAAATATGCATAAGGTAATCCATTTTATACGACAATGCTATATAAATTATCCATAATTAGGTTATCATATAACTTTATTACTATGGTATCTAACAACCCTTTTTAATCTGGTAACGTTTGTACGAACATTCATTATTCAAACTTTTCACCCCTATATCGTAGTGAAGGTATTGAGAATTTGTCGTACGTTGAAGATATGGAATGCTCTCTCAGCCAATCTGTTGTTTTCTTTCTTGAATTGATCAATGTTGTTAAGATTTTTCGGTTTGCATATATTTGCAAATTCTACATATTCATTGTACAAGAGATCAAGTCTTCAAATGATGAGCCAATCTCTTAAGTTTTACAGTTTTACAGTCCGACAGATGTCGACTGACTCGCAAAATTCATAGACTATTGATTTTGTGGCTAATGACATCCTTTAGTAAACCAAATGACCAGTAAACAATAGTTAAACAATAAACCTTGTACCAACAGGGCTGTTTTAGATGCTTCTGTAGATGTTCGAGCTGCATCTGCAAAATTTAGTGCTCACAGCTAAAACATACAACAAACAACAACAATGCATATTGATGTTAACAAGACAATTACCAGGCGACATTTTGACAATCAATCGACGAATAATAGTTAGATGATTTCGCTGTCACTCGAATTTGCTAGGCTGCTAGTCTTCTGCCAACAGCTTTGGTCGCTTAGTCTTCCACTTACAGGAGTAGAAACATTCAAAATAATTTGAATAATAACGAGTCACAAATGCCTATATAATAGGTTAACGTGAATAAAGATATTTTGACCTTGATTTTTCTAGCTCTTAGTATCGCAGAACCAGCGTAAGCAGCACATCACAACTGCAAGGTTGACTGATACTAAATTACTTATGGCAAAAACTTGGACGTAATCCACCTTCGGTGCCACGTAAGTAATTTGTGTAACTGTAAAGTAATGCTAGCGGTTTTAGATTCACCACATTACGAAGCCATCTGTCCCGATACCACAGATTCAAGTACAGTACTAAACGAGCTGATGCAACGCCCATGGAATGCAATCGCTTCGTGATTACTCGTATTTACGAACAAACATGTGGCATTACAATTATTTTTTCACAAAATTATTGAACGATCTCCCTGTTTACGTAACTATGAGATTTTGTTTAACAAAATTTAACAATCTACACTATTTGAATAGCTCTCCACAATATTAGTAAGAAAATATGTTTATGTATAGTATTATAAATGTATTATTATTTAGTATCACTCAGACTTGAAAAATCTTTGAAATTGTTGGATTGTGCAAGCAAGAGGTATGCAAGAGCCCTGTTAATACGTTTAATATTTAGTTCATTGCACCTATAAGTTCAAATTTGTCCTCAAGGTTTCATAACATTTTTAAATAGATAATTTATAAAAATAGGTCGCTGCGATCATCGCATAACTCTACCCTTGCTATTCCCTCTCATCACACTAGTTTTATGTCCGACTCCTTTGCATTTGTTGCCGCAAATCTGTGGAACAACCTACCCTTAGATATCCGACAGGCGCCAATTAGAACATTGTTTAAAAATATGGTTTTCACACACTTCTTAAATAGATCCCAACAACTGTAAGTATGTATAATGTATATATAGTATTTATGTATATATTAAGTATTATAAGTATATTAGTGTTTAGTATATTATTATTTTTACTAGTAAGTAGTTTAGTTTTAGTAGTATTTTAATTTCTCCCTTATATTATGTTCTATAATTTGCGCGAACCTTCCACATACAATGTTCGTAATGTTCTTAAGGTTGACCGAGTAAGAATGTCTAGCGGCATTAGGTCTGCCTTTCTACATAGTGCATTTTTTTTTTAATTAATAAATATAATGCATCACTCTGGCCGTATAGTTTGTGAATAAGCTGTTATTTAAGGGTAATTTCTCCGTGCATCGGTAATTTGCCATCGAATATTTCTGACAACTACAAGTGATCTATTGCTCTATTCGAACAAATTCTAAGATTGCCTTATTGTTGCGCAAGAGGACAAAGATACAATTAGGTCGATCGTTATAAGTAATAGGGTCCAGAGTAGGAGTTCTGGAATGCTTATCTCCAGCTGAGGTCTATGACTATGTATTCTAAGGGCTGTGATTATGAGTAGTGACCCTGCTTATTCTCGCATATTACAGTCGTATAAATAATACAATAAACACTCTAATGCTTTTAATGACAGTAACGAAAATGGTGACAATCACGAAGCGTGCTTCATAGTTTTATAACCCTAATAGATCAGCCTATTAAATCTAATTGAAGTCTTTACAGTTAATGAGCGAAACCAGATTGTGACGGGCATAAATCAAACGCACGGAGCGGCGGCAATGAGGCAGTCGCATCCTAGTTGCTACCAAATCACGCAGTGTCCCAGTTTATATTCACTCTCGCTGTCACGTAGACATATTAAGAGGACCTGGTCTAAAGTTCGAGTAGCAATATCAATTAACTCAATATCAGTGTTAATATAATTTATTATTTTTAAAAGCTACAACTTCTTTTTGTAGGGATAAAGATTGAACGGCTTATGGAGGGATAAAGCCCAAAATGACTGGGGTAATAAAATATCATAAAATTCACAAAGCTTGAAATATTGATAGACATTGACACAATGTTGTCAAACTTCTAAAGTCATCTACTTGTTCTGCAATACATACCCTGCAAATCACGAGTTAATATTTATTTGCAACATCACTATTTTATTTATTTTTATTTATTTATTTATAAAGGTCGCCAACGGTGACAGCAACAAAACACTACTATACTATTTTGTAAATTTCATTATTCAAATTCAAAATTATTTATTTGCTTGAGGTATGGTGACTAATTAACAAATGTGCACCACTGTGCTCTGCTTTTAAAGTGTACAAATATTATAATATTATCTAATCTTAAGTTATAAGATAAGGGAATTGACATGTCACAAGTTTTATAAGATGTCATTTAAGTATTCAATTGTACTATAATATGTCTTGTCGATGAGAAAGTTTTTCAATTTAGATTTAAAGTCATTCACATGGTCAACATTTATTATTTGGTCTGGCAACTTATTATAGATCTTTGGTACCATTCCATAAACGCTCTTGTCAAATAATGCAGTATTGTATAAATGTATACATTTAATTGTTCATTCGTAAACTGTTAAATTTACGGTAATAGTGCAAGTTAGATCTTGTAAATATAGCAACTTCATAAATATATATACAACGCACTGTTAGTAGTTTAAGTGATTTGAAGTGTGGTCCACAGCTATCAGTAGTTTGGAGGTGTTATTGGAGTCTTACTGTCCTAAGAATTAAAATTTAATTGTTATATCAGCACTTGTATAGTACGTCTATGCGGTGAGATAAGTGCTTGCATCCCGTGTCAGCTGCTGACAAGCCGTCGACCGAACGTAAATAGTCGGGAAGTTGTAAGCCACAAATTGTTAGATAAACTCCCAAACTGCCGACAATTCCCGAGAATCTTTCACGCTTTGGAGTTTCAAACTTGTTACGGCTATGGCTAAGTTAACTAGGTAAATTAGGAGTGTGAAACACTGGCTGCAGGTGGTGAAGAATTTATCCAAAAAGGTCATACTGGGTGGCGCAAAAGTAAAGGCAATAATTTAGTTTTAGTTTTCTATATAATAAACATTCAATTTTGTCCCATTAGGATTTGAAGATGTTTTCTCTTAAATAGTGACTGTCAGAGTTGATGCACCTTTATGGCATTTACCATAACTTGTTGCAAGAGCTCTGGGGATATATTTATTACATCTTGAAAGGCTTGAGGGAGTCACAAATGACTTAGTCTGTGGCTCACATGCACTAGAGTTTTCAAATAAACCGATCTTGATCTTGCATGCAAGATCGCCAAAAGTTTTTATCACTGTTGAATTATGACACGATTATTCCACAGACTTGACATTTCAGATTACTAAATGTAATTGTAAGTTAAACAAATTGATAAATGTTGTCGAAGAGAATGAAGCCGACATACCTCTATTTGTGAGGTATGTGATATATTATCTCCCGCTGTAATGTAAAATTTATCTAGTAGTATGCGAACCATGAATCACAGGCGGAAGGTGCAGTAAAGAATCTACGCAACTAAAGGACATTTATGAAAAGACTGATGTTGATAAAACAAAAGATGTATGGTATGACTGTGTATGTTTTCAATTATTGTGTTTGCTAAACCAGCAAATAAACTGGAGGTGATGATAAGAATGATAATAATAAATTGGAAACAAATGACATTAGATCTAAATAACTAACAAAAAAGTATAAATTTCAGGCAGGCTATCGCGAAAAACAGCGGTGGTGACTCGGTTGTAAGAATCCCTCCCTCTCCATTCCGCAACCAAACCACACGCACAGGTCAGAATATGCACCCACATACCGTAGTCACCATCCCTTCGCGTACGTATAAATTTGGGGACTCGTACATCTGTCGCACAATAAAGATGTCGAATGCTCTTCCAGCCTCTGTGTTTCCACTTTCCTATAACTTGGAGTCCTTCAAGCGAAGTGTGAAAAAGCATCTAGTCAAGCCGGCATAGTGTTGGGGACTGATGTCGGTCATGAGTGTCTGACTTCAGTTGCTAACATTCATGGACCTTACGCGCTACTTACCATCAGGTGGGCTTAAGGTCACATTTCGTGCTAGTATAAAAAAAATGAAAAAATAAAACTTTCTTTACAATCCTAAATTCAATTCATTGGACCGCACGACGCACTAACGTTTCCGTGCTCGAAGAGCTCAAACTTGCTAAGGTACAGAGACTTTCTGCCGTCTGCTTTACCCGAATTCTGCAATATTTTGGCCACATTGCTAGAAGAGGCGCCGACAATTTGGAAAAACTCTTAGTAACGGGAAAGGTAGACGGTAAAAGAACAAGAGGAAGAAGCCCCAAACGATGGTCCAGTCAGGTAACTGACCACCTAAACATCCCAGTACACCAAGCCATCCACTGCGCCGAAGACCGCAACCACTGGAAACGGCTAGTGGATGGACTGCGACGGAGTCACGATCCCCAACAGTGGGGCACCGACTAAGGAGGAGGACAATCCTAAAAAGGTCAGTTCGAACCACGGCATGAACCAATGAGGAACACACTTGTTCTTACGACACTACCGTTTCCATGCCTCGGAGGGCAGGTTAAGCCGCCGGTCCCGGTTCTACTAGACCAATTGTGAAATCGTAAATCAATTATCCAAAAAAATCTGAAAGGCCCATATACTGTGGAGGTCTAGAACTCGGTGTTCTAGGGACTCTGATGATTGCATATATTTGATTAGCCATGAAACAACCGATCTATTTAGTGTAGACCTAATTAATTTTGACAATCCAAAGATGCAAACGATGGTGGAAAATATAAAAGTCCTGCGAGCTCAGTTCTAGTAATATTGCACTTAAAGGATAGTAAATGTTTTCGTATAATTATTTAAATAGATTCCACACGCACGTATCATTATTTCAAAACCATTAAATTTACTACTAGCAAAGTACTAAAAAGTAGAACACAATTGCTTAATCTGTAAGCAATTTACTGGTAATAGACGCAACTGTTTTTTATATATGAGGATCGTCTGTTATAAATAGGGTATATGTTATTCTATGTAAAATACAACGTGAATATGTCAGAATACGCATGAGAGTAGGGTTAATGCAGTAGAAATGCGGTCGTTGCGGCGGATATGTGGCGTCACTTTGGCGGACCGCATACGTAACGTCGAAATACGGAAAAGGGTTGGTATGAAGGAAAGCATAGGGACAAAAATAAGGAAAAGCATGCTACGATGGTTCGGGCATGTTGAAAGGATGAGCGATGAAAGATTAACGAACCAGATATATAATGCGAAAGTTGTGGGTAAAAGAGGCCCTGGCAGACCGAGACTCACATATCACGATCAAATAAATAAAACACTGACTGAAGGTGCATTAAAAAGTCTTCGTAACCAAAGGGCATGTATGAAGAGGTTAATGAATGTCGACGAAGCGAAAGAGGTATGTCGTGATCGTGTCAAATGGCGCTCAATTGTCTCTGCCTACCCCGCAAGGGATCTGGCGTGAATATATGTATGTATGTATGTATGTAAAATACTATATAAAAAAACAGAACATAAAATACATATTTATTCTAATTAACCTTTTCAGACCTGCAGCCCTATTATTCACTTAAGCGCAAACGTTACATGGAAGCCGTTAACTAAATATTTATCACGCTATTAAAGTTGATATTTGCTCGGACACTGCCAAGCTCAAACGCATATAGAGTTGAGAATTGACTAATATTTCGTAATTATGACGCAAGCTCTGACGTAAATAATGAAATCCACTAATAACTTTGCGTAACAGAATAAGGCTACTGGCATCCACAATGAGGTGCATCAGGCAAAGCTTTTTGTAGATGTCGCTAGCGGCGATGGTACCTTGTTCTACACCTAAATCGCATCATTTTTTAAATGTTTTTGTAGTTTTTTAGTTTTAAAACAGAAAAATGTATTTCAAACAAACGTTACCTACTTTAAAACGCACACCGTCTTCAAAACGAAAATAGGTTTTATTAATGCAACGGCAATTTTGAGATCGCCACATCTTTGATTCTGCTTAGAAATCTCGATTTGTACACTAAAAAGCAGCTCACTTCGGCATAATATTCAGAAAATAATAAATTTCGTAATAAAAATACAAGTTTTCTATGCAACTGACAGTTACATTGGGTACCATCTATTATGCGCCATCTAGCGTAATAAAAAGTTAGTGATACACCCCATTGAAAACACAGAGTTTTAAAAACTATTATAAAAAATAAAAAAATATACGTAAAGTACCGTGATAATGTACTTTTACAATTCCGAAGAATTGTTGGCAGTTGAGTTATAACTGAATTATGATTTGCATGTATTTTGTAACTTATTCCTTATTTTTATTGTTATAATCTACAAATATTATCGTAACGACAGATGTTATTGTGGTGGTAGGCGCGGTGGTGGGTCGGTTGTAAGAACGCGTTCCATGAATCCTACAGAGGTCGGTTCAAACCCACCCTGCATGTACCAATGAGAAATGCACTTGTCTTACGTACATTTGTCATAGATTAACAACACCACCGTTCCCGTGCCTCGCAGAGCACGTTAAGCCGTCGGTCCCGGTTCCACTAATACCAACTTGTGAAATCGTTAATAAATTGTCATTAAATCAATCGACAATCAACATCATATCCTCGCCAAGCCGTCTGGCCAGCGTGGCGTGTGTAGGCCAAACTCTCCAGATATACATATGTTCTGGAAGGCCCATCTCCACCAGTGGAGGTCTAGGGCTGTAATGAGATGTTATTGTGCACATAACATCGTCTCGTATTCTCTCATGTATGTATTATTTATGCTGTTATCACTCATATTTCTTGTTATTTTGTTTTCCTTTTATATATATATATTTTTAAATAGTAGTATAGTCATAGTATAAAATTTAATATTTATTGTCTTCATTTTTATAATTTTGTGTTGTTTTTTTTTTTTATTTGGATATTTTTTTTGGTTTATTTAATGTTTAATTTAATCATTAATTGTCTTTATGAATTTAAATTGAATATCAGTGTTAGGTTTACTATTAATAGGTTGCATTCATTTCATGCTTATGTATAATTTTATTTGTTAATTTTAAGAATGTAACCAGTTTGTAAACTAATTAAAAAAAAAAAAAAAAAAAAAAATATGTATGTGTATGTAAGTGCTGTATTATCTAAGGTTAAAATATTACTTGTTGTTTTTATATATTGTTACTATTAGTGAGAACTTTTTAATAGCACTTTGTTTCCATGCCTTTTTTAACTTATTACATAACATATAAATAAATAAATAAGAAAAAACCTCAAATATTTTATAATCAAGTATTTTTTAAAATATATATTTTGCAATTACAAATGTAATTTCTATTATTATTTTAAAAATACATTAAACAAGAAAAAATAATTAATCAGGTCTGAAAGGGTTAAAATAAGAAACATTACAGTCATTCAGTGTAACTTTGGACCACTTTTGGGACAATAAATTTTAGACTTTAATCCTGAGATATCCAGCAGTGGAGAGACACAAGCTGATAATGTTGATAGCAATTTTCCATTTGAATCATTTAACCATACAAACCTAGCAAGGTATAATACTATAGATTCCATTAAATTTATCAACGAATATAATCTCTAACGAAGGGTCACCATTAGATACAATAGTATCCTTAATAATGTCTGTAGTAATGATTTCGGGAACCAATTGCTAACCCTCACTTTTCGAATCTAACTCCACCAGAGAATTGTTTATATGGACCGACACAGAAATACAAATTATGACACAAGAAGTCGTGACACAAAATTGTATTTATTTAAACTGAGTACGTATTCCGATACGTACACCGACACCAGTCCCTACCATTAAGCCCATCAAGATGGCTTTTCGCACTTTGCTTAAAGACCTCCAGGTTACAGGAATAGGGAAACACACTTTTATACTAGGCATATCATGGGTATGTATCCTCAGTTCTTAGCTATGGTCTAATACTCTGGGGAAACTCAGTAGACATAGACCGTGCTTTCATAATACAAAAGAAATGCATAAGAGCAATCTGTAATGTCTGGTATCGTGACAGTTGCAAACCTCTCTTTAAAACACTAAAAATATTACCGTTACCGTGTATGTACATTAGAGATGTATGTCTTTTCGTACATTCTCACCCAGAACACTTTAGGAAGCGTAGTGAAGTCATACCCAGACAAAAAAGAGCCAAGTTTTTAAATTTATTATACCAGCCCCCCTGCTATAAAGACATAAGTATGAAAAATGTATTTAATATGTGTATAATAATATATAATAAGCTTCCTGACAAAATAAAATTATTGCAGGGCCCTAAACTAAAATTACAACTGACGAAATGGCTACTGGACCATAGATTTTATAGTGTAAAAGAGTATCTTGAGTGCAAAACAGGTTAATTAATATATATTTTTTTGTTTTAATGTAGTTGTGATTATGATATTAGTATGTAAGTAAAGATTTGCACGCCTGCTTGCAGGTAGAATACATGTGAGTAGACCTGACTAAAGTTTTGTGACCACTGTACTGTATTTATTGCAAATAAACGATATTTCATTTCATTTCATTTCATTACTAGCTATTTTACCCAGCTTTGCAAGTGAAAATAATTTCGTTGCGAATTATTTTGATCTTGCAAAATTTCATATTAGAATAAAAAAAGATTAAAAACGTTTTTGTCACATCAATTAATACAAGATCTGGAGCACAATATTTTAAAATAAATTTATATGATGTGGCAAGGGTCTTGGCTCAGCTTCAGTCAGCTGTACATCACATAAAGTGGTGCACTAACTGTCGCTGTTTTTATGCCAAAACCCGAGCTCACGTACAGGTTTAACTAAGTTAACAAGGGGCATCAAGAAAACGACGATAGGCACAAAGAAAAAAAAAACCTGATTATAAAATGTTGTATATATGTTGTGTATATGTTATACTATCAATTATACTATTAAAGATAATAATTATATAATAAAAAAATATATAAAATAGTCAGTACATAAATCATACAATACATACTTAAATACAAACAAGGTTCGTTTGATAGCCATGCTCGGTGCTAACCTTAACTGAATAAAAAAAAAAAAAACATAATAATTAAAATTAAAATTTTAGGGCTAATATTAAGAGATTACAGCTTGGCTCCAGTTTCTCCTATCTGCTTTTCAATAAGCCATTTCTTTTTATAGTTTTTAAGTGCTTGTGTGGTTATATTTTGCATGGGAGGTGGTATATTATTCCACACCTTCGACGCACTATACTTAAAAGATCCTCTGAAGCCAGAATATTAAGGTATTAATTTAATTTAATTGACCGCCTCCGTGGTATAGTGGTAACAAACGTTGCCGTGAACTCGGGAGGTCGTGGGTTCGATTCCCACCGGGGGCAAGTTGGTCTGGGTGTTTATATGTATAATATGTATATATTTACAAAAAAAAAAAGTATAATATGTAGTTTATCAATCATCTAGTTTCTGTAACACAAGCCTCGTAGCTTACCACGGAAACTAGATGGCGCTGTGTGACCTGTCTGGAAATATTTATTTATTTATTTTTAATTTGCATGGTGTAAAGGGAAAAAATAATCTTCATGAAAGCCAACTAACGTATTTAAAATGATAAGGATTACAACACTTACAAGGATTGAAATAGAAGTGAGCTGGTCACGTGACACGTTTGAAGGATAACAGATGGATTAAAGTAGTTACTACATGGAAGGGACCGAAGGGCAAGAGAAATAAAGGAAGACCTAAGGAAATATGGGAGGACGAGATAGTAAAAGAAGCTGGAAAAAACTGGATGGACGAGGCACGGGATAGAAAGAAATGGATAGGAAAGGAGGAGAGCTTTACTCGACGAGGGGTCCTTAATTAAATTAGAAAAAAAAAACTATAGATATTATTTAAATTAATTTTGACATTGTAATTAATAATTTTAAAATAACTAAACATTAAATTTATAATTTAGATATAAGAACATAGTTTTAGTTACATAGTATTTTAAATTAGTATTATTATTATTATTTTAAGCTTCTATTTGAATTTATTAATTGAAATTCAAAATCAAAATAAAAAAATCAAAAATCAAAAATGTATTTATTTCTTTTAAAATAGTTTTTCACAAAATTGACACCGAGGCTCCCGTACAAGGCCGGTTAGGACCCGTGCTACAGGCAGCCCCGCTCCTACTTCCAGAGTTTATATAATGAAAAGAAAATAAATAATAATAAATTCGACTTAAAAACTGAATATTAATATTATAAAATTGTTCTTGACTATGTAAAAACTGTATATTATTATAAAATAATTAAGGAATAAATAGCTTTATTATTATTATTCATTTAATTTGCATGGTGTAATGGTCATATCCACGTCTTGCTTCCATACATAAGTGTTGGTACCAGCATGGCATTGTGTATGGCGAGCCGAGCTTTGTCACTGACATTTTGACTGGCGATCAGTGACCCCAGGGCACCGTTAATACTATTTCTCGCGTTCACTTCGTTTATTAATTTCAAACTTTTATTTATTAATGTAAATAAATACATTTAATTTATTTGTGATATTTCTCGAGTTTGGTACGTTGGAGACATCGACGAGCTTGCCACTTGTCATGATTGGCCTAAAGTAAAGTTGGCTAAATGTGAATCCGCTTATTTACAAGCGTGGTTTCTGACCACCCCGGAAGAGAAACGGTCGTGATGATACTTAACTTTTTGTTCTAGAGTTTTATCATCAATCTTTATTGTCACGGTTGTCATTTATTTATTTTATTGTAAATTATTTATTGCACTAAAATTGTACATAGGCGGACTTAATGGACAGGCATTTTCTAACAAACAACCAACTTTGGGAGCGTGGAAAAACTATGTATGGGTGCATATTTATTATGATGAACTAACTACATACTAATAATACACAAAATAATAAATATATACATATAAAGTACTAAAAATGAGCCTACACACTAATAAACAGTAAATGATAAATCTTTAAAATAAAAATTAAGAAAAAAAAAAGTTATATTGATTTAGAAAACACTGTTTTGCTTGATTAGAAAGTAGGTTGTAAGTAAACGTTTAAAAATAAGAACTGAGGGAGTCTGATCGTCATCTTCCTTCTGATTGTTCCATCATCTTGTTTCAAACAAAATCCTTGGTTTTTCTACATTTATTCGAAGTAGGTAATTCGATACAAAAATATTAAAATAAAATTGACTAAAAACTAATTATAAAGAAAACTAAAACTAAAAATACCTATGACATTAAAGCTATTCTACAAAATAAACTAAGGGCTTACCACCAGGGAGGGTACCTAAAACGCTCGCCGCATTTCCTCGTTGAATTATTATGGACATATTCTGTTTTAGGTAGTTATGGCATTTGGGATCGCCACACTCTTGGAAAATTCGTTTACCCAGCTCTTTTATGAATTTGTGGGTATCAAGAGAATATACCCCCATTGTTTCAACCCCAAATGCCACAAAGTTATAATTTTGTTTAATGCTATTGTATTTGATGTGCTTTCTAAATTCGGCTGTATGAGCAGCCGAACCGGCCTTTTTTGATGTAGAGGAAATGTGGCAAGCGGCAAAGGTATCCACACAGGTGGCATCCCAAACAAGACATCTTCCCTCACTCCATGGTACAAGAGACATACCATCCGGCCTTTTACCATCACTACGTGAAAGTCCTGATGGTTCAAGGACGGATGGGATTTTAGCAGACCACAAACTTTTTGGTTTTTCTTGCATTCAAACTGAGTCCTTTTTCTGCACAACCCTCTTTTAAATAATAATATTTATTGCACAATAATGCCTAAAAATAACGTGGTTTTTAATTCGCTGATACGGATGATGTCAAAACATGGTTTAGTTGGAATGGCCTTCATATATTCGTCTATGACAGAGGTCAATTGATTGAGTTCCCGAACCGATCGGCCGAAATGTCACTCTCAATGGTAGAATTAATGGTTAGAATTGATGAATTCTAGATTCGAGAAAAAATCACTCCGCTCCATTCTTTCATTGCTGCTAGAATTGAAAGGCGCTTTTTTCTGTCTAATTCAAATTTAAATTGATTGAATAAACTGTATCCCGACGGCATTGACGCTGGGCCGTGGAAACTTGGCAGGTTACTGGTACGGGATGCGACATGTGTAGACACAAGACCTCGTCAAGCAAGCACGGGAAGTGCGATGGTTTCTATTGAGAACCTCAAGCTGCGCAAATACGCCTACCTCGGTCCAGGTTACAAATTTTCGGCGTTTGGGGTCGAGACGATAGGCCCATGGGGACCCTTAGCCAAGCGTCTGACCAAAAAGTTGTCCAAACGGAAAAGTCTGGAGACTAGAGAGCAATTATTATATACCAACGTTCAGATTTCTTCAAAATGACTGCTCTCAAATCACGTAGATCCATACATGACCTTTTACTATTACATAAAATTGGTTGTCTGTAAAGTCGGTATACGGGCGAAAGTTTTACGTGACAACGACTTTGAGTGGTAAAATAATTTTAATGTGAATATTCATTCGTATAGTAGGAAGAAGGATGAAATAATAGTAACAATTTAAAACATTTATTTATACAAAGAATTATATTTAAAACATTAATTTATACAAAGAATCTCGCACTGAATTTCATATTAACAAAATTTTATTTTTACCTTTACACATACATACGTATTTATATACAAATATACATACAATAACTTGCAATACATTTGCGTACAATGAAACAGCGTTTACTACAACTTAACTTGTTCCTATCTGAGTGATTTTGTTGAGGATAGGGCGATGATAGGAGAAATATGAAATGAAAGGAAGTGTTTCTGCTGTAATGTGCCTAGAAAATGTCAAGTCAATGTCTTTCACTTTTTATGTCTGTCTCTCTCGCTCTTAGGCGGGCTAACCATGCCCGAGTGGAAGGGACGCGTGCCTCTCACTCGCTCTCATTGTGAGCGCATAACGTGAGCGGAGCGTAACGCAGTTTCTTGAAGTGTCACCCGGCAAACCAATTTATAAGACGTTGTCACGTCAAAATTGTCAATGGCCAGACTGGATGTATCGAACTCTTGCAACACATTTCCCTGACAGTACCCTATAATATTCCACGTCGTCCTATAACCAAGATCCTGTGCTGTCCTCCCTCAAGAACTAATGGCGCCGACAATTTGGAAAAACTCTTAGTAACGGGAAAGGTAGACGGTAAAAGAACAAGAGGAAGAAGCCCCAAACGATGGTCCAGTCAGGTAACTGACCACCTAAACATCCCAGTACACCAAGCCATCCACTGCGCCGAAGACCGCAACCACTGGAAACGGCTAGTGGATGGACTGCGACGGAGTCACGATCCCCAACAGTGGGGCACCGACTAAGGAGGAGGACAATCCTAAAAAGGTCAGTTCGAACCACGGCATGAACCAATGAGGAACACACTTGTTCTTACGACACTACCGTTTCCATGCCTCGGAGGGCAGGTTAAGCCGCCGGTCCCGGTTCTACTAGACCAATTGTGAAATCGTAAATCAATTATCCAAAAAAATCTGAAAGGCCCATATACTGTGGAGGTCTAGAACTCGGTGTTCTATGGACTGTGATGATTGCATATATTCGATTAGCCATGAAACAACCGATCTATTTCGTGTAGACCTAATTAATTTTGACAATCCAAAGATGCAAACGATGGTGGAAAATATAAAAGTCCTGCGAGCTCAGGTCTAGTAATATTGCACTTAAAGGATAGTAAATGTTTTCGTATAATTATTTAAATAGATTCCACACGCACGTATCATTATTTCAAAACCATTAAATTTACTACTAGCAAAGTACTAAAAAGTAGAACACAATTGCTTAATCTGTAAGCAATTTACTAGTATAAAAAAAAAAAAAAAAAAAAAAAAAATAGACGCAACTGTATTTTATCTACGAGGATCGTCTGTTATAAATGGGGTATATGTTATTCTATGTAAAATACTATATAAAAAAACAGAACATAAAATACATATTTATTCTAATTAACCCTTTCAGACCTGCAGCCCTATTATTCACTTAAGCGCAAACGTTACATGGAAGCCGTTAACTAAATATTTATCACGCTATTAAAGTTGATATTTGCTCGGACACTGCCAAGCTCAAACGCATATAGAGTTGAGAATTGACTAATATTTCGTAATTATGACGCAAGCTCTGACGTAAATAATGAAATCCACTAATAACTTTGCGTAACAGAATAAGGCTACTGGCATCCACAATGAGGTGTATCAGGCAAAGCTTTTTGTAGATGTCGCTAGCGGCGATGGTACCTTGTTCTACACCTAAATCGCATCATTTTTTAAATGTTTTTGTAGTTTTTTAGTTTTAAAACAGAAAAATGTATTTCAAACAAACGTTACCTACTTTAAAACGCACACCGTCTTCAAAACGAAAATAGGTTTTATTAATGCAACGGCAATTTTGAGATCGCCACATCTTTGATTCCGCTTAGAAATCTCGATTTGTACACTAAAAAGCAGCTCACTTCGGCATAATATTCAGAAAATAATAAATTTCGTAATAAAAATACAAGTTTTCTATGCAACTGACAGTTACATTGGGTACCATCTATTATGCGCCATCTAGCGTGATAAAAAGTTAGTGATACACCCCATTGAAAACACAGAGTTTTAAAAACTATTATAAAAAAAAAAAAAAACGTAAAGTAAAGTGATAATGTACTTTTACAATTCCGAAGAATTGTTGGCAGTTGAGTTATAACTGAATTATGATTTGCATGTATTTAGTAACTTATTCCTTATTTTCATTGTTATAATCTACACATATTAACTTATCTTCATAGACTTACATATTGCCTATATTATCGTAACGACAGATGTTATTGTGTTGGTAGGCGCGATGGTGGCTCGGTTGTAAGAACGCGTTCCATGAATCCTACAGAGGTCGGTTCAAACCCACCCTGCATGTACCAATGAGAAATGCACTTGTCTTACGTACATTTGTCATAGATTAACAACACCACCGTTCCCGTGCCTCGCAGAGCACGTTAAGCCGTCGGTCCCGGTTCCACTAATACCAACTTGTGAAATCGTTAATAAATTGTCATTAAATCAATCGACAATCAACATCATATCCTCGCCAAGCCGTCTGGCCAGCGTGGCGTGTGTAGGCCAAACTCTCCAGATATACATATGTTCTGGAAGGCCCATCTCCACCAGTGGAGGTCTAGGGCTGTAATGAGATGTTATTGTGCACATAACATCGTCTCGTATTCTCTCATGTATGTATTATTTATGCTGTTATCACTCATATTTCTTGTTATTTTGTTTTCCTTTTATATATATATATTTTTAAATAGTAGTATAGTCATAGTATAAAATTTAATATTTATTGTCTTCATTTTTATAATTTTGTGTTGTTTTTTTTTTTTATTTGGATATTTTTTTTGGTTTATTTAATGTTTAATTTAATCATTAATTGTCTTTATGAATTTAAATTGAATATCAGTGTTAGGTTTACTATTAATAGGTTGCATTCATTTCATGCTTATGTATAATTTTATTTGTTAATTTTAAGAATGTAACCAGTTTGTAAACTAATTAAAAAAAAAAAAAAAAAAAAAAAATATGTATGTGTATGTAAGTGCTGTATTATCTAAGGTTAAAATATTACTTGTTGTTTTTATATATTGTTACTATTAGTGAGAACTTTTTAATAGCACTTTGTTTCCATGCCTTTTTTAACTTATTACATAACATATAAATAAATAAATAAGAAAAAACCTCAAATATTTTATAATCAAGTATTTTTTAAAATATATATTTTGCAATTACAAATGTAATTTCTATTATTATTTTAAAAATACATTAAACAAGAAAAAATAATTAATCAGGTCTGAAAGGGTTAAAATAAGAAACATTACAGTCATTCAGTGTAACTTTGGACCACTTTTGGGACAATTAATTTTAGACTTTAATCCTGAGATATCCAGCAGTGGAGAGTCACAAGCTGATAATGTTGATAGCAATTTTCCATTTGACTCATTTAACCATACAGACCTAGCAAGGTATAATACTATAGATTCCATTAAATTTATCAACGAATATAATCTCTAACGAAGGGTCACCATTAGATACAATAGTATCCTTAATAATGTCTGTAGTAATGATTTCGGGAACCAATTGCTAACCCTCACTTTTCGAATCTAACTCCACCAGAGAATTGTTTATATGGACCGACACAGAAATACAAATTATGACACAAGAAGTCGTGACACAAAATTGTATTTATTTAAACTGAGTACGTATTCCGATACGTACACCGACACCAGTCCCTACCATTAAGCCCATCAAGATGGCTTTTCGCACTTTGCTTAAAGACCTCCAGGTTACAGGAATAGGGAAACACACTTTTATACTAGGCATATCATGGGTATGTATCCTCAGTTCTTAGCTATGGTCTAATACTCTAGGGAAACTCAGTAGACATAGACCGTGCTTTCATAATCTATACTAATATTATAAAGAGGAAAGATTTGTATTTTTGTATGTTTGTAATGAATAAACTCAAAAACTACTGGACCGATTGCAATATTTTTTTCACCATTAGAATGCTACATTCACCCTGAGTAACATAGGCTATATTTATTGCTAGAAAAGATTAGGGATCCTTACTAAAACTTTAGTAACGTAACCCAAGGTGTAAAAAATGCCATAAAACGTCTTTCGTCGCATGCGCTGCGGAAACTATTGATGATAGAACAAAATATGTTTTACAATATTAAAGAACATATCAATATTTACAAAAAAGTTTGCGATATCACGTCATGTCCAACTATTATCGTTATGTCACAATAACCACTTTTTACATTTTAAAAGTTGATAGAAATACCGATCAAAATTAAACCATGTTACTCATACTTCTGTTTAAATCCTTATCCAAATAAATCATATTGTTTTTAAGATCATTTCAATTCAAATAGATCACTTTTTGAATTATTTATTTTAATTTTGAAAATAAATATAAGACGTTAAAATCTAAATATGACATCCTATCGAGTACCTGAAGTGTTTTTTGTCGACGACACAACACTACACGGGCAACGCCGGTTCAAGCAGCTAGTACAAAATAAATGCATAAGAGCAATCTGTAATGTCTGGTATCGTGACAGTTGCAAACCTCTCTTTAAAACACTAAAAATATTACCGTTACCGTGTATGTACATTAGAGATGTATGTCTTTTCGTACATTCTCACCCAGAACACTTTAGGAAGCGTAGTGAAGTCATACCCAGACAAAAAAGAGCCAAGTTTTTAAATTTATTATACCAGCCCCCCTGCTATAAAGACATAAGTATGAAAAATGTATTTAATATGTGTATAATAATATATAATAAGCTTCCTGACAAAATAAAATTATTGCAGGGCCCTAAACTAAAATTACAACTGACGAAATGGATACTGGACCATAGATTTTATAGTGTAAAAGAGTATCTTGAGTGCAAAACAGGTTAATTAATATATATTTTTTTGTTTTAATGTAGTTGTGATTATGATATTAGTATGTAAGTAAAGATTTGCACGCCTGCTTGCAGGTAGAATACATGTGAGTAGACCTGACTAAAGTTTTGTGACCACTGTACTGTATTTATTGCAAATAAACGATATTTCATTTCATTTCATTTCATTTCATTACTAGCTATTTTACCCAGCTTTGCAAGTGAAAATAATTTCGTTGCGAATTATTTTGATCTTGCAAAATTTCATATTAGAATAAAAAAAGAATAAAAACGTTTATTGTCACATCAATTAATACAAGATCTGGAGCACAATATTTTAAAATAAATTTATATGATGTGGCAAGGGTCTTGGCTCAGCTTCAGTCAGCTGTACATCACATAAAGTGGTGCACTAACTGTCGCTGTTTTTATGCCAAAACCCGAGCTCACGTACAGGTTTAACTAAGTTAACAAGGGGCATCAAGAATACGACGATAGGCACAAAGAAAAAAAAAACCTGAATATAAAATGTTGTATATAATATACTATCAATTATACTATTAAAGATAATAATTATATAATAAAAAAAAATATAAAATAGTCAGTACATAAATCATACAATACATACTTAAATACAAACAAGGTTCGTTTGATAGCCATGCTCGGTGCTACCCTTAACTGAATAAAAAAAAAAAAACATAATAATTAAAATTAAAAATTTAGGGCTAATATTAAGAGATTACAGCTTGGCTCCAGTTTCTCCTATCTGCTTTTCAATAAGCCATTTCTTTTTATAGTTTTTAAGTGCTTGTGTGGTTATATTTTGCATGGGAGGTGGTATATTATTCCACACCTTCGACGCACTATACTTAAAAGATCCTCTGAAGCCAGAATATTAAGATATTCATTTAATTTGCATGGTGTAAAGGGAAAAAATAATCTTCATGAAAGCCAACTAACGTATTTAAAATGATAAGGATTACAACACTTACAAGGATTGAAATAGAAGTGAGCTGGTCACGTGGCACGTCTGAAGGATAACAGATGGACTAAAGTAGTTCCTACATGGAAGGGACCGAAGGGCAAGAGAAATAAAGGAAGACCTAAGGAAATATGGGAGGACGAGATAGTAAAAGAAGCTGGAAAAAAGTGGATGGACGAGGCACGGGATAGAATGAAATGGATAGGAAAGGAGGAGAGCTTTACTCGACGAGGGGTCCTTAATTAAATTAGAAAAAAAAAACTATAGATATTATTTAAATTAATTTTGACATTGTAATTAATAATTTTAAAATAACTAAACATTAAATTTATAATTTAGATATAAGAACATAGTTTTAGTTACATAGTATTTTAAATTAGTATTATTATTATTATTTTAAGCTTCTATTTGAATTTATTAATTGAAATTCAAAATCAAAATAAAAAAATCAAAAATCAAAAATGTATTTATTTCTTTTAAAATAGTTTTTCACAAAATTGACACCGAGGCTCCCGTACAAGGCCGGTTAGGACCCGTGCTACAGGCAGCCCCGCTCCTACTTCCAGAGTTTATATAATGAAAAGAAAATAAATAATAATAAATTCGACTTAAAAACTGAATATTAATATTATAAAATTGTTCTTGACTATGTAAAAACTGTATATTATTATATATTAATAATATTTGCATGGTGTAATGGTCATATCCACGTCTTGCTTCCATACATAAGTGTTGGTACCAGCATGGCATTGTGTATGGCGAGCCGAGCTTTGTCACTGACATTTTGACTGGCGATCAGTGACCCCAGGGCACCGTTAATACTATTTCTCGCGTTCACTTCGTTTATTAATTTCAAACTTTTATTTATTAATGTAAATAAATACATTTAATTTATTTGTGATATTTCTCGAGTTTGGTACGTTGGAGACATCGACGAGCTTGCCACTTGTCATGATTGGCCTAAAGTAAAGTTGGCTAAATGTGAATCCGCTTATTTACAAACGTGGTTTCTGACCACCCCGGAAGGGAAACGGTCGTGATGATACTTAACTTTTTGTTCTAGAGTTTTATCATCAATCTTTATTGTCACGGTTGTCATTTATTTATTTTATTGTAAATTATTTATTGCACTAAAATTGTACATAGGCGGACTTAATGGACAGGCATTTTCTAACAAACAACCAACTTTGGGAGCGTGGAAAAACTATGTATGGGTGCATATTTATTATGATGAACTAACTACATACTAATAATACACAAAATAATAAATATATATATATAAAGTACTAAAAATGAGCCTACACACTAATAAACAGTAAATGATAAATCTTTAAAATAAAAATTAAGAAAAAAAAAAGTTATATTGATTTAGAAAACACTGTTTTGCTTGATTAGAAAGTAGGTTGTAAGTAAACGTTTAAAAATAAGAACTGAGGGAGTCTGATCGTCATCTTCCTTCTGATTGTTCCATCATCTTGTTTCAAACAAAATCCTTGGTTTTTCTACATTTATTCGAAGTAGGTAATTCGATACAAAAATATTAAAATAAAATTGACTAAAAACTAATTATAAAGAAAACTAAAACTAAAAATACCTATGAAATTAAAACTATTCTACAAAATAAACTAAGGGCTTACCACCAGGGAGGGTACCTAAAACGCTCGCCGCATTTCCTCGTTGAATTATTATGGACATATTCTGTTTTAGGTAGTTATGGCATTTGGGATCGCCACACTCTTGGAAAATTCGTTTACCCAGCTCTTTTATGAATTTGTGGGTATCAAGAGAATATACCCCCATTGTTTCAACCCCAAATGCCACAAAGTTATAATTTTGTTTAATGCTATTGTATTTGATGTGCTTTCTAAATTCGGCTGTATGAGCAGCCGAACCGGCCTTTTTTGATGTAGAGGAAATGTGGCAAGCGGCAAAGGTATCCACACAGGTGGCATCCCAAACAAGACATCTTCCCTCACTCCATGGTACAAGAGACATACCATCCGGCCTTTTACCATCACTACGTGAAAGTCCTGATGGTTCAAGGACGGATGGGATTTTAGCAGACCACAAACTTTTTGGTTTTTCTTGCATTCAAACTGAGTCCTTTTTCTGCACAACCCTCTTTTAAATAATAATATTTATTGCACAATAATGCCTAAAAATAAAAACGTGGTTTTTAATTCGCTGATACGGATGATGTCAAAACATGGTTTAGTTGGAATGGCCTTCATATATTCGTCTATGACAGAGGTCAATTGATTGAGTTCCCGAACCGATCGGCCGAAATGTCACTCTCAATGGTAGAATTAATGGTTAGAATTGATGAATTCTAGATTCGAGAAAAAATCACTCCGCTCCATTCTTTCATTGCTGCTGGAATTGAAAGGCGCTTTTTTTCTGTCTAATTCAAATTTAAATTGATTGAATAAACTGTATTCCGACGGCATTGACGGTGGGCCGTGGAAACTTGGCAGGTTACTGGTACGGGATGCGACATGTGTAGACACAAGACCTCGTCAAGCAAGCACGGGAAGTGCGATGGTTTCTATTGAGAACCTCAAGCTGCGCAAATACGCCTACCTCGGTCCAGGTTACAAATTTGCGGCGTTTGGGGTCGAGACGATAGGCCCATGGGGACCCTTAGCCAAGCGTCTGACCAAAAAGTTGTCCAAACGGAAAAGTCTGGAGACTAGAGAGCAATTATTATATACCAACGTTTAGATTTCTTCAAAATGACTGCTCTCAAATCACGTAGATCCATACATGACCTTTTACTATTACATAAAATTGTCAATGGCCAGACTGGATGTATCGAACTCTTGCAACACATTTCCCTGACAGTACCCTATAATATTCCACGTCGTCCTATAACCAAGATCCTGTGCTGTCCTCCCTCAAGAACTAATGTAGGTTCACATTCGTCAACATCCCGAATGTGCAACACCTACAGTAGTCTCTGCAGTGCCAATAATAATAAAAACATATTTCATGACCGTTACAATGTATTCAGAAAAAATGTTCTCGAACATTTCAAACCATTCTCTCATTGCCAAATTACCAACTTTGTGCAATTTTTATGTTTCCTAATTAATTCTATTAAAAAAGAGAAAAATGTATAATTTTATTTTAGAAGTCATATTTTTATTTTGTAAATTTGATAGTTTTTGTTATTTTTTTTTTTTTTTTGTTTTAACAGTAGTAAGTTTTTAATTGTTTTAACAGTAATAAGTTTTTAATTTCTTCTTCTTTTTATATTGGTGAATGCTGTGACACCTAATTGGTACATATATTAGATAAGCTATAATTATACTATGTTATGTGTGTGATAATATATGTACTGCTGTGTGTACTAAATAAATAAATAAATTATTTCTGCCAACGTATTAGCCTCGTTATACAGAGTGGAAATGTTGCCAGTCTCCTTTGGACTATCGCTGATGGGTCGTCAATAGTTAATTTTTTATAAGGTTTAATATATATTTAATTATTATTTTTACTTTTTAAGTAAAGTTTAGGTGGCTGTCATATTAAGATGTTAACTTCTTGTCCAACCCAGGGTTCCAAGATATATTTTTGCGTTATTTTATTTAAATCGCTCAAGTAGTTTAATCGTGAATGCGAATTTTACCAGTGTTATGTTAATGTTGTCGCTATCAAGGCGGCGAGCAAAGTTATCATAGATAGTTAACATCGATAACAATACGCGCGGCGTAACCGTTGCGAAGAGGGCGCTAGTGTAGGGGAAGTATAAAAGGAGGTGCGCTCTCGTACGTAAGCATTGAAGGTAATCGGTCCTATTGATATTATTAAACATATAGTTATTTTTGTTTTTATTAAATTATTTATTACACAAAAAAATAATGTTCAAAGGTTAAGATTAATGCCTACAAGGCATTTTCTATAATCTAACCTTTGGGAGAGTCTGAGATGAAACTTGACCAAATGAAAAACATATTTTAAAATTTTCTGAGCAACCTCGATAAGGATACGATATATGATAATAAGTACTCGTTTATGTAATGTTTATCCAGTAAGTCTTGTTTCAACCGGTGCCATTTTAGTATAAATATACAAGCAAAATGGCAAGCTTACAATATTAGTTCTCCTTTAAAGTAAAAATTGGCATTTGACATCATCGCAAATGGCACATACTTTCAACGAGAACAATAAATAGGTGGTAGGCAGACTGATGGTGGTAATTTATCCAGTCTGCTGGGTCTGGGAAGTATCCACCGTTCGTGCCGATAAACCCAGAGAAGTGTATTCACACATTTCGGGATCAGGCTTGAATTGATGTCCAGTCAAGCCGGCATAGTGTTAGGGACTGATGTCAGTCATGAGTGTCTGATTACAGTTGCTAACATTCATGGATCACGCTCCTTACTTACCATCAGCGCCCGCAAGGTCACATGTCGTGGTAGTATAAAAAAACAAAAAAAAAATACGTGTGGCACTCGGGGACTGTCGCGTTAAAGCTATTGCATAGCATTTTTATCAACTTATGCAATTATATTTATTTATTTATTTTATTTATGTAGTATTTTTTTTTCTTTAATATTAATTCAAGTTTTTTATATTACCCGTGAACGCGGCCAAAAAGCACGCTGTCTCACCTAGCATTGTGTCTAAAAAAGATATATAAATCAGTTATGAGCAGTTAGCCTACACGCATGCGTCTAGTCACTACTCACACAAACACCGTGCCGAAGTCTGCCGAACTGAAACGACGTTAGACGATGCACGGATTTCAACGCCGCACCGCTGTGCCGGTCGGAGTGGGGGGTGTTAGGTTTATTTTCGTTACGGAATTTGTTGATTCGGTCGCCGCGCTCAAAGCCCGCGATAAAAGCTATGCAATACCTTAAACAATGTTTTTATACCTTACCTAAGTACGATGCGCAGTTTTCGTATTTTAGATCTGAAACAAAAAATAATAAAATTATTAAAAATATCATTTAAATATTTGGTAATTCCATCAGCAACAAACATAACGTTGACGCAGTGAGGCTTGGAGACGTTTGAAGCGTTTGTAGTCCAGTCAGCAGATATATGTCGGTAGCTATGTATATTTTATTGCATTTGTTAATTTGATTTCATCCTTTCTGTACGACCCTTTCATAACATCTCTTGACAACTCGTTTTAGAGCTCACGTCGTCTACCAAATCGAGAAGAGGCCGTGAATTTTACCAAGGGCTCTCCGACTACGGGTCTCGTTAGGCGGGGCCCATTAGGTCGCGGTCGGGGACTGTTTTAAGGCGATAATACACGATTAAAACTTAAATCTGGGAAACATTTTTTAATATATATATTTTATTTTATTTTAGGTAAATACTAAAATCTCATAATTTTTTTCATTACAGCCCCTAGAACACAGCGTCCTAGACCTCCACTGTTGGAGATGGACCTTCCGGAACATATATCTGGAGAATTTAGCCTACACTCGCCACGCTGACCAGACGGCTTGGCGAGGATATTATGATGTAAATTTTTAATGACAACTTACTAACGATTCCACAAGTTGGTAATAGTGGAACTGGGACCGACGGTTTAACGTGCTCACCGAGGCACGGGAACGGTCGTTTTGTAAATCTATGACAAATGTACGTAAGAAAAGTGTATTTCTCGTTTGTACATGCCGGGGGGGTTTGAACCGACCTTTGTAGGATTTAAGGAACGCATTCTTACAACCGAGCCACCACCGCCCCTAATAAAATAAAAAATAAAATCTCAATAGGAATGAAATATTCCAAAATGATTTTGCGATCAAAATAAAAAACAGGTCTGGAAGGAAGTTATGTCGGGCTCGGATAATCAATGTTCCTCTTGACGCCCCGTTGTGGATGACGGACGGCGGGATCCAACTATGGACACACTCACCGCCCGAATTAGTTATAGCACCAGCCTGCCCCCAACATTACTTCATTTATGTAACTGATGGACCGTATACGTAATAACGAAATTCGCAAAAGGGTAGGTATAAAAGAAAGCATAGGTACAAAAAGAAAGGGTGAGCGAAGAGAGATTGACGAACCAGATATATAATGCGAAAGTTGTGGGTAAAAGAGGCCCTGGCAGACCAAGACTTGCCTATCATGATTAAATAAATAAAACATTAGCTGAAGGTGAATTAAAAAGCCATCGAAACAAAAGGGCATGTATTAAGAGGTTGATGAATTTCGAAGAAGCGAAAGAGGTATGTCGTGATCGTGACAAGTGGCGCTCAATTGTCTCTGCCTACCCCGTAAGGGATTTGGCGTGAAGATATGTATGTATGTATTTTTTGTATCTTCTACAAATAGCACTAGTATTAAATTATTAGCAAATAGGCATTTTTACGCAAACAAGGGTTATGTGTTTATCAGCCTATAAATGTATGTATATTTCTTCCTTTGTCCACTGAAGACCAAACGCGTTGACCGATTTTGATGATTCTCACGTCAATCGATTCGTCTGCATCACGCGAGTGTCACTGAAGATATGACATTAATTAAATTTCGGTAAGGCGACATCCAGACGCCATATTGTGGTAAATAAAAAAAAATAAATTGACTAACTATATTTGAAGTCGAGTAGGTATTTGAAATTAATGTTGAGGCTTCCTTTATCATCCTACCTATAATGAAGTTAATACAAAAAGTATCAACAACGTTTTCAAAAAAGCGGATTAAAATTTAGCCAACTTTACTATGGCCAATGTATGATAGGCCATATCATTAAAATATTAATTATAATCGCATAATAGGTAATGTCGATTAATCCGTAAATATTTAATCTCAATTTTGTATAGGTAGATTACCATTAACCGCCAATACTTACATACCTACCTACGCATACGCTTAGTTGTTTGACATTGCCTAAATATTAATACGGGCGTATAACTAAATGAAATAATGAAATGTTGTGAAAATTACCAACTTATAACAGACAGCGATAACTAAATCGTCGAAAATAAAAATAGTTTATTTAAAAATAAAAAACCCGTCTGCGTATAAAATAACTTTAATTAAGGTTTTTCATTATTAAATTATATCATAATAATAAAATCCTTAATTGGACACAAAATATAAAATATAAAAAAATGCACATAGGCGAGCAATACCATGAAGGTATTCTCTACCACCTAACCTTTGGGAGAGTGACAGAATTAATATTATAGGTGCAGAGTCAGAAAAATAAAATGATATATTTAAAAAATAAAAATAAGAGAAAAATAATAATAATAATAAATAAACTATAGGATTATAGGAAATAAACTATAGGATAGGATTCTTTTACTGTATCTGCAGCTCGCCAGTGAAACAGACTTCCCCTCGCTATACAAAAAGCACCTTCACTCAACATTTTTAAAAATTTGCTCACCAAGCACTTACATGAAAAGCAAAACAAGACCGCATAACATGACAATATGATGTATCTTATATATATATATATATATATATATATATATATATATTATTTATGTATATTATATAAGTATAAAATATATTATTATTTCTATATGTATTTTATTGTTGTATGATATATATTTATTGTTTATTTAGTTGATAAGTATTTTAGTTAATAATTTTAAATCATAGATTCTAAATATTCTTATACACATGCACCCACACTCTCTTCTCACTCTCCCAAAGGTTGCCTGTTAGAAAATGCCTAGACATTAAGCTCGCCTATGTACATTGGAATGTTTTTTTATTTTTTTGTGCAATAAAGAATTTATCTATCTATCTAGGATTAGATAAATAGATAAAATGTAAATATATATATATATATAATAAACAAAATAATTGAATTTGATGTGTACAATAAATAATTTTATGATTATTGTGCTGAATATGTTTCCGTCTACGATCGCCCTTAGTTTCCGGCCCGACGCTCTCGAAGCGTTTATATCCGCTCCTAATAAGGGCCCCGGTGCCTAATTGAGTTTGCAATGGATTAATAACGTAGGATTTAGATTGAAATATGTTCGCTAGAAAGTCCCTACGCGGTTTACGTGTCGCATTATTGTCCCGAGATTTATGATTTGGATTCGTCTAATTTGAGGTTTATTTACCAATTTGATTGTATTGTTCATCTGTTGTTCATATGTGGGTCATCAATCTAAGCACTTAAAGTTATATACATATATATATTCTCTATAGTTTTTGCTGCCTCTGTGGTCTAGCGGTTAAGTCCGTGGATTTAGACTCGGAGGTACCGGGTTCGATTCCTGGTCGGGACACAAAAATAATTATTAATGCATTTAATTAATATTTAATTTATTTGTGATATTTCTCGAGTTTGGTACGCTGGAGACATCGACGAGCTTGCCACTTGTCATGATTGGCCTATAATAAAGTTGGCTAAATGTGAATCCGCAAGTCCGTGGATTTAGACTTGGAGGTACCGGGTTCGATTCCTGGTCGGGACACAAAAATAATTATTAATGTATTTATTTAATATTTAATTTATTTGTGATATTTCTCGAGTTTGGTACGCTGGAAACATCAACTAGCTTGTCACTTGTCATGATTGGCCTATAGTAAAGTTGGCTAAATGTGAATCCGCTTATTTATAAGCGTGGTTTCTGACCACCCCGAAAGGGAAACGGTAGTGATGATACTCTATACTTTTTTCACAATAATGGTAATGCAGTAAGTTTTCTTCTCTTGCTCTTTATTACTTAACTTTAAATTTATATGTGAAAACCTTTAATAGTTCTTAGTGAATTTACTGTATAACATTTATTATAATATTCTCTACTGATGGTTTTCCAAAATGAATAAATAAAATATATATATAATATATACTTAATGCCAGACTTTTTCTAGCAACAAACCTTTGAAAGTGTGATAAAACTTATGTTAGGTGCCAATTTATTGTTAAAAACTACATAGAACATTACAAACATTAGATAAAAGAATAAATATATACACATATAACTATAATATACTAAAAGAAACTGACTCCGTGGTCTAGCGGCTAAGTCCGTGGATTTAGAGTCGGAGACTTTCGATTCCTGGTCGGGACACAAAAATATTATTGTAAATAAATGCATTTAATTAATATTTAATTTATTTGTGATATTTCTCGAGTTTGGTACGCTGGAGACATCGACGAACTTGTCATGATTGGCTAAATGTGAATCCGCTTATTTATAAGCGTGGTTTCTGACCACTCCGAAATGGAAACGATCGTAATGATACTTTTTTTTTTAATTTAAAATATATGTGTCACAAATGCCTGTACACTTTTACTTTCGACTTGGAATATATTCTTGGAATATTCCATCAAATCTATGCGAGCAATGTTCTTCACAGTTTATACAAAATTAATTTATTAAGGAGCTAGAATGAGCATTCGCTCGTTTGGTCTAAACCCACCCTTAAACAGACACATCAATTAAAACTTTATCTTTTTACTCTGCGAACTTGAATTAGTCTCGCCAACATTTTAAGGAATAACTTCCTTCAAAATATGTTTACGGTTTCCGGCCGGAGCTTATGCAGATTAAATGATACAAAAATATTTTTAAACGCTTGTATTGACTGTTTTTTATGACCAGGGCCTTGTTTCAGGGCATCAGCTAAGCTGGTAGTCTTCAGCTAACAGCTTACTCTTTGTGTTGTGAAACAAGTGAAATACAATATTTATTTAGAGGTGGTAGGCGGACTGAAACTATAAAATATATATATATAGAACTGTCAAATGGGTACCCTCAACTGATCCTTGGAATTGGTATTATTAAAGTATCATCACGACCGATTCCCTTTCGGTGTGGTCAGAAACCTCGGTAATAAATAAGCGGAATCACATTTAGCAAACTTTACTATAGGCCAATCGTGACAAGTGGCAAGATCGTCGATGTCTCCAACGTACCAAACTCGAGAAATATCACAAATAAATTACATATCAATTAAATTATTTATTTACATTAATAAATATTTTTGTGTCCCGACCAGGAATCGAACCCGTTACCTTCAAATCTAAATCCACGGACTTAACCGCTAGACCACGGAGGCAGTTCTTAGTTGTAAATAAAATGTTACCATTTTAAGTATTTCCGTGAGATAAGTTTTTTTTCTGGCAGCACTGAAGTTTTCGTTCTCGTATTCTGAATTCTATTCTATTATTTGTAAACATGTTATTCAAAATTGTACATAGTATAAATTTAACCTTAAAATATCTGTCTTGCCTGGAGAGTGCAATGTAATGACAAGGAACAGAACTGGAGGGTAGTAGTGTCATAGGAACATCAACACAATAACAAAAAATAATTAAAAATGTAGGTACCTACATATGTTAGATAGACAGATAAATTATTTATTGCACAGAAAACAAAACATTTAACAGTACATAGGCGAGCTTAATGTCTAAAAACATTATTTTACATTAACCTAACATGTCATAATAAAATAATAAATAATATAAAAAACCACGTTCAATTATTCTTACATATAAGTCAATAGTCGTTTAATAATCCGTCGAGTTCTTGGATATTTGAAAAAAACTTGAGAATAATTAGATTTAGACGCTCGCTTTTGTTTATAACAGTTTTCTACGAATTTGTAATAAAATTAACTGATAAAATAAAGAAAAATATATAAAAAATATATATTGTCTGCTGCTGGTTCTTTCCTCGCCGCGCGGATACGATTTATATTTAAATTAGGTTTTGTAAGTAGATTTTTTTTATTATAGTTTATTTTTTATTTTATAAAAATAATGAATTATATAAATACTATTATTGTTGAAAAGTAAAGTATCATCACGTACTCAGAAACCTTAATGGATTGGCGAGATATAATGATTTTAAAAAAATATTACTAAATAGAGTAGGGAAAAAAATTTTTTTTTTTAATGAAGCGGATTCACATCTAGCCAATCGACCATGGACCATCATGACAAGTGGCAAGCCTGTCGATGTCTCTAGCGCACCGAACTCAAGATTTTTCATTACAGACCCTAGAACACAGCGTCCTAGACCTCCACTGCTGGAGATGGGCCTTCCAGAACATATATCTGGAGAATTTGGCCTACACTCGCCACGATGACCAAACGGCTTGAAACTCGAGAATATCACAAATAAATTAAATATTCATTAATTGTATTTATTTAAATTAGTAAATATTATTGTAACCCGACCAGGAATCGAACCCGGTACCTCTGCATCTAAATCGGCGGACTTAACCGCTAGACCAAGGAGGCAGTACGGAAGGAGTAGTAATACAATATATACCACGTGTTATTGTCAAAAAACGAAATTTTTTTTTAGTCTTCAGGTGTCATTGGTTAAATTGAAATAAAAAAAGGTCAAAGTCAAAGTCAAGTCTTTTTTAAAGGTAATAATAATAATCTTTATCCTAAAAACAAGTGTTATTACGAGTGTTAATTGATCTCGCTCATAGCCGAGAGACGAAATACATAGAGAAACAATGACATTAGTCAACGTTCGCGCGATCGTTGACCTTTCGCTACCTACTTGATTAGGCTCAGTATGAGTGTCGATATTTTTAGGAATACTTCTCTGCACCGTAACTTAAGATTTTATTACTGAATAATTAAAATAAAAAATAAGTAGTTCTTTATTTTTACTCTAGATTAGAATATAATAATATTTGCTTTTTAATAGATTACACGCAATATATATAAGTATATATATATCTCGTAATTGTTCTAAAAATGGGACATACCAAAAAATTAATTACATTTGGTGTACATCGACAAAAGTTTCGATGTCTTTCACTATTCTTCGACCCTCTCCTTCACACACAATCAAACCGGCCTCCGCACGGTGAATCTATAAATTGAATATCATCATTATCATTACAGCCCCTAGAACACAGCGTCCTAGAACTGACTAGACCACTGTTGGAGATGGGCCTTCCAGAACATATATCTGGAGAATTTGGCATACACTCGCCACGCTGGCCAGACGGCTTGGCAAGGATATGATGTCAATTTTTTTTATGACAATTTATTAACGTTTCCACAAGTTGGTATTAGTGGAACCGGGACCGACGGCTTAAGTGCTCTCCGAGGCACGGGAACGTTTGTGTTGTAAATCTATGACAAATGTACGTAAGAAAAGTGTATTGCTCATTGGTACATGCCGGGGGTGTTTGAACTGACCTTTAAAGGATGATGGCGCGGATTTAGTGGACTGTATCTAGGTGCGGGATTTGCGATAATCTTCAAATTAGATACATAGACGATACTATGATAATCGGTGCAATAAACAAACTAGAAAGGAAACTGGTAAAGGAACTCACCTGATGTCCTCGGCACCAGCACTTATAAATTGTTCTTACACTGATTTTGCGGGTTTGGCGAATGCGGGCGAAAACAACGATCGCGGCGATTTCTTCAGCGTCTTCTATGACGACTGTAGGACAACGACTGCGCGACGACTACGACTATATTTCGATTCGACGATTACGACCACCATGCGGCGCGGCCAGTTATATAGGCACTGCCTCTCTTCAGTGCGCAAGCGCCGGCCTTTGGACTAGTGAGCGGGATGGGTAATATAGAAAGGAAGCGGCGCGAAAGAGACAGGACAAGGGTATAGGGGTAACAAATTAGGACGTCTGTTTATGCACCGACGAATCACAATAACGCCTAACCATCCAAAATTGGTCGAATCATCGCGATCGGCGCGAACAAAGGATTTAAGGAGCGCGTTCTTACAACAGAGCCACCGCCGCGCCATATTGCCAAATTGAATATAATAAACTTCTATTCCTCTAGTCTACGATACTATACATACGTTTTTGTCTACGGTAATAAAATACCGACTACAGAAGCAATTTCGAGAAAAACCGCATTTTAAAACTTAAATTCCAGCAAACACTTGTCTTAAATCTAAGACGGCACTTAACAAAAGCTGAGTTCGGGATTTATCTTCCCGAAATGTATAAGCAACTATAAATTTACGCGATCTCGCCATAAATCACACGACGAACGCCACGTTGCGCGTCTTTTTGCCGCTATTTTAGAATCCAAATTATCATTTAGACCCAATAAATTCGTCCCACAACTTTTCTTTACTCTTATACTCGTCAGTGCTAAGTAAGATCATGCCTAAACTACAATGAAAATCTCGGTGATATTTGATTTGTTCAGTGTTAGTGTTGCTAGGTTAAAAAAATAAATTAACAATAAATTATATAAATGAATTATAATTAGAAAACCTTTTTTAAATCCATTATATTATTATATATATATTATTTAGTTATATTTGTTATAATACAACGTCATACATACAAATACAACGTCCACTTTTAAGGAGGAAATAAGCGTGCAAGAATTGCAATCGGCAATTAGAAGCCTGAAATGTGGCAAAGCAGCGGGAAAAGATCGAGTGCTCGCTGAAATGATTAAATACGGAGGTGTACCGGTCTGGAACGCTTTCCACCTGCTGTGCAACCTTTGCTGGCAGGAGGGAAGAGTACCGGAAGACTGGCAGCAATCAGTCATCGTTCCTTTATACAAAGGTAAAGGATCTAGATTGGACTGTGCCAACTACCGAGCGATTAGTTTAATCAGTTTGGCGAGCAAGATGTATGGCAAGATTCTCACGAAACGCCTGCAAGAGAAGACTGAAGGTCTTTTATGGGAGGCTCAGGGAGGCTTTAGATCTGGAAGAGGATGCACTGACCAAGTCTTCTCGCTCCGCAATATCACAGAGAAGTTTTTGGCTTTAAACCAGAAAGTTTTCTGTGCTTTTGTGGATTTGGAGAAGGCTTTTGATAGAGTTGTAAGAAAGAAGCTTTGGGACATATTGCCGGAGTATGGAGTGGATGACAAACTGCTGCAAGCTATACAGTCTCTGTATAAGGGCTGTAAAGCTTGTGTGCGGGTGAAGGAAGTTATGTCGCCTTGCTTTGAATCCCAAATGGGCGTCAAACAGGGCTGTGTGCTTTCGGCCAGATTATTCACTCTATATCTCGACAAATGCCTAAAAAGAGTGAGAGAGAGTAACTGTGGGGTGAATATGAGTGATCTAGTGGTAAACTGCCTGCTTTATGCAGATGATGCCGTTCTTATGGAATCGTCCGAACAACAACTGCAATCACTAGTCACAGAAATGAAAGAAGGATGTGCAGAAAAAGGACTCCGTTTGAATGCGAGAAAAACTAAGGTACTAATGTTTGAAAAAAGAAGGATGACAAACTTGACGATAAAGATTGATGATGAAATTCTAGAACAAGTAAATGAAATTATATATCTGGGCAGTGTTTTCACTGCGGATGGTAAGTATGATAGGGATGTTGAAAGAATAGTGAACGCGGGAAATAGTGTTAACGGTGCCCTGGGGTCACTGATCGGCAGTCGAAATGTCAGTGACAAAGCTCGGCTCGCCATACACAATGCAATGTTAGTACCAACACTGATGTATGGAAGCGAGACGTGCATATGTCAGAATACGCATGAGAGTAGGGTTAATGCAGTAGAAATGAGGTCGTTGCGTCGCATATGCGGCGTCACTTTGGCGGACCGCATACGTAACGTCGAAATACGGAAAATGGTGGGTATAAAAGAAAGCATAGGGACAAAAATAAGGAAAGGCATGCTACGATGGTTCGGGCATGTTGAAAGGATGAGCGATAAAAGATTGACGAACCAGATATATAATGCGAAAGTTGTAGGTGAAAGAGGCCCTGGCAGACCGAGACTCACATATCACGATCAAATAAATAAAACACTGGCTGAAGGTACATTAAAAAGCTTTCGTAACAAAGCGAAAGAGGTATGTCGTGTCAAGTGGCGCTCAATTGTCTCTGCCTACCCCGCAAGGGATCTGGCGTGAAGATATGTATGTATGTATGTATGTATTTGTTATATAGGTATTGTTTTTAAGCTTATCCCTATTATTATTATTATTATTGCAAAATCTATGATTATTATTTAAGTGGAAACTTTGCTGGATTTGCAGCAGTTAAACGAAAATGAAATTTCTCTAATACGATTAAAGTTTAAAAATAGAGCCAAACCGACAGTTTTATTTTCAAGGTCAGCCGTAAGCTGGTACATACAACTGCCTCCGTAGTCTAGCGGTTAAGTTCGTGGATAGACTCGAAGGTACCGGGTTCGATTCCTCGTCGGGACACAAAAATATTTATTTATATAAATAAATACATTTAATTAATTTGTGATATTTCTCGAGTTTTTGAGACATTTTGGTAAAAAAATAAAAAAAATGAATTGGGCCTAAGCAGGTACGCCTTCAATATATTTATGGAAAGAGCTTCCAAGACGGCATAGGGAGAGAAGTAGAATTGTGAATAGTGCGTCTTGTTGCGCAATAAATTTAAAGAAGTAGGCAACTTTTTCTCTGCTGAGAAATTTGTCTGTAATAGTTTTTATTTTTTTATTACAGCCCCTGTAACTTAGCGTCCTAGACCTTCACTGTTGGAGATGGGCCTTCCAGAAAATATGTCTAGAGAATTTGCCTACACTCACCACGGGTTGGCCAGGGTCTAATGTAATTTTTTAAAAGGTTTCGGTTGAATGCCGGCTTACCGGCAGCTTGTTCTACAGGTTTGCGGCAACAACAGCAAAATAATCTTCATGAATCTAGAGTAGTGCGATGAAATAGACAGAACTTAGTAAAACTTTCCCTACTTCTCGTGCGCGTACTTCGTTTCTAAGCTTATATTATTATTTATTGGCTTCCAATATCCACTAAACTGCTGGAGAACAGCAAAGTGTAGTTTATGTCCTATTATTCACGCTCACAAGGATATGGGCCGACTAAATTCATCCCATGGGCCGAATACATCGTAAGAAGCGGTTTAAATTTACTTTAGCTTGGAATCTACAGAGTACGGGAACGTAGCAGCCGACTGGTTATATTCAATTTCCAAGACTACATGCAAGAAATACAGAACAAGCCAAAACTTGTAAAATATTAAGCCAAAAAAGAAAATACAGAAGATATTACATCTGTCAGAGAACCAAAGTTCCAAAATAAGCAAGCTAGGTTGGACACGTCTGTCGCAGAACCGATATACGTACTGGAAGATGCAGAGTAGGACGACCCCTAACCAGATGGACGGATGGCGACCTGATGAAGATCGCTGGTGGGCCTTCGATAAGGGTTGCAAAACACCGAGTGCAGTGGCGAACCTTGAAGGAGGCATCCAGCAGTGGAAAGAATGATGACTTTTGTTGGTTTTGTACAAACAAAAAAATCCGTGGGTAGGTTAATAACTTTAAATAAATTATCCGAGATATTTATGTAAATCGCCAGTTTACCTCTACGATCTGTCAGATATTCACCTGAATAAAACAATTGACCTATATGTAAAGCCACCGTCAAACAAATATTTTAGTTAAGTCTTGTTTCAAGCGGTGTTATTTTTATATAAATATAACAATGGCAAACTTACAATATTAGTACATACATACATACATATCTTCACGCCAGGTCCCTTGCGGGGTAGGCAGAGACAATTGAGCGCCATTTGTCACGATCTCGACATACCTCTTTCGCTTCTTCGACATTCATCAACCTCTTCATACATGCCCTTTTGTTTCGATGGCTTTTTATTGCACCGGCAGCTATTGTTTTATTTATTTGATCGTGATAAGTGAGTCTTGGTCTGCCAGGGCCTCTTTCACCCACAACTTTCGCATTATATATCTGGTTCGTCAATCTCTCTTCAGTCATCCTTTCAACATGCCCGAACCATCGGAGCATGCCTTTCCTTATTTTTGTCCCTATGCTTTCTTTCATACCCACCTTTTTGCGTATTTCGTCATTACGTATGCGGTCCGTTAAAGTAACACCGCATATCCGACGCAAAGACCTCATTTCCACTGCATTAACTCTACTCTCATGCGTGCTCTGACATATCCACGTCTCACTTCCATACATAAGTGTTGGTACCAGCATGGCATTGTGTATGGCGAGTCGGGCTTTGTCACTGACATTTCGACTGGCGATCAGTGACCCCAGGGCACCGTTAACACTATTTCCCGCGTTCACTCTTCTTTCAACATCCCTATCATACTTCCCATCCGCAGTGAAAACACTGCCCAGATATATAATTTCATTTACTTGTTCTAGAGTTTCATCATCAATCTTTATCGTCACGGTTGTCGTCCTTCTTCTTTCAAACACTAGTACCTTGGTTTTTCTCGCATTCAAACGGAGTCCTTTTTCTGCACATCCCTCTTTCATTTCCGTGACTAGTGATTGCAGTTGTTGTTCGGACGATGCCATTAGAACAGCATCATCTGCATAAAGCAGGCAGTTCATCACTAGATCACTCATCTTTATCCCACAGTCACTCTCTCTCACTCTATTTAGGCATTTGTCGAGATATAGAGTGAATAATCTGGCCGAAAGCACACAGCCCTGTTTGACGCCCATTTGGGATTCAAAGCAAGGCGACATACCTCCTTCCACCCGCACACAAGCTTTACAGCCCTTGTACAGGGATTGTATAGCCTGTAGCAGTTTGTCCTCCACTCCATACTCCGGCAATATGTCCCAAAGCTTCTTTCTTACAACTCTATCAAAAGCCTTCTCCAAATCCACAAAAGCACAGAAAACCTTCTGGTTTAAGGCCAAAAACTTCTCTGTGATATTGCGGAGCGAGAAGACTTGATCAATACATCCTCTTCCAGGTCTAAAGCCTCCTTGTGCCTCCCATAAAAGATCTTCAGTCTTCTCTTGCAGTCGTTTCGTGAGAATCTTGCCATACATCTTGCTCGCCAAACTGATCAAACTAATCGCTCGGTAGTTGGCACAGTCCAATCTAGATCCTTTACCTTTGTATAAAGGAACGATGACTGATTGCTGCCAGTCCTCCGGTACTCTTCCCTCCTGCCAGCAAAGGTTGCACAGCAACATTACAATATTAGTTCTCCTTAAAAGTAACTGACATCATTGCAAATGGCACATACTTTCAACGAGAACAATATAGGCGGACTGATGGGGTAATTTGCCCAGTCTGTCGGAGCGGGGAAGTATCCACCGTTCATGCCGATAAACCCAGTCAAGTGTATCCATGCGTTTCGGGATCAGGCTTGAATTGCCGTAATGCTCAGTCAAGCCGGCATAGTGTTAGGGACTGAAGTCAGTCACGAGGAACAACTGTGCCCTTCTCTCCTCTTACAACAACCAACTTAAGATTCCTTCTCATTCCTCAACCAGATACACTGATTTCTTTACTGTATCTACGGCTCGCCAGTGGAATAAGCTATCCTTGGCCATTAGACGTGCACCGTCTATCAGCGTCTTTAAACGTTTGATAACTACATCGTTCCTGGAGGAACACAATAAAATACAATTTAAATAACTGTGTACTTATTTAAGTTATAATGTATATGATGTACTTGTACGCATGACAGTAGGGTTAATGCAGTAGAAATGAGGTCGTTGCGCCGGATATGCGGCGTCACATTGGCGGACCGCATACGTAACGTCGAAATACGGAAAAGGGTTGGTATAAGAGAAAGCATAGAGACAAAAACGGGCATGTTGAAATAATGAGCAAAGAAAGATTGACGAACCAGATATATAATGCGAAAGTTGTGGGTGAAAGAGGCCCTGGCAGACCGAGGCTCACATATCACGATCAAATAAATAAAACACTGATTGAAGGTGCATTAAAAAGCCTTCGTAACAAAAGGGCATGTATGAAGAGGTTAATGAATGTCGACGAAGCGAAAGAGATATGTCGAGATCGTGTCAAGTGGCGCTCAATTGTCTCTGCCTACCCCGCAGCGTGAAGATGTGTATGTACTTGTATGTATAGTTTATGTGTGTAGGTATAATGTGTAGTATATTATAATGAGTTAAGTATATATATCTTATTAACTATATCATTAAAAAATCTTATTTTTTTCATCCTGCCTATCTCCTTACTCGATCCCCAAGGTTAGCTGGTAAAGAATGCCTACTGGCATTATAGCTCTCCTCTGTACTATTTTTAAGTGCATTAAAGAATTTAAATAAATAAGTGTCTGATTTCAGTTGCTTACCTATAAGGTGGGCTGCAAGGTCACTTTATTCTTTATTCTTAGTGTATCACCGTACATTCCCACCGGAATTTGGTTAAGTCAATATAATTTAAACAAAATTGTACACAATATAGTGCAATGTGAAGACAAGGAGCAGAACTGGTAGTGTCATAGGAACATCAAGACAATAACAAAAAATATACCTAGGTACCTATATTAAATATAAATATTTACCTACCTTAGGTAAATAAATGAAACTGTTGTTGCGGCTGTATATGGGCTTTGTCAGTAAAATTATATATTATTACATACCTACTTAACTAATAAAATTAAATTTAAATGTCATTTGAGTAATTAATAATTAACAGCAAATTCTAGTTAAATCGGCTGAAGAAAGCCTTTGTCAACTATATAAATATATATATATATATATAATACTTGCTTGCATAGAATAAAAACAAACAAAAAAAAAATGGTTCTAAAAGCTCTTAAATGCCCGAATCGTATCATTAGGTCAAAGCTCAACGAACATTTAATATTAAAATTGCTGAATGTCCATTATATCGTGCAAAATTTAATTATAATGGATATTCAACGACACCAATACGGATTTCAATTATATTCGAGCCAATTAAGCCTATTATTTTGGGACAGAATATAAAACCACACCCTTGCTAAAGCTGGCCAAGCATAGCGACTGTAGGCCAAATTCCCCAGACGCGTAATTGCAAAAGCAAATTTTTTTTTATCAATCTTGGGCCACAGCCTTAGAACGAGAACTTCCGCGTTGAAGCAGATCTGGAAGGCAAACATTTATTTCCACTCGCAATAATTTATTTACTACTCTCTCTGACGTTTGCTAGGCAGATAGTATTGCAGTAAATCACGTCAGATGTAAACCTGACACAGGAATCGATCGCGGGTCGTCAGGGTTTATACCTATTGGTTATCTAGGACAAGACCTAATTTTTATTTTATACTATTAAACGATAAAAAAACTCATGTCATCGTCCATAACACAATGTTTGAAGGCGAAAGCCGGATATGGAGCAGAGACGTGGACACTGACAGTGGGTCTCGTCCACAAATTCAAGGTCGCTCAGTGACCTATGCTTAGTATTACTATAATAATAAATATTTCCAGGCAGGTCACACAGCGCCATCTAGTTTCCGTGGTAAGCTACGAGGCTTGTGTTACGGAAACTAGATGGTTGATAAACTACATATTATACTTTTTTTTAAAAAATATATACATATAAACACCCAGACCGAGACAAATTATACTATGTACAACTTGCCCCCGGTGGGAATCGAACCCACGACCTCCCGAGTTCACGACAACGTTTGTTACCACTAGACCACGGAGGCGGTCAACTATAATGGATAAAATTCAAAACGTTGATATTAGTCAGAGAACCAAAGATGGATGAACTAAAGAAGGTCGCTGGCGGGTGTTGAATGTGAGTTGCAAAAGACCACGTGTACCTTGGGGGAGACCTGCATCCAGCAGTGGAGAGACACAGGCTGATGGTGATGATAAACGATAAGACACAATGAAATGAAAAACCTTCAGTCACTGCGTCTACTACATTTTTTGACATTGTTATTCGGGAGTGCAATATTATGTTGTTAGGCCAGCCAATAAAGATTGCTGGTGAAAGTTGGTTGAGGGTCTCAGCAGATCAAGTATGATAAACTATTACTCATGAAGTTGCATGTCTAATGTTTTTGCAATATCGGCGACTGTGCGCCTCCCCGCCCCAGCAAACTGGGCAAATTGCTACCATCAGTCAGCCTACCACCTAATAAATTATTTAAACAGGTCAAACTTTGGAGGTCGCATTGGGCTTTGTAAATGAAAGGCCTCGCCTTTGGCCCGAGTCGGTAGCAGACGTTCGGTTCGACACGCCCTATCTAATTTGGCGGGGATTTGCCACTGATATATGGCGCACTAGTTTGGCTAAGTTTTCAATTTTACTTCAAGATCACGTAGGTGAGTTGGTGAAAATGTAAGAGATTCATTTGTTGATAATTTTATACAACAAACTTAACTCAACATTGTCGTCCACAAGGCAGTGATGTCTTAAGGAAATTGGGATATTTCCCGCTTTCCCCGGCTGGAACTGACGATGTTGCTAATCATTATACCACTTTACTTTCACTAGCAATGTCCTGCAGAGGCGGCAAATCGGATACTACAATGACGAAAACTCTCGAATCGCAGCAGATGTGCGTGTTTTGCCGAGATGTGGCCTTCCTGAGCGCGTTCTACAAACAATACTTCGGTGAGTATTCGGAAGAGCTCCACAACCTTATCCCTTCTTCTCGATTCCGCAACCGAACCACACGCACATGCCATAGACACTATCTAGTACTACGCGCACATATAATTTGGAGACTCTTACATCGCTTGTTGCTCTCTTAATCGCTTAGCCAACTTCAGCAAACAAAAGTTTTCAACCAATGCGTTCTTGCACTATTGTCGTACGGAGCAGAAACGTGGACACTGGCTTATCTTCTTATCCACAAGTTTAAGGTCGCTCAGCGAGCTATAGAGAGAGCTATGCTCGGTATTTCTCTGATGGATAGGGTCCAGAACGTAGACATTCGTCAGAAAACCAAAGTTACCGACATAGCCTTCAAAATTATTAAGGTAATGGTCCGGACACGTCTGTCGCAGAACCGACGACCGATGGAGTAGACGAGTTCTAGAGTCCAGAATCGAGATGGACGGATGACTTGAAAAAAGCCGCTGGTGGGGAAGAATAAGGGAGACAAAATGTCGTGTGAAATGGGCGGAATCCCTAAGATTTTGACATTTCTGACAGACATAATCGATCTTAGACAATGCGTTATCGGACGATTGTGCACTCCGCCTCACCCTGCTGATCGCCTTTTTGTCGCTATACATGCGCTGGTAGACTATTTTAAGTCCTTTTAAAGTTTTAATTGCATGGTCTTTCATATCTCATTATTATATTTAGGTTTACCTTTTTGATTTAAGTGTTTCTATGTGTTTTGTATGGCGGCAACTTTTCTAACCTTAAGAACCCGAATGTCAAACATTTTAAGGTGATAATAAGGACAAATTTCCACAATACGGTAGTTCGTAAAAGTCGTTGTAACATACTCAAATTACAGAACGCCATATCGTAAAAAGTAAGGGCGCCACAAGAAACTAAACAAGACAACCGCACGTGTATAACTCAGAGAACTAAGGCCTCGCCCATTCTGAAACCGCGGTAACGAGAGCGTGCGCGGAAAACTAAAATTAACTATACATCAAATATTCCAAAATACCACACCATGAAGTCGAATAAATATTATAATCTCACCGAAGAAATGACCAGAAATAGCTTCAACACTCACACGCTTCACGCAATAGAAGTTGGTGCGAGAGAAGTTCCAGCAAAATCATTGCACTACTTACTGTAAGAATTGAGCCTAAGCAGATAAGCCGTCAATACATTTATGGAATGAGCATCCAAGACGGCATTAACAAATCATACAGTATTTGATTTATTACGCTTTGACATTCGAGAAATATAAATAGTACGGGTCACTTCATGACCACGTGCAGTAGATTCATTTGTGCACCACCGCTCTCATCAACTGCATGGTATATTGTATTGGTGTGGACCACTACTCGATCTAGAGATGGAATGTAATGTATGCTCCCCGTACGTACCAGGGTTTTTCCAGTAGGACTTTACAGCTGGGACCTAGCTTGAGAAGATAACCTCGCTACCTAGAATCCCCGTGACGCCTCGTTGTAGACATGGGATCGGCAGCGCTCTAAGAATCCCCGTCTTTGGGCTGCCCGAGTAAGGCACCCGTGAAGAGTGATAGAGCTAAGTTTTGGCTTACGACCCTCCCTAGTTAAATAGTAGAATCTCATGCTTGCTGTGTTAACTTCAAATGTTGTAGTTTTAACGCATAACGTGACAAGAACTTATTTTATGCGTATTTTTTATATTTAATTCAACGTCATCTCTGTTGTCAATATATACTTTCATAAAAAACAAAATGAAACCTAATCTCCATTTCTTGACATATAGTTCATTAGTATAAAAAATATGCATAAAATAAAACCTGGTTCTTGTCACCTTATGTACTATACTAATGTACACTAATATAATATATACTAGTATACCGAAATACCTCAAGGACAAATTTAGCTATCTTTCCTCATTTCATAACAGATCTCTCCGTTCGTCCCATAATTCTGTTCTATCTATCCCTTCTCATCACTCTGGCTTTCAGTCTAACTCTTTTGCAGTAGTGGCCGCAAATCTGTGGAACAATTTGCAGGTAGAAATTCGTCAAGTGCCAAACAGATCACTTTTCTAAAAGATGGTATACTCACATTATTTAAACAGTTCCTCACAGTGTCAGTAGGTATTATAAATATGTAGTGTATATATATATATATATATATATAGTATATGTAGTATTGTGCACATATTAGTATGTATTTGTCTATATAGATATAATACTTAGATTTAATTTGAATAACATATAAATCTAGTAAATGGTTGCACCTACCTCACAACACAAATCGTTTCATTGTCCCAAAGGTTGGTTGCTAGAGAATGCCTAGCGTCATTAAGCCCGCCTCTTGTACAATGTACATAGTGCAATACAGTTTTTAAATAAAAATAATTAAATAAATATACTAATATAATTGGAGATTAGGTTTAATTTTGTTTTTTAAGATAGTGTGTAAATAATAGTAATTAAATATATTTAAAGATGGTGCCTGTCTGATGAATAGAGGCAGCCTGTTCCATTGACGAGCTGCAGACACGGTAAGAAATACATATTTATGCAACCAAAATATGTAAATACAGCATTGCGTTTACAATTAGCCCGCTCAAGCGCCCGCGCCCGCGTAAGCTGGTTCATTGTAGGACGAGCGATAACAGCCAGTTATCCGTGGAACTCGCATAAATTCTACTTTTCATGAAGCACCCTAAGGCTTTATCAACACGAAAATGAATATTTAGTGTTGTGATAACTGCAATTTGGAACCCGAAGAAGAATCAACTTACGAATGGGTTGGTCATAGACATTAAATTATAAGGACGTAACCGAACATTAAGAATAATTATCGCCAAGTCTCGTCTTTTTCCACTCTCCTAAAGGTTAGATGTTAGAAAATGCCTAGACATTAAGTTCGCCTATGTACATGCGAATGTTTTTATTTTATGTGCAATAAATAATTTATCTATCTATCTATTTTTAATACGCCCACCTGATGGTAAGTGGCACGCAAGGTACATGAATATTAGTAACTGAAATCAGACACTCATGACTAACTTTAGTCTCTAAAACTATGCCGGCTTGACGGCAATCGGAGCCTGATCCCGAAATGTGTGGATACACTTCACTGGGTTTATCGGCACGAACAGTGGACCCTTCTACAGCACTACAGCAGTGCTCCCGCCAAGTCGAGCAAAAAAGAGGCACGGCCGTACCATTCTTTTCTCGAAACAGTTCAGGCATTTTCGACCCTATAACTTCGTTGTGGATAATACTAGAGGCCTAAATTTTCGGTAACCAAGCAGGTATTGTATAAACATGGTTTTTTTTCTAATTTCATTCAATTTGAACCAGTAGTTTAAGAATTACACTGACTCACTCACTGACTGACCGATCATCAAAACTCTTAAGCACTTCTAGCAGACATAGAAGCTTCAAATTTGGAATACAATTAGTGCTTAAGTGTATAAATCAAGTAAACATTTAAATATTTTGCAATTTCTGTCCAGTTCACAAAAAATTCTTTGTGACAAGAGGACTGGCAGTTTTCTCGCGCAGCAAATCAGCATTGCTGTGCAGCGGGGGAACGCTGTAAGTGTTCTTGGCACACTGCCACAGGAACAAATCATGGGTGAGTATTTTTATTTATAATTAGTTTTCTAATTTAGTTTTAATTTTTATTCATAATTATTTCATAAACTTTGTATATTACTTCGAATAAGTTTCCTAGATACACCAACTATAAATAACATTGTAATCCCATAGAAAAACTAGTATATAGGATTACAAAGTTACATTTATTAAACGATTTTTATAGTAAATTCTCATGTTTTATTATTATTTTTTTGTTCAAGGTGTAAGTGGAAACTGTTAATTGGCTTTATTGTATCCAATCTTGAGCCTACTAGTGTAAAATAGCTGTAAGTTTTCCAAACATAATAAATAAAATAAATAAATAAAAGACGAGCATATTTACACATACACACACAACTACATATACACTCATACCTACGTACCCACACAGAACAATATTGGTGGGTATTTGTTTGTGCTGTTGTTTAATAATAGAATAAATTGTATTTGCTGTCGACGGGACAAAACAAAATGGTATGCTACGACCTGCGGCACGGTTGCCAGCAGTGCAGATCATTGAGCATATAAAAATGTAATAGATTTAAGTTAATTGGATCAATAAACGATTTTTATTTTTTTATTATTATTTCTGTGACCTTAATGTTCAATCCTACCAACTCATACTACTACTCATAACTGATCATACACCACATACAACTAGCTTTTAATTAAGTATGACATCAATATTTAATTTTTAAGTGTAAAGATAGTAAATCATGTGATAAACAATCACTTATTCAATGATAAAAAAAAAAAAAATTGAACTACAACGTTTAATTATATTTGTTTGTGTAATTTGTCTTAGTTTTTTGAAATATGTATTACTAATAGTATATTTCTTTGTTTTTTTTTACACTATTTATCAATTTCTATTTGTGAAAACTTATAAATGACAATGTTTCTAAGTTAAGTTCTATTTGTTGTTGGATTTTGTCAATAGATTTCCTTAATTAAATAAATAAATAAAGCTATTGCATAATATTTTTTATTAACTTATGCAATTATAATTATTTATTATTGCAGTATTTTTTTTTTCTTTGATATTAATTCTAGTTTTTTTATATTACGCGGCCAAAAAGCACGCTGTCTCACCTAGCATTGTGTCTAAAAGAGATAGAATCAGTTATGAGCAGTTAGCAGCTAGTCTACACGCATACGTCTAGTCGCACGCACACAAACACCGTGCCGAAGTCTACCGAACTGAAACGACGTTAGACGATGCACGGCTTTCAACGCCGCACCGCTGTGCCGGTCGGAGTGGGGGGTGTTAGGTTTATTTTCGTTACGGAAATTCTTGATTCGGTCGCCGCGCTCAAAGCCCGCGATAAAAGCTATGCAATAGCTTAAAAATAAAGGAATCTGTTACGCACGTCTGTATATTCTACGTCCATGGTGTTGGTAAATTAAACAACATCGGAGTCTGTGTAATGGGTTGACGACTTAAGTTGGAACGACTTCGGGTAGAGACAAATGACTTAAATTATTATCAACAGGATGCGTTCAAGTCATTGTGTTGTTATTGTTATTAACCTAATTATTGATTCTCCTGAATAAGACAAATTTCGCTCTAGTATGGACAAGAATTTAGGAATGTCCGTTTGATGTTGTAAAGATTGCCGACCGCCAATCCCACGGACCGATCCCACGCTCCTAGCCAGGGTCGTGCCAATACTGATCTAGTATATAATGATGGAAAGAGCTATGCTTGGTATTTCTCTAATGGATAGAATTCGAAACTTTGATATACGAACAGAGAACGAAAGTTACTGACATAGCTTTTAAAATTAGCAAGCTGAAGTGGGAATGGGCCGGACACATCTGACACAGAACCGACGAACGATGGGGCAAACGACTTCTAGAGTGGAGACCACGTACGGAAAGACGCAGAGTTGGACGACCCCCCGCCAGATGGACAGATGAACTGAAGAAGGTCGCTGGTGGGGTTTGGAAGAGGGTGGCGAAAGATCGCGTTAAGTGGCGAGTCTTGGGGGACACTGCTGGAGTGGTATACAAGTGGCAAGCTCGTCGATGTCCCTAGCGTACCAAACTCGAGAAATATCACAAATAAATGAAATATTAATTAAATGTATATATTTACATGTGTACCGACCAGGAATCGAAACCGGTACCTCCGAGTCTAAATCCACGGACCTAACCGCTAGACCACGGAGGCAGTTATAATATTTTTATTTGTTATTTAATAAATTTAAAATTTAGTAATTTGTATTTTATGCATTCCATTTTATAGCATTTTAGAATATTACTACCTTATAAATTTTATTTTGTGTTATATACATCATATACATATTTTTTCATGTTATATGTATGTGGAATCCTGTTAATGGCCTAAAATTGTTAAAGTACCTAATTTATTTAAGGTAAAACGCTGTTCAATTCTCAATAAATAAACCGTTTACCTGTTGAAATTTGCCACACACCCCAGCAAACCGCTGCGCGCTGTTTAAAAAGCTGGTGGTACTCTCAAGAGCTCTTCACAACGTATATAAGTATGCAGTATATAGTAGCCAATATAGTCTCATGACTGTAATGTTCTGTCCCAAAGGTTGGCTGCTAGAGAATGCCTAGCGGCATTAAGCCCGCCCTTTGTACATAGTGCAATAAAGTTTTAAATAAATAAATAAGGTAATTGTCATCATTTGTTCCACAATGAACAATGTTTGTCACTTACAGATTTTCATTAATTAATTATCTTTTGCAAGTGACATGGAGTAATTGCCATTTACATCATTAACAATGTTATTGAATAACTAGGTTTTTAACCCGGCGTTGTTTGTAGAATTAATGTGTTGGAACTTTTTTTTTAATTCTAGAACGGCACGATCTTGCCATCACCTGATGCTAAGTGGCGCGCAAGATACAAGAACTGACGCTAGCCACTGACAACCGACATCAGTCCCTATCATTATGCCGGCCTAACAAGTTGCTATTTTCACACTTACTTTAAGCTCTCAGGTTATAGGTTGTAACCTAATAAGAGACTGGGAGAACATTCCACATCTTCAGTGTGAGCGTGCATCTCCAGATGTAATCGGGCCAAAGGATGCCATCCACATACCGTAAGCACTATCCCTACGCGTAAATATAAATTGCTCTCCCAGCCAGTGTGTTTGGCCGGCATAGTTGTAGGGACTGATGTCAGTCATCTGAGGCTGACGTCAGTTGCGTTTCTTGGAACAAGGTTAAAAAAGTGGCTGCGGCATTGCGGTGGGTACATATTTTGACATGTGTTATGGAGCTCTTCAGAAAACTCACCATCACCGTCGCGTTAGTACTATATAACTTGTAGAACACGCTCTGTTACTTAGTCGCAAATGTTATTAGTGGATTTCGTTATTAAGGTCAGAGCTTGCGTCATAATTACAAAATATTATTTAATACTCAACTCTATAAGCGCTCGACCTTGACAGCGGCCGAGCAAATATCAACTTTAATAACGTGATATATATAGTTAACGGATTCCATTATATAACGTTTGCGCTTAAGTTACAGACACTAAAGATCCGTTAGATTACGAAGGCTTATTTTTTGTCTCAGTGTGACAGGAGCTTAAGTATATGACATACTGGAATATAAAAACATACAAACAAATTCGAATTTTGTTATTCATAAAATAAGCAGGTTAAAAGATTACCGGGAAAAAAAATATTCATAAAAGATATTCAAATACATATGTCGTTCAAAGACATGCCTTTCTGTTCGAAATGTATTTGTTGCGGCTTTAATTTGTAATACTTGGTCCTGCCTCTTACTTCTTTTATTTCTATGTAAACATTAACCTAACTTATTTATTATTATCTTTTCTACTTTGGCTAATCACTGTTTAATTTCCACTTATAAAAATATATTTTTTTAAATACTAATACGCCATATGACCTTTCTGACATCAGTCCCTAAATTAGTTAGGCATGACGGCAACTCGAGCCTGATCCCGAAACATGTGTGGATATTATATACATACATATCTTCACGCCAAATCCCTTGCGGGGTAGGCAAAGACAATTGAGCGCCACTTGTCACGATCACTACATACCTCTTTCGCTTCTTCGACATTCATCAACCTCTTTATACATGCTCTTTTGTTTCGATGACTTTTTAATGCATCTTCAGTTATTGTTTTATTTATTGAATCATGATAAGTGAGTCTTGGTCTGCCAGGGCGTCTTTTACCCACAACATAAGTATTATCTGGTACGTCAATCTCTCTTTGCTCATCCTTTCAACATGCCCGAACTATCGGAGCATACTTTCCTTATTTTTGTCCCTATGCTTTCTTTTACACCTACCCTTTTGCGTATTTCGTCATTACGTATGCGGTCCGTCAAAGTTACGTCACATATCCGACGCAAAGACCTCATTTCTACTGCATTAACTCTACTCTCGTGCGTATTCTGACATATCCACGTCTCGCTCCCATGTTTATATATTTTTTTTATAAATAAATACGAATAAGGATAAACCAATAGAGTATACGCAATTAAAATTATACCCTCCACCAGATTTTTTCTCACTATGAACAATTGTTTTGAACTTTGTGCGATACAAAATTGGGTAAAATATCATATGGTTTGGCTACTTGCCACGTCTTGTTATTTAGGTATTTAATGTCTCTGGCAAGATTATGACCGGTTTACACATAAGTCAAAGTTCCCACTCAAGTTTTTGTTGACTCTCGGGATGTCAGGATCATACGCTTTGACGAAAACTCCTTTTGAATGCCATGGACACTTTTGATATTGCTCCGTACGCTTTCAAAAGGAGCGGCGTCAAAAAGAAACCTATGTTTGATATTAAGCTGTCGTGAGTACGAAAAAAACATATTTTTTATAAAAATATTGGAAGTTGGTGCGATAGGTATTCTAGCAAAATCTTTGCATCAATTAAAGTAAAGTAAAGTATCATCACGACCGTTTCCCTTTCGGGGTGGTCAGAAACCACGCTTATAAATAAGCGGATTCACATTTAGCCAACTTTACTATAGGCCAATCATGACAAGTGACAAGCTCGTCGATGTCTCCAGAGCGTACCAAACTCGAGAAATATCATAAATAAATTAAATATTAATTCAATGCAATTATTTATATTAATAAATATTTTTGTGTCCCGACCAGGAATCGAACCCGGTACCTCCGAGTCTAAATCCATGGACTTTACCGCTAGACCACGGAGGTAGTTAGTATTTAATTGGGGAGAGTCAAATCAATTCAAATCATTTATTTCCTTGTGGTTAGTATACAACACTTTGATATTGTCAATACATATCAGTTTGATACAATACAAGAGAAAAAAACAATACTATCAGCAGCCATGGCTGGACCGAATCTAACAGCAATACTGTCATGATAAATAAAACATTGTTGCCATAAGCGAGGATTTGTTTTTATTTACTACTAAGCTAAACCAATTAAAACTAGCATTACGAGTAATTCGTGATTGTAAAAAGGCCGTGTCAGCTTACAATCTAGTAACAATATATTTATGTCCATAAATATAAATTCGTGGCTGTAAAAGCAGTGTCAGCTTACAATGTAGTAACAATAATATTTATGGACATTAATATAAATTTGTGGCTGTAAAAGGCCATGTCAGCTCACACTTTAAAAAAATTATATCCATAAAAATAAATTCGTGTATTTATAAATATTTATGAATAGTTGTTATATATCTATTTTGTATTTTTTCTTATTATCTGCATCTTATTATTTAGATTTACTTTTTTAATTTGTGTTATTTTATGTGTATGGCGACAAATATATATATTTCTGTCTTTCTTAAAAAAAAAAACTTGGCATCGTTGACAAGTATCCTTTATTATTTTAACACTTTAAAATTAAACACAATTATAAATAGTCTGTTAAAACCTCGATCCAGGTACTCGTGCTGCGAAGGATCCGCCATAAATAAAACGAAATAGCAGAACTTGCGGAAATATCCTGGAGTCCCGCGAATGTTGTTTATTTCAAATTTGTAGTAAATTTATTCGGCCCATGGGTCGAAATTTCTTAAAGAATATATAGCCAGAGCCTTTTTCTGGAGAGATTGGTCTATCATCGCGCGCTGGCCAGACGGGTTGGCGAGGTATTGAAGGCCATACCCAACATCGGTCCAATGTGTATTTTAATGACAAGTTATCACAACCCACAATCTTACAACCCAGCCACCATTGCCGCACCCTAATACTTAATTCTCCAAAAATATGGAATATAAGTAATCCTTTATATAGAACTGTGTTCTATGGCCTGTAATAGTAAGTATAGTCAGTAAGCGAAACGGAGAGGTCTGAGATTATGCATTGGCAACTGCAAATAGTCCCTAACGCTATACCGGACCCTCTCACATTACTGTCAGTAAACAAAGGTGGTACCAACTAGTAATTATAAAAAGCCCATCTTTTTTTCTCTTTATTTATTAAGGGTGTTTTTTTTTTAATAACGTCGTTTAGAAACAATTTTATTTTAAATTGATTCTCTTGTACACTTGTTTATAATAATTATAGTTTAACTTTGGGGCTATTAGAGGTCCACATTGACAAAATTTAGGGTTTTTTTATACTACCTTTATCGTGCGACAGATGAATGAGTACGTTAGTAGTGCTCTTCAGAGCACTTACCATAGTATAGCCAGTACAACGCTGGAGACATCGACGAGCTTGCAACGTATTGGCCTATAGTAAAGTTGGCTAAGTGTGAATCCGCTTATTTATAAGCGTGGTTTCTGACCACCCCGAAAGGAAAACGATCGTGATGATACTTTACTATATAAATAATATCATATAACAAAATGGGGCAGAAAGATAAATTGGGACGAAAAAACTGGGCTGAAGTTGCAACGTACCTAAACGCTAGAATTCAGGCTCAAGGGAGAACCACTCGAGATGATTCGTTGCCACTAAATTATACCAAAACTTGTGCAACTGTCTCTAACATTATGTGCTCCTGTAGCGTAAAATATAAGAACAGTTAATCTGTCTAATGCACTAAATGTTAATAATAATAATGATAATAAATTATTTATTGTACAAAACCAAAACAAGTGCAGGTACATACATAGGTGAGCTTAATGCCGTAAATGCATTTTCTACCAACTAACCTTTGTGACTGAGAGCTGTAATGTTACGTGTAGTGCGCTATTTACGAAAAAGTTCAGCCAATCTGGAAAAGCTAGTGATCACGGCAAGAAGCCCCGTGGCCGAAGCCCGATACGTTGGTCTGACCAGATCCGAACCATACTTAACACCCCAGTCCACAGTGCGCTGCATGCCGCCGTGTGCAGACAATTTTGAGAATTTATCGTTTTCCATAATTATTCACATTGTAGCACATTATTAAACAAAACAACACCACTTTTGACCATAAATATCCACAGCAAATTAATTTACAAAACAAAAACTTGCACTTGACATGTCCACGCAAAATGGCGCGAAGAACTCCCCCTAGAGAAAGAGTTTAAAATTAATGAGGAACGGCTGATTTTAACACATTGCGTACCGTCCCCTGAGCGTTCTGTTTCTCCGAGTTAATGACATAACGCATTAATGCGTTTCTATTATAAATAAATATAGCTGCCATGTTACAGTAGTGATAATGCATAAATATTAAGTCTGCATTAGTACTTTGTGCAATAGTTTTTTTTTTCGTAGGAGCATTCGTATTTAGTTGCAATCAGTATTCAACTTTCGACTAGTGTAAACAGGTATTCGGTTAGCTGAATTAACGTTCTGGTTTTATTACACAGTTCAAAATTACTGATGATCTAAGAAAACTAAAGACTTTGACAATTAGGAATTCAATTCCCAATGTTATTTATTTCGCCGATAAAGAGCGGGTTTCGTATAATACCCTGACGTATGGACTGGGGAGTTTGTATTCTTGGCGTGTTGCTTTAGAACTATATGGCAAAGACATAAACAGATAGAATGTTACTTACGAAAAATAGCGAAAATAATCAAGTCTCCGGTTATGTTGGTGGACCGCATTCGCAACGACAAATTACGCAAACGAGTAGGAATGAATAAAAGTATAGGGACAAAAATAAGAAAATGCATGTTTCATGTGACCAACCAGATATATTCAGATTCCTTTACTGTTGCTGCCGCTCGTCAGTAGAACAAGCCACCCCTGTCTATAAGGAGCGCACCGTCTGTCAACGTTTTTAAAAACCTTATAACCACATTAATTCTTGAGAAACAGAATGTATGTCTCTAGAATTAACGAAGTTGATTGACATTTTATTTATTAAAAAAAAAACTGAGGAGCTTCATAACCTTATCCCTTCTTCTCTATTCCGCAACCGAACCACACGCAAAGGCCAAAATATGCATCCACATATTATACCCACTATCCCTACGCTGAAGATGTGAATTGCTCTCCCAGCCAGTGTGTTTCCCCACTCTTACCACCTGGAATCCTTCAAGCGAAGTGTGAAAAAACATCTTGTTAGGCCGGCATAGTGGTAGAGACTGATGTCAGTCGTGGTGACCGGCGTCAGTTGCTCCCATTCTTGGACCTCGCGTACTGCTTACCATCAGGTGGGAGCGATGTTGAGTATAAAAAAAAACATTAAAAAAATATATATCTATTTATCTACTCGCGTAAAAACACATCTCTCAATAAGCTGGGTGCATTTCCGCCGTTTGAGGTTATCTGCTTGTAATACAGAATACTAAAGTTATATTGGGCTGGTCCATCTAAATACGTCCACGTGAAATGGAGTCAATTTTGTTCGTGACCCGGTGAAAATTCAACAACTCGCAAAACTACAAGAGAACGAGTTAACTCATTCCTTTGCTTCATTTCGATAAAAATAACAACTAAATGGATATTGCAGTAACATTGAGTAACTATAAGGGCGTGATTTGTTAAGGTTAAGACCCTATGTCCTAACAACAGTGAACCGACCGAGAAGAGCTTCTCCGTGGTCGGGTAATAGTTTTAATCATAATATAATTGTTTCGTTTATTGTCGAGCAACGCACCATCTTCGCAATTATATTTGTTTAAACTATATAATGCACTTGAAAAATAATACAAAGGCGAGCTATAATGCCAGTAGGTATTCTTTACCAGCTAACCTTGGGGATCGAGTAAGGTACAGTTAATAAGTTACTTAACTAATTATAATATTCTCGTACTACACTACCTACACACATAAACATACATAAACTATAGATAGATAGATAGATAAATTCTTTATTGCACAGAAAATAATACATTATACAGTACATAGGCGAGCTTAATGTCTAAAAACATTTTCTAACAGCTAACCTTTGGGAGATGTGAGCAGGGATTGTAAGGTGGATGACCGCTAATATTTGAGATAAAGAGATTTATTGAGTGAAAAACTTATAACTAAAAAAAAGAACGATATTAAATCTATAATATAAATACATACAATACATAAATAACACATACATACACTGGTTACATACCATATATATATACAATAATATACCGATTTAGTCAAGTTATGTAGACTCTTTTGACTATACATACAATTATATATGCATGTACGATCAAAACTAGAATGCAGTTCATTTTATAACACAACTTCAACCAGGGCGAAAAACTTCTGCTATTTAAGGACAATAAATTGAACGTGTTCGGCCTTGGTCCCAGACCCCTCAGCAGTACCCGATCACGGACGTAACGCATGTACCAGCCATCCCCCCGGTGATCCAAGCCTAAGGGCTGGATCAGGACCAAACACACGCGTATTACAAGATTGTACTAGAGTTTTCAGAAATCCAAGAATGGGAGAAACAGACGCCAGCAACTGACAACATCAGTTCCACCGGTATGCCGGCCTATCAACGTGCTCCTTCATACTTCTCCAGATTATAGGAATGCGAAAACACACTGGCTGGAAGAACATTCCACATCTTCAGCGTGCGACAGGTGAGTCTTCAAATGTATATGTAGAATTGATTCATTTTATAAATAATATGAATCCCTCAAACACACAGTTAACTTTCGAAATTAAAAAGTTGTATTTTGCAGTAAAAAGTAAGAAAAAAGAAAGAAAAGAAACCATTTATTTATCAAAAAACAGCTAAGACATAACAATTACAAAAGAGAAAAGTAATCGTAAAAACTTAAAATAATAATAAACTTGGTAAAAAGAGAAAATAAAATGAGCTGCTATGACAAATAGGTGTTCAGGTCAGCATAGGCTGCAACAGTAGATGCTGCAGGGCTGATTTTCACAGAACCCTTTAACAAAACCAATAAGTAAAAAAATTCAATTCAATAGGTGTAACTCAGTTATCTACGAAAACAAATTTAATAGTCTGAAACTATTAAAGTAATCGTCGGCAAGCCTTGCTTCTCGTCGGAGATCTTTACTCTCGATAATATCTGTGAATCGCTTCTAATCGCAAAATACCAAGCAGCAAAGGTACAATATCGAGAAGCTAATAGAACTGGACATTGTCTTCACACGTCCTCTTCGTGTTAATCCCGCTCTGCTTTATAAGGCACAAATAACCACTCACCTCTGAGGTGGTTCCGCTAAGTATCTTATAGATGCTCTCAATATCCTACAGAGGCAGTCGATTCGGATTGTGGACGACACTAAAGTGTCTAAAACTCTGTAATCGCGGCAGCTTCGCCAAGATGTGGTGTCCCTGAGCGTGTTCTAGAAGCTATACTACGATGAGTGTTCGGAAGAACTCCACAACCTTATCCCTTCTTCTCTATTCCTCAACGAGAGTTGAAATCTAATTTGGTTTATGTACGAATAAGTCATAAATTATGTTACAAGTATGGTTGATTTAAATTAATTGTATTTCCATCAATCACGTCAATATTGGCATGACATGCATTACAGCGTTAATAATTAATAATTAAATCGCTGATTAAATTAAACACACCACAATAGAAGGCCCATTCTGAACTATTTTGTTTTTTATACTGAGCACGACATATGAGATATAATTTATTTATTTATTTAAAACTTTATTGCACTATGTACAAAGGGCGGGCTTAATGCCGCTAGGCATTCTCTAGCAGCCAACCTTTGGGACAATACAGAACAGAGGCTAGGTGCAAACGATTGTAAGAAACGTTGCCAAATAAATTCATACAATAGATATTAAAATAAATACACATACATACAAATATGTACTACATATACATATACTACACACTATATTGGCTGCTATATACTACATACAATACATACTTATATACGTTGTGAGGAGCTCTTTAGGTAATGAAAGTAAACCAGCTTTTTAAACAGCGGTTTGCTGGGTGCTTGGCGAATTTCAACAGGTAAACTGTTCCAGAGATTTGCGGCCACTACTGCGAATGAGTTAGACTGAAAGCTAGAGTGATGAGAAGAGATAGATAAAACAGAATTATGTGAAGAACGAAGATATCTATCATGAATTGAGGAGCGATAGGTAAATTTGTTCTTGAGATATTTCTGTGTGGCAGGCTCATTTAGTATAGAATAGAGTTCTACGATTCGTGCGACAGCGGAATATTACTTTGCGGACAAACACTACTAGTGACTAGAGTCTTACAAGGTACAATTAGAAACAAAGAAATATTTTGAGTCAGGGCAAGAGTCTTTGAACTACTGAAAATGGTAAAGGAAGTTGGAGTATTTGGGACACATCATGCGCAATAAAAAGTATAGCTTGCTGCAGCTCGTCATGCAAGGCAAGATACAAGGCTCCAGAAGACTGGGGAGAAGACGCACTTCCTGGCTCAAGAACCTCAGGGAGTGGTTCGGGATGAGCACCAGATCCTTGTTCCGGACAGCGGTCAACAAATTCAAAATCGCCTTAATGATAGCCGACCTCCGATAGGAGATGGCACCGTAAGAAGAAGAACTCTTCTTCTTCTTGCGGAAGACCAAGATTAGAAGTGCAAAACCAAGACCAGCTGTACTGATGCAAGACTGGCCAAGTTTTGGTCTTGGTCGTGCTTTGAGCAACACTACTCCTAACAGTGACGGCAACGCTGGACAACTGGCCTCATTCCAACAGTAGATGTACGGGTATTGACAAATATTTGGAATGGAAAAAGTAGCTATCTTAAGTAAGTGGTTCGGTGGGACGTGCTAAGAGTTAAAAAACTGGAAACCTATTCTTGAAATGACGAAACAAATGAATTTATTTTCCGAGAGATTTGTAACGTTATTTTAAAATGATCTTGCAAAAGTGCAAGACCAAGACCAAGACTACCCTAATTTTGGTCTTTTTTTTTCCAAAATTTTGTAGTGTTTTTTTTAGGTTAGGTTTTTGTTTTCAATAAATTAGGAATAAAGGAAAAAAATAACAATATGTAACAATAATTTTACTTTAGTATACCTAAACTCTACCTATACCTAATGCCTCCGAGGTCTAGCGGTTAATTCCGTGGATTTGGACTTGGAGGTACAGGGTTTGATTCCTGGTCGGGACACAATAAACAATTTAATTAATTTGTGATATTTCTCAAGTTTAGTACCCTAAAGACATCGCGGAGAGAGATTTCCTTAGTACAATTGGAAAATAAAATATGTATATATTGAGTCAGAGTAAGAGTCTTGCAGAAGACTTGCGAGACTCTTGCGCAGGACCAGGACCAAGATTAGGAGTGCAAGACCAAGACCAAGTCTACCTATTCTGATGCAAGACTGGCTAAGTCTTGGTCTTGCTTTGGTCAACACTACACTGTCAGTGTGCACGTCTCTGCTCCGTATGACATTACCTGGAAGACGCACTGGTTAAAGACCTTAAAAGGATTGATCGTTAAAAAAAATATATAAACACGAGAATTTACCTGCAAATTTCGGACGCTTCGGACTAGTTTTCAGGCTATTAGTCGTGAAAGGAACGGATGAAAGAGATTAACTAATAAAACCGAGACGCTTTTATGCAGGAAGGAAGAAAACTGCAAAGATCTTCTAATAAATTGAAATTTCCAAACCACTATGCAGCAAGAGGCTGATTAAAGAAAAACTAATCATAAAATATTCGTATATTTCACCTATATAACAATCGTTATATTTTGGTATGTCAGTTAACAAATTTTAAAATAATAACAATAATGCTATTAACACCATGCATCGTAGACAAAGGAGCATAGGAACACAATACAGTAGAAGGCATAAGACCACAAAACTATACAACTATTTAAAAGAATTTTCCGTCAAAGGCATGTCAATAAATTCTGACAGGTTATAAAAAGCATTATTTTGAAAAAAGAGTTTCAATTTTGTTTTAAATTCACTTGGTTGTAGTCTAGTTATAATCTCAGGTAGTTTATTGTATAAAGTAATTTTCAACGGCAAACCTTGTTTAAACGTTTTTCTCAACCTGGTTTCTTGTTTCTTAGGTTATACTTAGTCAAACTAGATATTTTTGGAAGTTCATTAGCTTTCGCATGAACCTCCTGTAAGCAACTATATACATACAGAGACGTGACGTCATAATCTTGGCATCAACAAAATAATTTCGTACTGTTTAAATTAAACAATATTCTAATTGATCTCTTTTGTTGTATGAACACTTTTCGAATATCTGCGCATAATCGGTCGTATATTTTTACACTTAGAAAACATATTATGACGACTGTTGGTAGAAGAGTGAAACAGTTAAAAATGTGGGGTACAATATACATACGAGAACTTACTATAGAAACTTTTATTAAAATACTTTATTGCACTTAACTTAAAAGTATGTACAAAGGCAAAATTAAAGCCATTTCGGCTTTTTCTACCAAGCAACCATTGGGAGAGTGAGACAGTATACCTAATAATAAATAATAAAAAAAAAAAATACTTGTGGCACTCGGGGACTGCCGCGTTAAAGCTATTGCATAGCATTTTTTATCAACTTATGCAATTATAATTATTTATGTAGTATTTTTTTTTCTTTGATATTAATTCTAGTTTTTTATATTACTCGTGGCCAAATATTTGCTGGATGTGTGGGATGGAATTTTCCGAATAATAAATAGTATTTATTCAAAGTATGTTTTAAGATAAGAAGGAGCTATAGGGTTGTAAATAATATTGCATAGAAAGTGAAGAAGATGTGCTGATCTGCGAAAGCGGATATCAAGCCAATTTAGCTGTGTACGAAAATGGGAGACATGGTCATCTCACGCAAGCCGAAAACAAAACGGATGCATAATTTAGAAGACGATCGAATTTATTTAGTAGCTCTTTCCACTCTCAATCAGCGGACACTGTAAAAGAATCTGAATATCTGCTGGAAGAATGGGTAAGGATTTTGAGCTGATTGTTATTAGCAGAGCGAAGAGGAAGATTATGACTGTCTCCAAGGAACTGGAAACGAGTTTTAAGGTATAAAGGAGTTTTGGGGACTGTAAAGGTTAACTTAGTCTTGATAGGTATGAACAATTGTAAACGCTTCAACACGTGCATACTGGCGAATGTTTTTGCAATGCAGTTACCCTCAATGGTCTTCGTTATCGCGTCATGATAACTAACTTTTTATAGCCTATGTTGAATGAAATTGATATTGATGATAGTTTAACTATAAAAAACTATAAAATAAGTGCATTAAAAATCAAGATAGCAAATAGAAAAGTCGGGTCGCCAATAGAATGGAGCGGGAGACGACTATTTTCACACCATTAACCACGAAAAGGGTGATTGGGCGGAAGAGATTAACCGACACACTCTATGGACTAGCAGTTACAGTCCTAGACTCAGGCGCGGTTGTATCAGGTTCGAATTTACTATAAGTTTTAGCGGGAGTTTATTTATTTATGAAGTTATGGTAAGCTATTCTGTTTATGGTATAAACAAATGTATAAATTGTATTTAAATATTGTGAGAGATGGAGCTTGTCTGATTACTAGGTAGTCTGTTCCACTAGCAAACTGCAAATACTAAATCTGAATATCTGCTAGAGTGGTGAAGGATTTTAAGTAAATATATATTGTAATTATGATAAATCTTACTCTTGATTTCTTACGGTCGTAATGATAGTTTATTTACACATAAAAGTGTAGAATCCTCTGAAATTCATACGTTAGCATCTCGCTCGATAAAGCTGCTATACTGGAGTTGAAATTTTATGGTATTTTCATTGTTATGCCATGATTTAGCAAGCCAATGTTTAGGACTTTAATATACGTAATTTATAAAATCAAAGGCGGAGATATCCTTGGTATCCTGAAAGAGATATAGGTCATTTTTAAATTCTAATCGCGATATTTGACATCGCACCCACTTGATCATAAGTGGTCCGCGAGGTCCAAGAATAGGAGGAACTGACGCCATCCACTGACGACCGACACCAGTCCCTACCATTATGCCGGCCTATCAAGATGCTTTTTCACACTTGAGGTTATAGAAATGGGGAAACACACTGGCTAGGAGAGTGCGACAGATGTAAGAGTCTTCAAATTTATATGTACGCGTAGGGATAGTGGCTATGGCCTGGTCGAGTGGTTCAGTTGAGGAGCTCTTCTAAAGAATCACCATAGTATAGCTTGTAGAATACGTTTAGGGAGGTCACATCTCAGCGAAGCTACAGCGATTCAAAAATTTTAGACAATGTATTGTCGCCCACTATCTGAATCGGCCACATCTGCAGAACATTGGGAACATATGTAAGTTCCTTAGCGGAACATTCCAGAGGTGAGAACAGTATTCTACACATGACCATATTTGTGCTTTATAAAGCATAAGTATAAGTGAGGGCGGAAACTACACTACTTAACCAATTTAAATTAACTTTGGCTAATATGTTTCTTGGAATCCAGGGTTGGACTTAACGTCAACATTTTAACATGAAGTGTCCCTAAGGCCAACTCAGTGAGTGTTCTGAAGAGCTCCACAACCGTATCCCTTCTTCTATATTCACAGGCCAAAATAACGTATCCACTATCCCTACGCGTACAAATAAATTCGGACACTTACATCTCTCGCACGCCGAATATGTGGAAAGCCCTTCCACCCAGCCAGTGTGTTTTCCCATTTCTATAACCTGGAGTCCTTCAACCAAATTGTAAAAAGCATCTTCATAGGCCGGCATAATGGTAGAGACTGATGTCGGCCGTTTGTGGCTGACGCTAGTTGCTCCCATTCTTGCACCTCGCGTATTTAAAACAAACGGAGTCTACAGCTGACCACTATATAACAAGGGCAACGTGGTTCAAACAGCTATAGATACAGTACATAAATAGCTAGGGAAGTTAATGAAAGCGGCGAGGCGAGCTGGTTAAGAGTTGCAATATCACCGCGGGCGATGCGGTAACGTCTTATTGGATAAAGCTAACACTTAACTCGATGCTCGGACAAACTCGTTAGGCTGCCATTTTTCTTATACATATATCTTTTTAACTGTAGGTAATCTAAAAGAGTTGTCTTGTGACTATACACAAAGATATTTGAACTCTTTTAACTTAAGATATTATTAATGTTGATCATTTAGATAAATTATATTGTTAGAACGGAAAATGACATTTTCAACTACAGTCCATCACAGCCTCTAAAACACTGACATCCTAAACATCCACTGTTAAGACATCCCACTGGAACCTAAATCAATTTGTCTCATCCACATTTATTCACAAAAACCTACCACCAAACCTGGTAAATACTTAATCGCGAGTCGTTTTGTTGCGCCCTGCCCATAATCTCTCACCATCCCAAAGGTTAGTTGTCAGAGAATCCTAACAGGCATTAAACTCGCCTATGTACCTAATTTTAAGTTTTGGTGCAATAAAGAATTTAAAATATAAAATAAATAAAGAAAATACAATCCAATTTTTAATGGCAACCTTAATAACCTAAATGACACGCACGCTACCAAGAAGATGAATGTAGACCTACATCTTGATAATCAAGAAACTACCTCCCAAGAAGCTAGGCATAGCACAAAACCACTATCTACTTACGGAACAGCACGTACTACTGTAATAGATGACGATTTTAATTTAAACGAAGAAGATAGTTTGCACCACCAGTAGCAACTTTGACCCTGAACCGCAGACCGCAATGTTGCAGATGAAATAAGCAGGGTTAAAGCCTCCGTTCACCATACACTCTGTTTTTGGTTTAAACAAAACAAATATTATTATATTTATTTATTTATTTATTTAAAACTTTATTGCACTATGTACAAGGGGCGGGCTTAATGCCGCTAGGCATTCTCTAGCAGCCAACCTTTGGGACAATGCAGAGAATTTTGATTATGAGGTAGGTGCAAAGGGCTTAAAAAAGAAACTTATTAAAAATATTAAATAAACTTAATCTAAGATAAAACAATTCATATTAATATACACACCAATACATACAAATATGTACGCAATAATACATATACTACACACTATGTATATATATATATATTCATAACAGGTCAGTATATATATGTATATATATATATATATATATACTGACCTGTTATGAAGTGACGAGAGATAGGCAAACTTGTCCTTGAGGTATTTCGGTGTCGCAGGCTCATTAAGAATAGAGAAGAGCAAGCAGAGGATTCTGACTCGTAGCTGTTTTTTTATCAAAGTCAATCACTAGACATACTTCTTTTATAAAACTACCCTTGTAAAAGCTAGATTTTTGTTTTTATTTTTCTTTAACAAAACGCTACCAATGTGAAATTTTAAACGTCAGTCGAACTTTTTAAGAATGAGGACAAAATATATATATATTTTTTATACTAGCACGACATGTGACCTTGGGCCCACCTGATGGTAAGTGGCGCGCAAGTTCCATGAATGTTAGCAACTGAAGTCTCAGTATACACTCATAACTGCCATCAAGTCCCTAACACTATGCCGGCTTGACTAGATGCTTTTTCACACTTCGCTTGAAGGACTCCAAGTTATAGGAAAGTGGAAACACATTTTAGTAGGTAAGTGGTATAAAGCGCAGATGAGGTTATTGGTTGTCAACAGGGTTCATGGATAAACAAAAGGAACAAAAAAGGAAGGTCGCTGATGGGGGATGAATAAGGGTGGCAGAGGTCGTGTGAAATGGCCAGCCTTGTGGGAGACCTATATCCAGCAGTGGCACAGGCTAATGATGATGAGATAAACAAAAGAAACAACTATAGCAAAGTAAATTAGGACCCACGATTTATACTAATAAATAGCGTCTATAATGGTTTAGTAGGCTCAGCATTTGTGCTAAACTATCAACCGAGATAGTGTAGCATATAATAACATAATAATAAAAAAACACCACCATTAATAATAATAAAATAATAGTAATAAATAAACCTTGCAATAGAGCTTAAATCCCAACTCAAATTAGAAAAAGTAACAACTGTACCCATATTAGTATCTACGACCGGAGTAATACCCAAAACATTACATGACAGCCTCAAAACTATTAACGTAGACCAGCACACATACAGACAATTGCAAAAAGCTACAATCCTCAATACTTGCCGTATAGTCAGAAAGTTTGGAGTTTAAGAAGCATGATGCTCACTTGGCCGAGGCCCGTCAACGTCATTAGATTAACCGGTTAAATACCGAGATTCTTTAAGAATACACATTACATAATAATAATAATAAATAAAAAAATAAATTAAAAATAACATTACTATGTTTAACTTTAAGCGGATCCCCCAATACAGGTCTAACTGAACTTAAAGGGGGATCCAGAAAATGTACTATTTAAACTTGTATTTAAAGAAATAAAATATTTATATTTTTATTTTTTTTTTATTTTTAACATACGAGCACATAAAGCTTGCCTGTGCACATTAATTTTAAGTTATTTTAGTTTTTGTGCAATAAAGCATTTTTATTATTATTATTATTATAGTTTGTAGTCTGTGGGGGTCCTTAAGTTAAACAGCTTCTAAAGCTTAATTTACACGATGCAACCGACTTGAAGTTGAAGCCAGGTCAACGTTTGCATTATGTGCAAAGGCTGAAAATTGACACCGCAATCTAGTTTATAAAATTTTATATTTTATTTATTTATTTAAAAGAAAATCTTACAGCTAATACATTAAAATTAAGCAGGTAAGTAATACAGGTAAAAGACCAAAACATATTTTTAGATATATCCAAAGTACATAAATTAACACAAAGAAATACAGATACAAAAGAAAATACTTAACGTGCTCTCCAAGACGTGTTATAAATCTATGACAAATTTATTTATTTAGTACACACAGCAGTACATATATTATCACACACATAACATAGTATAATTATAACTTATCTAATATATGTACCAATTAGGTGTCACAGCATTCACCAATATAAAAAGAAGAAGAAATTAAAAACTTATTACTGTTAAAACAAAAGAAAAAAAATTAACAAAAACTATCAAATTTACAAAATAAAAATATGACTTCTAAAATAAAATTATACATTTTTCTCTTTTTTAATAGAACTAATAAGGAAACATAAAAATTGCACAAATGGTACCTTAAAAAAAACGAAAACAAAACACTTGTTAAATAAATTATAAGCTACTCAAATATTGATGGTTTGAAATGTTCGAGAACATTTTTTCTGAATACACACATCAAAAGTGTCTAGGGATCAACATATATTTTTGCAATAACTTTTCTCCTGATTGATATTCATTAAAATTTTCTTTAAGGATTGATCAAATAAAATGTTTTCGTTTGTCTACAGTAACGATAAACCAAGTCACCTTTGCATTAGTAAAAAAAATTGCCATTTTCCTAATAAAGGGATTTTTGACATTTGAACCACTAACATTAAAGTTCGAAAAAAAGACTGAAATAACAGTTTTTTTTTAATTTTATTGGGTAACTTAAACAATTAATAATCCGTGTTTCTACCGCGAACACTAACAACACAAGAACATCGGTTTGGCATACTCAAAATGAGTTCATCCAAATCACGCTGTGGAATGGCCGCCCATGTTCGTTGCAACAACAAAAAAAGGTCTTCTTGCGACTGGGTATCCATATTCGGCAGAGCTCTTCTCTGAAGAATATCCCATGCATGCTCAATCGGGTTCAAGTCTGGCGACTGAGCAGGCCAGGGCAGGACATTGATGTTAGCTGCGGCGAGAGTCTGTCTTACAACTCTTGCGGTGTGCGGTCGTGCATTATCATGCATTAACTGAAATAAGGGACCGATATGCACTTGTAGAGGAACGATGACGTCTGATACAACCGTCTCAGCATAAATTTGAGCGTTGAGGTTGCCTCTGATCCAAATCAACTCAGTTCTTCCGCCGATCGAAATACCCGCCCATACCATGATGGTTCCACCACTATAAGGATGGACTTCCTGGCAGGATTTTAATCGCTGTTGGCGTCCAGGGGTTCTCCAGTGTCGTATACGTCTTGTATCCGGCCTCATACCAAAACGAGACTCATCAGAAAAGCACACGAAACGCCATTGTTCTTCTGTCCAATTTCTGTGTTCAAGAGCCCATTGATATCGAGTCCTACGATTGTGCATTGCTATAGGTGGTACCCGTAGCGGTCTTCGGGAATGAAGGTTCACTTCATGCAAGCGGTTTCTGACTGTTTGGTCGCTAATTAAGTTCCCTGAAGAGCGATGAAGGCTCACGGCTAACATCAAGGCGGTTATTGTTGGAGTTCTTCGAGCTGTGATTTGAATGTATCGGTCTTGTCTCCGTGTGGTGCAGCGATACCGTCCTCCATGGCGCTCAGCCACGGTACCAGTGGTTCGGTAACGTGTCCAAAGTCGACTGATAACACTCTGACTTGTATTCAGAGCTAAAGCCACAGTACGTTGCCGGGAACCAGCTTCTATCATTCCCACGGCTCTGATCATTTCTTCCGTGCTTAAATGACGTCGCCGCTCCATAATAACGTTGGTTTTAATCAGTAGTAGGGAAACAGTAGCACTAATAATGTCTTCAATGCGTCTTATGTTTTTATAGGGAAAATATTGACAGCTGATTTTCATCTTTTACTCGAATTTGATTGACAGTTCCTGTTTTAAATTATGAAATGCACCAAAAAGGATCCATATAAATTTATAAAATCATAAATTTATTACAAAGCCACATCTCAATCACAAGAAATCCGCATAAACATGCTTGATCCCTAGACTTTTTTGATGTGTGTACATTGTAACGGTCATGAAATATGTCTATATCATTATTGGCACTGCAGAGACTACTGTAGGTGTTGCACATTCGGGATGTTGACGAATGTGAACCTACATTAGTTCTTGAGGGAGGACAGCACAGGATCTTGGTTGAAATGTACGTAAGTGTAATTCTTATTGGTATAAGTCGAAGAACTTATGTACATGGGCTCAAAATAGTTACCGCAAGCTTGTTTCATAAAATGTTTAATGTACAAGTATCGCGGGTTTATTTCTCATCTCAAAAACATCAACGGCCTTTTATGACCAGTTTTATGACAAGTTGTAACTTTTGACCTAATTTAGTTTTGTAGTAGAGTGGTCTAACAAATTGTATGAAACACAGGTAAATGTACTTAGGCGTACACACCAACACCTGAAGCATTTTGGATGGATGATCTAAAAAAGGTCGTATGGCAGGGGATCCGCGTGTTATTGGAAAAGCTTATATACAGAAATGTGATAAAATATGAATACTAATTAATACTACAGAAGTTAATTTGACCACTTTTAAAAGACCACTCTTAAGCTTGTATCACTCACGAGCTGCGAAAACAGTAAAAGAATCTGAATATCTGCTAGAAGTGAGAGAAGGTATTAGAGCTGATTGTTAGAAGCAGACCGAAGAGGAAGGTTGTGACTGTCTCCAAGAAACTGGAAACGAGTCTTAAGGTACAGAGGAGCTTGAGGTTTGTAAAGAACGCCGTAAAGAGAAGTAAGTACATGTAGGCGTTAGTTTTAGAAACGTATTTAAATTGTGGCCGCAAATCTCTGGAACAATTTACCTGTTGAAATTCGCCAAGCACCCAGCACACATTAAAAAGCTGGTTTACTTTTATTACCTAAAGAGCTCCTCACAACGTATATAAGTATGTATTGTATGTAGTATATGTATTATTGTGTACATATTTGTATGTATGTGTATTTATTTTAATATCTATATTGTATATAATAATAATAATAATAAAATCATTTATTGTCACAAAAAGTATACAGATGTACAATAGGTGAACAACATACGGTGATGTGTTTGTGATACCTACACGAGGTTGCCCTGTAGTGCGGGATATCGGTGCTCTTCCGTGTTATAATGTTACAACAATAAATGATGTATGTCATCTCTATGTGTTCGTGATATATGTGTCAGTGTGTGTGAGAGGGTGTGTATGAGATTTATATATTTATAATAACCATTTAAAAACTGTGCTCCTTAAATAGCAGATGCCACAGCGAAATTTATCAAAATATGTAAGATTAAATGAATTTATTTGGCAACGTTTCTTACAATCATTTGCACCTAGCCTCATGACTATAATGTTCTGTATTGTCCCAAAAGTTGGCGGCTACAGAATGCCTAGCGGCATTAAGCCCGCCTTTTGTACATAGTGCAATAAAGTTTTAAATAAATATAGATATTACCTTCACAAACAAAATCTTATATTAGATAGTAACAAAAATTGCAAAGGTAGGCAAACGATTGTGCAAATAAATCACATCTGCAGGGAAAAGCGTCTAAAATTCACAATTGCAAAATACAAGTGCCGAAAAGCTAACGTATTGGCCGCAATCTGTTATCCATCGGGAACTTTATGGCCCATGTGTTACAAACATCGCGACAAAAATGAATCTCTTACAAAGGAAAACTGGTGGTTTTACTAAATATAAACTAAAGCTTAAATTTATAATAAATTTACTAAGTTTTTTGATACAATCTAGACTGCTCATTAATTCTATTAGTTAAATATCATAAAAGCAGGTAATTCACTAGGACATGCGACTTACCATACCAACCAAACTGGTGAAATTACCGCCTATTGTTATTTTTATTGTAACAATTATTATTTAAAAAAATCTTTATTTTACTTTATTTAAAACTATGTACAAAAGTGGTGGTGGCTCGGTTGTAAGAACGCTTTTCTTAACAACTCTTTTCTACAAAGGTCGGTTCAAACCCCCCCGGCATGTACCAATGAGAAATACATTTTTCTTACGTACAAAGACAAATCTTAGATTTACAACACCACCGTTCCCGTGCCTCGGATAGCACGTTTAGCCCTCGGTTCCACTAATACCATCATGTGGAATCGTTATTAAAAATGTAATTAAAACCAGCGAGTGTAGGCCACATTCTTCTGATATATTTAATTTATTTATTAAGGTACAAAAAACAGTTAACAGACAAAACATTTGACAAAATACAGTGATATAAATTAGTAGTAAGTTTGCCAACCTAATATTTGTACACAGCATGCAGTAAACAATATTAAGAATAAAATACATAAAGACATTAATATCTAAATTTAAACATATAAATAACAATTTGGCATACATCTTATATATAACTAAAATTATATATATTTATATAAACCCAAAAACAATAATAATATAGTAGTAATAATAAGTATTCTTAATAACATTAAATCAAACAATCAAATCAGCTTATTTATTGGTTTAGTTTATGTACGTGGTGTTTAAACATTGAATATTGATATGTTCTGGAAGGCCCATCTCCAACAGTGGAGATCTAGGACGCTGTGTTCAAGGGGCTGTAATGATGTACAAAGGCGATTTCGGCTTGTTCTACCAACTAACCTTTGAGAGAGTAAGATAGAATAAATATTTGAGGTGTAATTCTAACCAATAAACTATATTAACGCAATAATATCAAACTATTATCGATACATAAGCAAATGCTTTTGCAATTCCTATTTTTAAGAATCTAGATGATAAGCACTAATAGTGTTAACTTTAGGGTACCTGTTAGGACAACACGTAATAGGGATTTGTTTTCTGTACCTCGCTCTAAAACAAGGTATGCTTAAAATATTTTTCTGCGTCGTGCATGTACACTTTATAATAGCAAGTTGTTTGATATCGATTTGTTCAGTAATTCATATGTAGTCTTTAAGAAACGACTTCTGATACACTTATTGTAACTATTATTACTTCATATTTTAGTTGTGGTAATTTTACTTATTTACCTATTAAAACTGCTTTTCTTTTAAATCTGTTATTATTATTTATAATATCGCTTTCGTATCTTCTCCATCCTTATTATCAATATATTTCTTGATTTATATATATTATTTTGCTAATGGTCTGGAGGAGACGATGTGTTAGCAAAATTGATAATTATTGGAACTCTAGGTATAATTTTGGTTTAATCTGTTTCATGATATTAACTTTATGTGACTGTTTGTTTAAAAAAAAAAATCTTTGTTGAAAGAATAGATAATGTAATACTAAAGTAACTACTTGGCTTAAACGTGTTGTCTAAGGTGAAGTTTCTTAAAAATCCCATTACAGAAGGAGACTGTTGAAAATATTACCCAAGTTGCGGTGTTAGTAGCAATTTACGTGCCTCGACATTGCAGACGCTGAGAATTCCTAAAATTTATAAAAAATTACAACACAACTTAAAGGCACGAAGATTTTAAAAAGTCCTAGTTTACACGTTTCAATGTTGATTCTACTATACTAAGTTTGTATTTGTGTTTCCAAGTTTATTATTCCTAAATATAAAAATATTACTATCAGACAACGAGGTTAAGTATAAGATTACAGTCCCTAGAACACAGGGTCCTAGACTTCCACTGCTGGAGATGGGCCTTCCACAACATATATCTGAAGAATTTGGCCTACACTCGCCACGCTGGCCAGACGGCTTGGCGAGGATATGATGTCATTTTTTTATGACAATTTATTAATGATTCCACAAGTTGGTATTAGTGGAACCGGGACCGACGGCTTAACGTGCTCTTCGAGGCACGGGAACGGTGGTGTTGTAAATCTTTGACAAATGTACGTAAGAAAAGTGTATTTCTCATTGGTACATACCGGGTGGGTTAGAACCGACCTTTGTAGGATTTAAGAACGCGTTGCAGCATGCAAGAAAAACTCTAGAGAATATTAATACAAATAGTAAATAAGAGCAACAATAATAGATACGATAAAATGAAACAATAATACTTGAGAAATGTATCTAAACTACCAACAGAAAAAAAAAATATAAACAAAAATAACAATTAAAAACAATAGAAAGCCATTTGCCCAGAGCAACGCATGTTTGTATTTGTCTGCTGCATGTTTTATTATGTTCCCCTGGGAGCTAACAATTGCTGTCACACAGTGTCATACTGACATTAGCACAGCAACGTTATTTATAAGTCCTTGTAAGAAAAACTTCGAATAAATAAACAATTTGAATTTGAATTTGAAACTACAAGTCCACAAACTCGAACTTTATTAAAACTCGAATTTTGACTATAAATTTATTAGATTCCCACATAACGTTATATGTACCGTTATTACCGTATACTGTATAATCAGCCTCATTGACATTCTGGTTCTAACCATCTCCAATGTGACGTCCTACTGAATTGTTTAATACAAACTGTTCACCTATTATAATCATCGGGCTCTCTCGTACGCGGGTAGAATTGAATTGAAAAATTGTAGTATAACAGGTTTTTTTTTTAAATAAATACTAAGGTTGGATTATTTTATTAATATTATTATGTGCTACTGAGCCTCAAATTACTTACGCGTGCAGTTAAGTTTTTGTCGTTTTTAATATTTTATTATAAACAATTGTATACATTTGACAGTGTATACTACTTGACAATACAATGACAATATGTAATTCAAATGTTGACAAAAATAACATAATACATCCCAATTTATAACTAATATATAAAACTTATTTTTAAAAACAACTTAAATATATATAGATATATAGTAATTTAAAATTAGTATAATCAAATTAAAAATAACTTAACTAAATAAAAATAGGTAAATACAACATCAAAAATAAAAAACCTAGATTAAAACTATTTAATTTTAAAATACATATTGAATATTGAAATATTTTTAAAATATTAATAATGTAATTAATAATTAATAAATGTAGTTAAAATATGTAATATAATAAAACTTTTTTTTATATTTATGTCTACTGTATTAAATTATATCCAAGAGTGGACAGACACAGACTGATAATAATAATAATAATATAAAATCATAATCATGAAAAATTCTTAAATAGACGAATTAACAAAATTATTCATTTATCAAAAATTTTCAAGAGTGTGGCGATCCCAAATGGCATAACTACCTAAAACAGAATATTTCGATTATAATTCAACGAGGAAAGGCGGCGAGCGTTTATGGTCACTCCCTGGTGGTAAGCCCTTAGTTTATTTTGTAGAATAGTTTAAATTTCATAGGTATTTTTAGTTTAGTTTTATTTATAATTAGTTTTTTAATCTATTTTATTTTAATATTTTTGTATCAAAAACATAGTTTAATAGTTCTTAAAATGCAATTATATTACCATCAACCTATGTCTCTACACTCCTTCGTACAGAATTTACCGTCATAACAAAAATAATATAGAATAAGCATTCGTTTATGAAATTTAACGATGGTCTAGTTAGGTGACTGACTAAACGTCCCAGTACACCAACCCATCCACTGCGCCAAGGACCGCAACCAAACGGCTACTGGATGGACTGCGATGGAATCACGATCCCTAACAGGGTACCGACTAAGGAGGAGATAGGAGGATGAAAATTAAATACAAAAGCATCCTAAACTATTAACTTCATCAATGTTTACGATAAAAATCAAACCCTAGTTGACAATGAACGTATAATTGATGAAAACTGTGCAAAAAATACGTCAAGTGTATTTCCTAAATGCTTTGACGACTAGTAGCTTTCCAAATTAAAGCACACACAGGCGGAAGTGCCCCCATACGCTACGTTTGGGAGTAAAAATAAAATTAGCTCTCTCGTGGGGACACTGACGCGCAATATCGCCAATAAAAACCCTACATGCGGGTAACACGAGCTGCGTTTTATAGCTCAGCCATGTATCAAAGTTTGTCGACAAAATTCCGGTCTGAATTTTCTACAAGAAGCGCATGTTCCGACCCTTATATGTGTAGATCGTTTCGCATATTCAGTTAAACTAGATACCAAGACCCACCTACTACGATGAAAAATTAAATTAATTACATTGCATTCTTCGTCTTAGCCTGAGTTGCATCAACATTAAGTCTATATAATTGTAAATGACCGCCTCCGTGGTCTAGTGGTAACAAACGTTGCCGTGAACTTGGGAGGTCGTGGGTTCGATTCCCACGGGGGGCAAGTTGAACATTGTATAATTTGTCTAGGTCTGGGTGTTTATATGTATATATTTACAAAAAAAAAAACAGTATAATATGTAGTTTATCAACCATCTAGTTTCCGTAACACAAGCCTAGTAGCTTACCACGGAAAGTAGATGGCGCTGTGTGACCTGTCTGGAAAAATATTTATTAAATATACCTACCTGGTGGGTAGTTGGTCTTGTGGTGTTATGCATAATAAATATGATTATCTTAAAACCAGTAGTATTTTTTTTCCAACTAATATAACATTTTTCGTGATATAATGAATATTTATTATATGAAAGAGATATTTCGATTAAAATTCAACGAGGAAATGCGGCGAGCGTTTTAGGTGGGTACCTGGTGGTAAGCCCTTAGTTTATTTTGTAGAATAGTTTTAGTTTCATAGGTATTTTTAGTTTAGTTTTATTTATAATTATTTTTTGCGCATAAAGCGGGAGCCGCGGCGGAAAATGCGGAGTCCAGCAAGCGGCGCAAGTATGTAAGTATATTAAAAGATTACATATTTGTGCCGTTTGCTGTAGAAACTCTGGGCCCAAGCGCAAAAAAGTTTTTAAACGACATAACACCGCGTCTTCTCGTCTTAACGTCTTCTCGTCTTAACGTCTTCTCGTCTCGTCCTCCGGAGACTTTCTTCGCCCAGAGAATCAGTATTGCAATTCAGCGGGGAAATGCAGCCAGCGTTCTTGCCACCATTCCACGCGGACGGGACTTATATCCCTATCCTTAGTATTAATTTTATTTTATATGTTGTAAATATTTTTTTCGTGTATATGGTATTGTTTTTTAATCTATTTTATTTTAATATTTTGTATCTACTTCGAATAAATATATATTCACTTAGGTGTTGAAAGAAGAAAGTGAGTGTGCAATATTTTTAAGTAATTTTTTAATCATAGAACTGGCCATTAGACGGGCACCATCTGTCAATGTTTTTAAACAATTGGTCACTAACTTGTGTCTTGATAAGCAGGAGCACACTGCATCTAGTACACATTAAATAATTGGCACGCAATATGTTTGTGTATGTATATATATATATATATATATATGGATATATATGTTTATAATACTTGCATGTAGTTTATGTAATTTCTTGGTATGTAGTGTATTTATAAATTAGACTAATATTATTGGATTGTTGCACCCTGCCCATAATCTCTCACCATCCCAAAGGTTAATTGTCAGAGAATGCCTAACAGGCATTAAACTCGCCTATGTACCTAATTTTAAGTTTTGGTGCAATAAAGAATTTAAAATAAAAATAAAATAAATAGAAGTTCTGGAATTCAAATAACTAACAACAGTTGTTGGGGACATTTGGAACTTGTTTCAAGGTAAATGTCTCAATGAAGCCGAAACAAACAGACGTTGGCCGCAGCAGCTCTGTTGACACTTTCTATGACATATTAGAGTTGGCTTGTTAATTAAACGTAGAGGTACTCGTATCAGCGCACTTGCAACTGCTATTATCAAATACCCATATTTTAGAAATTGTTTGCCACAATACTTTTTATTTATTTATATAAAGACTTTATTGCACAAAGAACAAAGGCGGATTTAATGCCCGTAGACATTCTCTGACAGCCAAACCTTAGGGACAAATTTGAACAAATATAGGTGCAATGAAAGTAACAGTAATTTACAATTATAGGATAATTCAACAAATATTATATACCTACTTATATATTCTTATATATGTATTATAATACTAAATACTAATACATACACAAATGCAACTTACTAACGTGGTTTAGAGCTATTCATAAAGTGTAAATAGACCAGTTTTTTAAACGACAATCTGTTAATTGCCTGCCTTATGTTTACTGGAAGATCATTCCATAATTTTGTGGCAGCTACTACGAAGGAGTTGGAGACAAATCCAGAATGATGTGAGGGAACAGAAAGAAGAGAGTTGTGAGAAGAACGTAAAGATTTATCGTGGAAAGAAGAGAGATAGGCAAAATTTTCCTTGAGGTATTTCGGAGTCGCAGGCTCGTTTAAAACAGAGAAAAGGAGACAGAGAACTCTAAGATTTCTGCGACAACGAATTTGCAGCCACTTCAACTTAGCACGATATTCAGAGATGTGATCGTATTTGCGTAAACAATATATAAACCGGATACACTTTTCAGTTTCATTAATGTCCAAAAGTCGGTGGAGACCACTTACCATATTTATATTTAAATCTTTAGAAGTCTGTATGACATTAAGGTTGGGTAGGCAATGTTTAGTTTAGTTTAGTTTATTTATTTTGTAAGTAGGCATAGGACAATAAATATAATGTATTCTGCGCTTTTCATGTCAAAAAATTAATTAATATAACGAAAAGCTTATTTTCTGGGAAATAGTTTATATTTGGAGCAGCACATTACAACCCAAATATACATAATTATAACCTTAAAATTATAGCTGCTGTAAATAGGCATTGTCATATTATAAACTAAGACATACACAAATATAAAATGAATACATCAAGGATTATAGCTGCTGTAATGAGGCATTGTCATACTACAAGCTAAGACGAAAACAATTATGAGGATGTCACTAAGATTATAGCTGCTGTAAAATGGCATTGTCATACTATAAGCTAAAACGTTAATAAAATGTCACATAAATTATAGCTGCTGTAAAAAGGCATTGTCATACTTTAGCTAAAACAAAAACAGTTTAAGGTGTCACTTAAATGATAGCTGCTGTAAAGAGGCATTGTCATACTATAGTAGTAGTAAAGTAGCCAAAGCTATGCAAAAAATTAAAATAAAAAAATATCCGATCTATGCAATGTAAATAATCAACTTCCGGTAATCAACTCAAGTGCACCTGTATTTAATTACTCCCGTTGTTTTTAACATTATCGCGATCAAAAACTTCAGCACTGTCGACCTACTGGTAGCATTATAACCTCCACAACAAAACACAAGGTATATGTTATCATTTTTCACTGATTAACGCCTGGATTGTTGCTGAAACCGGCATCGAAGTTTACATTTACAATAGTGAGCCCAAAACTTGTCGGCCATCTTGGTGCAATTATTCACCAAATTTAAGACGCTTCCGCAAAAATTTCGTTTGTTTACATTTGTGCACTGACCATAGTCTGTGGCACTGACATCTGGGACAGTTCAACGCGTTGCGAAAATTGTAAACGGCGCGTGCACCAAACGTCAAAACTTGTTGCGAAAATTTTAAAGCAACGCGACCATAGACTAAGTGCGTTCCAGCATAGCAGTAATCTAAGGTACTTAAAGTATTATTGACCGGTATGTTTACTTGCGGTAATTGCGAGATGAAAATGAACGACGGTGCTTACTGCTCGGTCTGCTGTAAATATTATGACTTTCCTTGCTCTGGGGTGACTGAAGCTGGTTATAGGAAACTTGGTGACCGCAAAGCAACTTGGCGATGTTCTCGCTGTAAGATTGGGGGAAGCCTGACTCCTAAGACAGATAGGTCCCCAGCTGCCTCGCCCACGCCGATTTCGCTGGAATCCATGTATGGCGAGATCCAGGGCATTGCATTGAACCTATCAGCCATTATGAAAGAGGTCAAGTCTATCAAGGGCGAAATAATAACCCTCCAATCGTCAGTGAGTTCTGCTCATGACAGTGTAAATGGATTGTCAGACGATCTTAAGATTATGCAACAGAGAATCTCTACTGTTGAGGATCAGGTGTCATTAATACCCACACTGCAACACGAGCTCTCTATTGTTAAACAACAGCTCGAGGAGAACGAGCAGCGCTCTCGCTCAAATAATGTGGAGATTAAAGGAATACCCCTTAAGAAAAGCGAAAACCTCTTCGACCTCGCCATAAAGATAGGCACTATTACTGGATTCACAATTCGAAAGGAAAATATAAACTACATATCACGAATACCCACCCGGCAGCCAAAATCTCACAAGCCTATTATAGTATCGTTCAGTAACCGTTACATAAAAGAAGATTTCTTAGCAGCTGTTCGACAATTTAAAGTTCTATCCGTTGCTGACTTGGGATTTTCCGATGAAGGTCGGATTTACGTTAATGACCACCTAACCGCTAAAAATAAAAATCTTCTAAATTTGGCAAAGGCTATGGCTAGGGAAGGGAAATTTCAATTTGTCTGGGTAAGGCATGGGAAGATCCTGACGAGAAAATCTCCTACTGCACCAGTTATAACAATAAAATCAGAGGCTGATCTTCTCAACTTTCATTAACGTATTCATTTTTGCTTTATTTTGTATAGTTTTTGATTTTATTGTTCTCATTGTTGTTACATTTAGATTTAATTTTGCTTTATTTTGTTTCATTACTGCTTTATTTAGTTTGAATTTTGCTTTACTTTGTTTCATTTTTGCTTTGTTTTTATATTGCTGCTCGTCTACCATATTGTTACCTATCCTAGACTTACCTATGTTGCTCATACTCGTATATATTCATTTTGTTCGCTTGTATTGCTTGTTCGTAATGCCGTTCTACTTGACTCATCGTATACCAGCTAGTATTGAAGATCATATGTTGTTATTCATTATAACTATCTATCTCTGCTTACGTTTATTAAAACCTAGTACTGTTTATCTTAGCTCGGATCACCACTTTCTCTTTAATAGTCATCATATTTCTACTGGTTATTTGTTCGCTGGGGTTCCAAGTGATGCCTTTAAATTTTTCTTTTATTTCACGGCACTTTATTATATAGTGCCTTTAGTTATTACCTTAATTTGTGATGGCATCACTTAACATCTACTATCAGAATGCCCGAGGACTGCGCAGTAAAACAGATACATTTAAACGCAATGTATGTCTTAACAATTATGATATAATATCAATAACTGAAACATGGTTACTGAATGGAGTGTTTAATGATGAGCTGTTTGACGATAGATATTTTGTTTGGAGGCGTGACAGAAGTTATTCGCAAACTAGCCAAACGCGGGGAGGGGGTGTGCTTTTGGCAGTTCACAGAAATGTTGGTGCAGTCAAACAGCGAACGGACTGGTGCTCTTCAGCTGAGGATTTGTGGATTACAATTGACATGAATAAGTCGAAATCTAAATGCAAAATTCACGTATGTACCTTATACTTATGCAATCAAAACACCGGTAATTCATTTTCCACCCAGCTCACTAACTTTACCAATAAACTATTTGACATTGTCAGTTTGTGTCCAAACGACAAATTTATCATCTTGGGTGATTTTAATCTTCCCAACATCAAATGGTCACTTGAAACTAACTGGTATGCACCAACTGATCTTTCAGGAGAGGCTCAAATAAATTTTATTGATACACTGGTGCAATGTAATCTTCTCCAATTTAATGGCTGCTATAACATTAACCACAGATTATTAGATCTCGTATTTTGTAATGATCCATTATACGTTAAATGCTGCGAGGATCCTTTAGTACCAGTAGATCAGCATCATAAACCTTTGGTGGTAGAAGCAAGTTGGCCTAAACTAGATTGTTTAACAAGTCCGCCCATGACAAAATTCTTCTTTGCCGCTGGCGATTATACTTCTATTTGCTCATGCCTGGATAGGGTAGACTGGGTCAATAGCTTATGTGAGGGATCAATCAATGAAGCTATTAATGTTTTCTATATGACTTTGTATGAATTAAGAGATAAATATATACCGAATAAAATTATAAGACATAACAAACACCCTCCCTGGTTTAGCCCTGCACTTATCAAAATTTTAAGAGAAAAGGCCAAATTTCTAAAGAGGTTTAAAATATATGGTAACCTTTCTGACTACCAGGCTTTCTCGTTACTTAGATCAAGAGCAAAGGCTATTGAAAATGACTGTTACAAATCTTTTATTGAAAAAACCGAGGCATCTATAACCGTTAATCCGAAGGCATTTTGGTCGTACATTAAATCTAGAAAGACAGGCGGAAATATTTTTCCTTCCAAAATGTCTCTCGGTAATGTCTCGGCAGAAACAGGTGATGCAATCTGTAACCTCTTCTCTTCCTACTTTCATTCAACATTCCTAGTACCTGATAGCTCTAGCTGTTGTCCATCTCTAAACTGTAATCCTTCTAGCTTTTCATCTACCTGTATTAATGACATTGAAATATGCCCACGCGAAATCTTGAAGCTTCTTGAAAAAATAGACCTGAACAAAACTGCGGGACCTGATCTCATTCCACCGCTGCTTATTGTAAACTGTGCTCGTAGTTTAGTAGTACCCCTTTCGTTGCTCTTTAAACGCTCCTTGGATGAAGGAATTGTACCCAGCATATGGAAATCTGCATTTGTAACTCCGATCTATAAAAAAGGCGATAAAAATTTGGTCGAAAATTATAGGCCAATCTCCAAATTATGCATATTTTCGAAAGTATTCGAAAGAGTGGTTTACCAGCAGGTATACTCAGCATTAAGCAGGGTTATTATTATTCAGCAGCATGGTTTTGTCAAGAGCCGCTCCACTGTTTCCAACTTGTTGTTGGCCAACGACTTCACAACGCGTAACATGGATTCTGGTAATCAAGTCGACGTCATTTACACAGATTATAGCAAAGCCTTTGACCGTATTGACCACATCATTCTTCTGCAAAAGTTACAAGCCGCCGGCATCCACGGCAACCTACTAAGATGGTTCTCGTCCTACGTCAGCAACAGGTCTCAGGTAGTGGCAATAAATGGTTTTCTTTCAGGATCCATGGTTGTCCCGTCAGGTGTACCGCAGGGATCTATTTTAGGTCCTCTATTATTTATACTCTTTATAAATGACATCGGTTCATGTTTTCACCACTCCCAATTTCTTCTTTTTGCCGATGACATGAAAATTATTAAAAACGTCAGTTGTATTAACGACGCCGAGTTACTTCAAGAGGACCTAAAGAGATTCGAAATGTATTGTGCATTAAATCACTTAGACCTAAATGTTACAAAATGTTTTTGTATTTCCTTTACTAGGAAGACCAACGTGGTAACCTTTAATTACTTACTCAAAGGCCAAAATCTAGTTGTCGTTGACAAGATTAAGGACTTGGGAGTGATGTTGGACGCAAAGTTATTATTTTCTTCACACATCGATGATATTATTAATAGAGCCTCAAAAGCCTTGGGCTTCATCATAAGATCTTCTACTGAATTTAGGTCTATAAAACCAATCAAAATATTGTACTGTTCTTACGTGCGTAGTATCCTCGAGTATGCATCACAGTTATGGAACCCTAGATACGCTGTTTATATCACACGAATAGAATCTATTCAAAAGAGATTTCTGAGATATATACAATTCAAAACTAAAACCTATGATTCGAGCTACGATCAACGATGCAAGAGACATCATTTGCTGCCACTTGAGACGCGTCGTAACATTGCAGACACAACTTACCTTGTCGATGTTGCGCGAGGGAATGTGGACTCTCCTGAGTTACTAAGCAAAATTCTATTACGTATACCCACTAGAAACACCAGGCAAAGTCCACTACTGCTTATTCCCCGTTTCAGCACAAATTACAGGCGTAACGCGTTCTTTATTAGGGCAGGTGAGTTGTTCAATAATCTTAATATCGATATTGATCTTTTTAATTCTACTACTACGACTATAAGACGCGCGATGGCCGACGAGCACTTCAGGCGAATAGAAGTTGTTTAGGTAGTATGGCAGTATTGAATTGTACTATTTTATATGTTTTTATTATATTCTCATGTTTTATTATTATTTTTTGTTCAAGGTGTAACTATAAGTGGAAACTGTTAATTGGCTTTATTGTATCCAATCTTGAGCCTACTAGTGTAAAATAGCTGTAAGTTTTCCAAACATAATAAATAAATAAATAAATAAATAAATAATCAAAAACGGTTAAATACATGTGTGATACTCACAACCTACCATAAACACAACAACCAACTTAAAATCCCATCCTCTAGCAGATATTAAGATTCGTATACTGTGTCTGCAGCCCGTCAGTGGAACAAGCTTCCACTCGCTATTAGACACGCGCCGTCTGTTCACATTTTGTCACTGCTCTATTTCTAGACAAACAGGAGTCGTCATCAGGCTAACAATATATATTTGGCATGATCATCTAAAACACAACGTCCTAGACCTCCACTGCTGGAGATGGGCCTTCCAGAACATATAATATATATTTCCAGACAGGTCACACAGCGCCATCTAGTTTCCGTGGTAAGCTACGAGGCTTGTGTCACGGAAACTAAATGGTTGATAAACTACATATTATATTGTTTTTATACATATAAACACCCAGACTGAGACAAATTATACAATGTACAACTTGCTTCCGGTGGGAATCAAACTCACGACCTCCGGAGTTCACGGCAACGTTTGTTACCACTAGACCACGGAGGCGGTTGTTTACAAAACGCCTCGAGACTACAAAACATAATTGCTCGGCTATCACGACTATCTTTACCAACAATTTGTTGGTAACTATTACAATTTATTTAAATTTTTGCTTCATGTATCATCATTACAGCCCCTAGAACACACCGTCCTAGACCTTCACTGCTGGAGATGGGCCTTCCAGAATATATGTCTGGAGAATTTGGCCTACACTCGCCACGCTGGCCAGACGGTTTGGCGAGGATATGATGTCAATTTTTTACGACAATTTATTAACGATTCCACAAGTTGGTATTAGTGGCCCCGTCACCGACGGCTTACATACATTTGTTATAGATTTACAACAACACCGTTCCCATGCCTCGGAGAGCACGTTAAGCCGTCGGTAATTGTCATAATAAATTGACATCATATCCTCGACAAGCCGTCTAGCCAGCGTGGCATGTGTGGGCGAAATTCTCCAGATATATGTTCTGGAAGGACCATCTCCAACAGTGAAGGTCTAGGACGGTGTGTTCTAGGGGCTGTAATGATGATACATGAAGCAAAAATTTAAATAAATTGTAATAGTTACTAACAAATTGTTGGTAAAGATAGTCGTGATAGCCGAGCAATTATGTTTTGTAGTCTCGAGGCGTTTTGTAAACATTAAAAGATCGATAAACTGAAGATAGTGATGTGAATTTGTACAATATCAATAATACCGATCCTATAGGCGCAATAATGTTACTTTATCCCTTTATCTGGCAGCCAATTCTCGAATATACCGCGTGTAATTGCCAAAGAAGCAAATATTTGTATTATAACCTCTATTGGAAACAAAATAGGTCACTTTTTTTTAAAAGATAAAAATCATCATCTGAAAAACAAAACACTACTGCATGCTGAATAAGGACGCGTCTGAAAATAGCGGTATACATCGTGATAAATACTTAAAGGCTGGGGAGTATTATTATTAATTAATCTCGCTCACAGCCGAGAGACGAAATAGAGAGAGAAAGAATTACGTAAGTCAACGTTCGCGCGATCGTCGACCTCTCGCTACCTACTTGATTAGGCTCCGTATGAGTGGCGATATTTTTAGGAATACTTCTCTGCACCGTAACTTAAGATTTTATTACTGAATAATTAAAATAAAAAATACGTAGTTCTTTATTTTTATTCTAGATTATAATATAAAAATATTTGCTTTTTAATAAAATCCACGGAGTAGTCGATACGAGACCACTTTTTAAAACTAAGTACATATTTTGATAGGATCGAAACGTTTATTCAAGGACTTAACCGCTAGACCACGGAGGCAGTTATATAAATATATATATAACTGCCTCCGTGGTCTAGCGGTTAAGTCCGTGAATTTAGACTCGGAGGTACCGGGTTCGATTCCTGGTCGAGACACAAAAATATTTATCAATGTTAATGTATTTATTTACATAATATTTAATTTATTTGTGGTATTTGTCGAGTTTGGTACGCTGGAGACATCGATGAGCTTGCCACTTGCCATAATTGGCTTATAGTAAAGTTGGCTAAATGTGAATCCGCTTATTTTTAAGCGTGGTTTCTGACCACCCCGAAAAGGAAACGGTCGTGATGATACTTTACTTTACTTTTTTTCATATATAATACAAGAATGACAGTTATCGCTTAGAATTTTACAACTATTCAATCATATCAATTCAGAATTGCTCTTCTTTTTAATATACTGATCATGGATCCGATAAAAGGTACAGTTTAAGTGACTTCAAATATTGGAAAAAGATTAAATAATATTAAAGGGTGTAATTCTGTAGATAATCTTTAAAATACCACTTGATTTTGTATGCGCTTTCTTTAGACTAATATCTATATTTACTTCATTACATTACACCTCCTAGATCACAGCGTCGTAGACCTTCACTGTTGGAGATGGGCCTTCCAGAACATTTAATGATACGCTCTCTAGACCCACTCACCATACTACCTTTGTGTCCAAATCGTTCGCAGTTGTGGCTACTAACCTTTGGAATCAGCTGCCAGTTAAAATTCGCCAAGCTCCGAATAGATGTATTTTTAAAAAAACTAGTGTATGCTCACTACATGCAAGACCGAGGTTCGTAATTTTCCATATTCCGATTTTTGTTTTAGCTTAGTCTTAATCAGACTGTGATTTATCATTAGTAAGTATAGTATTGTGTATATATTATATTGTTAATATTTTATTTATGTAGGTTATATGTATGTATTGGTATGTAATTTGCTGAACTAAATTAATGATTTTATGGAAGTAATACAGTGTTCTAGCGGTTAAGTCCGTGGATTTAGACTCGGAGGTACCGGGTTCGATTCCTGGTCGGGACACAAAAATATTTATTAATGTAAATAAATACATTTAATTAATATTTAATTTATTTGTGATATCTCTCGAGTTTGGTACGCTGGATACATCGACGAGCTTGCCACTTGTCATGATTGGCCTATAGTAAAGTTGGCTAAATGTGAAACCGTTTATTTTCTGACCACCCCGAAAGGGAAACGGTCGTGATGATACTTTACTTTCCTATTTTACAAATATAAAGATAAAAATTCTTTATTTGCATAAATGTTAGTCTAATTTACAGGTCTTATAGTAAACTAACTTAACGTAACAACATTTGCCAAGTAAATTGGCGAGCAAATATATCAAACATTAATATAAATTTTAAATAAAATCTGTCCAAAAACTGACATGTATGAATTCATACAATATTGTCAGCTTAAACTTTAGGTATTACAATTGTCAAAATATTATTTTAAATTATAAAACAATAATATATTATTATAAACAATAAAATATTAACATTGATGATACAGTTAATAGTACAGATACTGTTAATAATCAGTCATCCCAATCAGTTTAAATACCAATTAGTTGCTAATTGGATGCACATATCCATAAATAGCAATTAGTCATAGATGTAAATTATCTGATATTGATATTTTGCCAACAAATCTCGGACGGCACTACGTGTATGCTAATCAGATAACGGTTGACGCGTGGCTGACCACCGTACCTGCAAAAATATGTCTTTATGACGACCAACGCCTCGACCTGATTTCAAAAATATTTGATTGTATTTATTCACTATCAAGGAAGCACAGGAAATGCACCCGCAAATCATCATATATGCTGCCACTAACGACCGACCACTCTGCCGACCTAACAATATGCTTTTGACACATCGCTTAAAGGACTCCAGGTTATAGGAATATGGTGAATCATTGGCGGTCAGTCTGGACATCTCCAAGGCCTTCGATAGGGTTTGGCACAAGGCTTTGTTTTCCAAGTTGCCGGCATATGGTCTGCCCCCACGGCTGGTGGACTGGATAGCTGGCTTCCTACATGAGCACAGCATTCGTGTCCTCGTGGATGGGAATGCGTCTGAGCTCATGTCAGTGAACGCCGGCGTACCGCATGGCTCTGTGTTGTCAGAAAACACTCTTCCTTCTGCATATCAATGATACGAGTATGTCGTGTCTGTGCAACATTACTTGTTATACAGATGACAGCACGGCTCACAGGTGGTATCTAAGTCCTCGCGCTTTGCGAGTCAATTAACTAGAGGAATCACGGCGCATTATGACGGCAGTTCAGTGCCGAGACCCAGGCATGCGCGCTGACGGCCAAGAAAGTCCCCCTGCTGGACCTACCAGCCCAGCTTCAATAATGTCGGTATAGAAATACGATCAGACCTTAACGCAACTATATTGAGAACATTACAAAAACAGTGTCTAAAAATCTCGGGATACTATACTAGGTGAAGCGGTTTTTCTCGCCTACAATCAGACTGTTGCTGTACAAAGCATAGATCAGATCATGCGTGGAATACTGTACACCTTTGGGTTGGTTCCGTCAAGTACCTCACAGTTGTTCTCAATGTTCTGCAGAGGCGAGCTGTTCGAATTGTGGACAATGCCACTACATCTGGAACTATCGAATCCCTGCAACTTCGCCAAGATGCGGCTTCTATGAACGTGTTCTACCGACTATACTATGAGTGCTCTGAAGAGCTCTATAACCTAATCTCTTCCTCTTCATTTCACAACTGAACCACACGAACAGCTCAGATATATATGCACCCATATACCTTAGTCACCATACCTTCATGTTCGTATAATTTTGGTGGACTACATACATACATAATAGATTAGACCAAGAAGATAAGATTTAATATATAATAATAATACATTATAAATTAAAGAAGAAGTTTTTAACCACATCAATCAGAGCATTTGAGCTCGTTGAATGACTTACATGCTCTGTACAAATAAAAATTACGCCTATATGAGGTATTGGGATTCTGGACAACGAAAGTGGGTTTATTACCCAGAGAATAATACTTATATAGAATATGGTATAGCTGAATAAAAGATAACACATATATATTCAAAATTGAAGCAGATAAGCAAAATCACCGTCGCTGAAGACCTAAATAATAAACCCACAAGTAGGTCACTCACTAGAATGCCTGTATAATATTTGGCAGTGTTCAAAACTTTGGCTAATTTTGTCTACTAGGTAATATTTAGCAGAATATTTAGCGTCAGACGAGAATTTAGAATTTGTGGGAATATACAACTCGTATCTATCTAAAACAAACTATGTGAAATTTTGCGAATCAGAGATGTATACAGGACTGTATTTTTTTATATTATAAGTGTTATTTTAATAAAATGTTATAATTAAGTGTAAAATACATTCAATAGTTAATCGTTTTAGTTAGCGCTGTCTGTTATAATATATTTAATTTAAAAGATAATTACAATCCATTTTTGTTAGTATACCTATCACTTGTTAGTAACAATGGCTTATATTAAAGTTAGTAACCTAAAATTTAATGTTAGTGCATTATTTATACTTATTTGTACACGTATCAATTTGTCGGCTACAGTGAAGCTTAACAAAGTGACACTTTATCCGATATAACCTTAAGCATATTGTTGGTGCTGCCTCTAATTCTATTGACTAGAGATGCAGTGCGTTTAGGCTCGATAGCAGAAAAACTATCAACACGATTCTCTGCAAACATTCCATCCAACATCACATATACATATATAATGTTTCTGATCACCTCGAAAGGGTCTCCGCCGTGTATATAAACTTCATACATTACATTGAATTTTAAAATGATAATGGTTGCTAACCAACAATAAATCGTTATAGATTCTAAATGAAAAATTATAAGAAGAACGAATGAAAGTTACGTTACAGCAGAACCGACGAACGATGAGGCAAAAGTTATCCAGAGTAGAGACCACGTACGTGAACATGCGAACCCCCAAATGGACAGATGACCTGAAGAAGGTCGCTGTTAAGTGGCGCGAGCCTTGGGGTAGGACATGATACCTATTTTAACTATGACAGTAATTTGTTTACATTTCGAGCTTCGGTCAGTTGAATTTCGTATAGTTCGTCCCAGTTTAAATCCGAAATGTTTACTACAAATAAACTTCTCTAGTCCGCAACTCTCGACAGTGCAATCTACAGTAAGCAGACTTGTTATCGGGTTATTTAAAACTTCTACTTCCTGCCCTGTCAAGATTAATTTAGTTTCTTATTCTTCCGTTCTGTTAACTTTATCTATCTGTCGTTCTTTCTATTCATGCCTTCTGTCTTTTGTGTTGATAAAACTATTTTTGCTTTTGTCCATTTTCAACCCTAGACTAAACAACAAACGTAATTCAAAGTTCAAAGACGTAATTTGTTTAGTAGAAATAGGAACAGCTATTTATAAATGAATGGATGTTTGAATACTGCTCGGAAAATTTAATCAAAGACATTTTTAGTTGTAACAAAAAAACATGTTAGATAAAGTTTATTGCCAAATAATGGTTTGACATTAATCTTACGAGATTTTCTTTTACATTATTTTATGAGTTTTACGAATATATTGTTTGTTCTTCATGTTCAACAAAAGGTTTAGGTTAATATGTATTATAATAATCCCAGACATTTTTATTAAACTCGGCATGACGAGCCTTCCAAAAGGCAAAATGGCGTGATCATATTAACAAATTTATTTTAAAAACAGCGAGAGTGTCCTAGCATTGGAATCCCGAATCCCATTTGAACGTATTAGCGTGGCGTCTTTAAATTGTGCACCAAGCCATCTCGGTATACTTTAAAACAGCGAGAGCATCCTAGCTTTGGAATCCCGAATCCCATTTGAACGTATTAGAGTGGCGTCTTTAAATTGTGCACCACGCCATCTGGGCGTACTTTAAAACGCATCGTGAATGTGGAAACTACCTTCATTTTTACAATCTTCTTCTAGCATTGGAATCCCGAATCCCATCTGAACGTATTAGCGTGGCGTCTTTAAATTGTGCACCACGCCATCTGGGTGTACTTTAAAACAGCGAGAGCATCCTAGCTTTGGAAACCCGAATCCCATTTGAACGTATTAGAGTGGCGTCTTTAAATTGTGCACCACGCCATCTGGGCGTACTTTAAAACGTATCGTGAATGTGGAAACTACCTTCATTTTTACAATCTTCTTGAACTTGGAACTGCGAACGTCGGATCATCACTGTGCTAAATAATTATAGGTTTCGATTAAAACGATACTATAGTTTACAGTGAGAAATATTATGGTGGCGGGTATAATTTTAATTTTTTATTCATTTTTATTACGGAACATATATCTGGAGAATTTAGCTTACACTCGCCACGCTGGCCAGACGGCTTAATAAATAATTTATTTCTTTCTTGTGACCTCGTCACCGTACTTTTGTATCCCAACAGCTTTGCTACTATTAATTTTCTAAAGTTTAAAAATTACCGTGCTCTCCTAAAATATTAACGATTACTCAGAACACACACAAAACAGGCAATAAACACTCTACACCATTCTACACTGACACACATGTGAGTATTAGTGGAACGTGGATTGTGGAGATCTGGGTAAGTTGCTTTTCCTATCATATACGACCCCTAATTCGCAATATCATCCCGCTTAACACGTAGGGTGTGAAGACGCTGCGTGGCCTGGCTATAGTTTTGGTATATTTAATTGATTCTACTCTATTGCTTTATTTTTGTTGCCTGTCTCGGTCCTTTCTCTTAAAAAAAAAACAAAAAACACCAGTGTGCCAAATAATTAGACGTCCAGTTCGATATGTCGATTAAAACGGCGTCGGTTTGGATACTTTAGTTTACAGTGAAAAATATTCTGGTGGCGGGTATTATTTTAATTGCTTCTTGTTCAAAATCAAAATAATTTATTTGCTAGAAAACATGGTTACATTGCAAGATCTTATAGCTAGAAAATTCGCTTCACATGTTTCACCTCAATGGCATGCAAATATTGGGCAATCACAATATGAGAAAAGTCAAGTGTTGCCTGTAATAAAATAATCTATTTTGACAATATAACGTTTGAGCTTAAGTAATGAATTCCATCTGCTGGAATCGAAGATAAAACTTGGCGTTTAAATACGCTAAACGGTAGACTCTATGGAGGCAATGTTCAACTGGAATTCTCTCGAACTTCATAAATAATGAAATTGGGAACCCGCAAAAGAAGTATCTTCCTTTGTACTCCCAATCCAATCCACTAGAAAAGGTAAAGGGCCCTTTGATCCTATAGCTGCGAGTACGGACCAGAAGCAACAATTCCAACTATTCTCCGATAAAGGGGTTTAACTCGAAATAGGTAGGAATAAGCTCATCTGCAATTATCGGAATAAAAGGAAATATAAGAATGCTTTACATGATATAAAGACTACTCGGTATGACCGTATCAAGTATCGAGATATAGTGACCGCTATATAATATTAGGTCGATTGTAATGTCTTCGACATCCACCATACGTCACTTTGTTTGCAATTTGGACAATTGCTTGCAAGGACAAAAATTCAATTCCGATGGGGCAGTCCAAACGGTTTTCAAAGATTTTATTGATTCTCGCTCCCACAATTTTTTCAGCAATGGAATCAATGAACTACTTAAAAAATATTGAAAGTGAATAGATATTAATAGTACATACTTCCATTGATGCGCAGGTGGTGGCTCGGTTGTAAGAACGCCTTCCTTAAATCCTACAAAGGTCGGTTCAAACCCCCCCGGCATGTACCACCAATAAGATATACACTTTCCTTACGTACATTTGTCATAGATTTACAAAACCACCGTTCCCGTGCCTCGGAGACCCCGGTTCCACTAATACTAACTTGTGGAATCGTTAATAAATTGTCATTAAAAATTGACATCATATCCTCGCCAAGCCATCTGGCCAGCGTGGTGTGTAGGCCAAATTCTCCAGATATGTTCTGGAAGGCCCATCTCCAGCAGTGGAGGTCTGGGACGCTGTGTTCTAGGGGCTGTAATGATGATAATGAATGACTTCCATTGATTAAATATATAATTTCATATTATTGGGACTATTATAAATGTGGTTGTGGCTTTGTCTGTAAGTATACTGGGTGACTTTGTAAGATCTTACGTATGTGTTATTTTATTCTATTCTTCAGAACATTTGGGCTTCTTCATAAAAACTGTTAATCAGTTCCGATCCCCACGGGCCCATCGTTTCTACAGCAAGCGACGAAAATAAGTAACTATTGCAAATCGTTTCATATTTTCGACGCTTGCTGATCTGCAGCACCAGCTCTAACAGCCTTGAAGGTGGGAAGAAGCTAAGGAAACCCCAGCCGGTAAAATCTCACACCAGGGATTGTTCCAATCTCCAAGGTACTAATGTCATTCCGTCTGGACGCTTGCCATCGTCTCGACTCAGACCGGTTGGCTCTAAAATCGATGGGATCATGACTACAACAAGCTCATACGAAACAAAAAAAATAAAATTATAATCGGCTTTCTCGCCTTTATGAGTATATACCTGCCTGGTTTTTGTTTTCAGCTCATGTGCCGGCAATTTTTACGATGCTGAGTTGCGCAATGTCCATTTCGCAGTTTGGTCGTAAAACTGGCCGATGTGTTACTGGCTGCATAAACCGCTTGCTAGGTAATCAGCTTTTATGGAAATCGTTTCTCTTGTTTAGGAAATAAATACAATTGCTCTACTCAAAATGCACCACTGGTCGGCGGGTCGACACATTTCAATTTTATTGCTGTTCTTTGGAATGCGAAGAATTTAACTTTTAAAAATTACCTATTTCTATTCAGATTTTTACGTATTCTTTCAACTCAGACTGATTTATTAGAAGGAAATAAGGTACAATGATTTAAAAAAAAAAAAAAAATATACTAAAAACTTAAATTTTAAAACATAAATTACTAGTAATAAAAATAAACCTAATTAATAAATAAAAATATAACTAAAAACTAAAATGAAGAAAAAACAAAATAAAAATTATTATAAATAAAAAATTTGCTCCAAATCGCTGCCAATGGGCAAAGTGCCAAGGATACTGGCAGCATTGCCACGTTGAATGGCAATACTGATCCTCTGGCCCAAAAATTGCCTAGTCCTTTTGTCTCCCGAGGTGTTGACGAGGTGTTTTGACAACGCCTTGAAAATTCATCTCCCAATAAGCTGAGTGTGTTTCCGCCGCTTGAGGTTCTTTTAGTTTAGTTTTTATTTTTTATAAAATATTAAGTACATACCGAGTGTAATTGTCAAAAGAGAAAATATTTTTTTAGGCTTCAGGTGTCATTAGCAGAACCTCTATTTGAAATAAAAAATGTTACTTTTTTTTAAATATATTAATATTATCCGAAAAACAAAACACTAATGTGTGGTGAATAAGGTCGCGTCTGAAAATCGATATATCCATCGTGATAAATACCTAAAGGCGGGAGTGTTATTATTAATTGATTTCGCCCACAGCCGAGAGACGAAATGGAGAGAAAAAGAATTACGTAAGTCAAAGTTCGCGCGATCGTCAACCTCTCGCTACCTACTTGATTAGGCTCAGTATGAGTGGCGATATTTTTAGGAATACTTCTCTGCACCGTAACTTAAGACTTTATTACTGAATAATTAAAATAAAAAATACGTAGTTCTTTATTTTTATTCTAGTTTATAATATAAAAATAACTGCTCTTTAATATAAGTCACGTAGTTTGACATGCTTATTATTAAGTATGTATGATCCTTCCTTCGTGGGACTCTGGAGACCAAACGAGTGAGCCGATTTTGACGATTCTCACGTTAATCGACTCGTCTTAATCATGCGAGTGACACTGTAAACATGGCTTTAATCAATTTTTTGTAAGGCGACGACAAGGCCGGCTTAAATCTCCCCAACAATAGGTCCTGACTGTTAAGTCGCTAGGTCGCTGGTGGGGGGTAGATGGATAAAGAGACATAGGCTGATGATCATAATGAAAACACTCCATCACTATTTTTGCCTTCTCACTCACTTTACCTAAATTAATTAAGTATAATTCTGAACTTACGTAAGACGAAGAACAATACGATGCATACATAGTCGAAAGAAATAATTACCTGTAAAAACAAATAAATACATTAATCAAATACATTCGGTTATATCATAAAAAAGGTTTAATAAAAAAAATAAAAATTAAATGCGTTAAAAAATTAAAACTAAACAACAGGCCCCAGAGTTCTGTGGTCAATAAGTTTGAGAACCACTGACTACTGTAACAATTACGTGTAGATTAGTGATTTTTATTTGAATTTCAAGAAGCTGCGCCACATCTTCTTTTCAAACATACCCCAGTGTTTGAAGACGAGAGTTTTTAACCAGTGCGTTCTTCCAGTGCTGTCGTACGGAGCAGAAACGTGGACACTGACAGTGGGTCTAGTCCACAAATTTAAGGTCGCTCAGCTATGGCACTAGGCCGATTATGTTGACCATAAAATGGACCAAGTGTTCTATGAACTTCGCGAACAGATTTATTTTGTTACAGTAAATTACCACAATTTGGCAGCGTTCTTCTGACGTTAAACGATTCATCATTTCCAAATCTTACTGAACAGAAATGTCAACACAATTTGACATTCTCAACTGTCAAATACCTGATACCTGCTATCCCGACATCACTGAAGAGATACTGAATAAACTTGACCGTCTGCTTAACTTATGCATTCGCTACGTTTTCGGCTTGCGTAAGTATGATCATGTCTCCCAATTTCGCTTTCAGTTAAAATGGCTCAATATCCGCTTTCGCCGGTCTGTCCATCTTCTCTCTTTACTTTATAACGTTCTCAATCACCCTAAAACACCTTCGTACCTGAAGTCTCGCTTTGAATTTCTCTCTAATACGCACAACTGTGCTCTTCGCTCCTCTTACAACAATCAGCTATTGATTCCTTCGCATTCCTCTAGCAGATATTCAGATTCCTTCACTCTTGCTGCCGCTCGTCAGTGGAACAAGCTACCCTTGACTATAAGGCGTGCACCGTCCGTCAACGTATTTAAAAATCTTCTAACCACATTATTTCTTGAAAAACAGAATGTATGTCTCTCGAATTAACGAAGTTGTTTGACATTATATTTATATATTTATATCTATTTATTTATAGTGTATGTTTATGTATTATATAGTATCCATCACCTTACATAATCCCCAAGGTTAGCTGGTGAAGAATGCCTTATGGCGTTACTAGGTTTTTAAGTGCAAATTATTTAAATAAATAAATAAAAACCATAGAACCATCCAAACTTCTCATATAGTAATAAATAATTTCAACTATCTATTTTCTTCGTAACCTTCTGCAACCTTATTACAGTTCTCAGTCACAAAGGTTAGTTGGTGGAAAATGCATTTACGGCATTAAGCTCGCCTTGTATCAAATCAAATCAAATCATTAATTTATCCTTAAGTATAGGTACATACATATTACAATTGATATTCAGTAGTTTGTTTGTTCAGCTATAATTTTTAGCTTATAATTACCCTTAAGGTCATACAGATATATTTATTAAATGCCAAAGTCAGAATTTTAGTTTAAATAATGCATTTATGTAAAAATAAAAGAAAAATAATTTTAGAAGAAAATATATAATTAGTGTCCTATTTTAATAATTATAGTGTATGTCAAATGTGAGATCATCGTCAGTCAGAAAATCGTCAATTGTATAATAACATTTTTCCAGTAAAGCTTTCTTTAGTTTTGACTTAAATAATGGCAGAGGCAAGTCCTTGAAACCGTATGTACCTGCACTTGTTTTAGTTTTGTACAATAAATAATTTATTGTTATTATTATGTAGCTAAAAAAATACCCAACATAGGATCGCAGGCTACATGTGACCGATCCTTAAGATATAGTCAATGTCCCTGGCGTTTAATTTCCGACGACCGCAGGTGGAGACGGCTCCGACCAATTAGAACCGAAGCGGCTTTACACTTTGCAAATTAATTACACTTCTGACAGCGCATTCCGACTTACTGCTCGCATTCAAATACCAATACTACGACAGACTAATACTAAGCTAAACTACTACGTACCTTCGGATATAGGAGAAGGATTTACAGCAGTGGTAAGTGGCGCGCAAGGTCCATGAATGTTAGAAACTGGAATTTATTTATTTCAAAACTTTAATGCACAAAGTACAAAAGGCGGACTTAATGCCCGTAGACATTCTCTCACAGCCAAACCTTTGGGACTAATTAGAACAACTGTAGGTGCAAGGAGAGTATAAGTGACACATCAATTATATATAAATACTTATATAATAAACTTACTTATATATAATAAATAAAATAAATATACTAAATACTAATACATACACAATAATAAACATACATATAAAACTTACATACAAATTTTGTTAGGAGCTATTTAGAAAATGTGAGTAGACCAGCTTTTTAAATGATGATCTGGTAGATGCCTGCCTTATGTTAATAGGTAGATTGTTCCACAGATTTGTAGCAACAACCGCAAAGGAATTCGAAACAAATCCGGAATTATGAGATGGAACGGAAAGAAGTGAGTTGTGAGAAGATCGGAGAGATTTATCATGAAAAGAAGAGAGATAGGCGACACTCATAAATTATGCGTCTAACTGTCTCAAATTATCCGTCTAACTGTCTGACGAAGATACATAAAGAAATACAACAGGTTGTTTTTGCATGTTGATTTATTCAATCTGTCAAATTAAATCTAAAATATTGGACTCTATACAATAGTGCACATACATACCTACATTCATTTTCATACACCAACATACATCTACACACATCATTCCAACTCAGTACATTTTTATTTTATATTTAGAGTGAGCTACCTTTTGTTTTTAATAATGTTTTTTATAAGTTTAGTTAAGATATAAGTATAACTGTTTATATAAGAAAGTTAATAATGCTGTGAAATTGTATAAATAAATAACTGACATCAGTCCTTAACACTATGCCGGCTTAACTGGACATGACGGCAATTCGAGCCTGATCCCGAAACGTGTGGATATACTTACTTGGTTTATCCGCACGAACAGTGTACACTTCCCCGCCCCGGCAGACTGGACTATTAAATGTATAAAGATTGCAGCCTTCACTTGGTCAGTCCATCTCATCGGAGACCTACCACGCATCCTCTTGCCATCGACTTTCCCTTTTACCAAGAATTCGTTAACATTTAAACCTAACACCCTAATACAAGCCACGCGGAGAGGGGCCTTGCCACTAGCTCGCTTCTCAGAAATTTAGTCGCAATGGAATTAAAACCCAAAGATTTAAATTTGCGCAAGTCGTATGCCGAAACAATGATCGATTCAGTAATTTTGATAATCTCTTATTTTCCGACGAAGCCCATTTCCACCTCAACGGGCACGTAAACAAATAGAATTGCAGGTATTGGAGCAGCGCAAATCCCAAAGCTAAACACGAGAGGCCACTTCATTCTCCCAAAGTAACGGTATGGGCTGCAATTTCAGCAAAAGGCATCATCGGACGCCACTTTTTCGAAGATTCTCGCGGCCGTTGGGTTACTGTGAATTCTGCCGAGTATATGAAAATGTTAAGGGAGTTCTTGGCACCGAAGCTACTGGAATTTGCTGGAATTCGTAACAGATGGTTTCAACAAGATGCAGCCACTTGTCACACATCCAACGAGTCCCTGCCGGTGGTCAATGTTTCCGGAAAAGCTGATTTCCAGATGAGGCGACATCCCATAGCCACCCAGGAGACCAGATCTATTCCCAGCAGACATCTTTTTATGGGGTTATTTGAAGAGTCGTGTCTATATCCATAAACCAAATACACTACGTCAACTAAAGGAAAAAATCAGCAAAGAGATGTCGGCGAACTCGAGGTCTCTTTATCGACGAGTATTCAAAAATGTTGGTGTAGAAGAGTGCGAAAATCGAAACGGTGGTCATTTAGATGATGTAATTATTAAAAAAAAAAAAACAACTAATAATAACCTTCTTGTAAATAAACAATTTTGAAACACGTCAAATGGTTTTTCTTATACGATTTTTTCAATTGTTAACTAATTCGTGGCCCACTCTATATAAGACATATGATCTTTCGACTATTAGCAGACGTTGCATTGCTCATCTTATGCGTAATCATTGAAGGAGAATGTGTAGTTACTTAACAATTAGAATTCTGTACAAGCGTGGGATCGGCGTCGCGTGCATCATTATCGGAGCTCGATCGAATGGCATAATGAGTACGCCAGCTGATGCTATCAGCATTGCTGTATTTTTCACTGCTTTTAGAGCATTTATTATAGTCTTATTTTATTTATGAATTTTATAAAAAAAACTTTATTGTTATATTAACAAAAGGCGGAAATAATGCCTATATCTATGCGCTCTCTTCCAATCAACCTTCGGGACAATGAAAACGTAAGAGGTAAGGTTAGCAAAAAAACAACAAATATGAAAAGAAAAAGGAAAATACAATATATACTTACATCTAGAATATAAAATCACACACATACATAAAAAAATATAAAAAAAAAACAATTATTTATTTACTTTCCAATACATATAACTTATTAAATAGCCCGCCAAACTGTAGTAAGTACATAAAAAAGATGCGCGGGCGCGAACCGCTCTCCCACCGCGCGAGCAACCCGTCCGCCTACAGGTACCATTAATTTAAGTCTATAATAATAATAATAAATAAATTATTTATTATACAGAACCAAAAAAAGTGTGGGTACAAAGGCGAGCTTAATGCTATAAATGCATTGTCTACCAACTAACCTTTGTGAATGGGGAGCCATTATAAGCGGGTGCAGAAATACTATTGTGATCAACAATGAAATATAAATACATACTAATTAAATATACATATCCTACATATTAAATAAATATATACATAAATAATAAATACATATCTAAGTACATAGTAGAAAGTTATGGTAAGTTATTCTGTTTATGGTGTAAAAAATTGTATAACTTGTCTATCTCTTTCTTAGGATTAACACTCATTTCTTCCGAAGATTATAATATATATATATATATAAATTATTATGTAAACTACATTCCAACATATATACATATACATCTGCATTGATTTATTATAGTGCTTAGTATTAAAAAAAAAAGCTATTTGTTCATTTGGTCTAAACTGACCTTAATATACATCCGACCAATCTATTATCCTCTCTACTAACTATACTATTATTGTCTTTGTATTAGGATGATCGGATTATACCGGATGGAGTCACAGTGAACTCAAGTGTTTACGTACGAGTAATTAAGTACAATATCTATATATAATAATCTATTATTATCTTGAATTTCCTGTACATTAAACGTCAATTAAGCAAATATTCCAAAAGACCACAACATAGTATCATCACGACCGGTTCACATTTAGCCAACTTTACTATAAGCCTATCATATCCCCGAAGCTGTTTACGAACGCGTTGGAAGATGTTTTTAAAATGCTGGACTGGAATTACTGCGGCATAAATGTCAATGGAGAATACATCTCACACCTCCGATTCGCGGATGACATAGTCATCATGGCCAGCTCGCTCAAGGATCTTAGCAGAATGTTAAACGGCTTAAACGTGGCTTCTCAGCAGGTTGGCCTCGGAATGAACCTGGATAAGACTAAGGTTATGTTCAATGACCATGTCAAGCCGAGGCGAATCTGTGTGGGAAATGCTACTCTCGAAGTTGTGCAGGAATACGTCTACCTTGGACAGACTATTCAACTAGGCGCTGCTAACTTCAGCAAAGAAGCCGACAGACGCATTCAGCTAGGATGGGCAGCATTCGGGAAACTTCGACATATCTTCTCATCGTCCATACCACAGAGTTTGAAGACAAAAGTCTTCAACCAGTGCGTCCTCCCCGTAATGTCGTACGGAGCAGAGACGTGGACACTGACAGTGGGTCTGGTTCACAAATTCAAGGTTGCTCAGCAAGCTATGGAGAGAGCTATGCTTGGTATTTCTCTGATGGATAGAAACGACCGATGGGGCAAACGGGTTCTGGAGTGGAGACTGGACTGGACGACGCAGAGTGGGACGACCCCCCGCCAGATGGACGAATGACCTGAGGAGGGTCGCTGGTGGGGGTTGGATGAGGATTGCAAAAGACCGCGTGCAGTGGCGAGCCTTGGGGGAGGCCTATATCCAGCAGTGGAGAGACACAGGCTGATGATGACTATAAGCCAATCATGACAAGTTGCAAGCTCGTCGCTGTACTACGAGTAACCGGTTTTTGAAACTAGATTCATAAAGACGCGACGTGGCTTGCCAAAACATTTAGTATAAAATTGTAAAAAAAAACATCAAAGTAGTATCCCTTTCTGGGTCGTGAGAAACTACGCTTTGATGGGAATTTACATTTAGCCAACTTTACTATAGGCCCATCATGACAAGTGGCAAGCTCGTCGATGTCTCTAGCGTAGCAAACTCGAGAAAAATCACTTAACTTTTGTTGACTTTCGGGTTGCACATAGGCATGTAGTCTACCTTAATTCTGACTTGCCTGGTGGGTTACTGCTGTACCAGGTATTGTATTCTCATAGGTACTGATAACTAAATTTAAAAGGTTATTAATTGATCGTTGTGGTGCAGTTCTGTATATGTTTTATTTTGTTAATCTGATATAGCTGAGTTTTCCTTGCAGATTCCTTTTTCAGTCAGATTAAACATTAACAGGTCACTGGAATTTGCTAAGCTGCTGGTCTTCTGCTAACAGCTTACTTATTGGACCACTTTGCTGCTTAGTCTTCTACTAGCAGGAGTAGAATCATTCAAAATAATTAAATTAATGACGTTTCATAAATGCCTGTAATAGGTTTACGTGAATAAAGATATTTTGACTTTGACTTTGACTTTGAACTAGCTGTTTGACCCGGCGTTGCCAGTGTATGTTATATTTAGATTCAAAAAGTAATCTACATGAATTGAAACAGGCTTGAAAACAAAATAATTTATTTGTACAAGGATATAAACAGAAGTATGAGTAATGTAACGGGTACATGTAGGTTACAGAGTTTTATTTGCATTTTAATAAAATAAAAAATATTAAAAACTTAATATCAAAAAAATAAAGAAGAGTATTGTCAATATACGACAATGACACAGTTGAAGAGAAAAAAAGAGAAGATCGGAAACTCGGACCGGAGAGAGCGAGTATTTTTATAAATATTAGGATTAAAATTATAATTACAGTTAAAGCCTACCGCGTAATAGTGTCCCACGTAGGAAAGTGTTTAGTTTTTTCTATATTTGTAAATATTTCGAAAATATAAAGTATAAAAAAGATTTATGCAGTTTTAAAGGAGTTCCGTAGAATCCTCTTTGTTTACTTTAATAAATATTTTTGTGTCCCGACCAGGAATCGTACCTCCGAGTCTAAATCCACGGACTTAACCGCAAGACCACGGAGGCAGCTTTTTTTTTGTCATGACATATTTAATGTCTCCGTTCTTAACACGATATTAATTGTCGTTTCAATTACATGAAATTGTAGAGCCAATTCATTTAACATCCACGTCATAGACACAGATTTGTGCGTGACATTATCCAAGCGTGTTATGTTCAATGCATAAAATATAACCCACAACCAGTAACATTGTACCGTCTATTTCGCACGGAGTGGGAATGCCTACAGGCGACTGCAGGCCGGTTCTACACTACGACGACGAACGTAACCTTATTATTTTTTCCGTATTTATAAAATTTTAATCTATATACTCGTGTCTGTGTGTATGTATGTTCCCTATGCATTTCAAAACTTGACCGATCCGGATGAAACTTTGGGAATGCCCAAGTCAGCGCTGATGCGCTTCACCTATCGGACAACAGTAGTACTATGTCAGAAACCTTCACCGATGTTCACACAACATATTCCCAAAGTTTCATCCCTATTGGTCAAGTAGTTTTGAAATAAATATTTCCAGATAGGTCACACAGCGCCATCTAGTTTCCGTGGTAAGCTACGATGCTTGTGCTGCGGAAACTAGATGGTTGATAAACTATATATTACTTATACTTTTTTTTTGTAAATATATACATATTATACATATAAACACCCAGACCGAGACAAATTAAACAATGTACCCCCGGTGGGAATCGAACCCACGACCTCCCGAGTTCACGGCAACGTTTGTTACCACTCGACCACGGAGGCAATACATAGGGAACATACACATAGATATATATACGAGTAGATTGAGCAAAAATAATTTTATTATTATTATTAATGTTAATTAAAATACTTGGCTGTAAAATGGTCGTGTCACCTTACAATCTAAAAAAAAATTGAATGTCAATAATAGAGATCTAAATATGTGTTCGCTGCTTGTTCGTGCGCAATGTAGTAACGTCTTAATACGGGCATAGTCTGTTTTGATTGAAGTCGTATCCTATCCTACAGTGGATAGCGATTATTGGCGATTACGGAGCTCGCATTATCGTAGACTAGTGCCTACTTATCCAAGTACATAATGAAAGCTTCCCGCGCATTCATATTCATTGCTGCAATTAGACCTTTCGTGCAAGTACGTGTAGGTGAATTGGAAATTTTAATCTATTTTTCTCTTGGACTTGGACCTCCGCTGTTGAAGATGAGCCCTCCAGATATATCTGGAGAAATGGGCCTACACTCGCCGTGCTGGACATAAGGAAATATGTGTTCTCACAACCGAGCAACCACCTCTTTCATTGTTCATCACTACAAAATTATGAAACAAAGAACTCTGCCGTGTTTGTCTGCGACATAACTCAAAAACAACTGCACCGATTTTCATGCAGTTTTCTCTAATAGATAGAGTGGTTATCGAGGAAGGTTTTAGTGTATAGTCTGATTATGGTGAATCAGACATAACACCGCGTCTTGTCCTCTCCTCCGGTGACAAGACTTCACCCAGAGATCAGCATCAGTATTGCAATTCAGCGGGGAAATGCAGCCAGCGTTCTTGCCACCATTCCACGCGGACGGGACTTATATCCCTATCCTTAGTATTATTATTAATTTTATTTTATATGTTGTAAATATGTTTTGCGACAAAATGTTAAAAAAAAAAAAAAAAAAAAAAACAGACCCGAAAACAAATTTAACATTATTTTTATCCAGTTACAAGAGCCTTCAGCACAATTTGTACTTAAACGAGTTAAACTTCAAACGTAGACGCGAGCTCACCCGTTACATTATGGAACAAGTTTGCCAGGATATTGTTTGGCGAACGGAGAAATAAAACAGCCGTGTGTTGCTTGCCAGTTTGTCTTAAAGGCATCGTATGAGGAATGGGGCCCACTCTCCAATTTCAAAAATTCAATTTTATCCTTTGATAAAACAAAAAGAGAAGGCACGTTCTATATTGTTCACTGCAAAATGTTAAACCGATAGATATGCATGTTTGGCACTTCTTACATTAGGATAATTACAGATTCCCCACGCGAGTCTTGAAGACGAATCGCGGCGGAGTACCTATCTCACATACATTTGTATGGTGAATTGCACTCGCCCACTATTAGTCTCGCGATACCCATCGTCAAAGTGTAGTGACTAATTGGAAAAAGGGTGGTGGTTACGCAAAGCTATTCCACTCAGTTTTGTTGAAGAGAATTCGTTTACAGGCTAACGTACGCATGTCGGCTCTAAAGTACGCCATCATGTCACTAGATGGCGCTGTCGTCGACAAAGGGGCCATCTTGAACCCCACCGCGTTGATGGCCGGCATAGTGCTATCATTGTGTGTCGGACGACCGCCCGCGAACGTCGTTAACTCTTCCTAGCCTGTGTCCACCACGTGTGTCCGCGCCGCGCATAATCACCCGCAACCGCTTAATGGAAGAAATCCACATCATCATCAACCGCATCCACAACCGCTTATCATCATCACCGCGCAACCGAATCGTCACAGCTGACCAGAAGGCACATGAACGGCATTTAGAGTTCCACATCTTCGCTAGCTCAAGTAAGTGGTTTTTCTACTAATAATTCTGAGTTAGGAGTGGCTTTGTCTTCTTGTGACGCGTCCAGGTTTTCTCACTACTGGAGCAATCGAAGGCCGCGAACCAGCATCCTATTTTCAAAAACCGCTAAACCGCTATACCAGGTGGCATCTTACGCAAAAACTCTCGTTCACCAGAAACACTAGCGTAGCCAGGTGGATAACAGATTACTAAAAAAAAAAAAAAGTACTTTATATTTTATTAGTATTTAAAGTAGAATTTGTTACCGAAGTAATATACAAACAGTATAAAATAATTACAATATTAAATAATTAAAAAGAAAACGTAACATTAAATAAACACGGGTCAACTGAAGCAATGCGGTGTAGTCTCGTACATACTGGGCGGCAGATGTAAACCTACCCACTTATCACTTTTAAAAGTTTTTAGAAATCACGACACACGACACTTACAATATCCTTGGCGACACCGGGCGATTTTTCCCGGCGTCGAAACCTACCAACACTTATGTATGGAAGCGAAACGTGGATATGTCAGAATACGCATGAGAGTAGAGTTAATGCAGTAGAAATGAGATCGTTGCGTCGGATATGCGGCGTCACTTTGACGGACCGCATACGTAATGACGAAATACGAAAAAGGGTAGGTATGAAAGAAAGCATAGGGACAAAAATAAGGAAAGGCATGCTACGATGGTTCGGGCATGTTGAAAGGATGAATGCAGAGAGATTGACGAACCAGATATATAATGCGAAAGTCGTGGGTAAAAGAGGCCCTGGCAGACCTAGACTCACATTTTACGACCAAATTAATAAAACAATAGCTGAAGGTGCGTTGAAAAGCCATCGAAACAAAAGGGCATGTATGAAGAGGTTGATGAATGTCGAAGAAGCGAAAGAGGTATGTCGTGACCGTGACAAGTGGCGCTCAATTGTCTCTGCCTACCCCGCAAGGGATTTGGCGTGAAGATATGTATGTATGTATCAAAAAATCAAAATCAAAATCAAAATAATTTATTTCCATTGGTTCTCTCGAAACAACTTGGATAAAGTCAGAACTAATAAAATCAATACATTTTTTACAACATATTATATATATATATATATATACAATCAGAGTGGTAATAATGGTTGGACCGTAAACAGGCAATAATCCATATTTATGTATGCTATGCACAACATTATTGCTATAAGCAAGTAAAACTAACTAACTTAGAAACTACTTAAATAAGATCGTGGCTGTAAAGAGGCCGTGTCACCTTACAATCTAAATAAAACATTATATGTCAAGTAAACTTAAATTTAAATTCGTGACTGTAAAAGGGCCGTGTCAATTAAAAATAAATATAAAATTAAATAATTTAAATATATGGATTTATTATTATTTTAATAATTATGATGTATAGAAATTATATACATATGTCAGATAGTTCACAAATGTATAGAACAAAAAAAAAAATAATAATAATAATAAAAAAATAAAAAATAATAAAATATAATTAAAAAAAAAGACGTCATCTTATAATCTAAATACTAATAATGATATGTCAATTAAACATAAATTCATAGCTGTAGCTGTCGAAACCTATTGATTACTGGATTCCACGATGAAGATAGCTTATAACCCCCCTCTCGATTGAAATTTTTGTGTTTCTTTATTTCGATCGCTTCACGTACTATTCTAGGGTAATAGTGACGATCGGTGGAAAGTATCTTTCAGTCGACCCGTGACCACAGCCAATGCAACCTGGCTGAAACGTCGGGAGAATATGTCTCTAAGGTAAATCGCGTAAATACCCGTTAAAATTATTATTATATGTTCGAAAAACACTACAAATATGAGTAGTAGTGACAAAAAGGCTTTCTCAGCAATTATTTGCAAGGCTTGTTAAAAATTAACGATGAAATTTGTTATTATGTCCAATAGATACAACAGTTCAGACATTTCGTATTTCTTACGTCCAGAGTGGGCCTCCAGACTCGTAAAGATTTCACGTACTTGGCGCGAAACGAAACTAAAGATAATACCATGGACGTATACGAGTACAATGGGCATGTGCAGTAATACAACTATTTACTGCGATCACTTGGTCCTAAAATGTAAGATTAGTCAAATTAGTCACGCAAAGCTACTCCACTCAGTTTTATTGGAGAGAATTCGTTTACAGGCTAACGTACGCATGTCGGCTCTAAAGTACGTCATCATATTGCTAGATGGCGCTATGGTTGACAAAGGGGCCATCTTAAAAAAAAAAATAGCAAGCTATGCTTGGTATTTCTCTAATGGATAGAATTCGAAACGTTAATATTCGTCAGAGAACGAAAGTTACTGACATAGCTTTTAAAATTACCAAGCTGAAGTGGCAGTGGGCCGGACACATCTGCCACAGAACCGGCGAACGATGGGGCAAATGGGTTCTAGAGTGGAGACCACGTAGGGAAAGACGCAGAGTGGGACGACCCCCCGCCAGATGAGCGGATGACCTGAAGAAGGTCGCTGGTAGGGGTTGGATGAGGGTGGCGAAAGATCGCGTTAAGTGGCGAGCTTTGGAGGAGACCTACATCCAGCAGTGGAGAGAAACATGCTGATAATGGTAGAAGAACGTGACGTAATTTAATAAATTATTGTGACACGAACAGCTATGGGTATCGCAGATAAATGGGTAGAGCAACGAGCTGACTAACGTGAGCTTTGCCGAGAGAGGAATGAAATTGTGTGATCGCTTCAGGAAATGCATCGAGGCGAAAATTATTTAATCTCCATTTGTTAGGGCCACGCTTTGGACTTGTCCATATTATATACGATTTAAGCCATACCCTAAACTATTTCGTCTCTGACCTTCCGGCTGGCGCTTCCTACGAAATTATTAAACTTTCTCGCCTTTTGTATTCAAACCTGAACCGATTCGAGTCGGTGTTGTGTGGGCGAGTTTAATTGAACTTACGTTTTTAACGATGGAGCAATACTTAGCAGTCTCAAAGAAATATTAGAGACATTTATATAATTTACGATTCTAAATATATTTTAAACTTTAAAATATATTTTATTTAATAAAAATAAAAAATAATAATAAATAAAGATCGTTTATTCAAAGTCAAAGTCAAAATATCTTTATTCACGTAAACCTATTACAGGCATTTATGAAACGTCATTAATTTAATTATTTTGAATGATTCTACTCCTGCTAGTAGAAGACTAAGCAGCAAAGTGGTCCAATAAGTAAGCTGTTAGCAGAAGACCAGCAGCTTAGCAAATTCCAGTGACCTGTTAATGTTTAATCTGACTGAGAAAGGAATCTGCAAGGAAAACTCAGCTATATCAGATTTACAAAATAAAACATATACAGAACTGCACCACAACGATCAATTAATAACCTTTTAAATTAAGTTATCAGTACCTATGAGTACTTACTTATTACAGTACTTATTGATCCAATTAACTTAAATCTATTACATTTTTATATGCTCAATGACCTGCACTGGTAGTAACCGTGCCGCAGGTCGTAGCATACCATTTTGTTTTGTCCGGTCGACAGCAAATACAATTTATTTTATTATTAAACAACAGCACAAACAAATACCCACCAAAATTGTTCTGTGTAGATATGTAGGTATGAGTGTATATGTAGTTGTGTGTGTATGTGTGTCTATATCAGCGTGAATCGGCGAAGAGGCCAGACTACCTAACGACAGCTACAAGGTTTTCAGTATCCGTCTAAATATTTTTTACAAAAATATTGTTTAGTAATAAATATTTTTGTAGGCAGTAAGTAATAATGACAATATTACCCAATTACCGCTATTTCCAACTACATAAAATCCCTAACCAAATCACGTTATCTCTAACAAATACCACGGTTCGCAGCCAAGTAGCCCCCGGCGTATTGGTAGATTGTTCCGCACATTAATACCGCATTACCAAACAATATATTCTCAGAATTAACGATAATGTGGAGAACTTTATTAGCACTTTACAAGATACTATTATAGAGGTAAAATTAACATGTAGCGATGTCAGTGAATTTAGACGCAGAGGTACCGGGTTTGTGGTCGGAACACAATAATGTAATATTTCTCTAGTTTGGTTTGCTTTGGGTAACTTAGAGACATCGACGAGTTTGCCACTTGTCATGATGGCTACTTTTTTAAGCAGTGATGATTAGATTACGTTTGTGTGAACGCATTTAAAATGAAAAAAACATTTCTTCAATCAAAAACCTAAAACAACTCATGATTCATTCATTGCTAAGGCTGCACATAAATATATTAAATGCAATCAAAAAACTAACAATTAGTTATTTAATGTAAATAAATAAATTTATTATTGGTACGCTGGAAACATCGACGAGCTTGCCACTTGTCATGTTTGGTCTATAGTAAAGTTGGCTAAATGTGAATCCACTTATTTATAAGCGTGGTTTCCGACCAGTCCTAAAGGGAAACGGTCGTGATGATTCTTTACTTTGTATTATAATCCAAACACAACAATACATAGCATGCATAGGCCTAATGTACCTATTAGATGAATAAAGGCCAAGGTTCACGAATGGCTTGGGTTATCGAGGTCAGCGCTTCTGGCACTATCGGCGACAGGTAAATCGCTGAGTGACCGCGTGCCCTACGCTATAAGGCAGCGCGACTCCCATACAATTTATATATTTAATACTAGAGTATTTACTCCGCTTGCTCTCTAATGTTCTTCTTAGTCGCTACACTTTTGGCAGAGTGGTCGTTTTTTTTTTGTGCGCACTTGATGATACGTGTTGCGCAAAGTCAATAATAATATAATTCTTTATTGCACACAAAATATAAAATAATGTAGCTACATAGGCGAGCATAATACCGTATGGTATTCTCTACCAGCTAACCTTTGGGAGAGTGAGAAATTATCATAATGGGTGCAGAGTACGAAATAAGAATAATAATAATAGTTAAATTCAATCATAAATTTATCATAGTGCGGCGGTTTCTGCTGAGAAACTCAAGCTGCGCAAATATGCCAACCTCAGTACAGGTAACGAATTTACGCCGTTTGGGGTCGAGACGATGGGCCCATGGGGACACTCAGCCAAGCGTCTAGCCAAGGAGTTGCCCAAACGTCTAACGGAGAAGTCTGGAGACAGGAAGGCTGGCAATTATTTCTGCCAACGTATTATGGAACGCGCTTGAAGTACGGCTTGCAGTGTTTTTGTGCCGCTCTGTTATCTTTTAATAATATTAAATGTATAAAAGTGAATCTAGTAGTTAAGTAACAATACTTCGTTAATGTGTGAATAAATTATTTTAATTAATTAGTCAAATTCTAACGTAAAATCTGTTATTAGGAACAATTATAGTGACAAGTGTGGTCAAAATCAGCTGAGCATTGTTGCGTACTTTGTTTAACCTTTACGAATTCGTGACTGCATCTCGCTCGCACCTGCTGCGCGGGCGCATCGTGCTACCGACTATGTATCATATAACATTTTTTGCCAGCCATGGTTACTGTTCGCGATTTTACCCGTCTTCAATTTATTTATTAAAACTAGACTGATTAAGTAATTTTAAAACAGAAAAAGGACTACAAACTGTAAATAATATTTTTATCTGTTTATATTTCTACGATTAAGCTGGTGCAAGTGTAAAGTAATTAATATAAAATTAAGAATAAATATTGTGCTTTAAGTAAATAAACATTATAAAATATTACAATGAACTGTATAGCTTGTCGCAATATTATAAAGCCTAGTGAAAGACTAAATTGTTCAACATGCGCAAGATTTTATCATTTTCAGTGTTTGAATATGTCAATATCTTATTACAAAGAACATGAACACACGTTAAAAGACAATTGGAAATGCGAACAATGTGTGAATGTGACGACGTCTCGCCGTAAAAATAACGACTCCACCCCTGTCAGGGCATTGCATAATCTTCGAATGGATACTACGGACATGTCGTGTGACGAATCAATCCTAAATGAATCAACCCAACGGAAAAGCTGCTGTAACGGTGTCACTCTCGAGCAGATAAGTAGCTTGCTGGATATGAAACTGGACCACATGCGCGCATCTATGAAACACGATATTAAGGCGCTAATAAAACAGGAGATTGATACAGCTATAAGTGATCTGAAAACAGAATTTACATTGACAACTGACTTTCTAGGTTCGGAGCAATGTGATATTAAATCCAACATATGCGACGTGTCAAACAAGATAGCTACATTAGAAGAAGAAAACGCTAAACTACGCATTGATTTATTGGGCATGAGCCGACGAATGGAAGCCATAGACAAAGTATCCAGAAGTCAAAATTTGGAAATTCAATCTGTAACAGAAAGTCGCAGCGAAAACCTAGTTACGCTCTTCAAAAAGTTGTGCGACGTGATTAAGTCACCCATCGCTGACGAAGACATCCGATCCATTCGCAGAGTTGCCAAGCAGAATCCATCCAGCGACAGACCGCGCTCAATTCTCGTCACTTTGCCTTCAGAACGAGCTAGGGACGTGCTGCTGTCAGCCTATAAAAAGCATAACAAAAACAACAAATCCAGTCGTTTAAATACTTCCGACCTTGACATAATTGCTGAGGAACGCACCGTATACCTATCGGAACACTTGTCATCTGAGAATAAGGAGATTCATGCTGCCACTAGAAAAGCAGCTAGAGAACATTCATACAAGTACGTGTGGGTCCGGTATGGTCGAGTTTATGTGAGAAAGAACGACAACTCTGCTGCTATACAAATAAAAAATCTATCTGACCTAAGTAAAATTGTTTAACTTCTGTGCTATAATTTAGTGGAATTTTAAGTTAAAGACTGATTGTATTGTTTACTTCGTTTATCTTTGTTTATTTTGAATGTATATGTAAACTAATTAGATTTATATTATGAATTTGAAATAAGATATTATTAATAACATTTTATAGGCCTGTTTAATTGTATAATTAATTATAAATATATTGTATCGCTTTTTATGTAAAACCTATTTTATTTTGCTCTTAATAGTAACATTTAATATTATTTATTATATGAACATTATTTAACATATAATTGCACATAATAATTATTATGGAGATTTATTATCAGAATGTAAATAGAATAAGATCAAAAACAAATAACCTTTATTTAAATATCCTTAATCATACTTATGACATTATAATTCTTACTGAAACTAACTTAAACTCTAGTATTTATGACTATGAATTACTTGACGAGAGATATGATGTATTTCGCAGAGATCGTGATTCTACGTGCAATAGAAAGGGAGAGGGTGGGGGGGTCCTGGTGGCAGTTAGAAAGGAACTGAATTTTATAAGACGCTCAGAGTGGGAAAGTGATGTGGAGGACCTTTGGATTAGCCTGGTTGGAAATGAAAAATGGGCTGAAGAAATTAATATCTGCGCCTGTTACTTGCCCCCTGATATTCGCAAAGATGACTTATCCAAATTTTACAACAAAACACAAGCTATTGTACAGAACGGTGATACACATAGTACTTATTTATTAATCGGAGACTTTAACACTCCAAATTTGACCTGGACTTCTTCCATTAGTAAATCAATGATGCCAGGCGCCTCGTCGGACTTCAAGTCTTGTCTTCTTCTTGAAACTCTGGCTATTTGTGACTTTACACAATATAATAACGTACCTAATGTGCACAACCGGTTTCTGGACTTAGTATTGTCGAACTCAGATAGTATCATCGTTTCTCCGGTTGAGCCTATTATGCGGGTGGATAATTATCATCCAACCTTTTCTATAGTATTGGATGCCAGTGATTCTTGCCTACGTCCTAATCCGACCCAACGACGCCAAAAATTAAATTACAGAAAAAGTAACTTGACACAAATTAAATCAGAACTTAAGGATGTAAATTGGTGTGACATTTTATATAATAACAATGACATCGATTCCTTAATCTCAAAATTCTATGACGTAGTTATGACTATAATTAAAAAATACACCCCGCTAGTAAAGGATGACTCACATAAATTTCCTATATGGTTTACACCGTCTTTGAAACGTTGTCTGAGGGAGAAAAACAAATACCACAAACGATATAAAAAGTATCGAAACCCTAGGGATTATGACACATTTAGCCTTTTGCGCGCCCGGAGTAAAAAACTCATTAACGGATGCTATAGTAACTTCCTAGCGTCTACTGAAAACGCGTTACATGATAACATCAAATGTTTTTGGCATTATGTTAAAAGTAAAAAGGGTGGTAATGGGATCCCAAAGTCTATGTATTTGGGTAGTCGTTCTGCTTCATCAAGTCAGGAAATCTGTGAGCTTTTTTCTGATTATTTCAGTTCTGTATACGATGATGAAACTATTGACCAAAATAATGAATCCAGCATGGTTAATTGCTACAACAAAATCTTATCAAAAATCACGTTACGTAGATCAGATATTCTTTTTAAGATGAAGAGACTTGACGTAAACAAAGGTGCTGGCCCGGACAACCTGCCTCCCCTACTGCTCAAGGCTTGCGCTGATGAATTAAGTTTTCCTCTGCAACATTTATTTAATATATCTTTAAATGTAGGTATATTTCCTTCTCAGTGGAAAATTGCACATGTAGTTCCTATACATAAGTCTGGTGATAGACGAAACTGTGAAAACTACAGACCTGTTAGTATTTTGTGCTCCGTGGCTAAATTATTTGAGTCTACCATTTACGACTATATTTACAGTCATGTTATCTCCTACCTTACACCAAACCAGCATGGATTCATTAGAGGTAGATCAACAACCAGCAATTTACTAGAGTATAAAAATAATATATGCCGGGTATTTGCGAATGGTGGGCAGACTGATTCGATATATACCGATTTTAAAAAGGCATTTGACAAGGTAAACCATTGCCTACTCTGTCGTAAATTGGCCAAATTTGGCATTCATGGAGATTTACTGCGGTGGCTTCAGTCTTACCTGTCCACAAGAAATCAACTGGTAACACTTAATGGAGCGGTCTCTGCACAGATACAGGTAAAATCTGGTGTTCCGCAAGGGTCCCATATTGGGCCGTTGCTATTTGTACTATTTATAAATGATCTGGTCGCAAACTTAACATGCAACTGTCTGTTGTACGCGGATGACCTCAAGATCTTCAGAAGAATTGAATGCGAGAGTGACTGCAAATTGCTTCAGTCGGATCTTCAATCTGTGCATAACTGGTGTAAATTAAACAAAATGCATTTAAACATAAGTAAATGCTTCGTTATCACATTCACTAATAAGAAGAATAAGACTATCTTTACTTATAAAATAGATGGACAAGCCCTTGCTCGTAAACATGTTGTTAATGATCTTGGGGTTTTATTTGATGATAAAATGACTTTTAGAGATCACTATGATTGCATTACTAACAGAGCATATCGGCTGCTCGGGTTTGTGACCAGAATCACCAAGGATTTTAAGAATGCTCACTCTTTTCTTACTCTTTACTTCTCTCTAATTAGAAGTGTTTTGGAATATGCCTCAGCTGTATGGTCACCGTGTTATAAAGTTCATTTAGACAGAATAGAAAGCATACAGAGAAAAGCTCTTAAAATAATTTCGTTTAGGATGGGTCTAGGCAGAACCCTTTCATCATACTCAGAGAGACTAAATAAATTTAAAATTACTCCATTACATGTTCGTCGAAAGCAACAAGACCTAATATATCTACACAAGATTCTACATTCCAAACTAGACTCACCGGTTTTGTTATCACTTATTAAGTTGAACACCAGAAGAAATCTAAGACATCATACCGACACTTTTGTATTGAACACTTACCGAAATAACACATCATACTATAACCCACTCGTGCGAATGTGTCGCCTGTATAATGACATTTCCAAAAACAATCCTGACTTTGACATATTTAATAACAGAGGACATAAATATAAGAAACAAGTGCTAAATATAACAAACCTAGAAGCGTTATAGTTTGACACAAATTTTACCATGGACATTATTTTAACTATATTTATCTTTATTATTATTTATTGCAGTATTGATTTTTATTAATATTTAATTTATTATAATTAATCTAACAATTATTTTAAATAAATATGTACATAGATGGTTTAATCTAGGATAATTTTTGATGTTGTAATTTGCTTTAATTTAGTTAGGTAGGTTATTATTAGTTAGATTGTGCTGTCTTTATGACTTGTATATTTAAGTTGTCTTTTATAATAAGTATATATATAGGTTGGAAATTTGAAATTGATCATGTTATGTAAGAACATTTGAATTGTATTATTATTGTATTGTCTTGTAGTGTACACTGCTGTGGATTGCGATCCAGAACTGCTGTCAAATAGTGTGTATATATCGTGCAATGGTTGTAATCTGTTTGTTGTACCTTGAATAAATAAATAAATTAGCTTAGCTATACAGTCTTCTTGGACATTTTTTACTTATAGTTTATTTTTTTATTAGGTTTAGTTTATATTTATTTTAATTTTTACTTTTAAGCAGTTTTAATTTATATTGTAATTATTTTATACTGTTTGTATATTACTTCAATAAAATTTTATTGTCACCATAGTAAGTATAAATAACATAGGTACCAATATATAAATATGTCATACGATATAATAAATACTTAAATTAAATAAATACTAATATAATAATTATCTATATCAAGATGTGGAAATTAGATGTCATTTTGCCTGTCTAATAGACAAAGGTAGCCTGTTCCATTGGCGAGCTGCAGAAACAGTAAGAGAATCTGAATATCTGCTGGAAGAGTAAAGAGGAATTGAGAGTTAATTGTTGTGAGTAGAGCGAAAGGAGCGGGAGTGCGCGTCACGCAGGTACTCGAAACGATCACTAAGATAAGGATCAATGAATGTTAGCAACTGAAATTAGACGCTCAAGACTGACATCAGTACCTAACACTATGCCGGCTTGACTAGATGCTTTTTCACACTTCGCTTGAAGGACTCCAAGTTAAAGGAAAGTGAAAACACAAAGGCTGTGAAATGAAGCATTCCACATCTTTATTGTGCGACAGATGTATGAGTCACCAAATATAATCATATGGTTTCTTGGGAAGAGTTGTATCTATACAATAACATAGTCCAAAGTAAGAGCATAGAAAGTCACCCCGTCTATGTACAAAGTCACCCCGTCCAAAATCATAATATAAAAAAATCCCATGCAATTAATTATTCATTAAAGGTTATATAAAAATGAATGCCTGGTCACACAATTAAATTTCTTGGGTAATATAGTCCAAAAGGTCACAGTTGGCTATCACGAGCCGTGACAAAAGGCAAACATAGATCTTTTTATACGGACAAGTCCTTTAAATAAAAAATAACGTACAATATTTATGAATTTAGACAGGGTTTCTCGGCACGAACGGTGGATATTCCCCGCCACGGCAGACTGGGCAAATTACCACCATCAGCCCGTCTACCACCTATTTAAATTAAATTAAATATATATATTATTCATTTTGGAAAACCAACAGTTGACAATATTATAATTGTAATTGTATTTCAATTCCATCGAATGATTCGTCCTTATTCATTGTTTCGTCTTGTGTCGAATCGCAAACTGGTTCTGATTCTTGCACATAGTGTTCTAGTATATTTTTATCAATAGCTTCGAGTCTTTCGTCTTCGTACAAATTTGCTATTGGCTGTGGTTCAACGACGTTGGAACTAGATTCTGTATTAACTTCAGCTTCATTGCTCGTTGATTCTTTATCCTCGAGGACACCATCATTAGTAATAACACCTGAAGTGGGCTCTGCACTAATTTCTTCTTCCCCTTTAACAGCATCAGTATTATTGCCCTCGCTTATATTTTCATCTTTCTTCTCCGTGTCTTTCTCCCTCTTTTCCTTTTTATCTCGCCTCTTCCTTTTGTCATCCTTTTCTTTCTTTTTCTTCTTTTTATCTTTCCTATATATATATAAATATTATACAGTAAATTCACTAAGAACTATTAAAGGTTTTTACATATAAATTTAAAGTTAAGAGCATAAATAAAGAGCAAGAGAAGAAAACGTCACTGCATTACCATTATTGTAAAAAAAGTATGGAGAGTATAAAGATATAACAAATGTATTGGGTATTGGGTTGTATTGGGTTCATGGTAATCCATACGAATACGGATTCGTCTCAACTGCGCGACCAAATTAAACCAGCTTGTAATCGGCGGACTGGCTACCCTTACATTGATGACCCACAGATGAACAATGCCACAATAATAAATTAATTATTTGAACTGTCTCTGTGGTCTAACGGTTAAGTCTATGGAATTAGACTCGAGGTGCGGGGATCCATTCCTGGTCGGGAACCAATAATATTTATTAATTTAAATAAATAATATTTAATTTATTTGTGATATTTTTGTTAATAGGTTTTTGGGATCAGGCTCGAATTACCGTCATGCCCAGTCAAGGCGGCATAGTGTTAGGGACTGATGTCAGTCATGAGTGTCTGATTCCAGTTGGACATCAACATTCATGGACCGCTCGCTCCTTTTACCATCAGATCAAGGTCACATGTATATATGGTATTTTTTTTTAAATATATATAATTTGTTAAACTAATAAAAAACCCGACCCTGTTTATTTCATGTTATATAATAATAATAATTCAATTAATTTTATTCATAACAATGTACGAGTAATGAGACAATACAAAAGAGCCCGCGAAGGTCAACTTGTAATCAATGAAATGACTTGGAATAAAAATAAAATCTTGAAATATAAGCTCCAAAATACTAAGGTGGAATATATGTCTACGGCACAATCAAAAGTCACACATGATTAAGCTCATCACATCAATCACTCGGCTCAATGTTGACACGAGCCGACACGAATATTGTTTAGAATGAGCGAGAACGACTCGAGTAAATAAACCACAAATATATAGTATAATGAAATACTAATTATACCGGCTTGTGTTCCCTATTTTTATTATATTATTTTTATTTTAGATTGTAAGGTGACACGGCCATTTTACAGCCACGAATATTATTAACATTAATGCTATTAGAATATAAGATGACACGGCCCATTTACAGCTATGAATTTATGTTTAATTGACATATCATTATTAGTATTTATATTATAAGATGACATCTTTTTTTATTTTATTTTTTTATTATTATTATTATTTTTTTTGTTCTATACATTTATAATTTATCTAACATATGTATATAATTTCTATACATCATAATTATTAAGTATTTAGAATGTAAACTGACACGGCCTCCTTACAGCCACGATCTTATTTAAGTAGTGTCTAAGTTAGTTAGTTTTACTTGCTTATAGCAATAATGTTGTGCATAGCATACATAAATATGGATTATTGCCTGTTTACGGTCCAACCATTATTACCACTTTGATTAGTACATATGTTGTGAAAATTATATTGATTTTATTAGTTCTGACTGTATCCAAGTTGTTTTGAGAGAACCAATGGAAATAAATTATTTTGATTTTGATTGATTTTATTTACCTGTATGCTGTAGAGACGTGGGACCCTGCACAAAACATAAATAAAAATTGATGCTCTAAAGATGTGGTGTTGGCGGAGAATGTTAGGCATATCATGGACGGAGTTCCGAACCAACAAGTCAATCCTGGCGCGGTGGTAGCTCGGTTGTAAGAACGTGTACCTTAAATCCTACAAAGGTCGACTCAAACCCACGCGGCATGTACCAATGAGAACTGACTAGTTGGCGTGAAGGCAGATAACAAGCGTCCCGGCTTGTTGAACAAATAGATTTAAAAGGAAGTCAATAGGTGAAGTTGTAAGACTTCAAAAAAAACTAACCTTTACATATTTATTGTGTTGTATATATATGTACACATGGTGGTTTTTCATTTTTAAATGTCATCTTTAGTCTACGCCACTTTAGTGATATATAAATTAGATTGTCTCGAATTCCCAGAAATACATAGTGAAGAATTCTTTAGCTCTGTGAATTCTGGCAGTCGAAAAATCAGATAGCCTAGCCATGGCGCTTAAACGACACGATAATCGTCGCGACCTAGTGTGAAAGCGCCCTTAGTGAATAGTTGGCGTGAAGGCAGATAACACGCGTCCCGGCTTGTTGAACAAATAGATTTAAAAGGAAGTCAATAGGTGAAGTTGTAAGACTTCAACAAAAACTAACCTTTACATATTTATTGTGTTGTATATATATGTACACGTATATATACTCATGGTGGTTTTTAATTTTGAATTACCATGACTAGTGTACGCCACTTCAGTGATATAGAAATTAGATTGTCTCCAAATTCACGGAAATACATAGTGAAGAATTCTTTAGCTCTGTGAATTCTGGCAGTCGAAAAATCAGAAACGCTATCCATGGCGCTTAAACGACACGATAATCTTCTCGACCTAGTGTAAAAGCTCCCTTAGTGACTAGTTGGCGTGAAGGCAGATAACACGCGTCCCGGCTTGTTGAACAAATAGATTTAAAAGGATGTCAATAGGTGAAGTTGTAAGACTTCAATAAAAACTAACCTTTACATATTAATTGTGTCGTGTACACGTCTATACTCGTATACATGGTGGATTTTTCAATTTTTTATTCTTATACCCTTGGATTCTTGACCCATCTTGTTTATACAATTAATCTTTGCTGCAATGATTTTTTTAGTCTTGTCGACAAAAGCTGTCGGATACCGTACAAGTTAAGTGGGTGATCCGTTCGATCCAAGTTAATGATATTCGGAGCTTATGGTCGGTTGCGTCATTTTTACGGATTCCAAGGGATTTATGTAAATTTGTTTTGTCTGGTCGCGCCTTGTTAGGGCTGCCGCGAATCTGTTACCGATTCTCGAACTTTTTTGAAGACGACACTTTTTTGAAAGATAAATATTCGACGGAGAATAATCACAAACTTCTTTATTAATAATCATGTTTTTGAAGGGTATAATCAAAGGGTATATATTATAATATATAAATTAATTAGAGCTTGTAATACTCTTAATGCATTCATTGATAAAACTGATGTTGATATCTTTCATGAAGGTGATAGTGGTGAGAAATGCGTTTAACTTAAGATTCCTTAAACGATAATAGTTTTTGTTATTGTACAGTTATTAGTTTATTGCATGAAGTGATAGTTTGTAGATGCTTTCATCGTTCATAATATGTATTATTCTAACACTAGTAGTGAAAACTTGTAAATGACTTTCTGTTTCTATTTTTGTATCTATACTTGTGAATTAAATGTCAATAGTTTTCCTTAATAAATAAATAAATAATAAATTCTAACTCTCCCAAAGGTCAGCTGGTAGAGAATACCATACAGTATTATGCTCACCTATTTACATTATTTTATATTTTGTGTGCAATAAAGAATATCATTATTATTAACTCATAGACTAAATTCATAGACTAAGTAAACATTTCTTTTTATTTAAATTAAAAATATTATTTTGTCCCGACCAGGAATCGAAACCGGTACCTCCGAGTTATATTCAAATAGGACCATTCACTTCACATGTGCATAATGATATTCTCAAACAAGCATTCAATGAACAAATCTGATTGGTTTATCTATGCCGTAATAGGAGATTGTCAAGTATTCCATAGATTCATACATAAAAGTATACACGACACTACACATGCTAGCACATGCGAGTTAGAACTCTGTTGACACTGGAATGAAGATCACATTAGTTTGTGGGGCTGTGTGTTAAAACACACATAGATGTCTAGGTCCTTGTTCAAGGAGTGTCGGTTCCTGCTATTGTCGTCAGCACTTGACAGAGGAAGCGATTGAATACCTTGAACACAATAGAGGTTGGACAGGTCTTGCAAAAAAATTTATTAATATTTTTTGTAGTATTAAGCTAATTTTTAGCGAGTAATATCCAAAAAATTGACAAGTAAATTATGGTAGTCGGTAAGCGAACCGTTTTCTTTTTTATAGAAAACAAACAAACTTTACTATAGTAAAAAAGTGACTTTTTTTTTTGGCTCAATACGTGCTTTTGATTTTATTATATATGTATATTGTATGTAGTAAGTATATGTATTTTTAAATGTAGTTTAGTATGTAAGTATATTCTTTTATTTAGAGCCTAATGGGGTGTATCAGGCAAAACTTTTTTTGTAGATGTCGCTAGCGGCACTGGTACCTTATTTACACCTATGACTGATCATTTTTTTTTATTTGTAGTTTTACATTTTTATAACAGAAAAAAATATTTTAACTTAACGTTACCTACCTTAAAAGACGAATTAAGTAAGCGAACACCGACTTTCAAATAAAAAAAGTTTGAATTAATAGAACGGCAATTTTGAGATCACCATATCTTTGCTTTCGCTTGGAAATCTCGATTTGTACACTTAAAAGCTGCTTACTTCTACATAATATCCAAAAAATAATAAATTTCGTAATAAAAATACAAGTTTTTTTTAAGCAACTGATATAGTTATATTAGGTACCATTTATCATGCGCCATCTATCGTGATAAAAAGTTAGTGAGTGACACACCCCATTATTTCCATATTTATCATATTTCTATTACGTGTTGACCTTTACACCTTGAACTTACTACATTATCCTAAAAGTTGGTTGTCAGAGAATATCTAGCGGTATTAAGCCCGCCCCTTGTACGTTTGGATTTAAATAAATAAATTAAACAAAAAGTTTTTATGCTCTACCTGTGCTCGATTTGTGATCTAACATAAACACGATGCTAATAGTCTTATCAGATAGATATAGTCGATATTAATAATACTATAGCCTTGAATACAGTTCAATTAGCTTTGTCAGATTACGACTATTGTATTCTACATGATGCTACCGGTTTAAGATGATTAGCGATCTTCAAATTCAAAATTCATATACAAATTTTCTAATACCTTTTTGGACGAGATGTGGAATTGCTTAAAATATAATTATTTAGCCCACGGTTACAGTGCCCTACGAGTCCAGTATAATAATGGTTTCAGGGTATTGTTGGGGCTGCCACGTTATTGCAGTGCGTCCGGAATGTTTGCAGAGAATCGTGTTGATAGTTTTTCTGCTATCATGCGTAAACGCACTGCATCTCTAGTCAATAGAATTAGAGGCAGCACCAACAATATGCTTAAGGTCATATCGGATAAAGTGGACTGTCCAATACAGTATCACTTTATTAAGATTGACACAAATTGACACGTGTACAAATAAGTATAAATAAGGTACTAACATAAAATTTTAGTTTACTAACTTTAATGTAAGCCATTGTTACTAACATAGTGATAGGTATACTAACAAAAATGGATTGTAATTATCTATTAAATTGAATATATTATTATTATTATATTCGTTCCGTTTGGTTGGGTTAGTTGTGGATGTGCCTCTAAGTTAAGGGGGTACCCTCACTACTCCACCAGGTCGATTGTTGTGGTGGTGTAGCCCGTACTGTGTCACCACACTTAACAAGCGCCTGACCAAAAAGTTATCAATGCGGCTTACGGAAAGGTCTGGAGACAGGTAGGCTGGCAACAAGAAAGGTTTTTTTTTTCATGGAGTACCAAGAATTTTTGCTATTAAAATCAGAACCTTGATATCAGTCCCTAACACTATGCCGGCTTGACTGGGTACACTCGACTCGGACTCGGCAATATAGAACGGGTAGCAAGAACATTATCATACAAAACCTTTGTTCCATTATTTTTTACGCTACCTAACATCTACTAGCAAAATTACTAACTTTTATAGATAACAGTTTGTTGGAGTATAAATGTCTACTACTAACTTAACTAATACTATCAGTGAAAATTTGTAAGACTACATTCCTATTGCCGTAAATTTTCCTAAAAATAAATATATACATAATTGTGCACACCTATAATATCGCCATCTATGATCTACTATAGAAACTTTTTCGTCTAATGGTTAACTGAGTATAAATTTGAGACAATGTCAACCTTATAATTATTGTTTTTAAGGCTATAATTGTGTGCAGCAGCACTTTTTTTTTTATTGACAACTAATTTTGTAGTAAATAATATTGCGCATGACAGATCTTTTTCTTTTGTTTTATTCAAAGGTTTAGCTCTTCTGTATTCTACTATAAATTAGGAAACAGTTAGATGACAAAAAGAAGATCAGCTTAGCAATAATCTGCAATAATTTTATAATTTTATAATGACCATGATTTTCAGTTGATAAAATATAAACATTTAAGTTACTATTAGCATTAATTAATCTGTCATTAATATGTCGAACGAATAAACGAAGAATAATTAAATAGCAATTGATTAAATTCGCTGCAAATTCTTCCTTTTCTAAATTGTATTTCACCGTTGCAGAGTCGATAGGAAGTTTCATAACTAGTCAGAACTTGTGCATTGCTACAAAGACCTAAAATTTAGGAGCATTGCATTCATGCAAAATATAGGTTACAAAAGATGGCCCCAAAATTCTGTCTCCAGTGCGCTTTTATATTCATCTTGTGTTTCACTTTTTAATTCAATTCATCTTGCGTCAAGCGTCGTGGATGTTCGAGACGGATGAAGCTTATTGTCTTCACCCATAAATTCTTATGTTTCAACCTTATCTTTCGCCATTTTGTTTGTGTTAAGAATTTGATAGATATTTTTATGTTAGATGCTAGATACTGTTGACGCCATGTCACACCTACAATTCCAGGCCAATTATGGGCTTCCAATTGATGTAGAAGACTACCACACTCGCTGGGATCTCCAGGTGGATAAACGCTATGAAAATAACACAATGAAGGAGGATTTACCAGGATTGCACTTTCTTTGTTCTAGGCGGATGAGATTTTCTATTATTAAAGTTTATTTACGATTTGGTTAGTTGCTGCTTGTGGAAAACACGACTCAGAGTGTTTTCGAACTCTCACTTTTCATGCTCGCCAACCTCGTCCGAGGGCGCGGGCGGATGTAGTAATGGAACACAGTGTAAGGAATCAGTAAGGACTTTGGATGGAGGTACCAACCCACAACAGTTTGCTTAAACGATCTGAATATTGCAAGCGAACCAACGGATCAGCGTGCGCTATGCATGCACTAATAAAACTAAGAGCATAAGGCGCTATGGTTGATCGATCAGGCATGCATCAGAAGCAGACGTACGATGAAGAAAAAAGCGCGCTGTCACTAATACGAATTGGCAACATGAGCCCAAACTTTGGGGCAGTCTTTTTTCAACCTAAATTTTGTATGAATGTAATGAACGCACTGTGGACAAAGCAATTAAAACTTTCATAGGATCAGCAAATATTAACGACTAATAAATAAAATATATAATACCATAAGAGTTGTTTAACTGACAGACCAAGACGCATCCTATTGTCATCTTCAACATTTTCTCCATTACTGAATATAGCCATCCCTCCAAGTACTATAGCACTAGATATATATACTTTTATTGTATCTGTCAGCGAACTCTTATTATTGGCTTTATCGTATTACTATTTTCTCCTTTATATGTATAAATTAGCTGTAAGAATTCCTAAATAAATAAATATTCGTCTATCTGTCGGATCCCGCTCTACATTTACTTCTGTTTTCTCCAATCTAGTACCATCGATTTTATCGTTTTTTTATACTGTGCTCGACATGGCAGTACGCGAGGTCGAAGAATAAAAGCAACTGACGCCATCCAATGCCGGTCTATTAAGATGTTATTTACACTTTGCTTGAAGAACTCGTAAGTACATGAACACGTAGGGGTGCATATTTTAGCCAGCGCGTGTTTGTTATTGAAAGCTATGTTAAACTTGGGTTCTCTACAAATGTGAAATGGTAATTAGATATTTGCATTGAGCGGTCGTAGTCTGGTTTTTAGAATCCTTAAATCCAGGTTCAAACGCTGGCATGTACTAATGGGACATACACTTTTGTTATGGAGATTTGTCATAGAGAGACACCACCCGTTCATGTGTGAGGAGAGCACGTTCAGCGGTCGCGCATCGGTAACGGTTGATCTTATACCAAATTGTGGATTCATTAATAAATTCTCATAATAATCTTGACTAGACTCTCTAGTCTAGGACTCTGTGTTCTGTGTGAATAAAATGATAAGATATATATTAAGAAAATAAAATAAATTGCTAGATTTTAGTCCACTTTTTAAATCCAAAAACCCAAGTCCATTCGTTATAAGTGTAGAAACTGCAACTGTTCCTTTCTTTTATTTCATGAGACACAATCAAACTAAACTCCTTCTCTTGGAGGATTTCCTAGCAATTTTCTCTCCTCGCTGGCACAACTAAAAAAGCCATTTCATACATTTACGGGAACGTTTTCTTTTAACATTGAGACATCCAATTTCATACTTTACAGTCCAGATTAAATTCGAGACTACATAGAAGACATTGCGAACTCATTTTATAGTCGTATATGGTCCAGTCGCAAAAACCCAATCACATATACGGCGGTTGCGAACGAGACGGTAATGCGATGGGTCTACGAATACAAATATTAACAGGTGCTTATATAATATAAATGACATCACATATAACGGCCATGTACTCGATGACTAAAACAGAGAGTCGCTTTTGCCAAAGACCTTCTCACTTCCTCACTCCTACTGCCAAAAAAACAAACGCCCTAACTATCTATGGATAGACAGACTACAAAAAAATACTTGTCTCTGTCACTCCTAATGTCATAAACACTAACCCCCAGATAGATAGATAGAGATAGACAGACGACTCCAGCATTAGTTGCTGCATACTGCACTATACTCAACAAATTATACTACGGTAACGAAGTAAGGTTACATTTAAATCGAATTTAATGAATGCTTCTTTTAAGACAATAACTTCTTGTAGTTGGTGAAAGCAGTCTACCATACGATTTACCTTGTGGTAAATTTTCATATTAGCTAAAAGTATCTATAGTTCAAGATCGCTCAGCGAGCTATGGAGATAGCTATACTCGGGATTTCTCTAAAGGATAAAGTCAGAAACGTTGACATCCGTCACAGAACCAAAGTTACCAACATAGCTTTCAAAATTAGTAAGTCTAAGTGGTAATGGGCTGGATACATCTGTCGCAGAACCGATTAACAATGGAGTAAACAGGTCCTGCAGTGAAGACCACGTACTGGAAGACGCAGAGTGGGATAACCTCCGCCAGATAGACCGATGACCTGAGGAAGGTGTCGCTGGTGGGAGATGGATAAGGGTGGCAGAAGATCGTGTGAAGTGGCGAGCCTTGGGGGAAGTCTGGATCCAGAAGTGGAAAGACACAGGCTGATGATGATGATTATCTTATAGATTAAAAGAATAAAAATAATTACTTTTAACAAAATTGAAGTAAGCGAGACGTCTCCTACAGCAACTCAAAGTCCAATAACGTGCATTTCTTAGTTTGACAAAAAAACAAGACTAGGTTTATTGAAATCGATAAAACACTACCAATACATAATCAAAGCATGACAAGCCATTGACACGGTTCTTCGTCTTTACAAAGCCCATTTTATCCGATCAAACAATGATCCTATAATTATGAAGATATGATAGATACTCGTATAGCTTAACGCCTAACCCTAATATTTTAACTATATTTGGTTTTAGACGCGAACTTGAAGTACGAATTTTGATATTCATTTCATTCACTAAACTTTAGTTTTTGACGCGGATGTGCTGAAACTTATATAAAAAAATAAAGTATCATCACGACCGTTTCCCTTTCGGTGTGGTTAGAAACCACGCTTATAAATAAGCGGATTCACATTTAGCCGACTTTAGTATAGGCCAATCATGACAAGAAACTTAGATAATAATTTAATTTATTTGTGATATTTCTCGAGTCGAACACGCTAGAGACATCGTCAAGCTTGCCGCTTGTCATGATGGGCCCATTGTAAAGTTAGCTAGTTTATAAATAAAATAAAATTACTTTATTGATACATTTTTTTTTACAGTTTATATACATATAAATTACCAGATTGATCAGGGAAGGTGTAGTTTCTTGATCCTAGTTTTGCAACACTGGTATATTATAATTGAAACTAGCTTCTACAATAAACAAAAAAATTTACTTAGTAAGCAAAACCAAAGTTTAATAGAATATTGGCTTCAAACAAATCAACATTAATCCTTGGCAATGTTGTCAGTGTCAAAAAAAATGTAAAGTGCTTAGACGTATTGTTAGCGTCAGGGTAGAGCTGATTGGAACTATGATGAAAACAAAGTATTTTAGGTAAATTAGATTTGTATTTCAGTAGATTTGGAGAAAGGCTCATTTACATTCAAATACATTTAAAAAGGCAATTTTTTCAAAACATAAAATTTACCTAAAATCCGTTGTTTTCATTATAATCAGCTCTACCCTGAAGCTAACACGCTTATTATAAAAGTTATCTTTGTGTCGATATAATTTTGTTGAATTAAACGTCGCTGGTGGAAGTTGGATGTTGAGAAAGTTTGAGTCCTTGGGAAGTTCTATAAGCTTTCGCAATTCGCGGTGACCGTCAGCGCGCAGGCCACGGATTTGTAGTTTCTTGTATCGTTTTATAGGAAATTGACCCGCGCTGACGGTCTGCATAAGTGTGTATTTATTATTATGAACCGCGCAATACAGTTTGTTTTAGTCCCGTAAAAACCAGCGCCAACGATCAGCGTACCTAATGCAGTATCCATGTTTGGAATATCTTTGGGTTAGAACCACAAAGGCGAGCCGCCAAAGCCGGTTTGAAGATCTGTTAAAAACAGAAACCGGCAGTTGAACAATGTTCTTGGCAAGCCCATACATGTCTTGACTTTTCAAGAGCTTTGGTTAAATGTGTCAAACTTATCCGTCTTCAATAAAGCTATCGATAAAGTTATAAAAAAATAGGTCGAGAGTCATTATCAGCTGCCCTGGGGAAGTATTAAACTATTTTTTTATTTTAATACAAAATGCTGGCACTTACGATAAAGGTGCCAAATAAAACATTATTTAAAATGATTGTCTTTACACACTTCGTAAATAGATACCAACAGTGTGTGTAAATGTTAAATTTATGTACAATTAGGTATTATATGTATATTAATATATATTAAATATAAATTAAAAGATACCTAAATAATAAAATTAAAAATAAACTAAACTAAAAATAAAAAATGTTCTCTAGAGACGTCCCATTCGAGATAGTCCCAAGGAGACTGGCAACATGTCCCCTCTGTATAGCGAGGCTAATACGTTGGCCGATATAATTGTCAGCCTTCCTGTCTCCAGACTTTTCCGTCAGCCGCTTTGACAACTCCTTGGCCAAGTGCCTTGCTGAAGGTGCCCATAGTATTTGCACAGCTTGAGGTTCTCAGCAGCAACCGCCGCACTCCCCGCGCTTGACGATATCGCCTGGATGTGTGATGGGGCTAATATGTCTACACATTAGCCCCATCATACATCAATCGTCTTGAATGAAGTGGCAGACAAAGTTGTCGAATACTTTTAATATCAGATCGTTACCATGTTACAAATGTGCTGAGTCATCGCTTACGTCCAATTCTAGCCGCTCTCAATAGGTTGGTGTGAAACATGACTTCCAATAAGGTCAGCATTATAATTTTAAATTTCATTGCCGGCGATGGAAGATGTGACCTTTGACTGGAAATCAACCAGTTTAGAATCCAGTTTGAGAATAAATATTACCATACCGTTAAAATTGTGTTCTTTCCACATAAAATACAATTTAATAATAATAATAATACGGCATGTGTGAGATTAATCCCTAATTCGTGTATTTGTATCTTGATGATTCTAATAATAGTAAAGTAAAGTATCATCACGACCGTTTCTCTTTCGGTGTGGTCAGAAACCACGCTTATAAATAAGCGGATACACATTTAGCCACCTTTACTATAGACTCGAGAAATATTACAAATAAATTAAATATTATTTAAATGTATTTATTTACGTTAATAAATATTTTTGTGTTCCGACCAGGAATCGACCCGGTACCTTCGAGTCTTAATCCACGGATTTAACCGCTAGACCACGGAGGCAGTTGATTCTAATAATAACAATTAAATATTTTAAACATAGAAAAATATAACCCATTCAACAATTTAGTTCTATGTCTGGGAGTCTAAGAACTGATTCGCGTGACTCTAATTGTGTTTGTCCAGTGCCTTTGGCTTGTCATAAATCATATAGATGTTTATTGTGTCAGTTCAGTACAGTATGGTATGATATGGTCAGGTCGTTACGTATTTCGGTTCTATGTTCTACCACGTAAAGTTTTGGGATATATATTTAATTATAACCAAATTTCAATCTTTTAAGTAAATCTTATTTCAAGCGGTGTTATTTGTCTATAAAACAGGAAGGTATAACTGCCCCCACCTAGCCAAAATGTTTAGGTTTAACACAATGATATTTTCCCATCGTGACCACGGAATGAAGCTAATGAGAAAATCCAGCAATACAAATATAGGATATCACTCCATGAATAACAGAGTTGTAAATATGTGGAACAAAATACCAGAAGACATAATAAAGTCCTCAACTGTAACACTTTTATACTAGCTAACCTTTGGGAGTGTAGTAGACGATTGCGAGTGCATTAGAAATAAAAACAAATACTTCAACATACATAACTATAAGTTACATATTAATACACAAATACCAATAAAAATCTATAATAATAATATATACATTTAACTAAATTTATGTAAGAATACATAACAAAAAAGAAGGAAAAAATATGTATAATTTACACAACAAATAAAAAGATACAGAAATGGATATCAGGTAGTCGGATTATTTTGTTTATTTAAGAAATGGGCAATGGGGAGATTTTTAAATATATTTATTGATGGCGCCCGTCTGATGAGCATAGAAGGTTTGTTCCACTCACAAGCGGCGGAGACTGTGAAAGAATCTGAATATCTGCTGGAAGTATGAGGAGTAATCTTGAGTTGATTGTTTGCAGTTGATCGATCCTTTTTACCGAGTCAAAACTACTCACATTTTGGATTCGACTAAGGATCATATCCGGCTCGAAGGACCAAATTTATGAGTGGTAATTTCACCCAACTTTGATAGCTGATATGACGATCCCAGTCAAACCTCAAGGCAAGTAATCTGACCCACTGACCTGGTGTTCTTCAACGACTGCTGCAGATGCTGATAGAAGTCCTGGACTAGCCTGTGTTTCAGCTTACTTCAGGTAAGTACCAATAACTTTATTTTAAGGTTTACTAGGCAAAGTCTAATATAATAGTAAGTATTATATCACTTTTATGGTTTTAGCGTCATACACATCACAATTTAACTATTTTACGACTTTATTATAAATATGAATTTAGCCACGGAAGAGTACACGAACGTCGTGTCACTTTTAGCTCTCACGCATGACTGTCGTGCCTTGGTCGGAGCCGTTGTAGTTTTTTTTTTCACCGAGTAAAAACTACCCACATTTTGGACTCGACTAAGGATCGAACAGCAGTAGACCGAAGAGGAAGATTGTGACTGTCTCCAAGGAACTGAAAACGAGTCTTTAAGGGAGTTTTAGGGTTTTAAACTTTTTACTATAAATACTTAACTTAAAAGTAGGTGTACACATACTAAAATAGTTATTCTATATATCTATAATAGTCGCATCGTCATGCGATATTGCGATCTCCGTCTATACAACAAAAAAAAGCGAGTTTTTCGCGCCCTTTTGCGTGGACATGTCATGTGCAAGTTTTTGTTTTGTAAATTAATTTACTGTGGATATTATTGGTCAAAAGTGGTGTTGTTTTGTTTAATAATGTGCTACAATGTGAATAATTATGGAAAATGATAAATTGGACTTTAAATATGGGGCACAAGTTGCAGTTTATTTTTTGCGGTTTTCCCGCGCTGTCAACTCCCATATTTTACCCGACGTGTTTGAGCAGTGGATGGTTCCGCGAGTGACTCCAAGAAAAGCATAAAATTCTGCAGCATCTGGAATTTGATGATGACCTCATTAATTCATGAAAAAGAAAGATATATTACGTCAGACTTGGCTGTATGGGCTAGACCCCTTCCCTATCATCTCATTCATCATCCATCGGGAGAAGAGAACCAAAAAAAAAACAAAAAAAAGCGATCGCCGCGAACATACGTCTTTTTACTAATAACACATGAAGGGATCGAAGCACAGATGGTAAGACCTTCGACTAGTACTGCGGATAGAGTTTCCCCTCACATATCCCATGGTACACCTCCATGTGAATTCAACCAGGAGTCCATGACCATCAGGACACGTCTAAGCATCCCGACCATAAAAGAAACCACCTGGAAGGTTCACGACGGAAATCTGGCTGTCATGCTGGATTGTCCTGGTACAAAACAGGATCTTGATAGCCAAGTTCGTGCCTTTCAAAATACTGTCTATGACTACTTCAGTGAGCACTATCCACCAACGACCACTCATGCTCACACCAATAAGGAAAACACTTTTAAGCTGAAATTGAGGCGAAAGAAGAGGGAGCTAAGAAAGAGACTAAGATGCGCCAAAAACATTGGAGATAAACAGCAGTGCCATCAAGTGGCTAGAGCACTTAGATCAATTCTGAAATTGATCCAAGGAATATCGCTCCAAATTAAAGATAACTCCAATCAATACAATAGAGCCAGACACGAAGTCCTCTTTGACAAAAACCCCTTCGTCTATGCCAGAAAGATATTCAGCGAAAAAAGTGGTGTACTATCGCTGACCAGAGATCAAATATATAAATATTACAAAGAGACATACACAGAAATACAAAAAGAGGAACAATATCTGGACCCACCCTCGCCTCGACCCGTCAGACCTTTAGAGGACTTCCGATGCCTTCCACCAAGCATGGAAGAAATGGACGAACAAATGAAAAGAAAAAGTTCCAAATCGGCACCAGGCCCAGATGGTATTCCGTACATTGTATATAAAAAATGTCCTCACACCCGTAAGCATTTATATAATATATATCGAAAAATCTGGTCTACTAATCAAGTTCCAAAGGCATTTGGCGAGGCAGTCTTCGTTCTCATACCAAAGAAAACTGAGGTAAATGATCCCAAAGATGCAAGACCGATCGCTTTGACGAATACAATGTCCAAAATCTTCTTCTCCATAGTACAAGCAAGAATGTCCCGATTTATGATCAAGAACGAGTACTTCTCACGCCAGCACCAGAAAGGTTTTTTGCCGGGAGTTTCTGGCTGCTTAGAACACAACACCTTACTCGCTGAGTGTTTGAAGGATGCCAGGAAACAGGAGCGGCAACTAAGCGTCTGTTGGATCGACTTGGAAAACGCATTTGGGTCGGTGCAACATGAATTGCTGCAAACTGCGCTAAAATGGTATAACTTTCCAACACTAATCAGAGATATAATTGCCAATTATTACAAGAACTTGAGATTTGTCGTAACAAACAAGGACGGCTACACAGACACACTAAAATACAATGTGGGCCTGTTCCAAGGCTGCTGCCTATCACCTGTAGCTTTTAATATAATTATCAATATCCTAATCGACAAACTTAAATCTCGTGAGAAGAAGTGGGGATATAGATTCAAACAAAACAACATCTATACGGAATCCGTCTTAGCTTTTGCAGACGACTTGGCGGTGCTAACAAGAAATCCCAAGCAATGCCAGGGCTTGCTGAAAATAGTGGATGATTTCTGCTCATGGACAAAGGGAATGAGAACGAAACCATCAAAATGCTTCAGCCTATGTCTGGCTAGGCGAAACACTACATTTACGTCTTATGATCCTGGACTGACTATAGCAGGGCAGAGAATAGCTCCGGTAAATGAAACCATGCCCTTTAAATTTCTTGGCAGAAGGATAAATTTTCAGGGAAAAACACCATCCCTAGAAGTAGTTGTAAAACAATTCACTGACGACATGAATAGGGTTACTCAACAGCCTATAAGCAATGTCAAAAAAGCTTGGATATATGACAACTACTTAGCATCTCGCCTCACTTGGCCTTTCCTAGTATATGATTTCAACAAAAGCCTACTATCAAGTCTGGACGCGGACGTCATAAGAACATTGAAGTCTTGGCTTGGATTAGCCCAGGGTGCTGACTCCTCAACATTCTTTAGAGGACGGAGAAACTTCGGAATGGATCTGAAAAGACCATCTGAATTATACAAACATCTACGTATAAGCAAATATCAAATTCTAACCAGCTCCCAGGATAATACAATTTCATCCCTTCCAAGAGACCCTCTGGTCTCAGATATGGAACCGAGACTACTATTCTTCAAGAAATTCATGACAGGTGCCCAGACTGACAAAAGAGGCATTGGCTGGAAGAAAAAAGAAAGTGACAAAGAGGTTATAAAATCCTTCCTCAGGAAAGATGAAGAGCATGAATACAGAGTGCACGCGATGACTCTAGAAGTTCAAAATGACTGGCTAACTTTGGGCGATTTTTGCATCCCTCCAGCCCTAAAGTGGCGCACACTAATGTACGATTGGTCTCCGGCGTTGCTAAAGTTCTACCTAAACGCTTTTCAAATGTCCCTCCCGGACCAGAGTAATCTGGTAAGGTGGGGAAAAGCTACGGAAAAGAACTGTACATTGTGTGGTGCTGCCATAGGAACTGCTAGACACACACTTGTAGGGTGCGTTACTCTCCTAGAAAAGGGCTATTACTCACGCCGACATGACAAAGTCCTAGGTGTTATCCGTGAAGCAGTAAGTCTTTCTATTGCAAGAGCCAGAAAGGGACTGACTACAAATAAAACTTTGACCACATTTGTAAAGGAAGGGCAAAGCACGAAAACTAAATGCAAGCCCATCTCGACCCTTGGCGCCGCATCAGACTGGAAAATTCTCATGGATACATTTGAACACCATTATAGGATCCCAGATGAACTAGCTGTATCAGCCTATAGGCCAGACATCTTAGTGTTTTCTCGGAACTTGAAAAAAGTTATCCTTATTGAACTTACCGTTCCGTGGGAATCAAATATTCCAAAAGACCACAACATGAAGTCGAATAAATATTATGATCTCACAGAAGAAATGATCAGGAACGGGTTCAAGACTCAGCTTTACGCAGTGGAAGTTGGTGCAAGAGGAGTTCCAGCAAAATCTTTGCATCACTTACTGAAAGAATTGGGCCTAAGCAGGTCTGCCGTCAATACATTTATGGAACGAGCTTCCAAGACGGCATTAACGGAATCATACAGTATTTGGTTGGGTAGGGAGAGAAGTAGAATGGTGGATGGTGAGCGTATTATCGCGCAATAGAAAAAAAAAGGAGGCCTCCTTTTCTTAAACCAGCCAATTGTCGGTGGCAAGCCCGAGACACCATTCTTCTCATCTCTTACCCACACACGATGGACCCGGCACCCGCACGGTGAATCCATGGAATGCTTAGAAATTTGTCTTCAAAAAACATTACACCTCGGATAGACGGGGACACTAGCTGAAAGACAGCCGACAGCGGGAGAGACTGCTGACAGCAAGAAAGAATGCCGAGGGTTAAGGCCCAGCAAGCCATTCCCTCGTATTATATCGCTAAAAAGTCTAAAAAGAATAATACCCCTGGGACAGTCCGAGAGGGGGGGAGGATGAACTGTCCACTGGTAGATAACAACAACGACCCTGGCGATAATATGGACTTGAAATGCCCAACGTGCAGAAAAATATACAGAAGACAAGCCTGGTTCAAGAAACACTTAAAAACACATGAAGGGATCGAAGCACAGATGGTAAGACCTTCGACTAGTACTGCGGATAGAGTTTCCCCTCACATATCCCATGGTACACCTCCATGTGAATTCAACCAGGAGTCCATGACCATCAGGACACGTCTAAGCATCCCGACCATAAAAGAAACCACCTGGAAGGTTCACGACGGAAATCTGGCTGTCATGCTGGATTGTCCTGGTACAAAACAGGATCTTGATAGCCAAGTTCGTGCCTTTCAAAATACTGTCTATGACTACTTCAGTGAGCACTATCCACCAACGACCACTCATGCTCACACCAATAAGGAAAACACTTTTAAGCTGAAATTGAGGCGAAAGAAGAGGGAGCTAAGAAAGAGACTAAGATGCGCCAAAAACATTGGAGATAAACAGCAGTGCCATCAAGTGGCTAGAGCACTTAGATCAATTCTGAAATTGATCCAAGGAATATCGCTCCAAATTAAAGATAACTCCAATCAATACAATAGAGCCAGACACGAAGTCCTCTTTGACAAAAACCCCTTCGTCTATGCCAGAAAGATATTCAGCGAAAAAAGTGGTGTACTATCGCTGACCAGAGATCAAATATATAAATATTACAAAGAGACATACACAGAAATACAAAAAGAGGAACAATATCTGGACCCACCCTCGCCTCGACCCGTCAGACCTTTAGAGGACTTCCGATGCCTTCCACCAAGCATGGAAGAAATGGACGAACAAATGAAAAGAAAAAGTTCCAAATCGGCACCAGGCCCAGATGGTATTCCGTACATTGTATATAAAAAATGTCCTCACACCCGTAAGCATTTATATAATATATATCGAAAAATCTGGTCTACTAATCAAGTTCCAAAGGCATTTGGTGAGGCAGTCTTCGTTCTCATACCAAAGAAAACTGAGGTAAATGATCCCAAAGATGCAAGACCGATCGCTTTGACGAATACAATGTCCAAAATCTTCTTCTCCATAGTACAAGCAAGAATGTCCCGATTTATGATCAAGAACGAGTACTTCTCACGCCAGCACCAGAAAGGTTTTTTGCCGGGAGTTTCTGGCTGCTTAGAACACAACACCTTACTCGCTGAGTGTTTGAAGGATGCCAGGAAACAGGAGCGGCAACTAAGCGTCTGTTGGATGTTGGATGTTGGTCGGTGCAACATGAATTGCTGCAAACTGCGCTAAAATGGTATAACTTTCCAACACTAATCAGAGATATAATTGCCAATTATTACAAGAACTTGAGATTTGTCGTAACAAACAAGGACGGCTACACAGACACACTAAAATACAATGTGGGCCTGTTCCAAGGCTGCTGCCTATCACCTGTAGCTTTTAATATAATTATCAATATCCTAATCGACAAACTTAAATCTCGTGAGAAGAAGTGGGGATATAGATTCAAACAAAACAACATCTATACGGAATCCGTCTTAGCTTTTGCAGACGACTTGGCGGTGCTAACAAGAAATCCCAAGCAATGCCAGGGCTTGCTGAAAATAGTGGATGATTTCTGCTCATGGACAAAGGGAATGAGAACGAAACCATCAAAATGCTTCAGCCTATGTCTGGCTAGGCGAAACACTACATTTACGTCTTATGATCCTGGACTGACTATAGCAGGGCAGAGAATAGCTCCGGTAAATGAAACCATGCCCTTTAAATTTCTTGGCAGAAGGATAAATTTTCAGGGAAAAACACCATCCCTAGAAGTAGTTGTAAAACAATTCACTGACGACATGAATAGGGTTACTCAACAGCCTATAAGCAATGTCAAAAAAGCTTGGATATATGACAACTACTTAGCATCTCGCCTCACTTGGCCTTTCCTAGTATATGATTTCAACAAAAGCCTACTATCAAGTCTGGACGCGGACGTCATAAGAACATTGAAGTCTTGGCTTGGATTAGCCCAGGGTGCTGACTCCTCAACATTCTTTAGAGGACGGAGAAACTTCGGAATGGATCTGAAAAGACCATCTGAATTATACAAACATCTACGTATAAGCAAATATCAAATTCTAACCAGCTCCCAGGATAATACAATTTCATCCCTTCCAAGAGACCCTCTGGTCTCAGATATGGAACCGAGACTACTATTCTTCAAGAAATTCATGACAGGTGCCCAGACTGACAAAAGAGGCATTGGCTGGAAGAAAAAAGAAAGTGACAAAGAGGTTATAAAATCCTTCCTCAGGAAAGATGAAGAGCATGAATACAGAGTGCACGCGATGACTCTAGAAGTTCAAAATGACTGGCTAACTTTGGGCGATTTTTGCATCCCTCCAGCCCTAAAGTGGCGCACACTAATGTACGATTGGTCTCCGGCGTTGCTAAAGTTCTACCTAAACGCTTTTCAAATGTCCCTCCCGGACCAGAGTAATCTGGTAAGGTGGGGAAAAGCTACGGAAAAGAACTGTACATTGTGTGGTGCTGCCATAGGAACTGCTAGACACACACTTGTAGGGTGCGTTACTCTCCTAGAAAAGGGCTATTACTCACGCCGACATGACAAAGTCCTAGGTGTTATCCGTGAAGCAGTAAGTCTTTCTATTGCAAGAGCCAGAAAGGGACTGACTACAAATAAAACTTTGACCACATTTGTAAAGGAAGGGCAAAGCACGAAAACTAAATGCAAGCCCATCTCGATCCTTGGCGCCGCATCAGACTGGAAAATTCTCATGGATACATTTGAACACCATTATAGGATCCCAGATGAACTAGCTGTATCAGCCTATAGGCCAGACATCTTAGTGTTTTCTCGGAACTTGAAAAAAGTTATCCTTATTGAACTTACCGTTCCGTGGGAATCAAATATTCCAAAAGACCACAACATGAAGTCGAATAAATATTATGATCTCACAGAAGAAATGATCAGGAACGGGTTCAAGACTCAGCTTTACGCAGTGGAAGTTGGTGCAAGAGGAGTTCCAGCAAAATCTTTGCATCACTTACTGAAAGAATTGGGCCTAAGCAGGTCTGCCGTCAATACATTTATGGAACGAGCTTCCAAGACGGCATTAACGGAATCATACAGTATTTGGTTGGGTAGGGAGAGAAGTAGAATGGTGGATGGTGAGCGTATTATCGCGCAATAGAAAAAAAAGGAGGCCTCCTTTTCTTAAACCAGCCAATTGTCGGTCGCAAGCCCGAGACACCATTCTTCTCATCTCTTACCCACACACGATGGACCCGGCACCCGCACGGTGAATCCATGGAATGCTTAGAAATTTGTCTTCTACAAGCACGTGTATGTTTGAACTTAAATCATTAATTATTTAGGAAACAACGAAAGAGATTGCAATAAATAATAAACTTTAATATTTATGAACCCCGCATTACCTGTCTATTGCAGCAGCATTTTCCCAGCCAAAAATGAACTTTTTTATTACAGAAATAAAGTTTAAAATCTTGAGACGAATGTCTTGTTTTCAAAGCCCATACATTATTAGTGGCTTACAAAGATTTCGCAACAATAGATACAGCATTTAAACAAAATTTTATTAAAACTTGGTCCATAGCTAGACATATAATTTATTATATTACATCCATCATCATTAAGTAATATTAAAACCCAGTTGTCAGTAAAAAGCAAAATAAGGTTTATGGCAAGTGTTTTTAGTTAAAAGTTATATAGTATAGTATAGTATTGTCGAAATTATAGGGCCACCCATATTAACTGCTGGTAATTAATTATATAGTATAAAAAAATCATTGTAATATTATTTTTTTAAATAAATTTGACAATCATAATATTTATATTATTTTAGTTTATAAGTGACAGCTTTACAGCTGCTATTAATTAGTTAATTTAATTTTAATAGGTATCAATTTTTTTTATAAAATATATAAACTTTACAGCATTGGGGTTAAATGACTGTTCCTTGCCAACGGGTGCTCAATCCATCCAATATTCATTATTTCATTCATTCATTACAGCCCCTAGAACACAACACAGCGTCATAGACCTCCACTGCTGGAGATGGGCCTTCCAGAACATATATCTGGAGAATTTGGCCTACACTCGCCACGCTGGCCAGAGGGCTTGGCGAGGACTCATTGGAGGATTTATTATTTACTGTTAACCTAAATATTTTACCCCACCGCAATTTGGTTAAGTCAATAATATGTAAGTATTGTGCTAACCTAAAGGTAATAAATGATTAAATTAAAGATGTTATAAACTTTATTGTAGGTTTAGTAAGTTATTATTTCTAAAGGTAAGGTATTTCTCTAAAGGATAAAGTCCGAAACGTTGACAAAAGTCAGAAAACCAAACTTACCGACTTAGCTTTAAAAATTAACAAGCCGAAGGGGCAATGGGCTGAACACGTCTGTCGCAGAACCAATGAACGACTGAGCATTTATTAGGTTCTGGAATGGATACCCCGTACTGGAAGACGCGGAGCGAGACGACCCCCGCCAGACGGACAGATGACTTGAGGAACGTCGCTGGTGGGGGATGAATGAGAGTGACTGGAGATCGTGTAAAATGGCGAGCATTGGAGAGACACAGGCTAATGATGATGTATATTAAGTTATTAAGCAATTTATTATGCATCGCTCACTCTGACATCTTGCATGCTGCTGGTTTTTCTCAACATTGCAAAAATAGTACTTATCGTGCTGTCGGCTTTACCCAATAAACTTTATGCATTTAAACTTTACCGAATTAACATATTTTTTTTTATTTACTTTAAAACTTAGTACTAAAATTGGAGTGTCCTCTTTAACTATATTACTATTCTCTACCAGGGTCAAAAGTTTGGGCATAGATTTATTTCGAGGCACCGATAACGTTACATCTAGTTAATTGCAATATCATTGGTGACTTACGGTTCTCTAGAAATCTGGGATGACCAACCAGACGGGATTGAATAGGTAACGAGTATTTCTTGGGTCAGAGGTGAGGTTACCGAATAATAAATAAACTGGTCTTTACGCGACTTAATCTGGATACATATTTCTTCTGACATTTCGGTCAGCTACGCAGATGTAATCCTAGTTAATATTTGTTGGCATATTTCAAAACTACCCACTTCTAAAGTTATTCATAAAAAATCTGAATGTAGTTTCTGTCAGCCAGTGTCTCTTCACTGCTGGATGTAGGCGTCTTTTTGCAACCCTTAGCTTACCCCTGCCAGCGACCTTCTTTAGTACATCCGTCCATCTGACGGATGTCGTCGCGTACGTGGTCTCCACTCTAGAACCCGTCTACCCCATCGGTCGTCGGATCTATGGCAAATATGTCCGGTCCATTGCCACTTCAGCTTGTTAATTTAAATGCTATGTCAATAACTTTCTGTTAGATAGATAATATATATTAACATAATTGCACAGAAAATAACACATTTTACAGTACATAGGCGAGCTTAATGTCTAAAATCGTTCGTACGAGGGGCGTTCAAAATATTCTCGGTATGTGGATAAAAACAAACAAGTACGAAAAGTTTGATATTTTTATTTTTCAATATACTCCCCCCCTATGTTCATACACTTATAAGATCGATCAATTATTTTTTTTAATCCCTCATAAAAATATTTTTTATCTTTGGTGTAAAAATGCTCCTCCACGGCCGTCTTCAACGCTTCATCGTCAGAAAATTTATTTCCACGCAGATCCTTTTTAAGATTGGGAAACAAAAAGAAGTCGCTTGGGGCTAAGTCCGGACTATAGGGTGGATGAGTAACAGTTTCAAACCCACATTCAACAATAGCTGCCTTGGCAATATGAGCAGTATGGACAGGGGCGTTGTCATGCAGAAGCAGAACACCTTTGGTTAACTTTCCTCGCCTCTTTTCTTTGATCGCATCTCTTAATTGACGTATAACGTTAGCGTAGTACTGCCCTGTGATATTTACACCTTTTTCTTTATAATCGATAAGCAAAACTCCTTCACAATCCCAAAATATTGTGGCCATGATCTTGCCAGCTGACGGGATTACCTTGAACTTCTTGGGATGAGCTGGACCCTTAATGTGCCACTGCATGGACTCCTGTTTGCTCTCTGGGTCATAATGATGAACCCAGGTTTCATCTCCAGTAACTATTTTTTGTAGCACCTCATCGGGATTTTCACCACACAGGTCGATAAAATCTGAACAGCAAGCCACACGCATATCCTTTTGAAGAAGCGTCAGCATTCGCGGAACCCATCTTGCACTTACTTTTGACATATTAAGATGGTCTGTATAATGTCATGTACGGTACCAATAGAGAGATTGGTTACTTGAGCTATAGATTTTACCTTCACTCGGCCGTCTTCCAATATAAGTTTTTCCACTTTATCAATATTTTCTTGTGAGGTAGCCACTACAGGCCGGCCAGGTCTAGGGTCATCTTCAATAATCTCCCTTCCACGCTTAAATTCGCTTGACCATTTTTGAATAGTAGATAAAGAAGGAGCAGACTCACGGTAAACACAATCCATTTCCTCTTTTATGGTTTTTTGATTTTTACCCTGTTTTGTCAAGAATTTTATGACGGATCGGTGCTCTAATTTCGTTAAAATTGTTAATTCGCTCATGGTGTTCATGTTTGTTCGGCAATTGCAGAAAAACAAAAGAACATCTCGGTTCCAATTTTACTTTTTTTTAATGTCAATGGATGAATCTTAGCGGCCAGTAACAAATATATATATAAAAGAGGTTGTAACGTATCAATACCGAGAATATTTTGAACGCCCCTCGTATATGTAGACAAGCTAATATTTGAGATAAAGAGATTTATTAAGTAAAAAACTTATAACTAATAAAAGAACGATATTTTATCTATAATATAAATACATACAATACATAGATAACACACATACATATGGTTACATAGTATATTTAGTTCATAATTCATAATATTGGTTCTCTAAAGTTTCGAATTATATTCATTAAAGAAATACCAAGCATAGCTCTCTCGATAGCTAGCTGACCGATTTGTGGACCAGACCCACTGTCAGTGTTAATGCTAGGTTTCCTGTGCACTTCCCTTTATATCTATTCATCTTATACTGAGCTGATTTCACAACGATTTGATTTGGGGGAAACACTTATCGCTCGCTAACGCTACATCTAGTTAATTTTAGTATCTTTGGTGACTTACGGTTCTCTAGAAATCTGGGATGACCGGCGAGACGGCATTGAATAGGTAACGAGTATTTCTTGGGTCAGAGGTGAGGCCAATGGAATGCAGTCACGGTTTGCGTTGCAAAAACTGTGCTAGGTAATAACAATAATAACTAAACTTTTTAAACTTTCGCGCATATTCATAATAGTTTTTTTAAATAATTTTAACGGGTCTTTACGCGATTTACCTTAGAGACATATTTCTCCCGACGTTTCAGCCAAGTTGCATTGGCCGTGGTCACGGGTCGACTGAAGCTATGCGGTGTAGTCTCGTACATACTGGGCGGCAGATGTAAACCTACCCACTTATCACTTTTAAAAGTTTTTAGAAATCACGACACACGACACTTACAATATCCTTGGCGACACCGGGCGATTTTTCCCGGCGTCGAAACCTATTGATTACTGGATTCCACGATGAAGATAGCTTATAACCCCCCTCTCGATTGAAATTTTTGTGTTTCTTTATTTCGATCGCTTCACGTACTATTCTAGGGTAATAGTGCCGATCGGTGGAAAGTATCTTTGGGTCATGCAGCTCAATCCAATGGTTTGTGCCACTATCCATTAGGTGTTCTGCTATTGCTGACTTGTTTAATTGGCAGTTTTTTACAGCTGCTATATGTTCCTTGACCCTCTCAGCTATTGTGCGCTTAGTTTGGCCAATATATGAACTCCCACAGCTGCAGTCCACTTTATACACGCCAGGCGTTTGGAAAGGAATGACATCCTTTGGGGTGCGTACGTGTTTTGCTACTTTGGAGAATGGGGTGTACACAGCATTGATAGATAACTTTTTGAAAGCTGTACCAATTTTATCCGTTACTCCTTTCACATATGGTAAGAACGCGGGCAGCCGATTGACCTGTGGATATCTCTCCTTGTTTTTCTGTCGCAGCAACCTCGGACCCACACCATATCCATTGCGTTTTAGCACTGTTTTAACATGTGACAATTCCTGTTCCAAATGTTTTGGGTCACAGAGATCATAAGCCCTGTTGATCAATGAGGTCACAACAGATCTCAGGTGGCATGGATAATGATGTGAAGTGGCGTGTAGATATCGGTCTGTGTGCGTTGGTTTTCGATATACAGTGTGAGCCAGCGAGCCATCAGGTCTCACCATCACTTTTACATCCAAAAAAGCTAACTGCCTATCTTTCTCCATTTCATATGTGAATTTTATTGTGGAGTGAAGAGAGTTTAGATAGTTTAGGAATTCCTCTACTTCCGGTTTGTTTCCCTTGATGACACAAAACACGTCGTCCACATATCTCTTCCAGATCTTTATACAAGAGATATCATGTTGAAAAATAATGTTTTCAAGGTGCTCCATCCAAATATTGGCTAAAAATGGGGCCACTGGACTGCCCATGGCAACACCATCTATTTGGAGGTAATATTGGCCTCGGAAGAGAAAATAATTTCCATCCAAACAATCTTTGAGAAGGTCAGCATAAAATTTGGGCATCTGCAAGTCTAGTAGTTTTTCCTTGACGATATCTAGGCACTCGTTTATCGGAACGTTTGTAAAAAGGGAATCTACGTCAAAACTCACCATGATATCGTCTGGTTCAAATTTTAAGTCCTGCAGTATGCTAACAAAATGACGGGAATCCTTCACATAAGACTGCGTCTTTCCCACCAATGGTTGTAGCGCCGCCGAAACATATTTTGCTAAATCGTAAGTAGGAGACGATATTTGACTTACGATTGGTCTTAAAGGAATACTGGCTTTGTGTATCTTGGGCAGGCCGTAAAGTTTCGGTGGTTGCACGATTTTTGGTTTGAATAGGTGGAAAAACTCATCATTAGTAAACCAGTCCTCGTGTTCTTTTATTAGGGCTCTTATACGACGTGTCACTCGAGCAGTGGGGTCATATGAAACTTGCTTATACACGTTTTTGTCGCTCAACATATTTAGCATCTTATCATCGTAGTCTTTGGTGTTCATAATCACGGTTGCGTTACCTTTATCGGCTTTTAGTACCAAAATATTTTCGTTCCTGCGAAGTTGCTGTAATGCCCTTCGTTCTTCGTCGGAGACGTTTGACTTAGGTGGTCGTGATTTGCGCAAGATGACGGCGACATCCTGTCTTAAATTTTCCGCCTCGTTAAATGGTACCTTATTTCGTACTATAGCCTCTTCTACGTTGCTAATTATGTTTTCATACGGAATATATTTCGGCGTTACTGCAAAGTTTAAACCCTTTGTTAATACACTCTGGGTTGCATCATCGATATCAGATACAACCATCGATGATGCAACCCAGAGTGTATTAACAAAGGGTTTAAACTTTGCAGTAACGCCGAAATATATTCCGTATGAAAACATAATTAGCAACGTAGAAGAGGCTATAGTACGAAATAAGGTACCATTTAACGAGGCGGAAAATTTAAGACAGGATGTCGCCGTCATCTTGCGCAAATCACGACCACCTAAGTCAAACGTCTCCGACGAAGAACGAAGGGCATTACAGCAACTTCGCAGGAACGAAAATATTTTGGTACTAAAAGCCGATAAAGGTAACGCAACCGTGATTATGAACACCAAAGACTACGATGATAAGATGCTAAATATGTTGAGCGACAAAAACGTGTATAAGCAAGTTTCATATGACCCCACTGCTCGAGTGACACGTCGTATAAGAGCCCTAATAAAAGAACATGAGGACTGGTTTACTAATGATGAGTTTTTCCACCTATTCAAACCAAAAATCGTGCAACCACCGAAACTTTACGGCCTGCCCAAGATACACAAAGCCAGTATTCCTTTAAGACCAATCGTAAGTCAAATATCGTCTCCTACTTACGATTTAGCAAAATATGTTTCGGCGGCGCTACAACCATTGGTGGGAAAGACGCAGTCTTATGTGAAGGATTCCCGTCATTTTGTTAGCATACTGCAGGACTTAAAATTTGAACCAGACGATATCATGGTGAGTTTTGACGTAGATTCCCTTTTTACAAACGTTCCGATAAACGAGTGCCTAGATATCGTCAAGGAAAAACTACTAGACTTGCAGATGCCCAAAAAAAAAAAAAAAAAAAAAAAAAAATTTTATGCTGACCTTCTCAAAGATTGTTTGGATGGAAATTATTTTCTCTTCCGAGGCCAATATTACCTCCAAATAGATGGTGTTGCCATGGGCAGTCCAGTGGCCCCATTTTTAGCCAATATTTGGATGGAGCACCTTGAAAACATTATTTTTCAACATGATATCTCTTGTATAAAGATCTGGAAGAGATATGTGGACGACGTGTTTTGTGTCATCAAGGGAAACAAACCGGAAGTAGAGGAATTCCTAAACTATCTAAACTCTCTTCACTCCACAATAAAATTCACATATGAAATGGAGAAAGATAGGCAGTTAGCTTTTTTGGATGTAAAAGTGATGGTGAGACCTGATGGCTCGCTGGCTCACACTGTATATCGAAAACCAACGCACACAGACCGATATCTACACGCCACTTCACATCATTATCCATGCCACCTGAGATCTGTTGTGACCTCATTGATCAACAGGGCTTATGATCTCTGTGACCCAAAACATTTGGAACAGGAATTGTCACATGTTAAAACAGTGCTAAAACGCAATGGATATGGTGTGGGTCCGAGGTTGCTGCGACAGAAAAACAAGGAGAGATATCCACAGGTCAATCGGCTGCCCGCGTTCTTACCATATGTGAAAGGAGTAACGGATAAAATTGGTACAGCTTTCAAAAAGTTATCTATCAATGCTGTGTACACCCCATTCTCCAAAGTAGCAAAACACGTACGCACCCCAAAGGATGTCATTCCTTTCCAAACGCCTGGCGTGTATAAAGTGGACTGCAGCTGTGGGAGTTCATATATTGGCCAAACTAAGCGCACAATAGCTGAGAGGGTCAAGGAACATATAGCAGCTGTAAAAAACTGCCAATTAAACAAGTCAGCAATAGCAGAACACCTAATGGATAGTGGCACAAACCATTGGATTGAGCTGCATGACCCAAAGATACTTTCCACCGATCGGCACTATTACCCTAGAATAGTACGTGAAGCGATCGAAATAAAGAAACACAAAAATTTCAATCGAGAGGGGGGTTATAAGCTATCTTCATCGTGGAATCCAGTAATCAATAGGTTTCGACGCCGGGAAAAATCGCCCGGTGTCGCCAAGGATATTGTAAGTGTCGTGTGTCGTGATTTCTAAAAACTTTTAAAAGTGATAAGTGGGTAGGTTTACATCTGCCGCCCAGTATGTACGAGACTACACCGCATAGCTTCAGTCGACCCGTGACCACGGCCAATGCAACTTGGCTGAAACGTCGGGAGAAATATGTCTCTAAGGTAAATCGCGTAAAGACCCGTTAAAATTATTTAAAAAAACAATAATAACAGTAATAATAATAATAAAGCTTGTTGATTCCTTAATTCATTTACACATACACAATATTAATAATAATTTATGCGAATATTTTTTTTTTAACAATAAATCACAAAAAAGTTCATGCGTGGAATACTGTTCTCACCTCTGGGATTGTTCCTCTAAATACCTTACAGATGCCCTCAATGTCCTGCAGAGGTGGACGATTAGAATATGAAACCCTCGAATCACTGCAGCTTCGCCGAGATGTTGCCTTGAGCGTGTTCTACAAGCCATACTACGATGAGTGTTTGGAAGAGTTCCACAACCTTCTTCTCTATTCCGCAACCGAATCACACGAACATGCATCTCCATATCGTCGTCACTATCTCTACTCGCATAAATTTGCACGTATAAAACTCTTACAAATGTAAACCCAGATCCCCTGGGCTCATGAGCCATACGGGCACTGTTATACCAGTAACGGTGCCCAGCACTAAAGGTGCATGAATTACCAGCGGGTGATTACTCGTTGAGATCCTGCCGGGGAGAACGGGGAATATCCCCATCCCCAAACCAGGCCCATTAGACATCCGGGCCTGGACGACCCCACTGTCTGTCTGTCTGTCTTACAAATGTCGCACGCTAAAGCATTCCACATGGAATGCTCTCCCAGCCAGTGTTTTCCGAATTCTTATAGCCTGGAGTCCTTCAAGCGAAGCAACGTCTTGCCATCGTTGGCGCGATGTTACATGTCAACCCTATAGTGAACTCTAACTTAAGATATTTTCTTAACGGTTCCTTTATTTCATTCCTTCCAGCTGTGAAACCGAGGGACGCATCGGCACGACACTACGCTCGAAGAATAGAACTATGACAACCCGCGTCCTTGTTAGTTGTTAGACGTCATCAAAAACACAAAAAGCTTGGAAAAGCTACCCGAACTACCTGTCAAAGCGAAATAAAATGAAAAAATAGCGCATACAGCCACAAGTCAAACACAGGGTAAGAATACCGATTTCGATGATTGCAAAGAAGGGTATTTTCCAGCTTTTACAAACCTTTGCTTTAAAGACGGTTTCGCAAAGTAATTGTAAATCTATGATTATATTACCTAGAAAGGCTATGCATTCCTCTGACCTATGACGTAACCTATCCGCGACCTTTCGCTTCAGTTATGCTCTGCAATACCGTATGGCTCACGGAACTAACCTGCCTTGATCTTCTTCGATATATATATATTTATTTATAGTAAAGTATTAATACGACCGTGCACCGTCTGTCAGCGTCTTTAAACGTTTAATAACCACATCGTTCCTGGAGAAACAGAATAAAACACTATATAAATAAACGTGTATTTATTTAAGTTATAATGTATAATAAATAATAATAAATAAATAAATATTTCCAGACAGGTCACACAGCGCCATCTAATTTCCGTGGTAAGCTACGAGGCTTGTGACGGAAACTAGATGGTTAATAAACTACATATTATTATTTTTTTTTTGTAAATATATACATATTATACATATAAACACCCAGACCAAGACAAATTATACAATGTACAACTTGCCCCCGATGGGAATCGAACCCACGACCTCCCGAGTTCACGGCAACGTTTGTTACCACTAGACCACGGAGGCGGTCAAATATGTACTTGTATGTATGGTTTATGTGTTTAGATATAATGTGTAGTATATTAAAATTAGTTAAGTAACTTATTAACTGTATCATTAAAATTTCTTATTTTTTCATCCTGCCTATCACCTTACTCGATCCCCAAGGTTAGCTGGTAAAGAATTTCTACTGGCATTATAGCTCGCCTTTGTACTATTTTTAAGTGCATTAAAGAATTTAAATAAATAAATAAATATTACCGAATCTCTTTCGGGGTGGTCAAAAACCTATTGGATTCACATTTAGCCAACTTTACTATAGGCCCGTTGTCATAAGTGGCAAGTTCATCGTAATATCTAGCGTACCAAACTCGAGAAATATATTATTATTTTTTTACCCCGACCAGAAATCAAAATCCACGGACTTGAGCGCTAGACCATGAAGGTAGATCTTTACTTTTTTTTAGGTCATTTTATTTATATTTATTTATATTATACCCCAACTAATTCTGAATTGTAAATAATCCAATTATTTTGTCACTCACATTTCGAAGTGACCACAGGGCACCGTTAACATTATTTCCCGCGTTCACTCTTCTTTCAACATCCCTATCATACTTCCTATCCGCTGTGAAATCACTGCCCAGATATATAATTTTATTTACTTGTTCTAGAATTCCATCATCAATCTTTATTTATTATCATTAATATTTATATATTAAAATATAAGGGAAATATAAATGAAATTATATATCTGGGCAGTGTTTTCACAAGGGCAAGTATGATAGCGATGTTGAAAGAAGAGTGAACGCGGGAAATAGTGTTAATGGGGCCCTGGGGTCACTGATCGCCAGTCGAAATGTCAGTGATAAAGCTCGACTCGCCATACACAATGCCATGCTAGTACCAACACTTATGTATGGAAGCGAGACGTGGATATGTCAGAATACACATGAGAGTAGAGTTAATGCAGTAGAAATTAGGTCTTTACGTCGGATATTGCGGCGTAACTTTGATGGACCGCATACGTAATAACGAAATACGCAAAAGGGTAGGTATAAAAGAAAGCATAGGGACAAAAATAAGGAAAGGCATGCTCCGATGGTTCGGGCATGTTGAAAGGATGAGTGAAGAGAGATTGACGAACCAGATATATAATGCGAAAGTTGTGGGAGAGGCCCTGGCAGACCAAGACTTGCCTATCATGATCAAATAAATAAAACATTAGCTGAAGGTGAATTAAAAAGCCATCGAAACAAAAGGGCATGTATGAAGAGGTTGATGAATGTCGAAGAAGCGAAAGAGGTATGTCGTGATCTTGACAAGTGGCGCTCAATTGTCACTGCCTACCCCGCAAGGGATTTGGGCTGAAGATATGTGTAAAATATAAGCGAAAAAAATAAAATTATTAAACATTTAAATTAAAATCAACATCAATTCTCAGACGGACACAGTAGGTAGGTACTTACAAGTAACAAAAGAATTAAACTGCACAAAAAGTGCCGGCCAAAAACCCCGACTAATTGCTAAGCAAATTACACGCGGCGAATAGATGCACAAAAAACTGCTTCCTGCATCCTCTTCTAAACTTGGCACTATCTACCATTTTTTTTTTAGGTATAGAAAAAAAAAGAGGGCGATAAATAATTAAAGTCTTATCAAATACAATGTTATTCATGCACTTTTATTCACCAACTTTCCTTTATTATACAAAAGACAATCTATATATCAAAAGTGACATTAGTGACATAAATATTTAATTATAAAAAGAGGCGTCTGTCACAAGAGTAAAGTATCATCACGACCGTATCTCATTATTAGAGCGGGAAACACCGTAAATATGACAGGGCAGCAGAAGATCTCAGAGCTTCATTTACGCCGTTGGTTATCTCGTGTGATGGATGGCTCATTGGGTGCTGAGTACGCGGCTTTTGTCAATAGACCGCTTCACGGCTTTCTGAAAGATGGCAGAAGCCATTCTCACAAGTTGCAGGCTGGCTAAAAATTAAAATACAAATTTCTGTAATAAGGGCTATAAGCTTAAGGATCAGAGGAACAAGAAAGCGAGTGAGATGGATAGGCTGTGAGGATGGAGCAGGTATGTTTGAAGGAACGAATGAATGATTAAATGTGAATGAATGTTAGATGATTTTATATATTTAGTTTTCTGTGTTGTTTAATTATTATTGTTATTTTGTTGAAATAAATTTATATGGTATACAATGTGAAAAAAAATGTTATAATTATTGAATTATATTTTGTTAAGGCACAGTGCAAAAATGTTGGGGCCTGGTTTTGGGTAATCTTTTTTATTTCCTAGAAAGTTAATAGACTACATTTCTCAAAAGCTGACTTGAAAGTGATGTACGCAAAAACATTTAACACTTATAACCAGTTGCAACGAGAAACGTTTCCGCAACTAGTTTTAGTTCTCCGAAAACTGCATGCGCTTTTTCAATTTTTCATGTGATTTTTATGTCACTTGTTCTATTCACTTGTGTGTATGCGTGTATATGTATGATATATATTTTATATATTTATTTTGGAAAACTTACGACTAAAATACATGTATATGAAAGAAATATAATACTATAAAGCCGATGACAATAATTCACAGATAGATACAATATAAAGCATGCAAGAAAACTCTAGAGAAGATTAATACAAATAGTAAACAAGAGCAACAATAATAGATACGATAAAATAAAACAATAATACTTAAGAAATATATCTAAACTGCCTAAACAGAAAAAAAACACATAAAAACACATATAACAATTAAAAACAATAGAAATCAATTTGCCCAGACCAAACTACAAGTCCACAAACTCGAAGTGCCCATTCGTCATCGCTCGTCTAACCATCGAAGTGTTGGCATTAAAAAGATCGACATCTATGGTGAGCTCATTAATATAATATATTATACTATATATACTCTAAACACTTTAGTATATATAATATACTAAATATATTATACTATAATGAAGTTATTGTCGTTATTAATTTATGATGTCGCGAACTCCCCGGTTAAGGACCGGGGCTCGACAAATAAAACAACAAATAACGGGTCGTAGATTTATTGTATATTCAGTTGAGGACACTTCCGCACATTTAAGAGTGTAGGTAATCTAGCTAATGCTTATCTCGTGTAGCAGCCGGGCATGAAGAAGAGACGCTCGGCTGGTGGGTAGTTGGGCGACCGACGAGATGAGTCTCCGGAAGCCCGCGGAGCTTCTAACCCAAAACTGGTTCCCCAATTAGGGGATTACGGTCGCTTAGTGATTTTAAGGCACAATGTGTGCTTGATCGAAGTTATATTTAATATTTATTGTCGCAGCACCCGCAAAAAGAAGTTGCGCAGAAAAGTTTCAAAATTAATGAGGAACGGCTGATTTTGACACATTGCGTACCGTCCCTGAGCGTTCTGTTTCTCCGAGTTCATCGCATAGCGCATTAATGCGTTTCTATTAAACAAATATAAACTGCCATGTTACAATAAATATGCATTTATTATGATTGTTTATTATTTATTTGTGTAATATACCACCTGCAGTCTGTGGGTCAACTATACGCAGCGAGCATACAGCGCCCCACCAGTCCAGTATAATAATGATTTCAGGGTATTGTTGGGGCTGCCACGTTATTGCAGTGCGTCCGGAATGTTTGCAGAAAGAAAATCGTGTTGATAGTTTTTCTGCTATCATGCGTAAACGCACTGCATCTCTAGTCAATAGAATTAGAGGCAGCACCAACAATATGCTTAAGGTCATATCGGATAAAGTAGACTGTCCAATACAGTGTCACTTTATTAAACAAATTGACACGTGTACAAATAAGTATTAATAAGGCACTAACATAAAATTTTAGTTTACTAACTTTAATGTCAGCCATTGTTACTAACATAGTGATAGGTATACTAACAAAAATGGATTGTAATTATCTATTAAATTAAATATATTATTATTATTATATATAAAATTATATTATTATTTATTGTTGTAGTTCTGTACCAGAGCCTCGACACATTTATGCTTGTATATTAAGGGATTAGCTGAAAATCAGCGCTGTGACTCTTAAAGCGTCGCAGCTCAATGCTGAGCTGATTCCCTATTTGTCACCACACACTTTAATTTTAAGTTTACTTTTTTCCTTCTTTCAATAAATTTCACAACGACCCACCACTAGTAAATGTGGGTTTATACCTACATAGGTAACATAGATTACACAAAGGCAATAAAAATAAAATTTTATTTAGCAATAACTTATGTATGCTCATGTTAATGTAAATACATACATAAGTTACAGTTACATACAAGTAACAACGTCCATAAAATAGTTATACAATAAACTTAACTAGTCACACATGAAACTCTAAATCATCTTTGACTTAATGTATAAACGCAAATTGCAGGCCGAGAAAATGTATTTATTCATTACAGAGTAACAACTGTAAGTAATATTGTATATATGTATGTATTATTATATATATTTATGTCTTATATTAGTATTAGATTTAGTAGAATTTTAATTGTCTATTTTCCTGTTTAAATATTTGCACCTACCTTCCACATACCATGTTCGTAATGTCCTTAAGGTTGACCGAGTAAGAATGTCTAGCGGCATTAGGTCCGCCTTTGTACATAGTGCACAACGTTTTTAAATAAAAAAATAAAAAATAACTTACGAATAATAAACACATAATGAAAAAAAAACATAAAGGGTCAATTAAAAGTTACCACAAATATAAATCTTATAGAGTTATCAGATTTCTTCTCTAGCTTCCTTTGCCATCATTATAAAAGTTGTAGAGTATTAAATTCCAGCTCGCCAACCGGTCTGGCCAGTGTGGCGAGCAGAAGGCATTAGCGCAAACGTTCAATAAAGGAATCCCTTAACTATGTCACGTTATTCGGGACATTAAAATGAAACAAGAGATTTTAAGCTAATGAAGTTAATATATTACAAAAATGAAGTTAACAGAGAGCAATGAGAATCTACAATTATATAAGGGAGGGTCGTAAGCCAAGACTTAGCCCTATCACTCTTTATGCATCCGTTGGCTGTACGTAGGGGTACCTTCCCTCGGAGAGCCTGAAGGTGGGGACCCGGAGAGCGCTGCCGATCCCAAGCGGACAACGTGGCGTCACGGGGATCCTGGGCAGCGGGGTTGTCTTCTCAAGCTGGGTCCCAGCTCTATAGTCCTACTGGAAAAACCCTGGAACGCACGGGGAGCACACGTTACGTTCCATCTCTAGATCCACCACCACTCCAGTCCACACCAAGACAAGATACCATGTAGTTGGTGAGACCGCAGCGGTGGTGCACAAATAAAAATGAATCTACTGCACGTGGTCATGAAGTGACCCGTACTATTTTTAATTCAATACTTACCCAAGCTACGGGGGCGACAATATCCAGTAGGTTTATTAGGTATTTAAAGATAAAGTTTAAAATGATTTTTTAAGAACTATTTATTATAACTTATTAAAAAGCAGCGCATTGCTGAAGTCTGTTTTTGAAAAGTGAGGAATGTCAAAGTCTACACTGACAGGTGACGTCTTAAATAAACGCAAGGCAAAGGATGTCGATTGCAGCCAACAATATTTATTCCTTGGCCGCATGTAATACAATCGTTACAACTATCTATAAATCACGCTATTAAAGTTGATATTTGCACGGACGCTCTCACGGTCGAGCGCTTATAGAGTTGAGAATTGAATAATATTTTGTAATTATGACGAAATCTCTGAGGTAAATAACAAAATCCACTAATAACATTTGCGACTAAGTAATAGAATCTACCCAATCTACCCAAGATGTGTAAGTGAATATTACAGCAGAAACTGCCACATAATGTGCATAGAGATTGAGACATGAGAGTTACCTATAAAACGTTTTACTATTGAGTTAAAGAAAATCCTTATTGACAACTGTTATTACTCAATAAAAGAATTTTTAGCATGCAAATTTCGACATTAACATTGTATTCCAATAAATTGACTAGAACAATATTAAATATAAACTATATACAAATAAATATTGACCGCCTCCGTGGACTAGTGGTAACAAACGTTGCTCGGGAGGTCGTCGGTTCCCACCGGGGGCAAGTTGTACATTGTATAATTTGTCTCGGTCTGGGTGTTTATATGTATAATATGTATATATTTACAAAAAAAAAGTATAATATGTGGTTTATCAACCATCTAGTTTCCGTAACACAAGCTTCGTTGCTTACCACGGAAACTAGATGGCGCTGTGTGACCTGTCTGGAAATATTTATTTATTATTAAATATTGTAAATAAATATCTATTGACATAAGCATATTGTATGCCCATAATATGGGAAGATTGCATCAACATGACATGTACATACAACTGTAATTAGAATAAGCAATCTATACAATAAATATATTTGAATTTAAATTTGAAAAAGTACTACAGGAGTCCAAGCACCTTTTTTTTTTTTTTTTTTAGTTTAAACCAAGACTGTAGGACCTAATCGGATTAATTGCAAATAATTTGTTATACATACGAGTACATATAACATAGGTGGTCGCTTACCACATGTCGTGCTCGATATGTGGTAAGCGACCACATATCGAAAATATAGATATAGAAAAAAACAACAATTCTCCCGGATCGTTGCATCTAAGTCTATGCCATGTACACTAAAGTTCACTACTGGCTGGTTTAGAAAGTGACAATGTAAGAGCTAAAACAAATAAAACCTCGTTTAATAAGACATCATCTTTAAATTGTGGTTATATAAGGAACTAAAATTCAATATGTGTTTTTTATTTATTACTTAACTGATCCGAGATTGCCCGTGCTATACCGCATGTAATTGTATAAAGAGCAAATATCGTATGGCGTATATGTATTGCTTAGATGTTAACATCATTGTCCGACCCCTATCTCAATACAAGATATAAGGAATACATTAAATGCCCCAGAACTCGACTGACTAAATCATCAAAAAGTTTTCTATGCAATGGTAATAAATTACCAACAGAAATCAAAAGTTTACAATTTATAAGATTCAAAAGTAAAATTGCTGGATACCATAGCATAGAAAAGCTATATATATTTAGGCATAAATAAAATTAGATCATAAGCTGACACGGCCCTTTTACAGCCACGATTTTAACTTATTTTCATTTTATTTTTATTACTAATATTATTATTTATTAGTATGTAAATTGACACAGCTTCCTTACAGCCACGAATTAAGTTATTATTGTTATTACAAATAATATTATGACATTTATATTATTATGATTTTAATTTGACTCGGCCACTATACAGCCACAAACGTAATTTAAAAGTTAATTTGATTTCATTATAATTAAGACATTATATTATAATTATTTTAGATTATAAGTTGACACGGCCTCTATACAGCCACGAAATTGTTATTGTATCATTTTTTTATAATTTGACATAAAATTACCATTATTTAGATTATAAGTTAACACGGCATTTATAAAGCAACAAATTTAGGTTAAGCTGCAGTACTTATTGGACCACTTTGCTGCTTAGTCTTCTACTAGCAGGAGTAGAATCATTCAAAATAATTAAATTAATGACGTTTCATGAATGCCTGTAATAGGTTTACGTGAATAAAGATATTTTGACTTTGACTTTGACTACTTGTTTATGGCACCAATGTCACTTACTTATTTCGGTTCATCCATATTTTAATTTTAATAATATTGTATTTTATTTGTAAAAATTAACAATATCCGAGTGTTACCTGTGAACCAAATGGAAATAAATAATTTAAATTTGAATCAAATTTGATTAAAATCGGCCAAGTAGTTTAGGCGTTTTAGAAGTTGACCAAATAAAATCCACTTCTAATATAATTAACTACGCTTAAAACAGCAACGGTCGATGATGGGTTGCGTTCTATTTAGAGCTTAATTATTTCTTTTTAAATACCCGCTGCGTGTTCCCGCTATTTTTTTTTGTTCAATTCCGCAGTTTCTTGAATTCCTTTTAAAAGTTCTCTTATTGAAATTCCTACAGCCGTCGACTAAGTGCTTATTGTATCTATTCTTTTGTTTATAATATCTATAACGGCCATTGTTTGCGCAAAAAAATCTTAGGTATTTTAAAAACTGTATAACAATATTGTTAGTGCTTAAAATATATATATATATATATATTTACACTCCATAATATAATCTGCCTTCGTGGTCTAGTCGTTAATTCCGTGGATTTAGACTCGGCGGTACCGGGTTCAAATCAAAAATATTTATTAATGTAAATAAAAACATTTAATTTATTTGTGATATTTCTCGAGTTTGGTACGATAGAGACATCGACGAGCTTGCCACTTGTCATGATTGGCCTATAGTAAAGTATGCTAAATGTGAATCCGCTTGGTGCGTGTTCGTAAATGAAATTGTGATTTAAAACATGTGCTCGTCCGGGTTAGGAAATTAGGAATCACTGAATCTAGGCTTCACGGTAAGTTCACTAAGTCCATCAGACCGGCCGGCTGTTTTTCTATATATATATTTTTTTATACCAGCACGACATGTGACCTTGGGCCCACCTGATGGTAAGTGGCGCGCAAGGTCCATGAATGTTAGCAACTGAAGTCAGATACTCGTAACTGCCATCAGTCCCTAACACTATGCCGGCTTGACTAGATGCTTTTTCACACTTCGCTTGAAGGACTCGCAAGTTATAGGAAAGTGGAAACACAGAGGCTGGAAGAGCACTCCACATCTTTATCGTACGACAGATGTATGAGTCCTCAAATTTATATGTACGCGAAGGGATGGTGACTACGGTATGTGGGTGCATATTCTGACCTGTGCGTGTGGTTCGGTTGCGGAATGGAGAGTGAGGGATTAGGTTATCTATTAGGAGTTCTTCGGAGCACTCACCATAGTATAGCCGGTAGAACACGCTCAGAGAAGCCACATCTCGGCAAAGCTGCAGGGATTCGAGAGTTCCAGATGTAGTGGCATCGTCCACAATTCGAACAGCTCGCCTCTGCAGGACATTGAGAGCATCTGTGAGGTACTTGGCGGAACCATCCCAAAGGTGAGAACGGTACTCTATACATGATCTGATGCTTTGTACAGCAACAGTCTAATTGAAGGCGGAAAAAACCGCTTCACCTTGTTCCCATATAACCCACTATTTGCACTTTAAGTAATTTGTTTTATATAAGATCTATAGTCACATGCTAGGGCGACGTGTGTGTTCCTACCACCGATTGGTCATCGACTGCTTGGGTCGACGGTTTGATCGCAACTGTCAGATGAATAGACAGTTTCTCTTTGTGTGAAGATTTTTTATATAGGAAACGGAATGGAAGGATGGTACCAAGCCATAACACCGCTTATTTGTAAACGTGGTTTCTGACCACCCCGAAAGGGAAACGGTCGTGATGATACTTCACTCTACTTTACTTTTATTTAGCGACGAAATTTGACAGCATATTATCGATACAGTTGTACCGTGTGACAGCAGCCAGGTGACGTTTTGGCACTTGTTTTAAGTGTTGCAAAGGAATAAATATGATTGTTCAATGATATATATATATATTTTTGTTTTTATTTTTATACTGAGCACGACATGTGACACCGCGCCCACCTGATGGTAAGCGGTACGAGGGGTACAAGAATAGGAGCAACTGACGCCAGCCACAGACGACCGACATCAGTCCCTTCCACTATGCCGGCCTATAAAGATGCCTTTTCACACTTCGTTTGAAGGACTCCAGGTTATAGGAATGGGGAAACACACTGGCTGAAAGAGCATTCCACGTGCGACAGATGTAAAAGTCTCCAAATTTGTATGTACGCGTAGGGATAGTGGCTACGGTATGTGGATGCATATTTTGCCCTGTGCGTGTGGTTCGGTTGTGGAATAGAGAAGAAGGGATAAGGTTGCGGAGCTCTTCTCAGGGAGGCCACATCTCGGCGAAGCTGCAGCGATTCGAGAGTTTTAGACACTGTAGTATCGTCCACTATTCGAATCGCCCGCCTCTGCAGGACATTGAGAGCATCTGTAAGGTAATTAGCGGAACCATCCCAGAGGTGAGAACAGCATTCCACGCATGACCTTATTTGTGCTTTATAAAGCATAAGCCGGAGTGAGGGCGGAAAAAAGCGTTTTACCTTGTTCAGTATCCCTAGTTTTTTGGACGATGTTTTGGTGATGCTCTCAATGTAGTTTCGGTGGTTGAGATCTGAGCGTATAATACAAATTCAAGGTCATAAAATGAGTTAATATGGAGTTTTTAATGACATAAGTTGTTATATTGAAATTTTATCGTCGATGATATTGACGAAATCAGCTTTTCGATTTAGTAAGTGGCAACATTTTTTATAACTTACCGACCGAAGTCGCTAAGATAGCGATCTGTCGAGACTGCCGGCCTAGGTTATAGAAATTTAGAAACACATAGGGAGAGAATTCCACATCTTTACTGTGCGATATATTTTTGTGTTGTATGCAAATATATACAACACACAATTTCATACGATATAAAGTTTAATTATAAAACCGTAAACACTTGTAGTTGCATTAAATTAATAAAACAATAGCATGTCGGAAATTCTGGCATCAAATAAACTCCATTAATAACGACTACATGCCATGGTCGGATATCATAAAGACCATCCAAATAACAGCAACCGTAAAATATTATTTTCACTATGTTATGGTTCGGGGGAGATTTCCAACTCCCTCACAGGTAAGTAAATAGTGAGTTTGTTTTTTTTTCTCTTTTCCCGAAGGATATAATAAGTTAACAGGAAAGGCAAAGGGATCTAGCCCATACAGCCAGGTCTGTCTTATATCTTCTATCTTTTTTATGAGTTAATGAGGTTATCATCAAATTCCAGATGCTGCAGAATTTGATGCTTTTCTTGAAGTCACTCGCGGCACCATAGCTCAAACACGTCGGGTAAAATATGGGAGTTGACAGCGCGGGAAAAACGGAAAAAATGAACTGCAACCTGTGCCCCATATTTAAAGTCCAATTTATCGTTTTCTAAATAATATCCAGAGTAAATTAATTTACAAAACACAAACTTGCACTTGACATGTCCACGCAAAATGGCGCGAAGAAATCCCCTTTTTTTTCTTTTTCCCGAAGGATATAATGAGTTAACAGGAAAGGCAAAGGGATCAAGCCCATACAGCCAGGTCTGTCGTAATATCTTCTATCTTTTTTATGAGTTAATGAGGTTATCATCAAATTCCAGGTCTTGTAGAATTTGCAGCTTTTATTGGAGTTAATCGCGGCATTATTGCCCAAACACGTCGGGTATAATATGGGAGTTCATAGCGCGGGAAAATCGCAAAAATAAACTACAATTTGTGCTCCATATGTCAAATTTATCGTTTTCCATAATTATACAAGGAAAATTAAACACATAATAAAAGTAAAAAAAGTATTATCACGACCGTTTCCCTTTCGAGGTGGTCAGAAACCACGCTTATAAAGAAGCGGATTCACAGTTAGCCAACTTTACTATAGGCCAATCATAAGAAGTGGCAAATTCGCCTTTAGCGTACCAAACTCGAGAAATATCACAAATAAATCTAATATTTAATTTGTTTATTTAAATTAATAAATATTATAGTGTCAGGAATCGAACCCGGTACCTCATAGTCTAAATCCAGGAACTTAACCGCTATACCACGGAGGCAGGCAGGCAGGCATTAATTATGCAGCTGTAAATTGTTGTTGTTTTTGGACCTAGCATTACTTATGTTTGTCTACGGTCAATTAATACATGACATTGGGGGTTGTATCGACATAAAATCTGCATCACAAATTATATTTATTTATTTAAATACTTTATTGCACTTAAAAACCTAGTACATAGGCGAGCTATAACGCCATAAGGCATTCTTCACCAGCTAACCTTGGGGATCATGTAAGGTGAAGGGCAGGATAAAGAAAAATATTAAAATAGCTTAAATTAGTAAATAAACATAATTACGCATTTATTAAATATACATATACATACACAATATAAAATATATATATATAACAAATAAAAAATAATATACAAATTCGTAACTAAGACAAGTGATTTTTATACTATGCACCAATATGTACTATAGAATAATATTGTATTATATTCATCATTACAGCCCCTAGAACACAGCGTCTTAGACCTTCACTGTTGGAGATGAGCCTTCCAGAACATACATCTGGAGAATTTAGCCTACACTCGCTACGCTGGCCAGACGGGTTGGCAAGGATCTGATGTCAATGTTTAATGACAATTTATTAACGATTCCGCAAGGTGGTATTAGTAGAACCGGAATCGACGGCATAACGTGGTACGGGGACAGTGGTGTTGTACATCTATGACGAATATACCTAATAAAAGTCTAATATTAATAAATAAATAATAAATAAATAAATATTTCCAGACAGGTCACACAGCGCCATCTAGTTTCCGTGGCAAGCTACGACGCTTGTGTTACGGAAACTAGATGGTTGATAAACTACATATTATACTATTTTTTTTGTATACATATTATACATATAAACACCCAGACCGAGACAAACTATACAATGCACAACTTGCCCCCGTGGGAATCGAACCCACGACCTCCCGAGTTCACGGCAACGTTTGTTACCACTAGATCACGGAGGCGGTCAATTATATAGTCTAATATTATTATAAAGTAAAATATTATTTTGATTTTTGACATTAATTAGCTACTGACAATTACTTCTTTTTTTTTTTTTTCTTTATATAATAAATTCTCATAACGAAACAAATGTATGCTTAAGTGTATATTCAATGCATTGCACTGATAAATTGTGATTGGGGGTCAGTTTCAAAATCACCTCCTAAACTTACCATTGGAATGGTTGTAAAAATAGCAAGCTGTATGCTCAAATTTTTGAGATGAAGTCCAGATCTTAGTTAGTTGTTTGTAAATAAATAAATGAATAAATAAAAGGGTATTTCTTATTGGTACATGCCTTAAAGAGACTTATCCAAAATAAAATGGAAACTGTAACTGTTTAACTTATTTTATTTATTAAAAACTTTATTGCACAAAGTACAAAGGCGGACTTAATGCCCGTAGACATTTTCTGACAGCCAAACCTTAGGGACAAATTAGAACATTTATAGGTGCAATGAAATAAATATTAATAGTAGGATAAATTCAACATAATTATATATACTTACATAAAATACTTTAACATATACTGTAATATCAATATACTAAATACTAATAGATACACAAAAATATACATATATACACTTATTAACATTGCTGGTAGCTATTTAGAAAGTGTAGATAGACGAGTTTTTTGAACGAAGATCTGGTAGACGCTTGCTTACAGGTTACAGGGAGATTGTTCCATTAAATTTGTGGCAACAACTGTAAAAGAATTTGAAACAAATCCAGAATGATGTAAGGGAACAGAAAGAAGTGAGTTGTGAGAAGAACGAAGGGATTTGTCGTGAAACGAAGAAAGATAGGCAAATTTATCCTTGAGGTATTTCGGTGTCGCAGGCTCGTTTAGAACAAAAAAAAGGAGACAGAGAACTCTTAGATTTCTGCGACAACGAATTGGCAGCCACTTCAACTTAGCACGATATTCAGAAATGTGATCGTATTTACGTAAACAGAAGATGAACCGGATACACGCGTTAAGTAACCGGTCCATTTTGTTGAGCAACATCTCTGACAGATCAATGCTGCAAACATCACCATAGTCGAGGAGAGGAAGGAGAAGGCTTACTTAACTTAACTTAGTACCTATTGTTATTACTATATCATACCTTGTATACCTTGCTTATCTTTCTTTTAAATATTATGACTTCCTTCCGTCTTATAATTAACTGCTTACAATTTGTTAAAATATTGGCCCTTCAAAGTCAAAAAAGTCGAAGTCAAAATATCTTTATTCACGTAAACCTATTACAGGCATTTATGAAACGTCATTAATATAATTATTTTGAATGATTCTACTCCTGCTACTAGAAGACTAAGCAGCAAAGTGGTCCAATAAGTAAGCTCTTAGCAGAAGACCAGCAGCTTAGCAAATTCCAGTGACCTGTTAATGTTTAATCTGACTGAGAAAGGAATCTGCAAGGAAAACTCAGCTATATCAGATTTACAAAATGTCTTCTTTTATGTTTTTTTTTAAATTATATACCTTCATTTGTAATGACTGTTTGTGCCGTAATAAAATAAAATAAATAAATTGTACAATATTTAATAATAAATAATTGACTAATTTAGTTGCCAATCTAAATAAATGATTGCAAAATAAATACGCACCTTAGAACGCTTCACTCGACTACTTGATAACCAGTTTAGAAGTGATCCAAACCTGAAAATAAACAGAGAAAATATGAAAATTTATAATTTTGAACACATACATACGTGTACTGCATTTATTCTATAATTACTAAATGTTTGACCCCGCGGCGTTGCACCAAGATGTCACCAAATATTATAGCTGCTGTAAAAAGACATTGCCACTCTATAAGCTAAGACAGACAGAATTATAGGATGTTACCAAATACCATAGCTGCTGTAAAGAGGCATTGTCACACCATAAGCTAAGACAGGCAGAATTATAGGATGTTAATTATGTTTGTTGTCTTTGTCTCTGGTATCGGGTCTTTAGGAGTATCCAAGTGTGTGGGTGACTGAATTAAAAATAAAAAAGAACAATGGAATCATAATTCGCAAAACATCCAGTCAACTTTTCAATACCAAATAAAAATTTGAACCGCAATTACGAAAGCCATTGTTAATCCAAAACCTAACGTTACAATCGATATTATTATTATTCAAATAGTCACAGAACGTAGAATCGACGTAGAAATGGCATTTATTTATTTATAAACTTTATTGAACAAAGTACAAAGGCGGGCTTAATGCCCGAAGACGTTCTCTGACAGCCAAACATTGGGGACAAATTTGATCAAATGTAGGTGCAATCATAAAGATAATACGAGAAATAAATAACTATTTAAATTAACAGCAAATTAATATATTCTTACTTACAATATATATGGAATAAATATTATAATATCGATACATTAAATACTAATTATATATATATATATATATATATATATATATAATAATAAAAACTTATTATACATAAACATACATATATACTACTTACTAACGCTGTGTGGAGCCTATTTAGAAAGTGTGAAAACACCAGTTTTTTGAATAATGTTCTGGTAGTTGCTTGTCGTATGTTAACAGGTAGATTATTCCACAAATTAGTAGCAACAACTACAAAAGAGTTAGACAGAAATGAAGAATGATGAGAAGGGACAGATAGAAGATAGTTGTTAGAAGAGCGAAGTATTTCGGTGTCGCAGGCTCATTAAATGGTAACATAAAATCTGGTTAATAAATCACATCTCAGCCACAGGCAGTTTGGCGAGGGTCTGATGTCAATGTAATGACAATATATTAACGATTCTACAAGTTAGTATTAGTGGAACCGGGACTGAAAGGCTTAACGTGCTCTCCAAGGCACAGGGTGTCGTAAATCTATGACAAATGTACGTCGAGGGGTCGTCTCAGTTTAGCGTTAGTGGCACAGTGAAGCCGACGCCATTCCCTAAGGACTGCAGTTTTTCCGCCTGTTGCCATCTACTTTCCCCTGGACGACGAGGCACTCAAACAATGTTACTGCATGCTATACATGTCTAAGAATCCGTGATTGTACACTCTATGGTAATATACAATCAATATCTGCTATAAATCAAAAAGGTATAGATGAGCTCATCCGTTCCGCAACAGCCGTGAGACTATGTCCTCTCAAAGGTCGTAGGTTGTAGTGAAAGTGCGAGGCTTCCTTTCGCCAGCGAGCTTGCAACCCGTCGTGATGCGACCAAGCCTTAATGTCACGATCAAAGTGCAGATAGCTCTGATAGCTGCTCAGTCATGGCACATTTAATGGTATTGTTATTTTAATAAAGAAATTACTTTATTGATTTCTTTAAAAGCATTTTCTAACAGTCAAAATTTGTGGACTAATTAGAACAATTATACGTGCAATGAAAACAATATAGTTGGATAACATTTTCCACAATCTCCATACGAGTATACTACAATATAATGTACCCAATACATACATGCTTTATTTAGATAGTGCAAATAGACCATTTTTTAAATAAAGATCTGGTAGATGCTTATTTATGTTAACACAAGTTACTGTTCCATATATGTGGCGACAACCACAAAAGAATTATAAACAAATCCGTAATGATGAGAGGGGACAGACAGAAGTGAGGTCTGGTAAAATGAAGGGATTTGTGGTAAAAGCTAGAGAAGCAAGATCGAAGGCAAGAAACCGCAAAGCCGTAGCAGGTTCGTAGAGGCCTCAATAATAATACACACCGCCGACCGAGGTGGCCCAGTATCGTCTAAATGATCCGTGGAGGGGGTCACGACCCCCAGCATTGAGGCAAATAATGCAAATAAGAAAAGACAGCCATCTGCCGCAGGACACACGAACGATGAGGTAAACGGGTTCTAGAGCGGAGAACAGAACAGCGTAAAGTAACGACCATCTAGTAGATAGAATAGCTAATGATCTAAATAAGGTCTCTGGTAAATTAAATGCAGAGTGAAATGAAGAGACAAAGTCTGATCATGATAACACATATAAACAAGCATCTTTCGAAATAATACAATACGCTTCCTTTTGTACGAAGTTATTTTTATCGCAGTACTAATAAATTTTAAATTGGATCAGATATCATACAATTTAAAACACACTTTTAACATACGTGTTCACGTATCATCAGATTATACGAGTACTCCATTTACTACTGAGCTGTCCAATTTTTAAACCTAGTACGAGTATCTGAAAAGTCATAAAATATTTTTACTGTATAGATTTTTATACACATTTTTTCTTTTAAATCCCAGCGATAAATACAATGAAGATGCATGACACAATTTGTCTATATCTGAGACAAATTGTGTTTTTCACCATACTGTGTGCTTTTACAAATATTTAAAATAGTGTAAATTAGAAGATTTGCATTTAAAAAAACCTGACATATGTACTCGCATATTTCTGTATATAACAAGAGTTATATTTTGGTATGTCAGTTAACAAATTTTTAAATATTATCAACAATGCTAAGCACTGTATATCGTATTTAATTTATTTGTGATATTTCTCGAGTTTGGTACGCTGGAGACATCGACGAGCTTGCCACTTGTAATGATTGGCCCATAGTAAAGTTGGCTAAATGTGAATACGCTTATTTATAAGCGTGGTTTCTGACCACTTCGAAAGGGAAAACGGTCGTGATGATACTTTTTTTTTACTGTATATACAGCAGAAGATAATAAGACTACAAAACTATACTCGTACAACTATTTAAATGACTTTTCTGTCAAAACCATGTCAAAATTCTGAAAGGTTATAAACCAAAAGAATTGGAAAAATAATTTTAATTTAGTTTTAAAATCACTTGATTGTGTTATAATCTCAGGTAATTTATTGTATAATGTTATTTTCAGAGGCGAAACTTACTTAAACGTCATTCTCAACCTAGTTTGTCTAATATAGGTTTGACTATTGTTTCTAAGGTTATACTTAGTCAAGCTAGAGATTTCTGGAAGGTCAAGCTTCTGCATGAATCTCCTTTAAGCAACTATATACATACAGAGAAGTTACTGTCATAATCTTGGTCTTAACAAAATAATTTCGTACTGTAATTCTGGCTATTAAATTTAATAAATTCTAATTGATCTCTTTTGTTGTATGAAAACTTTTCGAATATCTGCTGCGCTACCCCATATGGTTATAATACAGTATATACATTGGCAATTGTAAAATGAACAAAACCAGTGGATTTGCTTCTTAATGAACCGCTAGGCTAGATAGTAACTAGGTTTTTAAATATATCACCCGGTGCTGTCTACGGTAATCTCGCAAAATGAACCTCTTAAGACGTTAAACCTGTCATAAAGCGAAGCTCCTTTCAGTTGGACGTAAGTTTTTAATGCATGTTAAACAATTTTATAGCGAAGCGTAAATAACACTTTAAGTTGAAAGTTTAGAAGCTTTAGGGGCGTCTTCGAAACTATAAAAACGTACAAATCACTGATTTACTATTGGTAGATATAAAGTAATAAAAACTAATGTTTTAAATGAAATTTGAGCAGCTAGTTGAGCAATTTAACGGGTCTTGTTTATTTTGTTTAAAACTATTTTTTTTTACTTTATTTTTAATTGTTTATTTATGTACTTATTGTATTATATTATTATTATTACTATTATATATAAGTATTCGTTTGCATTATTATTATAAGTAAATTTCACATATAATTTAATAATTAATATCATTAGTATTTATTGATATCTTTATTTATGTTGTATCTATATTATTATTATTTCCAAACTCAATTACCCTATTACCTCACTTTTTACCATCACAAAGGTTAACCATGTACACTACATTTGTAAATTATGTGCAATAAAAAATTTGATTATTATTATTATTTATCATAAGTCTGATATCCAATCCAAAGCCCGCCATCCAACCACGCGGCAAAACGAGTGCCTTTACTCCGTAGCAACGACTCAGACTTAGCTGTTAAGGCACACAGGGCCAACAGTGAAAGAGAGACGGTTATAGGGTTTTAGTCCGTAGGCGCCTTGGGGTCTCCCTATGAGACCTTACGGTGAGTCGGGCATGCGACCTCCGGCGGTGGCCCTTCAGGCTGGGGTCGTATCATTGATGATTTTGCGATCTACGTCTTTAAGAAACAAACAGAGACCTTTTTAAAATCTTTCGTCCACATGGCGGGGGTTGTCCTATGCTACATTGTCTCATGTTCCAGATTCCTTTACAGTATCTGCAGTTCGTCAGTGGAAAAGTCTTCCTTTATTTATCAGTAATGCACCATCTCTTAAAATAATCAAAGATAAATTATACAAATACTTACTTCACAAATAGAATAAGTGGCCATAACTCACATACAGAGTGATATTTATAGATTTAAAAATTCTGACACATTCTTCCAGCAGATGTTCAGATTCTTTTACAGTATCAGTGGAACCGGCTTCCACTTAACGTTCGAAAAGCACCTTTAAGTGTTTTAAAAATTTACTTACCTTACACCTTTACAAAAAGCAAGACGAGTCCACTTCCCTAAATTGGTATGGTATGTATTTTATATATATTTTTATGTATTATATGTACATGTGTTATTATATATAATATATTAGTGTATAAGTATCTTAGATTTCATAAATCCCGATTTTAAATTAGTGTATTTATGCACCCACAATCACTGCTCATTATCTCAAAGGTTAGCTGTTAGAAAATGTGACTAGACATTAAGTTCGCCTATGTACATTTAAATGTGTTTTTGTTTATTGTGCAATAACGTAAAAATCTATCTATCTATTATGATATTGCATATAATAAATCAACTATCAATTTTCTTCGTAACCTTCTGCATCCACTTATTACAGATTATCAAACTTTTTACTTTTTGCCTATTGTCGGTCGCAAGCCCGAGACACCATTCTTCTCATCTCTTACCCACACACGATGGACCCGGCACCCGCACGGTGAATCCATGGAATGCTTAGAAATTTGTCTTCATACAACCCTAGAAATAATTGACAGAACTTCAGTCTTATTTAAGACGCTAGATTTAAATCTGATATTATCTAACCAAGCAATGAAAGTGAATGATGATATAGAAAATAATTAACATAGAGAAGCGAGTCTTGAACAATTAAATGAGGTGTGTCGTTTCCTAGTTGTCTACAATTACCAACTTTACGTAAGATGTGAAGATGCTGTTCAGTGCTGATCTTACAATCATTGTATATTAGAAACTGCTAGCTAATTAACTATGTATAATTTAAATGTGAAGAAACGTGGGATTAAACATTTATGTTACAAATGAACCCTTCCCAAACTGTTTAGTCAACTTGTTAATAGTAGAAGATACATAGAAGAGCAAACTTCTCTGTTATTCAAATAAAATCCACTTTTTATACAATAAAATATGCTAACAAAATTAGTGATCGGTTGCCTTACGAAATATGGTCTGATATCGGTGAAGCTAAATGCTTCGAAAATAAGTTTGTATCTGACATATTCTTAGAATGTAACCAAGGTCTGCAACAATACATTTTAGTTTTTATAATTTTATATGGTTCTTACGCGATTTACCATAGAGACATATTTCTCCCGACTTTTCAGTTCAAAAATATCCATTTTTTAGGAAATATATGAATAAAAAAATATAAATTAAAAAAATATAAATTAAAAAAATATATATTTAAAGAAACATCGAGTTCTTCTCTATATGAACCGTAATCATCACTTACACACTCACTAACTGCCTCCGTGGTCTAGCGGTAAAGTCCGTGGATTTAGACTCGGAGTTATCGGGTTCGATTCCTGTTCACAATAATATTTATTAATTAAAATAAATACATTTAATTAATATTTAATTTATTTGTGATATTTTTCGAGTTTGGTACGATGGAGACATCGACGAGCTTGCCACTTGTCATGATTGGCCTATAGAAAAGTTGGCTGAATGTGAATCCGCTTATTTAAAATTATAGTTTTATAATTATGACCACCCGAAAGGATAACGGTCGTGATAATACTTTACTTTTATCTATATTCGTAAGTAACAACAATCGATTAAAATTTATTTATAATTAAAATTAATTGTAACAAAAAATCGAATCGGTAAAGAATTGGATAACCCTAACTCGAGCTGTGCAAAGTAAAATAAAATAAATAGAAATAGTTTCATACCGAATAATTGCACAGGTATCAAAAGAAGCGCAGCAATTTGACATTCATAATGCAAGAAAGCCCGCGGCTAGTTCCGGTGTGCCGCAGGGACCTCTACTGGGACCTCTCAAGTACCGCGGTTAGGGTTGCCTGTAACTAAATACTCCCCTCTAATACTGACATCAATACAGATATACATATCAAACAAAAGAGTGGCCCATTGTATCTGTACAGATTGCTACGAATGCAGTAATCAAAGGAGGGAAAAAAAAGTAACTACTTAAATACTGTTTTTTTAAGCAAAAACAAAAACATCCAAATTTATTTATTTGCAGGTATTTTTAACAATGTTTTCAAATAAATGTAGTTCCACAAAAAAACGGCCCACATGTGCATACACATATATATATATTTATTTATTTAATACATTGATGGACAAGAATTGTATTAAAATAGCCATGTCCCTTCGATTAGGGGAAAGAATATTATTCAACATACATATTTGTTTTTTGTTTTTTTTTTATAATAGCAAGACATGTGACCTTGGGCCCCCCTGATGGTAAGTGGCGCGCAAGGTCCATGAATGTTAGCAACTGAAGTCAGATACTCATGACTCACATCAGTCCCTAACACTATGCCGGCTTGACTAGATGCTTTTTCACACTTCGCTTGAAGGACTCCAAGTATTGTTCACGTTACAATATTCGACGGTTACTTGACGCCCCAAGTGGTATCACCATGGTAAGCTTACAATATTAGTTCTCTTTGAAAGTAAAAATTGGCATTTGACATCATTGTAAATGGCACTTACTTTCAACTAGAACAACAAATAGGTGGTTGGCGGACTGATGGTGGTAAATTGCCCAGTCTGCTGGGACGGGGAAGTACCGTTCGTGCCGATAAACCCAGTAAAGTTTATCCACACGTTTCGGGATCAGTGTGCTTAGTGTAAAATGCAAGTTTCGGAAAACGTAATTGCTGTAGTTACGAAATTTCCGTTTTTTTGTTTTATTAGTTATTGTTTACGAAACTTCACTGTCACACTAGGCATACAGGCTTGAATTGTCGTGATGTCCCGTCAAACCGGCATAATGTCAAGGACTGATGTCAGTCATGAGTGTTTGATTCCAGTTGCTAACATTCATGGACCTTGCGCGACTTACCATCAGGTGAAGGCAAAGTTACATGTCGGATGAGCATTTTTTTAAAAATAGCATGACTGTTTCTGTCATTGTTGTTTTGCAAAAAGATTTGGTACTAAAAGTACTAAGTGATGGTAACCCTAACCGCGTAGAGATCGTCCAACGAGTCCGACAAGAAATTAATATACATCTCTGTCTAACTCATACCTATTTGTATATGAAAGAAAAAGACGAAAGGATGAGAGCTACTGGACGAACTTTAGCAGCGAAGATAACGGTCAACGACACACTGACCTTGCCGTTTTCACCTTGAATACGTTTATTCTACAATATAATAGAAAATCGATTAGGTAAATTCAAATACAATAAAATAATAAAAATGTATACAAATCTTGCTAATGCTTCGACTATTTCTTAGTAGGTAGGTCTCTACTACTTTCTATATCTATATCTACTACTTCATTTATTTTTACATATTTATTAGTAAAATCGGCACCGACGCGACGGCTTAACGTGCTCTCCGATGCACGGGAACTGTGAAGTTGTAAATCTAAATGTGCTTATGAAAACATAATTTTACAAGTGCTTTTTATTTTTAAGAAAAGCAACCAAATAATCTAAATCTACAGTATGATAATTTAAAATGTTTTACACACTAACATGGCCACAACAACGGTTAATTGAAAGAGGCACTGCTATGAATGAAATGAAATCTCCACTAATAAGGTGTGTACCAAAACGAGGTTAATAACACCGGTAAGTATTCGAGACAAACATCTAATAATAATCGAGAACAAAGCTGAATTTAAATTTATACTTATTGCACTATGCACAATAGGCGGGCTTAATGCCGCTAGGAATTCTCTAGCAACACCTTTGGGACAATACAGAGAATTTAAGGTAAGTGTAACTGGCTATTCATTTATTACAGCCCCTAAAACACAGCGTCCTAGACTTCCACTGTTGGAGATGGGCCTTCCAGAATATATATCTGGAGAATTTTGCCTAAACTCGCCACGCTGGCCAGACGGGTTGGTGAGGATCTAATGTAAATATTTAATGACAATTTATTAACGATTCCACAAGTTGGTATTAGTGGAAATGGGACCGACGCGGCGATGGCTTAACGTATTGTAAATTTAGTACGTAAGAAAAGTGTATTCTCATTGGTACATGCCGGGTGGGTTTGAACCGACCTTTGTATGATTTTAAGGATTCGTTCGACAAATTTGCAGCCACTACTGCCTATGAGTTTATCTGAAAGCTAGAGTGATGAGAATAAATAGATAGATCAGAATAGTATATAGGAAAATTTATGCTTGAGGTATTTTGGTATTAAGAGGTAATTATACTTGTAGATATGTATGTAGTAAGTATAATTATTTTATATTATTTTGTAATTAAGATTGAGTTTCAATATTCTGTTGGATATTTTATTATTTGAGTCGTTTGATTTGAATATTGGCGGCAACGCCTTTGTGCGTCGGCGCACTCGTGTGGGCGAGCGTCCGTTGACACGACGCCCCCTGGTGGGCGATAGCGACTGTGCTCGGCGAACTTCTTGTCGTTGACGTTTCTGCCGGACGCAACGCCTTCTGATGGACAGTAGTGGAACTATCACGCCGGTCTCGGAGCACATCGTTGCTCTTAAATTTCGTGCATATTATTTTTTCCTGTGTTTGTGTTTCGTATTTATGCTGTGATCCTCGTCGGCACCGAGATTATCACGACGCGTCGGCTATTAAAACTACAAGAATTCTATCGACATTCGAGACACGGAACAAAAGGTTAGTTGCTGCTAATTTCATTTCTTTCGCTCAATTTCGGAGTATTTTCACCAGCGCCTAGTCGTTTCCCGTTCATATTCTAAAGTGTTAATTGATGAGCAGAGACGTAGATACCGACTTCCAGGTCGTTCAGCAGATGGAGATAGCTATGGTTGTTATTATTATAAGTTAAAACGTTGATATTCGTCAAGTAACTGACATAAATTTCTAAATTAGTGGCACGCTTAACAAGCCGTCGCGCATTCCTCTCGAGGAAGACTGCACTTCCTGAAGACTCATGAGATGACCTGGTTAATCCATCTCATAGTAGTCTTCTGTTTCTTAGGATAAATATAATTATAAATTTTAAAATTCAATCTAAAATAGTTTTTTTTTAAATAAGCATCGGGTCTTTATTTAGATATTTCGGTATTCACAAATATAACTTTAACAAAAAGCTGCTATAATGTTGCCAGATTCGAAAAAAAAAACTAAACTACTAAAATAAACTAATAAAAAAATATTTATTGGTTTATAGAATAAAAATAAATAAATATATAGTTACTACATAAATAAGTTATACTACATCAACATCCACAACAACAACATCCTGTCGTAAATTTGTTTACGGTTAGCGAGTAAGGTCATGGGGGTGACCTCATTGCAAGGGCGAGAGAATACGTGGTGATCCCGTGTTCCATCTCCTCCTGCTCACATGGAGGGTCTGCCTAGGCGGACAGCGCCGGCGGCTACCGGATGTATCGTTTTGGGTTCCCGCGAAGCCGCCACTCAGGCGCCGAGGAGAAACGCCGTCAGGTTTTAGTCGGTGCGAACCCGACATAACCTTTCCCTGCTGGCTCCACAGCGGGGATTGGTATCCGGTAGGGATTTCCTGACGTAAAATAATAATAAAAAAGGTACTACATACTACATGATAACCGCTGTAGGATAATAATAAGCGACAACCAATGACAATTTAATTTTGAACACAGAAAATGTAAAAATTCTGAAAAAAATTTTTTTTTATATTCTAACAGAACAGGCATAGAAAGGTATTAAAATAGACTACGATCGATCTATTCCAAAAGTCCAAGCAATATATCAATCGACACTTTAAATAATCGAAATACCCATGAGTACATCTATAAATAATTAATACTATACATACACATACTTGTAGTTAGTTTCAAACCAGAAATAGTACTTAATAACTACTAATAACGACAGGTCAGATATAACTTTCATTACCAATGATCTTGAAATTACGTAGATAAAGCAAGTGAGCGAAAATGTGAAATAAAATCGTCAGTAAGCACCATTGCGCTGCATTATTTTTTAATAATATTTTTTATTAATTATGTAAAACCAACAGCTGACAATATTTGAATACAGTAAATTCACTAAGTACTAATCATGACAGGTTAGAAATAACTTTCATTAACAATGAAATGTGAACAATGTAACAGTGAAACAAAATCGTCAGTAAGCATAACGGTTGTCAGCTTTTAGACATACAAGTACATTAAAAGAGAATAAAAATAATACAATGAGTAAGTTAGTAAAAAAAAATACTCATAATGATTACTATTGCATGACATCACGACCGTGCAGTACCCCTATAGAGTATTTACACTTAATGTTAAGATTTTTAATCGAAAACATGTAGATGTCTAGAAATGTTCAAACTTTATGTTAGTTAGATATATTTCCAATAAAATTCAACTTTTAAAGCACCAACAAGATAAATCGTTTGTCGTTGTCGCCACAAATTTGTGGAACAATTTGCCTCTTAGCATCAGGCAGGTAACCACCAGATCGCTATCTAAAAAAATGGCCTATTCGCATTTCCTAACACAATAAAGCTAGTAAGTATATTATTATGTATGTATGTAGGTTTATACGAGTATATAAGTATGTATCAGTACGTAGTATATTTATACATCTAGTTAGTTATTAAATTTAAAATATTATTGAACCTACTTTTCAGTAAAGTGTTTAAAGTTATCCCAATGGTTGGCTATGATAAAATGTCTTGCGGCATTAAAGCGCGCCTTTGTCTTTGAGCAATAAATAAATAAATAAACCCGGCAACCGGAAGTCTTCTCCATTTAACATTACGCGTTATAAAAAACTGGTAACTAAACCAAGTAAACTTTAATGTGCAATAAAAATAAGAAGCGTAGAGGCGGCGAGGAACGAAGTTTTTTTTGTACTTGATGCGTTATCCACAAATAAAACTTTGCAAGATCATTGTTAATAGACATTAAATTGAAGGTGGTTACATTTAGAATCAACGAAGCACGAATAAAACACGTGTTACACTCCACTGCTAAGTGTATGGAATAGCCACAAGTATCCCTAATTATAATAATATATTTGTATGAAATATAACTGGAAGTTTTAATGAAATGACCTAAATTTAGATCATTATTTTAATAGTTAAGTCTAATAAATATATTTAAGTATTATTGAAACCTACTACAGTCATTAGATGAGATTTTTCTTAGTCGCTACACTCTTGGCAGAGTGGTCGTGGTCGTCACTTGAAGTGTCAGTGGCACGCTTAACAAACCGTCGCCACTCGTCTCGAACTGCAGCCTTCCTGGAGCACTCAGGTGCACTCAGGTGATCCATTGCTGCTTTAACCTGGTCAGTCCATCTCATCGAAGACCTACCACGCCTCCTCTTGCCATCGACTCTTTACTGAACTACAAGGCGCTCAATGGATGTATCTCCACGCCGCGACACGTGTCTAAAGAAAGTGAGAATGCGTGATTGCACGATTGAGGAAAGGCGCTGTCCTGTCCTAGTTCCAGCTCATAAAAGTACTCAATATAGCCGAAATTGTTATGCAATGGCGACAAAGATATTTAATAAGCTTCTTCACTAAAACTGTTCAAATTAAGAGTCAAACAAATGCTGGTTAATAAATGTTTTTATTCGACAAAAGAATACCTAGACACTAAGCTCGACAAAGTCATGTGACTAAATAAATATTTGTATGCTAGAAATAGCGAATCATGTGATATAATTACATATAATAATTTACATCCCTGTACCTACCATGTTTCTGACAAATAAATTATTTCATTTCATTTCATTTCATTTCCGATGGAGATGGGATTACAAAGTTATTAATGCAGTTGGTGTATCTAGAAAACTGGACGGAAATTTAAATATATTTTAGTTTTTACTTGATTTATGAATACAATAAAGCAATATTTTCAAATTTGAAGGTTCTATATCTGCTAGAAGTGTCTTAGAGTTATAATGATCAATCAGTCAGTGAGTGAGTGAATGAGTGACAAAATTAGGAAACTTTGACTGAATATAATTCTTAAACTACTAGTTTAAATTGAATAAAATTTGAAATATACCGTGTTCATACAATGCCTGCTTACAGAAGTTACAGCGGGGTAGAAAATGGCCTGTACCCCTATTCAGTTACTTAATCGCAAACGTTATTAGTGGATTTCGTTATTCACCTCAGAGATTGCGTCATAATTACAAAATATTATTCAATTCTCAACTCTATAAGCGCTCGGCGTCCGTGCAAATATGAACTTTAATAGCGTGATATATGGTTAACGGATTCCAATATCCAACATTTGCGCCTAAGTAACAGAACAAGCGCAGATCAGCAAGCGTCGAAAATATGAAAGTATTTGCAATAGTTTTTTTTTTTCGACGTTTGCTGTAGATACGATGGGACCGTGGGGATCGGAACTTAAAGCCTTTTATAAAGAAATTGTTCCAAGGCTCATTGACGTCTCTGGTGACAATAGGGCTGGCAGTTATTTCTCCCAAAAATTAAGTATCATCATTCAAAGGGGAAATGCTACTAGTGTATTGGGCACCATGCCACAAGACAGCGACTTGAAGGAGCAATTTTTTTGTAAGTATGTATTTTTATTTTCTATGTATTATTATTATTTAGGTTAAATTTAGATTTTGTTTTAATATAGTTTATTTAATATTGTAATTCTTTTATATTGTTAGTAACAGAGTAGGGGTGCTGAACTGTTTCGAGAAAATAATGGTACGGCCGTACTCGACTTGGCGGGCGACTTTTCCTATTTTAGTAAATTTGGAGATGATGATGACTTACGTAAAGTATTCAAAGTAACTTGTGTAAGTATAGTTGAATGTCAAGTGTATAAAACAAATAATCAATGAAAACGGAACAAAGAGGTAGAAAGAATGGAGTAAAACCGTTAGCAAGTGATGTAGGATCTTCCAGTTTCGACCGCACTGCACCGTTATTGCGGAGACCATTTTGCATTGTTCTCGCTTTATGAGTTCATGACGAGTTTGAGTTTTATGACGTAACTTTGTAGACGTATGTGCATATTGTATTAAAAAGACTGGACAATAATTATTGTCGACATAGTTTAAAAATGTAACGAAAACACTGATATTCACTAATTGTAAGTAAGGAAATGGTAGAGCTCTTGAACCGTGTGAAAAACGTCAGCACAAAATTTGGTCTTTCCATCAATAGAGGCAAAATTAAGCTGATGGTAGTCGACAGATCTCACAGGACAACGCGCACAACTGACCTTGATGACTATGACACCGTGGAAGATTTCCTTTACTCCTTTACTTCGGCTCTACTGTCAGCAATAAGGGAGATTGCGAAGGTGAGATTCGTCGACGAATTGGAATGTCTAAAACAGCAATGACCCAGCTCGACAAAATATGGAGAGATAACATATCCAGGAAGACAAAATCCACATTGTCAGAACGCTCCATATTCTTGTACGGTTCGGAGAGATGGACTATAAAAGCCGCAGATAGGGCAAGAATTAATGCGTTTGAGATGTAGTGCTGGCGTCGTTTACTCAGAATCCATTGGACCGCACGACACACTAACGTGTCGGTACTCGAAGAGCTCAATCTTGCCAAGGAACAGACACTTACTGCCGTCTGCTTTACCCGAATTCTGCAATATTTTGGGCACATTGCTAGAAAAGGTGCCGACAAAAAAACTCATAGTAACGGGAAAGGTAGACGGTAAAAGAACAAGAGGAAGAAGCCCCAAACGATGGTCTAGTCAGGTGACTGACCACCTTAACATCCCAGTACACCAAGCCATCCACTGCGCCGAGGACCGAAGCCACTGGAAACGGCTAGTGGATGGACTGCGACAAAGTCACGATCCCCAACAGTGGGGTACCGACTAAGGAGTAGGAAGTTTTATTAAAATTCTTGTTCACGAATTTTGATTATTTTTTTAATGCTAGCATGACATGTGACCTTGCGCCGATTTGATGTTAAAGGCGCGCGAGGTTCATAAAAGTTAGCAGCTGAAATCAGATACTCATGACTGACATCAGTCCCTAACACTATGCCGCCTTGACTGGGCATGACGGCAATTCGAGCATATAAGGTAAATCGTGTAAAGACCCGTTAAAATTATAAAAACTATTATGAATGTGCGCGAAAGTTTAAAAAGTTTATCTCGAGCATGATCCAGAAACGTATGTACACAAAGTAATTGCACCTACCTACATACAATGTTCGTAATGTTCCTAAGGTTGACCCAATAAGAATGTATTTTTTTATATTAGCACTACAAGTGACATTGGTTCATAAATGTTAGCAACTGGAATCAAACATTTATGACTGACAGTAGTCGCTAACACTATGACGGCTTGACTGGACATGACGACAATTCGAGCCTGATCCCGAAACGTGTGGAAACACTTTACTGGGTTTATCGGCACGAACAGTGGATACTTCCCCGCCCCGGCGGACTGGGCAAATTACTTTTTGATAGCACCTGCCTTATCTTGTCGTAACTGCTTTAGTTGTCCCAAAGGTTTGACCAGTATAGAATGTCTAGCGGCATTAGGTCCGCCTTTGTACTTTGTGCAATAAAGTTTATAATAAATAAATAAATGCCTTTTTTATACTAGCACGACATGTGACCTTGGTCCACACATGTTAGCGACTGAAATCAGACACTCATGGCTGACAGTAGTCCCTGACAATATGCCGACTTGACTGGGTGTTTATCGGCACGAACGGTGGATACTTCCGCGCCCCGGGAGACTGGGCAAATTACCACCACCAGTCCACCTACCACCAATTTGTTGTTCTCGTTGAAAGTATGTCCCATTTGCAATGATGTCAAATGCCAATTTTTACTTTCAAGGAGAACCAATATTGTAAGCTTGCCATGCTGATATTTATATAAAAATAACACTGCTTAAAACAATACTTACGTTATAGTCTTAAGGCCACTAAGATTGCTTTGCCATTTGTTCTGGTTTACATATATGTCTATGTGTAATTTTAAATTTACGTGTGAAAATATAAACAAATGATTGTCCTCGTTATCTTGAGAATTTTAATTATATTAGTATCTATCTATTGTATTTATGTATCTAATATATTGACTTTTAACTTAATGTATTTGTTTTTTTTATTTATTTACTTAGGTCACGGTTGGTGGCTCGCTTGCTCCTTAAAATCCTACAAAGGTCGGTTCAAATTCACCCCGGCATGTACCAATGAGAAATACACTTTTCTTACGTACACATAGATTTACAACACCACCGTTCCCGTGCCTCGAAGAGCACGTTAAGCCGACATACGGTTCCACTAATACCAATTTGTGGAAGTGTGAAAACGTCAATAAATTGTCATTAAAGATTTACATTATATCCTTGCCAATCCGTCTGGCCAACGTGGCGAGTGTAGGCCAAATTCTCCAGATATATGTTCTGGAAGGCCCATCTCCAGCAGTGGAGGTCTAGGACGCTGTGTTCAAGGGGCTGTAATGATGAATTGATAATTATGAAGGCAGCAGCTTCTGCTCTGCTCAATGTCTTAAACAAATAAGAATGACTTTTAACAAAAGTGCATCATTCTAATAAATTAACTGTAGCTTCCTAAAGAGAGGCCGACAGGAGGATAATGGTAAAATAGCAAACACATTTATAACGATTTCCCTCTATTTTATTAAAAACAAATATTTATTTATTTATTTCAAAACTACAAATGCACAAAGTACAAAAGGCGGACTTAATGCCCGTAAATATTTTCTAACAGGGGTTAAATATTGAGGAACTGTAGGTGCATTGTACGAGTAACACATAACAATTGGATAGAATTAATAATAATATATATAAATAGGTGGTAGGCGGACTGATGGTGGTAATTTGCCCAGTCTCCCGGGGCGCGAAAGTATCCACCGTTCGTGCCGATAAACACCCAGTCAAGTCGGCATATTGTCAGGGACTACTGTCAGCCATGAGTGTCTGATTTCAGTCGCTAACATTTGTGGACCAAGGTCACATGTCGTGCTAGTATAAAAAAAGCATTTATTTATTTATTATAAACTTTATTGCACAAAGTACAAAGGCGGACCTAATACCGCTAGACATTCTATACTGGTCAAACCTTTGGGACAACTAAAGCAGTTACGACAAGGTAAGGCAGGTGCTATCAAAACTAATAGAAAAATATTAGACTTCAATATATACTAGTGAATAAATACTTATTTACATACTAATATATAAACAAATACATACAAATAAAACTACATACATACGTTCTATGAATATACATAAATATAATATACCTACTATATGATGACTATAATGTGAGAAATAAATATAGCAGAGAGTGTATTAAGCTTATGGTAAATTTAAATAGTGCGCATAGACCAGTTTCTTAAATAGTGTTCTATTTGGAGCTTGACGGATGTCCACCGGTAACTGGTTCCAAAGATGCACAGCCACCACCGCAAACGACTTGGAAACGAATGCTGTGTGATGTGTGGGGAAGGAGAGCGTGGAGTTAGAAGAAGAACGTAAAGTTCTGTCATGAGTGGCACCAAGGTATTCTCAAGGTAGACATTCTTATTGGGTCAACCTTAGGAACATTACGAACATTGTATGTAAGAGGTAGGTGCAGTTAGTGGCAACGCCAGGTAAAACATTAAGAAAATAAAGAACGTAATGTCCCATACCACACATGAAATATTTATGGTTGGAAATCCAATCAATTGCGCATAATTTAATTAGATTGTATTGTGCTGCGATTATTTTTGCTTTGTTCACGTAACAGTGGAATTAATTTAGCCGCATAGTAAAGTTGTCGTTGTAATTTTAAAACTCGTATTAATCCGCAGTTTCATTGATTGTATTTGTTTAACAGCAATGCAAGCCCACCTTGATCCTTGGAGCCGCTTTAGACTGGATTTTTTATGGATACACTTATAGGAACCCAGATAAAGTAGCTGTATCAGCTTATAAGCCAGACATCTTAGTATTTTCTCGTAATTTGGAAAAAGTTATTCTTATTGAACTTTCTGTTCCGTGGGAATCAAATAGTCCAAAAGACCATAACATGAAGTCGAACAAATATTATGATCAGGAACGGGTTCAAGATTCAGCTTTACGTAGTGAAAGTCGATGCGAGAGGATTTAAAAATCTTTGCACCACTTACTGAAAGAATTGGGCTGTCTTTTGAACAAGATAGGTGCTATTTTATAAAATTTAGGATCGGATAGGATACGCGTTTAATCTCGCAGGCCAGCCCAGTAAGTGGAGCGGGATCCCGCGAGATCGAGTGATCCCGATTTGCGGAATTGCAACCTGCGTCTTTACTGCTGGATATAGGTGTCACTGTTTCACATTAGAATTTATTCGGGGTGGTCAGAAACCACGCCACAAGAAGCGGGTTTACATTTAGCCAACTTTACTACATGCCCATCTTGACAAGTGGCAAGCTCGTCGATGTCTCTAAGAATACCAAACTCAAGAAATCTCACAAATAAATTATTGTATCCCGACCAGGAATCGTACCCGGTGCCTCCGCGTCATTATTTGTTTTACGTGTGTATAAATCATAAAATTATTTCAAAGATGTAGTTCAGCGGTTCTTGAACTTTTTTGCTCCACCGATCGTCACTATTAGAATAGTACGTGAAGCGATTGAAATAAAAAAATACAAAAAAAAATAATCGAGAGGTAACGAGTATAAGCTATCTTCATAGTGGAATCCAGTAATTAATCGGATACGACGTCGCGATAAATCGCCCGCTACAGACGAGGATATTGTGTTGTGTGTTGCGATTCCTAAAAACTTTTAAAGTGACATGTGGGTAGGTTTACATTTACCGCCCATTATGAACGAAAGCTACACCGTGCAGCTCCAGTCGACACGTGACCATGGCCAATGCAACTTGTAAATCATTGTTAAATTATTAAAAACGAAATACTGATTATTACTTTCAAATAAATCTCTCTATTCTTGACACATTAAACAATTAGGATTTATTAATTACACATAGCGGTGTCAATTATCTTTATTTACACGTCTGATAAGCCTTATCAGCGCCAGAACAAATTTACATTACCCCGTCATAATCTCTTACATCCAACATGTTTAATAATTTTAGATAAATATTTTAAAACATCGAATTAAATGTTATTATTATTGTTTTATATCAATTAGGGTGAAGAACCAGGAAATCAAATTTCTTTTTTGTATTCTTTATATTCTAGCACGACACGTGACCTTGCGTCCTTTTTACAGCTACGAATTTAATATTAAGTATCTAGCTGTAAGTAAAAACAAATTCCTCGTTTATGGCAACAATGTTTTAGTTATAATTATTGTATTGATGTTGGGTTCGGTCCAGCCATGGTCAATGGCAATATTTTTATTTGTTTTTTTATTTCTTAGCTTATATGTATTGACAATATCCATGTACTAACCATACGGAAATAAATTATTTTGATTTGATTTGATTTGCGTTCACCTGATTGTAATTGACACCAACTATTCGCTCAGCGGGCTACGGAGAGATGCTATGCTCGGTATTTCTTTGATGGATAAAGTCCGAAACCTAGAAATCCGTCGGAGAACCAAAGTTACCGATACAGCCTTCAAAATTAGTAAGCTGAAGTGGCAATGAGCTGGACATGTCTGTCGCAGAACCGATGAATGATGGAGTAGACGGGTTATAGAGTACGGAAAAACGCAGACGAAAGGTCGCTGAGGGGGCTGGATGCGGTTGGCAGGAGATCGTGTGAAGTGGCGAGCCTTGGGAGTGGCCTATATCCAGCAGTGGAGAGACACCGGCTGATGACGATGATGATGATGAAGTATAAAAAAACTACGTTTATCAAGTTACAATAGTTTAGGTGTAGATAACACAAACGACAAAACTGGTAAAAGAGGGAAAAAAAACTCCAGTACATTTATCGTCACAATTTCTTATCTTCACAGTCCTTCCGAGACAATACGACTCTAAGTGGGCAGGCTCTGCTTATCGGTAGGGTAAGTGGCACATTAATGTACACCCTAGACATGGACACATATTTATGTTATTTATTTAGGCACAACGAACAGATAATAACTTGCAACAATGCATGACTAACTGCCTCTGTGGTCTAGCGGTTAAGTCCGTGGATTTAGACTTGGAGGTACCGAGTTCGATTCCTGGTCCTCAAATTTATGTGTCTGTGGTTCGGCTGGACTATAAAAGCCGCAGATAGGGCAAGAATTGATGCATTTGAGATGTGGTGCTGGCGTCGTTTGCTTAATATTCATTGAACCGCACGACGCACTAACGTTTCCGTGCTCGAAGAGCTCAAACTTGCTAAGGTACAGAGACTTTCTGCCGTCTGCTTTACCCGAATTCTGCAATATTTTGGCCACATTGCTAGAAGAGGCGCCGACAATCTGGAAAAACTCTTAGTAACGGGAAAAGTAGACGGTAAAAGAACAAGAGGGTGACTGAACAGGTGACTGAACAGGTGACGGACCACCTAAACATCCCAGTACACCAAGCCATCCACTGCGCCGAGGACCGCAGCCACCGGAAACGGCTAGTGGATGGACTGCGACGGAGTCACGATCCCCAACAATGGGGTACCGACTAAGGAGGAGGAGGAGGAGGTTCGGTTGCGGAATGGAGAGGAAGGGACTAGGTTATAGAGCTCTTAACGTATAGCCGGTAGAACATGCTTATAGAAGTTATATACATCTCGGCAAAACTGCAGGGACTCGAGAGTTCCAGATATAGTGGTATATTGGTGTGCACAGGACATATTTTTAGGTTATCTTAGCTTAGCTAACCTGGCTTAGTTTAGCTTCGTAATAGCTTAGTTTTCGGTCTGCAAACCGCCTAAAGGTAAGTAAAAAACAAAAACCTGTCGTGACATGTCCTATTTAGACTCGAAACTTTCCTATCAGATTCGGTTACAGTTACGGTTAGAGAGGTCCATATTATCACTGATTTAAATAAAATACTAATGGACTTGTATCTATAATTATGTCCATGACGTAGGGTCAATATTTTAGGACAAGACAGCTTGGAACGCGCCGGCTGGGCAGTTACGAGCTAAATAATTGGTCTCACAAAAACCCTTGGGTGACATTTACACTCCATGTTTTGGGCTTTATAGTAACAACTTTTTGAGGTTCGTACATAAATTATGTGGAATATTTTGGTAGGTCAGATTTCGAGCAGTTTCAAAGTGAAAATCGATGATCTTAAGTTTTTTATTGTTTTAAAGTATCATCACGACCGTTTCCCTTTCGGGGTGGTCAGAAACTACGCTTATAAATAAGCGGATTCACATTTAGCCAACTTTACTATAGGCCAATCACACAAGTGGCAAGCTCGTCGATGTCTCCAGCGTACCAAACTTGAGAAATATCACAAATAAATTAAATATTAATTAAATGTGTTTATTTACATTAATAAATATTTTTGTATCCCGACCAGGAATCAGGACCGGTACCTCCGAGTATTAATTCACGGACTTAACCGCTAGACCTCGGAGGCAGTTGAGTATGAGTTTATCGCGAACAGACAGACAGACGCGGCGGAGAACTTCGCTTTATAATATGTAGTGATGAGTGAAGATAGTGATATTTGAAAGAGACAGATTTAAAGATGTTAAAAGTGTTAGAGCATGTAGTAATTCTGACAAAATGAATATTTAGAATACTGGAACGCAATTTTCAATGTTGCCAGAAAAAAAACTTGTCTTACCGGAAATATTTAAAATGGTAACATTTATGCCTTTCGAAGTTTGGAGAGTTTACAACTAAGAATACCGATTTTGAGGATTCCTGACTTTGACAACTGAAAGGAATGGTTGAGTAAAAGAGCCGTTGAGTACTAGTAAATATTTTTTAAATGGCACACAGCGTTAGTAAGTAGTATATGTTGTTTTTTTTTTTTTTTTTTTTTTTTTTTTTTTTTTTTTTTTTTTTTTTTATAGCACGACATGTGACCTTGGGCCCACCTGATGGTAAGCAAGGTGCACGAATGTTAGCAATTGAAGTCAGACACTCATGACTGACATCAGTCCCTACCACTATGCCGGCTTGACTAGATGCTTTTTCACACTTCGCTTGAAGTACTCTAAATTATAGGAAAATGGGAACACAGAGGCTGGAAGAGCATTCCACATTTTTACCGTGCGACAGATGTATGAGTCCCCAAATTTATACGTACGCGAAGGGATGGTGACTACGGTATGTGTGTGCATATTCTGACCTGTGCGTGTGGTTCGGTTGCAGAATGGAGAGGGAGGGATTAGGTAATAGAGTTCTTCGGAGCACTCACCATAGTATAGGCGGTAGAGCACGCTCAGAGAAGCCACATCTCGGCGAAGCTGCAGGGATTCGAGAGTTCCAGATATAGTAGCATCGTCCACAATAATATGTTTATGTATAATAATATGTATGTATTAGTATTTTTTCTTTTGACGCGGTGGTGGCACGGTTGTAAAAACCTTAAATCCTACAAAGGTCGGTTCAAACCCACCCGGCATGTACCAATGAGAAATACACTTTTTTTACGTACATTTGTCATAGATTTACAACACCACCGTTCCTGTGCCTTGGAGAGCACGTTAAGCCGTCGGTCCCGGTTCCGCTAATACCAACTTGTGGAATCGTTAATAAATTACGCCTACACTCGCCAAGCCGTCTGGCTAGCGTGGCGAGTGTAGGCCAAATCCTCCAGTTCTGGAAGGCCCATCTCCAGCAGTGGAGGTCTAGGACTCTGTGTTCTAGGGGCTGTAATGAAATGAATGAATGAAATTAGTATTTAGTTTATCAATATTATAATATTTATTCCATATAAAGTATATATGTATGTTAATGTAAATAATATGTATGTATTAGTATTAGTTTATCGATATTATAATATTTATTCCATATACAGTAAGTAAGAATATATTAATTAGCTGTTAATTTAAATAGTTATTTATTTCTCGTATTATCTTTATGATTCGAACCTACTCGTACATTTGATCAAATTTGTCCCCAAGGTTTGGCTGTCAAAGAATGTCTTCAGGCATTAAGTCCGCCTTTGTACTTTGTGCAATAAAGTTTATAAATAAATAAAATAAATAAATTATACTTTGTGCAACAAAGTATTTGAATTAATAAATAAATCTCAATCTCTATGACCAATTGTTAGATTGTGAAGATCGAAAAGTAATTGTGTGTTTTGCAATTCCCTTGCAATTTCGATTCCATCAAAATGTTATGCAATTCAATGTTATTACGATTTGATGTACCCAAATTAATCGGTGTATTGATTGAATATTGCAATTGGTTAAAATCATTAGGTTCGTATGCTTGAGAACCCCGCAAATTTGTTTCTAAATATGTATATGTTTCCTTAGAATAATATCGTATAGAAAGATAGTTTTATACAACTAGACTGTCAACTATGAATACATCGTACATCACCTAAATCAGTTGGTCGAGCAATATCTAAATCATAATTAAAATTTGTTTCAACAAAATAACAATAATAACTAAAAAAAAAATACAGAAAACTAAATATATAAAATCATCTAACATTCATTTTAATTTTTAGCCAGTCTGCAACTTGTGAAAATGGCTTCTGCCATTTTTCAGAAAGCCGTGAAGCGGTCTTTTTGACAAAAGCCGCGTACTCAGCACCCAATGAGCCATCACACGAGATAACCAACGGCGTAAATAAAGCTCTGAGATCTTCTGCTGCCCTGTCGTATTTACGGTGTTTCTCGTGTGAATGGATTTGGGAGATGCTTCCCCAGGTACGGGTTCCGTACGAGGTTGCGTCAGCATTAACAATGCGAACATCAAAAAACGCTTTCCTCGCTGGTTCCCATACTCCGTGATATCTAAATCATTGTTTAAAGTATGATACAGCAGAGGTATCATAATGGTGTACAGGATTTACATTAACTTGATTTATAGATTTGGTTCATTCATTTTTCATTACAGCCCTAGAACAAAGCGTCCTAGACCTCTACTGCTGGAGATAGGCCTTCCTGAACTGGAGAATTTGGCCTACACTCGCCACGCTGGCCAGACGGCTTGGATTACTAAGATTTGGTTACTTGTGGTTTATTATTTATGATTCTTTTTATTATTTTATTGAATTACTTATATTATTTTTGTTTTGCTAGAATTACAATTCTAGTTGTAACTACAGTCAGAATTTTTGTATTTTCGCGGGTAGGTTTACCACATGTAATTGTTTAAAGAGCAAATGTTACAGGTGTCATTGATAGAAACTTTTTTATAAATAAAAAGTTTTTTTTTTTAAATAAAAATCATTATTCTAAAAACAAGTGTTATTACGAGTATTAATTGATCTCGCTCACAGCCGAGAGACGAAATAGAGAGAGAAACAATGACATCAGTTAACGTTCGCGCGATCGTCGACCTTTCGCTATCTACTTGACTAGGCTCAGTATTAGTCGCGATATTATGGTTTTGTCGCTTGGCTGAAGGACTTATTGCTTTGGCCTTGGCCGATTGAAAAAAAGTTTCTTTGACGTTTTGCAGCATGGAGCCGTCTGGCTATTTTTATAAAATTCCAATTATGGTGGATTGGAGACCATTGATCGTGGCCGAAGATTGAAGGAATAATCCATTGAGGAGCGTCCATTGCCAGGGCATTCGGCTGGAGCTGGGGTATTGTTCAGTTCGGCGATTGTGGTGATAGAGCTTTACATTACGTCTTTGTGGCCTGGTGTTTGTGTGGTTTATGCAGGCCGTTTGGAGCCCTTCTAAAGTTGGGTCATACTGCCATAGGAGCTGCACAAGTGATCTTTCCGTCACAAAGTCAGGTTTATGTTTTGTGCATGTCCTAGTTTAAGCTTTTATGTTCGAGCAATAAATGGCCTGACGTGCCTGGTCTGCCGTTCCCAAACTTCTCAACAATTAAATATATAAGTATGTGTAAAAACTTTAATTGTTATCTAGTTTAGTATTTGTTGGAAACTGTAAGTTTTCCTTAAAGATAAATAAATAGAATAAATAAAGAATTACGACGAGAAAACTGCTCAAAATAATATCGTCCAGCTGCGATGTTTCAAGTGTTTCACTGTGCGGCGACAGTCTATTTGGTACGTACGTGCAAATAAAATAATTATAAAAAAATCAAGTTTTTAACTTCTATACTTAACCTGTAGTTGCTCTAGCAATAACCTGTTTGACGTCTCTCTCGGCCAAGCAAGTCTTAGGTTGACATCTATAAAGCGTGTTCGCAGTTTACCTAGCATTGCTATTATATTTTTACTTCTTTTTTTGTTGTTGGGAAGGCAAAGGGTCTAGCCCATACAGCCAAGTCTGACGTAATATCTTTCTTTTTTATAAGTTAATGAGGTTATCATCAAATTCTACATGTAGCAGAATTTGATGCTTTTTTGGAGTCACTCGCGGCATTATAGCCCAAACACGTCGGGTAAATTATAGGAGTCCACAGCGCGGGAAAATCGCAAAAAGTAAACTGCAACTTGTGCCCCATATTTAAAGTCCAATTGATCGGTTACCATAATTATTCACATTGTAGCACATTATTAAACAAAACAACACCACTTTAGAGCAAATATCCACAGTAAATTAATTTACAAAACAAAAACTTGCACTTGACATGTCCGCGCAGAATGGCGCGAAGGACTCCTTTTTTTTATTGTTATCTTAGTGAAGGCAAAGGGATCTAGCCCATACAGCCATGATCGCCGTAATATATTTTTTTATAAGATGATGAGGTAATCATCAAATTCCAGATGTTGCAGAATTTGATGCTTTTATTGGAGTCACTCGGGAAAACCGCAAAAAATAAACTGCAACTTCCGTTTTCCATAATGATTCACATTGTACGAGTAGTACATTATTCAACAAAACAACACCACTTTTGACTAACAATATCCACAGTGAAGTAATTTACAAACTGTCGCTTGTCTCAGTACCAAAATTGCGTATTCACTGTGACAAGGATAATTCATTTATTTATTAAAAAAAAAATCACAGTTTATTATATTAAACATATAAACAAAGTAGCAATAGTGGAACACAAGCCAAAGAGATTTTATATTATTTAGACAATACAATTAAAACAGAAATAAGAGTAAAATATAATAATTAGATTTAAATTTATAGTGCAATTGAACTGTGACTAGCAAAATTAAAAGAGAAAATAATAATAATAATAAATAAGTGAAAACCAATAGGTTAATAATTATTTACCTAAAACAAAATGAATGAATGAGATTCTAAACGCGCGAGTCTTATACGATCATGAGCAAACCATAAAAACTGTTTATCCATCTCAACCTTAGGAAGGTAATGTAATAATATTCTTTAATGGCGATGAATAAACGAAGACTTGGCTGGTAATTTATAAAACTGTACTTACAAAAAACGATCAGGTGCCACAGAGCAGAAAAAAACTGTCTAAATAGCTTATCAAAATTATTGTCGTACATGTTCAAAATATTTTAATTTCCGCACGATTAGGATTTATTTATTTATTTATTGATTAGGGTCGCCAACAGTGACAGCAACAAAACATACATTGATATTTACTTACAACTAAGACAGAAAACAGATGCTGCACCAATTACAGGCAAACACCACATGCTATTACAGTATCCATTAATTGGGCCTTTGAGTAGCCAAAATAAAAACACAATACAATTATAACTAAGTAAATCTAAGGATTGCCTCCATGGTCTAGCGGTTAAATCCGTGGATTTAGACTCGGAGGTACTGGGTTCGATTTGTGGTCAGGACACAATTATTATCATAATTACAACCCCTAGAACACATAATCCTAGACCTCTACTGTTGGAGATGGGCCTTCCATAATTTTTTTGGAGAATTTGGGCAAGCTGCTGGTCTTCTGCTAACAGCTTACTTATTGGACCACTTTTCTGCTTAGTCTTCTAGCAGGAGTAGAATCACTAAAAATAATTTAATTAAAGACGTTTTATAAATGCCTGTAATAGGTTTACGAGAATAAAGATATTTTGACTTTGACTTGACTTTGACTTCAGGTAGCCTGGAGCTTGTGTGGGAATAGACCTGTGCAATGTTTTGAACGTGCGCAGGCGCTAGAGCAAGATCAACAATCAAATATTTCGAGAGACATCGTACGGTGTACTGAAGACCTCACCAGAACGTCCCCATACACGTCTAGTTGACCCTCTCTAGTAGCGTGTTAGTTGCGTTTAGATGCTACGCAGCCTATTTACGATTTCTATTAGTATTTTTAGTTCTATGCCTACAACGTCTGTGTGTTTCAACGTTAAAAGCAATGTAAACTTTAAGCAAGTATTAACAAAGCTTAAATTGAAATATCCAAACCCAGAGTGTCATCTTAAATCTAATCTACAACTGTAGGTACAAATTGTCACCAAGCACCGTTAACTCAAGGTTTGGAATTATTGAAATTAAATACGCTTTATGAATACGAAGTGTACAACATAATTTTTTTTTTTTTACTCACAGCCAACTTCTAGAGCAAATGTAGATTAGTGTGTGAGCCGTAACCACAAATGACGAATGCCGCGTTTCCGTTAGCTTGAAGAAATTTAATTTCATATGATCAGCTTAATTTGTGGTTTTAACGGCAAGAGATATCAGTGTCTACTTTAATATCACGCATGTTTCTTTTGCTGGATTCGGTATATATACAGGGTGATTTTTAAGTCAAATCCCAGGGCCAAAAAAAAAACTGATTCATCCATATTTTAGACGCATGTATGTTTATTAAAAACTACCCGGGTCTTTTTCGGCCTGTTAACGAGGACGGGCGAACAAATGTTCGGACTCAATATAAATACAATTTATGGAAACCTGCTACAAAACTTACCATTGTTTCTAAAAATAATCACCAAATGTGTATTAAAATATTTAACGGTTTGCCGATAGAATTAAAACAATTGACATCAATAATTAAATTTAAGAAGCTGTTAATTAAATGGTTAAAAGAACAATGTTTTTATAGTATCCAAGTATTTTTACATTATAAGTGTTGACAAATATAATTTTAGTTGTAATTTGACATTTATTTATTTATTTATTTATTTATTTATTTCGATAAACCACAGCTTAACAAAGAGTACAACTTTAACATATTATATAATAAGTAAAGCCAACAATTGGTTTATACAATTGGATATGGAATATAAAGGCAAAATAAAAACCTACCCATGCAAATGAGAATAAAAATATAAAAAAAACTAGTTAAATATAAAACTTAAAATAAGAATAACTAAAATTAACAAAAATAAAATAAATAAAGTTTTGCTAAACTATGTACATACAAGTAAAAGAAATAAATAAAAAATTATAAAAACATTTAAAAATATAAAATAAATAAGCAATAAAAAAATATATAAAATCATGCTAAACTACATACAAGTAAAAAGAAATAAAAACTATTGACTTAAAGTTATAGATAAGGATATTAACTAAAGTGGATTCAGAACAAACCTACCAAGAACAAATATGCATACCAAAGATAATTAAATCTTGCGTATAATAAATCAATTCATCATCAGTCCACTAAAATGCATCCGCGAGTACAACAATCAATACTACAAACCACCCGTACCTATAATATATATATTATAGATACTTATAAAGGTATGACATTAATAAATATATAATATACGTGCATAATAAAATATAAAGAATAGGCATAGGTGTCAATTTAATAGTGAAAGATTATACTGGACTTCTGACAATGTATTAAATACTTAACACATATAACATATATATATATATATATATATATAATTTTCTTATATTGTAGCTACTTTATCCTTAATTTGCTTCCTGAAAACGGGCTTGCTGTAAGCAAACAGATCGATTTGACTAAAATGTTTATTATATGTTCTGGCTAAACGGGTAAATGTTGAGTTTTGTCCATAATTCGTTCGGTGGAAGGTTACTTGAAGTAATGAAGAATATCTAGTGTGTCGCTTTGGTGCACAATAGCCCACAGTACTCACCATCGACGGACAATCAACTCGACTCTTGACTATATCATATAGAAGCATCATATCCTGTAGAATTCGTCTTTGTTCTAATTTTAGTAATTTGTGTTTTGTACAGCTTTCGTCGTATGTTTTAAAGTTTCTTCTTAATTGGTAATTTAGATAGTTTACAAATTTTAACTGTATATGTTCTATTTGATCCTTATACATTATATATTGAGGTGACCAGATACTGCTTGCGTATTCCAAAACGCTTCTCACATAGGCATAATAAATTGATTTAATACAAGTGGTGTTGGAGAAGGACTTGCATACCCTTTTTAAAAAACCTAAACTTTTATAGGCCTTATCTACAATTTTTTCTATATGGTCATCAAATAGTAGTTTACTGTCAAGATAGACACCCAGGTCTCGAATTAGGCTGGTACGTTCGAGCGGAATATTGTTTATTGAATATGTGAATAGTATGGGAGTTCTCTTTCGAGAAAAAGTGATGATTTGACATTTGTTTATATTTACACTGATATTATTTTTAATGTAGTATGCGCTGAGCTTCTCTAGATCGGCCTGCATATCTTTGCAGTCATCTGACGAATTAATGGCAGAATATATTTTTTTGTCGTCAGCGTACATTAGGCATTTGGTATTTGCGAAACATTGATATATGTCATATAAATAGGCGTTATATAATAAGGGACCCAGGTGGGAACCCTGAGGTACTCCTGATGGGATATTAGTAAAATCAGAACGGTATCCACCTATAACAACAGCTTGTGAACGATTTGACAGGTATGATTTTATCCATCTATATAAGTCTCCTTGAATGCCGAGGGTGTAAAGTTTATGTAACAAGATAACGTGATCCACTCGATCAAAGGCCTTCTCGAAGTCAGTGTAAATTACGTCTACTTGCTTCCCTCTCTCCATTTGACAAAGAGTAAAGGAAATCAATTGTGACAAGTTTGTGACTGTAGATCGACCCTTAAGGAACCCGTGCTGATGTTCGTCTATTTCATGTGAAATTGTTGGGTATATAATGTTATAAACTATTTTCTCTACTATTTTACTGAGCACATTTAGTATAGATATAGGTCTATAATTTTCCACTTTTGACTTAGATCCTTTTTTGTGAAGTGGAACTATAAACGCTTCTTTCCAAACAGCTGGAAAGGTTCCTTCCTTAATAGAACGGTTAATAAGAATGGTCAGTGGTCTCGCCAATTGGTCTGCACATTCACGGATATAGTATGGATGGAGCTTGTCGCTTCCGGCTCCTTTGTTAATGTTTACTCCACGCAAGGCTACAAGAACATCAGAAGCTTCAACAGTAACGGTGTGAACATAACCGTTGTCTCCCTGACGTGGAGATGGGAGATTCAAATCGATTAATGTTTTGAAACGTGATGTTAAAAATACGCTTTCGAAAAATTTGTTAAACCCATTAGCTATATCTTCTCCTTTAGAAAGAATGTTGTCCTGATAGCTTAGCTTACATGGATATCCAGAACCACCTCTTTTTGATTTAAGATAAGACCATAACATTTTAGGATTGCTTACAATGGATTCCTGAGCATTCACAGTAAATTTATTGTAGCATTCTTTTTCTACACGGTGAAATCTGGAGCGAAGAAAAGAAAATTCATCATAATCTCGTGGATTATGATATTTTTTCCATTTTTTGTGTAATTTCATTTTTTCTTTTAGTATTTTTATAAGTGATTTGCTATACCAGATAGGATAGCGTCTCGAATTGGTTGATATTTTACTTTTAGGTATGTGTTCATCTATACTTTTATAAATTGTATCGTAAAATATTTTGGTTGCATTATCCACCGTGTCAGTAGCTTGAATTGGGCTCCAGTCTATTTCTGCCAAAAATGTTTTAATTTTTTTGTAATCACCTTTAATAAAATTTATTTTCGTGACGTATTTTTCTTTGAGATAATTTAAAGCTAGATCAGTGGTATTAATTATTAAGGAAGGGTGAGCCTTGTCTTCCTGTGTCAAGGCGTGATCACATCTGTTAACTTCTAAAGGAAAGTTAGAATAAACGAGATCTAGTATATTGCCATAGGCGTTTTCGAAAGTGTTGTATTGTGTTAGGTTGTGTTGAGCAGTTTCATTTAATAGATTTCGACCTGCGAGCTGCGCTTCTACTGAACCCCGTTTTTTAATCGTAGGACCACTTCTAGTCCAATTAACAAAATATAGATTAAAGTCCCCCAAAAGCAGAGTGTAATGGCTGGGATCAATTTGTCTAATTGATTTTATAACGTTTTCAATGTCTTTTGGTTGATTAGGAATGGTACCTGGAATATAAACCACCCCAACACACAAATCTTGTTTCAAGGAACGAATGTGTTCTTTTGAAATCTTTATCCAGATGATCTCGGTAAGTGGCTCGGACAGACAGGGGCTAGTGCATAAGTTGAAACAGTGTTGAGCTCCAAGTTCACGTTTCGCGCAAATCATGACTCCACCACCAGTCTTCTTACCCGTAGATTTAGGATTTCTGTCGTTTCTGAATACTTCGTAGCGTGAGTCACATACTTCGGCATCATAAATACCTTCGCATAGCCAGGTTTCGGTCAAAACGATCAAGTCATAGTCACATGATTGAATACTTCTGAAAAAATCGGAACATTTTGTTCTTAGGCCCCTAACGTTTTGATAATATATTTGTAAATTAGATGTCATATGTACTCGATTTTTTGTAATAAAAAAATAATAATAAAGAATAAAATATATTCTTTATTGGCGAAATATAAAATTAAAGTTAAAAAAAACGTTAAAGGGCCAATATTGCAATTAAAATACACATTAAACGACCGACATTTCTCAGAGTTACGACTCAAATAATAAATTATGTGACTTTCATTAAATGGTGATAAAAAGGTATTCGTAGTTATGATCGAGTCATGAATATTGTGTTTATTTTTAGTTTTTCGAAATAATGACCTGTATACTATTTTATTGCATTCAGATACTATCCCAATGACTTTATAATGCTCAACTTTCAAATATTTCCAATAACCATAGTCGAGTATTTGTATTAAATTAGAGGAGAAGAAAAATATGTATACAAACCAGTAAATGAATTCAGTTTGAAATAGATTTTTGTTGTAACAAATTGTTTTATTCTCATTTGTATATTGCTTTTTCATTATATTAAATGTTTTATAAAATGTATTTTTTAATAATAATAAATGTATAGTAAATGATGAATGAAAAATCCAATGATAAATTAATGTATGTATATATTTTTTAATTACTAGCTGCCTTATATGTTTTTGAAAGTTAAAAAATATTCTATCTTCGTCATTGAGATATTTAATGTCAGTATATATAATATATATTAATAACAACATACAATTCATTTCAGTGTAAAGTGAATTTGATGATGATAAATAATACTTTAAAAATATGTAGTAAATTGAAATAAGGACAAATAAGTTGTATAAAATGTTTATAAGGTGGTAAGTAATGTTATAAATTTTATTTTTAATTCGTTTATGCGAGATCATAAAATGGTTTAGTTTAAAAAAATAATATAGGATAAAGTAGTTAACAAGGTATTTATTTTTAAAGACGGTATTAAATTGAGTGTAAAATAAATATAATAATCCTAAATAGTAACTTAGACAATAGAGGTAGGTTAAACTTTGGGGTGGTATATTATTTGTTGTGATTGTGAGACAATAAATGTATACTGTGTAAATGGTATTAGTGTTTTTATTTTTTGTTTGTTTATATGAAAGTGCACAATGATTAAGTTTAGCAAAATGAAATAGACAAAAGCAAAAATAATTAAAAAGGTATGCATATTTATTTGCTAAGGTAATTTTTTTATATAATAAAAAAATTAAGAGAAAGTTACTTATCTTTAAAAATAAAAAGTAAGATAGTATTAATCTATTTATAAAGAAAAGGTGCAAAATTAGTCCTAAACCAGTTTTTCCAAATCTTTGTTTGTTCTTACAAAAATTGGAGGAGAATTGTCGTTTTTTCGAACTATTATCTGGCAGTTTTTTACCCATACGAATTGATACAACTTCAGTTTAGCCATTTCCTTTGTGGTCCTAAGCAGTTCCTTGTTCGATCCAGTAAGATGCTCGTTTACATATATGCGTCTAGTATCGCCGAGAATGCTTATATCTTTGCTGGTGATACCCCTTGCTTTGCGCAGGCCAGATAATATGGAGTCTTTCAGCAGCTTTGTTTTTAATTTTGCGATAATCGTCCTGGGTCTACCTGAAATGTATTGGCGAGGCTTAACTCTGTTCACGTGTAGAATCTCTGATGGTGAAAGAAAAACTCCGGCATGGTTGGCGATCTTAATTAGGATATCGGGCAATTCTTCATTTTTTAGTTCAGGAACCCCTGCAATATCTAGATTAAGAAAACGATCCCGCTGTTGTTGAATGTTGATATCGTTGCGCAAAATTTGCAGTTCATCTCTAAGATCAGCTGTTTCGGCTGTAGTTTTTATTTGCTGATCCTGTAATATAGATATGTCTTGGTTGACCTTAGTAACGTCCTGTTGTATTTTTGCTATTTCGCTATGAATATCCTGCGAAATCCTTGATACTTCTGTTTCTATTATAAATTTTAAGTTGTCATTGACATGGGAAATACTCTCGCTTAATTCCGTTTTCCAGGTATTCATCTTGTGGGTAATGTTCTCGGTAAACTTTTCCATCAGGTCATTAAACGATGTAATCTCATCTGGGCGAGGTTTTCTCCTTCGCAGTGTGTTGGGCTCGCTTACCTCTTCATTGCTCGTTTTCGATAGATCGGGATCCGAGTAATTCTTGCTTTTAGCTGAACGTAACAGGCTCATTTTAATTTATTAGAGATATGTAAATTATTTAATTATTATATATATATATTTTTTTTTTTTTTTTTTTTTTTTTTTTTTTTTAGTTTTTGCAACTATCAAGTGACAATCGCAGAATATTATTATTTTTTTTAAACCTAGCAACACTACAATGATTGTCACTGAAAAGTTATTTTTCTAAGCTGGTAACACTGCACGAGCCTGTCACGAATGATTTATATTTCTAATCTAGCAACACAACGAACGCTTGTCCATGAGATATTATTATTTTTAAACTAGTAACACCACAAAGGCCTGCGTCTATGAAGTATAGGTTAGAAATAAGAAATACAATAAAATAAAATGGCGGCGGTAGCCGGCAGAACACTTTTTCTTCGCGAATTAACAGAGTTATTGTGTATTAAATAGCGTGAGTTAGGTGTAATATTACACGATGATATATGAATAGCACTTATTCGGCTTTTTAGCACCTAAATCACTGTTTTTCACTATTTTCTTCTACTTATTTCACAGAGCACACGTAAGTTAAAGTTTTCCTTTCGCCGGACCATAGACAAGACATAGACATGTACTATTATTTTCATACCATTATGGTAGGATACAGCTGAACTGTAAAATTGTATTATCCTATATCTACCTGTATTCTGGGCAATAAACGATTATGAATTTGAATTTTGAATTTAAATTATGATTTTTGAAAAATTAAAAATTACGCATTAATGGTCCAAATCTGTACACAGTGCTTAATCATCACTCTAAAACCCATTTGCATGTGGTCATCGGTTCTGTGGCAGAAATCTATGTCAGTCACTTTGGTTCTCTGACGAACGTCAATCGAATTCTATCTATCAGAGAAACTTTGAATTTATGGACTACACCCACTGTCAGTGTCCACGTCTCTCCTCTGTACGACATTACTGGCATGATGCATTGATTAAATACCTTTGTCTTCAGACATTGTGGTATGGACGATGAGAGGATGTGCCGGAGTTTCCCGAATGCCGCCTATCCTAGTTGAATGCGTCTGTCGGTTTATTTTCATTACATAACTCCAATTGTCATAATAATAGATTCTGTTATTTACTATTTAGCTCGCTCATAACGTCAAAATCATTGGAAAAACGCAAAGTAAATATTGTCTGCGGCGCATTTATCACTACACCCCCGGGGCAACTTTAGAATGCATCTAAATGCATTATTATATTGTACACGAAGCGTGTTAAAAGCACGCCTCGTGTACAATTTCTAGAGATGACTGGTGTAGAACGTCTGGCAGTATTCAACAGAGTGAGTTTAACTTGTCTTGAGCAACGCGCAAACCTTCGAGCCAACATATTGCTCTTGGCAGCAAGTCCTCTCTCTCCAGATCCTCATCATCCCTCAGACGATCAACTATTATTTCTACTATTAAAGAGATTCCATAAAATAAGACATCTTATTACCAGAGGTCAACAGCCTTCTAAATTAAAATGCACAAATAGTTTTTTAAAACCGATTCAATTGTCAAACCGGCATGTTTAAAATATGGAACGCGCAATTATATGAGGGCAATTTCCCTTTCGCAATTCTGCGGGCAATCTACATCGGAAGTGGGCACATTGCAATTACAACCGCGACAATTGTTAACAAAAATTTAAGCGTTTAAGTGTCCTCGAAATATATCGATTTAAAAATTATATTGAAAGTCATCGGACTAACGTATTGATTTTAAAACATCTAGTCATAACAATTAGGTTATCCACAATATGTCTTCGTCGGATGCTCCAGTACTTCGGAGGCATTGCCAGAAAAGTATTATGTTATATTGTAGAAACGATGGGCCCATGGGGATCAGAACTAAAAGCGCTTTATAATGAAATTGTTTAAAGGCTCATTGACGTCTCTGGTTGGCAGATTATTCTTTTAAAAATTAGGTATCTTAATTCAGAGGGGAAATGCTGCTAGTGTACTGGTTATTTGTCCGCCTCCGTGGTCTAGTGGTAACAAACGTTACCGTTAACTCAGGAGGTCGTGGGTTCGATTCCCACCGGGGGAAAGTTGTACATTGTATAATTTGTCTCGGTCTGGGTTAAATGTATATATTTACAAAAAAAAAAGTATAATATGTAGTTTATCAACCATTTAGTTTCCGTAACACAAGCCTCGTAGCTTACCACGGAAATTAGATGGCGCTGTGTGACCTGTCTGGAAATATTTATTTATTATACCATGCCACAGGACAGCGATTTGGAGGAGCAATTTTTTGTATTTTTTTTTATTATTATTTTCTAAGTTAAATTTAGTTTTTCTTGTAATATAGTTTATTTAATCAAGGATTTGTTTGAAATAAATACATGTTTTTTTTATTTAGTTGTATGTTTACCTTATTGACGAGTTATAACGTGATTCACAATTACCTGAAACAAAATATATAATTTTTTAATTAAATTCATGGGCTCTCCTATTCCAAAAGTGCGGGCAGATTTTCCAGCGTGGCAAGTGTAGTCTAATTCTCCAGATATATATTCTGGAAGGCCCATCTCCAAAAGTGGAGGTCTATGACGCCTAGGGCCGTAATGAATGAAACATGCCGGGTTTCGAACCGAACTGTTTAGAATTTCAAGGTAAGAATTGGTAATAATAACTAACATACATTTTTTCTTATCAGCAAATGACTCGTAGTACCTACTCCAGTGATTACAGTATATTACCAGTGATAAGATTATTTGCCTTATCAACTTTTTACACATTAATTCTAAATCTAAAGATACTTATTAGCAAATACATTTCGCCTTTCGCGAAGACGAACTATGCATATCACTCTGTACTGTATAGAGCCGCGCGTACATATAACTTGGAGTACTCGGAAATTGTCATTTTTAATAAATATTTCCAAATATAAATAAATATAAATAAATAAATAAATAAAAATAATAATAAATAATAATAATAAGTGTAGAAGTAATTATAACATTATATTATTGTTCAACTGAAATTTAGGATTTAGTTTTTATTTTTTTCATATTTTATGCAATCAATTTTACATTTCACATTTTTTAATATGTATTATTAACTTTTGAATTTTTACTTCTTTTCTTTTGTATCACTTGTCACAGTTTTTAATATTATATGTGAAATTCTCTATTATGATTATTCTTATTTCGTACTCTGCACCCATTATAATAATTTCTCACTCTCCCAAAGGTTAGCTGGTAGAGAATACCATACGGTATTATGCTCGCCTATGTACATTATTTTATATGTTATATTTTGTGTGCAATAAAGAATTATATTATTATTATTAATTTATAAATATTTGGAAAATGTTGGATTGTGCAAGCGGGAGGAACCCTCTTAATAGCTCGGCATATATGAATTCACCGATATCTCAAAATTGTCATTAAGAACTGCAAAGATAAGTATAAAATAGAGTGGGCATTGACTGCCATTTTCATACAAAATGTTTGTCAAGCCATTAACGTCCACTAGCAAAACTATTGATAACGTATAATATTTAAATGACAAGTATTTTATGGAGCCAAAATAACACCTCCACATATAATTAAACACGTTGTTTTATTTTTATTTATTTTATAAAATGTTATAAGTTACCTTTTGTCAGTATTATGTAATGTTTTTATTTATTGTATGTATTTATTATATAGTATTTGTATGCAGGTATATGTATGTTTATTATACCTATATATGTAGGTCTATATTATTTCTTAGAATTAAGATAGTTAGCGGTTAAGTCCGTGGATTTAGACTTGGAGGTACCGGGTTCGATTCCTGGTCGGGACACAAAAATATTTATTAATGTAAATACAAATACATTTACTTTATTTGTAATATTTTTGAGTTTGGTACGCTGGAGACATCAACGAGCTTGCCACTTGTCATGATTGGCCTATAGTAAAGTTGGCTAAATGTGAATCCGCTTATTTATAAGCGTGGTTTCTGACCACCCCGAAAGGGAAACGGTCGTGATGATACTTTTATTATTAATTCTGTTAGTGGCCTGAAATTGTTAATTTGTAAGTACTTTATTTATTAAAGTTGAAACGCTGTTGGTATAGTATCATCACGACCGTTTCCCTTCCGGGGTGGTCAGAAACCACGCTTATAAATAAGCGGATTCACATTTAGCCAACTTTACTATAGGCCAATCATGACAAGTGGCAAGCTCGTCGATGTCTCCAGCGTACCAAACTCGAGAAATATCACAAATAAATTAAATATTTACATTAATAAATATTTTTGTGTTTCGACCAGGAATCGAACCCGGTACCTCCGAGTCTAAATCCACGGACTTAAATCCTCCGTGGTCTAGGCAGTGGTGTTGGATTCTCAATAAATAAATAACAAGATATATATAAATAATATATATATATATTCTTATAAATCTTATAGAGGACGCTGGCGTCCAGGATCAGATCATAGACGGATGACCTGAAGAAGGTCGCTGGTGGGGACTGGACGAGGGTATGAAAAGAGTTAGCGAGACCCATATACCGAGGAATGGAGAAACAGAGGCAGATGATAATGTTGATTTTGCTTGGCAATGATTGTGCAATTGGCCTTTATAATAAACCAACGTTAAATATGAATTTGCAGTGGAGTTAACATACGTTCACCTGTTATTAAAACTTGTTTTAACATACTTGTTTATGACAAAGAAGCGGGCTCCTTGACCCGAACATAAACTATAAGATGGCTTCGGTTAACGCATCTTATTTCTTCATAAATTTGTAAATGTTAAGTTATGTTCTTTTTAGGTATGGGTACAATGTAACAATTATAGTTTACTAGTGAAACAAAACTATCTACTTTTCATAACATACTTTGCGGCGCAATGTAAATATTTGTTGAAATGAGCCAAACTATCTACTGAGCTTCACAGAGCTTAGACAGTTTTTTAAATAACTTCTTAGCGCTTGGATCCCTTGTTTTTTTTTTTTTTTTAGTCAAGGTAGATTTTATTTTATATTTAATGTCAAATAATAAAGTCGTTAGCGCTTTACTGTTTAATAAAGAGTTTATAAGTAATTATTTTTGCTGTAATGATATAATCTCGATGCTGGAACATTCTAGCGAGCTTAGTGACGCGCCATAGTAATAACTCTACATAATCTTTAGACAAAAACCCACCATTTTTCCATACAGTTCCCACGTCTTCGTTCCGCGTCGGGGAGCATATGAAAGCATCGCTTTAGATCGACTTTTAGGACGTGATTACACATGTAATTATGCTTAGTTTTAGCAACACTGGTTATGGTTGTTATATCTAGGAACAATGATTTGAAAAAAAAAAAAAATAATAATTAAACTAAAAACTAACATTTAAAAATTACTATTAATAAAATAAACCTACTTAATAAATAAAAATATTACAAAAAACTAAAATAAAGAAAAAAAAATATATAAAGAAAATTGCTCCAAATCGCTGCCAAAGGGCAACAAAGGATACTGGCAATTTACCACCATCAGTCCGCCTACTACCTATTTGTTGAAAGTATGTGCCATTTGATGTCAAATGCCAATTTTGACTTTCAACGAGAACTAATATTGTTAGCTTGTCAAATATATATATATAAAAAACACCGCTTGAAGCAAGACTTATTGATAAAACAAAATTTGCTTTACCATTGATATACTAAAAAAATAGTCTGAATTATGAAGTTGGTTCCACTAATACCAACTTGTAGAATCGTTACGTTCATAGACTTTTTGTCAATCTCCTTTGTCTTCTCTCTTCCATCCGTCTTCGTTAGTGTGCACACGGCTTGTTCTGTTCCATAATAATAATTGTTTGTGGTCGCTTCGCACGACAAGTCTGTCGCGTAGCATTCTTACATCATTCATTGCATTAATTGCTCTCAGCAGTTCATTAAATTTTTAATTATCCACATTCATTTTTTATATTTTCATTTAACACAAAATTGCATGTATACAGATGGCACGCTGAAGATGTGCAGTGTGTTTCCCCATTCATATATCCTGGAGTCCTCCTTTAAGGTAAGTGTATAAAGCATCTTGATAGGCCGGTATAATGATAAGGACTGATGGCGCCCGTCGTCAGTTGCTGCCATTCTATGCCGGCCTATAAAGATGCTTTTTCACACTTCTTATAGGTTAGGTCAGGTCAAGGGATAAGGTTGTGGAGTTCTTCAGAACATTCATCGTAGTATAGCTTGTAGAACACGCTCAGGGAGGCCACATCTCGGCGAAGCTGCAGCGATTCGAGAGTTTTAAACACTAGTATCGTCGACTATTCGAATCGCCCGCCTCTGTAGGACATTGAGAGCATCTGTAAGGTACTTAGCGGAACCATCCCAGAGGTGAGAACAGTATTCCACGCATGACCTTATTTGTGCTTTATAAGGCATAAGTCGGAGTGAGGTCTTATATTTTACCTTGTTGTTTGCACTTAATTAAAAAGCCTACTTCAAACCCAATCACTACAATAATTATAAAAGTCCTCCGCCGCGTCTGTATGTCTGTTCGCGATAAACTGAAAAACTACTGCACAGATTTTCATGCTGTTTTCACCAATGGATAGAGTGATTCTCGAGAAAGGTTTAAGTATATAATTTGTCAAGTTTTCGTATACATTAACGATATTTGTTGGACGTGTAGGAAAAAAATAAGCCGTCTTATATTGATAGTTTTCAACGAAAACGCTGCCTAAATCCTTTGAGATATAACAAAATAATGTATGGGGGAATTGTGTATCTTATATAGGTCTACAGAAAAGTACTTGATGGTATATGTCTATCTCCTAATAATAATATACTATATCAGTTTTAATACTTTAAAAATGTATATATATATAAATCAGTTTACATAAAATTGTGTTGGAACCTCTTTTGTGCTTTGATTTACGTTGTTTTTTTTTTAATTTTTATTATCATACCTTTTGAGCTGGCTATCTGAGGCTATTAGTCAATATGGAACTGACTGACATCCTAGGACACAAGTTATCTTGGTTAGGAGTCAGGGACCATCTTAAAATTGCCTATCCTTGTGGTTTGCATTCAATCAAAAATGTATGTAAATTCAGGGAATATTTTATATATTGTTCACTCAACTTTGTATATAGGTACCAATAAGAAAGCTCAATAAACGTCATTATTATTATAAATAAAGTATTAATCCTTATCAATTTAAATACGTTATTTGGCTTGAGAATTTCATGAAGATTAGTTTTTCCCTTTACACCATGCAAATTAAATGTTATAAATACCTTAGGAGATATAATAAAATCAAAATAATGCTGCAGCGAAATTAATTTCGTTTCGCCGTTTCAATTCAATTCAATTCGTTTATTTCTGTAATTAGGCATAGGACAAAAAAAATATTGTATTTTGCACTTTTACATGTCAAATTTACAATAAGTGTACCTTATTCTACCAGGTAGGACGCCATAAAACTACACAACCTTACTTAAATGTAGAGCAGTGCGTTACAATACAAACATAAAAAACATTTTTTAAAAAAACCTACGTGATTTATATACACAATAATAATGCCACACAAAACTACACTTATAATTATAGCTGCTGTAAATAGGCATTGTCATCTTATCAAATAATATACAAATATAAAAAATATAAATTTACAAAGCCGGGTAGAACAGCTAGTTCTAAATAAAGAAAATTCATTTGCTCTAGGAAAACATAAGATTAACTACGCTTAATCTGTCAACAATTAAAAGTCCAAGAATAGAAAATACAACGGTTCCCAACATACTCGTAAATCAATCAGGGTAAGACAAAGTTCCCCAATTTCTTAATGACGGAATTAAAAATAACCCACGTGAGACCAAAATTGTAAGCTCGCATAACATGCCGCGTATACACCGTGAAAGCACAAACTTGAATACTTACCTGAACGATGACTGTGTCACCTTGCAATTTATTTATTAATAAAACAGTACATGGACAGTAAAGCCCAATTTAGTATGCAGTCAATCTTATAATTAATACATACATTTTAATTAAAAATGGATTGTCAATATACCTACTTATATATTTTTAAATTTTCTATACTAATAATAATACTTATAAAGCTTTCAAGTTAACAATAGTTATATACACTATAAAATTAATATAAAAAGAAAAGACAAAGAAATAATAATAATAAAATAAAATCAAACACAAAACAATAAATATTAGAATAGAAATTTACCAAGTAAATAAATAAATAAATCTATTCGGCATCATGAGAAAATTAATACAAAAAATAATAATAATAATTATGGTCACTTATGGCCTTGCAGAAATAATAATTCAAATTAATGTCATATCTTCAGTGACACTTACGTGGTGAAGACAATGAGAATCAACAAAATCAGCCAACGCCTTTGGTCTGCAGTACAAAGGAACAAACGTACATACATACATACATATGATATCAGTACGAGTGGCAATATTTTTATGAAAACTTCTTAGCACCGTAATTTTATTACTCAAAAAAATAATAAAAAATTCGTAGTTCTTTATTTTTATTCTATATAATATAAAAATTTTGCTCTGTAACAAATTCAACGCAGAATTATAACAGACAGCGATAACTAGTAGATAGTAGGCGGGTTTTTCATTTTAATAAAAAAAAAATTATACAAAACAACTGCCTCCGTAGTCTAGCGGGTAAGTCAGTGGATTTAGACCCGGAGGTACCGGGTTCGGTTCCTGATCGGGACACAAAAATATTTATTAATGTAAATTAATATTTAATTTATTTGTGATATTTCTCGAGTTTGGTAGTCTGGAGACATCTTTTTTTTTAAGACGTTGAATCGATAAATCATCAATGATACGCCCCCTGGCTGAAGGGCCAACGCGGGTAGGGGTCGCATGCCCGACTCATCCGTGCTAGGGCGCCTACGGACTAAAACCCTATAAACAGCTAAGTCTGAGTCGTGGCTACGGAGTGAAGGCACTTGGATTTAGACTCGGAGGTACCGGATTCGACTCCTGATCGGGACACAAAAATATTTATTAATGTAAATTAATGTTTAATTTATTTGTAATATTTCTCGAGTTTGGTACGCTGGAGACATCGACGAGTTTGCCACTTGTCATGATTGGCCTATAGTAAAGTTGGCTAAATGTGTTTCTGACCACTATAAAAGGGAAACGTTCGTGATAATACTTTACTTTACTTTTTTAATAATATATTTACTTTACCGCACTCACTAGAGTAACGCGTATTTAGGCCTTCATTTCTCAACACCATTCAAGTTTGTACGCATAGTGTAAATGTGCTTTTAGGCTAAGACAAAGTTACTCCCCACTCGGTGAGCTTCATAATTAAACACCTCGCGAGCTGTGTCTGAAATTTATGACGATTGTTCAACTTTTAGTCCCCAGATGGAATCTTTAGGCTGAGTTGTACCAAATCAAAATTTCTATAATTGTAAAATCGCAACTAATAAAGTTAGGTCTACCGCTTTTGCATTTCTGTCGTTCGCACATTTTTTTTTTGTTATACTTGCACGACATGTGACCCTGCACCCACCTGATGGTAAGTGGCGCGCAAGGTCCATGAATGTTAGCAACTGGAATCAGACCCTTATGTCCGACATGAGTCCCTAACACTATGCCGGCTTGACTAGATGCCTTTTCACACTTCGCTTAAAGGACTCCAGGTTATAGGAAAGTGGAAACACAGAGGCTGGAAGAGCATTCCACATTTTTATTGTGCGACAGATTTATAGGTACGCGAAGGGATAGTGACTACTGTATGTGGGTGCATATTCTGACCTGTGCGTGTGGTTCGGTTGCGGAATGGAGAGGAAGGCATTAGGTTATAGAGCTCTTCAGAGCACTCACCATAGTATAGCCGGTAGAACACGCTCAGAGAAGCTACATCTCGGCAAAGCTGCAGGGATTCGAGAGTTCCAGATTTTGTAATTTCATTCAATTCTATGTGTACTATTGAGGAATACTTACTAGGAAATAAAATTACAGATATTTTAGACCTTGCACGGTGTATAGGAGTTTCTGTAATACCATGCAAAGTGTATGTAAATAAATAATAAAAAATAAAAAATTACCTCGATGGCCATTCGCCTTAACTGCGTCAGACGTTCGCAAACGACATCAGAAAACTGCCATGTCATTACAGAAACAACACCTTTCTAATTAGTTTTCCTTAGCTCGTTTGCTAAACTCTTCAACAAGCTTTCAAACGAAAACTTAGTTTCTTTCCTATAGGGTTCGTCGTAATCAAACGCGAATACGCGATCTTTGCAGGTTTACGCGAACTGCCGATCAAATTGTCTCCTAAGGACAGACAGCGGAGTCATCCAGGCCCGGATGTTTAATGTTCCCCGGCAGCTAACTACCCGCCGGTGATACAACGCACCTTTGGTGCTGGGCGCTGTTCCTACTACAACACCGCCTTTGTGGCTCACGAATCTAGTCTCCTAGATTTGTCTACTTTAGTTATATAATGCGAAAGTTGTGGGTGAAAGAGGCCCTGGCAGACCGAGACTCACATATCACGATCAAATAAATAAAACACTGACTGAAGGTGCATTAAAAAGTCTTCGTAACCAAAGGACATGTATGAAGAGGTTAATGAATGCAGATGAAGCGAAAGAAGTATGTCGTGTGTCAAATGGCGGTCAATTGTCTCTGCCTACCCTGCAAGGGATCTGGCGTGAAGATATGTATGTATGTAGTTCTTCTCCAAGATCGCCTCCCTAGGTAGTGGCCTCCCCTCCGGGGGCCGTGCGAAAATAGGAGCGATATCCTGAAGATGCTTGTAGGATCCGTAGTCAGCCCGGTAAAACATACGATTAGCTAGCGACAACAAATTCCTCGATAGCAGGCATCTCCAGATCTCTCGCAATTACAGAATTTCGCACGAACCACGGCGCTCTGGATACCAAAGCGATATGTTCTGCTGACTCTGGATCTTGTCCCTGTTGGTTTTGGCCAGAAGGTGATGCCAAGCTGGCGCAGCACAAGTAAGTCGGGAACGGATGAACATCTTGTAGATCCGCACCTTTAACCTGAGCGGCAAACTGGAGTTCATTACAGGACGTAACATGGCTCGGGCCACCTTCGCCTGGTTAACGGCATGGCAGGCCATCTCACCCATACCGTTTATAACACCGCGCAAACAAAGTTCGCGCGAACTGTCGATCAGTCGAGTTTGAATTATTGATTATAATTTCAGGTATTTACTGCCCAGCGTTTTTTAAGAAGCCGATTCACATTTAGCGAACTTTACTATAGGTCCCCATCTTGACAAGTGGCTCGTCGATGTCTCTAGCCTACCAAACTCGAGAGATGTCAAAGAAATAAATGTTCAAACTAAATCAAATGTACTGTCTACTGTACCTTCCAGAACATATATCTGGATTTTTCATAGATTTACAACACCACCGTTCCAGTGTGAGGAGAGCACGTTTAGCCGTAGGTCCCGGTTCCACCAACTTGTGGAATCGTTAACAAATTGTCAATAAAAATTGACATTAGTTCCTCGCCAAAGTTGGCGTCTGGCGAGTGTAGGCCAAATTTTTCAGATATATGTTCTGGAAGGCCCAGTGGAGGTCTAGGACACTGTGTTCTGGGGCTGTAATAAAAAAAAAACACCGCGCGATCTGTCGGTCAGACGAGGTCGCATTGTTGGAATTTTAGGTATTTACTGCCTCCGTGGGCTGGTTAAGTCCGTGAATATAGACGCGGGGGTGCCGGGTTTGTTTTCTGATCGGAATACAATAATTTATTTGTGAAATTTCTCGATTTTGGTAGGCTAGAGACATCGACGAGCTTGCATCACTTCTCATTATTGGCCAGCAGTTAAGATGGCTAAATGTGAATCTGCTGCTATGTTCTAGGGGCTGAAATAATGAAGATTTTTTTTTTTTAAGTTTAAGTTAGTATTGAAACAAGTGATCTCCATGAATGTTATCAACTGGAATCAGACACTCATGATCGACATCAGCCCCTAACAGTATGCCGGCTTAACTGGGCATGACGGCAATTCGAGCCTCATCCCGAAACGTGAGGATACACTTTACTGGGTTTATCGGCACGAACGGTGGATACTTCCCCGCCCAGGCAGACTGGGCAAATTACCACCATCAGTCTACCAGCTATTAAAAGCGTGGTTGTTAATCAATATTGATAAAATTCGCCAGAGATGTTCCTTGGAAAGGATAGAATACTACCTATGCAGATCAAGGTAAGTGGGTATTGAATTATATATAATAGGTAGGTAGGTAAATGACGTTATTGCGTAGTGATTCGTGAGTCATTAAATATTAAGGAATTCCCAATGATGCTCGTAGTTAAGCAACTAACTGGAAGTTGTTTTATTTATTAAAATTTAATTTAGGTCTTCGATCGCTGTGCGGCGTGACGTCACAAAACGTGCCCTTAGAGACGCTAGACCAGAGGTTCCCATTTTTTTTTTGCCACGGAACCCTAATTGATTATACTTTTGCTAGACGAACCCTAGCGGCTAGGGCCTAGCTAATTCGATGACAAAAAATATTACCTTGTACAAACAACAATATTTGATGTGAAAATAAAGAGCAAATATATTCGTACATGTAAAACAATTAAACATATGAATTAGAAAACAGAGAAAAGAAGACAAATTTCTAAGCATTCCATGGATTCACCGTGTGTGGGTAAGAGATAAGAAGAATGGTGTCTCGGGCTTGTGACCGACAATAGGCTGGTTTAAGAAAAGAAGGCCTCCTTTTTTTCGTTTTATTGCGCGATAATACGCTTACCATCCACCATTCTACTACTCTCCCTACCCAACCAAATACTGTATGATTCCGTTAATGCCGTCTTGGAAGCTAAATGTATTGACGGCAGACCTGCTTAGGCCCAATTCTTTCAGTAAGTGATGCAAAGATTTTGCTGGAACTTCTCTTGCACCAACTTCCACTGCGTAAAGCTGAGTCTTGAACCCGTTTCTGATCATTTCTTCTGTAAGATCATAATATTTATTAAATAATGAAATACAATGTAACTAGGCAAGTAACGAGTACCTAGATGTTTTTATGAATTTAATGAGAAGAACGATTTTTTTTACGTATTTTTTTTAAATAGCACGGACCGCATACGTAATGACGAAATACGCAAAAAGGTGGGTATGAAAGAAAGCATAGGGACAAAAATAAGGAAAGGCATGCTCCGATGGTTCGAGCATGTTGAAAGGATGACTGAAGAGAGATTGACGAACCAGATATATAATGCGAAAGTTGTGGGTGAAAGAGGCCCTGGCAGACCAAGACTCACTTATCACGATCAAATAAATAAAACAATAGCTGCCGGTGCAATAAAAAGCCATCGAAACAAAAGGGCATGTATGAAGAGGTTGATGAATGTCGAAGAAGCGAAAGAGGTATGTCGAAATCGTGACAAATGGCGCTCAATCGTCTCTGCCTACCCCGCAAGGGACCTGGCGTGAAGATATGTATGTATGTAGCACTAAAATTGGGCTTAATGTCTGACAGTTGAATGCGAAGATCTGGAGCTGCTTTTTTTCGACGAATCCTTTGTTAAAATTTGGACGGAACGCGGAACCCTTGTGGCTCTTCCACGGAACTCCAGGGTTCCGCGGACGACCTTTCGGGAATCACTGGTCAAGACACAAGCTTAGTTACATTTGACGGCGACATTGACACTTATGCTGCTACACCAAAATTAAGTCCTTGAATGTGTAACAATTACAGTTAAAATTCGATTTTTGTAAGTCGCACGTTTTTAATCGCATGTTTTGTATTTTTTTTTTAGGCTTCCTTTTCCGTCCTTTTCTATTACTTAGTCGCAAACGTTAGATTGTCGAAATAGTGAATTATGTTATGTACTACCACTTTTAGCCCGAGTTTCTCCGATCATAGCCGACCTTACGTCAAAATAGCGCTTTCGACTATTTCAAAGGTCAATGGGGTTGCAACTTCAAAATCATTGGGAAAACTTGAATTAAATACTTAAATTATCCGCCGCGAATTTATATTAAAGTGAACAACATTTATCAAACTAATATTCCAATTAATTAAACCACGCTTATGAATAAGCGGATTCACATTTAGCCAACTTTACTATAGCAAGCTCGTCGATGTTTCCAGCGTACTAAACTCGAGAAATATCACAAATACATTCAATATTAATAATTAAATGTATTTTTATTTACATTAATAAATATTTTTGTGTCCCGACCAGGAATCGAACCCGGTACCTCCGAGTCTAAATCCACTTAACCGCAAGACCACGTAGCAGTTATATATTATTATTATAAGTTATATTATATATTAAACGCGTTTTATCCAACGCGTTGGAGGACGTCTTTAAAATGCTGGACTGGAAAAACTGCGGCATAAATGTCAACGGAGAATACATCTCACACCTCCGTTTTGCGGATGACATAGTCATAATAGCTAGCTCGCTGGAGGATCTTAGCGGAATGCTAAACGGCATAAACGTAGCGTCCCAGCAGGTTGGCCTCGGTATGAACTTGGACAAGACAAAAGTCATGTATAACGACCATGTCGTACCGAGATCAATCTGCGTTGGTAATGCCACTCTAGAAGTTGTGCAAAAATACATCTACCTTGGACAGACTATACAATTAGGCATAGCCAACTTCAGCAAAGAAGCCGACAGACGCATTCAGCTAGGATGGGCGGCATTCGGGAAGCTGCGCCACATCTTCCTATCAAACATACCCCAGTCTTTGAAGACGAGAGTTTTCAACCAGTGCGTTCTTCCAGTGCTGTCGTACGAAGCAGAAACGTGGACACTAACAGTGGGTCTGGTCCACAAATTTAAGGTCGCTCAGCGGGCTATGGAAAGAGCTATGCTCGGTATTTCTCTGATGGATAAAGTCCGTAACAAGGAAATCCGTCGGAGAACCAAAGTTACTGATAAGCCTTCAAAATTAGTAAGTTGAAGTGGCAATGGGCTGTACATGTCTGTCGTAGAACCGATGAACGATGGAGTAGACGAGTTCTAGAGTGGAGACCACGTACGAGAGGACGCAGAGTGGGTCGACCCCCCGCTAGATGGACGGATGACCTGAGGAAGGTCGCTGGTGGGGGTTGGATGAGATCGTGTGAAGTGGCGAGCCTTGGGGGAGGCCTATATCCAGCAGTGGAGAGACACAGGCTGATGATGAAATGATATATTAAACATAGTTTTATAACACACATTAAGTAATAAATAAAAAATATGGCAAATATTAAAAGAAATATAGGTATAATAGTTTTTTTTTTAATAAACGCATTGTAACGTTGTTTTGTTGTCATCGACGAGAATACCAATTTTAATAGCGTTTTAACAATCACTAACACTAACACTCAAATGGCGACCACGACCACTCTGTCAAGAGTGTAGCGAATAAGAAGAATCAAAATAATATAACCAGGTTTGCTTACCTACTGGCACAATAAACCGATGTAGCGATTATTATCGACAATGACCAAGGATGAACGTTTTCGGCTGCAAACGACATCCTTTGCCTGACACCATTTTTAAGAAAACAACTGTCAGACGGATTCGCTTCTTTTTCTCGCGCTTAAGCTTTTTCAACAATTACTACTTCACCAAATCAGTATATTTTTCACATTTCTCTTCTGCGAGATATTGTCACCCCCTGAGCTTGGGGTTCTATGTCTGGACTTTAGAGCTGGGACCTCTCTTAAGAAGATAACCCCGCTGCCCAGGATCCCCGTGACGCCTCGTTGTCCGCTTGGGATCGGCAGCGCTCTCCGGGTCCCCACCTTCAGGTTCTCTGAGGAAAGGTACCCCTACGTACGGCCAACGGATGCATAAAGAGTGATAGGGCTAAGTTTTGGCTTACGACCGTCCCTTTATATAATTATAGATTCTCTTGCTCTGTTAACGTCATCTTACTTAATATATTAACTTCATTTGCTTAAATTCTATGTTTTATTTTATTGTCCCGCATAACGTGACACTGAGTGTGACCGATATCTACAGTTGGGGATAGAAAATAGGGTGATCTTTTTCTTGACCATGTCAAAATGTAAATATGTCAAGGTCATACAAAAAAAAAAAAATTAATATATTCTTGAATAAAACACAATAAAAAAATCGCGGCATAGAGGTTAGCCGGTCGGCCACACCGAGCCTAAATTCGTAGTAATTTTAAAACGTTGGATTAACACGCGTGTAATTAGCATTGTTGGCCGGTTAATAGTTACCAAAGCGTGTAACTATGTTTACATAACATAGAATAGAATAAACTACAATTATTACTGGAAATAGTGCATTATACTTGCTGCAGCGGCAATTTATTTGATAATACCAGCCATCCAAACAACTGCCACGGAACTTGAGCATCGCATCCGAGATAAGGAGCAATTTGAGAGTCTTACAGACAGACAGTGGGGTTATCCAGGCCCGGATGCCTAATGAGCATGGGTTGGGGATGGGGACACTCCCCCGTTTTCCCCGGCAGGATCTCAGCGGGTAACCACCCCGCCGGTAATTCATGCAAGTTTAGTGCTGGGCGCCGTTACTAGTATAACAGCGCCCATGTGGCTCACGAACCCAGGGGCTAGGTTCGACTGCTTCAGCTCTCCTCCAGGATTACTTCTCTAGGAAGTGGTCTCCCGTTGGGGGGGGCCGTGCACAAGACGGAGCGATATTCTGGAGATTTATTTAGTACATAACAGATTATACATCTAAACAATACATAATGCATAACAAAATTCAAACACAACGATAAGTGACTAGATGTGCGAATTAATATGGCTCCAAGTACTTTAGGACAATGTTTTTACTTTCCACATCCGTTGATGCGAACACATCAAAATTCTCATAGGACTGCACGATGTTGTTCAATAAAACGATTGCACGGGGAATGGGGGCACTCTGGAGTAGGTGTGTACGAGTACTCTCCTGAGGAAATAGTCGATGATGCTTGAAGTGTCCGTTGTCAGCCCGAGAGAACATACGTCTAGTCAGGCCAACGACAAACTCCTCAATAGTAGGCATCTCCAAATCTCGAGCTATGACGGAATGGCCCCTAATGAAAACTTATTTGATGTCATAGAAATATAATTTTAAAGAATGTCCATGAGAATTGCTTCATGCTCCAAAAATTATGGACAAATAAACTAGTATGTTCATTTTAGATTTGGTTTTTGTACCGAAATAAAGAATAATAATAAAAAAAAAAGCTAAAATAGGCTTCAAAGTCACATAACCTTGATTTTATAGCGAGTCTAATTTTCATTAAACAGCCAGTTTCTCAAACGAATTTTTGGTACTTAATTATTTCTGAAGTATATCATATTTATTAGGAACTAGCTGTCCCGTACTTCGTACCACCTAACAGTAATTGAATGGTCAAGCTTGATATAAATTTCTGAACGCATATATTTATTATTATTTTATACATATATTTGACAACAAACATTGTTTGAGAGGTACAAAACCCACAAACTTTTTGTATGGGAAAATGTTTTTTCTTTTATTTTATTTTTTTCTTCTATTTTCCAATTTTATTTATAGTTATTCTGTTATGTTATAAGTGTTCTAACAAACCCCGACTTTGTTTTATATATAAATAAAATAATATTGTCAATTTAAAGTTTACGGCTATAAAAACAGACTAGGGACACAGGTCCGACGACCGCGAAAGTAAATTCAGAACCCACGCCGACCACAACCTTCAAACACAAAACAATTAAAAAACAAAACAGGTCCCTCCGAGTCATCGAACCCGAGACATCGGCACTTGAATCGAACATCATACAAGTAACCTTGGGCTGAGATCGATACAGCATGCACAATTGTTGCGGTTTGGTATCCTATCCAGATTCCTTAAGTCGCTTATTCTATCCCAGACCAGAAAGTGACATTTACTAACGTCACTGTTGTATCTGCGCGACCGCGATGCGAGCTAGTCGTGTCTAGCTTTGATAAACTGACGTTTCGCATGAAATGAAATGAAATATCGTTTATTTGCAATAAATACAGTACAGTGGTCACAAAACTTTAGTCAGGTCTACTCACATGTATTCTACCTGCAAGCAGGCGTGCAAATCTTTACTTACATACTAATATCATAATCACAACTACCCCTAGACCCCACTGTCTGTCTGTACGTTTCTAAGGTACCTACCAAATTTATGTAATTTTTATGGTTTTTTTTTTATATTTAAAAAAAGTTTTGTTTTTGTTATGTCATGTAAATTTTCTTATTTTGGTTTTAAAAGTAATAAGTTTTTTTTATCTTTTTTTTACCTATTTTATTTTTTTATTGGTAAATGCTGTGATACCTAATTGGTACATACGATAAGTTATAATGGTCTAGCAGTTAAGTCCGTGGATTTAGACTCGGAGGTACCGAGTTTGATTCCTGGTCGGGACACAATAATATTTATTAATTTAAATAAGTAAATTCGATTAATATTTAACTTATTTTTCATATTTCACGACTTTGATACGCGAAGATATCGACGAGCTTGCCGCTTATTAAGATTGGCTTATAGTAAAGTTGGCTAAATGTGAATCCGCTTCTTGATAAGCGTGGTTTCTGGTGGATATAAATATTTAAATAGATCTTAACATCAGTATCATCATTATCATTACGACCGTATCCCTTCCGGGATGGTAAGAAACCACGATTATAAAGAAGCGGATTCACATTTAGCCAACTTTACTATAGGCTAATCATGACAAGTGGCAAGCTCGTCGATGTTGGCAAGCTCGATGTAAATACTTTTTTATCTTTGCCAAATTAGTCCAAAGAATATTTTTTAACCATCAAGTTTCCTGGCCTTTTCTGATCTTACGGGAGGTAAATCTGACCGAAGCATTGTATGTATGTATTTATATATAATATCTATATTCTAGTACGGAGATAATAGGTTTTGGTTAATACATTTATTATATTATATTAAGAGCTTCAAAGACGGCATAAACGGAATCATACAGTATTTGGTTGGGTGGGGAGAGGAGTGGAATGGTGGATGGTGAGCGTATTATGGCGCAATAAAATCCCGAGTCGCAACACACATCCACCCGAGACACCATTCTTCTCTTCTCTTACCCACACACTATGGATCCGACACCCGCACGGTGAATCCATGGAATGCTTACCTATATAAATACAAATTTCAAAACAAATTAGGTTTTACGTAAAAAAAAAAGTAAATGAATTGTAGTTACTTAACAAACCGTATCGTAGATTAAACATACAATTTTATCACTGTTTATATTATTATATAAATTGTAAAATTTGCATGCTAGAGGCAGTAAAAGTATGCTGATCTTAATGACATAACATCATTAATACATTGTAGGTACATACATATTTTTAAGCAAATAAAAATTCTGAATAAAAAATTAAAGGTCTAGGAAATACAAATAAAAGATGTCCGCTTTAGACATCCCATCCGAGATAGTCCCAAGGGGACTGGAAATATTTGCCATACAGATAATAATTTGGCAGAAATAATTGCCAACCTTCCTGTCTCCAGAACTTTCCGTCAACCGCTTTGACAACTCCTTTCCATCGTCTCGATACCAAACGGCGCAAATTAATAAAATGTACCAAGTTCTAAGCAGAAACCGTCACACTTCCCGCCCCTGACGAGATCTCCTGTGTATGTGTGATATGGAGCTAATGTGCCTACACACGTAGTATCCCACACCAGAGACCTGCCAAGTTTCCACTCCCCAACATGCATTCCATTGGGTCTTTTGCCATCCCAGAGCGTTCGAGGATTGCGGATAATCAGTTACAAGAGCCCATTGAAAGCCGCGTGACGAGGAATGCGGCCGACAATTCCGATTCTATATACCTATATTATATATTTTGATTCTGCATTTACTAAAATCGAAAAAAAAAACTGGTCGAAAACTAATCATTTTAACATAATAACTTGTTTAAAAAAAAAAACAACATAGAGCGAATTCTCCAGAAATACGTTCAGGATGAAGCAGTGAAGGTCTCTCCTCCTCCTTAGTCGGTACCCCACTGTTGGGGATCGTGACTCCGTCGCAGTCCATCCACTAGCCGTTTCCAGTGGTTGCGGTCCTCGGCGCAGTAGATGGCTTGGTGTACTGGGATGTTTAGGTGGTCAGTCACCTGACTGGACCATCGTTTGGGGCTTCTTCCTCTTGTTCTTTTACCGTATACTATTCCCGTTACTAAGAGTTTTTTCCAGATTGTCGGCGCCTCTTCTAGCAATGTGAAGGTCTAGGCAAAGTTATAACACGCTTTATAAATGTCATCCGTAACTGATAAATACGTCAAACCTGCTCAAGTCGCATTCCATACTTAGCCGATGCATGCAATTTATTTACCTTAAGAGTCAGCTATGAACAGTGAGCAACAACGCAGAAATTATAACTCAAACCACAAGTTTAAACATCAAAAATTGGTCACAAATACACTGGTCACTGCGAAATATCCACTAGTAATAATACGTCACGCGAATTTACGAACTCGAAATGGGCGGAGAGACACACGTCCGTCCGTCACGGCGCGTGAACAACGACTGCTGAGGAGGCCAAGTGAGGTCGTTCTATAGAGAGGAATCGCGGAGGACCAATCGGCTGACTCATTCTAAAAGCTAGCAAGCTTTTGTTTAAGTAAAGGAAAAAATATTTATACAATAAATATCTAAAATAAAATAAAGTAGGTATTAATTATCTAACAGCTAACCTTTGGGAGAACGATAAAATTAAATGTATAATAACTAATAAAAAAAGAGTATCATCACGACCGTTTCCCTTTCGGGGTGGTCAGAAACCACGCTTATAAATAAGCGGATTCACATTTAGCCAACTTTTCTATAGGCCAATAATGACAAGTGGCAAGCTCGTCGAAGTCTCCAGCGTACCAAACTCGAGAAATATCACAAATAAATTAAATATTAATTAAATGTTTACATTAATAAATATTTTTTGTGTCCCGACCAGCTATCGAACCCGGTACCTCCGAGTCTTAATCCACGGACTTACCCGCTAGACCACGGAAGCAGTTTAATAATAACTAATAGCAATAAATAAATATATAAATACATATACAAAATACATAAATATGAATACATATATACTATATACTTACTTACATAAATAATAATCCATGTTAAGTTTAGAAATACCGTTAATAAATTATCATTAAGAATTGACATCAGATCGCCAACCGGTCTGTCCAGCGTGGCGAGTGTAGGCTAAATTCTCCAAATATATGTTTTGAAAGACTCGTCTAGTAAGAGTAAACAGGGTTCGATTTCTGGTTAAGGATCACAACCACTATCTAATTCATTGCGATATTTCTATAGTCTGGTAGTCTTGTTATTTGGGCCATAGTGACTTTTGGTTAAATGTGAACCCGATTCTAAAAAAAACCGTAGTTGTAGTAGTCGTGGTCGCCATTTGAGTGCTAGTAGCACGCTTAACAAGCCGTCGCCACTCCTCTTGGAGCGCAGCTTTCCTGATGCACCCATGTAGGGGATGATCCATTGCAGCCTTCACCTAGTCTCATCTCATCGGAGACCTACCATGCAACCTCTTGCCATCGACTTTCTTCTGGACTAGGCGCTCTATGGATGTTTTTCCATGCCGTGGCACGTGTACGAAGAAAGTGAGAATGCGTGATTGTACAGTCGAGAAAAGTACTCAGTTCCTCCAGTATGGAGTTTTTTGCGTAGTATTTGTTTTTTTTTTATTTTTTTTTTATTAAATCACCGGTACAGTGTTTTTATTTACGTCAGCCCCAATGTGGAAGTGAGATGAGAATCATGATATGAGCGGCTTACTTCTGCTTCCGTCGCCCGTGGTAACTTATCACACGGGCGAATTAATAATTTCGGCACCTAGACATCTAGTAGAGTATCATCACGACCGTATCCCTTCCGGCGTAGTCAGAAAGCACGCTTATACGCTTTTACCAAGCTCGAGAAATATCACAATCAAAATTTTTTTGTGTCTTGACTATGAATTGAACCCGTACCTTCAAGTATAAAACCACATACTTAACCGCTAGACCACTAGTAATTTGTTTATATATTGTTTACGCAAATACGATCACATCTCTGAATATCGTGCTAAGTTGAAGTGGCTGCCAATTCGTTGTCGCAGAAATCTTAGAGTTCTTTGTCTCCTTTTCTCTGTTTTAAACGAGCCTGCCACTCCGAAATACCTCAAGGACAATTTTGCCTATCTCTCTTCTTTCCACGATAAATCTTTACGTTCTTCTCACAACTCTCTTCTTTCTGTTCCCTCACATCATTCTGGATTTGTCTTCAACTCCTTCGTAGTAGCTGCCACAAAATTATGGAATGATCTTCCAGTAAACATAAGGCAGGCAAGTAACAGATTGTCGTTTAAAAAACTGGTCTATTCACACTTCATAAATAGCTCTAAACCACGTTAGTAAGTTGTATTTGTGTATGTTTATGCACAAGTTTGTGTATGTATTAGTATTTAGTATATTGATATTATAATACATATATAAGAATATATAAGTAGGTATATAATATTTGTTGAATTATCCTATAATTGTATAATACTGTTACTTTCATTGCACCTATATTTGTTCAAATTTGTCCCTAAGGTTTGGCTGTCAGAGAATGTCTACGGGCATTAAGTCCGCCTTTGTGCTTTGTGCAATAAAGTTTTTAAATAAATAAATAATCCATATTAATATTATACACTAGCTGTTTGCCCCGGCTACGACCGCGTAATCTGTAAAACACCCTTTCATCATCAATACAGCCCCTAGAACACAGCGTCCTAGACCTTCACTACTGGAGATGCACCTTTCAGAACATATATCTGGAGAATTTGGCCTACACTCGCCACGCCTGGCCAGACGGCTTGGCGAGGCAAAACACCCTTAAGGGTACCTAAATAATAATGTTTGACTTTGTGAAAACTTGGCAGGTCCAGTGACCACATCATAGTTGTGGGATGCGACATTAGCCCCATCACATCCAGGTGACCTCATCAAGCACAGGAAGTGCTGTGGTTTCTGCTGAGAACCTCAAGCTGCGCAAATATTGGCATATATATGTTCGTACAAGTTGTAAATTTGTTCTGTTTGGGGTTGAGACCATGAGCCTATGGGGACTCTCAGCCAAGCGTCTATGCAAGGAGTTGTCTAAACAGCTAACGGAAAAGTTATGAGACAGGCAAGCTGGGAATGTTGCTAGTCGCCTTGGGACCGTTTTATCAATAAATAAATGTATGTCAAAAATAAATATAATATATATATATATAGGTTTTGTCTAACTTGTTTTGTAAATTTATTAATATCGAACCAACAATGGACATAACATACTGATGATGTTCTCCATGATGCGCGAGGTGATGATGACATTTTTCTAAAAAATAAATACAAAACTGTATAGTGCATTGCCTTTACCATTGCTAAAAGAAATAAAATTACTTTTTTCAAAATTTATGACAAAGACCTTCAGTCACTGTCACTGATGACGCCGCTCCAAAGAGAGGCGAAATGTTTGGCAATAAAATTTTTAAGCTTCAATTTATATATTTTACCAAGTAAAAAATAAATATAACAAATTTATTTATATTGAAGTAATATACAAAAAGTAAAGTTTAATTACGACCGTTTCCCATTCGGGTGGTCAGAAACCACGCTTATAAATAAGCGGATTCACATTTAGCCAACTTTACTATAGGCCAATCATGACAAGTGGCAAGCTCGTCGATGTCTCCATCATACCAAACTCGAGAAATATCACAAATAAATTAAATATTAATTAAATGTATTTATTTACATTAATATTTTTTTTGTGTCCCGACCAGGAATCGAACCCGGTACCTCCGAGTCTCAATCCACGGACTTAACCGCTAGACCACGGAGGCAGTAAGTAATATACAAACAGTATAAAATAATTACAATATAAATTAAAACTACTTAAAAGTAAAAATTTAAATAAATATAAACTAAACCTAATAAAAAATAAACTATAAGTAAAAAATGTCCTCTAGAGACGACCCTTCAGTGATAGTCCTAAGAAGACTGGCAACATTTCCCCTCTGTATAGCTAAGCTAATACGTTGGCAGAAATAATTGCCAGCTTTCCTGTCTCCAGACCTTTTCGTTAGCCGTTTGGACAACTCCTTGGCCAGACGCTTAGCTGAGTGTCCCCATGAGCCCATCGTATCGACCCCAAACAGCGCAAATTCGTAACCTGTACTGAGGTTGGCGTATTTGCGCAGCTTGAGGTTCTCAACAGAAACAAAGTCAAAGTCAAAGTCAAAATATCTTTATTCACGTAAACCTATTACAGGCATTTATGAAACGTCATTAATTGAATTATTTTGAATGATTCTACTCCTGCTAGTAGAAGACTAAGCAGCAAAGTGGTCCAATAAGTAAGCTGTTAGCAGAAGACCAGCAGCTTAGCAAAAACCGCCGCACTTCCCGCGCTTGACTTGACGCGTGATGTATAAACAAATTAATTATTTGTTAAACCATTTTTTATATACGTCTCTGTTTAATTGGGTTTGCCTCTGTTATATACACAATTTTAGCCTGATAAGCCGTATCTAATCTGTTATGATGTCTTTGCTTTTAATTTGAAGATAACATAATAATTAAATTTAATATTTAATGCTTCTTAATACAAATTAGCGATAATGTTGAGTTAGAAAATCACAAATATTTATGCAGTCAGGGAATTTATTATTTATTTACAAACTTTATTTCACAAAGTACAAAGGCGAACTTTTAATGCCTGAAGACATTTTCTGACAATCAAACCTTAGGGACAAATTAGAAAATTTACAGATGCAATGAAAGAAATGTTAATAAACACAAAAACATATACATATATACACAACAACACAATATATACTGTTTACGCCAATATTTAACTTATATTTGTAATAGTTGAATCGGTTATTAATGAGCAATACAAAATTCCCTCCATTTCAAATAACCAAGTATGCCACCACAAGATGGCGCCGCTTACTTCAAATTTGCAATATTTGAATGTTTATCCATTTTAATTCGCAACGAGAAGTACCCACTTGTGGACTTGCAGAAAATAGTTTGCTTGCAATCAACGCATTGCTTGAAACGTCAGTCGCACGTCGAGCCCTGACCCAATGAGAAGTCTATGTTCTACTGTGATCCCGCTCTTCTGGAAGACGCGCCGTTGTGTTCTCCGCGGACAGCTGTGCTAACGAAAGAACTTATAATCGTGAAGTGATTGAGTTGGGCGAATATCCTGGCCAGGATTGGTGATAGTGAATCTGTAAAAAGGTACGTTGCATACTTTCCTTATATAAGTGACCCATGCTACTCTGTTTCCGATATCGTACCTCTGTGTCCGGATTGATCGTTACCAGCCCTTTTGCTATTATAAAAAAATCAAATACAGTCCATTTTAAAGGCCTTTGTTCGCGTTTGGTCCGGGCTTTGGCATAAGCATAGTTAGCTGGAAGGTTCTGGATCAGACGCGAACATATACACATATTGCTATTTAACGTGGCAATGCTGCCAGTGTCCTTGGCACTTTGCCCATTGTCAGCGATTTGGAGCAATTTTTTTATTTATAATAATTTTTATTTTGTTTTTCTTTATTTTAGTTTCTAGTTGTATTTTTATTTATTAAGTAGGTTATTTTAATTAATAGTACTTAATTTATGTTTTAAACGTAAGTTTTTAGTTTAATTAAAAATTTAGTTTTTTTTTTTTAAATCATTGTACCTTACTTCCGTCGAATAAAGAAGTCATGAAACATATATACACTTATTAACATTGTTGGGAGCCATTTGGAAAATGTGGATATACGACTAGATTTTTGAACGAAGATCTGTTAGACGCTTGCCTTATAGTAACAGGGGGATTGTTCAATGAGTTATCATTAAATCATTTTTAAAACTTAAAGTCTTCGTTTGATTTCATATGTTACAATATCAAAATCCATTTACATCCATGTACATTTCTAAGATCGTTACAATTATTAGGTTACATAGTAACTTATTTACTATTCATAAAGATGTATTGAAAAGTCGTCGACATCCAAACACTCTTACCTATACAAAAACACCAAAAAGCAGAGCCTTTGACAAAAAATCCTATATTATGTGTATTCGAATTTACAATAAGTTACCTAAGTTTCTCAAAAAAAAAACCTGACAATCAGTTTAAAGGCCAAATTAGGAAACTATTGATAGAATGTTGCTTCTATTCGCTAAGTGAATAATACAACCACAAATTTTTAGTATTTTTATGTGTATTATAACAATTACCTGTACAATATGTTTTAATAATAATCTGTATGTAATAAGTGTGACTAAAATTTAAATATAATAATAAGATTTTAACTGAAATGGCTGAATGTGCATTACCATGTTCTATGCAAATAAATAATTTCATTTCATTCAGTAGTACAGACGAGACAAACATACATACACTACACATAGACAAAGCTTCGTTTACATTTAAAATATTTATTTATTCATTCATTACATCCCCTAGAACACAGCGTCCTAGACCTCCACTGCTGGAGATGGGCCTTTCCATATATCTGGAGAATTTGGCCTACACTCGCCACGCTGCTGGCGTGGATATGATGTAAATTTTTAATAATAATTTATTAACGATTCCACGTTGGTATTAGTGCAACCGGGACCGACGGCTTAACGTGCTCTCCGAGGCACGGGAACGGTGGTGGTGGTGTTCTATGACAAATGTACGTAAGAAAAGTGTATTTCTCATTGGTACATGCCGGGTGGGTTTGAACCGACCTTTGTAGGATTTAAGGAACGCGTTCTTACAACCGAGCCACCACCTATTTATAATTTATAATATTATATATCAATAAAATCAAAGTTAATTAAAAACATACTCTTTATAGGCCACCACAATCCAGCAACTGCAGTGTTATCAGCGCTCGTTATCAACAAGGCCTGCTGTGTCCGGTCAGACTACACTATCTGCACGCGTATCACCGACATGATACACATTAACATCATTAGACAGCCGACCTAAAAGTACATCGGTTTGAATACCAATCCTGACTATTACTATAGTTCTTGAAATATAGTTTAAGCTTAGTGAACTAATGCTGACTTATTCTTGCTATAGAAACCAAATCGAAGAAAAACAAACTAGTTATTTGCTTGTGTCTGTCAATAAAACCTTCACATGGCCGAGGGTCATAGACGCCAAGGGGGTTGCCGGGGATCATCTCTGTCAATTTCACTAACTTAGGTAAAGTGACTACGGTACAGATTCGTATATTACTACACTACGCCCCTGTGGAATCGGTAGCGCCGCATTGGCTTTGTTGGCGATCGGGATCTGTACTCTGGATCTGTGCTATATAAGATTAATAAATTATGATGATGATAATTGAAACATGCAGACGGTTGGGATGGGATCTGTATGTCTCCTGAATAAAGAAAATAGATAAATATAAATAAAAAAGTATTAGTATTAATTTGTACTTCGGATGCAGATCCCGGTTGCTGATGCTGTCCGCGGTGCTGCTGTCAATTCTACAGGGCTACATCACATCTCACTCACTGTTAGGGTACACTTTCCTGTAGTTAGGGCAGCCAAGAATTATTTAATTTAGAACTCTTTTTAATTTAATTATTAATTTGATCTTTAGTTGTTTTTCTTTTTTAATTTATTTTATTTCAATATTGGATATCTCCAATTTTATTTGTGTTATCTTTTGATTGTATTTCTTCCGTTTTTTCTCCTTTTCTTTGACACCTAAGTATCAGTAATAAAGTATGTTTCCTAATTTGGCTAATGTATAAACTCAACATACTAACCTTTATGTTCTGTAATGTGCTGTGAAAATAAATGAATAAATAAATCAAATAAAATAAAAACTGTGTCTGCAGCCCGCCAGTGGAACAAGCTTACCACTCGCTATTAGACACGCGCCGTCTATCCACGTTTTTAAGTGCTTGGTCACTGCTTTATTTGTTGTTATATCTTATTATTATTATTAAATTCCGTATTGCACAAAATAAGTATACAAAGGCGAAGATTAATGCCTACAAGGTATTTTCTAACATCTAACCTTTGGGAGTGTGTGAGATTAAGGGTAGTGCCGATATCAAGTTTAACAATATCCAATATACTACACACACTACATACTAATAGATACTTACACTGTTACATAGATTACACATATACTTATAAATAATCGCATATAGACATAGATATTATTCCAAATATATCTGTGGTGTCAAGGAAAAAGGGGATAAGTACAAAACTTGAACTTTTCACTAGAGGCAATTAAAGAAAACAACTTATATTTAAAATTAGAAAATTGTAATTTACGTAATGTTCAATTTCATTAGTCGTATACTTTAGGTTCGAGTCGACTCATCTCACTATGCATAACTGAATTATTGCCGTTAAAAGCGCGATACTGAAATAACTCGATTGAACTGATTTTACTTATTAATACATTTTAATGTTACGACTAGCCCCTTTATGTACGTAGGGATGTAAAATAAACTGTACAGTTTATAGACTCATATCCTTATTGCATTGACACATATGAATGTTTTGAACCAATATGTGCAAGAATCTAATTTTTAAATTTTTCGTCTCATCTCCTTTTTCCTTGACACCACAGATATATTTTTAGCCTGATGACGACTTCTGTTTGTCTAGAAATAGAGCAGTTACCAAGCGCTTAAAAACGTATCTTATACATTTTCTTTCTAAATTTTGTACGTTAAGACACTGTTTCCTGTGCATAACTTTACCATATCGAACTAACATTCGTTTGTTTGCGATTTGTATTTCTTTATATATGACGTCATCATATAAGTGCGACATGTAACCCTAAGGCTACGTGAAGATTTTTTATGCACACCAGCAATAAGCTAGTGAAATATATTTGTCTTTTTCTAACAGCAAACGAACTAGAAAATTCTGTTTCGATTTAGTTTCGACAGCAAGAATAAACCAGCACGAGGTCACTACCATGGCGCAAGTACCTATATTTACATTTTTTATTATCAATGTTAGTTTAGGTCAGTAACTTGCAAGTTAAACTCTAATATTTGGATTGTAAAATATTTTTTGGATATAGTAAAGTATCATCACGACCGTTTCCTTTTCAGTGTGGTGAGAAACCACAGACAAATAAGCGGATTCACATTTAGCCAACTTTACTATAGGCCAATGATGACAAGTGGATGTCGATGTCTCCAGCGTACCAAACTCGAGAAATATCACAAATAAATTAAATATTAATTAAATGTATTTATTTAGTCTAAATCCACGGACTTCACCGCTAGACCACGGAGGCAGCAGATTTTTTGGATATAATATATTTTATGGCAAGTAATATTCCAGGTATATTTTTTTATTTACTCGCTTTCGTGTATGTACTGGATTTATGGCCAACTCATTTGCTGTTGTCGCCGCAAATCTGTGGAATGAACTACCGATAGAAATCCGACAAGCATCCAACCGAAAAATGTTTAAAAAAATGGTGTCATCGTATTATTTAAATGGTTCATAAGTTATTTAATGGTATCATATGTAGTATATGTATTATTAGTATTTAATATATCATAGTTATAAATCATTAATATGTATTTAGTAATATCATTGTATTTTTATGTATATAGATTTATTTATTATTATTATATATAAATATTTGCACCTACCTTACATTTGAAATAGTCCCCATTGTCCCTAAGGTTGGCTGTCAGATAATGTCTAGCGGCATTAAGTCCGCCCCTTGTATAACGTGCAATAAAGTTTTAAATAAATAAACAAATATGTCTGTCAGTCAGTGTTGAATTATGTAATTAATTTTAAAACTAACTTCCCGATGAAAATAATAGAAAATAAAATAAAAAAGGAGGCCTCCTTATTCATACCAGCCTATTGTCGTTCGCAAGCCCAAGACACCATTATTCTCATCCCTTACCCACACACGATGGACACGGCACCCGCATGGTGAAACCTTGGAATGCTATGAATTTTGTCTTCTCCTCTCTCTCTCCTTTCTATTTTAGTAAAATGAAGAAAATAGTTATGTTTTTTTGCAAATTTTATATATATAAAATTAGGTCATCATCATCATCATCAGCCTGTATCTCTCCACTGCTGGATGTAGGCCTCCCCTAAGGCTCGCCACTTAACGCGATCTTTCGGTACCCTCATCCAACCCCCACCAGCGACCTTCTTTAGGTCATCTGTCCATCTGGCGGGGGGTCGTCCCACTCTGCGTCTTCCCGTACGTGGTCTCCACTCTAGAACCCGTTTGCCCCATCGATCGTCGGTTCTGCGGCAGATGTGTCCGGCCCATTGCCACTTCAGCTTTCTAATTTTAAAAGCTATGTCAGTAACTTTCGTTCTCTGACGAATATCAACGTTTCGAATTCTATCCATCAGAGATAAACCAAGCATAGCTCTCTCCATGGCTCGCTGAGCGACCTTGAATTTATGGACCAGACTCACTGTTAGTGTCCACGTCTCTGCTCCGTACGACATTACTGGGAGGACGCACTGGTTAAAGACCTTAGTCTTTAAACATTGTGGTATAGACGATGAGAGAATGTGCCGGAGTTTCCCGAATGCCCATCCTAGCTGAATGCGTCTGTCGGCTTCTTTGCTGAAGTTGGCTGCTCCTAATTGGATAGTCTGCCCGAGGTATACGTAATTTTGCACAACTTCGAGAGTAGCGTTTCCTATGCAGATTGGCCTCGGCGAATAAAGAGATAGAAAGAAAGAGATAGACTTAAAGCAATGGTACCTATAGGCGGTCGGGTTGTTCGCGCGGGGGGAGAGTGGTTCGCGCGGGGGGAGAGTGGTTCGCGCGGGGGGAGAGTGGTTCGCGCGGGGGGAGAGTGGTTCGTGTGCATCTTTTTTATGTACCTACTATAAATATTTATTATTTAATATTAAGCTTCGAGAGTAATTGTGGTTACAGTTTGGCGGGCTATTTAATAAGTTATATGTATTGGAAAGTAAACATATATATATTTTTAAACACCAGCGTTAATGTCACGTTAGGCGTGACATTAAATAAAACAACAATAATTTATGTAAGATATTAAGTATTCGATAGAATAGACTTAAATGTGATTTTTACTTTGTTAGGTTTATGGAACTGCCTCCGTGGTCTAGCGTTAAGTCTAGGTTAAGTCCGTGGATTTAGACTCTGAGGTACCGGGTTCGATTCCTGGTCGGGACACAATTTTTTTAATATACATTTAAATAATATTTAATTTATTTGTGATATTTCTCGAGTTTGGTACGCTGGAGACATCGACGAGCTTGCCACTTTTCATGATTGGCCTATAGTATAGTTCTCTTTCACAGTTTTGGTACTCCAGGTCTAATTATATGTATATTGTTTGTTATTTGAATTATTTTGTAACTGTTTGTTACCATAATGAAATAAAATATAATAATAAAGTGAAAAATTAAGTTAATATAAAGATAATGAGTTTACAATAAACAGAGGAGGGTCGTAAGCCAAAACTTAGTCCTATCACTCTTTATGCATCCGTTGACGTACCGTACGGTACCTTCCCTCAGAGAGCGCTGCCGATTCCAAGCGGACAACAAGGCGACACGGGATGCTTGGAAGCGAGGTTATCTTCTCAGTTCTAAAGTCCAGACATAGAACCCTGGAACGCACGGGGAACACCAAATCCACCGGATAGCTGGTGAGACTGCAGAGGTGGTGCATAAAATAAAGTTACTGCACGTGGTCATGAAGTAAACGCGTACTATTTTCTATTTAATACTAGCCCAAGCTGGGGTGTGAACAATATCTGGTAGATGAATTTATATTGCTATTATTAGATTGCTATGATTAAATTAAGTAAAATCGATATAAGCAGGTGTTCTGGCCAAAATGAAAGTAATGATTTTTTTTGGTTCTCCTCTCCCGATGGATGATGAATGAGGTGATAGGGAAGGCAAATGGGCTAGCCCATACAGTCAAGTCTGACGTAATATATCTTTCTTTTTTATGAGTTAATGAGGTCATCATCAAATTCCAAATGCTGCAGAATTTGATGCTTTTCTTGGAGTCACTCGCGGCACCATAGCTCAAACAGCGCGGGTAAAATGCAAAAAATAAACTGCAACTTGTACCCCATAATTAAAGTCCAATTTATCGTTTTCCATAATTATTTACATTGTAGCACATTATTAAACAAAACAACACCACTTTTGACCAATAATATCCACAGAATAATAAGCGATGGGAAGAGACCCGACGGAATGACTGTTGGGCCGTGGAAACTTGGCAAATCTCTGGTGTGGGATGCGACGTGTGTAGACACATTAGCTCCATCTCACATCCAGGCGACCTCGTCAGGCGCGGGGAAAGCGGCGTTTTCTGCGGAGAACCTCAAATTGCGCAAATACGCCAACCTTGGTATCGGTTACGAATTTGTGCCGTTTGGGGTCGAGACGATGGGCCCATGGGGACCGTCAGCGAGGCGCTTGGCCAAGGAGTTGTCAAGGCGGCTGACAGAAAGGTCTGGAGACAGGAAGGCTGGCAATTATTTTTGCCAACGTATTAGCCTCGCTATACAGAGGGGAAATGTTGCCAGTCTCCTTGGGACTATCTCGGATGGGACGTCTCTAGAGGACATTTTTTATTTATAGGTTAGTTTATTTTTAATTTTATTATTTAGGTAGTTTTTAATTTATATTTAATGTACTTTTAATTTTATTAACTTCGAATAAAAGGGAGAAGATGTAAATAATCCGTATGTAAATAATTATGGAAAACGATAAATTGGACTTTAAATATGGGGCACAAGTTGCAGTTTATTTTCTGCGGTTTTCCCGCGCTGTCAACTCACATATTTCACCCGACGTATTTGAGCTATGGTGTCGCGAGTGACTCCAAGAAAAGCATCAGATCTACGAGCAGTATTCGTATATTAGCAAGCGAAGTGGATTTGCAAAGTCAGTCAATGATAAAAGTTGTCTTGATACTGCCTCCGGTGATTAATTAGATGTATCAGAGTAGAAGATGATAAAATTATGATAAACAAACAAATTTTGAAAGGTATAATTTGCTACGGGCGTGGTCTATCATTTATAAAGTTGTTACGAGTCAAAATTGCTATTTAAACGTCCAACAAGGACGTTGTTCGTGTGTGACAAAATGCCTTCAATTTAACGTCGTATTACATACCAATATTATAGTAAAAGGTACGTAGAAGCGACCTCCACCGATCTGTTAACGAATAAAATTCACTTTTTATACAATAAAATACGACAACAGGCAATTAAACTCAACGATATGAAATTGACGTTTTGTCGAACTTTGATCTCAAATATCTGGCGTTTTATCAAATATACGCCTCTGTAGGATTTACCATGCCCGAACCGTAGTAGCATGCCTTTCCTTATTTTTGTCCCTATGCTTTCTTTTATACCTACCCTTTTCCGTATTTCGACGTTACGTATGCGGTCTGCCAAAGTGACGCCGCATTTTCAACGCAACGATCTCATTCCTACTGCATTAACTCTACTCTGCGCATCTCGCTTCCATACATCAATGTTGGTACCAACACTAAAATTGTAAATCTAATCAAATTATATGGTTACAAGCTTCAACAATATTGCAATCGAAACAACATCTCAGGCGATGTGAATACCTTTATTCTAACGCACAACACAATGTAATCGCTGAATATTTATTGCATAAACACCAGAACAATATCGATTGTACTAAGGCACGCATCTATAGAATAGTTTTATGCATTATTTTTATCGGATTAAGCTGTAGGTATTGTGTTTGGCGCGGTGGTGACTCGGTTGTAAGAACACATTCGTTAAATTCTACAAACCAACCTGGAATGTACCAATGAGAAATACACTTTTTTTACGTACATTTATCATACATTTACAACACCACCGTTCCCGTGCCTCAGAGAGCACGTTAAGCCGTCGGTCCTGGTTTCACTATTATAATATATTTCACCAACTTGTGGATTCGTTAATAATTTGTCATCAAAAATTGACATCATATCCTCGCCATGGCGAGTGTAGGCCAAATTCTCCAGATTTATGTTCTGGAAAGCCCATCTCCAACAGTGGAGGTAACTAGGGGCTATAATGATGTAATGATTACACTGATAACGCCAGTTCTGGACCCATCGGTGGGTCATGTCGCAGCTCAGCCTCGATCGACTGCGGACGTCTACAATTTTAAGTTTCGGTTACGTCCCACCTCATGTATTTTTTTTCGGTGCTGCAGCAGTGTTTGCTGAATAGCCACACACGTTCATTTATCGGTCGGAACTGTTACTTGAATTATTAGTTTAATGTGATATGAAATTTGTGTGAAAAGAGTATTAGCACCAGAAGAGCTGGTATTCTTTTGGAACCCTGGGGTCGACTCCACTGAGACGCTGTCAGCTGCTGCTGGAAGTGGTAAGTGCTTCTGCCCCTTTCTTTGTAGATTCCACAGAGTTGGCACGTCATCAAACCCCGCAAACCGTATACATTCCACTCACCTACCAACAATACAACAGGATTTTTTTAACAAACAAATAGAGTTGCAATAATTTCAAAAGATGCTAAAATTTATAATAAACTACCGAGCAGCATTAAAGACCAAGAAATTAAATCATTCAAGAAAATGTTAATTAATTTATTGATCCAAAAGGGTTACTATATATATATATTATGGACTATCTAAATGACAGCGAATTAAATTAAGTACCTATTTTTGTTGTTTGTATTGCTGATTGTTATTGTTTTAGTTTTAATTGTGACATTTGCACCTTGTAGTTGACAATTTTTATTAGTATTAGTAGATAAGTAGTAGATATAGTAAAGGTGAAGTGTTTGAATAATATGTTAATTTGACATAGGTTTTAAATTTAAAACTAATTTGTATTAAAAGCAATAATAATAATATAATATAATATTGTTTAGTGAAAATATTAAGTATTGTATGCCTAATGTGGGCAGATTGTTTTAACAATAATGTATATGAAGATAATGATTCTGAAATTTTACATGTAAACAATTCTGACAATAAATATTTGAATTTGAATTTGAAACAGTGATGAGGTTCCAGAATTGCACTTAATAAAAGAGTTGAGCTTTCAAGACGGCATTAGCGGAATCATACAGTATTTGGTTGGGTAGGGAGAGGAGCAAAATGGTGGTTGGTGAGCGTCTTGTTAAAAGTATGTGCCATTTGCAATGATGTCAAATGCCAATTTTTACTTTCAAGGAGAATTACAGAATTATAAGCTTGCCACGGAAATAGTCTATCTCTTCCTGCACTCTATAGATGTGACTATAAGACTGACATTATGTGACAGAGCCTTGGATTTCTTTAATACATTATTCACATGGCTAACAAAATATTGCCGGCAGCGGGTGATTGTCTAATTAATTTCATGCTTTATTGTACTCGTCTTGCGTAACGTGTCATAAACGTATTTTAACTGAAAGCACACGTATGTGAGAATTTGATGAATTACTGGGCGTTGCAAAGATGAACCGTTTTTTGTTCTGCAACGATAGTACCGTTTTAGTTTTGAACTATTCGAATTTCAATATTTTATTGTCACAAAGTATTTTACAAAATAGTACAATTACATTTATGACACGCCCCTACGGAGAAAATAATAACACATAATAACTTAACTATATAGAGTCTGGCTAATGAAAGTAGATAACGAAAAAGCGCGGCAAATTAAAAAAAAATAGTATGATAACCCCTTAAAGTTTCCTATCAAATAATTGATCATCTATGTTCGGGTTATTACACTTGTTAACTATACGGCAAAAGAAACTTTTTTTTTAATACTGATTGCGTCATGTGACTCTGCGCCCATCTGATGGTAAGCGGTACGCGAGGTCCAAGAAACCCTCAGACGACCGACATCAGTCCCTACCACTATGCCGGCCTATAAAGATGCTTTTTCACACTTCGTTTGAAGGAGTCCAGGTTATAGGAATGGGTAATGCATTCTTCTCAGATTATTTGTTGCAAGTATCAAAATAATAAATCACACTAACCTTTTGGTTAAATTCAAGTTTTAAATTTATTTTCTGGAATTTTAAGATCATGTCAAACAATATCTTGCCGACTCGACGACTGTGAATAGTTTTATTAATATTTTACAACGCAAATGAAGAATTACCAACAAAACAATTCAAAGCAAATGATTGACAACAGCCATATTAAAAAATTGACACTGTCACAATAATGTTGCCATTTGAAAGATTCCAAATAATTCGATTATTACTTTCATTAACAGCTACATCATTAGCAGCTGTTATTATCATTGATATATTATTTAAATTATACATTCATATATACAGGGTTACAGGGAAAGTCGACCTAGATCCGTTAAGGGCGTGTAGTTTGCATCTTTTCTGACTGATCTTTATATTACATTATTTCATTCAAATCAAATCAAATCATTTATTTCCTTAGGTTAGTACACAACACTTGGATATTGTCAATACATATATTTTAATACAATATAAGCTTGGCTGGACCGAATCTAACAGCAATACAATTTATAATAAATAAAACATTGTTGCCATAAGCGAGGATTTTGTACTTATTTATAACTAGAGACTTAAAATTTAATTCGTGGCTGTAAAAAGGCCGTGACAGCTTATGATCTAATAACATTTATGTCCTTAAATATAAATTCGTGGCTGTAAAATTGCCGTGTCTGCTTACAATCTAGTAATAATAATATTTATGTTCATAAATAAAGATTCGTGGCTGTAAAATGGCCGTGTCAGCTTACAATCTAGTAATAACAATATTTATGCCCATAAATAACAAATCGTGGCTGTAAAAGGGCCGTGTCAGCTTATAATCTAAAACAAACAATTACAATTATTAATAATGTCAACAAAACCCAATTTGTGGCTGTAAAAAGGCCGTGTCCAACTTAAGATCTAAATATTACTAATATATGAAAATATATGAAACAAATTTTTATGATATGATTGAATGTGTAGTAACATTTTTCTAGTAATATATTTATTTATATAGTACACACAGCAGTACATATATTATCACACACATAACATAGTATAATTATAACTTATCTAATTACTAACCAATTAGGTGTCACAGCATTCGCCAATATAAAAAGAAGAAGAAATTAGAAACTTATTACTGTTAAAACAAAAAAATAAATTTAACAAATTTACAAAATATAACAAAAAAATATGACTTTTAAAATAAAATTATACATTTTTTCTTTTTTAATAGAACTATAAAGGAAACATAAAAATAGCATAAATTTTTTATCAAAGTATACACTCAAAAAACTTGAAAAACCTTTAAATTGTTGAATTGTGCGAGCGAGATGGGTGCAAAAGCGATAAGCCCTCCTAATATTACCTAAACCTCCAAACAAAATGGTATTAAAAGTACACAAAAGTAAATTATACAACATTAGACTTATATCTAATGACCGGCTCAATCATTTATTTATTTAATTGTTCCACAGATATATTTTACAAATAGTTTCGGGGTGGTCAGAAACCACGCTTATAAATAAGCGGATTCACATTTAGCCAACGTTACTATAGGCAAATCATGACAAGTGGCAAGCTCGTCGATGTCTCCAGCGTACCAAAAAATTTGGGAAATATCACAAATAAATTAAATATTAATTAAATGTATTTATTTACATTAATAAATATTTTTGTGTCCCGACCAGTAATCGAACCCGGTACCTCCAATTCTAAATCCACGGACTTAACCGCTAGACCACGGAAGCAGTTTCTACCTGTGTTAGGCTTAAACATCGACTACTGGAGAATTAACGAGTGAATGGAGTAGGAATCGATTAATTGCTCATAAAAATCCAACATTCAATCTTTGTCCTTCGAGCCGGATCCGAGCATCAGAACAGCTCTGGAATGCAAGAGCCCGCTGATTCTCCGCTAGTTCGGTAGACAAAAAGACAATTTCTCCTTGTGGATTGTAACAAGCCATAACAGCGGCTTATAACTGGAACACTGTTAATATATAGAAAACCATAATTTTAAAATAAATAAAACAAAAAAACAAAAATCAAAAACTTTTACAAATAAATATTTACATTCAAATGATTACCTAGCCAATTACGGAATAACATTATATTCACTAAACATATAGCATGAACGGATTATAAACAATTTAAACTACTTAAAAATAAAAGGACAATATAAAAAAAAATATCTACGTATCATTATGTGTGTGTATGTGAATGTGTATTGACAGTGTAGGTGTGTAAAGGTGTCACCTTACGATGGGCCTTCCAGAACATATATTTGGAGAATTTGACCTACACTCGCCACACTGGCCAGACGGCTTGGCGAGGATTTGATGTCAATTTTTATGACAATTTATTAACGATTTCACATGTTGGTATTAGTGGATTCGGGACCGACGGCTTAACGTGCTCTCCGAGGCACGGGAATGGTGGTGTTGTAAATCTTTTGATAAATGTACGCAAGAAAAGTCTATCATTGGTACATGCCGGGTGGGTTTGAACCGACCTTGTAGGATTTAAGGAACGCGTTCTTACAACCGAGCCACCACCGCACCGATACAATATGCTCATATCAACCATACTTCAACACACATCTATCCAACTATTTTTTTTTTTTTTTTGTTTTTTAGAGTGAGCTACAATAAATAAGGCATGGTGGCTAGTTCGAAACACTCAATAGCCCGGCGCATATATGGGTAAATGAATTCTTTGAATTTGGCATTAAGAGTTGAAAATTTGGTAAAGTTGCAAAGATAAGTTGCCAACTTAATACCACCTCGATTTCCTTTGCAATTAAAATAAAACCGATGTTCATAAATTTTACAAGAAATCCTAATTTTAAACACGGTGTTTGTTTTTAGTAGGTACTTCGTCAAAACATTATAATAATTTTAGTAACTAATTCATTAAAATATACCTGGTCAAGGTGATATTTTACGAAGCTATACCACGGTGAATGTTCTGAAGAGCTCCACAACCTTATCCCTTCTTCTCTATTCCGCAACCGAACCACTCGCGCAGGCCAAAATATGCATCCACATACCGTAGCCACTATCCCTACGCGTACATACAAATTTGGAGACTCTTACATCTGTCGCACGCTGAAGCTGGCTGGAATGCTCTCCCAGCCAGTGTGTTTCCCCATTTCTATAACTTGGAGTCCTTCAAACGAAGTGTGAAAAAGCATCTTTATAGGCCGGCATAGTGGTAGGGACTGATGTCGGTCGTCTGAGGCTGGCGTCAGTTGCTCCCATTCTTGGACCTCGCGTACTGCTTACCATCAGGTAAGCTTACATTTCGTGCTCAGTATAAAAAAAAATGTATCGCACAAAGAGTGCACTATTGTTCACAGTGAGAAATATTCTGGTGGCGGGTATAATTTTAATTGCTTCTACTCTGTTGCTATCTTCTATGTTCTTATACTGCCTGTCTCTGTCCTTTCTTTTCGAATGAATAAATAAATAAATAAATATAGCATTTTTTTTTTTCTGTGATTATATATATATATAACCTATCGTATATATATACATTTTTCACACATTTATTCATTCACCTGTTTAGATTACTGTAAATGACTTATCTATATTAACGTTTTAGCCATGTTCTACTCTGATACATCTAACTAACCACCGGAGGCAGTATCAAGACAACTCTTATCCCGGACTAACTTTACAAATACACTTCGCTTGCTAATATACGAATACTACTATACACGTATATATAGTATAATTTTGCTCCTGCCTCTCATTCATTCATTTTGTCTTAGGTAAATAATCATTAAACCTATTGGTTTTCACTTATTTATTATTATTATTATTCTTTTACTTCTGCTAGTCACAATTAAATTGCACTATTAATTTAAATCTAATAACTATATTTTACTCTTATTTCTGTTTTAATTGTATTGTCTAAATAATATAAAATCTCTTTGGCTTGTGTTCCACTATTGCTACTCTGTCTATATGTTTAATATAAAAAGCTGTGATTTTTTCTAAAATAAATAAATTGTGTTTCGTATTTATGCTGTGATCCTCGTCGGCACCGAGATTATCACGACGCGTCGGCTATTAAAACTACAAGAATTCTATCGACATTCGAGACACGAAACAAAAGGTTAGTTGCTGCTAATTTCATTTCTTTCGCTCAATTTCGGAGTATTTTTACCAGCGCCTAGTCGTTTCCTGTTCATAATGGTAAATAAATTACGTATCGTTTTGACGCGGTGGTAGCTCGGTTGTAAGAACGCGTACCTTAAATCCTACAAAGGTCGGTTCATACCCCCCCGGCATGAACCAATGAGAAATACACTTTTCTACGTACATTTGTCATAGATTGACAACACCACCATTCCCGTGCCTCGGAGAGCATGTTAAGCCGTCGGTTCCGGTTCTACTAGTGCCAACTTGCGGAATCGTTAATGAATTGTCATAAAGAATTGACATCATATCCTCACCAAGCCGTCTGGCCAGTGTGGCGAGTGTAGGCCAAATCCTCCAGTTCTGGAAGGCTCATCTCCAGCGGTGAAGTTCTGGGAGCTGTAATGAATGAATGTATTGTTTTGGAAAACATTAAGGGCATGTTGAAATGAAAAGAAAAGAAATATTATTTATTTGCAATAACAGTACAGTGGTCACAAAACTTTAGTCAGTTATCTACTTACATATATTCTTCCTAGATAGATAGATAGATAAATTCTTTATTGCACAATAAACAAAAACACATTTAAATGTACATAGGCGAACTTAATGTCTAGTAACATTTTCTACTTTTGGGATAGTGAGCAACGATTGTGGGTGCATTAAATCACTAATTTAAAATCGAGATTAATTATAAAAAATCTTAAACTATTACTAGCAACTAAAGCTAAAATACTTATACACTAATATATAAATATATAATAATAAATATTTCCAGACAGGTCACACAGCGCCATCTAGTTTCCGTGGTAAGCTACGAGGCTTGTGTTACGGAAACTAGATGGTTAATAAACTACATATTATACTTATTTTTTTGTAAATATATATATATTATACATATAAACACCCAGACCGAGACAAATTATACAATGTACAACTTGCCCCCGGTGGGAATCGAACCCACGACCTCCCGAGTTCACGGCAACGTTTGTTACCACTAGACCACGGAGGCGGTAACACAAGTACATATAAATACACACATCAAAAGTGTCTAGGGATCAACATATATTTTTGCAATAACTTTTCTCCTGATTGATATTCATTAAAATTTTCTTTAAGGATTGATCAAATAAAATGTTTTCGTTTGTCTACAGTAACGATAAACCAAGTCACCTTTGCATTAGTAAAAAAAATTGCCATTTTCCTAATAAAGGGATTTTTGACATTTGAACCACTAACATTAAAGTTCGAAAAAAAGACTGAAATAACAGTTTTTTTTTTAATTTTATTGGGTAACTTAAACAATTAATAATCCGTGTTTCTACCGCGAACACTAACAACACAAGAACATCGGTTTGGCATACTCAAAATGAGTTCATCCAAATCACGCTGTGGAATGGCCGCCCATGTTCGTTGCAACAACAAAAAAAGGTCTTCTTGCGACTGGATACCCTCCATATTCGGCAGAGCTCTTCTCTGAAGAATATCCCATGCATGCTCAATCGGGTTCAAGTCTGGCGACTGAGCAGGCCAGGGCAGGACATTGATGTTAGCTGCGGCGAGAGTCTGTCTTACAACTCTTGCGGTGTGCGGTCGTGCATTATCATGCATTAACTGAAATAAGGGGCCGATATGCACTTGTAGAGGAACGATGACGTCTGATACAACCGTCTCAGCATAAATTTGAGCGTTGAGGTTGCCTCTGATCCAAATCAACTCAGTTCTTCCGCCGATCGAAATACCCGCCCATACCATGATGGTTCCACCACTATAAGGATGGACTTCCTGGCAGGATTTTAATCGCTGTTGGCGTCCAGGGGTTCTCCAGTGTCGTATACGTCTTGTATCCGGCCTCATACCAAAACGAGACTCATCAGAAAAGCACACGAAACGCCATTGTTCTTCTGTCCAATTTCTGTGTTCAAGAGCCCATTGATATCGAGTCCTACGATTGTGCATTGCTATAGGTGGTACCCGTAGCGGTCTTCGGGAATGAAGGTTCACTTCATGCAAGCGGTTTCTGACTGTTTGGTCGCTAATTAAGTTCCCTGAAGAGCGATGAAGGCTCACGGCTAACATCATGGCGGTTATTGTTGGAGTTCTTCGAGCTGTGATTTGAATGTATCGGTCTTGTCTCCGTGTGGTGCAGCGATACCGTCCTCCATGGCGCTCAGCCACGGTACCAGTGGTTCGGTAACGTGTCCAAAGTCGACTGATAACACTCTGACTTGTATTCAGAGCTAAAGCCACAGTACGTTGCCGGGAACCAGCTTCTATCATTCCCACGGCTCTGATCATTTCTTCCCTGCTTAAATGACGTCGCCGCTCCATAATAACGTTGGTTTTAATCAGTAGTAGGGAAACAGTAGCACTAATAATGTCTTCAATGCGTCTTATGTTTTTATAGGGAAAATATTGACAGCTGATTTTCATCTTTTACTCGAATTTGATTGACAGTTCCTGTTTTAAATTATGAAATGCACCAAAAAGGATCCATATAAATTTATAAAATCATAAATTTATTACAAAGCCACATCTCAATCACAAGAAATCCGCATAAACATGCTTGATCCCTAGACTTTTTTGATGTGTGTATATATAAAATACATACAGTATTATACCAATTTAGAGAGGTTATGTCGACTTGTCTTGCTTTTTGTGAAGGTGTAAGTAATTTTTTAAAACACTTAAGTGAGGGTGCCTTTCGAACGTTAAGTGGAAGCCGGAACCACTGGCGGGCTGCTGATACTGTAAAAGAATCTAAACATCTGCTGGAAGAATGTGTCGGAATTTTTAATTGATTGTTGGAAGAGGAACGAAGCGCACAACTGTGTGAGTCGCATAGAAATTGTAAACGATCTTTCAGATAAGAGTGCGCATTTGGGTACCTACAAACAGGCGTGCAAATCTTTACTTACATATTAATCATAATCACAACTACACTAACAAACAAAAAACAATATTAATTAACATGTTTTGTAATCAAGATACTGTCCACTTCTATTGGGATCACAATCGTGATGATACATTATGGGATATGAAATGAAAATGAAAAAAAAAATATTTATGTTTATACAAGCAGCCGAGGTTGACAATTTCACATTATACAATGTGTTGTTTAAAAATGATGAAGAGGCTGTAGACGCTGACGTCCCGACCTCCGCTGTAGGCGAGCCAGTGTCACGGAGGCCGGGTTGTGGAGTTGTAGGTGCTCTGGGGTCGACTATAAATACATATATATATATATCAATAAATAATAATAAATAATACCTATAAGTACCTATATAGAATAAAATAAATAAATAATATGGTCTTCTTCTTCTTAGTCGCTACACTCTTGGCAGAGTGGTCGTGGTCGTCACTTGAGTGTCAGTGGCACGCTTAACAAGCCGTCGCCACTCGGCTCGAAGTGCAGCCTTCCTGGAGCACTCATGTAGGGGGTGATCCATTGCTGCTTTGACCTGGTCAGTCCATCTCATCGGAGACCTACCACGCATTCTCTTGCCATCGACTTTTCCCTAAACTACAAGGCGCTCAATGGATGTATCTCCACGCGGCGACACGTGTTCAAAGAAAGTGAGAATGCGTGATTGCACGATTGAGGAAAGGCGCTGTCCTATCTCTAGTTCCTCCAGGATGGATTTGTTGGTTCGGAACTCCGTCCACGATATGCCCAACATTCTCCGCCAACACCACATTTCTAGAGCATTAATCCGTTTTATTTCAGTTTCGCGCAGGGTCCACATCTCTGCAGCATTCAGGAAAATGGGGAACACAAGAGCTCTGACCAACCGGATTTTAGTAGCTTTCGTAATGTTTCGTTTCCTCCATATTTTCTTAAGCTTCTCCATAGCAGACCTCGACACTGCCATATGACGCTTAATTTCCTCTTCGCATCCACCGCCATTCGATATCAATGCTCCCAGATAAATGTATGATTGGACAACATCGTTTAATTTCATTTGTGGCCAGTTATCGTTGGCACGGTCTACAATCATTACCTTTGTCTTGCTGCGGTTAATTTTAAGGCCGAACTTAAGACTGACGGTCTCCATTTTTTGCAACAGCTCTTCCATGTGACCAATACTTGTTGCAAATAATGAGTTATGAATATAACATATGAAAATATGGTCTAATTAGTATATTAATATTAATATATAACTACTGTGACGTATATTGATTGGTAAGAAGAAATTCCGCATGCCTCGTACGTCATCCTCACCAACCACGGCCTCACAGCTCGCTTGACTCCATTGCGAGTTAACCTAGCAATAGGTATTACGGTATTGCGTCTATTATAGAGTAGAGGACCCATAACTCTGGCATGACGCCCACTGGAGTGAGTTTTGGTTTTCGGGATGGGAACAGAGCCTCGAGGGGCGTAGAGGGCGTAAAAATGAGTGCTGATAGATCAACATAGACTCAATGTACTGCTTCCGAATCGAGTACAGGTCCCAATGGCCATGAGCTTCGTCGTTGAAAATCGGCGAGAGAGCCGGCCCATGACCTTTAAAAGCATTCTCTGATATATAATTATTATTTTAGCACTCTATGACCATTAGAAGCGTACACATTGGTTCATCTATCTGAAACGATCGCGATCGCGCTATAGTCAAAGTTTGAAAGCTGGCTCAGCGACTGGCTATTCAGGCAAACTTTACAACTAGTACATATGGAGCCACGGTCGTATACTATTAGACAAGCTGTTAAGTTCCAGTTACTATAAGGGAGCTGCCACTAAAACTGTTCAAATTAAGAGTCAAACAAATGCTGGTTAATAAATGTTTTCATTCGATAAAAGAATACCCAGACACTAAGATCGACAAAGTCATGTGACTAAATAAATATTTGTATGCTAGAAATAGCGAAGCATGTGATATAATTACATATAATAATTTATTTCATTTCATTTCATTTCATTTCATTTCATTTCGTTTCGTTTCATTTCGTTTCGTTTCATTTCGTTTCGTTTCATTTCATAAGAGGTTTTAACGCTCGCTCGCACAATCCAATATTTTCAAAGTTATCAAGTCTGAATGAACTATTGAAAAATATAGTGAATCAACTTTGAACAATTACGAATACTTTGGATATTTTTACACTTTTCAATACTTACCTAATTAACAGCTTTACGCAGTGCAAGTTGGTGCAAGAGGAGTTCTATCAAATTATTTGCATCACTTACTGAAAGAATTGGGCCTAAGCAGGTCTGGAGGAGATACATTTATGTAATGAGCTTCCAAGACGGCATTAACGGAATCATACAGTATTTGGTTGGGTAGGGAGAGGAGTAGAATGGTGGGTGGTGAGCGTATTATCGGGAATTAGGAAAAGGGAGGCCTCCTTTTTTTTAAACCAGCCTATTGTCGGTCGCAAGCCCGAGGCAACATTCCTCTCATTCAAGAAAAATTGCAAAATCATTCGTAACAATTTTCCTTTATTTTAATAAAACAAAGAGAGAAGACGGATTTCTCAACATCAAACCATGGATTCACCGTGCGGGTGCCGGGCCCATCGTGTGTGGGTAAGAGATGAGAAGAATATTATCTCGGGCTTGCGACTGACAATAGGCCGGTTTGAAAGGAGGCCTTCTTTTGTTAATTTATTGCTCACCATCCACAATTCTACTTCTCTCCCTACCCAACCAAATACAGTATGATTCCGTTAATGCCGTCTTGCCATAAATGTAGTATTGACGGCAGACCTGCTTAGGCCCAATTCTTTGAGTAAGTGTTGTATTTTTTTTACTGGAACTCCTCCTGCACCAACTTCCACTACGTAAAGCTGAGTCTAGAACCCATTCCTGAAAATTTATTCTGTAAGATCATACATGCATTTAGTTTTCGTACTTTGCCCTTTCTTTACAAATGTGGTCAAAATGTTATTTGTAGTCAGTCACTTTCTGGCTCTTGCAATAGAAAGACTTACTGCTTCACGAATAACACCAAGGACTTGTCAAGCGCGAGTAATAAAGATTTTCTAGAAGAGTAACGCACCCTACAAGTGAGTGCAACGCAACTCTGCCTATGAGGGTTGTCATCACCGAACATCGGGAGGCGGCTAACTAACCCGACAACTTAATATAGACAGTATATAAGAAGCGGCCCCAATAGCCGAGAGGAGTCGACCTAATTACCTCCAAAACTCTGAAAGTGGAAGGACGTTGGAGCCCAGCACTTAACACTTTACCAAGAAAACCCCATATGGAAGTACCAACGTTAAACGATGAGATGTCATGCGATCCGACTGAGCTTAGCCCAGTACCCGAGCTGGCTAATGTGAACCCAAATGCACATGCAGCCGTTTTGTCGACTTTCGGTTTGCACATAGGCATGTAGTCTATCTTAATTGGTGGGTTACTGCTGTACCAGGTATTGTTATCTCATAGGTAAAAAAAAAGTAATAACTTAATTTTAAAGATTATTAATTGATCGTTGTGGTGCAGATCTGTATATGTTTTATTTTGTAAATCTGATATAGCTGAGTTTTCCTTTATCAGTCAGATTAAACATTAACAGGTCACTGGAATCTGCTAAGCTGCTGGTCTTCTGCTAACAGCTTACTTATTGGACCACTTTGCTGCTTAGTCTTCTACTAGCAGGAGTAGAATCATTCAACATAATTAAATTAATGACGTTTCATAAATGCCTGTAATGGGTTTACGTGAATAAAGATATTTTGACCTTTGACTTTAAACAGACCCGGATGGCGCAGCGGTCACGACCCTCAGCAAGGAAGACGAGGTCTAAAATGACCGTATTTTTATTCCCTACTAAGTAAATATACCTACTTCATTTCTAAAAAAGTAGGTACTGTAACGGGTACATGTAGATTGGGCTCTACGTTCCTAAAAAAGCAAATACATCCAACCGCAGGCGTTGGATAATCCTGTGACCGCAAAGACAGGTTACACTACACTTAGACCTGAAAAGTCTTTAAAAATATTGGATAAATAAAATAAATATAAATATTTCCAGACAGGTCACACTTGAGTTACGGAAACTAGATGGTTGATAAACTACATAATATACTTTTTTTTTTTGTAAATATATACATATTATACATATAAACACCAGACCGAGATAAAGTATACAATGTACAACTTGCCCCCGGTGGGAATCGAACCCACGACCTCCCGAGTTCACGGCAACGTTTGTTACCACTAGACTACGGAGGCGGGATATTTACTAAACACATTCTTAACAGTAAAATATGAAATGTAGCGAAAACCATTTGCTAGTGAAAATATTCAGGCGTTTTTTAATAATGCATTGAGAATATACTATACGTATATTTATAATCACAGCTCCTAAATCACATAGTCCTAAACCTTCATTGTTGGAGATGGTCCAGAAATTTCTAGCCTACACTCGCCACGTGGCTAGACGGTTTGGCGAGGGTCTGCTGTCATTATTTTTGTATTATTTTTTAATGACAATTTACTAACGAATCCACAAGTTGGTATTAGTTGAACCGGTACGTGCTGTCCGAAGTGTGTCAGTGGTGGGGGCACTGTGTGATAGAGATGCGGAACTGTTTATTTTGCTGGTTAGAACACTGTTACTTTCAGCTACATGGTAAACGAAAAGTATGTGTAAACATACCCATCTGGCCAGCATGGCGTGTGTAGGCAAAATTCTCCAGATATGTTATGTTCTGGAAGACCCAGGGGTCCAGGAGTGAAGGTCTAGGACTATTATGCTGTGATGATGTGTAAACATTGTGTAACGACATGTGAGCATGTGACACAGCGTCCACCTTGTAGTAAGCGGCTTGCGAGGTCCAACAAAAATGGGAGTATCTGACCCAAGCCACTAACGACCTACATTAAGTCTCTACCACTATGCCAACCTAACAAAATCCTTTTTCACACGTCGTTTGAAGGACTCCAGATTATAGGAGTGGCGAAACGCACTGGCTGGGAGAGCATTCCACATCTTCAGAGTGCGACAGAGTAGCAAAATTTATGAGTACGCCAATCCACATGATGCATATTTTGGCCTATACGTGTGGTGCGGTTGCGAAATAGAGAAGAAGGGACAAGGTCTTTAGAACACTCACCGTGGTATAGCTTCTATAACACGCTCAGAGATGCAACGTCTCTGCGTTTTAAATACTGTGCTGTCGACCACTATACGAATCGCCCGCCTCTGTAGGACATTTAGCATGTGTGAGACACTTAGAGGAACCATTATTATTATTATTAAATTCTTTATTGCACGAAAAAAAAAAATACAAAGGCGAAGATTAATGCCTACAAGGCATTTTCTAACATCTAACCTTTGGGAGAAGGGTAGTGCTGATATAAAAAATAATAAGATAACAAACAATATACTACATACTAAGACATACATACATACACTACATACTAAATACATACACTAAATCCTAATAAATACATATTATAAATGTATATATTTGGCAAATATTTGTTGTGAGCCCATCCCAGAGGTGGGAACATAAGTCTTAGTGCAGGCGAAAAAAACCGCTTCAACTGGTTTAATATCCCGAGTTTTTGGACGCTGTTTTAGTAATGCTCTCAATGAAGTTTCGGTGGTTTATGTCTAATTTCGACACCAAATATGTAGAAGCTGGGTTGAAGTTCCAGCAGTGTTCTAAAGAGTAGGAAGACGAGAGTAATCTTAATAATAGCTTGTCTAATAGATTACATAGATGTCTCTATGCAGACCAATAGTTTCGAACAACTGAACAAGCTCAGTTTTACTGCATAGACTAAGTTTTAAAGGGTATATGCAGTTTCGAATGCTGTTAGTTATACATAACATATTGACTGCCTATAAACTACAAACTAACGCACTACCATTGGGGTAAAAACTATGGCAAGCTTACTAGTTCTCTTTTTTTTTTTCTTTTTTTTTTTTAACAATATTAAAAAACTATATTAAAACAAAATCTAAATTTAACCTAAAAATAATAATAATAATACATAGAAAATGTCGTACGGAGCAGAAACATGGACACTGACAGTGGGTCTCGTCCACAAATTCAAGGTCGCTCAGCGGGCTATGGAGAGAGCTATGCTTGGTATTTCTCTGATGGATAAAGTTAGAAACGAGGAAATCCGTCGGAGAACCAAAGTTACCGATATAATGGGCTGGACATGTATGTCGTAGAACCGATGAACGATGGAGTAGACGGGTTCTAGAGTGGAGACCACGTACGGGAAGACGCAGAGTGGGTCGTGAAATAACTTGGAAATTATCAAAATAAAATATCATTTAAAGAAATACATGTTTATAATTAATGACATAATTACAATGTGTCAATCAGTTTAACATAAATGACAGTTCTCTTTTTAAGACTATACTACAATATCCCCACATCTAGATGAAAACAATAATTATAATTAAACAAATAAAATATAAAATAAACGTAAAATATCTTCTTTATAATACTACCAAAAAGTTGGTTCTGCAAGCCAATCATAAGTATTTAAGAATTGTTGTCTGTGCTACCTGACGCAATGTCATTCACAGATTTAATTATTTGATCGAGATGTCTTTTCCATATCATATTATCATTAATTTTAACTAAATAATTTCGAGGTCCTAACACTTCATCGATAGTACCTTCTGTCCAACATTTCTTATTAGGATTACGATAATCTCTCGTATAAACCCTTTCACCTGCCTTAAAATTAATATCTCTACCTCCTCCTTGATTTCCTAACTCCTTATCGATGAAACTAGGTTTTAAAAAATCTAACCTTGTTTTAATCTGTCTACCCATCATCAATTTCGCAGGAGTTTCTCCTGTAGTCCAATGGGGAGACGTCCTGTATCTAATTAAATAACGACTTACTAAAGTGTCTACTGAAATATTCTTGTTTAAAGGATCCTTAAGCATTTTTAATAAACTTGACTTGAAAGATTTGACAGCATTTTCTGCAGCTCCATTTGTAGCTGGATGAAAAGGTGGTGATGTTACAAACTTAATCTTATTATTACTACAAAATTCTATAAATTCGCTCGATGTAAACTGAGGACCGTTGTCCGAACAAATTTTATCTGGTAAACCATAACGTGCAAAAGTTTCCCTTAACTTTTCAATTGTTACATTTGATGTAATTCTACTTAACTTAAAAACTTCTGGCCATTTCGAAAACGCATCTGTTATAATTAAATAATTAACATTTTTGACTGGACCAAGGAAATCCAAATGAATCCTTTGAAATGGACGTTCACATTGAGGCCACTGCATAGCACTCGCCAATTGCGGACTTGGTCTCAATGACATACACACACTACACTTGCGAACAAAATTCTCGATATCATTATCTAAATTTGGCCACCAAAAATATGACCTCGCAACTTCTTTCATTTTAGACATTCCCAAATGAGTATCATGAAGTTCTAATAACAATGACTGCTTATATTTATTAGGAATGACAAGCCTGTATCCCCACATTATAACATTATTATCAATATTTAACTCATTCTTTTTATTATAAAATACTTTTAGAGAATCATCAATGCTATCTGGCCAACCGAAGGCAATATAATCATAAACCTTTGAAAGAATAGCATCCGTCCTAGTTGCCGAACGAACACAACTAACATCAATAGGCACTTTGTTTTCAATAAAATTAATATAATCCAAACCCTCATCCATAATTTCCTTACTATCTGCTGCCAACGGTAACCTCGAGAGACCATCGGCACCAGCGTTATCTTTACCACTAACATATTCAAATTTGTAATTAAATTGTGACAAATAAACTGCCCAGCGCTGAAGCCTACTGGCAGCCATTATAGGTATACCTTTATTTTCACCAAATAAAGCCAAAAGAGGTCTATGGTCACTACACAAAATAAACTTACGACCAATTAAATACTGTGAAAATTTTTGAACTGCCCAATAAATAGCTAAAGCCTCTTTGTGTATTACTGAATAATTCTTTTCTGCTTGTGAGAGCACTCTCGAAGCAAAACTAATAGGTTTTTCACTACCATCTTCAAATAATTGTAACAAAACACAACCTATACCATTTTGAGAAGCATCACAAACTAATTTAACTTCCAGTGATGGATTAAAATGAACCAATACTTGGTCCGAAACAATAATCTCCTTAACTTTTACAAAAGCTTCCTCACAAAGTTTTGACCATACAAATTTAACATTATTCTTTAATAGTTCATATAACGGTTGTAAAATAATAGAAATATTAGAAATAAACTTACCATAATAATTAACCATTCCTACAAAAGATTTAATCTGACTTGCAGATTCTGGCCTTGGTAAATTTACAATAGCTCGAATTTTATTTGAATCTTTTCGTATACCATCAGCCGAAATAATATGTCCCAAATAACAAACACTTGACTGTAGAAAACTACATTTTGATAAATTAAGAGTTAAACCTGCATCTAATAATCTTTGAAAAACCAACCTCAAATTAGACATATGGATGTCATCATTCTCACCGGTTACTAAAATATCATCTAGAAAGTTCATTACACCTGGTAATCCTTGCAATAATTTCTCAATAATCTTTTGGAAAATAGCACATGCCGGTTTTGCACCGAAAGGCAATCTATTCGGAACAAAAATACCTTTATGTGTACTCCAAGCTAACAAAAGTTTTGTTTCATCCGTTAATTCTAACTGATTACGAGGGGCGTTCAAAATATTCTCGGTATGTGGATAAAAACAAACAAGTACGAAAAGTTTGATATTTTTATTTTTCAATATACTCCCCCCCTATGTTCATACACTTATAAGATCGATCAATTATTTTTTTTAATCCCTCATAAAAATATTTTTTATCTTTGGTGTAAAAATGCTCCTCCACGGCCGTCTTCAACGCTTCATCGTCAGAAAATTTATTTCCACGCAGATCCTTTTTAAGATTGGGAAACAAAAAGAAGTCGCTTGGGGCTAAGTCCGGACTATAGGGTGGATGAGTAACAGTTTCAAACCCACATTCAACAATAGCTGCCTTGGCAATATGAGCAGTATGGACAGGGGCGTTGTCATGCAGAAGCAGAACACCTTTGGTTAACTTTCCTCGCCTCTTTTCTTTGATCGCATCTCTTAATTGACGTATAACGTTAGCGTAGTACTGCCCTGTGATATTTACACCTTTTTCTTTATAATCGATAAGCAAAACTCCTTCACAATCCCAAAATATTGTGGCCATGACCTTGCCAGCTGACGGGATTACCTTGAACTTCTTGGGATGAGCTGAACCCTTAATGTGCCACTGCATGGACTCCTGTTTGCTCTCTGGGTCATAATGATGAACCCAGGTTTCATCTCCAGTAACTATTTTTTGCAGCACCTCATCGGGATTTTCACCACACAGGTCGATAAAATCTGAACAGCAAGCCACACGCATATCCTTTTGAAGAAGCGTCAGCATTCGCGGAACCCATCTTGCACTTACTTTTGACATATTAAGATGGTCATGTATAATGTCATGTACGGTACCAATAGAGAGATTGGTTACTTGAGCTATAGATTTTACCTTCACTCGGCCGTCTTCCAATATAAGTTTTTCCACTTTATCAATATTTTCTTGTGAGGTAGCCACTACAGGCCGGCCAGGTCTAGGGTCATCTTCAATACTCTCCCTTCCACGCTTAAATTCGCTTGACCATTTTTGAATAGTAGATAAAGAAGGAGCAGACTCACGGTAAACACAATCCATTTCCTCTTTTATGGTTTTTTGATTTTTACCCTGTTTTGTCAAGAATTTTATGACGGATCGGTGCTCTAATTTCGTTAAAATTGTTAATTCGCTCATGGTGTTCATGTTTGTTCGGCAATTGCAGAAAAACAAAAGAACATCTCGGTTCCAATTTTACTTTTTTTTAATGTCAATGGATGAATCTTAGCGGCCAGTAACAAATATATATATAAAAGAGGTTGTAACGTATCAATACCGAGAATATTTTGAACGCCCCTCGTATATGCACTACGCATATCTAACTTTGTGAAAAATTTTCCTCCTTGTAAAGCAGCAAACAAATCCTCAACACGAGGTAATGGATATAAAACATCCTCCAAATATTTATTAATAGTAACTTTGTAATCTGCACAAATACGTAACGAACCGTCTGGCTTTAAAATAGGTACCAACGGTGATCCCCAACTACTATTATCTACTTTACTAATAATACAATCCTTTTCTAACTCAATTAATTGTTGCTCAACTTGCTCTTTAAAAGCAAACGGAATAGGTCTTGGCTTATGAAACTTAGGAGTAATATTTTCTTTTAATTTTAAACATACTTTTTCATATTTATAAGTACCGAGTTTGTCGTTAAATAAACCTTTAAATTCACTAATTATTTTTTTTATTAAAAAATTACGGTCACTGGTTATCTCGTTAATATAAATTTTACCTTTTCTAATATCCAAATCAAACTGTTCTATTAAATCACGTCCCAATAATGGCCTACAACCATTTTTAACTATATAAAATATACAATCAGAAAACTCTTTACCTTGACATTTAACTGAAATGCAAATCTCACCGACCGGAATAATATAATTACCGTTATAACTAACCAATCTTTTAAAACAGGGCTTTAAATCCACTAACTCTTTTAGTTTACTAATATATTCTTGCTCAGGCAACACAGAAACGCCGGCACCAGAATCTATCTCAAATGATATCGGTCTACCTTGTAAAAACATCTCAATAAAATAGGGCTCAATCGAATGAATGTTAGGTAAAGAAAATAGCTCTACATTATTTAAATTTTCCAACATATCTGGACTTGCAGTACCTTCATTTTCAATACAATGATTAACTTTTAAATTTTTACACACCGAAGAAATATGTCCTGTCTGTCCACATCTGAAACACTTAGCAGACTTATAAAAACACTTCCTGAAATTATGGTTTCCTCTTCCACAAGAAAAACATCGTAATACATCTTCTTCACCATGACTCGTACTTGGTCTGCACTCAGTGTTGGCCGAACGCAATTTATTAACATAATCTTCTTTTGTAATAATTTCTCGAAAACTAGCTTCTTTTTTTAACGCTAGATCTAAACATGTGGCTAAAGAAAAATTATAGGACTCTTCGCACAATTTATCCAACACCGAGCCTGGTTGCATACCACATACAAACTTATCTCGTAAAATATCGCCAATATTCTTACCAAATTCACAATATTGTGAAGCTTTCTTAATCTTTAAATACCAACTATGAATATTGTCCTCTTTACTTTGTTGTAGTTTATAAAATATAATGCGCTCTCTTATGACGGAAACTCGCGGAGCAAACTGATCTTTCATCAACTTGCTAATCTCCTCATATGTCAACTTACTTGGAGTTTCCGGATGACATAAATCTCTCAGTAACCTGTAGCCCTCATCTCCAAGAGCCGTCAATAAAACAGGAACTTTACGCTGATCATCAACCAAATTAGCCAAAAAATACTGCTCCAATCTCTCTTGGTAAATATTCCAATCGTCACTTACATTGTAAATCGGCACTTTACCGATACTTCCAACAAATTTGTCCATAATGACTTTTTCTCTATAATCGCACTTCGGCATAATTATAACATTCTAAAATTAACGCTTGTACCTCGTCGCCATTTGAAATAACTTGGAAATTATCAAAATAAAATATCATTTAAAGAAATACATGTTTATAATTAATGACATAATTACAATGTGTCAATCAGTTTAACATAAATGACAGTTCTCTTTTTAAGACTATACTACAGGTCGACCCCCCGCTAGATGGACAGATGACCTGAGGAAGGTCGCTGGTGGGGGTTGGATGAGAGTGGCAGGAGATCGTGTGAAGTGGCGAGCCTTGGGGGAGATGATAATGATGATAGAAAATAAAAATAGAAACTTACAAAAAAAATAACTCCTCCAAATCGCTGTTTTGTGGCATGGTGTGCAATACACTAGCAGCATTTCCCTTTTGAATTACGATACTTAATTTTTGGAAAAAAAACTGCCAGCCCTATTGTCACCAGAGACGTCAATGAGCCTTGGAACAATTTCTTTATAAAAGGCTTTAAGTTCCGATCCCCACGGGCCCATCGTTTCTACAGCAAACGTCGAAAAAAAGTAACTATTGCAAAGAGTTTCGTATAAAAATTGGCATTTGACATCATTGCAAACGGGTTTTGGAATAGTGACCAAATGCGGGAAGGCGCAGAGTGGGACGACCACCAATCAGATGGACTGATGATCTGAAGAAGGTTGCTGGTGGAGGCTTGATGAGGGTGGCAGGAGATCTTGGAGAAGTGGCGAGCCTTGATGGAGGCCATACGGAGGATATCCATCAGAGGAGACATTTTTTTTTATTATTCATTTTGGAAATCCAACAGTTGACAATATTATACTAAATATTATACAGTAAATTTACTAAGAACTATTAAAGGTTTTCACGTATAAATTCAAAGTTAAGTAATAAAGAGCAAGAGAACCATGAGTAAGTTGGTAATGAAAAACAAATCACTTATTAGGAACCGCTGCCGATGATCGATTCAACGTAACGAAGCGTCATTAGACGTCTAATATATGTTGCTTTGGAGTTAAACATGTCTATGTCCAAATCTTCCGCTGATGACACTACATATAATGATGATGAAATGTGATTCGAAATGCGACCGTTCGATCATTTATTTCTTCAGTCCGCTACTAAAATAGTAATATGCTAAAATAATTTATTGTTGAATATATTTTTTACATTCTAGTATGTGTGTTATCATTTTAATTTAAATATACATATGTAGGTATATGTGTATATATGTAAATCTTTTATGTAATATTATTATGTAAGTGTATAATATAAAATAAAATTGCTGATGTATGGAAGCGAGACGTGGATACGTCAGAATACGCATGAGAGTAGGGTTAATGCAGTAGAAATGCGGTCGTTGCGGCGGATATGTGGCGTCACTTTGGCGGACCGCAAACGTAACGTCGAAATACGGAAAAGGGTTGGTATGAAGGAAAGCATAGGGACAAAAATAAGGAAAGGCATGCTACGATGGTTCGGGCATGTTGAAAGGATGAGCGATGAAAGATTGACGAACCAGATATATAATGCGAAAGTTGTAGTATCACGCTCAAATAAATAAAACACTGACTGAAGGTGCATTAAAAAGTCTTCGTAACCAAAGGGCATGTATGAAGAGGTTAATGAATGTCGACGAAGCGAAAGAAGTATGTCGTGATCGTGTCAAATGGCGCTCAATTGTCTCTGCCTACCCCGCAAGGGATCTGGCGTGAAGATATGTATGTATGTATGTACATAACTTTCCACACTCCCAAAGGTTGGTTGTCAGAAAATGCTTAGTATTTAAGCCAGCCCATTTACATTTTTAGTGCAATAAAGTATTTTAAATAAATAAATAAATGCTTGTTGTGACCTTGCACCTGATGGTAAGTGACGCGCGAGGTTCATGAATGTTAGCAACTGGAATCAGACACTAATGACTGACATCAGTCCCTAACACTGGGCAAATTACCACCACCAGTCCACCTACCACCTATTTGTTGTTCTCGTTGAAAGTATGTGCCATTTGCAATAATGTCAAATGCCAAATTTTACTTGCAAGGAGAACTAATATTGTAAGCTTGCCATGGTGATATTCATATAAAAATAACACCGCTTGAAACAAGACTTACATAAAATCGATAACCTCCACGTATTAGTCGCGTTTGCTCAACATTGTCAATAGTCTACCCTTCAATAGGGGAGCGAAGTGCAATTATGTAGTAATTGACGTCGATCCAGCCATCTGTCGTGAGGTGGAATTCCTAATGAAGCAATTAGTTGGTGCCAATAATATTGCTATAGATAGACCTCTTGGTGAGGGCACAGCTTTGACGAAGCTACTATCTTAACCCGTAGGTACATTTAAATACTCTAACATCAGTCGCACATTAATTGTGGAATGCTCTCCCAGCATCCGTGTTTCCTCATTCTTATTAAGTACTTCAAGCTGGCATAGTGGTGATGTCAGTTAATGGCTGGTGTCAATTGTTCCCATTCTTATACTTCTTTATTCTTCACTTTTGATGGGACTACGCTGATCCCATCGCAGGGTACGACTGCACCTTAGCTTTGGTCGGCGTCAGACGTCTTAATGTTTGTGTTTCGATGAAACCGCGTGTGCTTATTGTTCGATTCTGCAGCAGTGCCTGCTGCGTAGCCACAAGTGTGATTCTATCGGTCGGAACTGTTACTTGGGTTATTAGTTTTATGTGAAATATATTTGTGTAAAAAGAGTTTTAGCACCAGAAGGTATGGTCTTCTTCTGGAACCCTGGGGTCGACTGCACTGCTGCTGCTGGAAGTGGTGGAAATCTCCCACACGCAGTATTAGTTTATATTTAATTTTATTGTGCTTTTTTACTCGTTTTTGTACCTTTCTTCGTAGGTTAAATAAAACATGTAAAGTCCCTCCTTTAAGGTATAAAAATTTGTAACCTCGTAAAATTCCCGAACTAACATTTAGATTGGTGCGACACGATAAAAACCACCCTTCAGACATAAAAGCCTATTTAAAATTTAAATGGTTACGTACGTGTCTTTATATAAAACGAAAAACGAGAAACAAAAGCGTAGGTACAAGCTTTCTAAGATCTGGTGATACTTTTTCTCCTGGTCTAGCGGTTAAATCTGTGGATTAGGTGATTCCCTTCTTCCAACCTAGCAATCCAACCAAGGGGAATATAATATCGGGAACTCACATTGGCATATTTTTTATTTATTTATTTAAGTCTTTATTGCACGTTATACAAGGGGCGGACTTAATGCCGCTAGACATTATCTGACAGACAATGTGGACCATTTCAAATGTAAGGTAGGTGCAAATGTATAGTACCAACTTATGATAAACATTCTCGTAATAATAATTAATAAGTCTAAATACATATGAATACAATTATATTACTAAAATACATACTAATAACTATGATATATTAAATACTAATAATAAATATACGATTACATAACTATTTAAATAATGCGATGACCCAATTTTTTAAAACATTTTTCGGTTGGGTGCTTGTCTGATTTCTACTGGTAGTTCATTCCACAGGTTTGCGGCGACAACAGCAAATGAGTTGGCCATAAATCCAGTGAGAGGGAATGGAGAGAACAGAGTTATGAGAAGAGCGGAGAGCCTTATCAGATAGTGGGAATAGAAAAGCTGTAGTTCTATGTAAATAATACATTAGATATGCACAATGCAATGAAATCTACACATTTTCACTCATTCGCACTTATAATTTACACTTTCACACACCTACACTGTCAATACACATTCACATATACATACACTTAACATAATTGTAGTATAGTCTTAAAAAGAGAACTGTCATTTATGTTAAACTGATTGACACATTGTAATTATGTCATTAATTATAAACATGTATTTCTTTAAATGATATTTTATTTTGGTAATTTCCAAGTTATTTCAAATGGCGACGAGGTACAAGAGTTAATTTTAGCATGTTATAATTATGCCGAAGTGCGATTATAGAAAAAAAGTCATTATGGAGAAATTTGTTGGAAGTATCGGTAAAGTGCCGATTTACAATGTAAGTGACGATTGGAATATTTACCAAGAGAGATTGGAGCAGTATTTTTTGGCTAATTTGGTTGATGATCAGCGTAAAGTTCCTGTTTTATTGACGGCTCTTGGAGATGAGGGTTACAGGTTACTGAGAGATTTATGTCATCCGGAAACTCCAAGTAAGTTGACATATGAGGAGATTAGCAAGTTGATGAAAGATCAGTTTGCTCCGCGAGTTTCCGTCATAAGAGAGCGCATTATATTTTATAAACTGCAACAAAGTAAAGAGGACAATATTCATAGTTGGTATTTAAAGATTAAGAAAGCTTCACAATATTGTGAATTTGGCAAGAATATTGGCGATATTTTACGGGATAAGTTTGTATGTGGTATGCAACCAGGCTCGGTGTTGGATAAATTGTGCGAAGAGTCCTATAATTCTTCTTTAGCCACATGTTTAGATCTAGCGTTAAAAAAAGAAGCTAGTTATCGAGAAATTATTACAAAAGAAGATTATGTTAATAAATTGCGTTCGGCCAACACTGAGTGCAGACCAAGTACGAGTCATGGTAAAGAAGATGTATTACGATGTTTTTCTTGTGGAAGAGGAAACCATAATTTCAGGAAGTGTTTTTATAAGTCTGCTAAGTTTTTCAGATGTGGACAGACAGGACATATTTCTTCGGTGTGTAAAAAATTAAAAGTTAATCATTGTATTGAAAATGAAGGTACTGCAAGTCCAGATGTGTTGGAAAATTTAAATAATGTAGAGGTATTTTCTTTACCTAACATTGGCGAGTGCTATGCAGTGGCCTCAATGTGAACGTCCATTTCAAAGGATTCATTTGGATTTCCTTGGTCCAGTCAAAAATGTTAATTATTTAATTATAACAGATGCGTTTTCGAAATGGCAAGAAGTTTTTAAGTTAAGTAGAATTACAGCAAATGTAACAATTGAAAAGTTAAGGGAAACTTTTGCACGTTATGGTTTACCAGATAAAATTTGTACGGACAACGGTCCTCAGTTTACATCGAGCGAATTTATAGAATTTTGTAGTAATAATAAGATTAAGTTTGTAACATCACCACCTTTTCATCCAGCTACAAATGGAGCTGCAGAAAATGCTGTCAAATCTTTCAAGTCAAGTTTATTAAAAATGCTTAAGGATCCTTTAAACAAGAATATTTCAGTAGACACTTTAGTAAGTCGTTATTTAATTAGATACAGGACGTCTCCCCATTGGACTACAGGAGAAACTCCTGCGAAATTGATGATGGGTAGACAGATTAAAACAAGGTTAGATTTTTTAAAACCTAGTTTCATCGATAAGGAGTTAGGAAATCAAGGAGGAGGTAGAGATATTAATTTTAAGGCAGGTGAAAGGGTTTATACGAGAGATTATCGTAATCCTAATAAGAAATGTTGGACAGAAGGTACTATCGATGAAGTGTTAGGACCTCGAAATTATTTAGTTAAAATTAATGATAATATGATATGGAAAAGACATCTCGATCAAATAATTAAATCTGTGAATGACATTGCGTCAGGTAGCACAGACAACAATTCTTAAATACTTATGATTGGCTTGCAGAACCAACTTTTTGGTAGTACTATAAAGAAGATATTTTACGTTTATTTTATATTTTGTTTAATTAAAATTATTGTTTTCATCTAGATGTGGGGATATTGTAGTATAGTCTTAAAAAGAGAACTGTCATTTATGTTAAACTGATTGACACATTGTAATTATGTCATTAATTATAAACATGTATTTCTTTAAATGATATTTTATTTTGGTAATTTCCAAGTTATTTCAATAATGATGCGTAGATGTTTTTTTTTTTAATATTGTCTCTTTATTTTTATTTTATGTTTATTTTTTAAGTAGTTTATCTTGTTAATAATCCGTTCATGCTATATGGTTAGTGAAAATAATGTTATTCCGTAATTGGCTAGGTGTTCGGTAATCATTTGAATGTAAATATTTATTTGTAAAAGGCAGCTGTGGAATAAGAAAATGAATATTATTATTATTTTTTTTTTTTTCATCCTCCCGTTAAAATGTTATGTCGGCGCCAGATATGAGTTCAAAGAAGTGATGACTTCTGTGAAGACTTTGACCATACACATTTGTTCACATATTATTATATCTGGCAGATGTGTGTTCAAAAGATTTGAACACTCCTTTGAGCTCACAGTTTTCAAGAAAACTTCACAAAACATGGACGACGTTTTGGTTGACACAGTTTTTTAAGCGCATCCTATCTTTAAATTTACATAAAACGTTATCGAACATTTCAAACCATCAATGAGTAGCTTATAATTTATTTAACGAGTGTTTTGTTTACGTTTTTTCAGGGTAGCAAATTTATGCAATTTTTATGTTTCCTTTATAGTTGTATTAAAAAAAAAAATATATGTAGTCGTAGCTTTTTTATTTGGTTTAGTAAATATTTAATTATTTGTAAGTTCATTTAATTAATTACAAGATAATGTTTTTATTCGAAGTAAGATACACAAATACAAACAATAAATATAAATTAAAAGCTACCTAAATAATAAAATAAAAAATAAACTAAACAAAACCTGAAATTAAATAAACTAAAAGATAAACCTAATTAACATAAAAACTAAATTACTTAGCTTTTAAATAAATGATACTGCGGATATTTGTAAATAAATGTTTTTTTAATAAAATGATAACATAACTTTAACAAATAATCCTAATATCAATAATTGCGCTTTATGTCTAATTTTATTTTAGAAGTCATATTTTTATGTTATATTTTGTAAATTTGTTACTTTTTGTTGTTTTTTTTTTTTTGTTTTAACAGTAATAAGTCTTTAATTTCTTCTTCTTTTTATATTGGTAAATGCTGTGACACCTAATTGGTACATATATTAGATAAGTTATAACAAATTATGTATGAGATATAATATTCGTTTAAAAGACCTATAACGCCATTGTGTGGAATATAACATCGCTTAAATTCTCTGGAGGAGCGCATCCGAAATGTCAAATTTCCCATGACTCTGGCGCATAAATCATGCTGAATTTGACCAATGGCTTTAAGGACCGCTGTAGTCTGTGACTTATTCGCATAAACCTGCGACTTACGAAACCCTACAAGAAAAAGTTTAACGAGATCAATCTACAGAATCCCTAAATTATAAGATAACTGACGTAAATAATGCATTTAATCAATTCCACGAAACTTTTACACTATTTTTGTCGATTATACAAAACAAAAATTTTAAATCAAATTAATTCTCTCTGTAATTTATTAAAATAAACCATTTATAGTGAGATTTGTGCTTCAATTCTTCATCCGGCTCGAAGGACCAAAAATGTGTGGTATTATGTTTCCTGCGCTGGGGTTATTTATCTGGATGAAGAATTGAAGCACAAATCTCACTATAAATGGTTTATTTTAATAAATTACAGAGGAGCACGTTTGCTCTGTCAACGCCCACGAAGAAGAGGCAGGCTGAGGCAGGAAACTATCGTTTCTGAACAACATACATATACATAACTGCCTCCGTGGTCTAGCGGTTAAGTCCGTGGATGTACCGGGTTCGATTCCTGGTCGAGACACAAAAATATTTATTAATGTAATTATTTCTCGAGTTTGGTACGCTGGAGACATCGACGAACATGCCACTTGTCATGATTGGACTATAGTAAAGTTAGCTAAATGTGAATCAGCTTATTTATAAGCGTGGTTTCTGACCACACCGAAAGGGAAACGGTCGTGATGATACTCTACTGTATTCATAAACATATTTCAATTTCAAAACATTTCAAACATTCATAAATATAAAATTTCGGGTAAAAATAAAACGAAAATATAATAGGTTTTTATTTATACAGCAAGATTTAGCTCCATATTGGTTCTCGGTTCCGTCCTATGAAAACTTCTTCCAAAAATATCAAATGTTTATAGGATTTCTGAAACTAAACACCAACCTTTTTCTTGACATCGGGTTATTTTTAAAATAACTATCAATATTGACCAAGGAATATATATAGACTACGCATGAGAGTAGGGTTAATGCAGTAGAAATGCGGTCGTTGCGGCGGATATGTGGCGTCACTTTGGCGGACCGCATACGTAACGTCGAAATACGGAAAAGGGTTGGTATGAAGGAAAGCATAGGGACAAAAATAAGGAAAAGCATGCTACGATGGTTCGGGCATGTTGAAAGGATGAGCGATGAAAGATTGACGAACCAGATATATAATGCGAAAGTTGTGGGTAAAAGAGGCCCTGGCAGACCGAGACTCACATATCACGATCAAATAAATAAAACACTGACTGAAGGTGCATTAAAAAGTCTTCGTAACCAAAGGGCATGTATGAAGAGGTTAATGAATGTCGACGAAGCGAAAGAGGTATGTCGTGATCGTGTTAAATGGCGCTCAATTGTCTCTGCCTACCCCGCAAGGGATCTGGCGTGAAGATATGTATGTATGTATGAATATATATACTAGACAAGCTAAACTGTTGGTGCGAGTTTAGTGGACTATATCTAGGCGCGGGGGCTTCAAATTAGATACTTAGACTATACTATAATAATAAATAATAATAATATAATTCTTTATTACACACAAAATATTTTTAAAAAATGTACATAGGCGAGCATAATACCGTATGGTATTCTCTAACAGCTAACCTTTGGGAGAGTGAGAAATTATTATAATGGATGCAGAGTACGAAATAAGAATAATAATAATAGTTAAAATCAATCATAAATATACCATAGTAAGTATAAATAACATACCAATATATAAATATGTCATACGATATAATAATTATCTATGTCAAGAAGTGGAAATTAGATGTCATTTTGTTTTTTGAGAAAGTATGTAATTAATAAATGTTTGAATATATTTAAAGACGGGGCCTGTCTAATTGACAAAGACCTGTTCCATTGGTGGGCTGCAGAAACAGTAAGAGAATCTGAATATCTGCTGGAAGAGTGAAGAGGAATTAAGAGTTGATTGTTGTGAGTAGAGCGAAGGGAGCGGGAGTGCGAGTCACGCAGGTACTCGAGACGATCACTAAGATAAGGGGGCGTTTTGGGATTATTAGGAATGCCGAATAAAAAGGTAAGTTTGTGTACAGATCTGCGAAAACGGATGTTAAGCCACTTTAATTGAATGCGAAATTGAGAGACAAATAATAATTCTAACGTCATAAAGTTAATTACCGAAGGGAGCGGGAGTGTGAGTCACGCAGGTACTCAAGACGATCACTAAGATAAGGGGGCGTTTTGGGATTATTAGGAATGCCGAATAAAAAGGTAAGTTTGTGTACAGATCTGCGAAAACGGATGTTAAGCCACTTTAATTGAATGCGAAATTGCGAGACAAATAATAATTCTAACGTCATAAAGTTAATTCTTTGCAAAGTCGCCGTTTTTTAAACGATTCCATGTTTCTGTACAAAATAGTGAATTATCACATAGAACTCTTCGACTCTTTTAGACATTCTAAAGACTTGTTTATTTCAGACAAGTAGTTGAACTATATAACAATCGCTTGGTTGACGTGGACATATTTGCTTGCTATAAGTCAGTGTATAGGAGCAGAGTACGTGAGCTAAGTGTTAAGTATATAGGGGTAACAAATTAGGATGTCTGTTTAGGCGCCGACGAATCACAATAACCAACCAAAATTGGTCGAATTACCGCGACCGGCGCGAACACTAAACATAACTAAAATTTTGCTTATTGAGTCTCAGTCAATGCTTCATTTTTATATCCTAAATATAACTATATCGTAAACACATGTTAGCCAATATCCAAGCACATTTTATAGAGTTCAGATTTTCTTTTATATTTTTATACAATGTCAAAAATCTTATACCAAAATGTAATTAATGCCACGTTTAAGGCACACCAGTACCTTCCTCAGAGGCGTCAAAATGAATTATGGCACTTCGTCAGAGCAAAGTGCCTTCTAGAGCTTCTAAAAAGGTCCATTATTTTAACAAGCAATGTCATAGACATATAGATGGTTGAAAAATCGATCTTTCTTTAAAACTTTATTACACTACAGCCTTGGCCAAAAGTATTAGGCACCCTAAAATTTACATAAAATAATGATAACTAAGTCGAAAAATATTATTAATTTTAAAAGAAGAAAAATTGAATTGAGTAAACTTAAAATCTAGTTGGTCCACCCTTTGATTTAATGACTGCATGGATTCTATCTAGCATACTGCGTACAAGCTTACAGCAAACCTCCCCTGTTATAGCATGACATTCTTGCACCGGCGTATTTTTTAATGCTGTTTTTGATGTTATGCTATGCTCTTTAATTTTTCGCTTCAAAATGCCCCAAAGATGTTCTATTGGATTTAGATCTGGGGACTGCAGGCCAATCCAACAATATGGTTTTCAGTAAACCAGGGCATTGTGGTCGCTGATTTATGAGAAGGTGAATTGTCTTGTTGAAATATAACTTCGTCTAGGTTGGTTTTTTATGTTATTAAACTAATTAAAATTGAACTTTTTTATTGTTGTGTTCTCTTCTCCCCATGTATGATGAATGAGGTGATAGGGAGGGCAAAGGGTCTAGCCCATACAGCTAAGTCTGACGTAATATAAATTTCTTTCTTATGAGGGTTATCATCAAATTACAGATTTTGCAGAATTTGATGCTTTTCTTGGAGTCACTCACAGCATTATAGCCCAAACACGTCGGGTATAAAATAGGAGTTCACAGCGCGGAAAAACTGCAAAAAGTTAACTGCGATTTGTGCCCCATATATAAAGTCCAATTTATTGTTTTCCATAAATTATTCACATTGTAGCACAATATCCACAGAAAATAAATTTAAAAAACAGAAACTCGCACTTGACATGTCCGTTCAAAATGGCGGGAAGAACTTCAAAACTGTTTTACATTATGTAATATAAAGCAACTGTAAAATGGCGTTGTTACTTATAAACAAAAAAAAGTACCAAACAATTTTGTACGTTGTGACTTTAAAACTAAATCCATATTTTTTATTATTTAATTTTAATTAGCTTGTGTTTTTCTATTTATAATACACTATTGGAATGTCGCAAAATTTACTACTATTTAAAATTCAGATAATTCCATTCATTTATCGCGTTTCTTGAACTTTAGGGCCAGCGATCCATCGTGAAAAACTTACACTTTGTTATTTGGCATGTCTATAGATATTACGTCTACGGGATTCGGTTAATTTAATAAAACCATGTTCATTATAGTTCATTGATTTAATTGCATGTAATTTTGTTTCAACTTTATTCGGCGTATTTTTTAATAAAATCAGATTTTTTTATTCTATCACTCTGAGCTTAAATTAAAATTACAAAATACCAACATCGCCGGCCGATCAAAGATTCAACTATATTAATAGCCAAATACAAAATTACTGCAAGAAACTGGCAAGCGGACCTCACTACGTACCTGCTATCTCTTTTTCCTAATAATATGCGGCAATCAAAGCGATCGGTCAGAAATAAAATAGCATAAATATACCAGCAGATATTCAGATTCGTTCACTGTGTCATCCGTGTCATCCACTCGCCAATGGAACAGGCTCCCACTGACGATCAGACAGGCTCCCATCTGTTCACATTTTAAACGTTTACTTACCACCTACTTTTAAAATTGAAATAATTTTATATATTTTATTACAGTTCTCCCAAAGTGATAATGCGCATAGAAATCTTCGTCACTGTTCGGCAACGGTCGTATTCCCCGAGCGTCGGAAGACGATATGTATATAGAGTGGTTAAGTGCATTTTCTTCATGCATAATTTAGTAGAATTATGTGTTTTGTGCTAAAAGAGATAAATATTGATTTATCAGTAACAAAATTTGATTCGATAATTCCATGTAAGTAAATAGCGAGGAAAACCACACGATTGAGAATATGCGACAATCTTTGTTGGATTGATTTACTTCGAAAATTTTATAGTACTGTAGTGACCTCCTTTAAATATAAAATCTCTGCCTGTGTCAGACAGACAAGCAATTGTCAAATAAACTATTTAAATAAGATAATTAAAGTTGAAATTAAATTCACCTTTGAAAACAAAACCAAGAAGGGTGTGTAATAGCAGCTCTATATAATTTCACACAGAGAGAACACGTGCAGTCACCGCTAAAAAACAAAAACAAAAAAACACTGCCCGAATTGTTTTCGATTGTGTACACATGATATTGACTTCTATTTCTTTCGAACAAGGTGCAAAATGCAAGTGCAATGTTTAGGCTCTTACGATTCAATGATTCGGGTGTTTCCGGGAATACGACAATTAGCGAAGATCTGTATGTGCATTATTAATTTGGGAATACTGTACGTAGCGACTTAAACAAGCAAAACAAGAAAAAAACAAGCTCAAGGGTTCCGTCGCCAAAAAGTTTGATAACCGCTTAACTATTAACTGTAAGTATTACATAAATATATAAGTAATGATATAGTATTATATAAATATGTATGTATTATTATTTATATGAACCTATGTATTCTATTTATATACCAGTATAATGATAGTATGTAGTCTATTTAGTGTATACCTACTGATTAATATATAGTTTTGTATATAGTATATTAGATTTAGTATATAAGTTTTTTTTTTTTTTTTTTCACGATCCTAAATGCTCCTATTATATTTTTCACCTGCCTCACATAACAAATGCTCTAAATTGTCCCTAAGGTTGACTAGTAAGAATGCCTAGCGGCATTAAGTCCGCCTGTGTACCTAGTGCATAAAGTTTTGAAATAAATAAATAACTACACCATTGAAATAATTTTATATATATTTAATTACATAGTTGATTTATACATCATTTATTGATTTTTTATTTATAAATCATTAGTTTTTAATTAAAGTTCATTTTTTATTTATCAAATGTGCAGCCTGACTAAAAGCGCTAGACGCTAACAGTGTCCGTTAGTTAAATGATTCCTTTAAATATTGTTTACGCTTAAAGAAACAGAATATAGCTACAGGTTAACATTACCGTCAATATACAACACAATGTCAGGTAGCAATGATCGATTTGGGCATTAATTGTTAATTACCTGTCCATTGCGTCTCCACAAACATCCGTCAAAGCACACACGGTTCAATTGATTACCATACATAATTGATATTGAGAGTGACAAATAGAACACACTGTAGACTATCGGTATAGTCAGTCTAAGGTACGCTGGTTTATATCTATTATTTATTTTTAATTATTTAAACCAATATTAATAAATAATAAATAAATAAATATTTCCAGACAGGTCACACAGCGCAAAAGAACAGCAATTTTGAAATCACCATATCTTAGATTTCGCCTAGAAATCTCAATTTGTACACTTAAAAGCTGCTCACTTCGGCATAATATCCAGAAAATAATAAATTTCGTAATAAAAATTGTCATAATATTCAATACTAAATGTCATCAATTTCTCGTGTCATTCATTGTACAATTTTAAGTTTAATAAATAGTATTATATTCAGGTTCACTATCATTTCTAAAATACAAGTTTTCTATGCAACTGACTATTATATTGGGCACCATCTATCATGCGCCATACCATCTATCGTGATAAAAAGTTAGTGATTGCCCTATACCCCATTGTCTCTGGCGTGAATATATGTAAGTTGAAGTGGCTACCTTTTCGATGTCGCAGAAATCTCAGAGTTCTTTGTATGCTTTTTTCAGTTTTAAACGAGCCTGCGACACCGCGATACCTCAAGGACGGTTTTGCCTATCTCTCATCTTTCCACGATAAATTTCTTCGCTCCTCTCACAACTCACTTCTTTCAGTCCCCTCTCATCATTCCGGATTTGTTTCAAATTCTTTTGCTGTTGTCGCCACAAATTTATGGAATCATCTTCCTGTAAACATAAGACAAGCAACCACCAGATCTTTGTTTAAAAAACTCGTATATCTACACTACCTGAAAAGCTCCTCACAATATTAGTAAGTGTATATATGTATAGTATTATGTATGTATTAGTATTTAGTATATTGATATTATAGTATATATATAACAATATAATATGTAAGTGTATAATTAAGCTGTTAATTTTTCTTCCAAATTTTTAATATTTCTTTCATTGCACCTACAATAGTTCAAAATTATCCCCAAGGTTTGGCTGTCAGAAAATGTCTACGGGCATTAAGTCCGCCTTTGTACTTCGTGCAATAAAGTTTTAAATAAATAAATAAATAGGTCTATATGTCAGCGGGGTGGTCAGAAACCACACTATTTAACACATTGCTCAGTATAAAAAAACTATGTATTCCTAATAAAATGTAATATTTGAATCAGACCCTTATACTCATCAATATTGGTTTACGGGCTTTGTCAATAAAATCGACCCTTCATAAATTACTTGCGAACTGAAATATTTAGGTTAACATCTCGACCTTTGCCGTTTATAATTCAAGAAGGGGCCGTCTAATTAATTATATTTAATTAATGATAGCTATATATCAATGCACTACAGTGATATGTAGAAAGAACGTCACACAATGGCTACAGTCTCTTGACTATAATACAACTGAGGAATTACTGTCAATAGTAAAGTAGGAATGCGATAATAACAAAGTATGTAAAGTTTACACACCCTCTTACACACACTCACACACTTACATCATAAACAAAAAGAGGATCTCAACCACACAATTTTTTAATTTTTAATTTATTTATTTTTTGTGTACATTTTGTTTCTTTTATTATGTTGTAATTAAAAGTAATAATATATTTAAAAGGGTGTGTGGGCGTTGACTGCCGACGGACAGACCTATACATATAGGCTTAGTTCGGCTGCAAATGTCTGTTTTTCTGTGCATGCATAATGAAATATGTTATTGTTTTCATATTTTGTAACTTTTTTACTGAATAAAAATATTATATTATTATTTATCAATCGAATTAATATACAGTATTTACTTAACTTAGCGTTGCCCAGTCTTGGTCTTGATCTTGCTTTTTTGCAAGACCAAGACTACCCTAGTCTTGGTATTGTGCAGGAGTCTCGCAAGACTCTTGCACAGATTTTTTTTCCAAATTTTGCTAGTGTTTACTTTTTTGGGATTAGGTTTTCAATAAATTATAATTGTGTCGTGTCCGTAATTTTGAATATTTTTTTGTTCCTAACGAAAAAAAATAACTTTTAGGTATTTAGAACTTGGAAGAACTCGTTTGCAAATAATTTTATTTTAGTATACCTAAATTCTACCTATGCTTAATGCCTCCGAGGTCTAGCGGTTAATTCCGTGGATTTATACTTGAAGGTACAGGGAATGATTCCATTATATTATAAATACATTATTTAATTTATTTGTGATATTTCTCAAGTTTGATACCCTAAAGATATCGCGGAGAGAGATTTCCTTAGTACAATTGGAAAATAAAATATATATTGAGTCAGAGTAAGAATCTTGCAGAAGTCTTGACACAAGACCATCTATTCTGATGCAAGACCAAGACAACACTAACTTAACTCTACCTTGGACAGACTATACAATTAGGCGAAGCGAACTTCAGCAAAGAAGCCGATAGACGCATTCAGCTAGAATTGGCAGCATTCGGGAAGTTGCGCCACATCTTCTTATCAGACATACCACAGTGTCCTGAACAATCCTTGTGCACCTACATACCTAAAATCCCGTTTTGAGTTCCTGTGCGATACGCACAATTTTCTACTACGTTCTTCCTATAATAATCAACTAAAAATCCCATCCAACTCCACTAGCAGATATTCAGATTCGTTTACTGTGTCTGCAGCCCACCAGAGGAATAAACTGCCAATTATTTTTAAACAAACAAGCATCGGGCTCACAATAAAGATTTGGCAAATATATAATTTTATAATATGTATTTATTAGGATTTAGTGTATGTATTTATTGGTATGTCGTGTATGTATGTCTTAGTATATAGTGTATGTATTTTTTAGTATGTAGTATATTGTTTATTATCTTATTTTTTTATATCAGCACTACCCTTCATCTCATATTCTCCCAAAGGTTCGATGTTAGGAAATGCCTTGTAGGCATTAATCTTCGCCTTTGTACATTTTTTTTTCGTGCAATAAATAATTTAATAATAATAATAATAGTGTTTGAAGACGAAAGTTTTCAACCAAAGCGTTCTTCCAGTATTGTCGTACGAAGCGGAGACGTGGACACTGACAGTGAGTCTGGTCCACAAGTTTAAGGTCGCTCAGCTATGGAGACAGCTATGCTCGGTATTTGTGTATTGTGTTGCATACTGCCAGGCGTTCTACACCAGTCATCTCTCGAAATTGTACACGAGGCGTGCTTTTAACACGCTTCGTGTACAATATAATAATGCATTTAGATGCATTCTAAAGTTGCCCTGGAGGTGTAGTGCGTCTGGTATGTTAGCTGAGAACAGAGTTAACGACTTTTTTGCCATACTCCGCAAGCGGTACGCCTCTTTTGTGGACCGACTGAGACAATCAGATAACGACATAATTAAAGCTATTTTTGACATAAGGTCGTTTGACTTTGTTAATTATAAATTTATTTAGATTATAGTTTAGAGTTAAATTAAAATTATTATTAATAAAATATATTTAATTTCTTTAATGGATAAAGTCCGAAATGTGGACATCCGTCAGAGAGCCAAAGTTACCGACATAGCCTTTAAAATAGGTAAGCTGAAATGGCAATGAGCCGGACACGTCTGTCGCAGAACCAATGACCGTTGGAGTAGACGGTTCTAGAGTGGAGTCAAAGTCAAAGTCAAAATATCTTTATTCACGAAAACCTATTACAGGCTTTTATAAAACGTCATTAATTTAATTATTTTGAATGATTTTACTCCTGCTAGTAGAAGACTAAGCAGCAAAGTGGTCCAATAAGTAAGCTGTTAGCAGAAGACCAGCAGCTTAGCAGGTACCACGATATAGAAGAGACCACGGGAAGTCTCAATTACAGAGACTTAATTTTCGTTTGACAGCTGGAATTGAATGTTGTACACGAGCCGTTGGTGACACGTCCGAGAATACGGGTGAAATTGTGAAGAGAATGAATTATTTTTTTTACTTTGAGTTTTTGTTTTTGCATGCTAACCTCGTTCTAGGTTTGTCTGTCATCGTTAATTATAGTATTATAAATTCCTGGTGAAACTCAAAAGGCAAGGGGCTTTTCGGTGAAGGCGGGACAGGCATAAAAAGTAGGCAAAAACACAGCCACATTGACTTTTACATAAGAACTAGGCTTTCATCTTAAAAAATAATGTAGGTACGATCCAGTCAAAGAGAAGGTAAAATTTATAATAGAGCGGCCATCATTGTTAGATTTTTTAACTAACCAACGTTCACTAGCATAGATAGATAAGTTCTTTATTGCACAAACAATAGAAACATTCCAATGTACATAGGCGAGCTTAATGTCTGGGCATTTTCTAACAGCTAATCTTTTGGAGAGTGAAAGGAGAGTGTGGGTGCATGTGTAAAAGTATATTTAGAAACTATGATTTTAAAATTACTAACTAATTTAGCCTATTTATCAACTAATAATACATTCCATGGCGCGGTGGTGGCTCGGTTGTCAGAACGCGTTCATTAAATCTTACAAAGGTCGGTTTAAACTCACCCGACATGTACCAACGAGAAATACAACACCAACGTTCCCGTGCCTCGGAGAGCATGTTAAGCCGTCGGTCCCGGTTCCACTAATACCAACTTGTGGAATCGTTAATAAATTGTAAAAAAATGATACCATATCATAAGCCGTCTGGCCAGCGTGGCGAGTGTAGGCCAAATTCTCCAGATATATGTTATGGAAGGCCCATCTCCAGCAGTGGAGGTCTAGGACGCTGTGTTCTAGGGGCTGTAATGATGATGAAATGATGAATACATTCCAATACAATAGTTATTATTTTAGTTCGTTATTTTATTATTTTTTATTTCTAAAAGGAATTGTAGAATATTTTATACATATATATATATATATATTTTAAATTGTTTCAGCTTTATTTTTAGTTTATCGAATAATATTTAGTGTTTGTATACTTATTGAAAATGCTATTTTTTATTGGCCATAAATTCTACTGTGGTAATGTGGTGGTCGCCTATAATAGGTGCAGCATCTAACTTTTGATTTAGTGTTAAGTACAAATAAGTGTGTGATGTTAGCACTGTTGGCTACCCTATTATAAATAAATAAATGTCTCTAAATGCATAGTGCATATGAGTTATTTTTTTATCAAATACCCATACTAATATTATAAACGTGGCAAGGTGGAAGGAAAAAGACCGAGAGGCCAAAGCCCGGTACGCTTGTTTGACCAAATTCGCTCGACCACCAAGACGAGCGTCCATGATGCAGTGCATGCCGCCGAAGACAGGAACGGGTAGCATGCTATCATCAATGCACACACCAATTCTTCAGGAGGTCACGACCCTCAGTAATGAATATTAAGAAGAATAAGAAGGAAGATACAGAGGGGAAATGTAGCCAGTCTCCTTGGGACGATCTCGGATGGGACGTCTCTAAAAGACATTTTTTATTTATAGATTAGTTTATTTTTTATTTTATTATTGTTAAGGAGTTTGGGAACGGCTTTCTTGTGCCAGAACTAAATGAAACAAGCCCATCTGTGGTCAGGCCATTTATTGCATAAACCTCTAGCTTAAATTAGGACAAGCACAAACATAAACCTGTCTTTTCTGTGTCATCTGGGAGATCACGGGTGCAGCTCCTGCCGCAGGCATGCCCTACTCAGGTGGGCCCAAACTGGCCTGCCGGAACCCCACCAACATCAGTCCAGAAAACCTCACCGTGAGAGCTCCACCACCGCAATTGCCGAACTGGGCCTAGCCTCAGCTCCAGCCAAATGCCCTGGTAGTGGACGCTCCTCACCAAAGCTCACCAACAATATACCGCTACGTTTCTCCACAAATTACGATAGAAGGACGTAGCGCCAAGATAATCAATCCAAACAACAAAAACCAACCAAAATCACCCGGTTCGTCCCGTGTTGCCAAACGTCAAAGTGCTACTTTTTTTTGGTTCTCTTCTCCCGATGGATGATGAATGAGATGATAGGGAAGGCAAAGGGTCTAGCCCATACAGCCAAGTCTGACGTAATATATCTTTCTTTTTAATGAGTTAATGAGGTCATCATCAAATTCCAGATGCTGCAGAATTTGATGCTTTTCTTGGAGTCACTCGCGGCACCATAGCTCAAACACGTCGGGTAAAATATGGGAGTTGACAGCGCGGGAAACCGCAAAAAATAAACTGCAACTTCGGCCCAATATTTAAAGTCCAATTTATCGTTTTCCATAATGATTCACATTGTAGCACATTATTAAACAAAACAACACCACTTTTGACCAATAATATCCACAGTAAATTAATTTACAAAACAAAAACTTGCACTTGACATGTCCACGCAAAATTGCGCGAAGAACTCCAGTGCTACTTTTTATATACCGAGGCCAAAGCGACAAGTCTTACAGCCAAGCGGCAAAAACCAAAATAAAAACAAACATAATACTAAATCTAATACTAAACAATTATTTAGGTAGCTTTTAATTTATATTTAATGAATATTAATTTATTTCGAATAAACTTTGACATAAGCAGAAGGAGGATAATAAACGTGAAAGAAGTTTTGTCTGTATGTCTGAATAAAGTCGAGTGAAGTGAGAAACGGGACGGGTCATTAATATTAAGTTTATGTTATTAAACTTCTATGTTTTGTTTCATAAATATTGTTATACCCACATCTCGTTTGAGGATGAGCTTTGTGTTTATTGTGAGACAACAAGGTCATTACTTTATTAGACATTACTTTATTAGACAGATAAATAAAAACAAAGTATTTTTTCGTGCCTCAACACCATAAGCATATCATATTTCACCAAAATATAGGAGGAGCCCTATGCAAAGCGAATGAACTTGAAATTACGCTACAAAATCTACAATTTGGTATAGATGTTATCTGTCTAAGCGAAACATTCATTATGGAAGGTGAAGAACATTACCTAAAAATTAATAACTATAAACTTGTAACTAGCTTTTCAAGAACATTAAAAAAAAGAGGAGGTACTTGCATAATGTGTAAAAACAACTTAAATTGTGAGGAACTTCATTCTGTAAAAAATCTAGCAATGGAAAAGCATTTTGAAGTTTGTGGAATAGAAATAAAATCTATGAAATCATTGATTGTATGTCTTTATCGCACGCCTGATGCATGCATAAAAACGTTTTTTGACAGTTTCGAGCATTTATTGTCCCTTCTGGACCATAAGAAAAAACATATCATTATTTGTGGAGATTTTAACATTAACTTTATTGATAAAAATAACAAACACACTAAAATAATAAACGACATTATTTTAAATTATAATATTCAAGTGCATATAAAAGAACCGACGAGAAATCAAAGATGTATTGACAATATCCTTAGCAACGTAACAAACGTTATTGGTAAAACACATAATTTAGGACTATCCGATCATAACACAGCGCAAACTATTGAACTCAAATTATTTTCACCTAATAAAAGAACACCTAATACATTTTTCAAATGGCGATATGATCTTAGCAAAGACAACACTAGAAAGTTTATAAACTGCCTCGAAAACATAACCTATTTTGACATACTACAATTGGAAAATACCAATGAAGCGTTTAATTCATTTCATGATATCATTACGTTGTTTTTTAACTTATGCTTTCCATTTATTAAAATTAAACATAATTATTTTAATAATAATAAGGTAAAATGGATAACAAAGGGGTTAAAAAAATCTTGCAAAACAAAAAGAAAGTTACGATTTATCTACTATCGACATAAAACCGAAATCGGTAAAAACAAATTTAAAAAATATTCCAATACATTAAAACGATGTATAAATGAAGCACAAAAACATTGTAACAGGGACTATATAATAAACGCAAACAATAAGGGCAAGGCCTCTTGGAACATAGTTAAAAATAAGTTAGGAGTACCGGTAAAAAAAAATGACATTACAAATATAATTGATAAAAACGGATTGATATTAACAAACGGACAAGACATAGCTAATTCATTTAATCAGTATTTTATTGACATTATAAATAATAATATTTCTAGCACTAAATCAACTCATAACATATCTCCTAACATTAATCGTAATCTTAAAAGCATATTTTTAAATCCAACGTCACCTGATGAAGTATTTAAAACAATTAAGTCTCTTCGGAACACTAGGTCTTCTGGATTTGATAATATTAATACCAACCTTTTAAAACTAACGGCGCTGCATATTGCCAGGCCTTTGTCGCACATAATTAATTTATCTATTATTCAAGGAATCTTTGCAGAAAGACTTAAACTGTCTATAATAAAACCTACTTTCAAAAAAGATAACAAGTCTGATAGGAACAATTATAGACCAATAACATTAATACCCATAATATCAAAAGTTTTGGAAAAAATTATGTACTCCCGGCTACTAGATTTTATAGATAAAGAAAATATCCTATCAAAGGAACAATTCGGGTTTAGAAAGCATAAATCTACAACAATGGCCAGTTACCATTTGATAGCGAATATTCTGAAAAGCATACAAAATAAAACTCTAGCTGTAGCGTTATTTCTAGACCTGAGTAAGGCATTTGACTACGTAGATCATTCTATTCTTTTGGCCAAATTAGACCGAATAGGCATACGTGGGCCAGCTCATGACTGGCTTAGAAGTTATATAAAAGGTCGTAAACACATGATACGAATTACTAAGCTGTCTGTAAAGTCGAATACAGTCGAAAATTTTGACTCTGACACTGTTATAAGTTTACACGGAGTACCACAAGGTAGTATCCTGGGTCCTTTGCTATTCCTCATCTATGTAAACGACTTGCCACAGTCTACAGTTCATGACAGCGTACTTTTTGCAGATGATACGACTATAATCGTTAAAAATAAAGACCATGATTCATTGGAAAGCCATATGAATGTAGCACTGGAAAACATTATAGAGTGGTTAACTAAAAATAATTTAAAAATAAACTTATCAAAAACTAAAATAATGCAATTTGTTACCTATGGTGCAAATAAAAGGAAATTTCAGATAAGACATTTAAATGAAGATATAGAACAAGTCAGTAAAATTAAATTCTTAGGATTAATTATAGATGAACATTGCAACTGGAAAGACCAAGTTGAGACGGTTCGGAAGAGAATAAATAGCTGTGTATATGCTCTTAAAACTATAAAATCGGTGACATCTACAGACACAGCCATCATGGTCTATCACAGCTATGTCTGCTCACTGTTACGTTACGGCATTATAATCTGGGGTAATTCAGTAGATATAATGAGCTTGTTCATAGCACAGAAAAAGTGTATTCGTGCTATTGGAGGTCTAAAGTGGACTGACTCTTGTCGTCCTTTATTTAAAAAATATATGATACTCACCTTACCATGTGTATACATCTTTGAGGTATGCAAATTTGTTAAGTCAAATTTTGAGCTGTATCAACAAAGTAATAATAATGGCAAACGTTCCATCACACACACATCCTTAGTAATGCCTATACCTAAATTAGAAATCTTTAGACGAAACGCCTCCTATATGAGCGCTAAAATATATAATTGTTTGCCAAAGGTATGGACAGAGATGCCTTATAAAAGATTCTGTACAGTACTGCATGCGTGGCTAGTTCAGGAATGTTTCTATACTTTGGAGGAATAATACGAGTATGTGTATTTTAAGCAACACAAAGGTTTTTGTGAAGTAAAGTTACTAAAGAAGCAACGCTGAGTTTTTTAGTAACTTTACTTCTATAACAGTTGTTGTAAATTTTTGCATGCTTATGGCGAAATATGTGACCCATTTAATATTAATAAGACCTAATATTGTTTGTTACCATGTTTCCTGCAAATAAATATTTCATTTCATTTCATTTCAAATATTACATTAGTTCTATATGTCCGACAAAAATTTTCCTGATGTAAAAAAAAATATATCAAAAGTTTAGCCAACTTTACTATAGACCAATCATGACAAGTGGCAAGCTCGTCGATGTCTCCAGCGTACCAAACTCGAGAAATATCACAAATAAATTAAATATTATTTAAATGTAGGTATTTATTTACATTAATATTTTTTTTTTGTGTCCCGACCAAGCGTCTAAATCTACGGACTTAACCGCTAGACCACGGAGGCAGTTGTATGTATACAAATATGGTAAAAAAAATGATTACATTGACTATACAAAATCAAATCCTTTCCAAGGTCAACATTACCATACATACCAAGGGTTGTTACCACTTTGTATACCTAAAGAAAATAACAAATTAGCACATGGCGTTGTAGCATGCATATCAAGTCCGTATGATCATTGGACTGAGATAATGAGAGCAAATAGTGGAAAACTAACAGCTAATCAGCTACATGTGGCATAATGACTACGTAATTTACTTGTATTATATTATTTACTTCAAATCTTTATTGAACAAAGTACACATTTTCCGTTGCCTGTTGCCATTGCCCGTAGATATTTTCTGACAGCCAAACCTTTCAGACTAATTTTAACAAACGCTGGTGGGGGATGGAGACACAGGCTGATGATAAAGAATTTGAATATTTTTTACAACTAAATATTAAACATACTTAGATCACTTTATATAAAAAGTTATTATAAGCTTAAAGATGCAATGAAAGATACTATTGCATAGAAGTACTTGGCTTAAAAAAAATAAAAAAATAATTCATGTTCTAATATATGTTTAATTGACATATTATTATTATTTACATTGTAAGATGACACGGCCCGTATACAGCCACGAACTAGTATTAAGATTTAATATTTATTATTATTGTTAGATTGTAAGCTGACTCGGCCCTTTTACAGCCACGAATTTATATTAAGTAGTTATTAAGTTACCTTATTTATTATAATTACCTTGCTTATGACACGAATATAATATGTTTAATTTGGACATAGCAATTATTTTTTAGATTGTAAGCGGACATGTTATTTATCAATTTATTTGACATTAATATTATACTTGTGTAGTTGTAAGCTGACACGGCTTTTACAGCCACGAATTAATATTTATGGACATAAATATTTTTAGATTATAAGCTGACATGGCCTTTTTACAGCCACGAATTTATATTTATATTTATGGACATAATTATTATTAGATTATAAGCTGACATGGCCTTTTTACAGCCACGAATTTAATATTAAGTATCTAGCTGTAAGTAAAAACAAATTCCTCGTTTATGGCAACAATGTTTTAGTTATAATTATTGTATTGATGTTAGGTTCGGTCCAGCCATGGTCAATGGTAATATTTTTTATTTGTTTTTACTATTATTTTTTATTTATTGGCTTGTATGTATTGACAATATCCAAGTGTTACGTGCTAACCATACGGAAATAAATTATTTTGATTTGATTTGATTTTGATATAACTATATTTTTTTATACCTGATGGTAAATGGCGCGCGGGTTCCATGAATATTAATTCGCAACTGGAATCAGACTTTTTTTCAATTCAATTCGTTTATTTTGCAAGTAGGCATAGGACAAAAAGAGATGTATTCTGCACTTTTACACGTCCATTTTTACAATATTGATATAAAACCATATCATTTTATAGTAGGTACATATTGGTGTATCATGATAACCATCATTTGGGAAGAGAAACAATAAAATATTAAAAATAACAAAATTACGCTTAACATCATAGCTGCTGTAGATAGGCATTGTCACACTATAAGCTAAGATAGACACAATTATAAAAATATGAATGTCAATGTCAGTTAAGATAATAGCTGCTGTAAAGAGGCATTGTCATACTATAAGCTAGGACAGACACAATTATAATAATAAAAATATGTAGGTATATGACTAACATCAGTCTCAACTATTCCGGCTTGACTGGGAATAACAGCAATTAGAGCCCGATCCCGAAACATGTGGATATGCTTTACTAGGTTTATCGGCACGAACGGTGATTTTTTATTTGACTTCTTGCCCCGTTTAATAATATTATTTAATGCTGTTAAGGCCAGTTCTGTGACCCATCGGGGGTACCAGTCGCTCCTCAGCCTCGGTCAGCTGCAGACGTCTACAATTTTGTGTTTCGGTGAAGTCACGTGTGCTTATTTTCGGTGCTGCAGCAGTGTCTACTACGTAGCCACGCGTGTGTATCTTATCGGTCGGAACTGTTACTTGGATTAATAATCTTCTAAAATAACATTTGTGCGAAAAGAGTTTTAGCACCAGAAGAGCTGGTCTTCTTCTGGAATCCTAGTGTCGTCCACTGAGACGTGGTCAGCTGCTGCTGGAAGTGGTAAGTGCTGCTGCCTCTTTCTTTGTACTTCACAAAGCTGGCTCGTCATCAAACCCCCAAACAATATACAGTCCACTTAACTACCAACCCCGTGAGGGAGTTGGAAATCACCCCATAAATGCCTTTTGTCTTTGGTGTAGATAAAATCTTGTAGTAGGTTTTGAAATAGGGCCAGAATGTCGTTGGCATGTCCATGAATTTAGCACTGGCTTAAAAGCTCAACTGCACTTCAAACGCTGGCTGTGTAAACATGATGTTTCAGAGTAAAATGTATACTTGACAAGCATAGAGTGGCAGGACATGGTACTGACCTGCCTATTCTTGACATGAATATGAATTCAATTCGTTTTTAGTCAATTATAACGGGTGTCCCAACAAGAGCACCAGATTTAAATTTGCTGCCATTTTATTAATACCCATATAGGTGTTTTTTTTTTAAAGTTGTCACTTAGAGAGCACGCGATTTAAAAGTATGGAGCAGTATTCAAGAACAACGTTTAATTATTGTAAAAACACATTACAAAAATAATAGAAATTTTGCCAATTACGTCAAGTTTTCGGTCGTAATAATGCGCCAAATGAATCGACAGTGAGGCGGTTAATTACAAAATTTGAGACCAAATTTAAACTTATGGATCAGAAGATCATTGTTCGTCGCCGTTCTTGTCGGTCACTCGATATAGCCACAGTAAGGGAATCAATATCATCAATAAGTGACCGAGAATTTCAGTCGGCAATGTGGTAAAAAATTCAACATTTCAACTATGCAACGAGCGCGAGGTTAAGCTATTTGTCGGCTGCAGCAAAAGCTAACCCCTACTAGTCTTGTTTGTGAGAATCATTTACAAGGCTAGCTATGTTTGTTGATTCCATGTGCCAGCATTTAGGTAAATGGCGCTACGGTCGACAATTCCGGGGATAAGAGCCCTTATACGCGCCGAGCTTGTCACTTTTCGTCAATGTGTTTCGGACTATAGCTTGTCAATTTTGGTGTGCCTTGTCTCCTTTGGAAGACCACTACGAAGCTTTTTCAGCCCGCACCGCTCATTATATTTGCCCGCATCCGCTGATATGAAGTGAAATTACACCCGCGACATTGAAAACCGCCGCTGGATCGTCTCGCAGCTGACCAAAAGGCTGATGCTTGGCTATTGGAGTCCTAGTCATTACTAGTTCAAGTAAGTGGATTTTCTACAGATAATTCTAGATCAGGTTCCCACTGCTAGAGCTATAATCGAAGGCCACGAACCAGCATCCTAATTTTTAAAAACCTCATAATTGCCATACCAGATATATTTGGCGCAAGGGTGTAATTACTGCTTATCGAATACTGCTGCAGGCTTGGAGGCTTCAAGCGTTTTGTGTAGTCGAAATTTAAAATAGACGAGAATAGGGTGGTTTTGCTTTATGTTTTGACTGCTATTGTCGGCGCTTTGGTACACTCGTCTCGTGTCGGACCACTAACAAAGGAATTAGAAAATCTGAATTTTGTGAAAACGAAGATTGGCGTTGAAATAGACGTGGTATAACCTGGTTCGTACAATACATTTAGGGCAAATTTCACTATACTTTGACTGCAATTAGGCAAGTCTTGTTTCAAGCAGTGATATTTGAATATAAATATAACCATGGCAAGCTTACAATATTAGTTCTCCTTGAAAGTAAAAATTGTCATTTGACATCATTGCAAATGGCACATACTTTCAACGAGAACAACAAATAGGTGGTAGGCGGACTGATGGTGATAAACTCAATAAAGTTCATATCCACACGTTTTGGGATCAGGCTCGAATTGCCGTCAAGCCAGCATAGTTTTATATCGTATTCGAATTCGAATAAAATAATTCGCCGCTGTCGTTACTCGAATTAATTGATATTCGGAGTGTTTCGAATGAAATGTGCATCTATTTAAAGTTACCATCATTTAATTAATCTTTTCCATTTAGTTTTATTTAACTGTATTTACTTTTTAAAGTATTTTATATTTTCGTAATAGGAGTCCTTCGCGCCATTTTGCACGGGCATGTCCAAGTTTTTCGTTTTGTAAATTAGTTTACTGTGGATATTGTTAGTCAAAAGTGGTGTTGTTTTGTTTAATAATGTGCTACGTTGTAAATAATTATGGAAAACTTTAAATTTGACTCTATTTCCCGCGCTGTGAACTCCCGTATACCCTTCGTGATTGGGCGATATTGACGTGAATTACTCTATGGAAAGCATCAAATTCTGCAACACTTGGAATTTGATGATCGCCAACTCGGTTATTAACTCTGTTATAAACATCCTCGTATATTATGTAAATAAATTACGTGTTTAGGGCTGATGTATTGAGCTTCCAAGACGGCATTAACGAAATCATACAGTATTTGGTTGGGTAGGGAGAGAAGTAGAATGGTGGATGGTGAGCGTATTATCGCGCAATAAAATAAAAAAGGGAGGCCTCCTTTTCTTAAACCAGCCTATTGTCGGTCGAAAGCCCAAGACATTATTCTTCTCATCTGAATCCATGGAATGCTTAGAAATTTGTCTTCCTCTCTACAATGTCCTTTAAATACAAAATAGACAAATATATATAAAAGTATTAGTATTAATTTGTACTTCGGATACAGATCCCGGTAGACGATGCTGTCCGCGGTGCTACTGTCAATTCTACAGGGCTACATCACATCTCACTCACTGTTAGGGTACACTTTCCTGTAGGTAGGGCAGCCAAAAATTATTAAATTTAGAACTCTTTTTAATTTAATTATTAATTTGATCCTTAGTTTTTTCTTTTTTAATTTAATTCAATATCGAATACCTCTAATTTTATTTGTGTTATTGTTTTTTCCTAAATTGAATTTCTATATCTTTTGGTTGTATTTCTTCTGTTTTTTCTCCTTTTCTTTGACACCTAATAAATAAAGTATGTTTCCTAATTTGGCCAATGTATAAACTCAATTATATACTAACCTTTATGTTCTGTAATGTGCTGCGGAAATGAATGAATAAATAAATACATTTAATAAATATATTTTCGAATATTTAACAACAGTAGGCTTGTGTGGTAAATTGTGGCTCATTTATTTATTTATTTATTTAAAACTTTATTGCACTATGTACAAAGGGCGGGCTTAATGCCGCTAGGCATTCTCTAGCAGCCAACCTTTGGGACAATACAGAACATTACAGTCATGAGGCTAGGTGCAAACGATTGTAAGAAACGTTGCCAAATAAATTCATTTAATCTTACATACAATAGATATTAAAATAAATACATACATACAAATATGTACACAATATCACGCATACTACACACTATATTGGCTACTATATACTACATACAATACATACTTATATACGTTGTAAGGAGCTCTTTAGGTAATGAAAGTAAACCAGCTTTTTCAACAGCGGTTTGCTGGGTGCTTGGCGAATTTCAACAGGTAAACTGTTCCAGAGATTTGCGGCCACTACTGCAAATAAGTTAGACTGAAAGCTAGAGTGATGAGAAGGGATAGATAGAACAGAATTGTGTGACGAACGAAGAGATCTGTCATTCCTCTATGTATTACCTTTACAGAGAGAACTACAGCCGTATTTCTATCGAAACACAGACGAAGACACATCAAGCAGCAAGTTTAGTTACCTACAAAGTCAAACCTAATGTATTCGAAAACAGGCGAGGTGCAATTCCTGGTGAGTCCTTCCTTTTCTACCTGTGTTAGGCTTAAACATTAACTACCGGAGTATCAGTTTGCATTCCAGAACTATTCTAATGGTCAGACCCGGCCTGAAGACAGAGTGGATGGAGTAAGAATCAACTAATTGCTCATAAAAATCTAACATTAAATCTTAAAAGAGCAAAAGTTTTATAATGTGACCTTCCTGAGCGTGTTCAACAAGCTATACTAAGGTGAGTGTTCTGAAGAGCTCCATAACCTTATCCCTTCTTCTCTAATCTGCAACCGAACCACAGGCTCACGCCAAAATATGCACCCATACCATATCGGAATACTGAACAAGGTGAAGCGGTTTTTCCCACCTTCAATCAGACTATTACTGTACAAAGCACAGATCAGATCATGCGTGGAATACTGTTCACACCTTTGGTATGGTTCAGCCAAGTACCTCACAGATGCTCTTAATGTCCTACAGAGGCGAGCTGTTCGAATTGTGGACGATGCCACCCTCTCTCGAATCCCTGCAGCTTCGCTGAGATGTAGCTTCTCTGAGCATGTTCTACCGGCTATACTATAGTGAGTGCTCTGAAGAACAGCTCTACAACCTAATCCCTCCCTCTCCATTCCGCAACCGAACCACACGCCCATATCAGAATATACACCCACATACCGTAGTCACCATCCCTTCGCGTAACTATAAATTTGGTAACTACTATATCTACATCTGTCGCACAATAAAGATGTGGAATGCCCTTCCAGCCTCTGTGTTTCCACATTCCTATAACCTGGAGTCCTTTAAGCGAAGTGTGTCAATCCGGCATAGTGTTAGGGACTGATGTCGGACATCAGTGTCTGATTCCAGTTGCTAACATTCACGGACCATGCGCGCCACTTACCATCAGGTGGGCGCAAGGTCACATATGCTAGAATGAAAAAATAAAAAAATACCATGGCCACTATCTCTACGCGTACTCATAAAATTAAAGACTCTTATATCTGTCGCACGCTGAAGATAAATAATAAATAAAATAAATAAAGATGTGGCATGCTCTCCCAGCCAGTTTCCCCATTCCTATAACATCTCGAGTGTAACATCAGGTGGTCGTGATGTCAAATGTCGGTATCAGTATAAAGAGCCACCACTACCCTATTATTTTATTATATTAATATTATAGGGTAAATTATACCCTACCTGACTGTACTTTTACGATATCAATTGACCGGTTATTAATAAGTCAAGGTATTAGCCTCGCTATACATAGGGTAAATGTTGCCAGTATCTTGGAACTATCTCTGATGGGATGTCTCTTGAGAACATTATTTATGTATAGTTTTTTTTTTAGGCTTAGTATATACGTATTTACTTTTAATAATTTATTTAAGTCATCACTATCACTACAGCCCCTAGAACACAGCGTCCTAGACCTCCACTGCTGGAGATGGGCCTTCCAGAACATGAGAATTTGGCCTACACTCGCCACGCTGGCCAGACGGTTTGGCGAGGTAATGATGCCATTTTTTTTTAATGACAATTTATTAACGATTCCATAAGTTGGTATTAGTGGAATCGGGCTGACAGCTTAACGTGCTCTCCGAGGCACGGGAACGGTGGTGTTGTAAATCGATGACAAATGTACGTACCTATTTAAGTAGTGTGTAATTATTATTTAATAGTCAAAGTTGCTAATTGACATAGCTTTTAAAATTAGCAAGCTGAAGTGGCAATGGGCCGGACACATCTGCCGCAGAACGGACGATCGGTGGGGCAAACGGGTTCTAGAGTGGAGACCACGTACGCGAAGACGCAGAGTGGAACGACCCTCCGCCAGATGGACAGATGACCTAAAGAAGGTCGCTGGTGGGAGTTGGATGAGGGTAGCGAAAGATCGCGTTAAGTGGCGAGCCTTAGGGGAGGCCTACATCCAGCAGTGGAGAGATACAGGCTGATGATGATGATGATGAAGTCAAAGTTAGAAAATACTTTATTATTTTTATTTACATACCTTTGCATTACAGGAACATAACCTCAATTCCTTGTTCAACACCAATTTTCACACGCACACACACAACACTTAAACAAATTGCATTTTTAAATTCATAATCGAATTAAAACAAACCACACATAATTTAATAAACACAAAACAAAACACGAATTTGACATTATATTAACAATTTACCAATTGACAAATGAAATTAAGTCGTATTTAAGTTATTTATTTAATAAATGCGTATTAAACAACGCATCGGCATTTATTTTTCGTGTTTTCACAACAAAAACCACGTCTCGGCAAAGTTTGTTGACAATACTGTCATTCATTGACGCCATAACTTCTACGCATGCGTAAAAGCGCGGGAAAAACTGCGCATGGCCCAACTCTAGTTGGCTGTTTCTGAGTTATATATTTTCATCATACATTGCGTGTTATCTTAGAGCCAAACACAATATTGGTGCAAACAAAACGCACAATGTACGATGTTAATACAGAACCGGGATTAAAACCCAAAGTAAATTCCTTCTACACTATATTCGCGATAGCAAAAAAATAAAAATAAACAAACAACTGTAAAAATAAAATAGGATTTTCTGATGAAAACAGAAAAATTAAAAACAGACATGTGTATCAGTAATATAATTGCGAACAAACTGCCACTGGCTATTAGACAAGCACCATCAGTCCATGTCTTCAAAAGCTAGCTAACTGCATTATTTTTAGACATACAAGCGTCGGGATGACAATATATATGTATGTATGACCGCCTCCGTGGTCTAGTGGTAACAAACGTTGCCGTGAACTCGGGAGGTCGTGGGTTCGATTCCCATCGGGGGCAAGTTGTACATTGTATAATTTGTCTCGGTCTAGGTGTTTATATGTATAATATGTATATATTTACAAAAAAAAAAAAACAAAAAGTATAATATGTAGTTTATCAACCATCTAGTTTCCGTAACACAAGCCTCGTAGCTTACCACGCAAATTTATTTATATTATTACGCAAAAGTGGCAAGCTCGTCGATGTTATTACTTATAAGTAAGATATATTACGTCAGACTTGGCTGTATGGGCTACAACCTTGTGCCTTCCCTATCACCTCATTCATCATCCATCGGGAGAACATAAACAACAAATTAAATTCCCAATCCCGATTTCATAGCAGCAATACTACGAGAAAGCCACGGACTACGACAACGTCAAGTCGCGCACTCAAATCATTAATCATAGATTAATGGTTGATCACGCGATTTCTGACATGAGCACATTGTTACGCCAAAGTACGTTTGATAAATCATATTTTGGTTTACCTTTAGCTAAAATATGCACCCCACAATGTAGTCATATACACATTTGGAGAGCAACAATAAGCACTCTCACTAGGTTCTTTAAGCGAAGTGTGAAAATTCGTTAGTGATTTATTCTCTGTTCTGGCAACTTTGCATGATAATTAACACGTAAGAATAGCGATGATGGTTCATTACAGCCCCTAGAACACAGCGTCCTAGACCTCCACTGCTGAAGATGGGCCTTCCAGAACTGGAGAATTTGGCCTACACTCGCCACGCTGGCCAGACGGCTCGGCGAGGATATTATGTCATTTTTTTATGACAGTTTATTAACGATTCCACAACTTGGTATTGGTGGAACCGGGACCGACGGCTTAACGTGCTCTCTGAGGAACGGGAACGGTGTTGTTGTAAATCTATGACAAATGTACCTAAGAAAAGTGTATTTCTCATTGGTACATGCCGGGGGGGTTTCAACCGACCTTTGTAGGATTTAAGGTACGCGTTCTTACAACCGAGCCATCACCGCGTCTAAAACCTTTAAAATCGTAAAAAGGTCGGTTCAAAGAGCTCTATAACCTAATCCCTCTCTCTCCATTCCGCAACCTAACCACACGCACTGGTCAGAATATTCATACATTAGTCACTATACTTTCGCGTACGTATAATTTTGGGGACATACATCTGTCGCAAAATAAAGAATGCTCTTCCAGCCTCTGTTATTCCTTTTTCCTATAACCCGGTGTCATTCAAGCGAAGTGTGAAAAACCATCTAGTCAAGCCGGCATAGTGTTAGAGACTAGTATCGGTCATGAGTGTCTGATTTCAGTTGCTAACATTCATGGACCTTATGACATTGACTTACCATCAGGTTGGCGCAAGGTCGTGCTAGTATAAAAAAAATTATCAATGAGAAATTTTAATACCCTTTTCTTAAGTACATTTGTCATAGATATAGATTTACAACACCAGCACGTGAAGCTCTTCCGATTCCACTTGTACCAAGTTATAGATTTAAAAAAGCATTGCTGTGGAATGCTGCTATTGTTCTTGGTACACTGCGATATGATCTTCTGTTTACATAAATATATCTCAGAATATCGTGCTAAGTTGAAGTGGCTACCAATTCATTGTCGCATAAATCTAAGAGCCTGCGACACCGAAATACCTCAAGAACTCATAATAATCCTATGCTACTTCTATATAGCTATTTGTAAATATTTTGCAGTTGTCGCCACAAATTTATGGAACAATCTCCTTGTTAACATATATCTATCTACACCTTCTAAATAGGTCCCAATAATGTTAATAAGTACATACATATATGTATGTTTTTGTGAAAAATATAAAATATGGAGGAACCGAAATATTACGAAAGCTACTAAAATCCGGCTGGTCAGAGCTCTTGAGTTCCCCATTTTTCTGTATGCTGCAGAGACGTGGATCCTGCGCGAAACTGAAATAAAACGGATTAATGCTCTAGAAAGCATATCGTGGACGGAGTTCCGAACCAACAAATCCATCCTGGAGGAACTAGAGATAGGACAGCGCCTTTTCTCAATCGTACAATCACGCATTCTCACTTTCTTTGGACACGTGTCGCGGCGTGGAGATACATTCATTGAGCGCCTTGTAGTTCAGGGTAGAGTCGATGGCAAGAGGATGCGTGGTAGGTCTCCGATGACCAGGTTAAAGCAGCAATGGATCACCCCCTACATTCGAGACGAGTGGCGACGGCTTGTTAAGCGTGCCACTGACACTCAAGTGACGACCACGACCACTCTGCCAAGAGTGTAGCGACTAGAAGAAGAATAAGAATATTTTTGTTTATGTATTAGTATTTAGTAAATTGATATTACAGTATTATGCAGTATTTATAATTCTGTTGAATTTATACCACTATTAATATTACCTTCATTGCACCTATAAATATTCTAATTTGTCCCCAAGGTTCGGCTGTCAGAAAATATTTACGGCCATTAAGTTCGCCTTTGTATTTTGTGCAATAAAGTTTTTAAATAAATTAGTATTATTATTAAATTCTTCATTGCACGAAAAAAAATGAACAGAAGCGAAGATTAATGCCTACAAGGAATTTTCTAACATCTAAACTTAGGGACCTTACATACTAATAAATACATTTGCATTTGCATACATTGCAAGAGCCAGAAAGGGACTGACTACAAATAAAACTTTGACCACATTTGTAAAGGAAGGGCAAAGCACGAAAACTAAATGCAAGCCCACCTCGATCCTTGGCGTCGCATCAGACTGGAAAATTCTCATGGATACATTTGAACACCATTATATATTATGATCCCAGATGAACTAGCTGTATCAGCCTATAGGCCAGACATCTTAGTGTTTTCTCGGAACTTGGAAAAAGTTATCCTTATTGAACTTACCGTTCCGTGGGAATCAAATATTCCAAAAGACCACAACATGAAGTCGAATAAATATTATGATCTCACAGAAGAAATGATCAGGAACGGGTTCAAGACTGAGCTTTACGCAGTGGAAGTTGGTGCAAGAGGAGTTCCAGCAAAATCTTTGCATCACTTACTGAAAGAATTGGGCCTAAGCAGGTCTGCCGTCAATACATTTATGGAACGAGCTTCCAAGACGGCATTAACGGAATCATACAGTATTTGGTTGGGTAGGGAGAGAAGTAGAATGGTGGATGGTGAGCGTATTATCGCGCAATAGAAAAAAAGAGGCCTTCTTTTCTTAAACCAGCCAATTGTCGGTCGCAAGCCCGAGACACCATTCTTCTCATCTCTTACCCACACACGATGGACCCGGCACCCGCACGGTGAATCCATGGAATGCTTAGAAATTTGTCTTCCTCTTTGCCAAATATTTATTGTCAGCACGATGCGTGTCTAATAGCCAGTGGCAGTTTATTCTACTGGTGGGCTGCAGACACAGTAAACGAATCTAAATATCTGCTAGTAGAGTGGGATGGGATTTTCAGTTGTTTTTTTTTTACATATATATATTTTAGGTATTTAGGTAGTTCTGCGATATTGAACTATTTTAAGTGAGTAAGACATATAGAGATATGATCATACTTACGCAGGACAATAATATAGCGAATGCATAAGTTAAGCAGACGATCAAATTTGTCAGTAACTCTTCAGTGACGTCGGGATATTTATAGTTTATTTTTTTCATTTCTTTGTCACGTTAAGCGGGACATTAAAAATAAAACAAAGCAATTTAAGCAAAGGAAGTTAATATATTAAGTAAAGTGAAGTTAACAGAACAAGAGAATCTACAATTACATAAGGGAGGGTCGTAAGGTAAAACTTAGCCCTATCACTCTTTATGCATCCGTTGACAGTACGTAGGGGTACCTTCCCTCGGAGAGCCTGAAGATGGGGACCCGGAGAGCGCTGCCGATCCCAAGCGGACAACGAGGCGTCACGGGCATCCTGGGCAGCGGGGTTACCTTCTCAAGCTGGGTCCCAGCTCCAAAGTCCAGACATAGAACCCTGGAACGCACGGGGAACACGCGTTACGTTCCATCTCCAAATCCACCACGACTTCAGTCTACACCAAGACAAGATACCAGATAGATGGTGAGACTGCAGCGGTGGTGCACAAAATAAATTAAGAGTCACTGCACGTGGTCATGAAGTGACCGCGTACTATTTTCTATTCAATACTTACCCAAGCTACGGGGGCGACAATATCCAGTAGGATGATCTCATATATGTATAGTAAAGTTTACATTTTAATTTACGGTCGTTAAATGATTAAATAAATTTATAAAGCTGTGCATTTCTTGCAGTCTCTTTTTGAAAAAGGGCCTAACGTCAAAATCTATTTTTGACAGCTGACGTCTTAAATAAATGCAAGGCAAAGGAAGTCGATTGCAGCCGAAAACGTTCCTCCTTGGCCATTGTCGATAACAATCGCTACATCTTTATACTTTACATTCTTCAAATAAATTTATCATCCTAAAAGTATAATTCTAGTTAACCTTCATTTTAAAATTAAGGTCGTGATGATACTAACACGCTATATAATAAAATAGAATGCAAATGCAAAATTTGCATTTCAAAACTGAAATTCTAGTACGTCTGTTAGATAAGCAAGCATTTTTCCAACACAAACATACTTTCTGAAGTTTACGTTACATTGCTATCTGTGACACTTGCAAGGCAAAGACATATACCACGTGTAATTGTATACAGAGCAATTTTTTTTCTGTGGCTCAATTGGTGTCATTTGTAGAACCTCTATTTGATATAAAAAGGACACTTCAAAAAAAAAAAACATACATACATACATATCTTCACGCCAGATCCCTTGCGGGGTAGGCAGAGACAATTGAGCGCCATTTGACACGATCACGACATACTTCTTTCGCTTCGTCGACATTCATTAACCTCTTCATACATGCCCTTTGGTTACGAAGACTTTTTAATGCACCTTCAGTCAGTGTTTTATTTATTTGATCGTGATATGTGAGTCTCGGTCTGCCAGGGCCTCTTTTACCCACAACTTTCGCATTATATATCTGGTTCGTCAATCTTTCATCGCTCATTCTTTCAACATGCCCGAACCATCGTAGCATGCCTTTCCTTATTTTTGTCCCTATGCTTTCCTTCATACCAACCCTTTTCCGTATTTCGACGTTACGTATGCGGTCCGCCAAAGTGACGCCACATATCCGCCGCAACGACCGCATTTCTACTGCATTAACCCTACTCTCATGCGTATTCTGACGTATACACGTCTCGCTTCCATACATCAGTGTTGGTACCAACATGGCATTGTGTATGGCGAGCCGAGCTTTGTCACTGACATTTCGACTGCCGATCAGTGACCCCAGGGCACCGTTAACACTATTTCCCGCGTTCAAAAAACATTATCACAATATAAAACAAAACACTACTGTATGGTGAATAAGACCGCGTCTGAAAATCACAATATCTTTCGTCATAAATACCTAAAAACTGGGGAGTTATACGGCCGGTTGCTAAAATGATGATTATCAATAATGTTGAACATCAGGTACGTAAAAGGCCGGATGGTATGTCTCTTGTACCATGGAGTGAGGAAAGATTTCTTGTTTCCTTTGCCGCTTGCCACACTTGCCACATCAAAAAAGGCCGGTTCGGCTGATCATACAGCCGAATTCAAAAATCACATACAAAGCATTAAACAAAGTTATAACTTTGTGGCATTTGGGGTTGAAACAATGGGGGTATATTCTCTTGATACTCACAAACTCGTAAAAGAGCTGGGTAAACGAATTTTTCAAGAGTGTGGCGACCCCAAAACAGAATATTTCCGTTATAATTCAACGAGGAAATGCGGCGAGCGTTTTAGGTACCCTCCCTGGTGGTAAGCCCTTAGTTTATTTTGTAGAATAGTTTTAATTTTATAGGTATTTTTTGTTTAGTTTTATTTATAATTAGTTTTTTAATTTATTTTTTGTATCTACTTCGATTTTTATTATATAGGTAGCTTTTAATTAATATTTAATGTATATTTTATTTTTTTGTTTATTTTTATTTATTATAAATTATTCGAAGTACTTAGATACTTAATATAATTCTTAAAATAAAATTGATTAAAAAACTAATTATAAATAAAACTAAAACTAAAAATACCTATGAAATTAAAGCTATTCTACAAAATAAACTAACGGCTTACCTAGAACGCTCGCCGCATTTCCTCGTTGAATTATAATCGACATATTCTGTTTTAGGTAGTTATGGCATTTGGGATCGCCACACTCTTGGAAAATTCGTTTACCCAGCTCTTTTATGAATTTGTGGGTATCAAGAATACCATTGTTTCAACCCCAAATGCCACAATTAATGTATATTAATTTACTTAAAAGTTCAATATTCTTAAACCAATAGGATAATAATGCTTAATTATTTAATAGACCGCGTGCAGTAGCGAGTCTTGGTGGAGGCCTATATCCAGCAGTGTAGAAATAAATAATGATTTATTTATTTATTGAGAATCCAACAGCGTTTCAACTTAATTTATTAAGTACTTACAAATTAACAATTTTAGGCCACTAACAGGATTCCACATATAATATTAAAAACTGTGACAAGTGATACAAAATTAAAGAAGTAAAAATTCAAATTTCATTGCATAAAATTTGAAAAAAAATTAAAAACTAATACCTAAATTTCAGTTGAACAGATATAATAATATAATGTTATAATTACTCCTACACTTATTATTATTATTTTTAATTATGGTGCATACATGTTTGTTTAAGTATGAGAGAGAGTGTTTGTTTAAATGAGTGTGTGTGTGTTTTAGTATGTTTATTTAAAGTTTATTTGCAATTATCTCCTTCTTTAACTTATATTTAGATATATTAAAAATTAAAATTTCCGAGTACTCCAGGTTATATGTACGCGCGGCTCTATACAGGCTCTATGATAGGCATAAAGAAAAACAATTGGCCGTGGGCTCACATGTCATGCTTCGGTCATATTACAACGTATGCGTCCCAATGTTCCAAGCAACATCTCTGTCAAATTCCATCAAAATCGGTTCGGTACTTTCGGCGTAAAGGCATATAGAACAAAGTATTTCATAAACCAAATCTCGATTTATCGTCCGCTTTTCCTATGGCATGCTCAATGCGCGTATAACCCAAGCAAATTAAGTCGTTTTATAGAGAGAATTAAAATGCAAACATAATCATAGTGCACTAAGCACTACTTGTGGACTTTTTAATTTTGTAAGCTTAAACGCCCAAGAGCGGCTAAACGTACTCGTACGTTAAGATGGAGCGGATCTTCAAACTTTTGACTTGAGTTAATTTGACAAATATTTATTGTGTTTTGTAATGAAGAAATAAAATTTATAATTTGGACAGAATTTGCCTAAATAGTGTAGAGAAAGAAAGTGTCTAGCTTTGATTCTCATACTGGTCAAAGTTTTATTTGTAGTCAGTCCCTTTCTGGCCCTAACAATAGAAAGACTTACTGCTTCACGGATAACACCAAGGACTTTGTCATTTCGGCGCGTAATAGCCCTTTTCTAGAAGAGTAACGCACCCTACAAGTGTGTGTCTAGCAGTTCCTATGGTAACAACACACAATGTAGAGTTTTTTTCGTAGCTATTCCCCACTTTACCAGATTACTCTGGCTGGAAGGGACATTTGAAGCGTTTAGATAGAATTTTAGTAACGCCGAAAACCAATCGTATATTAGTGTGCGCTGAAGTAGCTGAAGGGCTGGAGGGATGCAGAAATCGCCCAAAGTTAGCCAGTCATTTTGAACTTCTAAATCAACGACAAATGTACGTAAAAAAGTGTATTTCTCATTAGTACATGCCGGAGAGGTTTGAACCGAACTTTGTAGGATTTTAAAGAAAGCGTTCTTACAACCGAGTCACCTTAATATATATTATTTTTTTCATTCATTACAGGCCCTAGAACACAGCGTCCTAGACCTCCACTGCTGGAGATGGGCCTTCCAGAACTGGAGAATTTGGCCTACACTCGCCACGCTGGTCAAACGGCTTGGCCAGGATATGATGTCAATTATTTATGACAATTAATTAACGATTCCGACCGACGCTTAACGTGCTCTCCGAGGCACGGGAACGGTGGTGTTGTAAATCTATGACAAACATACGTAATAAAAGTGTATTTCTCATTGGTACATGCCGGGGGGGTTTGAACCTACCTTTGTAGGATTTAAGGTACGCGTTCTTACAACCGAGCCACCACCGCGCTAATATATAATCAATAATATATATACAATCATATAATATATAATCGCTAATATATAATATTTAATCAACTCAAAATATTACTTGTTGTCAAACTTCTTGCTGACTGATTTTTTTTTCAAAATCTGTGAAACAGTTCAGAATATCTCAAAAAGTTATGGATCTCCTAGGAACTGAAGTGGCCCCTCTATTAAAAGGCACAAAAAGTCAACTGCGGTATTTGTAAAAAAAATCTCGGACCACGCTCACGTTTCCATAAATAAACTCATTTAAAAGAAAACCTCTTTATACTACTACAGTGCAATTTACATTTTAAAAGCTAAACTTAGTAATGGCTAAATATTCAGTTCAAAGACCGCCTCCGTGGTCTAGTGGTAACAAACGTTGCCTTGAACTCGGGGGGTCGTGGGTTCGATTCCCACCGGGGGCAAGTTGTACACAGTTAGTTTTGTCACTGCTGGAGTACCCGCGATCCTAGAACCCTCTGGGATCGCGCGGAGCGATGGCAAATGACCCGACGGCATGACTGTTAGGCCGTGGAAACTTGGTAGCTCTCTGGTGTAGGATTTGAAATGAAGAGACACATTAGCCCTATCTCATATCCAAGCGTTTTTGTCTAGCGCAAAATGTGCGGCTGTTACTGCTGAGAACCTCAAGCTTCACAATACGCCGTTTGGAAGTCAAGATGATGGGCCCATGGGTACCCTTAGCCAAGTGTCTGGCAAATGAGTTATCCAATAGTTGACGGGATAGTCTAAAGACAGGAAGGCTGGCAATTGTTTTTGAATTTTTGCCAACTTATTAGCCTTGCCATAGAACTCCAACCTTGGTCAAATCTAGAGGACATTTTTGATTGAGGGTTTACTTTAAGTTATTTATTCAGCCGTTTCTAGAAATGTATTTTTATAAAATCAGAATTACCAACCTGACAGAAGGCACTCGTAAAATCGTTGCCTCCTTTATTATTCGTTCGCGTGACTAAAAATATCACCCAGCAATCGATAAAACAGCAATCCAGCCGCTTATCAGTTCCCAACATTACTGAGGGTGTCTAATTTAAAGCGCTGATATCGCTAAATTGGCGTTAATAGAGAAATATCAAAAGTTTGGAAAGCATGTCGAAGTACCTATTACTTCAATCATTACACTTAGTTAATGTTTATTTTACTGTATTGTAGTGAGATTTTGAGACTTCTAGATCATAGTTAATTGTGAAATATTACATTACATGGCTTAACAGTAAAGCCCAATTTACCACGCAGTCAATCTTATAATTAATACACATACATATCTTCACGCCAAATCCCTTGCGGGGTGGGGTGGCAAAGATAATTGAGCGCCACTTATCATTGTCACGACAACATCTTAGCTTCTCCGACATTCATCAACCTCTTCATACATGCCATTTTGTTTCGATAGCCTTTAAATGCACCTTCAGCTATTGTTTTATTTATTTGGTCGTAATATGTGAGTCTTGGTCTGCCAGGGCCTCTTTTACACACAACTTTCGCATTACATATCTGGTGCGGCAATCTCTCTTCATTCATCCTTTTAACATCATCGGTCTTAACTTAATATATGGTCATATATCTACACCCCTTGTGGCATAGCAGTAAATTTTGTATAACACTTTATTAAAAATGTCGCCGTCAGATATTTTGTAAAGAGTATTCTCGCTATAGACGTATATCCACAAGTCTAAAAAGATAAGTCATTATCCACACACAGTGTCTATTTTAAAATATTGACTAGGCTATCCACTTCCGTCTTCGTCGGATACTTCATTACTTCGGACACATTGCCAGAACAGGAGGAGATAACCTGGAAAGAAAGAAAGAAAGAAATACGTTTATTCATCGCAATACAGATACAATTTACACAATTAAGATTAAGATATGCAGCACAACGCGCCCCGACAGGCACCCAACAGTACTCCAGGATATAGCCGCGCATAGGATATGGGGTGGCACGGACCATGAATTAATAATAAAATATGGAATTGGCCACCCCGACATCCACTGCCACATGCCGAGCACAACCAGGCAACCATCGAGGCGCGCTGCACTACAATTCACACCGTTATTCCTGCAGCGATGAACGGGCCCTAAGCTCAGCATGTGTCGCGAGTCACATAGTTGGATCCGCGACGCTGTTCTTCCGCTAGTACCCAATAAAATAAAATATATATTTTTAAATAAATAATAAATAACAAATATATACTTACATATAACCATACGAATACTTATCTACATAAAACATAAATACAACTTGAAATCGTTTATATACAATACACACAGTAAAATTAGTACCTACATTTCACCCAAAAATGCATTTAAATTATATAAAACAAGGAAGATAATAAAATAAAATAAAATACTCAATTTGTTGAATATGACCACAATCAAAGCAAACACACCTATGTTTCTTCATTCGTTAGGGCAACGACTTTTGAATCGCTAATAAATATTGCCTGATATGAATATTGTTTTTAAAAGCATATTTTGATGTTAGAAGACGAAGTGGTGGAGGAATATTATTCCAACACTTCGTTGCCTGATAACGAAAACTGTCGCGAAAGGCGAAAATCTGTGATGCTGGGTAAAGAAAATTGGTCCTGGTGCACAAATTCTCAGAAGGTATCTGGGAAAATTTTTTGTTACTGTCAAAAAGTGGAAGGGAGACCAAAACTCGGTACGCTGCTGGTCCGACGAAATTCGCTCCACCACCAACACTAGCGTCCATGATGTTGTGCATGCCGACGAAAACAAGAACGGGTGGCGTGCTATCATCAAGGCACACACCAACACTTCAGGAGATTACGACCCTCAACAATGAGAAACACGAAGGAAGGACTATTAGTTGAAAAAATATTTAATAAACATTATTATAGATTAATATATTTATTCGAAGTAGATACAAAAATATTTACAAAGGTTAGTTGGTAGAAAATGCATATTTTTTATATATCTATTTTTGGTTCTGTACAATAAATAATTAATTATTAATATTTAACGTATTTTTCATTTTTATTTTATAATATTTTAGGGCAAACCTCCCTTCCATTGTATGTTTGTCTATGGTTTGTATATTATAATATAGAGCGTGCCCATTCATACGAGTCCGTGTCACTGAATTTTTGTGTCGAATGCATCGCTGAATATTGATTGTATGGCATTTTCAATTTTTAACTTTGAAAAATACAGGTAATTTTTCCAAAATTGCACATCCGTCTTTCTCGCTGTTACTGGACAGATTTGATAAATGTTTATAAATAGATAATAAAAACAGGTCACTGGAATCTAATAAGCTGCTGGTCTTCTGCTTACTCTTTGGACCACAACAAATGAGTGGTAGGCGGACTGATGGTGGTAATTTGCCCAGTTTGCTGGGGCGGGGAAGTATCCACCGTTCGTGACGATAATCCCAGTAAAGTGTATTCACACGTTTTGGGATCAGGCTCGTATTGCCGTCATGCCCAGTCACGCAGGTACTGATAAACATTCATGGACCTTGCGCGTCACTTACCATTAGGCGGGCCCAAAGTCACATGTCGTGCTAGTATATATATATATAAAACTATTTATGACAATTTATCAACTGCCTCCGTGGTCTAGCGGTTAAGTGGATTTAGACATTGAGGTACCGGGTTCGATTCCTGGTCGGGACACAAAAATATTTATTAATGTAAATAAATACATTTAATTAATATTGAATTTATTTATGATATTTCTTGAGTTTGATACGCTGGAGACATCGACAAGCTTGCCTCTTATCATGATTGGCCTATAGTAAAGTTAGCTAAATGTGAATCCGCTTATTTATAGGCGTGGTTTCTGACCACCACTTGGGCGTGAAAGACGGACTGCAAACGCACATATAGACAGCTTCTTTCAAATAGTATAGAATCGATACAAGATTCGAACGGCTTTTTGGATTAAAGGATAGCTTTCTAACAACTAGACTACCACTATTTAATCGCGCCTTGCTAACTAATTCAGAATGCCAGAACAACATGGATTAAATCTACCCATTTATACAGTGGTCATGTGAAAATTAAGTGGTCGAGCAGTCAAAGTCTGTTTCCTTAACCGAAAACTTTAAAATGACAAAATTGTATAATGCTATATTTACTGTTAGGTAAGGAAAGATATGTGTCAATGACATCCGTTACATCTTGGCAGATCCCTGGTGTGGGATGCGACACGTGTAGACACATTAACCCCATCACACATCCAGGCGACCTCGTCAAGCGCGGGAAGTGCGGCGGTTTCTGCTGAGAACCTCAAGCTGCGCCAATAAGCCAACCTCGGTACAGGTTACGAATTCGCGCTGTTTGGGGTCATGACGATAGGCCTATGAGGACACTTATCCAACATCTGGCCAAGGAGTTGTCCAAACGGCTTACGGAAAAGTCTGGAGACAGGAGAGCTAGCAATTATTTCTGACAACGTATTAGCTTAGCTATACAGAGGGGAAATGTTGCCAGTCTTCATTTAAGGGTAGTCTCTAGAGGAAATAACCCCCCCCCCGACATGTGCCAATGAGAAATACACTTTCTTACGTACATTTCAGATTTACCACACCACCGTTTCCGTGCCTCAGAGAGCTAACGTGCGGTTCTTGTGAAATCTTTAATAAAATGTCATTATAAAATTGACATCGGACCCACACCAACCCGTCTGGCTAGCGTGTAGGCCAAATTCTGCAGTAATTCAGGAAGGCCCATCGCCAACAGTGGAGGTCTAGGATTCTGTGTTTTAGGGTCTGTGATGATGATGAATGACAGTGTCCATTCCATACAGGATTCCATTATTTAACGTATTCGTCCAAAGAAACAGAATAAGGCCAACAGGCTATCTCAATTGTTTGACCGGCCAGTGCAGCGTGAAATTTAGATTCTGGTTGTAAATCTCAAGAGACACAATCTCTGGGACTAAATTATACTCTAAAACAAGTGGATAGGGCGAGAAGATGGTTACAGGTCCATCGTGTGTCGAAAAGAGAGGAGAAGAAAATAATGATTATCTTATGTAATGTAATCAAATGTAATAAATGCCAGGGCTTGACAAGAAGCTTACTCATAATGAAGGTTATAGGAAAGTGGAAACACTAAGGCTGAAAGAGTATTCCACATCTTTGTCGTGCGACTGATGTACAAGTCCGCTTTACGAGACTTCCTCGTTATTATCTTAGTAATGTAGAGTTGTTTAATTGACACATTATTATTATGTACATTATGAGGTGACACGGCCCGATTACAGCCACGAAGTAGTATTTTTTTTACATTTAATTTAATATTTATTATTATTGTAAGCTGACACGGCCTATTTACAGCCACGATCTTATATTGACACACATTAATATATATAATATCATCGCTTCTTTTATAATAGATAATAAGATTAAAATATTACAGTAAATATTTAATAGTTATATTTTTTTAATTTTTGTTTATACCTAATATGTATTTTGATATTTACTTTGTTTTTGATCCTAATACCTATACTCCTCTGATCCTATTCGTAATTCGAATCCTATTTATATTAACCCTTCTTTCCCAAACTTTGACACTAGCAAATTGTTACTAATGCCATTACCAAAAAAAAAAAAAAACTATTTCATACATAAATTTTAACCAATTGACTATTTAATTGAATAATATTTTAATGCTAGGGTAAAAAAGATGTTGTAATAAAAATAAAAAATGTTATGATTATTGAATTGTATTTTGTTGAGCCGTTGAGCCACGCTGCAAAAAAACCTGGGGCCCGATTTTGAGCAATCTCTTTTAAAAAATCTTATTGCATCTCGAACCACGAAAATGTCTTAATGAAATTCTGATGCAATTCCAAATTTAGGAGGAATATTTCAAGTGAATATTGTGTCTAGTCAAACGTGTATACTACAATAGCATGGCTTAGTGCGTTAGTTTAGCGCGCTTGTTCTACAGCGGATTTTTACATTGTTTAAAATTGTCGTAGATATCGGTTATGGATGTCGTTCGTTAAAAGTACCAAAAGTTTTGCGTTTTGTATGATATTATTGCTCACGGACATTTATCTAATTTCTGACTTACCTGGTAGGGTACCATAGTATCCTACTGGTAAATTTTGTGATGAAAAATATGTAATAAACATGGTCATTTGAATCTGCTAAGCTGCTGGTCTTCTGCTATAAGCTTACTCTTTGGACCGCTTTGCTGCTTAGTCTTCTACTAGCAGGAGTAAAATCGTGAATCGTGAATAGTCGCAAAAGATCGCGTGCTGTAACGATCCTTGAGCAAGGCCTTCATTCAGCAGTTAAGGCACAGGCTGATGATGTAACACTGTATTGTAAAAGGACAAGAGTGTGGCGACCCCATAATTTCCCTTATTATTCAACAAAGAAATGCGGCGAGCATTTTAGGTACTCTTCCAGGTGGTAAGTCCTAGTTTATTTTGTATAATAGTTTTAATGTAATAGGTATATTTGGTTTAGTTTTATTTTTAATTAGAGTTTAATCTATTTTATTAATTAATAATTATCTTACTTCAGTAAAATATAATTCAGTTTTAATTAGTAAAAAAATGGACATTGCCCGTTTCAATATGGAGCAATGCTCTACCAAAAAGTTTAATCTTCACGTTCAAGCTTTGAATAAACTGGTGGACAATAGATGTTCAGCCATAAAAAATATTGAACGCCTGATGTTTTTTACACAAATTGATTACATGTGCAATTTGTATTTGCTAATATAGATTTTCAGGCATTATAACTGATGAAACATTATAAATCAGAAACCCGGGGCCGCTGCAGAGTCAGCCGCGCGCCTTAAACGTAACAAATACGCGGAGATTATAATTAATCACTTCTTCATCCCATTTGCAGTCGACTCAACGGGTCCGTGGTCCGAGGAGACTGGCTCAAAAGAGATCGTGAGCTTGGGGAAAAACTCCTGACCCTTTAAGTAGAGAATATTTTGCTCAAAGAGTCAACCTCGACGTTTAACGGGGGAACGCAGCGAGTGTCCTCGGCACACTATGCCCACGGTTCAATTCATTTATTTCTGTAATTAGGCATAGGACAAAAAAATATTGTATTTTGCACTTTTACATGTCAAATTTACAATAGGCATTCTACCATGAAACTACACAACCTTACTTAAATGTAGAGCAGTGCGTTACAATACCTACGTTAGTTATATACACAATAATTCCACACAAAACTACACTTATAGTTATAGCTGCTGTAAATAGGCATTGTCATCTATATATAAATATATATATATAAACTACAATTAATACAATATATATATATATATATATATTGTATTGTATTAATTGTAGTTTATACTACATTTAATACAATATATATATATATATATTGTATTGTATTAATTGTAGTTTATTTATTTATTTTTTGTTTATTCAATGTTAGGTTAGTAATAGGTAATATTGTAATTATTTTATACTGTTTGTATATTACTTTAGAACTGATGAATAATTGTTATTTCGTTCGTATCTCACGCCTAGTATAAGCTAATACTATATGTATATTAGAGCTATACGTTACCAGGATATAACCATATATTGTATGTATTTTATATATATTTATTATGTATTTATATGTACTTGTGTTATTATATATTTATATATTAGTGTATAAGTATTTTAGCTTTAGTTGCTAGTAATAGTTTAAGATTTTTATTATTTTTATTATTATTAATCTCGATTTTAAATTAATGATTAAATGCACCCACAATCATTGCTCACTATCCCAAAGGTTAGCTGGTAGAAAATGTCACTAGACATTAAGTTCGCCTATGTACATTTAAATGTGTTTTTGTTTATTGTGCAATAAAGAATTTATCTATCTATCTATCTAACCATCTATGTAAATGTAAATAGATAAGCCCATTCAATACAAAACATTACCTAAGTGTGCCGAATTAATAAAATCCAATATCGAAAACAGTTTTCAAAAACTTGATGTGATTTTCAAAATATAATTATTTCTATAAATAGTAAATAATTGTTACCGGATTTTTAATACGTGAGAAATACTGTGCGTACTGAAACAATTTCTGGCATTGTCATTTAGACATTATGTTGATATTTACAAAATATAAAATAAAATTGATATTAATACCACTGATACCGGACATAAGTCCCGTCCGCGTGGAATGGTGGCAATAAAGTTGGCTGCATTGCAATACTGGTTCTTTGAGCAGAGAAAGAGCCAGCATTCTTGTCACCGGAGGAGACTAGACGCGGTGTTATGTCTTTTAAAAACTTTAAGGGTTAATTATTTAACAATAACGCGTTTTATTATTTTATTTTGGACTTATGGTTACAAAATTTTAATTAGACATAAATATAAACACTTAAACCACTAAAAAGTTTCCACAGATAAAAACAACAGACACGGCACTAAAGTATTTTCTTTAACAAACAGTCTATAGTATAGAAACACATTTTACACAGTTATTACAGCCCCTAGATCATATCGTCCTAGACCTCCACTATTGGAAAAAGGCCTTCCAAAATTTGGCCTAAACGCTGGCCAGACGGGTTGGCAAGGATCTGATTTAAATTTTTAATGAAAATTTATGAACGATTCCACAAGTTGGTATTAGTGGAACCGGGACCGCCGGCTTAACGTGCTCTCCGAGGAACGGAAGCGATGGTGTTGTTAATCTATGACAAATGTACGTAAGAAAAGTGTATTTCTCATTGGTACATGACGGGGGGGTTTTGAACCGATTTCTGCAGTAAGTTAAGGAAACCGTTCTTACAACCGAGCCACTACTGCGCCTATAACGCGTTTATCCGTGCTAAATCTATTTCGAATGCAAACACAGTAAATGTATTAACATGATTTTGCGACGATGCCTAGATTTCCCTTGAGTGCGAATGCACTGGGTGAAATGAAATTCAATTTGTATTGTTTTTTAAAGATTTGAGACGAATTATTTCAAATTAAGGCGCTGCGGTGGCTCGGTTGTAAGAACGCGTTCCTTAAATCCTACAAAGGTCGGTTCAAACCCCCCGGCATGTACCAATGAGAAATACACTTTTCTTACGTACATTTGTCATAGATTTACAAAACCACCGTTCCCGTGCCTCGTAGAGCACGTTAAGCCTAGGTCCCGGTTCCACTAATGCTAACTTGTAATGTGTAATGTAATTGACATCATATCCTCGCCATGACGACTGGCAAGCGTGGCGAGTGTAAGCCAAATTCTCCAGATATATTTTCTGGAAGGCCCATCTCCAGCAGTGGAGGTCTGGGACGCTGTGTTCCAAGGGCTGTAATGATGATAATATTTCAAATACATTCATTACAAAGTACAATAGGGCTGGCAGTTTTTTCTCCCAAAAATTAGGTATCATAATTCAAAGGGGAAATGCTGCTAGTGTATTGGGCACCATGCCACAAGACAGCGATTTGGAGGAGCTATTTTTTTTGTATTTAATTTTTATTTTCTATGTATTATTATTATTTTTAGGTTGCCTCCGTGGTCTAGCGGTTAAGTCCGTGGACTTAGGACTCGGAGGTACCGGGTTCGATTCCTGGTCGGGACACAAAAATATTTATTAATGTAAATTTATTTATTTACATAATATTTAATTTATTTGTGATATTTCTCGAGTTTGGTACGCTGGAGACATCGACGAGCTTGCCACTTGTCATGATTGGCTTATAGTATAGTTGGCTAAATGTGAATCCGCTTATTTATAAACGTGGTATCTGATGTTTCCGTAAGGGAAACGGTCGTGATCATACGTTTACTTAATTTTTAGATTAAATTTAGATTTTGTTGTAATATAGTTTATTAATATTGTAATTCTTTAGAAGTGCTGGCCGCATTCCTCGTCACGCGGCTCTCAACGACATCATCCGAAGGGCTCTTGTCACTGCTGGTGTACCCGCAATCTTAGAACCATCTGGGATTGTGCGGAGCGATGGCAACAGACCCGACGGAATGACTGTTGGGCCGTGGAAACTTGGCAGATCTCTGGTGTGGGATGCGACGTGTGTAGACACATTAGCTCCATCTCACATCCAGGCGACCTCGTCAGGTGCGGGAAGAGCGGCTTTTTCTGCGGAGAACCTCAAATTGCGCAAATATGCCAACCTTGGTTCCGGTTACGAGTTTGCGCCGTTTGGGGTCGAGACGATGGGCCCATGGGGACCGTCAGCGAGGCGCTTGGCCAAGGAGTTGTTAAAGCGGCTGACAGAAAGGTCTGGAGACAGGAAGGCTGGCAATTATATCTGCCAACGTATTAGCCTCGCTATACAGAGGGGAAATGTTGTCAGTCTCCTTGGGACTATCTTGGATGGGACGTCTCTAGAGGACATTTTTTATTTATAGTTTAGTTTATTTTTAATTTTATTATTTAGGTAGCTTTTATATTGTAATTCTTTTATATTGTTTGTAGGTATATTACTTCGAATATTTTTTTTACAAAGTACTAGATCTACGCTGGGTGTTTCAAAATCCTGGAGTACGTTTCAGACCAGCCACCGCTCTGGTCAAACGGGTTGGCGAGATTGTATTGACCACGATAACACCAATGACTTAGTCATGTCTACGTATCTTATACTATCACGGACATACCTTAAATACTAGAGACATTAATACCTTAAATTAATACCTTAGGTAGTAAATCTAATCAGTTACCTCATACCCAGTAGCTCCGTACGTATTCGTGAACTATACCCCCACCGTCTATTTGCAGTTAAATATTGCCGAACTAACGCAGGTAAACGTATGCCACTAAGGCGAATTCTTCAATCCTATAACGATCTGTTTCATTGTGTCGATCTCTTTGCATTGTCGCCTGTCTCTTACAGAAACCAGGTCTTGCAAATGTTAACTTTAGAAGAAAGAGATAATTAAAATAGTATATATCTAGTAGTTGTGCTAAAAGGATTGGAACAACAGTAGATATTACTGTACCAAACAGGTTGTTTTTTTAAATTATTATTATGGTTTTAAAACAACTCATGGGTTACATTTACTTCTTTTAGCATTTGGATTACTGAAGCTGGTTGTGCAGATATTAATATTGTTTGTAAAACCAATTTATTGTGTATTCTCTCTCTGTACAATTGTTTGTAATCCTGTATATAATAAAATAAAATAAAAAATACTAACTTTAGTATTATAATCATAATATATTAATTATAATATTTATTTCTTATAAACGAATTTTATTCGAAGTTAATTAATATATGTACATTTAATATAAATTAAAAGCTACCTAAATGATAAAATTAAAAATAAACCAAACTATAAATAATAAATGTCCTCTAGAGACGTCCCATCCGAGATAGTCCCAAGGAGACTGGCAACATTTCCCCTCTGTATAGCGAGGCTAATACGTTAGCAGAAATAATTGCCAGTCTTCCTGTCTCCAGAACTTTCTGTCAGCCGCTTTGACAACTCCTTGGCCAAGCGCCTCGCTGACGAATATATAATAATTTAAAAATATATTGTCATTTTTCTTCATTTTAGTATTTAGTCTATTAAGTAAATTAAAAGCTACCTAAATAATACAATTAAAAATAAACTAAACAAAACCTTAAATTAAATAAACTAAAAGATAAACCTAAGTAATATAAAAACTAAATACTTACAAATATCTTGATTATAATCTACATGTCATCGAATCCAGGAGAAGATGAACCCAATGTTCCGAGGACTTCGGCGACGTTACCTCGTTGGATGGCAACACTGATCCTCTGAATAAGATATTCCTACTCAAAGGATCACCTGTTGACGCTCGGATGGCAACGCTTATATCGCGTATTAACGATTTAGCGTCCTCAGACCAAGGGCCCATCAAATATATTAATTGAAATACGAGAGAGACAATAAATAATGTTCAAAAGCATTAAATTAGTTTTAAAATTATATTTAGTTTTATTTAAAAGGTCAATCGTTACAATTTATTCAAATTGCTAATTAATTTTACATACACGCATCGGACATGTGATTGACTCATGTAAGATTTAAGGTCATCGAACACTTATCTGCATATATGGGTCTGCCTTTAGTGTGGGATGCCACCTGGCGCCTTCCCACCTGTCTTTGACTTCCAAGGACTCAGGAGCTGTTGCATTACAAACAGAGACCTTCAAACGGCGGAAATACACTCAGTTTTTTTTAATACATGTGACCATAAGTGGCGCGCAAAACCCATGAATGCTAGCAACTTATCACTAACATCAGTTCCTAACACTATGCCGGCTTGACGAGGCTTGACGGCCATTCAAGCCTGATCCCGAAACGTGTGTGTACACTTTATTGATTTTATCGGCGCAAATGGTGGATACTTTCCTAACCCCGGCATATATATATTTTTATTTCCTATGTAGGTAGGTATTATTATTATTAAATTTAGATTTTGTTTTTAAATTTTATTGCTATTTATTGTCTAAAATTAGGTATGGAAGTCCTCAAGAAGAAATTGGAATGTCCGCGGTTACCCACCGTCCAGGGTAACACGACTTTTCCCTACTTTTTCCGCAACTAGCAATAGAAAATTTCATCTGGACTGGATACCATCCAGATGTTATATCTGTCTGACTGCCTCCGTGGTCTAGCGGGTTCGATTCCTGGTCGGGACATATTAATTTATTTGTGATACTTTTTGAATTTGGTACGCTAGAGACATCGACAAACTTGCCACTTGTCATGATTGGCCAATAGTAAAGTTGGCTAAATATTAATACAATAAAATAAAATATATAGCTTGGTATCTGACCGCCCCGGAAGGGATACGGTCGTCGTCGTGGCTATCTCACCATATCTTTCCAGAGTTAAGTTAAATGTCTTCCGTAATGCTTTACTTACATATCTGAAGATTAACCTTCCACTATAAATATGTTGATCACGCGATTCCAACATCAGCGAGCAAATATTTTTATTAGGCTTCAAGCACCATTGGTAGAAAAAGTAAAGTATCATCACGACCGTTTCCCTTTCAGGGTGGTCAGACACCACGCTTATAAATAAGCGGATTCACATTTAGCCAACTTTACTATAGGCCAATCATGACAGTTTGGCAAGCTCGTCGATGTCTCCAGCGTACCAAACTCGAGAAATATCACAAATAAATTGAATATTAAATAAATGTATTTATTTACATTAATAATTATTATTGTGTCCCGACCAGGAATCGAACCCGGTACTTTTACGTCATATTACGTATTTTCTATTGTGATTAAATAATAATAATGTTTTTCCTGTTTAGTAAGCTTGCCATGGTGATCATCATCATCAGCCTCCACTTCACGCGATCTCCTGTCACCCTCATCCCCACCACCAGCGACCTTCCATCTAGCGGGGGGTGGACCCACTCTGCGTCTTCCCGTACGTGGTCTCCACTCTAGAACCCGTCTACTCCATCGTTCATCAGTTCTACGACAGACATGTCCAGTCCATTGCCACTTCAGCTTACAAATTTTGAAGGCTATATCGGTAGCTTTGGTTCTCCGACGGATTTCCTCGTTTCTGACTTTATATGCCATGGTGATTTTTATATAAAAATAACACCGCTTGAAACAAGACTTACTGATTACAACAGAGTCCGCAGAATGAAAAAGAAATACTGCCTAAAATATGGCCTCATAAATACAAAAGTAACTTAACGTATGATAATAAATAAAATTGCCACGCAATTTATATTCGCGCGACTTCGAAGGGCTTTTCCCGGGCAATAAAACACAAAAATACGAAATACTCTTCATTATAATTTTAAACGACTCGATCATCATGACATTTTATTGTGAAAGAAATGTACTATAGCAACTATAGTCTATTTCAACCAGAACAGCATAAAACATTAACAAACAATACGCAAAGGAATATTAATTAAATATATTTATTTACATTAGGCGAGGTGGTGGCTCGGTTGACCGCCTCCGTGCAACAAACGTTGCCGTGAACTCGGGAGGTCGTGGGTTCGATTCCCACCGGGGGCAAGTTGTACATTGTATAATTTGTCTCGGTCTGGGTGTTTATATGTATAATATGTATATATTTACAAAAAAAAAAAGTATAATATGTAGTTTATCAACCATCTAGTTTCCGTAACACAAGTCTCGTAGCTTACCACGGAAACTAGATGGCGCTGTGAGACCTGTCTGGAAATATTTATTATTTATTATTTGTAAAGGCACGGTGGCTCGGTTGTAAGAACGCGTTCCCTAAATCCTACAAAGGTCGGTTCAAATCCCCGGGCATGTACCAATGAGAAATACACTTTTCTTACGTACATTTGTCATAGACAACACCACCGTTCCCGTGCCTCGGATAGCACGTTAAGCCGTCGGTCCCGGTTCCACTAATACCAACTTGTGGAATCGTTAATAAATTGTCATTAAAAATTGACATCATATCCTCGCCAAGCCGTCCGGCTTCTGGAAGGCCCATCTCCAACAGTGAAGGTCTAGGACGCTGTGTTCTAGGGCCTGTAATAATAATAATAATAAAACGCATAGGTATTAAACGATGTTACAGAATATTTTTCGTTATTTTGATATTAAAAAAGACGTCAGTATTAATTCTAATGCGTTTTTCATTTATTCATTAAATGTCCTGTTATTTTAAATTATCATCATTATCACGATAGTTTCCCTTCCGGGGTGTTCAGAACCCATGCCTATGAAGAAGCGGATTTACATTTAGCCAACTTTGCTATAAAATCAATCATCAAATCATGACAAATGGAAAGCTCGTCGATGCATCTAGCATACCAGAGTCGATAATAATCACAAATAAATAATTGTATAGAATCGAACGCGGTACCTCCGAGCATCCACGGACTTAACCCCTAGACCACGGAGGCATTTCAAACAAAGTATTTTAGTAAAAACATCATAAAACATGACATTAAAAAACCATACGTAATAAACGAATATTTAACCTCAGAATATTTTTCGTTTTTGATGTAAAAAACACATCAGTATTAATTCTAATGAGGTTTATTTGATACTAAATAAAAGATCAGTTTTTACATTTAAGTTGTGAAATAACAACTGTTTGCAAATGTGCAACGTTCACTTATTTACACTCGTACTTAGAACTAAAATTCAGTTGAAAAAGGAACATACTATAGTGTATTTTAGTTATAACAATATAAAACATAAACACAAATGTCAATAAAGAACAATTAATGACAATGTTTTCTGTTAGGATTTTGGGAGAAAAATACGAAAGAAATGGGGTGTATCACTAATTTTTTATCACGATAGATGGCGCATGATAGATGGTACCTAATATAACTGACAGTTGCATAGAAAACTTGCATTTTTATTACGAAATTTATAATTTTCTGGATATTATGCCGAAGTGAGCAGCTTTTTGGTGTACAAATCGAGATTTCTAAGCGAAATCAAAGATATGGTGATCTCAAAATTGCAGTTCTATTAATAAAACCTTTTTTCTTTTTAAAATTGGTGTGCGCTTTTTTATTTCGTCTTTTAATGTAGGTAACGTTAATTTAAAATTTATTTTTCTGTTATAAAAATAAAAAAAACTACTAAAACATAAAAAAATGATGCGATATAAGTGTAAAACAAGGTACCATTGCCGCTAGCGACATCTACAAAAAGCTTTGCCTGATACACCCCATTAACAAAAATATCATTTTAAACAACTGACCATCATGACTTTTGATTATCATTTAGTCAAGAAAGAAATATACTATTGTCTATTTTAGTAACAAAAACAAATAAACAAAAATGAAATTAGATACCTAGACGTAATGGCGATGTTTTCTATTGGGATATTTGGAGAAAAAAACGAAAGAAAATGCATTAACTAAATCTCTTTATTATCATTTTAAACGACTAGACCATCATGGCTTTTTAATATGATTTAGTTGAGAAAGGAATATACTATAGCCTATTTCAGTAAGAACAGCATAAAACATAAACAAATATGGCATCAAGAAGAAAGTCAAAGGTACTTTAAAGTGAAGTTTTTAACCAAGGAGAGAGGCAGAGTACTGGTTAGGGAGGGCTCGGTGGGTCTCTTCCTTTGGTGGGTGGGTCCTGATGTACTCGAGAGCACGGACGATGTACTCTGGGATTGGCTGAGGAGCGGGGGTGGTGGGTAAATGTGCTCCCTGTAACAAAGAACAAACCAAATGTATAACCTATATCATACTATTATTATTATTTATTTAAAACTTTATTGTTTAATACAAAAGGTCTATGTAATGCCACTTGGCATTCTCCTACCATCAACCGTCGGGACAAGAAATCGAAGTTTAGGCATGGCAAAATAAAAAAATAAAAAAAACACAAAAAATAAAATAAAAATAATTAAATCACTTATTAGTACTAGTTAAATTAAATATACGGTAAAAATCATAAAATTGTATTGTATGTACATATATGTATAGTTTATATATTAGTATGTAAATTGTGATTCCATTTATGGTTTTTTTTTATTTATTGTTTAAAATTTAATAATAATTAATTTTCTTGTAATGTAATTTTCTTGTTTAGTCACGGTAGACTAAGGTAAGTAAGGCCCAATTCTCTTGTTAAGTGCAAAGATTTCTTACCTGGGGCTGGTATCCGAATTCGTTGGCTACGTATGTGATTTGGATGGGAGTACCGTCTGGGGCGGTGTACTGGTTGGATCCTTGGACTTCAATGGCGGCATTTTCCTGTAAATTAAAAAAATATTTTAGATACAGATTTAACATACATACAGAGGGGAAATGTTGCCAGTATTCTTGCATTTTTTTTAGGTTTAGTTTAATATGTTTTTTTTTTTTACTGTCTTGGAGTTCATTAGCTCTCCTGTTCCAAAAGTGCGGGCTAGCCACCATCGAGGTTTCAGCTCTTCTAGAGCCTGTTGGAGTGATCCGAGATGATGGCAAGAGACCCGATGGTATTACGTTGCTTCCCTGGGAACGGGGACGTGCTCTGGTGGCGTCGCATCTCAGGGGGACAGCCCAGGACAGTCTCCTCCGGTGACAAGAGGGCTGGCTCTTTCTTCGCCCAGAGAATTAGTATTGCAATACTGTGGGGAAATGCAGCCAGCGTTCTTGCCACCATTCCCCGCGGACGGGACTTATATCCCTATCCTTAATATTCATATTATTTTATATGTTGTAAATATTATTTTTTTATAATTTAGTTAAGTGAAGAAGTCAACAATTGAAATTCGCTGTTGATGAGACAGCTGTTCTCCTTACGGTCAAATTATAAGGGCGGTCTTTGCTGAAAACCTCAAGCTGTGCAAATATGCCAACATTAGTCTTCTTAGTCGCTACACAAGGGTGTGCCAAGGGGCAGAGTGGTCGCGGTCGCCATTTGAGTGCTTGTGACACGTTTAACTAGTCACCACTCTCGGACAGCAGTTTTTCTGGTACACTCATGTAGGGGATGATCCATTGCAGCCTTCACCGGGTTAGTCCATCTAATCGGAGTCCTACCACACAACCTCTTGACATCGACTTTCCCTGGATTTTATAGTCGAGGAATCGCATTGTCTATCTGCAACCTTAGTACAGGTTACGAATTTGTGACATTTGGGGCACAGACGATGGGCTTATGGGAACCCTGAAGCGCCTGATCCAAAACTGAGTTATCAGAACGGCTGACGGCAAGACGGTTGGCGATTATTTCTGCCAACGTATTAGCTTTACTATACAGAAAGGAAATGTTGGCAGGATAATTTTTATTTATATTTTTTTTTTATTAGGTTTAGTTAATATTTTAAAAAATGTTAAAAGCCAACTATTTGCGACAATCAAGAAACCGTTGCTATTCCGTGACGTTACCATAATATTTATCAACTCTCGGCGAACAGACTTTAAGTAGCGTATAAGTTTATAAGTAAAAAAAATACTACCTACATATAAAAATAGCAAAATCTTGTATCTAAGTTATCAAGGCCGTATGTCATCCGTTAAATTTAATGATCTCCAATTTTGGATCTATTTCAATAATGTGACCTTATACCGTTTTATTGGGAACTTGACATTTGGTTTTGCCTAATTAATTAACCATATTTTTAAATTGTAATAAATAATTATAGTTTTTTCGGTTGATACTGTATAGGTAGATACTTAATGTCTAATTTCAATAGGTGGTAGACGGACTGATGGTGGTAATTTGCCCAGTCTGCTGGGGCGGGGAAGTATCCACCGTTCGTGCCGATAAACCCAGTAAAGTGTATCCACATATTTCGGGATCTGGCTTGAATTGACGTCATGCCTAGTCAAGCTGGTATAGTGGTAGGGACTGATGTCAGTCATGAGTGTCTGATTCCAGTTGCTAACATTTATACATCGCACAAAATTGGCATTAGTGCGTTTTGTAATAGTTACTTATTTTCGACGTTTGCTGTAGAAACGATGGGATCAGAACTGAAATCGTTTTATAAAGAAATTGTTCCAAGACTCGTGTCTGGTAACAATAGCTAAAAAGTAAAGTATCATCACGACCGTTTCCCTTCCGGGGTAGTCAGAAACCAAGCTTATAAATAAGCGGATTCACATTTAGCCAACTTTACTATAGGCCAATCATGACAAGTGGCAAGCTCGTCGATGTCTCCAGCGTACCAAACTCGAGAAATATCACAAATAAATTAAATGTATTTATTTACATTAATTAATATTTTTGTGTCCCGACCAGGAATCGAACCCGGTACCTCCAAGTCTAACAATAGGGTTGGCAGTTATTTCTGTCAATAATTTGTTTTTTTTTTTAGAGGGGAAATGCTGCCAGTGTATTAGGCACCATACCACAGGACAGCGATTTGGTGAAGCAATTTTTCTAAGTATTTATTTTTTATATAAATTTATTATTTTGTAGCCCCATCACACATCCAGGCGACATCGTCAAGCGCGGGGTGTGCGGCGGTTTCTGCTGAGAACCTCAACCTGACGGTACAGGTTACGAATTTGCGCCGTTTGGGGTCGAGACGATGGGCCCATGGGGACACTCAGCCAAACTACTGCCCAAAGAGTTGTCCAAACGGCTAACGGAAAAGTCTGGAGACAGGAAGGCTGGCAATTATTTACTGCAAACGTATACAGAGGAGAAATGTTGCCAGCCTCCTTTGGACTATCCCCGAGGGCCGTCTCTAGAGGACATTTTTTATTTATAGTTTATTTTTTATTAGGTTAAGTTTACATTAAATTTTTACTTTTTAAGTAGTTTTAATTATATTCCTTCGAATAAATTCATCTGTCATTCGGAATTAATTTGTCATGTATTACTTCGTTACCGTACCCAGACTCGTATGTGTTATTTTCTTGGAAACGAATCCGGTGCCAACGCGTCTAACAATGGTCTTAACTACTAGGTCACGGAGGCAGTCTGGTTTTTTATATCTCGCAATAAGCTCAAAAAAGTTATGCTGTAATTCTCACCTTTAATTTGAAACATCAATCAATCATACTACAATCACCGAATGGGAATGCTATTATTTTGAAATTATTATTCATAAAGATATCATAATTCGGATCTGAACTACATCATTCGACAGGATTTTCTAACTGCCGGAGTACCCGCGATCCTAGAACCGTCTAGAATTGCGCGGAGCGATATGACAAGAGACCGGCAGCAAGACTCTTGTGCCGTGGAAACTTGGTAGGTTATTGGTGTGGGATGCGACATTAGCCTCATTTATTATCGAGGCGACTTCGTCAAGCGCGGGAAGTACGGCGGTTTCTGCGCCAACCCAGGTACAGGTTATGAATTTACGCCGTTGAGGTCGAGACGATAGGTCTTTTGGAATCCTCAGCCAGACATCTGGCCAAGGAGTTGTCCAAACGTCTGTAGGAAAAGTCTGAAGACAGAAAGGGTGCCAATTATTCCTGCCAACATATTAGACTCGCCCCTAGAACACAGCGTCCTAGACATCCACTGTTGGTGATGGGTCTTCCAGAAAATATATCTTGACAATTTGGCCTACACTCGCCACGCTAGCCAGACGGGTTGGCGAGGATACAATGTAAATTTTTAATGTATTTTTTTTAAGGATTCCACAAGTTGGTATTGACGGGAACAGTGGTGTTGTAAATCTATGACAAATGTACGTAAGAAAAGTGTATTTCTCATTGGTACATGCCGGGGGGGTTTCAACCGACCTTTGTAAGATTTAAGGAACGCGTTCTTACAATCGAGCCATCACCACTTACAACCGGCGCGCGCGGCAACATTAATCGCAATTTTTATCACATAGCTTATCTTATAGCCCATGCTTCGGATATATTTTTTTGTACATACGTGTCCAGCGTTCTTCAGTTGTCCACTTTCTTGGGCAGCGATTCCATTGCTGGTTTCGAAGGCGTATTGATAGTGGTCGGGGAGTACATCAGCATCTTGTCTGAGGATTTGGGCATCAGCATCAGGACCGCTGCTATGTCTCGCCAGGTGAGACACGTCGGCAGCGGCGACAGCGACCAAAGCAAAAACGGCTACGAAGAATTTCTGAAAAAAAAAAAAATATATAAATATATGTTTTTCTGGCAATTATTTCTGGATTCAGCCTCGCTAATCAGACGGGAAATATTGCCATCCTCTAATAGGACAAGTCTTGAGGACATTTTTATTTTGTAAATTATTGTTTATTATATTTTTTGCTGTAGCAACTCTGGGCGCATGGAGTCCAAGCGCAAAAAAGTTTTTAAAAGACATAACACCGCGTCTTGTCGTTTCCTCCGGTGACAAGAGGGCTGGCTCTTTCTTCGCCCAAAGAATTAGTATTGCAATTAAGCGGGAAAACGCAGCCAGCATTCTTGCCACCATTCCACAGGACAGGATTTATATTCGTTAAATTATTAATTTTATTTTAAGTTTAGTAATAAAAATGTTAACCATTGTAAAAATCCTTCTTTGATATAAATAAGTTCACTAAGAAATTTTAAATTTACTGTTCTAATGAATATCTTAATTCCATTTCGATTAATAAAAATATATATAAATACCTAAATATATAAATTTAAAAAATATATTTAAAAAATAATTGCGTATTTGTTGTCAAGTCAATTTAATTGTAGACAGCTAATGTATTTTATCATAGACGAAGAAGACAAATTTCTTAGCAATGCATAGATTCTCCGCGCGGATGCCGGGTTTTTCATGTACGAGTATGTGTTGCCAATAAGAAAAAATAAAAAAGTTTTGGAACAAATCTAATTGTTTGTGGTTTTGCAATATTATAGTTTCCAAATTTACTTTTTAAATAAATTATTAATAGTTAATATTTATTATCATTTATTACTATTTAATGAAGTATTATTTTAAATAAGAAGATTTTCAATAAAAATTTGGCTTTTTTTGTTTAAGTTTATTTCAATTTTAATTTGTAGCAATACTATAGTTTCTGAATAATATTTTTTAATAAATTAATTAGTGTTTTTTTTATTTTTTATATTTATATAAAGTCAAAAGAAGACAGCTCACCATGTTGATTGTGTCAAAGCTATTAGACAACTGTAATTTCAAATTGTCTGACGCGTCGTTATATACCCGTTCTTGTTCTCGAATACTCATTTTCTCAATGATATTTAAATTATTTTGCAACAAAGGCGAGTTAGATGTAGATATATTGAACTGATGCTTCCTGTAAGGTAAGATTTCGATTACTTTTTGGCTAGAGATGGCTAAATTCTCCAGAATTATGTTCTGAAAGGCTCAATGAAGACTACATACATACATATCTTCACGCCAGATCCCTTGCGGGGTAGGCAGAGACTATTGAGCGCCATTTGACATGATCACGACATACTTCTTTCGCTTCGTCGACATTCATCAACCTCTTCATACACGCCCTTTTGTTACGAAGGCTTTTTAATGTGCCTTCAGCTAGTGTTTTATTTATTTGATCGTGATATGTGAGTCTCGGTCAGCCAGGGCCTCTTTCACCCACAATTTTAGCATTATATATCTGGTTCGTCAATCTTTCTTCGCTTATCCTCTCAACATGCCCGAACCATCGTAGCATGCCTTTCCTTATTTGATTTTAATGAAGACTAGTGTTACCCATATCATGACGATGACTAATCTCTTCGCTCCTCTCACAACTCGCTTCTTTCTGTCCCCTCACACCATACTGGATTTGTTTCCAGTTCCTTCGTAGTCGCTGCAACAAACCTTTGGAACAATCTTCCGACCAACATAAGCAAGCTAATACCAGGTCGTCTTTTAAAAAACTAGTATATTCGCATTTTATAGATAGCTCCAAACCACGGTAGTAAGTTTTATATATGTATGTTTATGTATAATATTGTGTAAATATTTTCATTTATTGTTGTGTATTGATATTATAATATATATAAAGGTATATAAGTATGTTATATAATATTTTTAATATTATATTATTGTTACTTTCACTTTCATTGCATCTATATTTGGTTTGGCTGTCAGAGAATGTCTACGGGCATTAAGTCCGCCTTTGTACTTTGTGCAATAAAGTTTTTAAATAAATAAAATAAATAAGACTTGGTCTTGCATTTCCTCCGCTTTAGACATGGCTTGCTGTTGACCTTTGACTCTAACAGTGGAATACCCCTCTTTGAACTTCATGAGTTTGTACTGCTCAATTATGGCCATGTATCTTTACCTGTTGCTCATCCCGCTCTAGACTTGCTTCTATCAGAAGCTTGTGAGATACCCAAGTGACTTACCTCTCTCTCAGCTTCTTATATAACCTTCTGGAGTTTATGCTGCCCAAGTATGGCCTCCATCCTAGAGATCTTACTCTCCACCTGTTACTGATTCCGCTCTAGACTTGCTTCTATCAGAAGCTTGTGAGATACCCTAACAGTGACTTACCTCTCTCTCAGCTTCTTATATAACCTTCTGGAGTTTATGCTGCCCAAGTATGGCCTCCATCCTAGAGATCTTACTCTCCACCTGTTACTGATTCCGCTCTAGACTTGCTTCTATCAGAAGCTTGTGAGATACCCAAGTGACTTACCTCTCTCTCAGCTTCTTCTATAGCCTTCTTGAGTTGAGTCAGAATAGGTGGTCTTGGTCTTGCACTCCTTATCTTGGTCTTCAATTTCCAATTGTACTAAGGAAATCTTGTGAGTATCTGTCCGCAAACTACTATCTCGACAACTACTGATCTGATTTACTTGCAACTTAAAAAAGTTATTTATTTTGTTATTACACGTGCCTCCGTGGTCTAGTGGTTAAGTCCGTGGATTTAGACTCGGAGTTACCGGGTTCGATTCCTGGTCGGGACACAATAATTTATTTGTGATATTTCTCGAGTTTGGTACGCTAGAGACATCAACGAGCTTGCCACTTGTCATAATGGGCCATTGGTAAAGTTGGCTAAATGTGAATCCGCTTCTTTAAAAGCGTGGTTTCTGACCACCCCCAACGGGATACGGTCGTGGTGACTGACGGTAAAAATGATGGAACACGACGTAATTACAATTTATTGAAAACAAAAATCTTAACCCCAAAAAAAGAAATCATTTTCAGCAAATTTTTGAAAAAAAACTACTAGGGTAAGTCTTGGGATTGGTCTTGCAAACATATATATTTTTTTTATTTATACTAGCACGACATGTGACCTTGCGCCCACCTAATGGTAAGTGGCGTGCGAGGTCCATGAATGTTAGCAACTAGAATCAGGAACTCATGACTGACATCAGTCCCTAACACTATGTCGGCTTGACTGGATATGACGGCAATTCGAGCCTGATCCCAAAATGTGTGGATACAGTTGTACATTGTATAATTTGTCTCGGTCTGGGTGTTTATATGTATAATATGTATATATTTACAAAAAAAAAATATATATAAATTGTAGTTTATCAACCATCTAGTTTCCGTAACACAAGCCTCGTAGCTTACCAAGGAAATTAGATGGCGCTGTGTGACCTGTCTGGATATATTTATTTATTATTATTATTTACTTTACTGGGTTTATCGGCAAGAACGGTAGATATTTCCCCGCCCCGGCAGACTGGGCGAATTACCACCATCATTCCGCCTACCATCTATTTAAATTTTGTACAAAAGCAAGACCAAAACTAGGATTGGACAACACTAATTAAGACTACCACCAAATCTTTTTATGTATTTTTTTGTTACTACTCTTCCGATAGATGGTGAGCGGTGGTGGCTGAGTTGTAAGATCGCTTACCAATGAAAATGAAAAAAGGTTCAGCGGCTTAAGCCCCGGCATGTATCAATAAGAAATACATTACTCAGAGATTTACAACACCACCGTTCCCATGCTTCAGAGAGCACGTTAAGCCGTCGGTCCCGGTTCCTCTAACACCAACTTGTGGAATCGTTAATTGTCATGAAAATTTACTATAATTTAAAAATTACTTCAGGCAACTTTACTATAGGCCGATCATGAAAAGTGGCAAGGTCATCGATGTCTCTAGCGTACCAAACTCGAGAAATTTTACAAATAAATTAAAGACCAGGAATCGGACCCGGTACCTCCGAGTCTATATCCACGTACTTAACCGCTAGACTACGAAAGCATATAAGAAAAAACAAAAAAAGATTTTTTAATTTAATCAAGCTGATTCTTTTATATTTTAATAATAAAGCTTAACATATAATTTATATGTTAAGCTATTATTGTAAATTGTTCCCTGTATGGTGAACATATTTCGTCACCCATTACCTTTATAACTTTAATGCTATGCTATGCTTTAATCTTTAGTTTTATTATTTAATTACTTTTTATTTTTTATCTTTATTCACACATTTATGTCATAATAATAAAAATATTTATTCGAAGTAGGTAATTCGATACAAAAATATTAAAATAAAATTGACTAAAAACTAATTATAAAGAAAACTAAAACTAAAAATACCTATGAAATTAAAGCTATTCTACAAAATAAACTAAGGGCTTACCACCAGGGAGGATACCTAAAACGCTCGCCGCATTTCCTCGTTGAATTATTATGGACATATTCTGTTTTAGGTAGTTATGTCATTTGGGATCGCCACACTCTTGGAAAACTCGTTTACCCAGCTCTTTTATGAATTTGTGGGTATCAAGAGAATATACCCCCATTGTTTCAACCCCAAATGCCACAAAGTTATAATTTTCTTTAATGCTATTGTATTTGATGTGTTTTCTAAATTCGGCTGTATGAGCAGCCGAACCGGCCTTTTTTGATGTAGAGGAAATGTGGCAAGCGGCAAAGGTATCCACACAGGTGGCATCCCAAACAAGACATCTTCCCTCACTCCATGGTACAAGAGACATACCATCCGGCCTTTTATCATCACTACGTGAAAGTCCTGATGGTTCAAGGACGGACGGGATTTTAGCAGACCACAAACTTCTCTTTATGAACTCATTTAGGGCTTGGTGTCTGGAGAATCTGCCTGCACTCTTTTGACAACTAAGCCCGTGTAGACCGTTTTATTATTTAGTTTATTTTGTAGAATAGTTTTAATTAATGTTGCTCAATAAGATGGACCGTTTACTTAACGCATGTATTCGGTTCATCTTTTGTCTACGCAAATATGATCACATCTCTGAATATCGCGCCAAGTTAAGGTGGCTACCTACTCGTTGTCGCAGGAATCTAAGAATCCTCTGTTTACTCTTTTCTATTCTCAATGAACCTGCGACACCGAAATACATCAAGGACAAATTTAGCTATCTTTCCTTATTTCATAACAGATCTCTCCGTTCGTCCCATAATTCTGTTCTATTTATCCCTTCTCATCACTCTGGCTTTCAGTCTTAACTCTTTTGCAGTAGTGGCCGCAAATCTGTGGAACAATTTTCCGGTAGAAATTCGTCAAGTGTCAAACAGATCACTTTTCAAAAAGATGGTATATTCACATTATTTAAACAGTTCCTCACAGTGTAAGTAGGTATTATATGTAGTGTATAATATATATATAGTATGTAGTATATGTAGTATTGTGTACATATTAGTATGTATCTGTCTATATAGATATAATACTTAGATTTAACTTGAATTACCTTTTAATCTATTTAATGGTTGCACCTACCGCACAACACAATCGTTTCATTGTCCCAAAGGTTGGTTGCTAGAGAATGCCTAGCGGCATTAAGCCCGCCTCTTGTACATAGTGCAATAAAGTTTTTAAATAAATAAATAAAATAATTTCATAGGTATTTTTGGTTTAGCTTTATTTATAATTAGTTTTTCAATTTAATTTATTTTAATATTTTTGTATCTACTTCGAATAAATATATATGATATTAGCCAATTAAAAAAAAAAAAAAAAGTTTTACACTTCCATTGCAGATCGCAATATTGTCAGTACTAATTTGTTTTGAGATGATTGTCCTAGCTTTAATTCTCACACCGATTAGCTTCTTGACCTGTCTTGTTATATATTATATGTGTCTGAGAACACTGAAAGAATTCCCTCTCTGTTTACACAAAAATATTTTCATTAATTGTTATTTTTATTATTATTCATTACGTTGAATCGATCATCGGCAGCAATCCCTAATGAGTGATTTGTTTTTTTATTATCAACTTACTTATGGTTCTCTTGCTCTTTATTACTTAACTTTAAATTTATATGTGAAAACCTTTAATAGTTCTTAGTGAATTTACTGTATAATATTTACTATAATATTGTCAACTGTTGGTTTTCCAAAATGAATAAAATATATATATATATATATATTATATTTTTGACTAAGACTTATATACTATGGTGAGTGCTCTGAAGAGCTCTATAACCTAATTCCTTCCTCTCCATTCCGCAACCGAACCACATACATACCGTAGTCACTATCCCTTCGCGTACCTATAAATTTGGTGACTCATACATCTGTCGCACAATAAAGATGTTGATGTTGCCTCTGTGTTTCCACTTTCCTATAACCTGGAGTCCTTCAAGTGTAGTGTGAAAAGGCAAGTCTAGTCAAGCCGGCATAGTGTTAGGGACTGATGTCGGACATAAGTGTCTGATTCCAGTTGCTAACATTCATGGACCATCAGGTGGGTGTCAAATCACGTGTCATGCATATTTAAAAAAAAAAAATAAAAAAAAAAGTGTGTTTTTATAAAAAAATTAGATAACAATTTACCGATTTTATTTTAATTGATTTAGATTTAGTGTCAAATTATTCATCTATAAAATCAACATCGGCCTTGCGACCATCGGTTGAACTTTTGAACCAGTTTCGAAAGGTGCCCAAGTACAAGGTCGGTTAAAAGATGTTCCACTATTTATTATAACAGTAGAACAGAAAAAAGTTGTAGAATTTATCGTGTCGCATGATTAGAATATTTCCACTCAAACGGAATTTTATTATAAACGATCAAAATTTTATAACAAAACGTAAAACATAATAATTTTTATTTTTGTGATATTTAGTAATGTATGATCACGATCTTCCGTGGAGGTAAGAAACCACTATTTTAAAGAAACAGATTTACATTTAGCCAACTTTACTATAGTCCCAAAGCTAAGTAGCAAACTGATTGATGTCTCTAACGTAGCAAACTCGAGAAATATCACAAATTATTATGCCCCGATTCTTGTGCCTTCGACATGAATTTCTATTTCTAAACTGACCATTTTCTATGGAGATTTGTCGCTTTTCATCCGAATATTTCGAACCGACGCACGTTGAAAGCGCCAGAATTAGGCCCCAGGAATCGATCCCGGTACCTCCGCGTCTAATTCTACGTAATTTATCACTATACCATGGAGGCAGTATCTTTATAGTTAAAAATAATACTCTAAAATATAAGTATCAAATTGATGTTTTCATTTAGATAACCGATCAGTGATATGTATATACCATCATCATCAGCCTATGTGTCTCCACTGCTGGATGTAGGCCTTCCCCAAGGCTCGCCATTTCACATGATCTTTTGCATCCAGCCTCTCACCAGCGACCTTTTCCTGATCATCCTTCCATCTGGCGGGGGGGTCCCACTTCTGCGTTTTCCTGTACATGGTCTCCACTCCAGAACTCGTCTACTCATCGGTTCTGCGACAGACGTGTCCGGCCCATTGCCATTTCAACTTACTAATTTTGAAGGCTATTTCGGTAACTTTGGTTTTCTGACGGATGTCTACGTTTTGGACTCTATCCATCGGAGAAATACCGAGCATAGCCATATATGGAGAGCCGTATTTCGACCTTAAACTCGTGGGCCAGACCCACTGTCAGTATCCACGTTTTCATAATACTGGAAGAACGCATCGGTTATATACTATTATATATGAGTACTACTCTTTATTTATGTTCTGTGATTATAATTATTAAATACATTGACTTAATCGTACACTGTTAGAACTGGGGCTATATTTATGTCGTCTATGGGGCTGTAATGATTATGATAATATCGCAGGTTAAATTGACTCACCGTAATCACAGCCCAAAAAACACACAGTCTTCTAGAACTTCCATTGTTTGTTACGGGAAAAGCGGTAACAAAGAAAATAAAAATAAAACTACAAGAATAAAAATATACTAAAAATTATTAATGAATTTAAATTGTAAAAAAAAAAATTAAAAGAAGGTACTGATGAGAAAAATATATATATTCTACCCGGGGGTAGTGGTTATTAAAAGAGGTGGTCAGTACAAGAGCTTTCCGCCATGCCACGGAGCGGTACTCCCCTGGCCAGCTCTCTGTGCCGCGCCGAAGTGAGGATCTGGGCGCTGGGCGTAGTGCAGGTGGGGGCTGGTCGTAGTGCAGGTGGAGAGGCCGCTCTGGATCCAGGCGCGTAGTATAGTGGTATGTTGAATATTGAAGTGGAACGTTGAACCCCAAATAGAGGGGGTACAACTTTAATTGACTATTGACTATTGATTTGATTGATTCTCTGACAGTCAACCTTAGGAACACTGTTGAACATTAAAGACGTAAGGTAGATGCAATTAGGGAAATATGATTACGTAATAAATATGCAATATTATCTAAAAACTACAATAATAAATACTACAATGAACAAAATACTAATAACACATACACATAACGTCTTATTAATACACTAGGTACATACACTACATACAATAATATAATAAATAAACTAAATTAGTTGTTATTGATTGCTGCATGACGAGAAATGCGGCCAGCACTTCCAGCATCTTTCTTGTGCTGTGCATGGTGCACGAGATGTTCGACTGGTTCTCCACACCGATACTGGTGCGGGTGGACAGTCGTAGACGTTCTTAAATAAATGACCGGTCCGAATTAAATATTAGTCAATGTAAACTTGTATGTTTGCGTTCTTCCTGTTCTTTATTACCTATTTAATTAATAATATGCACTTGGCTTGCTAGCTTTGTGTGCCTTACAATCTCTATGCGTACATACATAGATTTGGATACTTTAAGGGTTCATTTAGAGCTCGACTAGCAGTCAGAGCTGACCAAGTAGTAGTTCTGGAGATAGTAGTTTGCGGACAGGCATAAAGTCAGACAAGATTTCCTTAACACAATTAGTAGTCCAATTAATCTACAGATTCACAATTAGAAAAATCAAGGCAGAAAACAAAACATATGTATAATAAAAAAACGAATTAATGCTCTAGAGATGTGATGTTAGCCGAGAATGTTAAGCATATCGTGGACGGAGATCCGAACGAACAAATCCATACTGGAGGAACTCACGCATTCACACTTTCTTCGCACACGTGTCACAGCGTGGATAAACATCAATCGAGCACCTGGTAGTCCAGGGGAAAGTCGATACCAAGAGGATACGTGGTAGGTCTCCGATGAGATGGACCGATCAGGTGAAGGCTGAAATGGATCATTACATACACGAGTGCACTAGGAAAGCTGCGGTCCAAGAGTAGTAGTGACGGCTTGTTAAGCATGCCACTCTGCCAAGAGTGTAGCGACTAAGAAGAAAAAAATTACTATATAAAGAAAAATATCTTCGCGGTCCGCAGGTCTCAAGGGAAGCCAGTCCGCTGATTACAAGCTGGTTTAATTTAATGGCGCAGTTGAGTCGAATCTGTATTCTTATAGATTACCATGAACCCAACCCAATATATTTTCAGTCAGATCAAGTGTCTTGCAAGACTAAGGCCCAGAGCAGCTGTTTGGATGCAACACCAAGACTTAGCTAATCTTTGTCATGCTTTGGGCAACACTAGATGAGAGCGGTTTAAAAATTGTTGCATAGCTCGCTAAATAAAACAATGATTTAATAAAACACTTTAATGATCATTGTATAATCAATCAACCAATTATAATCGGTTTGTTAATGCTTCTTCTCGACGTAGGGGTGTGCTGCGATGAATTCCAGGGAACGCAGGATGTATTCCGGAATTGGTTGAGTCGGTGGTGGGGTAGGTAAATGAGCACCCTAAAACAAACAGAAGAAAATTATTATCACAACTGTATCCTTTCCAGGGTGGTCAGAAACTACACTTCTTCGTCTTGCAAAATTTATTGATTAATGTGTATTTCTACTAACATAGTTCTAAGTTAAATTGTTACAAACATATATTGGTACCACTAATAGGTGGTAGGCGGACTGATGGTGGTAACTTGCCCAGTCTGCCGGGTCGGGGAAGTATCCACCGTTCTTGCCGATAAACCCAGTAAAGTGTATCCACACGTTTCGGGATCAGGCTCGAATTGCCGTCATGCCCAGTGAAGCCGGCATAGTGTTAGGGACTGATGTCAGTCATGAGTCTCTGATTCCAGTTGCTAACATTCATGGACCTCGCACGCCACTTACCATCAGGTGGGCGCAAGGTCACATGTCGTGCTAGTAAAAAAAAAAAAAAAAAATAGAAACTGTGGTGATGATGATGATCCCTTCCGGGGTGGTTCACATTTAGCCAACTTTACTATAGGCCGATCATGCTAGTGGCAAACTCGTCGATGACTCTAGCGTTCCAGAGTGGAGATCACATTGTAGTGTTTCGTATATTAAGACTCTGTGTTCTAGGGGCTGTAATGTTATGATATTGTATTGTAAAAAATAATTATTCTCCATGGGGACCGTCAGCGAGGCGCTTGGCTAAGGAGTTCTCAAAGCGGCTGACAGAAAGGTCTGGAGACAGGAAGGCTGGCAATTATTTCTGACAAAGTTTTAGCCTCGCTATACAGAGGGGAAATGTTGCCAGTCTCCTTGGGACTATCTCGGATGGGACGTCTCTAGAGGACATTCATATTATTATTATTATTTATAGTTTAGTTTATTTTTAATTTTATTATTTAGGTAGCTTTTAATTTATATTTAATGTACTATAATTAACTTCCAATCAACTATTAAACAATTCTTTAACAGATTTATTAATATAATTAATGGCAGAAATATTGCCAGCCTTCCGTAGCAAGACTTTTCCGCCAGCAGTTTAAACAACTCCTTGGGCAGACTCTCGGCTGAGGAACCCCATGGGATCATCGTCTCGACCCCAAATGGTGCAAATTCATAACCTGTGCCGAGGTTGTAATATTTGCGAAGCAGAAACCGCCGCATTCCCCGCGCTTGACAAGGTTGCCTGGATGTGAGATGGGGCTAATGTGTCTACACATTTCGCATCCCGCACCAATGACCAAGTTTTCACGTCCTAACGGTCATACCGTCGGATCTCTTGCCATCGCTCCGAGGGTTCTGGGAACGCGGGTACTCCAGCATTAAGTATAGGAATGTTATGTGACAATAGCGGCGATCTTCTTATCTCAATAAAGGTGCTTCGTGCGGAGTTGGATTCCGTGGAACTTTCTAACTTTTTATGTCGACTCCATGTGCCTGGGTGTGGGACGCAGAGGCGAGCTTATCGGCCCGTGCCGCTGTTTGCAATGCCATTCTGCCGGACGGTAGCGCTCAATCTTCACTCTGTCGTATGATAGCCGCGCTGAACAGATTTTTGGAGGCAGAACCGGCGTGTGATGTGTTTGTCGACGCCTGGACGATATTGACATCCAGGTGTATGAAATGTTGCGAGTGTTAATAATTTCTTGTGTTTTATCATGATTTGTAATTTGTTATGCGTTAAGAATTGACATGACTATAATTGCTGTACCCGTGTAATTATTAATGATTTGACTTTGACTTACCTGTGGTTGATATCCATTTTCGTCAGCAACGTAGGAAAGTTGGATTTTTTCACCTCCGGGAGCAGTGTAAGCGTTGGACCCAGAAACGGATAGCGCAACTTGTTCCTAAAATATTACAGTTAATCATATGTAGATATATTGTTTACTAGCTGTATGACCCGGCTTTGCCCGTATCATCTAGTGTTTAGCGATACCTTCAGGTTAACCGATATTTATGTAATCAAGGAAAACTATTGACAATATCTACCAATAATTAACCAGGCTGCCAAGGATTGATCGATTTGATCTACGACAATATAAATCCAATTTGGGTTACCACTCATCACTAATCCGTACATGTCACAAATACGAGTCTATTGCTATTGACTACGTATTTGTGCCTTTTGGTGTTGAGACAATGGGACCGTGGGGGCCAAGCGCTAAGAAGTTCTTAAGAGTTAAGTTAAGTTCTAAAGATTTAGTTAATTATTATTGTTATTGTTTATATTTTGATTGTTAATGAAGAAGCTTAATTTCTCAACTTCTTAAAAAACAAAATGCATCTTAATCTCCTTTCTTTGACATACTTATAGGGTTTATTATTTATTTACTTTATGCATGTATTTTATTTATTATTTATACACAGTATATATTTATTATCATCTTAGATGTTTAAAATGACCGCCTTTTTTTCATAGAAAGTTGAGACTACAATTCTAAAAAGTACATTCAGATAAACAAACAGTATAAAATAATTACAATATAAATTAAAACTAACTACTTAAAAGTAAAAATTTAAATAAATATAAACTAAACCTAATAAAAAATAAACTATAAGTAAAAAATGTCCTCTAAAGACGACCCTTCAGTGATAGTCCCAAGAAGACTGGCAACATTTCCCCTCTGTATAGCTAAGCTAATACGTTGGCAGAAATAATTGCCAGCCTTCCTGTCTCCAGACTTTTACGTTAGCCGTTTCGACAACTCCTTGGCCAGACGCTTGGTTGAGTGTCCCCATGGGCCCATCGTCTCGACCCCAAACGGCGCAAATTCGTAACCTGTACTGAGGTTGGCGTTTAAACCATATACTCACCTACATACCCATATATTGATTCATATTATAATATTTTGATCTTTGTGTTAATTTTTCTTACTGCACCCATAATATTCTTCTCTCACTCTCCCAAAGGTTAGCTGGTAGAGAATACCTTTATGGTATTATGCTCGCCTATGTACATGTTTTTATATTTTGTGTGCAATAAAGGATTTTATTATAATTATTGTTTAAAGTATGTAATAGTGTGGTGGTTTCCGATAATTGGTGCAGCATCTAATTTCTAAGTAAAAATCCATATATGCATCGTTGCTGGCACTGTTGGCGACCCTAATTCAAATTCAAATTCATTTATTCAGTAAATTGGCAATATTACAAGCACTTTTACATGTCAGATACATTTAGAAGTTTATACAATTATATAAAGCTATATAAAAATTAAACATGATATAAACTGAACAACTCCATCCCTTCGCGTACATATAAATTTGGGGACTCATACATCTGTCGTACGATAAAGATGTGGAATGCTCTTCCAGCCTCTGTGTTTCCACTTTCCTATAATTTGGAGTCCTTCAAGCGAAGTGTGAAAAAGCATCTAGTCAAGCCGGCATAGTGTTAGGGACTGATGGCAGTTACGAGTATCTGACTTCAGTTGCTAACATTCATGGACCTTGCGCGCCACTTACCATCAGGTGGGCCCAAGGTCACATGTCGTGCTAGTATAAAAAAAAAAAATAAAAAAAAAACTCATACTAATGTATTTACAAAATACATATAAATCAAAACGCTACTGTCTAAACTCTAATGGCATAGTTATAATTATATTTAAAACAAAATAAAAAATATTTAAATAATAATAATAACAATGTCAAAGAATTTTATTTATTAATATAATATTGCAGCTGTAAATTGGCGTTGTCATACTATATACTAAAACAAACATAAATAATAAAAATAAAATGTCATATACAATATATATGTACCTAAATCACACATACCTAAATCATAAAACTATATATTATCAAACAGATAATTCTCAAATTGTAATTTAATAAAAAGATAAAAAGCTGAGGGTTGCAAAAAACTGCAAATAGTGATCATATATTTATAATATGTGGTAGGCAGACTGATGGTAGTAATTTGCCTAATCTGCCGGGGCGGGGAAGTATCCAGTACCCAGTAAAGTACCACACGCTTCGGAATCAAGCTCGAATTGCCGTCATGCTCAGTCAAACAGGGTTAGGGACTGATGTCAGTCATTAGTGTCTGATTCCAGTGGCTAACATTTATGGACCTTCCGCGCCATTTACCATCAGGCGATCGCAAGATATGTTTCATACCTTATCTACTGGTTTCAGATGTCCTTCAGCATGTCCAACGATTCCATTGCCGGTTTCATACACATATTGGAAAGCGCCATCAGGGCTGTGATTGTAATCGCTCTTCACTATAGGTGCATCGACGTCAGATGGCACTCCAGCTGCGTAGGCGTAGGCCCAAACCAACGTGAAGACGTACAGGTATTTCTGAAAATAATATTATTAAAACATTTTGCTTTTCCTCGAGCATCGATTAAAATAAAGTGTGCCATCGGACTGTCCACCAACACAAGTATCGTTGTGGGGAAACAGATAAACATCTCGGACACAGACAGACAGCGGAGTCATCCAAGCCCGGATGTTCAGTGGGCCTGGGTTGGGGATGGGATAATCTCCCGTTTTCCCCGGCAGGATCTCGGCGCCTAACTACCCGCCGGTGATTCAATGCACCTTTGGTGCTGGGCGCTGTTCCTACTACAACACCGCCCTTGTGGCTCACGAATTTAGTCTACTATAGTTCTTCTCCAAGAGCGCCTCCCTATGTAGTGGCCTCCTCTCCAGGGGCCGTGCGAAAGTAGGAGCGATATCCTGAAGATGGTAGGATCCGTGGTCAGCCCGGTAAAACATACGTTTAGCTAGGCCGACAACAAATACCTCGATAGTAAGCATCTCTCGTAATTACAGAATTTCGCACGAATCACGGCGCTCTGGATATCACCCTGAGCGATATGTTCTGCTGACTCTGGATCTTGTCCCTGATGGTTTTGGCCAGAAGGTGATGGCCAAGCTGGCGCAGTATAAGTAAGTCGGAAACAACATCTCGGACCCCACGGACTTTCTTCTGCTAGAAGTGTCAGCCGCAATCCTCGTCACATGGCTCTTAACAACATTATCCAAATTATAGTTTAAACAAAGATTTAGTTAATTATTAGTTTCTGCCTTAGTTTAATGTAAAAATCCATATATGCATTGTTGCTGGCACTGTTGGCGACCCTAATAAAAAGATAAAAAACTGAGGGTTGCAAAAAACTGCAAACAGTGATGATATACATTAGGTGGTAGGCGGACTGATGGTGGTAATTATCCCAGTCTGCTTGGGCGGGTAAGTATCCACCATTCGTGCCGATAAACCCAGTAAAGTGTATATAAGACATACATACTCGTCTATGCGGAATTTATAATAATTTATTTATTATATGATAAACCTTACAGCTATATAATAAATGAATAAATATTTCCAGACAGGTCACACAGCGCCATCTAATTTCCGTGGTAAGCTTGTGTTACGGAAACTAGATGGTTGATAAACTACATATTATACTTTTTTTTTTTGTAAATATATACATATTATATATATAAACACCCAGACCGAGACAAAGTGGGAATCGAACCCACTACCTCCCGAGTTCACGGCAACGTTTGTTACCACTACACCACGGAGGCGGTCTATCTATTCCCAGATCATTTATAAAAAAACAAATTAAAATTGCCTCAACCAACATAGGTTCCACTATTTACTAAAAAGGTATATAAGATGAATTTAAACAAATATTAAGAAAATAATAATAATAAACTGTAACTAACTTAAATATAAAATTGGGTAATAACATTGATCCAGTGAATACAAGTATGGAATCTAATTATTGTGCTCGTATGCATGAGTGGTGTTGGTGTGAAAGTCTTTAATGATTTTTACAAAAAAATATGTTTTTGTGTATAAATGTGTCACATTATTATTATTGTAAGTGTAAATAATAATCTAATAAAAACAGATATAAAAAGCTTATTTCACATTTATTATATTAGTAAGATAATTAAATAATAATGACTCATCACGCATCACAGAATAGTCTTTAATGAATGATTACATAAATATATCAACATGTTTCAATCTTAACCTTTGACATGAATGTCGGCAAAGGTCACCATTGCCAATATTGAAATTAGAAAGAGAACTAATACGGCTGAAACTAGCATACATAACATAATCATAGACATTGATATAAGAATGTAATAAATTATAAAAGACCAGGGCTGGTTTTTTTTGTCAAGACTTTGACAGATCTTAGCGATTTCGGCCGGTAAGTCATAAACAAATGTTGCCACTTAAAAAATCAAAGGACGGTAATATTTTAATAAAATAAGTAAATAAAATTGTGGATAATGTCGTTGGATATACTGTTGCTTACTTTAATTAGTTAATATTTAGTTAGTAATCTTTACTGTATGTCTGTTTTTTATCCTAAATAAAATAAAATAAAAAATAAAATAAAATATGAGAACTTATATCATAAAAAACTCAGGCAGGTGTATATTAATTTATTTTATGCACCAATTTGTGTCCGAAACGAGGAAATCCGTCGGAGCACCAAAGTTACCGATATAGCCTTCAAAATTAGTAAGCTGAAGTGGCAATGGGCTGGACATGTCTGTCGTAGAACCAATGAACGATGGAGTAGACGGGTTCTAGAGTGGAGACCACATACGGGAAGACGCAGAGTGGGTCGACCCCCCGCTAAATGGACGGTTGACCTAAAAAAGGTCGCTGGTGGGGGTTGGATAAGGGTGACAGGAGATCGTGTGAAATGGCGAGCCTTGGGGGAGGGCAGCAGTGGAGAGACACAGGCTGATAATGATGATGATGATATTGAGACTATTTTATTGACGTGGTCCTTGATTATAGGTGTATAATAATATTATTCTTGCAATATTTATTTGGTAACTTTTTTTTTTTCACAATTATATTCTGGTTTATAAATGTTAGGCATTATCTACATTCTAAATGTCATTTATACTTTTAGGCTCACATTCGTCAACATCTCGAATGTACAATATTTATTTATTTATTTTACTAATCACATTTGAAATTTTGTTGCAGTATACTTACTATTCGATAAATATTTGTTTGGAATAAGTGTAGATTGTGTTTTGTGGGTATATTGGTAATTAAACATATTATTATTATTATTTATTATATTATTAGGAGCGGTGGTGGCTCGGTTGTAAGAACGCGTTCCTTAAATCATACAAAGGTCGGTTCGAACCCACCCGGCATGCACCAATGAGAAATACACTTTTCTTAAGTAGATTTGTCATAGATTTACAACACCACCGTTCCCGTGCCTCGGAGAGCGCGGTAAGCCGTCGGTCCCGGTTCCACTAATACCAACTTGTGGAACCGTTAATGACAATTACTATATCGAGGCTAATACGTTGGCAGAAGAATTTTTTTTTTATGATTAATGTTTTTTTTTAAGTGCACAATTAAGGAAACCCGTCATATATAGTAATGTATAAAACTGTTTTTCTATAAAAATAAACAAGTGTACGACTACGAGTATATGCGTAGATTGCAATAATGATAAATAATAAAAAATAATAAAATACACAAGATGTTATAACTCAAGTTCCAACATTTTAAATTTAATTTATTACTTATATTATATATAAAAAAATATATGTTTTAATTTAATTAATTTATTATATATTTTTTATTTTTTTATTTAATTAATTTAAATCCCTACTTTTTCACGGTATTAGAGGTACTTATTTTAGATTTTACTTTATTTAAGTTTTTCAAAGTTTAGTTAATAATTTATTTTAGTGTTGAAATAATAATTTTGGGGTTAAAACAATGGGGGTATATTCTCTTGATACCCACAAATTCATAAAAGAGCTGGGCAAACGAATTTTTCAAGAGTGTGGCGATCCCAAATGCCATAACTACCTAAAACAGAATATTTCGATTATAATTCAACGAGGAAATGCGGCGAGCGTTTTAGGTACCCTCCCTGGTGGTAAGCCCTTAGTTTATTTTGTAGAATAGTTTTAATTTCATAGGTATTTTTAGTTTAGTTTTATTTATAATTAGTTTTTTAATCTATTTTATTTTAATATTTTTGTATCTACTGCAATAAATAGTGTATTTTAGTGTCGAATTAAACAATTAACGGACGGACGCTAAATCTTTAATACGCGACATAAGCGTTGCCATCCGAGCGTCAACAGGTGATCCTCTGAGTAGGGAATATCTTATTCAGAGGATCAGTGTTGCCATTCAACGAGGCAACGTCGCCGGAGTCCTCGGAACATTGGGTTCATATTCTCTTGGATTCGACGACATGTAGATTATAATCAAGATATTTGTAAGTATTTAGTTTTTATATTAATTAGGTTTATCTTTTAGTTTATTTAATTTAAGGTTTTGTTTAGTTTATTTTTAATTTTAGCATAAATTTATTTAATTATTTTTATTAAATTTTATTTTATTTGTATCTCTTACTTCGAATAAATCATAATTTGATCTAGATTGAACAATTTGCACTTCAAAAAACATATTTTTTCTAAATAGTTAATTAAGAACGCGGGAATGATTTCTCTTACCATTTTGTCTGGTTGTCTCAAAACACTGTCCAAAACTGTAAATTTAATTGCCAAAATAGGTCCTTTATATAAGTACTATAATACTAGACAAATGTCGAGGTAGGTCATAACGAATAACTCTGGTTCTCAAACTATAATTCTTTTTTTTTTTGATTATATTGTCTCAATTAGTAGCTACTCGTAGATAGTACTTAGTATAATTTAATTTAAATTTTTGTTTCTGTATTTTATTATTTAAATCATAAATTATTTCATAATTCAAAGGGGAAATGCTGCTAGTGTATTGGGCACCATGCCACAAGACAGCGATTTCGAGGAGCTATTTTTGTTGTAAGTATTTAATTTTTATTTTCTATGTATTTATTATTATTATTTTAGGTTAAATTTTGATTTTGTTGATATATAGTTTATTTAATATATTAATACTTTTTATTGTTTTTAAATATTGTATTTAAAATGATCATAGTTGTGTGCGGCCTTTGCCCATCACAATTGAATATATAATTATCATCGACTCGTCATTAATTGTCAAGCGTACTTTGTTTATGATGTTTTTAGCTGTCAAACAAAATAAAATATTATACAATTATCCCATTCAATATTTTATTGCAAAATAATAGAAGAAATTTCCTAAAAAATTAAAATTTATTTATTTAATAGCTTTGGTATCATGTGTGGAGTGAAGGCCAAATTCTCCAGATATATGTTATGGAAGGCCCATCACATAAAAAAAAAAAAAAAAAATGTTTATTTCCATTGGTTTGCTTAAAACAACTTGGATACAATCAGAACTAATAAAATCAATACAATTATTAAAACATATGTACTAATCAAAGTGCTAATAATGGTTGGCCAGTAAACAGGCAATAATCCATATTTATGTATGTTAGGCACAACATTAATTACTGCTACAAGCAAGTAAAACTAACTAACTTAGAAACTACTTAAATAAGATCGTGGCTGTAAGGAGGCCGTGTCAGTTTACATTCTAAATACTTAATAATTATGATGTATAGAAATTATATACATATGTCAGATAATAAATAAATTTATAAAACAAATAATAACAATAAAAAAGGGGCATCTTATAATCTAAATAATAATGATGATATGTCAATTAAACATCATCTCCAACAGTGGAGGTCTAGGACGCTGTGTTTTAGGGGCTGTCATAATGATGATGAAAACCGATTATTAAATAAAGATAAAATTAAATAAGGAAAAAGTAAATTTAATTATTATGCAATATACATCAAAGAAATACCGAGCATAGCCTGCTGAGCGACCTTAAATTTATGAACCAGACCCACCGTCAGTGTTCACGTTACTGCTCCGTACGATAGTACTGGAAGAAGACGCTCTGGTTTATCTCAAAAATTAGCGGTCCCTTACAATCCCTGCTCACATCTCCCAAAGGTTAGCTGTTAGAAAATGATTTTAGACATTAAGCTCGCCTATGTACTGTAAAATGTATTATTTTCTGTGCAATAAAGAATTTATCTATCTATCTGTTTGAATACTCTCGTCTTCAAACACTGGGGTATGTTTGATAAGATGATGTGGCGCAGCTTCCCGAATGCCGCCCATCCTAGCTAAATGCGTCTGTCGCTTTTTTGCAGAAGTTAGCTACGCCTAATTGCATAGTCTGTCCAAGGTAGACGTATTTTTGCACTTCGAGAGTGGCTTACCCACGAAGATTGATTTTGTACGATATGGTTGTAAAATTGTCTTGTCCATGTTCATTTTGAGGCCAACCTGCTGAAACGCCACGTTTAAGCCGTTTAGTATTCCGCTATGATCCTCCAGCGAGCTAGCTATTATGACTAAATGTCTAAATCTTGATTTAATATGTGACAAACACGTTCTTTGGACATGTCCATAGCCTCTACTATCTCTCTCACTTTAATTCGGCGATCGACTAGCACCATTTCGTGAACCTTAGCGATGTTATCGTCAGTAGTTGCAGTTTTTGGGCGTCCCGAACGTTCGTCGTCTCCCGAGCTCTTACGGCCACGTTTAAATTCAGCTGCCCAAAATTTCACTGTGGTAAATGATGGTGCAGAGTCCCCGTACACAGAGTCACTCATCTTTGATATGCGTAGGCGTATTACCTTTCAAAAACAAATATTTTATGACAGCTCGATTTTTTTCCATTTTCACACAAATACTCGCATCGACAAATAACAACTGCACGTCCAAAATGACTGAAACTTTGGTGAGTACCTGTTAGAAGATGCACAACTTCATTCCCTGACTTTTATTGACGGGTGCTGCCATCTTCACGTTGATGTCGGAAACTTTTCAGACCACCCTCATATGTCATCCTCAAAACGGAGATATGACAGCTTTAATTATTTAGGCTTGCAACAAAATGCAAAACTTTGAGAACTTCTGCTTTATCTATACAATACTTTAGAGAGGTCAAACTTTTATTCTTCATTTACACTTGACATTTCATACAGGTTTACATTCAAAACAGAAAAAAAACCGTTTATCATCCGAATAACTACTCATATAATATGCTAATTCGTTTTTGTCGTTAACTCAGACGAAAAAGCTCTCATATTGCTTCATGTGTTTTTGTTATTATTTATTAATAATTTATTTCAACAAAATAACAATAATAACTAAAAAAAACATAAAACTAAATATATAAAATCATCTAATCACATTCAATCATTCATTCGTTCCTTCAAACATACCTGCTCCATCCTCACATCCTATCCATCTCACTCGCTTTCTGGTTCCTCTGATCCTTAAGCTTATAGCCCTTATTACAGAAATTTGTATTTTTGTTTTTAGCCAGCCTGCAACTTGTGATCTGCCATTTTTCAGAAAGCCGTGAAGCGGTCTTATTTATTGCTTTTAATTAAATACATACATACATACATATCTTCACGCCAGGTCCCTTGCGGGACAATGGAGCGCCATTTGTCACGATCTCGACATACCTCTTTCGCTTCTTCGACATTCATCAACCTCTTCATACATGCCCATTTGTTTCGATGGCTTTTTATTGCACCGTCAGCTATTGTTTTATTTATTTGATCGTGCTAAGTGAGTCTTGGTCTGCCAGGGCCTCTTTCACCCACAACTTTCGCATTATATATCTGGTTCGTCAATCTCTCTTCAGTCATCCTTTCAACATGCCCGAAACATCGGAGCATGCCTTTCCTTATTTTTGTCCCTATGCTTTCTTTCGTACCCACCTTTATGCGTATTTCGTCATTATGTATGCGGTCCGTTAAAGTAACACCGCATATCCGACGCAACGACCTCATTTCCACTCTATTAACTCTACTCTCTCATGCGTGTTCTGACATAATGAAAACTACTTAAAAAATTAAAATTAATATAAACTAAACCTAAAAAAAAATAGGATAGTCCCATGGAGACTGAAAATATTTCCCCTCTGCATAACGAGGCTAATACGATGGCAGAAGTACTGGCTGGGTGTCCCAATGAGCTCATTGTCTCGAACCCAAACGCAAATTCGTAACCTGTACCAAGGTTGACGTATTTGCGCAGCTTGAGGTTCTCAGCAGAAACCGCCGATCTTCCCGCGCTTGATGAGATCGCTTGGATGTGTGATGGGGCTATTTATTTCATCCCGGTTAGGCATTTTCTAACAACGAAAATTTGACCTTTAGGAAAATGAGAAATCATGGGCAAATAAATATATCACAAGATACTTAACTTAGTACATATAAGCCAACGTACAGTATATGTACTACACACTTTAAATATATAACTTATTATATACTATATACCCAATTATAATTATGCCAATATATCTATATTATCATGTTGATGAGGTTAACTCCTGTTTATTTAGAAATAATGTAGTAACTACACTTTTAAAAACATTTGCAGATGGTGCTTGACAATTTTTTTTTTTAAATTCCCTATTTAACAATACTTAAAATTAGATATATAGGCGAGGTTAATGCCTGTTAGGCATTCTCTGACAAATAACCTTTGGGATGGTGAGAGATTATGGGCAGAGTGCAACAATCTATTAATAATAGTCTAATTTATAAATACACTACATACCAAGCAATTACATAAACTACATGCAAGTATATGCGAGAGGGTTTCCAGCAAAATCTTTGCAACACTTACTGAAAGAATTGGGCCTAAGCAGGTCTGCCGTCAATACATTTATGGAACGAGCTTCCAAGACGGCATTAACGGAATCATACAGTATTTGGTTGGGTGGGGAGAGGAGTAGAATGGTGGATGGTGAGCGTATTATCGCGCAATAAAATAAAAAAGGGAGGCCTCCTTTTCTTAAACCAGCCTATTGTCAGTCGCAAGCCCGAGACACCATTCTCCTCATCCCTTACCCACAAACGATGGACCCGGCACCCACACAGTGAATCCATAGAATGCTTAGAAATTTGTCTCCTCTTCAACATAATATATATACAGACATATAAATAAACATACATAAACATATTGCGTGCCAAATATTCAATGCGTACTGGATTTAATCCAATGTACACTCCTGCTTATCAAGAAACAAGTTAGCGACTAATTGTTTAAAAACATTGACAGGTGGAGCCAGTCTAATGGCCAGTGGTAGCTTGTTCCACTGGCGGGCTGCAGACACAGTGAAGGAATCTGAATATGTGCTAGAGGAGTGGGATGGGATTTTGAGTTGATTGTTGAAAGCAGAACGAAGAGGGAGGTTGAGCGTATCGCATAAGAACTCAAATCGGGTTTTGAGTTAAGGAGGAACACGAGGATTGTTCAGCGTAGACAATGTCGCATCCCACACCAGGGACCTGCGCTCCAACGGTCATGCCGTCGGGTCTCTTGCCATCGCTCCGCGCAATTCCAGTGGGTTCTAGGATCGCGGGTACTCCAGCAGACAGTACTCGTGTTTTATAAAATAATTTTAATGTTTTCTGTGACGGTACGAGTACTCTATATCTGGAATGGCAATCGTTAGATTCAAGCGAGTGAACTTTTTCATTATGTGAGCGAACTTGAACTCTTTTGCAGTAATATTTTTAATATAATATCATAGACGTGTATTTATTTTAGCCCGTGGACAATCACTAATATATATAACATTAATATTTTTAAGTTGGATCCACCGTTTGTGCCGATAAACACAGTTAAGTGTATCCACACTTTTCGGGATCAGACTAGAATAGTTGTCATGCCTAGTCATGCCTGCATAGTATTGGGGACTGATGTCAGTCATGGTTGTCTGATTACAGTTGCTAACATTAATGGAGCTCGCGCGCCACTTAACATCAGATGGGCGCAAGGTTACATGTCATGCTAGTATAAAAAAAGAGCAAAAAAGGACTTGACATGTCCGTGCAAAATGGCGCGAACAACTCTCTTCTTTTTTTTTTAATTGTCTTTAAAGGACATTGTACAGAATACATCAGTCCTAAACACGTAATTTATTGGCATAATATGTTCATAACAGAGTTCATAACCGAGTTGGGGATCATCAAATTCCAGATGCTGCAGAATTTGATGCTTTACTTGAAGTCCCTCGCGACATTATAGCCCAAACACGTCGGGTAAAATATGGGAGTCCACAGCGCGGGAAAACCGCATAAAATAAACTGCAACTTGAGCCCCATATTTAAAGTCCAATTTATCGTTTTCCATAATTATTCACATTGTAGCACATTATTAAACAAAACAACACCACTTTTGACCAATAATATCCACAGTAAATTAATTTACAAAACAAAAACTTGCACTTGACATGTCCACGCAAAATGGCGCGAAGAACTCCCATAAGCATCGCGTTGTAAAACTTGACAATGACAGGTGGTGTCTTAAATGTGCGAGGCAAAGGATGTCTTATGCAGCCAACAATATTAATTCCTCGGACGTATCTGATTACAATCGTTACAAAGTGACAGTTCTTAATTTTAAATCACGGGCCGGTCTTTAAATAAGTTTATATGTTCATGTAAGATGGTAGGTTTCGGTAGAGCATGAAATATGTGGTTAATATTTTTGTACTAATGCGCTGGCTTCATGAATTATTAACTTAATAACCTGCTGGGACTCTTCATAAATTGTTGTAGAAAATTCCCCTGTAATACGGAAATATATTTTTAAAAACAAATTATTTGGAAAGCATAAGATAATAAAATATCTTTAACTAAAATTTTTACTTGTAAAGGTACAGTCGACCAAAAAAGTCATATAACTTTACGGTTGAAATTTATTTGCATGTTATCTAACAATTTTTTCCCCTGATAATAAATAGTACGATCATTCGAATATTCGACCTTGGCATTTTTTTTTTTATTACAAAGAAAGCATGTCCACTGTACCTATCATATGTAGTGCTTGTCCACAAATATTTTATTGTAAATCACACATAATATTTTAATATATTATAATTACATACTCTTATATAATAATATTTAAAAAACTTTAAGTACAAGGGCGGACTTAATATAAATAAATATTATATTTCCAGACAGGTCACACAGCGCCATCTAGTTTCCGTGGTAAGCTACGAGGCTTGTGTTACGGAAACTAAATGGTTGATACACTACATATTATACTTTTTTTTTTGTAAATATATACATATTATACATATAAACACCCAGACCGAGACAAATTATACAATGTACAACTTGCCTTCGGTGGGAATCGAAAACCACGACCTCCCGAGTTCACGGCAACGTTTGTTACCACTAGACCACGGAGGCGCTCAAAATGCCCGAACACATTCTCTGACAGTCAAACCTTAGGGACAAATTTGAACAATTATAGGAAATCATAGAAATAATAATAATACTATAATTGTAAAAGGTAATTTATTAGAATTAATATATACTTACATCATATATCTTCATATGTATCAATATACTAAATACTAATAATACACATATGTTATATATGTTTATACATAAACACACATATATACTACTAACGCTGTCAGGAGCTATTTGAGAAGTGTGAATACACCAGTTTTACATATTAAATATATCAACAGTTACAATGTTTTATGTACCCAAAATATAAACATACTTAAAACAATTAACTTGCTGAAACATGAAGGGTGCCTGAATGGGGTACCTTGAAGATACATAATAATAATAATAAACTTTATTGTTTAAAAAAAAAACTATACAATATACATTTGGAACAGTTAAATTGATCAATGCTTTGTATACAATTTTAGCATCCTCTGACTCCCGAACTATTTGTGTGTGTTTCAGGAGTCAGTGTCTTCCATGAATTTGAACATAAATGCTTTTATCCAGACCTAATATATTTGCCAATATACTATTATTACAATAAAACTTTGGCTATTTACTCATTCCAAAATACACATTATTATTCAACTACACACATACATGTATCTCAGGTCACCAGTTATCACCTCTCGGACTAGCACGTAGGTATATGACATCCAGTAGCAAATAACAATACATAATAATATAGCAATTATCAAACTAACTTTACAAATCACTCACTAATACCAACTTGTGGAATGGATAATAAATTGTCATAATATAAATAAATTGACATTAGATCGTCTGGCCATCGTGGCGAGTGTAGGCCATATTCTTCTGATATATGTTCTGGAAGGCCCAACTCCAACAGTGGAGGTCCAGGACACTGTGTTCTAGGGGCTGTAATGAATGAATAAACAGGTTGACATTAACAGTGCATTTTCGTTAAAGGATACCTTTATAAGCCTAACGTTTACAATTACCGAAACATAATATGGCAACTAGTCAAGTAGTTAAATTACGAATTACAAACTTCAAAACGAATTTATATTGACATACTTTATAAACATACTGCTGAAATTTAAAAATAGAATCACATCATAACACTTTTTCTCTAAGAAAATAATGTTATATTTCATTTTAAAAATAGAATTATAAATATTATAAAACACTTATTTTTTTTAAGGCAAAGGTTTCATTACAAAAAAGTTTTGATTCCAATTTTTACTTGTCTTTGGCAGCGCTCGCCATAGCGCGTGCGCGTTCATTAGCTAGGTTTTGGCGCCATTTCATTGTTTAGGACTTATGTATACTGTCATTAAAAAAATAAATTGGCGCCATTCAATACGTCTAATTCTGCGCCATTTTGCGCGGAGATGTCAAGTGCAAGTTATTGTTTTGTAAATTAATTTACTGTGGATATTATTGGTCAAAAGTGGTGTTATTTTGTTTAATAATGTGCTACAATGTGAATAATTATGGAAAATGATAAATTGGACTTTAAATATGGGGCACAAGTTGCAGTTTATTTTTTGCGATTTTCCCGCGCTGTCAACTCCCATAGTTTACCCGACGTGTTTGAGCAGTGGATGGTTCCGCGAGTGACTCCAAGAAAAGCATCAAATTCTGCAGCATCTGGAAATTGATGATGACCTCATTAACTCATGAAAAAGAAAGATATATTACGTCAGACTTGGCTGTATGGGCTAGACCCTTTGCCTTCCCTATCATCTCATTCATCATCCATCGGGAGAAGAGAACCAAAAAAAAAAATCTTACTCTTTTAACTTTTATCTTTTATTTAGTAGGTTCAATCCCAATGTATGAGAGTATATAAATTAGTGTATGAAACTGCACATAACTAGGTATTAAAATACCCCTTATTATGCATCAGTTTACTTTATTACTATTAACATGAAAGAAGCAAACATAATGTGACAATACAAAAGAGCAGGAGAAGGCCAAATTGTAATAAATGATTTGACTTTGACTAACGCGAGCAACGCTGGGTCAAATAGCCAGTTGAAAGTATTTTTACAATTGGCACACTTTCCGTTAAATTTATTCAAGAGAAAATAGATAAATCACGCATACAATGGGGAAGGCTTTGAGTTAAAGCTATTGTTTACTCTTCTGCTTTGGCTGTCAGTATTTTTTTTTAACATGCGGATTTTACACACGCCTGTTTGTAAAGACATGAGGAAATGACGTCAGACTTTAAGCGAAAACATTATTATTAGATTCCGCTATCGGGATAGGCAGACAAAATAGAGCGCCACTTGTCACGATCACGACATTCTCTTCTTCATTCATTAAGCTCTTCACACATACCTTTTTGATTTGATGGCTTTTTAATGCATCTTCAACTATCGCTTTATTTATTTGATCACAACTTTCGCATTATATATCTGGTTCGTCAATCTCTCTTCATTCATCTTTGCTTTCTTTCATGTCTACCCTTTTGCGTATTTCGTTATTACGTATGCGGTCCGTCAAAGTGACGCCGCATATCCGACGCATCAACCTCATTTCTACTACATTAACTCTCATACGTATTCTGACATATCCACGTCTTGCTTCAATACACAAGTGTTGGTAACAGCATGGCATTGTGCTGCAAGTCGAGCTTTGTCACCCCAGGTCACCGTTAACACTATTGCCTGCGTTCACTCTTCTTTCAACATCCCTATCATACTTCCCATTCGCAATGAAACACTGCCATGATATATAATTTTATTTACTGGTTCTAGAGTTTCATCATCAATCTTTATCGTCACGGTTGTCATCCTTCTTTTTTCAGACACCTTGGTTTTTCTCGAATTCAAGTCCAAGTTTTTTTTCTGCACATCCCTCTTTAATTTCTGTGACTAGTGATTGCAGTTGTCTGGAATTGATAATATCCTTATGAATTCATAAAAAAAGAAAGATATATTATGTCAGACTTGGTTGTATGGGCTAGACCCTTTGCCTTCCCTATTACCTCATCCATCATCCATCGGGAGAAGAGAACACAACAATAAAAAAATTAAGAGTTCTTCGCGCCATTTTGCGTGGACATGTCAAGTGCAAGTTTTTGTTTTGTAAATTAATTTACTGTGGATATTATTGGTCAAAAGTGGTGTTGTTTTGTTTAATAATGTGCTACAATGTGAATAATTATGCAAAACGATAAATTGGACTTTAAATATGGGGCATAAGTTGCAATTTATTTTTTTCGGTTTTCCCGCGCTGTCAACTCCCATATTTTACCCGAAGTGTTTGAGCTATGGTGCCGCGAGTGACTCCAAGAAAAGCATCAAATTCTGCAGCATCTGGAATTTGATGATGACCCCATTAACTCATAAAAAAGAAAGATATATTACGTCAGACTTGGCTGTATGGGCTAGACCCTTTGCCTTCCCTATCATCTCATTCATCATCCATCGGGAGGAGAGAACAAAAAAAAAAAAAAAAAAATAAGAGTCAGAGTTCTTCGCGCCATTTTTTACGGACATGTCAAATGCAAGTTTTTGTTTTGTAAATTACTTTACTGTGGATATTGTAGTCAAAAGTAATGTTGTTTTGTTTAATAATGTGCTACAATGTGAATAATTATGGAAAACGATAAATTGGACTTTATATATGGGGTACAATTCGCAGGTTATTTTTTGCAATTTTCCCGCGCTTTTAACCCATATTATACCCGACGTGTTTGGGCTATAATGCCGCGAGTGACTCCTAAAACCATCAAATTCTGCAGCATCTAGATAATCCTATCAATTCATAATAAAGAAAGATATATTACGACAGACTTGGCTGTATTTGCCTTCCCTATCACCTAATTCATCATGAAGCAAAACACAAAAAACAAAAAACTTAATATTGTTTTAAAATGAATCTCCATCTTTCCCAATTTGATATTTTCTTTCGCTCGTTAAAGACCGTGTTTCTATGATGAAATTCGATCCTTTAGTAAAATAACAAAATTCAAGAATATCCGAAAATTAATGAGCAGGAACATGCTTCTAGAGAAATCAGTTTAAAATATTAACAGAGTATCGATTTTGTAATCAAAGGGGTTAGCACAGATCCGCGCGTTAGTCAATGTCTAATTTCCGTGGTAAGCTACAAGGCTTGTGTAACGGAAACTAGATGGTTGATAAACTACATTTTATACTTTTTTTTTTTAAGTATATACATATAAACACCCAGACCGAGACAAATTACAATGTACAACTTGCCCCCGGTGGGAATCGAATCCACGACCTCCCGAGTTCACGGCAACGTTTGTTACCACTAGACCACGGGGGCGGTAGAACACGCTCAGAGAAGCCACATCTCAGCGAAGCTGGAGGGATTCGAGAGTTCCAGATTTTATGACTGACATCAGTCCCTAACACTATGCCAGGTTGACTCGGCATGACGGCAAATCGAGACTCCGAAACGTGTGGATACACTTTACTGTGTTTATCGGCACGAACGGTGGATACTTCCCCGCCCCGGCAGAATAAGTAAATTACCACCATCAGCCCGGCTACCACGTATTACGGATATTTAGGAGGTAAATTTTATTTGTTATAGTAAAATTAACAAAAAATGTTTTTGCTAAGAAAGTTAAAGTGAAGTAAAGTATCATCACGACCGTTTCCCTTTCGGGGTGGTCAGAAACCACGCTTATAAATAAGCGGATTCACATTTAGTCAACTTTACTATAGGCCAATCATGACAAGTGGCAAGCTTGTCGATGTCTCCAGCGTTCCAAACTCGAGAAATATCACAAATAAATTAAATATTAATTAAATGTATATTAAGGTCATTTACGAGAAGGCGTTGAGGAAACGTCTTAGAATAGGAGAGTCAGAATTAAAAAAAAAAAAAATGGTTTGTGCTAGCAATCCCTCTCGCACAACAGAGTTAGAATTATATCTTAAATATTAAACAAGACAGGCCAGAAATCAAACGGTATGAGAAAGCTAGACCCATGAATAAACTGTATTTATTTTATTTATTCGAAGTAAGGTAACAAATAACACCTAACAAACAAAACAATTATAAAATAAATAAAGAACTAAATTATAAAAACTAAAAATTAATAAATAAAATTACGACTAAGTATTCGATGGGCGTAGTGTGCCGAGGACACTCGCTGCGTTCCCCCGTTGAATAGCGAGGCTGACCCTTTGAACAAGATATTCTCTACTCAAAGGGTCACCCGTCGCCAAGTGGAAATTAAACAATTATTGAAATCATAGACAAACAAACCTGTCGGGTTTGCTAGCCTAAACAAAAATGTACACTAATAATAATAAAAAATGGTAATAATACTCGTATATATGACTGCTTCCGTGGTCTAGCGGTTAAGTCCGTGGATATAGACTCGGAGGTACCGGGTTCGATTCCTGGTCGGGACACAAAAATATTTAATAATTTAAATAAATAAATTTAATTTATTTGTGACGTTTCTCCAGTTTGGTTCGCTGGAGACATCAACGAGCTTGCCACTTGTCATGATTGGCCTAGTAAAGTTGGCTAAATGTGAATCCGTTTATTCATAAGCGTGTTTTCTGACCACCCCGGAAGGGAAACGGTCGTGATGATGATACAAAATATATAACTGTTATTGCCGGTTATGGTCCAATCGTCCAATTTTTTTTTCTTTTTATATCAAATTAATGAAACTTTTGTCCGTAACATAATTAAGCCATAACTCATCGAACAGCAAACAAATCCTATTTTCAGCGAAAAAATATCTTAAAAATACACGTTCATTTTCAATAGAAAGCCCTCGAGATAAAAATCCAATTAATCTTTTACAAAAAACCTGCTTAATACGGTTTTGGGGGGAAAAATAATATTTTAAAAAGTATTCGAACTCAATGAGTATTCGAATTCAATAAGTCCGAAATTGAGACAGTTAATATCATCAAAACACCATTCATTTTCATTATAAACGTTTTCAAATTTAAATTTGGAATGGAAAAGCCCGCCGTCCTCCGATTGGCTATTCAATACAGTTTTTACGTTTCCGCTCCGTAATCAAGATATAGTGATGTGCTACAAAATTTATCGATAAAATTACAAGTGTTGCGACTTAGCACATCCCTAGTCCTTGAATCGCCTGATACCACATCCCCTTCCTATTACTAATTCAAACAACAAATCGTGAGCCTGGATCTCTGGAGAATTTTGCCTATACTCGCCACGCTGGCCAGACGGCTTGGCTAGGATATGATGTCAATTTAATTTTTTAATGACAATTTATTTTTGCTTGGTATTAGTGGAACCGGGACCGACGTCTTAATGTGCTCTCCGAGGCACGGGAACGGTGGTGTTGTAAATCTATGACAAAAATGTACGTAGAAAAGTGTATTTCTCATTGGTATATGCCGGGTGGATTTGAACCGATCTTTATAAATCAAATCAAAATAATTTATTTCCGTATGGTTAGTACGTAACACTTGGATATTGTCAATACATACAAGCTAAGAAATAAAATAAAAACAAATAAAAAATATTACCATTGACCATGGCTGGACCGAACCCAACATCAATACAATAATTATAACTAAAACATTGTTGCCATAATTTGTTTTTATTTACAGCTAGATACTTAATATTAAATTCGTGGCTGTAAAAAGGCCGTGTCAGCTTACAATCTAATAATAATTATGTCCATAAATACAAATATATAAAATTTAAGGAACGCGTTTTGCAACCGAGCCACCACCGCGCCTCGCACCCTCGCCTTACAAACGTCAAATGTAACGCGCAAGTCGAGAACATTCGTAGAAGTTGAATATAAAAGCCGGCTTTGATTTTTCACGTTCTTCTTCTACCAAAACTCGGACCAAGACACATCAAGCAGCAAGTTTAGTTACCTACAAAGTGAAACGCAGTGTATTATAAAACCAGCGATGTGCCATTCCTGGTATCGTTAGATGCAAAAACGTTTTAACGTATAGCCGGCTTGAAGAAACGTTGAAAAGTCAAAAATTGAATCAGCATAAAAGCGTGGGCCTATCTTATCACAAAGCGATTCGGGTTCATTAGGCATGCGTTCGGAAACGGTTAGGGGAGGTTATGGAAAAACCCCCACTCAGTATCTCCTCTTACCGCGAACGTGGCCCTGGCAGGGTCCATAGATATAGTTTAACAAAGTCAAAATTAAGATATCTTCATGTGGGCATTTTTTTTAAATTTAAAACAATAATATTTAATAATTTAAATAAATAAATTTAATTAATTATGAAATAAAAAATAATCTAAAATAACAAAAAAACCTAATAACCTAATTTAAATATAAATCGTATCCGCGCGGCATGGTGGCAAGAACGCTGGCAGTATTTCCTCGCTGAAAGAACCAGCCCTCTTGTCCCCAGAGCAGACAATTTAGACAATTTAGACAAATAATTTAGACGAGAGTTGTTTTTTTTTTTTTAATGTTTTAACCCTTGGACTCCACGGGCCTAAAGTATCTACAGCAAACGGCACAAACAAGTAGTCTTGATTATAGATACGTATATATTTAATTTATTTGTGATATCTAGAGTTTGGTACGCTAGAGACATCGACGAGCTTGCCACTTGTCATGATCGGCCTATAGTAAATTTGGCTAAATGTAAATCCGCAGCTTTATGAGGGTGGTTTCTGACCACCACAGTGGTCAATGAAATAACTATTAATAATATTGGAAAATTGTCGAAAAAGTTAAATAAAAGAAAAACATTTTCCTATACAAAATGTTCGTAGGTTTTGTACCTGTCAAACAATGTTGGTTGTCAAATATTTATGCGGGCGTTCTGAAATTTATATTTAGATTATTTATATAATAAAGAATAAATGACAAATAACCAAATTAATTAAAAAAAAAAACATCAACTGTCAAATCTATTGGTCTGACTTTTACAGCGCGAAATTGTCTGTAATTTGTTTTGAAAATTGTTTTGTGTGAGTATTATTATTATTAATAATGACATTTATTGACTGTCAGGCGGTACGTAGTCGCCGGGTCAGCTAGTTTTTAAATAAATAATAGAAAATCACTGTAACATTTTTCCTCTATATATATATATTTATATATATATAAATAGAGGAAAAATGTTACATATATATATATAAAGTTATATATATATATAAATATAAATAAAAAGTTATTAGAATGTTAGAATGTTTAATAAACATTAAGAAGAATGAAAAAGTTTTCTATGCAATGGTAATAAATTACCAACAGAAATCAAAAGTTTACAATTTATAAGATTCAAAAGTAAAATTAAAGATATCTTAATTAAAAAGAGTTACTATGACCTTAAGGAGGCATTGCTGGATACCATAGCATAGAAAAGCTATATATACTTAGGCATAAATAAAATTAGATCATAAGCTGACACGGCCCTTTTACAGCCACGATTTTAACTTATTTTAATTTTATTTTTATTACTAATATTATTATTTATTTAGTATGTAAATTGACACAGCTTCCTTACAGCCACGAATTAAGTTCTTCTTATTATTATAAATAATATTATGACATTTACATTATTATGAATTTAATTTTAATTTGACTCGGCCACTGTACAGCCACGAAATTAATTTAAGTTAATTTGATTTTATTATAATTAGACATTATATTATAATTATTTTAGATTATAATTTGACACGGCCTCTATACAGCCACGAAATGTTATTGTATTATTTTTATTTTTTATTAAGTTTACTAGTTAGTTTAATAAGTTAACACGGCCTTTATAAAGCCACAAATTTAGGTTAATCTGCAGTACTTGTTTATGGCACCAATGTCACTTACTTATTACGGTCCATCCATAATTTAATTTTTAATTAATTTAAATAATATTGTATTTTATTTGTAAAAATTGACAATATCCGAGTGTTACCTGTGAACCAAATGGAAATAAATAATTTGAATTTGAATTTAATAAACTCACTGGTCCTACCAATATGACGTCTTCTTTACCGATCCTTCAAATTACCTATTCTAAGCAATTCATTGATCTTGCCACTTCCAGTCTGAAGAAGGATGTATGCTCCACGAGGGAGCCGAAATTATGTCATGGAAAATGTATGAAATATTGTATAACAAATAATTCCTATATTTTACTAGGCATTTAATTTAACGGTAGGTCTGGTTCATAAGTTCAAAATCGGTCAGAAAGCTATAGAGAGAGCTATGCACGAGATTTCTCTAAAAGATAAAGTCAGAAACGTTGACATCCGTCAAAGAACCAAAGTTACCGACATAGCTTTCAAAATTAGCAAGTTGAAGTGGCAATGGACTGGACGCGTCTATCGCAGAACCGATGAACGATGGAGAGTAGACAGTGGAGTGCACGTACTGTAAGACGCAGAGTGGGATGACCCCCCGCCAGATGCACAGATGACCTGAGGAAGATCGCTGGTAGGGGCTGGATAAGGGTAGCAGAAGATCGTGTGAGCGGCGAGCCTTGGGGGAGGCCTACATCCAGCAGTGGAGAGACACAGACTGATGATGATGATGATGGATGAATGAATAAAATAAAAATTAAAAAGTATCATCACGACTGTTTCTTTCGGAGTGGTCAGAAACCACGCTTATAAATAAGCGGATTCACATTTAGCCAACTTTACTATAGGCCAATCATGACAAGTCGTTGTCTCTAGCGTACCAAACTCGAGAAATATCACAAATAAATTAAATAATAATTAAATGTATTTATTTACATTAATAAATATTTTTTGTGTCCCGACCAGGAATCAAACCCGGTACCTCCAAGTCTAAATCCACGGACTTAACCGCTAGACCACGGAGGCAGTTTCATGTACATGACACAAGTAGCTTGGTGTGGAGTTAGAAAGTCTACTTTAATACACCCTTTGTACAACTAACTAATAGCCTTAAGTACTGTATTAACAAAGTGTATAATTATGAAACTGTTGTACTTATGCAATAAAAATATTATTATTATTATTTAAAAAAAAAATGTGCTGGTAGTATTTTTTTGTATCTTATTGACTTGTTTCACTCGTGTAGGTAAAATAATACTGTTCAGCCCGCCACATATATTTTTTACTCACAAAAGCAACACAATTTGTTATTCTAAGTTTTATCTCACAAACGAGGTAGCCCATTCAGACACATACAATGTAGGGAGTAATGCAGGATTTTGGAGAACTTCAGTCCTGGCGGAATCCTGCCTCGTTTTCTTGGTTTGTAATCTATTGTCCCCTGATTTGTGTCCCAAAAACACAACAGTTATTATTTACTTAAGTAAAGTATCATCACGACCGTATCCCTTATGGAATTGTCAGAACACACGCTTTTAAAAAAAAAAAAATTAGTCAACTTTATACAGGCATATAACATAACATAACAGCATAACATATAGCATTACAAGTTGACTCATTACAGCCAGGAATCGAACTTGGCACCTCCGCATCTAAATCCACAGACTTAACGGCTAGACTACAGGGTCAGTTATTATTAACTGATTTTGCAATTCTAGGTGAAACTCGACATCAATTTTTTTACAGCCGCATTTAAGTTATTTTAAGTGTCTTCAACATAAGGTTCCTACTGCCAGTTCTGTTCTTTACTCGAATATATACCTAATCATAGACCTAACCAAATTCCGATGGGAATGTACAATGACAAAATAAAGAATAAATAATATTTGCACCACTTACTGAAAGAATTGGGCTTATGCAAGTTTGCCATTAAAACATTTAGTTTAGTTTCTTTAAATATACCTAATAATAATTTATAGAAATAATTATGTAACTTTTAAATATGTTGTGCCCCGGAAAGAGACCTGCTAGCTATATTTAACAGTAGTTGAAAGACTATTAGTTTAGCTAGCAGCGACACATTTGTCTAAATTACTAGTTTAGATATTATTTGTAAAAGTGCCTACCTACATCTTCTGTAGGATTATTTTTTGTGAAACCCTAGTAATAAGTATTTTTGATTAATAAACTATTTGAATTTGAATTTATGAAAGGAGCTTCCAAAAGACGGCATTAACGGAATCATACAGTATTTGGTTGGGTAGGGAGAGGAGCACGATGGTGGATTATGAACTTTTTTTGTGCAATAAACAGAGGAAGCCTTTTTTACTAGCTTATAGTCAGTCGGTCGCAACACCATTACTCTTCTCTCTTTTCCATGTAATTCACGGAAGGCTAAGAAAATGGGCTTTTTCTTTGTACGACGAAACGCTTCGTCTTCACCCACGCAACACCGTGTCCACTGGTGGTCCTATGTACATTATTTTAAATTTTGTGTGCAATAAATAATTACATTATTATACTGCACACGTAAGAGATTCATTGCCGTTGTGTAAACTGCTCGTTTAGAAAGATGTACAGTACGATATAAACATGTGAGCAATGATTAAGTTTGCGAGCGATCATATTGTCCCTGACAGCCAAAGCGCGTATTTCTGTCTTCTCATAATGGGACGCAGATTTGTGCCCAGTTGGGACTCACCATCCCCTCTCATTGTTAGAACAAAATAAACAATAAGACGTCGTAGCTGTGTAAGCGCCATTGTGTTTAGAATGATATATGCGATCGTTACTTAGAACTGCCTTAAGATTTCCTCTTAAGATGACGGCGGGGATTGTTACACCAAACTTTAAATTTATAAAGCGTACACAGGAGACTCACTTTTCATGATCAAAAATATGTTTTTTTTAAATAGTTTGTCGTTTTTTTAAACGCTTGTTCTATCGGGCCGACAACGGATACTTCAAGCATCTCCAGAATATCGCCCCATCTTGCGATCGGCCCCCCAACGGGAGACCACTTCCTAGAGAAGAGCTCCTGGAGGAGAGCTGAAATAGTCGAACCTAGACCCCCTGGGTTCGTGAGCCGCAAGGGCGCTGCTACACCAGTAACTTTCCGGGTGGTTACCCGCTGAGATCCTGCCGGGGAAATGTCCTATCCCCAACCCAGGCCCATTAGCCATTAGTGGACGACTCCACTGAATAACTAAACGCTACAAGGGCTATATAGTATGGGGCAAACTACAAAAATTACAATTATTTCATTTTTTTTTTAAATGTGACGTTTATATATAGGTTGCGTTTTTGTAAGAATGCAGCCAGCATGAAGAGCCTAAAGAGCCACCGGCCTGGTCGCATGCTCGAATCACCATAAGGTCTCATAGGCGCCTACGGACTAAAACCTTATAGACCCTGCGCCCACCTGATGGTAAGTGGCGCGCATGAATGTTAGCAACTGGAATCAGACCCTTATATCCGACATCAGTCCCTAACACTATGCCGGCTTGACTAGATGCCTTTTCACACTTCGCTTGAAGGACTCCAGGTTATAGGAAAGTGGAAACACAGAGGCTGGAAGAGCATTCCACATCATTATTGTGCGACAGATGTATGAGTCACCAAATTTATAGGTACGCGAAGGGATAGTGACTACGGTATGTGGGTGCATATTCTGACCTGTGCGTGTGGTTCGGTTGCGGAATGGAGAGGGGGGGATTAGGTTATAGAGCTGTTCAGAACACTCACCATAGTATAGCCGGTAGAACACGCTCAGCTACATCTCGGCAGCCTAAGTCATTCTCCAAGGAACAATTCTGCTAAATTTTAACAAATTCAGTTCAGTTATATAGGCGTGAAGGCGAGACAAACATACATTCATATAGACACACAAAGCTTAATATGAAGGGGTTAATCTGTGTCTCAAACCACAGATTAAATTATTATTTACGACAATAATAAAGCAATGATCACAGCTTTAAGCAAGCTGCGGAATATTGATTTGATTTCAATAAACGGTATAAATTCTCCGTGAGGAACACATTTTACGGATGCTGTTTGCAATTTGCACGTAGACTTAGTGAGTACTGGTCAAAATAATAGAAAAGAAGTGATTTAGGGCCAATATAAATTATCACCTTCTTAGGGGATTCCTTAACTTTGAGACCGTCTTGCCCAAGTAACGTTACGACCTAGAAATCATGTTGCTAATGAAAAAATAAATAAAAAATAATCATTTTTTTTATTTGAAGGAATATAATTAGGAATATAAAAAAAAAAGTAATAATTAAATATGAACTAAACCCAATAGAGACGACCCTTAGTGATAGTCATTTTATGAACAATAAAATATTTTGTATTTGTATTGTATAGTCCCAAGAATGCTGGCAACATTTCCCATCTGTATAGCGAGGCTAATACGTTGGCAGAAATAAGTGCCAGCCTTTCTGTCTTCAGACTTTTCCTTGACAACTCCTTGGCCAGACGTTTGGCTGAGTGTCCCCATGGGCCCATCGTCTCGACCGAGGTTGGCGTATTTGCGCAGCTTGAGGTTACTCATGAGAAATAGACTTTTCTTACGTACATTTGTCATGGACTTACAACACCACCGTTCCCGTGCCTCGAAGAGCACGTTAAGCCGTCGGTCCCGGTTTCACTAATACCAACTTGTGGAATCGTTAATAAATTGTCACAATAAAGCCGTCTGGCCAGCTTGGCGAGTGTAGGCCAAATTCTCCAGATATATGTTCTGGAAGGCCCATCTCAGGCGAGGCTGGAGAAGCCGAAGACTTACCAGGCTAGTCGTTTCCCTTAGCCCATCAGATCAATATCTTCCTGGCTATGCAATACACAGAACAGCACAAGTAGTATAAAAATATAACAAAATGGATGATATATTTTTATTGGCAAATAGATATATTGTTATATTTATTATTTTCATAATGTAGTGCAGTCGAGGCAGCGTTATATTGACACAAACTTTGACACAGTTAAGAATGTTTTTTCACCCAAAAATTGCGCGCGGGACCTCGATTGCTTCTGCCGCACCGGTACGCGCACGTGACCACTTATTGTTGGTCAACCAATGGTACCCGCAAAATAATTTAGGAAGCGGAAAGGAATATAATACAATATAAATTAACAAATATGTGTTTATATATCAGTGTAGAATGCCGCGAAAGATTTTGAACTATCAAAATTGAACAAATTAAAAGGTCTATTCTGTTACTTAGTCGCAAATGTTATTAGTGGATTTCATTATTAAGGTCAGAGCTTGCGTCATAATTACAAAATATTATTTAATACTCAACTCTATAAGCGCTCGACCTTATATTATTTATAAACTCTTTATTGCACAAAATAACTTAAAAAGTAGTGTACAAGGGCGAACTTAATGCCTTCCGGCATTTTATAACAGCTAACCTTTGGGAGTGTGGCAGAGGATTTTGAGGACCTATATAGCGGCCGTGCAAATATCAACTTTAATAGCGTGATATATATAATGCATATAGTTAACGGATTCCATTATATAACGTTTGCGCTTAAGTAATACAATAGGGCTGCAGGTCTTTATATTTAAATAAAAAAAGTTAATGAAGTTACTTAAAAATCAGGGATTGAAAGGCTATATGATGTAATCATTTATAAAATAAAATATGGTCCGATCCCAGGTATAAAGATCAATGTATTTATGAAATAATTTCGTATTTTTCGAATAGCAGGTGTGCTGCATCGCTGCTGCATATTTAATGTGCTGGTTTGCAGCCAGCTGGAAAATAGAAATTCTACTTCTTGTGCTAGCTATAGTATAGATACAGCCAACAAAAATCACTAGAAATACCACGCAACAAAATACAGAAAGGGACGACGACCACCGAGCTGTTTTGTCTCACCACTGAGGATATCCCGGATGTCAATCTGAGTGAGATAGATGCAGGCCTTGCATAACTCAAAAACAAGAAAGCGTCTGGTGATGGCGGAGTTACGACTAAGCTTCTGAGAGCAGGTGAAAAACCTGTTCTCGAAGAACTCGTAAAACTATGTAACTAAGTAATTCACCATGCAACTACTCTAAAGGCTTGGACCAGGAGTGTTGTGGTTATAGGCTCATATCGCTCTTGAACCGCGTTTATAAGTTGTTTTCAACGGTGGCCAAAAATCGTCTCGCCCTGAGGATGTATGATTTACAGCCCCTTTGAAACTACATATATTCACACTGGCACTTGGAAGATAATACAGAAACCTGAAGAGTATAATCTGCCGCTGTATCTAGCCTAGTAACAAAAATTCGCATCGTAAGAACACTTGCCTTCTCCATTTTTCTGTACGGTTCGGAGACATAGAGCGAGGATTGATGCGTTTGAGATGTGGTGCTGGCGTCGTTTGCTCAGAATACCTTGGAACGCACGACGTACTAACATTTCTGTTCTCGAAGAGCTTAAGCTGACCAGGGAGCAAAGACTCTCTACCGTCAGCTGTGCCCGAATTCTGCAATACTTTGGCCACATTTCAAGAAGAGAAGACGATAATCTAGAAAAACTTCTAATCACGGGCAAGGTAGACGGTAAAAGAACAAGAGGAAGAAGCCCCAAGCGATGGTCCAGTCAGGTGACTGACCACCTGAACATCCCTGTAAACCAGGCCATCCACTACGCCAAGGACCATTGGAGACGGCTGGTGGATGAGCTGCGACTGCGACGGAGTCACAATCCCCATCAGTGGGGTACCGACTAAGGAGGAGGAGGTATCTAGCCTTTGTGGACTACGAGAAAACCTCCAACGAAATCTGGGCTCTTCTGGAATCCTTGCAGCATAATAATATATATATTATTTTACAATGGTTTCTGTTATAGACTGTCTGTCAAGACACAGAAACCAGATTGATTTGGGAAGGTGTAGTTTCTTGATCCTAGTTTTGCAACACTGGTTGTGGTTGTTATATCTAATTTGTGTATTTGATTATATTAATTTACTTATATTTCCTCATTTATTTTATTTATCCTGTGATTGTGTTTTAATCTTATTTTATGTACTATTTGTGTTTTTATTGTTTGATTGTTTTTACCATTATAATTTGTTATTCTTTTTCGTTTGCCATTTTTGATTTATTATTGGAGTTAGGGTTCAGTGATAGAATAGGGATTCCTTAATCTATTATATTGTTATTTTAAGTACGCGTTCTATATAGTGGATGCGTATTTCAAATGAGGAGCTATGAGAGATCGGAACATATTTTCTTAGCATGATTTTTCCTATTTTTATACTCTAAGGTTTGTTACATATGTGGTCTAAATGCTGGTCGATCAAAAGCTTGAAAAAACTTTGAAAACATTAAATTATTTCAGCGAGAGGACGGAACTTAAACTTCGCAAGTTTGCCGTAATGACTAAATCAGATAAAGATTTCTAAATCGGAACTTGATGACGGTTGTGTTTACACTTTTTTTACAAATCGTTTAATTCGAATACAATACTTGGTTCACATTCTATTCCAACATTACGTTTGTTAAAAATCAAAACACGTATAAAATCAAAAAACGTAAAACAGATGGGCGCTATGAAACATATTTTACTAAACTATCTACTAAGGTTCACAACGATTGATCGTTTTCTAGCGAAATAAAACTATCTACTTTTTATAACACTACTAAAAGGGTCCATGCGCTAAAACATTTTTAAAAAGCATCACCCTCGTCTAATTGTCTGCTCTTGGGACAAGAGGGCTGGTTCTTTCCTCGCCCAAAGAATCAGCATAGCGATTCAGCGAGTAAATGCGGCCAGCGTTCTTGCCACCATGCCGCGCGGATACGATTTATATTTAAATTAGGTTTTGTAAGTAGGTTATTTTTTATTTTAGTTTTTTTTATATATTTCTTATTCACTTTAAACTATACTAAACTACGTACTGAGCTTCACAACGATTGCTCGTTTTCTAGCAAAATGAAACTATCTACTTTTTATAACACTCTTTGTGAAGCGCAATTTAAATGTCTATTGAACTATACTAAACTACGTACTGAGCTTCACAACGATTGCTCGTTTTTTTAGCAAAAATAAACTATCTACTTTTCATAACTCTCTACTTGACGGCGCAATGTAAATGTTCGTTGAAATATACTAAACTATCTACTGAGCTTCACAACGATTGCTCGTTGCGAATTAAAACTATCTACTTTTTATAACACTCTTTGTGAAGCGCAATTTAAATGTCTATTGAACTATACTAAACTACGTACTGAGCTTCACAACGATTGCTCATTTTTTTAGCAAAAATAAACTATCTACTTTTCATAACTCTCTACTTGACGGCGCAATGTAAATGTTCGTTGAAATATACTAAACTATCTACTGACCTTCACAACGATTGCTCGTTGCGAAATAAAATTGTCTACTTTTTATAACACTACTTGAAATAGCTTCGTAGCGATTGGAAGTGATCTCGTAATGGACAGAATGCGAAGGAATGCGTTGCGTACGTATAAAATAAATAGGCTAGGTTAAGTTAGTATCGCACATTCGACCGAGTGCGGTAGCAAAGTTGCACGGAACTGTCCTTGACGTTTAGTAAGTTAAGTTAGATAACGAAATAATAAAAATATAACATTTATTTTAAAGAAGCGAAGTAGATCGTTATTAAAAGTAGATAGTTTTTACAGCGTTGTTTGAAAACGCATAACGGTTATGTTTTGTTATTTCAATTAAATAAAGGAGATCAGATGAAAATAATAATAAACTACATATTTTATTTTATTCTTTATTTTATTTAAGTCTTATCAATAAAAGTTTTAAAACTACTATTAACATTTTATTTTCATTATGCACAGCACAAGTACTACAAAAATAGCTCAAAATGGATGATGTCATTTACTACAGATATTCGAATTCTCTTACTGTCTCGACTGTTCGCCAGTGGAATAACCTTCCAAAGACCAATACGAAGACCAAGATTAAGAGTACAAGACCAAGCTAAAGACCAGCTGTTCTGATGCAAGACTAGCCAAGTCTTAGGAAAAATAAGGAAACAATTAAACTACTGTAAAATGCAAGTTTATTTTCCTGTCGTTTTATATTCGTATAGTGCAATGTGTACTATTTAGAATGTAGGTTACAAATTTATAGCTTTTCAGCGTTGTGTTTCTTGCATACATTACACAATTTATATCTATGTTTATACTGAGCAAGACATGTGGCCACGCATGAACCTAATGACAAGATACACAAAAACGATGAATAATTAAGAGGTTTAACAATTTTGCATAATTTAACAAGTATTGTTTCATTCGTAAGTCTTGTTTCAAGCGGTGTTATTTTTTTTTTTAATTTTACCATGGCAAGCTTACAATATTAGTTCTTCTTGAAATTAAACAATGGCATTTGACATCGTTGTAAATATCATATAATTATAACGAGAACAACAAATAGGTGGTAGGCAGACTGATGGTAATAATTTGCCCAGTCTGCCGGGGCGGGGAAGTATCCACCGATATTCTCGAATGATGGCTCGAATTGCCGTCATGCGCAGTGACAGTGAAGCAGTGAAGCCGGTATAGTGTTAGGGACTGATGTCAGTCATGAGTGTCTAATGCCAGTTGCTAACATTGATGGACCTCGTGCGCCACTTACCATCAGGAGGGCGCACGATGCTAGTACATAAAAAAGAGGTGGAATGCTTTCTCATTCCTAAAACCTGGAGTCTTTGAAGCGAAGTAAAAAAGGCATCCCAATAGGCCGGCATAGTGGTAGGGACTGGTGTCGGTCGTCTGAGGCTGGCGTCAGTTGCAGCCATTCTTGGATCTCGCGTACTGCTTACCATCAGGTTGGCGCGATGTCACATGTCGTGCTCAGTATATATTTTTTTATGATGTAAAAAATCTTATTACAGTTCCTTTCTTTTGTCGACAATTCGATTCAGTCGCAAGTTCAGCCCAACTTCCATAGATTTTTTGTTAATCTCCTATAATTATATTTTTGAAAAATTTTGGTGCAACTGACGCTTGAATCTAAGTGTGCCAGCCAATAATAATTTAATAAAGGGAATGTACTAACGTTATCACCGTATCTCCCCTACTAAACAAATATTGAAATTAGATTTATCACGACCGCATTCATGTCAAAGATTGGCTACTTGGATTAAAATTTAATGAAACAGAATATCTTTACTCAATTGAACAATAGTCAATCCCACATTTCAATGACATACACTGTCAATGTTTTTAAACAATTAGTCACTAACTTGTTTCTTGATAAGCAGGAGCACACTGCATCCAGTACACATTGAATATTTGGCACGCAATATGTTTATGTATGTTTATTTGTATATATATATGTTCATAATACTTGCATGTAGTTTATGTAATTGCTTGGTATGTAGTGTATTTATAAATTAGACTAATATTATTGGATTGTTGCACCCTGCCCATACTCTCTCAACATCCCAAAGGTTAGTTGTCAGAGAATGCCTAACAGGCATTAAACTCGCCTATGTACCTAATTTTAAGTTTTAGTGCAATAAAGAATTTAAAATATAAAAAATAAACGCACATAAACTCACTCACTTACCAACACACACACACACTTCACTGCATACTCACACAAACACACACTCTCCTGCATACTCACTCACACTCTCACACTCACTTGCAAAATTCACCATGCTTGCCGCTGATGCCTTTACACATGCATTTACACAAACATTGTTGTTTTCTCAACTAGACAATTTGGACTTAACTGGGTATATCGGTACCTCGGCTCTACTATCAGCAATAAGGGAGGTTGCGAAAGTGAGATTCGTCGACGAATTGGAATGTCTAAAACAGCAATGACCCAGCTCGACAAAATATGGAGAGATACCAACATATCCAGGAAGACAAAAATCCACATTGTCAGAACGCTCGTATTCTCCATATTCTTGTACGGTTCAAAGACGTGGACTATAAAAGCCGCAGATAGGGCAAGAATTGATGCATTTGAGATGTGGTGCTGGCGTCGTTTGCTTAATATTCATTGGACCGCACGACGCACTAACGTTTCTGTGAAAGAGCTCAAACTTGCTAAGGTACAGAGACTTTCGCAACCACTGGAAACGGCTAGTGGATGGACTGCGACGGAGTCACGATCCCCAACAGTGGGGTACCGACTAAGGAGGAGGAGGGTATATCGGCACGAACGGTGTATACAGCCCCGCCCCGGCAGTCTGGACAAATCATCACCATCAGTCCGCAATCCACGCAATGCAATCTTGCAACGATGTAAAATGTATTTTTTACTTTCAAGGAAAACTAATATTGTAAGCTTACCATGGTGATATTTATATAAAAAATTGAAACAAATGCGCAGAAACAGTACGAGTACCAATCCCCTAAGCTGTACAACCGTTTCAACTCAATAAATAAAATTACTCACCTAAATCTAAACGAACTAAAAATATCACTTAAAAGTTACCTATCTAACCTCGATTATGACAGTACCGAAGAGATGATGACATGACCAAAATGTAAACTAGTTAACTAAAGGAAAATACAAATATACGAATATAATCAACAATCTTACACTCCCTCTTGCTTCTCCACCCTTCCCCACCTTTTTAAACACACACACACACAAACACGCACACACACAAACACGCACACACACACATACAATTCTTTACTTGCTATTTGTGTAACCTCTTTTTCCATTCTTTTTTTTGTATGATCATTATTGGAAGACACTGTCTCCTGTTATACAGCACAGCTCATGCAGGAGACAGGGTTCACCATAACGAAACAACATTATTTTGTGTTAATAAACGATTTGTATTTGTATTTGTATTGTATAATTCTTACTGTAACCTATTATTTATTATTCTGAATTTATTTTAATTTTTGTTTCTTTTAATAAATAACAAAACAAAACAGTTAGTAGTTGGTCTAGCGGTTAAGTCCGTGGATTTAGACTCAGAGGTACCGGGTTCGATTCCTGGTCGGAACACATAAATATTTATTAATGTAAGTAGGTAAATACATTTCATTAATATTTAATTTATTTGTGATATTTCTCGAGTTTGGTACGCGCTGGAGACATCGGCGACCACTTGTCATGATTGGCCTATAGTAAAGTCGGCTAAATGTGAATCCGCTTATTTATAAGCGTGGTTTCTGACCACCCCGAAAGGGAAACGGTCGTGATAATACTATATACTAATGAGTAAATAGTTTCGAATGGCAAAATATTGCTATGAATATTTTCCACGGTTCTACTTCGACCCCCACGTGACCTCGTAGTCGGACATTGCACATGCGCAGAACACGTAGGCTTCCAGTTCGAACGTCGCAACTAACCAAAATAGGTTAAACGATGGTTATATTCCAGAAAAACTAAAATAAATTGTACTTAAAGTTTAATAAAAATACTAAATTACAGTGCGGGAAAGTGTGTACGAACGTAAATTAAACAATTTAAATTCTGTTGAACTTAGAATCGCACGCAAGCGCGGATTGCTGTCATAACAAAGAAAATGTATTTATTATAAATTTACCAGTTGATTTACCTAAAAGACTTCAACCATTTTGGGATATTTTTGTACTACTTATGCTGTGTATATTAATAGTAATAGTAATAAATCGTAAATAGTAGTTGCGATACTATTATTGATTAGACCAATGTTATGTTTCTATATACTACTGTGCAATTAAATTATTTGGAAAATAAATATGTTACTGCATCCGTGGTCTAGCGGTTAAGTCCTTGAATTTTTTGTCATAATTTCCGAGTTTGGTACGCTAGAGACATTGATGCCCCGGAAGGGAAACGGTCGTGACTTTTTTTTTAAATATGTAATTTACGTATCAATCAAGTCCTTTATTACCAGAGCTGTTACAAAGATTTATTAAACATTTTGCACGCCTAAACTGTACAAAATAAAGGGTTTTTTACTTAAATTGTAATCTTGTTAGAATAATTATATTTATCTAAAAATACATAAATAACTGTGAATACAATTTAGTCATACATGGTGAATGATAATAATGATGAGTCTATCATTAATATTTCTATTAGTTAAATAGTTTTTAATTACTATTTATTAAAAAAATACTTTTTCAATAAAATTAATAGTTCACGATTAAACCTTACAAACATATTTTTTTGATATACACTTCCTATTGCAGCAATTAAAACAAATAAAATATATATATAAAAAATAATATTATATATATAAATTAAAGAACTGAAGACAACATTCACGGTTCATTTACGACTTTAAATGCGTATAATAAAATACTATTATCAGATGTGAGCTTATTGTTAAACCGAATATTGAATAAAAATCCCGTTGTCGGCGCCCGCAACTATAATTGAACAGCCAGCGCCGAACGAGGTGGGGCGAATGGGCCAATCACATCAGTGTTCTCACAACCGTCGGTGCGAGTAATTGCCTTTTCTTGATAACAACACTGAAAAGTATCTATAGAAATATAGTACCTCTCGTACATTGCAAGTATGACTGAACGAAGAATGATTTTATTAATTACTGTTGTTGCTTTGTATAGCCTATACAGTGTTCATACATGGTTTAATGCAACACCTAAACAAGAACTCAACATTCAAGAAGCAGAAAACATCGCCAAAAGATCAGAAGATATAAATATAGCTGAAGAAATAAGTCAAGAAATTGAAACAGATACTCCAGAACCAATTGAAAATAATACAGAAATAATAAAACCACCAAGAATCAAAAAGAAAGTAATACCCAAGAACTCTTGCAGCATCGGGGAAGTTTTTACCACAAAACCTATAGGCAAAGGATGTAAGAAAGAACCAGATTATTCCGAAAGTCCGACTATAACAGTAATAGGAATAACATTCCTATTAGTTGTACTTGCTTTGAATGCTGTACTTGATGTTATAAAAGTAAAAGAAGAAGAAAGAGCCAGAAGGAAGGAGAACCCAGAAGGATATAGAAGGCAATCTTTATCAGAGTTTGCCAATAAGAAAACTATCCGTCGAGAATCGAGCAAATTCGGTCTTCATTTATTTCAAATTTCTGAAGACAATTCGACTCCAGTAATAGATAAGGAACCAAAGAAGACAAAGCGTCAAAATCGACCATACGCTAGAGGGGATTCCACTAATTCCTACTTAAGCGAGAGAGAGAAAAGGAATCAAGAAGATTTGGGAGTACCATATTGTTCAACAAACGAAACACCGCCCGAACCGAAATTAACTAAACGCCAGTCCGTAGCGAAATTAATAGGTATGTATTTATCATCACAACCCTTAGAACACAGAGTCCTAGAGCTCTACTGTTTTTAATTGACCTTCTAGAAATTATTTCTGGAAAATTTGGCCCTAATGAATTTTTTTATTAGCAAACTTTAATTAATTAGGCCGAGACGACGCACGCAACGTCTTAACGTACTCTCTGAGATACAAGAACGTGGATGTTGTAAATCCATGTTTAATGTACGTACTAAAGGATTATTTCTCGATCGATCGTGCGATTTGCGCATCAGTGGTGCATGTTTTCACATAATCTTCACTGTACAGAATAATTCTAAGCACTGTTCTGCTGAATTTTGTTATTGTTTCATTAAAAACAGCTGTCGACTCTCACGAATTGCTTGGTGAAATTTTCTCTCCTTTTATTCTAAATTCAAGCTCACGTGTTTTGCACTTATATTATGTACTATAGCTATCTTTTACATTACATCTAAGTAGATGGCATTCCATACAACGATGAAGTTTTAAAAAATGTTCTGCAAATGTTTTTTTTTTTAAGCATTTTAATTCTTGTTTGCTTTCATTTTTATTTGATTCACTTATCAAGTTTCATTTATAATTTGGTGTTTTTCTTTTTGAATACATTTACACAGTGTAGCCCAGCTTTTTTATGATTTACATAATGGACTTATTGTTATTTTTTTATTTATTTTTTAAATACATTATCTGTGCCTTGCCGACCACGAAAATCTTAAGGTTTAGATAATGGTCTGGCGAGTCACAATTTGTACAAAAATAAAACAATTTTGCTATTGATTTTTGAAAAACTGATTTATTAAAAACAAATTGGCATTTTCTTACCATCAACTCATTCTTACATTTGTTGTTATCAATAAGTTTTGAAGTTTAACGGGCAGTTCATTATCCCTTTTAGACCTGCAGCCCAATTCTTTTACTTAAGAGCTAACGTTATATAATGGAATCCGTTAACTATATATATATATATATCACGCTAATAAAGTTGATATTTAGACGGCCGCTGTCAAGGTCGAGTGATTATAGAGTTGAAATTTGAATGAAATTTTATAATTATGACGCAACCTGTTTATATGCAATTAGAAAATATTATTCAATTCTCAACTCTATAAGCGCTCGACCTTGACAGCGTCTGTGCAAATATCAACTTTAACAGCGTGATATATACATAGTTAACGGATTCCATTAACGTTTGCGCTTAAGTAACAAAATGGGGCTGCTGAACAGTTAAGATAGACTCAAAATTTAAATGTTTGTACTACCGAGAGCATTTCGTGAAATTACATACTCCATGTTCACGATTCCGTCTTGATTCGATAACGGATTTCGTTTGTGCTAGAGCTTTCATTTTGGCATCTAATTAAATAGTTGTATGGTGTGTCATCTTCAGTTGTATTTTACTTTTTAAAAATCTCTTATCTTCTACTGTTTAAAATTTAGTTTTGTTTATGACAAGGTCTTTCTGGTGACTAAGCGTGCAGGTAAAATATAGAGACCTTTGTAGATGCTTGCATTATTCTGCTTTCAAATTCCTTAATCCATTCAAAGCTTTTCATTATTACTATTTAAGTAAGCTTGCATTGATTTGTCTATTTTTTAAAATAGTATTTCTCCCTCGCACAATCCAATATTTTCAAAGATTTTTTAAGTTTAGTTTCGTCCCCAGCAGTTGAGGTCTATGACTGTGGTATTAAATATGTGATCTTCTTAAATAGATCCCAACAACTGTATGTATATATTGTATTTATGTATATACTCGTATTAAGTATTATAAGTATATTAGTGTTTAGTATATTATTATTATTTACTAATTTTTTATTTCTAATTTATAATTAATAATATAATTATGTTCTATAATTTGCGCGAACCTTCCACATACAATGTTCGTAATGTCCCTAAGGTTGACCGAGTAAGAATGTCTAGCGGTATTAGGTCCGCCCTTTGTACATAGTGCAAAAAGTTTTAAATAAATAAATAAATCTAGGGACTGTGTTATTAAATATATTCATAGTATATATTAATTCATCATTTTGGTAAATGGGATGGATGCCCATTATTTCCTACGTGATCGATCAAAAGCTCGGGCTTTTCGTAATTTTATGACGTTATTAATTAGAATGTAATCCATACTTACATATCATCACGCCAAATCCCTTGCGGGGTAGGCAGAGACAATTAAGCGCCACTTGTCACGATCACGACATACCTCTTTTTGACAATTCGACATTCATTAACCTCTTTATACATGCCCTTTTGTTTTGATAGCTTTTTAATGTACACACATCAAAAGTGTCTAGGGATCAACATATATTTTTGCAATAACTTTTCTCCTGATTGATATTCATTAAAATTTTCTTTAAGGATTGATCAAATAAAATGTTTTCGTTTGTCTACAGTAACGATAAACCAAGTCACCTTTGCATTAGTAAAAAAAATTGCCATTTTCCTAATAAAGGGATTTTTGACATTTGAACCACTAACATTAAAGTTCGAAAAAAAGACTGAAATAACAGTTTTTTTTTTAATTTTATTGGGTAACTTAAACAATTAATAATCCGTGTTTCTACCGCGAACACTAACAACACAAGAACATCGGTTTGGCATACTCAAAATGAGTTCATCCAAATCACGCTGTGGAATGGCCGCCCATGTTCGTTGCAACAACAAAAAAAGGTCTTCTTGCGACTGGATACCCTCCATATTCGGCAGAGCTCTTCTCTGAAGAATATCCCATGCATGCTCAATCGGGTTCAAGTCTGGCGACTGAGCAGGCCAGGGCAGGACATTGATGTTAGCTGCGGCGAGAGTCTGTCTTACAACTCTTGCGGTGTGCGGTCGTGCATTATCATGCATTAACTGAAATAAGGGACCGATATGCACTTGTAGAGGAACGATGACGTCTGATACAACCGTCTCAGCATAAATTTGAGCGTTGAGGTTGCCTCTGATCCAAATCAACTCAGTTCTTCCGCCGATCGAAATACCCGCCCATACCATGATGGTTCCACCACTATAAGGATGGACTTCCTGGCAGGATTTTAATCGCTGTTGGCGTCCAGGGGTTCTCCAGTGTCGTATACGTCTTGTATCCGGCCTCATACCAAAACGAGACTCATCAGAAAAGCACACGAAACGCCATTGTTCTTCTGTCCAATTTCTGTGTTCAAGAGCCCATTGATATCGAGTCCTACGATTGTGCATTGCTATAGGTGGTACCCGTAGCGGTCTTCGGGAATGAAGGTTCACTTCATGCAAGCGGTTTCTGACTGTTTGGTCGCTAATTAAGTTCCCTGAAGAGCGATGAAGGCTCACGGCTAACATCATGGCGGTTATTGTTGGAGTTCTTCGAGCTGTGATTTGAATGTATCGGTCTTGTCTCCGTGTGGTGCAGCGATACCGTCCTCCATGGCGCTCAGCCACGGTACCAGTGGTTCGGTAACGTGTCCAAAGTCGACTGATAACACTCTGACTTGTATTCAGAGCTAAAGCCACAGTACGTTGCCGGGAACCAGCTTCTATCATTCCCACGGCTCTGATCATTTCTTCCCTGCTTAAATGACGTCGCCGCTCCATAATAACGTTGGTTTTAATCAGTAGTAGGGAAACAGTAGCACTAATAATGTCTTCAATGCGTCTTATGTTTTTATAGGGAAAATATTGACAGCTGATTTTCATCTTTTACTCGAATTTGATTGACAGTTCCTGTTTTAAATTATGAAATGCACCAAAAAGGATCCATATAAATTTATAAAATCATAAATTTATTACAAAGCCACATCTCAATCACAAGAAATCCGCATAAACATGCTTGATCCCTAGACTTTTTTGATGTGTGTATTTAAGCTATTGTTTTATTTATTTGGCCTGCCAGGGCCTTTTTTACCCACAACTTTCGCATTATATATCTGGTTCGTCAATCTCTCTTCACTCATTCTTTTAATATGTCTGAATCATCGGAGCATGCCTTTTTTATCCCTATGCTTTCTTTAATACCTATCCTTTTGCGTATTTCGTCATTACGTATGCGGTCCGTCTAAGTGACGCCGCATATCCGACGCAACGACCTCATTTCTACTGCATTAACTCTATTCTCATGCGTATTCTGACATATCCACGTTTTGCTTCCATACCCAAGTGTAATCCATACTAATATTATAAATGTGAAACAAGCTGTTTATCTTTTACAGTACTGAGCCGAAACAATTATTTGCTTTAGAAGTGGAATAGTGTTTACAAAATATTTTCTTAATAAAGTGTACCATATGGATTAGAAATTTTGTTAAAAATATTTGGGTTTTTTTCTTTATGTGGGTTTGAGAGCATGCATATGCATAACAGCCTATTTTTTATTAATTTCAGTGTCCTCATAAGTTCTCTGGGCCCCGATGCTCGCGCCTTCGACATGCATGTACGCTCGATTTGCTAGAATGAAACTGACAGTTTTCTATGGTCTATCTGTCGCTTTTTATTAGATTTTTTCGAACCGACACACAAGTCGAAAGCGCCAGAATTAGGCCCCTGAAGCCAGTTCCTAACGAGTACCTTGCACATTCTAATAAATAATAATCAAACAATGGTTATGTTTGTATTCGTGATTTAATTAACTAAGAATTATTAAGACAGCATTATTCCAAATATAATTTAATGTGGTTTTAATCAAGCTTGTACAGTGCAGGATTAAACTAAACGAATGTCTTTTTAATTGTTAGCTTTTGGAACTTGCCTAGTTCACGTTTTTTTAAAAGGTAAACGGTAAGCGAAGTACAAGAAGAATGGAAGCAACTGACGACGCCAACCACTGACGGTCAATGTTATTTTATACACTTCGCTTGAAGAAGGTCATGACATTACAGGATAATCCCTTTCAGCGCGGACAATAAGAAGCGTGCGTTATTACAAAAAATATCTAGCTGTCGCTAAATACTGTTTTGCCGCTCCGAACCAGCCTCGATAGATCCTGCACTCATCTAGTTACTTAGTGATTATCTTTATTAAATTGTTAGAATAGTCCTAGTCCTTTTTTAAGAAAAATTTAACAATAGTGATTTTTATTTCCATCACATTACCCATTTGTGGCTTTGTGGAATTTTCTAGTGGAGGATTTTTAAAACTATTATTATGAGATGTTTTAGACCTTAAGTATTTTAAAGTTACCTAGTATACCTTTTAATATCCAAAATATTTTTTGTCGTGCTGAAAGGGTTATAGTATATATATATATATATATAGTATATATAGAATAGGGAAACACACTGACTGGGAGAGCATTTTGACCCTGGAGCCTTCCCATGCTGCTGCACTACAAGCAGATAACCTCAAACGGCGCAAATACATTGGAACAATAAATTGGAACATGTGCCGTTTAAAGTTAAAACTCTCGGACGTGTGGATCAAGTGCACCAAATTTTTCAAGGCATTGTCAAAACAGCTCGTCAACACCTCAGTAGACAGGGCTGAGCAATATTTGGGACCAATGATCAGCATTGCCATTCAACGCGACAACGTGCATCCTTGGCTCTTTGCCCATTGGTAGTGTTTAGACTATTATTTTTTATTATTATTTTTATTTATTTAATTGTATTTTTTTACAATACTACATTTAAGCGAAAACTGCTAAAGTTGCTTTCACTTAATTATAAATGTTAAATTTAGACACTAATTCTATTTTGTATTTGTATATGATTAATCAAACCCCAAATGATTAAATAAGCTAAAAACTTGAACTTTTAAAACATATAAATGACTACTAATAAAAAAAACTACTTTTAATTTAAAATACAACCAAAAACTAAAACAAAAATAAAATAAAAACAAAATAAAATTAAAATATTATAAGTAAAAAATTTGCTCCAAATCGCTGCCAAAAGGCAAAGTGCCACGTCGAATGGCAATCTGATCCTTTGGCCTAAATATGGCGAAGCCCTTTTGTCTCCCGAAGTGTTGATGAGCTGTTTTGACAACGACTTAAAAATTTCCTGTGAAACTTGGTCCCCACTGCCCGAGAGTTTCAACTCCAAACGGCGCAAAAACACATCTCCCAATAAGCTGAGTGTGTTTCCGCCGTTTAAGGTTCTCTGCTTGTAATGTAATGGGTCCTTAGAGGTCAAAGACAGGTGGGAAAGCGTCAGGGTGTCCACACAGATGACATCCCTTTTTTGTTATAATTATATAAGAATATTATTAGGTAGGTAGCTTTTTTATAGTATGATTAGTACCATATTGTTTACTGTAATTAGGGTAGCATTAGGCCAAAATTGTATATGCATGATATAATAATACCCGTATAAAACACCCTGTTGGTGACCCTTAAATAAATAAATAAAATATATAATTCAAAAGTGATTTTTTTATCTCGGTCCAGCACTGTACTTGGCAGATACAATGTGGCTTTATTAACTTAGAACAAATTAGACTACGTAGATGAACTTAAAAGCCAATTTCGTGGAATTAAATTTTGTTCATTTTCGTCGAAATGTTAGTAGTAGGTACCTACATGTAATAAAAAGTTTATTTGTGCTAAATTAATGGTACAGACGGCAAGATACCTACCTAATAGATTTAGCTACCATAAAGTTCATCTTCAAGGCTGGGGCTATATATATATACCACGTGGAATTTATTAAAGATCAAATATTTTAATATTATAATCTAGAGTAAAAATAAAGAACGTACGTATTTTTTTTTTTCAATTATTATTAATAAAATCTTAAGTTACAGTGAAGAGAATTTTTCCTAAAAATATCGTCACTCATACCGAACCTAATCAAGTAGGTAGCGAAAGGTCGACGATCGCGCGGGTTTTGACTTTTTGACTTACGTATGTACGTTTTTTCACTACTTTTTCCAATAAATACATATAGCGTTAATGGTACATTGGCTTTGAATGCTTCAAGAGTTTGTCGGCATAAACCAATGACATAACATAGCCCCATAAAAAGTAATCACGAGGCGTTAAGTCGCACGAACGATTCACAGTTAACAGGACCACTTCTGGAAAAACGTAAACGATTATCATTTGGATTTACTTCATGCACGAGCTGTATTTTATTGGTTAAAGTTTATGTATGAAATAGTTACAAAGCACTAATTATACGATTAGGTTCTTTATTATGATCAGGTACTTTATTATAGATAAAGCACTGGATTTCAAAGTGTTCATAATTCTCTAATGAAATTGGCGGGATCGAATCTATATAATTAACAACGTAAACAAAGTTTTTGTCAATTGTCGTTATGCTAGGGTAAAATGAATTACAGATTATTAAATCACAATATATTAACTATCAAATAAAAAAGAAATCATTATGGTACGAGAACATTTTATTGGGCCCATTTCTCTAAAAAAAAAATAGGCATTCTCATTTATATTGGATGTCCTGACCCCTGTCGTAGAAAATTCTGAATGACAGGAGTCAAGATTGCCTCCTACTTATCAATACCAATTCCTATAATTCGTAAACCTTAGTAATCGTACAATGCTTTTGCAACTTCCAGGTGCTCGCCCAGTCCCCATGGTACGAAGATCATCATTTCCTGCTCTCCCCCTCAACCCTGAAGTCCAGGCCATGATGCTATCTCACCATGGGACCTCCACTGACAGTGACGACGAGGCTGACGGAAAAGGACGAAGAGTCAGGCTTATTAGACGATATTAAAGACATTTCCAACTAACTTTGTATCCCAATTCACTCTTCTAGCAGATGTTCAGATCTTACGGTGTATGCAAATTAACTTTTATGTATTTTTACAATTCTCTATACATCTAAATGAAATCCAATCTCTACTTTTTGACATCATTATATCAATATATATATATAAGTATTATACCGCGTGTAAATGTCAAATAATAATAATAATAATAAATTATTTATTGTACAAAACCGAAACAAGTGTAGGTAATGCCGTAAATGCATTTTCTACCAACTAACCTTTGTGACTGAGAGCTGTAATAAGCGAGTGCACGAAGAAAATAGATATTTGAAATTATTTATTACTATATAAAACACAAATTAATTACATACATCTAGTACCTATTATATGCAATACATATATACTCGTATATATATATATATAATAAGTAAGATATGGCGACTTATTCTGTTTCAAATCAAATCAAATCATTTATTTCCTTAGGTTAGTACACAACACTTGGATATTGTCAATACATTTTTATACAATATAAGCTTGGCTGGACCGAATCTAACAGCAATACAATTAATAATAAATAAAACATTGTTTCCATAAGCGAGGATTTTGTACTTATTTATAACTAGAGACTTAAAATTTAATTCGTGGCTGTAAAGTGGCTGTTTGTGAAGCAAGTAAATTTTAATAAATATAAAGAGCAAATATTATTTTCATTGGTAGAACTTCTATTTAAAATAAAAAACAATACTTTTTTTTTTAATAAAAATCTTTATCCGTAAAATAAATCAATACTGCATGATGAATAAGGCTGCGTCTGAAAATCGCGATATTCATCGTGATAAATAACCTAAAGACTAGGAGTGTGTTCTTATTAATTAATTGATCTCGCCCACAGCCGAGAGACGAAATTAGAGAGAGAAAGAATTATGTAAGTCAAAGTTCACGCGATCGTCGACCTCTTGCTACATTCTTGATTAGGCTCAGTATGAGTGGCGATATTTTTAGGATAACTTCCCTGCACCGTAACTTAAGATTTTATCACTAAATAATTAAAATAAAATATACGTAATTCTTTATTTTTATTCTAGATTATAATATAAAAATATTTGCTCTTTAACAAATTCCCGCAGTATGTATTTAATCATAAGTCTTATAAATAAATTTAGTCAAAAATCAATATCCTTGTAACCCTATTTTTTTTTACTTCTGTACTTGTAGTTACAAGCCAGCGGTGCTGTTACTTTTATTTCGAGTTTTAGCCGTAGCCCCCCAACTCTACACGTTTAATTTGTGCGTAATCACCAAACAATGGCGAACAAAAACAGACACACAAAGAAGAAAAAAAAACATATATTTCTGTAAATTATTATTTTTACATATAACTCTCGGACTCTGCACCCACCATATAAATTTATCACTCTCCAAAGATGAAGAATGAAGAAGTTGGTAGAGAATACCTTCATGGTATTGTATTTAAATAATAATAATAATAATAAATATTTCCAGACAGCTCACACAGCGCCATCTAATTTCCGTGGTAAGCTACGAGGCTTGTGTTACGGAAACTAGATGGTTGATAAACTACATATTATACTTTTTTTTTTTTTTGTAAATATATACATATTATACATATAAACACCCAGACCGAGACAAATTATACAATGTACAACTTGCCCCCGGTGGGAATCGAACCCACGACCTCCCGAGTTCACGGCAACGTTTGTTACCACTAGACCACGAATTTGCCGCCATTTTGTTAATACTTTTTTTACATACTAGAACTGCATATGACATTGCGCCCACCTGATGGTAAGTGGCCCGCGAGGTCCATGAATGTTAGCAACTGGAATTAGACACTTATGACTGACAGCAGTCCCTTACACTATGCCGGCTTGCGACATTCACACTTAACTGGATTTATCGGTGGATACTTCCCCGGCCTGGCAGACTGGTCGATTTACCACCATCAGTCCGCCTAGCTCCTATTACAGATTATTACGGTGTTTTTTTTTACAGTTATTTTGTAGAGACCACGCGATTTAAGAATATCGAGAAGTATTCAAACCAACGTTTAAATATTCAAATTCAAAATTCTTTATTGTATAGATTGCTTATTCTAATTACAGTTGTATGTACATGTCATGATTATGCAATCTGCCCATATTGTGGGCATACAATATGCTTATGTCAATAGATATTTATTTGTATATGGTTTATGTTTAATATTGTTCTTGTCAATTTATTGGAATACAACTGTGAAAACACACTACAAAAATGGTGAAACTTTTGCCATTTTGAAACAGTTCGCCAATTACGTCAAGTTTTCGGTCGCAATAATGCGCCAAATGTAAGTAAGTAAGACAGTAAGGCGTTTAGTTACAAAATTTAAAACCATCTTGTCGGTCACTCGATATAGCCACAGTAAGGAAATCTGTGGCCGAGAATCCTGGAACATCGATTCGGCATCGTAGTCAAGAATTAAACATTTCCAGAAGCACTATGCAACAAATTTTGGTAAAAGATCTGCAATTTGAACGCAGACAAGGTTCAATTCAAGTCAAGCAATTTTATTTTATTAATCTAATCCGGCGCTCCTGTTGGGACACCCTATACATCTTTTTTTTTTTTTTTTTTTTTAATGTTAGCACGACATGTGACCTTGCGCCCACCTGATGGTAAGTGGCGTGCAAGGTCCATGAATTTACCACCATCAGTCCGCCTACCACCTATTTGTTGTTCTCGTTGAAAGTATGTACCAATGATGTCACGACGTTACTATCATACCGTTTGGTTTCTTGCCCTGTTTATATTATTAATACCTAGATATTTAATGTTCTGGTTTAGATACTTTTCTTATATCTTGCATTTAAATTATTAGGAAGTCCTTATCAAAAGTCTGAATGTATCCAATGTATCATTAGTAAGGTAAAAGCTCACTTATCGGTAATTTATTCAATGGGGTGTATCAGACAAAGCTTTTTGTAGATGTCGCAAGCGGCAATGGTACCTTGTTTACACCTTGACGCGTCATTTTTTAAATGTTTTTGTCTTTTTTTTTTTTATAACAGATAAATGTATTTTAACTTAACGTTACCTTCTTTAAAAGAAGAAATTAAGAAAGTGAACACTGTCTTTAAAAAGATAAAAGGTTGAATTAATAGAACGGCAATTTTGAGATCACCATATCTTTGATTTCGCTTGGAAATCTCGATTTGTTCACTGAAAAGCTGCTCACTTCGGCATGATATCCAGAAAATAATAGCTTTCGTAATTAAATTACAGGATTTCTATGCAACTGACAGTTATATAAGGTACCATCTATCATGCGCCATCTATCGTGATAAAAAGTTAGTGATACACCTCATTGAAAGTATCAATGGATTTTTATATATCGCTGTATGAAAATAGGAATGCATAGAAAGATATAATAATAATATAATATTTCCAGACAGGTCACACAGCGCCATCTAATTTCCGTGGTAAGCTACGAGGCTTGTGTTACGGAAACTAGATGGTTGATAAACTATATATTATACTTTTTTTTTTTCGTAAATATATACATATTATACATATAAACACCCAGACCGAGACAAATTATACAATGTACAACTTGCCCCCGGTGGGAATCGAACCCACGACCTCCCGAGTTCAAGGCAACGTTTGTTACCACTAGACCACGGAGGCGGTAAATATAACACAAATTAAATAAAACACAAGAACATAATGGTCCGATGAAGAGCGTCCTTCACCGATTGGTTATTGGAATAAAATACATTAACAAAAGCGGCCGTGATAGATTGCCTAACAAAATATGTTCAAGGTTATACAGAATTTATGGTTTTCGGATAATGATATTTATGTTTAAAAAAAAAAAACCTTTTATACTTCAAAAAGGGGTTCTACCAATAACACCTGCAGCCCTATTATATTATTTAGTCGAAAACGATATATAATGGAATCAGTTAAATAGGTATATATTTTTTTTTATACAGTTAGGAAAACTTACAGCTAAACAATACTTAAATATAAAGAAAAAAGATAATCCTACAAAGGTCGGTTCAAACCCATCCGGCATGTACCAATGAGAAATACACTTTTCTTACGTACATTTGCCATAGATTTACAACACCATTGTTCCCGTGCCTCGGAGAGCACGTTAAGGTCCCGGTTTCACTAATACCAACTTGTGGAATCGTTAATAAATTGTCATTAAAAATTGACATCATATCCTCGCCAAGCCGTCTGGCCAGGCAGCGTGGCGAGTGTAGGCCAAATTCTCCAGATATATGTTCTGGAAGGCCCATCTCCAGCAGTGGAGGTCTAGGACGCTGTGTTCTAGGGGCTGTAATGATGAAGAAAGGGCTAATAACAAGTTTTCACAGAAATAGATATGGAAACATAGATAAAACTAAATACTGAGTAGACTATTACAAAAAGAATGAGATGAAATGAGGCAGAATAAGACAAAATAACAATAGTAATAGAACACTTATACAGATCGGCTTAAGGCATTTGTAAAGTAGTCCTGAATCAAGCCACGTCGGGCAGCGGCTGGGGTAGTACATGATATGTCAATATGTGAGCAATGTTTATTAAAATGGTCAGATGTTCTCCAGATGAAAGCATTCTGCATATAATTATTGTATACAAATGGGATGTAAAAGGTATCCCTGTGACGTGTTTTGCAGAGTGTACTAAAAGGTATATTTCCTAGAATATCTGGACAGTCGACCTTTCCTCTTATGACACCCATAAGATATGACACGTCGGCGAATTCCCGGCGTTTTACAAGAAATGTGTATATGTATATTACATACATATATCACGCTATTAAAGTTGATATTTGCACGGCCACTGTCAAGGTCGAGCGCTTATAATTGTAATTATGACGCAGTCTCTGACGTTAATAAGCCTAAAAAAATATTTGCTAATTTGACAATTACATACAGTATAACGTTTGGGTTTCAAAAAAATAGACTTAGTCCATAGGATTAAATTTTAAATGATACCTATCCTATATTAAGCTTCATCAGCATTTACTGATACCGATAAGTGGGCATAGCCATAAATTTAAGAACTGATAAGTGTGATAAAACCTTTACCTATCATAAAGAATTTCTATAGCATTTTCCTATTTATAACTATATTAAATTACTTAATAAAAACTTAAAAAAAATCTACTTTTTCTTATATATATATATACCCACACATACCTATAATTATATAACTGCCTCCGTGGTCTAGCGGTTAAGTCCGTGGATTTAAGACTTGGAGGTACCAGGTTCGATTCCTGAATTATTAATGTAAATAAATACATTTAATTAATATTCAATTTATTTGCGATATTTCTCGAGTTTGGTACGCTGGAGACATCGACGTGTCATGATTGGCCTATAGTAAAGTTGGCTGAATGTGAATCCGCTTATTTATAAGCGTGGTTTCTGACCACCCCGAAAGGTCGTGATAATGATACCTATAATCATTATTATCCAACCATATCCTAGATAAATCCTCCGGTTCGCGGATGACATAGTCATAATGGCTATGGTATGGTATGATATGCTGTCCCTGATGATTTCTTATATTATATTCAATGGACGGTCCATATATACGTAGATGACAGTGTCGACCTCAACCTGACGAGCAGCACGCGGCGACTGCTGGGTCAGTGCCAAACCAAATAATAACTACACCAAACGATTTATACGACACACATTTGAATTACAGAAAAATGTAGAGATAAACCAACTGTACATACTGGGCGGTAGATGTAAACCTACCCACTTATCACTTTAAATTTTTTTTTGAAATCACGACACACGACACTTACAATATCCTAGGCGACACCGGGCGATTTTTCCCGGCGTCGAAACCTATTGATTACTGGATTCCACGATAAAGATAGCTTATAACCCCCCTCTCGATTGAAATTTTTGTGTTTCTTTATTTCGATCGCTTCACGTACTATTCTGGGGTAATAGTGACGATCGGTGGAAAGTATATTTGGGTCATGCAGCTCAATCCAATGGTTTATCCAACAGATACTCTCGGCTATTGTGCGCTTAGTTTGCCCAGTCAAGCCGGCATAGCGTTAGGGACTGATGTTAGTCATGAGTGTCTGATTCCAGTTGCTAACATTCATGGATCTCGCGCGCCACTTACCATCAGGTGGGCGCAAGGTCACATGTCGTACTAGTATTTAAAAAAAATAACACCTTGGGTAATAATTTCATTTAACAATCACTTTTCATATAAAATAAATAGTTAAAAGATTAAATAAATAAAAAATAAACTGCCTCCGTGGTCTAGCGGTTAAGTCCGTGGATTTAGACTCGGAGGTACCGGGTTCGATTCCTGGTCGGGACACAACAATATTAATTAATTTAAATAAATAAATTTAATTAATATTTAATTTATTAATGATATAACTCGAGTTTGGTACGCTGGGGACATCGCCGAGCTTGCCACTTGTCATGACTGGCCTTTAGTAAAGTTGTCTAAATGTGAATCCGCTTCTTTGTAAGCGGGGTTTCTGACCACCCCGAAAGGGAAACGGTCGTGATGATACTACTATAAATAGTTATATAGTATTTTTTTTATTTCCTGTAAAATAGTCATAATGACTTTTGTTGTTTGGAAAACAAGCAACTCGATTATAATAGCGGAATTCGTATAAAAATCCATGTTCCCCATTTACCCGACCTTGCTATTTAAAAATAAACGCAATTCGTCCGAGATTCACCAGTCGGGATACGACGGGAACGCTGATAGATCGCGTACAAAACAACAAAGACAAAATCAATGTGTGAAAAATACTGATTTCAACAAAGCGAAGCAATTAATGTAAACAAACAATCATAAACCAATGGTCATAACTATTTTTTTTTTTTAAATATTTTATCCATATTTATTGGACTAAAATGTATAAATAATTAAAACTACTAAAAAGTAAAAAATAAAATAAATTATAAAATAAACTATACGTAAAAACAACCTCCGTGGTCTAGAGGTTAAGTCCGTGGATTTAGATAAGATTGCGCGTGGCGATGGCAAAAGACCCGACGGCATGACCGTTGGGCCGTGGAAACTTGGCAGGTCACTGGTGTGGGATGCAACATGTGTAGACACATTAACCCCATCACACATCCAGGCGACCTCATCAAGCGCGGGAAGTGCGGCGGTTTCTGCTGAGAACCTCAAGCTGCGCAAATACGCCAACCTCAGTACAGGTTACAAATTTGCGCCCTTTGCGGTCTAGCGATGCGTATACTTCATCTATCTTTTGGGCCTATGGAAATGGAAAAGTCTGGAGATAGGAAAGCTGGCAATAATTTCTGCCAATGTATTAGCTTAGCTATACAGAGGGGAAATGTTGCCAGTCTTCTTGGGACTATTCCTGAAGGGTCGTCTCTAGAGGACAGGAGGGTGGTCAGAAACCACGCTTATAAATAAGCGGAGTCACATTTAGCCAACTTTATTATAGGCCAAAGGCGTACCAAACTCGAGAAATATCACCAATAAATTACATTAATAAATATTATTGTGTCCCGACCGACCCCGGTGCCTCCGAGTCTAAATCCACGGACTTAACCGCTAGACCACGGAGGCAGTTGAATGAATAAATAAATGATAAATTATTTCCCTCCTAGAAAGACTGCATCTAATAAAATGTGTTGCCGTGGAATAGCGAACACCGTGTTACATTGGAATTATAGGGGATTTACCGAGTTCCCTTTTCGAGAACTGAACGGGGAAGAAAGTGACGTCACAGATATTTATTTGAAAGAAAATCTCATATCAAGTTTACCGAAGGATATAGTGAGATTGGAGCGGTTAGAGAGTCTTTATTTAAGCGGAAATGATATAGAACATATACCGGCTGAGATCGGGAAGCTATTTCATCTAAAATGTTTGGACTTAAGCGGTAATCGACTAAGGCGGGTTCCAGAAGAAATTGGTGATGTGAAAAATCTCAAATTTCTCATTCTTGATGACAATGAGTTGACGGAATTGCCACTTAGGTTGTCTGAGCTGCGAGGACTTCGCTATTTATCGGTTTGTGGTAACTATGCTTTTGTATTTAAATTTCGATGCTTTCCATGTTTCATTTTTTTTTTTTTTTTTTTTGTACTTAAGACGACATGTGACACCGCGCCCATCTGATGGTGATGGTGTGGATGCATATTTTGGCCTGAAAATAATTCATCATTAGGATTATTAATAATAATAATTATTTATTTATTTTTATTTAAAACTTTATCGCACGTTATACAAGGGGCGAACTTAATGCTGCTAGACATTATCTGACAGCCAACCTTAGGGACAATGGGGACCATTTCAAATGTAAGGTAGGTGCAAATATTTATATATAATAATAATAATAATAAATAAATCTATATATAATAATTTAAACCGTCTGGCCAGCGTGGCGAGTGTAGGCCAAATTCTCCAGATATATGCATGTTCTGGAAGGCCCATCTCCAGCAGTGGAGCTAATTTAAGCTTTAATACTAGACCGTAACTTAAGTTTTTAGTATTGAATAATAATAAAAAAAATGTGGTTCTTTATTTTAATACTAGACCGTAACTTAAGATTTTATTACTGAAAAATTAAAATTAAAAAACGTGGTTCTTTATTTTAATACTAGACCGTAACTTAAGATTTTATTACTGAAAAATTAAAATAAAAAAACGTGGTTCTTTATTTTAATACTAGACCGTAACTTAAGATTTTATTACTGAAAAATTAAAATTAAAAAACGTGGTTCTTTATTTTAATACTAGACCGTAACTTAAGATTTTATTACTGAAAAATTAAAATAAAAAAACGTGGTTCTTTATTTTAATACTAGACCGTAACTTAAGATTTTATTACTGAAAAATTAAAATTAAAAAACGTGGTTCTTTATTTTAATACTAGACCGTAACTTAAGATTTTATTACTGAAAAATTAAAATAAAAAGACGTGGTTCTTTATTTTAATACTAGACCGTAACTTAAGATTTTATTACTGAAAAATTAAAATTAAAAAACGTGGTTCTTTATTTTAATACTAGACCGTAACTTAAGATTTTATTACTGAAAAATTAAAATAAAAAAACGTGGTTCTTTATTTTAATACTAGACCGTAACTTAAGATTTTATTACTGAAAAATTAAAATTAAAAAACGTGGTTCTTTATTTTAATACTAGACCGTAACTTAAGATTTTATTACTGAAAAATTAAAATAAAAAAACGTGGTTCTTTATTTTAATACTAGACCGTAACTTAAGATTTTATTACTGAAAAATTAAAATTAAAAAACGTGTTTCTTTATTTTAATACTAGACCGTAACTTAAGATTTTAATACTGAAAAATTAAAATAAAAAAACGTGGTTCTTTATTTTAATACTAGACCGTAACTTAAGATTTTATTACTGAAAAATTAAAATTAAAAAACGTGGTTCTTTATTTTAATACTAGACCGTAACTTAAGATTTTATTACTGAAAAATTAAAATTAAAAAACGTGGTTCTTTATTTTAATACTAGACCGTAACTTAAGATTTTATTACTGAAAAATAAAAATAAAAATGTGGTTATTTATTTTAATACTAGACCGTAACTTAAGATTTTATTACTGAAAAATTAAAATAAAAAAACGTGGTTCTTTATTTTAATACTAGACCGTAACTTAAGATTTTATTACTGAAAAATAAAAATAAAAATGTGGTTATTTATTTTAATACTAGACCGTAACTTAAGATTTTATTACTGAAAAATAAAAATAAAAATGTGGTTATTTATTTTAATACTAGACCGTAACTTAAGATTTTATTACTGAAAAATAAAAATAAAAATGTGGTTATTTATTTTAATACTAGACCGTAACTTAAGATTTTATTACTGAAAAATTAAAATAAAAAAACGTGGTTCTTTATTTTAATACTAGACCGTAACTTAAGATTTTATTACTGAAAAATAAAAATAAAAATGTGGTTATTTATTTTAATACTAGACCGTAACTTAAGATTTTATTACTGAAAAATAAAAATAAAAATGTGGTTATTTATTTTAATACTAGACCGTAACTTAAGATTTTATTACTGAAAAATAAAAATAAAAATGTGGTTATTTATTTTAATACTAGACCGTAACTTAAGATTTTATTACTGAAAAATTAAAATAAAAAAATGTGGTTATTTATTTTAATACTAGACCGTAACTTAAGATTTTATTACTGAAAAATAAAAATAAAAATGTGGTTATTTATTTTAATACTAGACCGTAACTTAAGATTTTATTATTGAATAATTTAAATAAAAAAAATGTGGTTCTTTATTTTAATACTAGACCGTAACTTAAGATTTTATTATTGAATACTTAAAAAAAAATTTAATCTTTATTTTTATTCTAGATTATAATATAAAAATATTTGCTTTTTATTAAATTCCACGCAGTACATCGTTTCTTACACTCTAAAATAACTGCATAACAATCGGAAATCAAGTTGTAAATTAAAATTGTAAATATCCTGCACTCTTTTTTCATTCATCTATCACTCAACGTGCGTGTAAGTGCATTATATCATGCCATTAGAATAATAACGACTGGAAAACAAGTACGCACACCGTGAGGCTAGTTTTACTGAGTCATAACGGCTCGGTTAATGAATAATCCGTGTCAATTTCGAAGTCAAATCATTTATAGGGACCAATCGGTACAAGCCCACCTTTCGCATACCAATGACGAGCACTAACTACAGACAAAATACATTTTTAATTAGAGCTTGTAATACTCTTAATGCATTCATTGATGAAACTGATGTTGATATCTTTCATGAAGGTGATAGTGGTGAGAAATGCGTTTAGCTTAAGGTTTTTTAAACGATAATAGTTTTTGTTATTGTACAGTTATTGGAATTGCATGAAGTGATAGTTTGTAGATGCTTTCATCGTTCATAATATGTATTATTCTAACATTACTAGTGAAAACTTGTAAATGACTTTCTGTTTCTATTTTTGTATCTATACTTGTGAATTAAATGTCAATAGTTTTCCTTAATAAATAAATAGGTGGTAGGCGGACTGATGGTGGTAATTTGCCCAGTCTGCCGGGCCGGGGAAGTATCCACCATTCGTGCCGATAAACCCAGTAAAGTGTGTCCACACGTTTCAGGTCAGGCTAGAATTGCCGTCATGTCCAGTCAATACGGCATAGTGTAATTAGGGACTGATGTTAGTCATGAGTGTCTGATTTTAGTTGCTAACATTCAGGGACCTTGCCAAAAAAAAATGTACTAAAAGCTCTCAGGATTTATTATACAAATACAAACACCATACTGAACAACAACTGCAATCACTAGTCACAGAAATGAAAGAGCGATGTGCAGTAAAAGGACCCCGTTTGTTTGCGAAAAAACCAAGGTACTAGTGTTTGAAAGAAGAAGGATGACAACCGTGACGATAAAGATTGATGATGAAACTCTAGAACAAGTAAATTAAATTATATATCTGGGCAGTGTGTGGATGAGAAGTATGATGGGATGTTTATTTATTTATTCGAAGAGAAAGAACAGAGACAGGCAGTATAATAACAATAAGGAAACGATACAATAGGAGTCATTAGAATTATACCAAAATATTTCTCACTCTGGACAATAGTAATACGTTAGTGCTATGTATACCCTGGCCAGGTATAATGGATAATACAATTGCAGTGTTAGAATTTATGGAACAATCAATGAACTCCGAAGCAAACCCCACCCAGCGAGCTAAACCGACAACAACAACTTCTTCATTTTGACCTTAAGGTTGAAAGAAGAGTGAACGCGGGAAATAGTGTCAACGGTGCCCTGGGGTTACTGAACGCCAGTGGAAGTTTCAGTGACAAAGCTCGACCCGCCATAAACAATGCCATGCTGGTATCAACACTTATGTATGGAAGCGAAACGTGGATATGTCAGAATACGCATGAGAGTAGAGTGCAGTAGAAATGGGATCGTTGATCGTATATGCGGCGTCACTTTGACGGACCGCACACGTAATAATGAAATACGCAAAAGGGTAGGCTTGAAAGAAAGCATAGGGACTAAAATAAGAAAAGGCATATATTACTAGAGAGATATATAATGCGAAAGTTGTGGGTATAATAAATTATATGTAAAGAAATTGATATAATAATATATACTAATAATAAGTAACTAAATATAAATAAATACACAAATAAGATATAAGTGTTGCAAAACTAGGATCAAGAAACTACACCTTCCCTGATCAATCTAGTTTCTGTGCCTTGACAGAATTATCTAGTGCAGAAACCAGTGCACTTACTAACAGTTCTGTTAGCCTGTCCTAGCTCAATGTATTATAAATAATGAAATGATATAATTTCCTCGATAGTAATTTATGTATATAGGATGTTAAAAATTGGTGTCAATACATATTTTTTATTTTTATTTTTTATTTTATACATTTCATACAAATGCACCATAAAAAATATATAATATAATAAATAAAATTTAAAAAGAATAATTATATCATCATTACAGCCCCTAGACCTCAACTGCTGGAGATGGGCCTTCCAGAACATATATCTGGAGAATTTGGCCTACACACGCCACGCTGACCAGACGGCTTGGCGAGGATATGATATCATTTTCCTATGACAATTTATTAAGGATCCACAAGTTGGTATTAGTGGAACCGGGACCCACGGCTTAACGTGCTCTCCGAGGCACGGGAACGGTGGTGTTGTAAATCTATGACAAATTAAGAAAAGTTTATTTCTCATTGGTACATGCCGGATAGGTTTAAACCGACTTCTGTAGTATTTAAGGAACGCGTTCTTACAACCGCGCCTAATAATTATATATTAATATTTTTTATTTATATATATTTTTATATGTATTTTCACCATAAACGGGACGTCATAAATTTTAAGTAAAATATTGACAAAGAAAGTATCATCACGACCGTTTTGAACTAAGCGGATTCACATTTAGCCAACTTTACTATAGGCCAATCATGACAAGTGGCAAGCTCGTCGATGTCTCCAGCGTACCAAACTCGAGAAATATCACAAATAAATTGAATATTAATTAAAGGTATTAATAAATATTTTTGTGTCCCGACCAGGAATCGAACCCGGTACCTCCGTGTCTAAATCCACGGACATAACCGCTAGGCCACGGAGGCAGTTAACAAAGAAAAACTGAAGTATTGTGAAATTTGTTGGTGACACCCAATTTGACTTAAGAAAAACTTAAGGATTATTATTTATTGGCTAAGGAATAATTAAGTAGAGGTTCAAGAAACCAGCTGATAAGTCGATGTCTCTAGCGTAGGTATTGAAGAATAAAAATGTAACACAATTTTTTTTGGGTTAAAAAATTTCACTGATAAGTAATCCTTCTATCTCGGCCTGAATATCAAAGCATTTTTTCTTGTACATTTCTCTTGGAAGTCATAAAAGTGGGATCGCTTTAGTTACATGATAGTTTAATGCTACTCAATCATGTTTACACCACTTTGTTCCTGGTTCGTTAGCACATAGTTTGGCGCCGACATTGAATTATAAAATCTCTGGGCATTACTATGAAATGAAATGAAATGAAATGAAATGAAATGAAATGAAATGAAATGAAATGAAATGAAATGAAATGAAATGAAATGAAATGAAATGAAATGAAATGAAATGAAATGAAATGAAATGAAATGAAATGAAATGAAATGAAATGAAATGAAATGAAATGAAATGAAATGAAATGAAATGAAATGAAATGAAATGAAATGAAATGAAATGAAATGAAATGAAATGAAATGAAATGAAATGAAATGAAATGAAATGAAATGAAATGAAATGAAATGAAATGAAATGAAATGAAATGAAATGAAATGAAATGAAATGAAATGAAATGAAATGAAATGAAATGAAATGAAATGAAATGAAATGAAATGAAATGAAATGAAATGAAATGAAATGAAATGAAATGAAATGAAATGAAATGAAATGAAATGAAATGAAATGAAATGAAATGAAATGAAATGAAATGAAATGAAATGAAATGAAATGAAATGAAATGAAATGAAATGAAATTATTTATTTGCATTGAACATGGTAATAGTAAATATTAGTTCTGCACATTCAGCCATTTCTGGCACACAAATTTTGTTAAACATTATTTACAATGTTAAAATCTTATTATTATATTTATAATTTTAGTCACACTTATTACATACAGATTATTATTAAAACATATTTTACAGATAATTGTTATAATACACATAAAAATTGTTAAAATTTGTGGTTGTAATATTCACTTAGCGAATAGAAGCAACATTCTATCAATAGTTTCCTAATTTGGCCTTTAAACTGATTGTCAGGTAATCTTTTGAGAAACTCGGGTAACTTATTGTAAATTCGAATACACATAATATATGAATTTTTATCAAAGGCTCTGCTTTTTGGTGTTTTTGTATAGGCAAGAGTATTTGGATGTCGACTACTATTAAATACATCTTTATGGAAAGTAAATAAGTTACTATGTGTCCTAATAAATGTAACGATCTCAAAAATGTACATGCCTGTTACGGTCAAGAGATTTAGGTTTAGTATATTTTTTTAATTTTTTATTTTAATGACATATGTTAATCGTAATATATAAATGTGAAATGTAAGTATATGTTTGTTTTGCCTGCACGCCTATAACGTTACACTTTTTTTTTTAAATATCTTAAATCACTCTTAATTAAAATAATATTTTAAAAAATATATCCTCGCCAAGCCGTCTGGCCAGCGTGGCGAGTGTAGGCCAAATTATCCAGTTCTGGAAGGCCCATCTCCAGCAGTGGAGGTCTAGGACGCTGTGTTTTAGGAGTTGTAATGAATGAATGAATGTAAAAATAATATTATTTTTAAAAAATATAAACCAAATTAAAAAATAATAAATATTAAATTCCAAATAAAAAAACTTAGCAATCTAAAGAAAAAAACAACTTATAAAACAAATTAATTTATTTATAAAAACATATAAATAGGTCTAAGCCTAAGTTGTATTGGGTAATCAATCAAAAATCCACCGGTGTGAAGTTAGTAGCCAAATCTCAGCAGCCAATTATAACTGACCGATTTAAGAAATCTTTTTTTGTTTTGGTAGTTGCATCTAAGTCAATGTGTGTCGATGTATCGCTTCCGTATTTTAACGTCTCTAATTTGGTTTCATTTTATGGTCGTAGGATATTATTGTTATCTTAGCAATAAACTTGTAACGTCGCCAATAATTATGTAGGGTAAATCGCCAGCTATTGTACATCTAAGCACTTACATGAAAAGCAAAACAAGACCGCTTAACATGACAATATGTATGATGTATCTTATATATATATATATATATATATATATATATTATTATTTCTATATGTATTTTATTGTTGTATATATATTTATTGTTTATTTAGTTGATAAGTATTTTAGTTAGTAATTTTAAATCATAGTCACTCTCCCAAAGGTTAGCTGTTAGAAAATGCCTAGACATTAACCTTGCCTATGTACATTGGAATGTTCTTTTTATTTTTTTGTGCAATAAAGAATTTATCTATCTATCTAAGCACTTGCAACATATGGATCTTTTTCTCTGTTATTGATTATATTAAAAAATACGTGTGGCACTCGGGGACTGCCGCGGTAAAGCTATTGCATAGCATTTTTTTATCAACTTATGCAATTATAATTATTTATTTTATTTATGCAGTTTTTTTTTTTCAAGTTTTTTATATTACTCGTGGACGCGGCCAAAAAGCACGCTGTCTCACCTAGCATTGTATCTAAAAGAGATAGAATCAGTTAGCAGCTAGTCTACACGCATACGTCTAGTCGCACGCACACAAATACGAAACGAAACGATGTTAGACGATGCACGGTTTTCAACGCCGCACCGTGTGCCGGTCGGAGTGGGGGGTGTTAGGTTTATTTTACCGTTACGGAATTTCTTGATTCGCTCGCCGCGCTCAAAGCCCGCGATAAAAGCTATGCAATAGCTTAAAAGTTTTGTAATACACAAATTGGAGCACAATCTAGCAAAATAAATAAATAAATAAATACCTTTAATATAATAAATAACTACAAAAAAAAAAGTAAAAATGAAATTAAATCTAAACTATAGGTTAAAAATGTCGTCTAGATACGACCATTTAGGGATAGTCCCAAGGAGACTGGCAACATTTCCCCTTGAGGCTAATATGTTGGCAGAAATTATTGCCAGCTTTCCTGTCTCCAGACTCTACAACTCCTTAGCCAGACGCTTGGGTGAATGTCACCATTGAAGTAAATGAATTTTCTGAAAGGTGCTAATTGATACTTCAGCTAATGTTACCCGACTTAACGTTTTCTAGGTAACTATTTTTTTTTTAAATTACAGAATACATCAGTCCTAAGCACGTAATTTATTTGCATAATATATGTTCATAACCGAGTTGGGGATCATCAAATTCCAGATGCGGCAGAATTTGATGCTTTACTTGGAGTCACTCGCGGCATTATAGCCCAAACACGTCGGGTAAAATATGGGAGTCCACAGCGCAGGAAAACCGCAAAAAATAAACTGCAACTTGAGCCCCATTTTTAAAGTCCAATTTATCGTTTTCCATAATTATTCACATTATAGCACATTATTAAACAAAACAGCACCACTTTTGACCAATAATATCCACAGTAAATTAATTTACAAAACAAAAACTTGCACTTGACATGTTCACGCAAAATGGCGCGAAGAACTCCACTAGGTAACTATTGAACCTTGCAAAAATTATAATGAGATGATAGGAAAGGCAAAGGGAACTAGTCCATGCAGCCATGTCTTTTGCAATCAAAGACAATATTGACAAGACGGGGCAAGAAGCCAAAAAGAATGATAATTAAAGCTAAGACATCATCATCATCATCATCAGTCTGTGTCTCTCCACTACTGAATATAGGCCTCCCCCAAGGCTCGCCACTTCACACGATCTCCTGCCACCTTCATCCAACCCCAACAGCTACCTTCCTCAGGTCATCCGTCCATCTAGCGGGGGGTCGACCCACTCTGCGTCTTCCCGTACGTGGTCTCCACTCTAGAACTCGTTTACTCCATCGGTTCTACGACAGACATGTCCAGCCCATTGCCAATTCAGCTTACTAATTTTGAAGGCTATATCGGTAACTTTGGTTCTCCGACGGATTTCCTCATTTCGGACTTTATCCATCAGAGAAATACCGAGCATAGCTCTCTCCATAGCCCGCTGAGCGACCTTAAATTTGTGGAGCAGACCCACTGTTAGTGTCCACGTTTCTGCTCCGTACGACAGCACTGGTTAAAAACTCTCGTCTTCAAACACTAGGGTATGTTTGATAAGAAGATGTGGCGCAGCTTCCCGAATGCCGCCCATCCTAGCTGAATGCGTCTGTCGGCTTCTTTGCTGAAGTTGGCTATGCCTAATTGTATAGTAATCAAATCAATCAATTACAGTTCATTTTCATTTACAGTCGCGTTCGTGCACTCTCATATGGATTTTATTGTTTCATGGACAATATGCTGACCTACACCCGTATTCAATTCGGATGCACGTATAAACAAACTTGTAGAATCGTTAATAAATTGTCATTAAAATTTACACCAGACCCAAATTTAATTATGATTATTGATTTTTATATATGTTTCAGATAATAAGCTAAGATGGCTTCCCCAGCGTCCGGTCCATAACTACCACCATTGTGAATTTAGATTCTGGCGCAACCAGGAATTGAAAGCGATTCCTTACTCGCTGTGGTACCACATGTTTAGAGATCAACCTACAAGGACATTGAATATTGGGTAAAGTCAAAATTTATTATGCGCCAGTATCATACAATACATTCAACGGTGTACCACAGGGCGATGAAATATCGAAAAAACGGTTTACCTACTAACGCTAGTCTTGGTCTGGAACTCCTAATCTTGGTCTTGGTCTTGGTCTTGCGCAAGAACCTAGAAGACTTTTATAAACGGTGAATCGATAAATCATCAATGATACGCCCCCTGCCTGAAGGGCCAACGCGGGTGGGGGTCGCAAGCCCGACTCATTCGTGAAGCTTCCTAAGGAAGCTCCAGGGCGCCTACGGACTAAAACCCTATAAACCGTCTCTATATCACTGTTGGCCCTGTTTGCCTTTACACCTAAGTCTGAGTCGTGGCACTCGTTCGCCGCAGCCTGAGGGGTAGGGGTATGCGGGGGAGCCATCAAGAGGGTAATGGAGGAGGACGAAGACAGTGGCGGCTGGGTTGGCGGCAACTGGAACGGAGAAGGTGGTGGTGGTAGGGTCGGGGGGTCCTTAGGTTGGCGGCCAGAGGACTTGGCGAAGGCCTCAAGCAGTCGATTGAGCCTCGTCGTGAGCGGGCCTAGAAGACTCTTGCTCTGATTCAATATATATTTTTCCAATTGTACTAAAGAAATCTTGTCTGTCCGCAAACAACTATTTCGACAACTACTTGCCAGATTTACTTGTTACGGATTCACATTGCAAAGCAAGCTTGTCGATGTCTAGCGTACCAAACTCGAGAAACATCACAATTTATTGTATCCCGACCAGGAATCGAACCCGGTACCTCCGAGTCTAAATTAATTTATTTAAAAACTTTATTGCACAATTACATGATTGGCCTAGTAGTTGGCTAAATATGAATCCGCTTATTTATAAGCGTGGTTTCTGACCACCCCGAAAGAGATCGTGATAATATTAATTAATATAAAAAAAAAATCTTAAAATCCTACAAAGGTCGTCGGTTCAAACCCACCCGGCATGTACCAATGAGAAATACACTTTTCTTACGTACTGCAGTCATAGATTTACAACACCACCGTTTCCATGGCTTGGAGAGCACGTTAAGCCGTCGGTTCCGGTTCCGCTAATACCAACTTGTGGAATCGTTAATGAATTGTCATTAACGAAGGTCCATCACCAACAGTGGAGGTCTAGGTTCCTGTGTGAATGAAATAATATAGGAATGAAGGATATTTATGATATTCTTTTTTTTTTTTTTGTTCCCTTCTACCGATGGATGACGAATGAGGTGATAGGGAAAGCATACAGCCAAGTCTGACGTAATATATCTTTCCTTTTTATGAGTTAATGAGGTCATCATCAAATTCCAGATACTGCAGAATTTGATGCTTTTCTTGGAGTCACTCGCGGCAACATAGCTCAAACACTTCCGAGTTAAATATGGGAGTTGACAGCGCGGTAAAACCGACAAAAAATTAACTGCAACTTGTGCCCCATATTTAAAGTACAATTTTTCGTTTTTCATAATTATTCACATTGTAGCACATTATTAAACAAAACAACACCACTTTTACCAACAATATCCACAGTAAATTAATTTACAAAACAAAAACTTGCACTTGACATGTCCACGTAAAATGGCGCGAAGAACTCTAAATATTTTTTTCTTATATTACCGAATGGTTTCTTGCCCTGTCTTATATTTAATGTTGTATTGCCTGTATTTCAGATGTTTGGGTGCCGTGAAAAATCATTCCAGACCGAGCGATAGAAAGCAGTTAAAATTCCAAACAGGTGAAGCGGACTGGAAAATCGAAACCTACGTCCCGACACAGTATTCGAATGTTTTGCAAACCGAATTCGATACACCGCCAACACTATTAGAACTGAGCAAACGCATTCTCTACAACACTATATATTTATGGACGAAAGAATTTAATAATAATCAGTTTCCGAATACTTATTCGAATGGTTACGATTTTAATGGTAACTTAAACAATTCTATAGAAAATTTAAGTAAAGATATAGAAGTATTGAATACTCATAATGATGAATACTTAGAAAATAAACCAATAAATAATTTTAATGCTATTCCACGTAAGAAATGTTTTTGTACAGCCGACTTTGTTGATAAATACTATGGTTTTTTGCCCAAATTTTTGAAGAAGGATTTGTGTTATGGTCCGATTTCGAAATGCGAAAATGTTACTTGTAAAGTGCCGGTTTTCGATTACGTACATGTTCGATTTTGTATTGGGTAAGTTTTTTTTCGATTCGATTTTTTTATATTTGTTTTAAAGTCAATGTGCCGTACGTCAGCTGAGACAGTGAGGTCGTTCAGACCCGGATGCCTAATGGGCCTGGGAGACTTTCCCCCGTTCTCCCCGGCAGGATCTCAGCGGGGCACCGTTACAGGTATAAAGCTCGGCATTGACGGTCAGTTTTTCGCGTCAAACCAGACTGTTTATGCCAACTATATTTCCCCACTCACTGGCGTCAAACCGGCTCTTCAGTTTTCGACCGGCCGACTGTTTGAAGGACGTGTACTACCTATTTGTGTCGAGAAAAAAAATAGGCGGGAAGTTTTAACTTCTTATTGGCGGAACATTTATATATATTTTTAACTTTTTACTAATTAGACGATTTTTAATAATTGATCAATTTATTAATTTCGATAGTAACTATGAAAACAATCCATTATTGCGGGCGCTGCGAGCGAACTGACGCGATTGGATTGCCAGATCACACACTCACGGTCAGTTTGTATGTGGGTGGGGATTACGGTAGTCACGGAAAAATTCGTGGCGCGTCGTCAGTTAAAACTCTGGAGTTGGGTTTCGACACTCACGATCAAATTTTTGATGTAATCCACACTTTTACGTCTGGTTTGACGCCTAAACTGACCGTCAATGTCCTACTTAACAGCGCCCGTGAGACCACTTGAGCTCTTCTCTAGGAAGTGGTCTTCCGTTGGGGGGCTGAGCGCAAGACGGATCGATTTTCTGGAGATGCTTGAAGTTGTCGGCCCGATCTAGCTAGGCCACAAACTTTTCAATAGTTAGTCATAATGGCATATACGGCATTCATCGGGCCCTGAGATTGTAAACAAAGAAACCAGTGGTTTTCAAACTTCTGTGGAGGTACTCTTGATCCAGGCTCGAATTGCCGTCATGCCCAGTCAAGCCGGCAGGTGGGCGCAAGGTCAAATGTCCTGCTGGTATATAAAATAACCTCTGTATAGCCTTGATCATAATTTGTCAGGCAACCCATAACTGTCTGATTAGTAGGGGCTGGATGAGGATGGAGGAAGATGGTGTGAAGTTGAGCCTTTGGGGGAGGGCTTTTTTCAGCAGTTGACAGACACAGGCTGATGATAACGATCAGAAATCGAACCTCAAACCTCCGCGTCGAAATCTAATACTATAATAATCTATATTAAATCTTTTTTTTTAACTGCATCCGTAGTCTAGCGGTTAAGTCCGTGGATTTAGACTCGGAGGTACCGGGTTCGATGCCTGGTCGGGACACAATAATTTATTGGCTTGGTTGGAACGCTTTTCTTTAAATCCTACAAAGGTCGGTTCATACCCATCCGGCATGTACCAATGAGAAATACACTTTTCTCACGTACTGCAGTCATAGATTTGCAACACCACCGTTCCCGTACCTCGGAGAGCACGTTAAGCCGTCGGTCCCGGTTCCACTAGTACCGGAACTAGTAGTGGAATTCTTATTAAATAGTCATCAGATTCTCGTCAACCCGTCTGGCCAACTCGGCGAGTGTAGGCCAAATCCTTCAGAAATTTCTGTAAGGCCCATTTCCAACAGTGGAGGTCTAGCTGTGATGTGATGTAATGTGACTTCTCAAAGCTTGCCACTTGTCATGATGGCCTATATTTAAGGTGGCTAAAAGTGAATCAGCTTCTATAAAAAAGTGTGGTTTCTGACCACCCCATACAGGAAACGGTCGTGATGATATTGTAATGTACAATGTAATGTATCATCACGACCGTGATCAGAAACCACGCTTATACATAAGCGGATTCACATTTAGCCAAATTATTTTTTAACATATTTTTGTGTCCCGACCAGGAAACGTACCCGGTAGATACCAGGTCCAACTTTACTGCCGGCCAATCATGACAAGTGGCAAGCTCGTCGATGTCTCCAGCGTACCAAACTCGAGAAATATCACAAATAAATTAAATAAATGTATTTATTTACATTAATAAATATTTTTGTGTCCCGACCAGGAATCGAACCCGATATCCCCGAGTCTAAATCCACTAGACCACGGATGCAGTCGTGATGATATTATTATATATTTTTATTTTATATTTCAGAAAAATCCTGTTGATTGATGAGAGGACGGAAGATACCATATTAAGTGCGGTATTCTGCTCCAAGAAATGTGCCAACTATTGGCAAATATCCAAGGACCGTGTCTTGTCGTGGCGTCTCATATACACTTAATAAATAATGTACTGAAGTCAGACAATACAGATATAGTGCATAATGTATTTCCATCAGGAAAACTCGGATCTCATTCGGAACAAGTATCAATCATTGTTCTCAACGACATTATTCGTATTACTGCTGGGGTACCCTTTGGGATTGCGCGGAGGAATGGCAAGAGACCCGACGGCATGACCGTTGGGCTGTGGAAACATGGCAGGTCTCTACATAATACACGTAATAATAATTATAATAATTATTATTATTTGTGTCTGTGGCTGATGGGTGGGAATAAATACATATTTTCTTCCGTCTTATTAATATAATTGCCAATTATTACAAGAACTTGAGATTTGTCGTAACAAACAAGGACGGCTACACAGACACACTAAAATACAATGTGGGCCTGTTCCAAGGCTGCTGCCTATCACCTGTAGCTTTTAATATAATTATCAATATCCTAATCGACAAACTTAAATCTCGTGAGAAGAAGTGGGGATATAGATTCAAACAAAACAACATCTATACGGAATCCGTCTTAGCTTTTGCAGACGACTTGGCGGTGATAACAAGAAATCCCAAGCAATGCCAGGGCTTGCTGAAAATAGTGGATGATTTCTGCTCATGGACAAAGGGAATGAGAACGAAACCATCAAAATGCTTCAGCCTATGTCTGGCTAGGCGAAACACTACATTTACGTCTTATGATCCTGGACTGAGTATAGCAGGGCAGAGAATAGCTCCGGTAAATGAAACCATGCCCTTTAAATTTCTTGGCAGAAGGATAAATTTTCAGGGAAAAACACCATCCCTAGAAGTGGTTGTAAAACAATTCACTGACGACATGAATAGGGTTACTCAACAGCCTATAAGCAATGTCAAAAAAGCTTGGATATACGAGTATGACAACTACTTAGCATCTCGCCTCACTTGGCCTTTCCTAGTATATGATTTCAACAAAAGCCTACTATCAAGTCTGGACGCGGACGTCATAAGAACATTGAAGTCTTGGCTTGGATTAGCCCAGGGTGCTGACTCCTCAACATTCTTTAGAGGACGGAGAAACTTCGGAATGGATCTGAAAAGACCATCTGAATTATACAAACATCTACGTATAAGCAAATATCAAATTCTAACCAGCTCCCAGGATAATACAATTTCATCCCTTCCAAGAGACCCTCTGGTCTCAGATATGGAACCGAGACTACTATTCTTCAAGAAATTCATGACAGGTGCCCAGACTGACAAAAGAGGCATTGGCTGGAAGAAAAAAGAAAGTGACAAAGAGGTTATAAAATCCTTCCTCAGGAAAGATGAAGAGCATGAATACAGAGTGCACGCGATGACTCTAGAAGTTCAAAATGACTGGCTAACTTTGGGCGATTTTTGCATCCCTCCAGCCCTAAAGTGGCGCACACTAATGTACGATTGGTCTCCGGCGTTGCTAAAGTTCTACCTAAACGCTTTTCAAATGTCCCTCCCGGACCAGAGTAATCTGGTAAGGTGGGGAAAAGCTACGGAAAAGAACTGTACATTGTGTGGTGCTGCCATAGGAACTGCTAGACACACACTTGTAGGGTGCGTTACTCTCCTAGAAAAGGGCTATTACTCACGCCGACATGACAAAGTCCTAGGTGTTATCCGTGAAGCAGTAAGTCTTTCTATTGCAAGAGCCAGAAAGGGACTGACTACAAATAAAACTTTGACCACATTTGTAAAGGAAGGGCAAAGCACGAAAACTAAATGCAAGCCCACCTCGATCCTTGGCGCCGCATCAGACTGGAAAATTCTCATGGATACATTTGAACACCATTATAGGATCCCAGATGAACTAGCTGTATCAGCCTATAGGCCAGACATTTTAGTGTTTTCTCGGAACTTGAAAAAAGTTATCCTTATTGAACTTACCGTTCCGTGGGAATCAAATATTCCAAAAGACCACAACATGAAGTTGAATAAATATTATGATCTCACAGAAGAAATGATCAGGAACGGGTTCAAGACTCAGCTTTACGCAGTGGAAGTTGGTGCAAGAGGAGTTCCAGCAAAATCTTTGCATCACTTACTGAAAGAATTGGGCCTAAGCAGGTCTGCCGTCAATACATTTATGGAACGAGCTTCCAAGACGGCATTAACGGAATCATACAGTATTTGGTTGGGTAGGGAGAGAAGTAGAATGGTGGATGGTGAGCGTATTATCGCGCAATAGAAAAAAAGGAGGCCTCCTTTTCTTAAACCAGCCAATTGTCGGTCGCAAGCCCGAGACACCATTCTTCTCATCTCACACACGATGGACCCGGCACCCGCACGGTGAATCCATGGAATGCTTAGAAATTTGTCTTCTTCTTCTTGTTATTGTTTTGTTTGTGTTTTTGTTGTATTTTGTAAATTTCCTTAGTTTTATGCACTTTTTATTTTTGTTGATTTCTTAATCTGTCTTCACAGTGGATTTACATTTTTGTGTATAATTTGTGAACCCATTCATGGCCTTATTTATTGTGTAAAATTTGATAATATTGTATTTTAGTTATGCTGTTGGAGTTCCAGATAAATAAATCAAATAAAATAAAATTTATTGCAAACAAAATATATAAAAACATGTACAGTTCTCCCAAAGTGATAATGCGCATAGAAATCTTCGTCACTGTTCGGCAACGGTCGTATTCCCCGAGCGTCGGAAGACGATATGTATATAGAGTGGTTAAGTGCATTTTCTTCATGCATAATTTAGTAGAATTATGTGTTTTGTGCTAGTTGTTAGTACGTTTTCCTATTTTACAAAATAAACTATTTAAAGTTGAATAAGATAATTAAAGTTGAAATTAAATTCACCTTTGAAAACAAAACCAAGAACGGTGTGTAATATCAGCTCTATATAATTCCACTCAGAGAGAACACATGCAGTCACCGACCGCCCGAATTGTTTTCGATTGTGTACACATGATATTGACTTCTATTTCTTTCGAACAAGGTGCAAAATGCAAGTGCAATGTTTAGGCTCTTACGATTCAATGATTCGGGTGTTTCCGGGAATACGACAATTAGCGAAGATCTGTATGTGCATTATTAATTTGGGAATACTGTACATAGGCGAGCATAATACCATAAAGGTATTTACTACCAGCTAATCTTTGGGAGAGTGAGAGAAGAATATTATGGTTGCAGAGTCAGAAAAATTAACACAAAAAGATCAAAATATTATATTAAGTAAAATCAATGAACATATATATATGGGTACGTTGGTAAGTATATGGTTTAAACATCCAAGATGATAATAAATATATAAAAAGTTAGAAAATAAAGTATCATCACGACCGTTTCCCTTTCGGGGTGGTCAGAAACCACGCTTATGAATAAGCGGATTCACATTTAGCCACTAACTTTACTATAGGCCAATCATGACAAGTGATAAGCTCGTCGATGTCTCCAGCGTACCAAACTCGAAAAATATCACAAATTAAATATTAATTAAATGTATTTTTATTTACATTAATAATTATTTTTGTGTCCCGACCAGGAATCGAAACCTCCAAGTCTAAATCCACGGACTTAACCGTGTATAAATAATAAATAAAACACATGCATATTTAAAATAAATAAATAGGAATACCTATATATCAAAGAAAGGAGACCTACCTTTTTGAACAGTCCTCCTATATCTTGTTACCCTTTATAACTATGTGCTTCCGTGGCTAGGGGTTTATATATGAACCTGTAGCCCTATTCTGTTATTAAGCGCCAACGTTATATAATGGAATCCCTTAAATAATGCACCCGCAATCGTCTACCACACTCCCAAAGGTTAGCTAGTATAAAATGCAGAGAGGCATTAAGTTCGCCCTTGTACTCAACTGTTAAGTTTTTAAGTGCAATAAAGAATTTATAAATATAAATAAATAAATAAAAATAACGGAAATGTCAGTGTAAAATGCTATTAAAAATGGTATTCTTGTATAAAGGTTTCCACTAATTTAAAAAAAAAACGATTAAATATACTGCCTCTGTGGTCTAGCGATTAAGTCCGTGGACACAAAAAATATTTATTAATGTAAGTAGGTAAATACATTGAATTAATATTTAATTTATTTGTGTTATTTCTCGAGCTTGGTACACTGGAGACATCGACGAACTTGCCACTTGTCATGATTGGCCTACAGTACCTAAAGTTGGCTAAATGTGAATCCGCTTATTTGCAAGCGAAGTTTTAATTTAAATATATAATCTTAGTTTAATTAATATAAATGTTGTTAACTTAATTATAAATTCGCAGAAAACAATTTAAGTTTTGAATACATGTGTGATACTCACAACCTTCCACTTCGCTCTTTACACAACAACCGACTTAAAATCCCATCCCACTCCTCCCGCAGATATTCAGATTCGTATACTGTCTGCAGCCCGCCAGTGGAACAGGCTACCACTCGCTATTAGACACGCGCCGTCTGTCCACGTTTTTAAGCGCTTGGCAAACTTATTTCTAGACAAACAGGAGTCGTTATCAGGCTAAAAATATATATTTGGCATAATATATATGTGTATATACGTTTATTTATAGGTATATGTGTAATTTATGTAACAGTGTAAGTATCTATTAGTATGTAGTGTGTGTAGTATATTCTATATTGTTAAACTTGATATCGGCACTACCCTTAATCTCACACTCTCCCAAAGGTTAGATGTTAGAAAATGCCTTGTAGGCATTAATCTTTGCCTTTGTACACTTATTTTGTGCAATAAAGAATTTAATAATAATAATAATAAGTATTTAATTAACGTTTTCCCAATGATTTTGAAGTTGCAACCCCATTGACCTTTGAAATAGTCGAAAGCGCTATTTTGGCGTAAGGTCGGCTATGATCGGAGAAACTCGGGCTAAAAGTGGTTGTAAATGTGAATTCAACAGTCCATGATCATCAGGACACGTCTAAGCATCCCGACCATAAAAGAAACCACCTGGAAGGTTCACGACGGAAATCTGGCTGTCATGCTCCACCGCCTCCGTGGTCTAGTGGTAACAAACGTTGCCGTGAACTCGGGAGGTCGTGGGTTCGATTCCCACCGGGGGCAAGTTGTATATTGTATAATTTGTCTCGGTCTGGGTGTTTATATGTATAATATGTCTAGTTTCCGTAACACAAGCCTCGTAGCTTACCACGGAAATTAGATGGCGCTGTGATTAGATTACCTGTCTGGTACAAAAAAAAAAAAAAAACTGAATTGTCCTGGTACAAAACAGGATCTTAATGCTTTCCAAAATACTATCTAGACTACTTCAGTGAGCACTAGCCACCAACGACCACTCATGCTCACACCAATAAGGAATTAAGCTTAAATTGAGGCAAAATCTTTGAATCACTTACTGAAAGAATTGGGCCTAAGCAGGTCTGCCGTCAATACATTTATGGAACGAGCTTCCAAGACGGTATAACGGAATCATACAGTATTTGGTTGGGTGGGGAGAGGAGTAGAATGGTGGATGGTGAGCGTATTATCGCGCAATTAAATAAAAAAGGGAGGCCTCCTTTTCTTAAACCAGTCTATTGTCGGTCGCAAGCCCGAGACACCATTCTTCTCATCTTTTACCCACACACGATGGACCCGGCACCCGCACGGTGAATCCATGGAATGCTTAGAAATATGTCTTCTTCCTCAGAATTCACTACTAACGTTGCTGGGTATCTATATGTACAAATTTAAATAAAACAATATTTGTATATTTATAAATAATTTATTTCACCATCACCTATATTGTGGAAGAGATGTGGTTGTAGCATAGACAAACATTTAAAAAATAGAATTTTTATTTTATAAAATACGTAAATAAAAGATTTGATTGTTGGAGAGTTATTATAAATTATTATATTGTTGTATTCTTCTCCCGATGGATGATGAATGAGATAGGGAAGGCAAAGGGTCTAGCCCATACAGCCAAGTCTGACGTAATATATCTTTCTTTCCTATGATAAATGAGGTTATCACCAAATTCCAGATGTTGCCGAATTTGATGCTTTCCTTGCAAACACGTCTCGGGCATATGGGAGTTCACAGCGCGGGAAAACAAAACTTTTTTAAACGTATCCTTGGCCTAAAACACCAACTCAATGTGTCCCTAAGTCCTAACATTGGTTAACCGACTACGGAGAAAAGTGCCAAAAAGTCAGGTATTAATTTTAGTAAAGTAAAAAAGACGCGCATTAGATTTAAACAACATAATTATGTAGTTAGAATATGTGGACTACATTTTTTGGAAGTACAATCAAACTTGATAAACCATTGGAATATTAAAACAATAATAATTTATAACAACTCCCTGTATGCCTTGAATAGTGATTTAAAAAATATTATTAGATTTAATAATAAAAAATATGAAATGTAAATTTGTTTATCATTCGATTGTATTAAAAATATTTTCGAGATAAAAATAAATAATATAATTGTTTAAAAATAGTTTTTTTTTGTCCAATAATATACCGATTACTAAAAGTATTCGAATTCATTTTGGCCATCAGAACATTTATGGAATGAGCTTCCAAGGCGGCATTATCAGAACACCAGGGCCGGTAGTCTCGACAGATCGCTATCTTAGTAATAAAAAAATGTTTCCACTTACAAAATCAAAAAGTTGATTTGGTCAATATCATCCACAGACGGTAATATGAGAACTTATGTCATTAAAACTCAGGCAGGCAATGATTTTTATGTGTACAAAATGGACAAAAATATTTATTTCCTTGCAACACTAGAAGCAAATGACATAATGTCAGCTGGCTGCTGTCACATGCTAAAACTGTATCGATAATATTTAATAAATTTGCGGGTTGTCTATAAATGGACGTCCATACGTTAATTTAGTTTATTTTGCGTTTTGCCGCCGTCAGTGACGACGACATCTTCATAATATTGTCAAAAATGGTACCCTTTAGTCATAAAAATGTCGGAATCGTATAGAATTTATCTGTCAAATTAGCGATTATCGCAAACTTTAGCGATGAAAAATCGATACAGTTTTACCAAACTTGAGAAATATCACAAATAAATATTTTTGTGTCCCGATTAGGATTCGAACCCGGTACCTCCGAGTCTAAAGCCACGGATTTAACCGCTAGACCACGGAGGCAGTTGCTATTGTTACATGCCGGTATACTATTTTATATTGTATTAAAAATGAATGATGTATTAAAGATTTTAATATAATGAGACTTGAATAATCTTTAATAATTCTGTATTGTGCAAACGAGAAGAATAAAACAAAAGAGTCATAACAATTAAAAAACAATTGACGGCCATATTTTTTTTATTAAAATAAAATATTGTTTAAAATTTATCTTACAACAGGCAATATAATAAACATTTAAAAATAAAGTATTTACGACATAAGCCTTTATATCTATATTTATAAGACATAATTCACAATAAGGATTACGGTTAAAGTCGAAACTACGGTTAACCTAACATTTTCCAGTAAAACCGAAGATTAATCAATTTCGAGGTTAAAGCCATCGTAAATTAACAATGTTTTAATGGTGGTTCACTCAGTAGTTCAATGTGTTTAATATGTGCATAATAATATATAATAAGCTTCCTGACGAAATGGCTACTGGAAATAGATTTTATAGTGTAAAAGAGTATCTTGAGTGCAAAACAGGTTAATTAATATTGTTTTTTGTTTTAATGTAGTTGTGATTATGATATTAGTATGTAAGTAAAGATTTGCTCGCCTGCTTGCAGGTAGAATACATGTGAGTAGACCTGACTAAAGTTTTGTGACCACTGTACTGTATTTATTGCAGATTTCATTTCATATTTTTGCACAACTTCGAGAGGCTTTACCCACGTAAATTGAATGACATGATCGTTCAACATGCCTATTGTCTTGTCCAGGATTCAATAATTACTGAGAATTGAAGTGAATCTTGAGTTATACTGGAAAATCTTACTATTCACCATTAGGACTTTAATAGTAACAGTGGAAAGATTTCAATCAGATAGATCTGGACTGTTATGGTCGCCATTTTGGATTTGTGTCAAAATGTACATATTATTAACAATTTGAAAGTTAGCTTTGTCGGTCTTGCTACACGCTCTAACACTTTAGACATCCATAAGTCAGTCTCTTTCTTATTTTAAATATTCATGTGTGATCTAAATTATTTGAATGTATTTGGCAAATTTAAATAAATTGACACTTCTACTTATTGTGTTCTCATCAACCGATGGATGATGGATGAGGTGATAGGCAAAGGGTCTAGCCCATACAGCCAAGTCTGTCGTAATATATCTATCTTTCCTATGAGTTAATAAGGTTATCATAAAATTCCAGATTAAGTCTTGTTTCAAGCGACCGCCTCCGTGGTCTAGTGGTAAGAAACGTTGCCGTGAACTCGGGAGGTCGTGGGTTCGATTCCCACCGGGGGCAAGTTGTACATTGTATAATTTGTCTCGGTCTGGGTGTTTATATGTATAATATAATATAATATGAATGAACATAAAAAAAAAGTATAATATGTAGTTTATCAACTATCTAGTTTCCGTAACACAAGCCTCGTAGCTTACCACGGAAATTAGATGGCGCTGTGTGACCTGTCTGGAAATATTTATTATTATTATTTTTAGAGTCACTCGCGGCATTATAGCCCAAACACGTATATCAGAGTTCATAGCGGCGGAAAAAAATAAAAAATAAACTGCAACTTGTGTCCCATATATTTAGACTGAAATTTATTATTTTCTATAATTATTTACAACTGCCTCCATGGTCTATCGGTTAAGTCCGTGGATTTAGACTCGGAGGTACAGAGTTAGATTCCTGGTCGGGACACAAAAATATTTATTAATGTAAATAAATACATTTAATTAATTTGTGATATTTCTCGAGTTTGGTACGCTGGAGACATCACGAGCTTGCCAATTGTCATGATTGGCCTATAGTAAAGTTGGCTAAACTGATTATTTATAAGCGTGGTTTCCGACCACCCCGAATGGGAAACGGTCGTGATGATACATTACTTTTAGAATTAATTCTGATGTATTTTATTTAAATATTAAAATTGAAAAACATTCTAAAACACCCTTTAAAATACGAGAGTGGCCCTGGCAAACATGACATATCACGATCAAATAAATAAAACACTAACTAAAGGAGAACTAAAAAGCCTTCGTAACAAAAGGGCATGTATGAAGAGGTTGATGAATGTCGAAGAAGCGAAAGAGGTATGTCGTGATCGTGTCAAATGGCGCTCAATTGTCTCTACCTACCCCGCAAGGGATCTGGCGTGAAGTGTATGTATGTTTTTTTTGACACAAACCAAAATATAGACAAAATACTTTTTTTTTATTTTTAAATTCTACAATCACGTTCAATTATGTTTATATTATATAAAAATATATTATTAATAATAAAATAGTCGGTCGCTAGCCCGAGACCATTCTTCACCACTTTAGGACCGTGAATTAACGGTATGCTGAAGAAATTTGTCTTCTTAAATTTTAGAGACTTCTATATCTGTCGTACGCAAAAAAATATAGAAATAATTATTTATTTCTTTTTAAAAGTTTTGCTCTTGCTCGCACAATCGAATATTTTCAAAGATTTTTCATAACTCAGTGTAGTTTTGTGAAACGTAGTCATTTTGGAGGAACAGTGTGAGGACTGATGGTGGTAATTTCCCCAGTCTGCCGGGTCGGGGAAGTATCCACCATTCGTGCCGATACACCCAGTAAACTGTATCCACACGTTTCGGGATCAGGCTCAAATTGCCGTTATACCCAGTCAAGCTGACATAGTGTTGGGGACTGATGTCAGACATGAGTCTCTGATTCTAGTTGCTAACTTTAATAGACCTCGGACGCAAATAAAAAAAAAAAAAAAAAAGGTAAACCAACCAAAGCCAATAGGGAGTTTGTCGTTAAATCGAGTGACGTTACCTGTACTTTATACAAAATTAATCATATCGTGTGACTTTGTATGACCTTACGTTACACTACGACAAAAAAATATATGTTTTCTTTATTTTTATTCATTCATTACAGCCCCTAGACCTCCACTGTTGAAAATGGGCCTTCTAGAAAATGTATCTGGAGAATTTGGCCTACACTCGCCACGCTGGCCAGACGAGTTGGCGAGTTTTCTTCATACAGACTGTTAAATATGTCCGGGTAAATACCATCACAACTGTCGTATACTATTTAGATTAAAATTATTTTCATTTACCTTTCTCTTCTTAATATAGGTGTTCGCGCCGATCGCGTTAATCCGACCAATTTTTGGAGGCGTTATTGTAATTTGTCGGTGCATAAACAGACGTCCTAATTTGCCCTATACCCTTGTCCTGTCTCTTTCTCGCCACTTCCTTTGTATATTACCCATCCCCCTCACTAGTCCAAAGGCCGGCGCTTGCGCACTGAGGAGAGGCAGCGCTTATATAACTGGCCGCGCGATCATTATAGTCATAGTCATCATCATCATCAGCCTGTATCTCTCCACTGCTGGATATAGGCCTCCCCTAAGGGGAGCCATTGCACGCAGTCTTTTGCAACCCTCATCCAACCCCCACCAGCGACCCTGGTCATCTGTCCATCTGGCTGGGGGTCGTCCCACTCTGCGTCTTCCCGTACGTGGTGTCCACTCCAGAACCCGTTTGTCCCATCATCGGTTCTGCGGCGGATGTGTCCGGCCCATTGCCACTTCAGCTTGCTAATTTTGAATGCTATGTCAGTAACTTTGGTTCTCTGACGAATTTCAACGTTTCGAATTCTATCCATCAGAGAAATACCAAGCATAGCTCTCTCCATAGCTCGCTGAGCGACCTTGAATTTGTGAACCAGACCCACTGTCAGTGTCCACGTCTCTGCTCCGTACGACATTACGGGGAGGACGCACTGGTTGAAGACTTTTGTCTTCAAACACTGGTATTATCATAGTATCGTCTATGTATCTAATTTGAAGATTATCGCAAACCCCGCACCTAGATACAGTCCACTAAACCCGCGCCACCAATAGGGGTATTCATTTTTGTTACCATATTAATTCTGTTACAGAAAACTTACACGTACAGCAAAACTGATATCAACTAACGATTTAGTCATTGCTTAATTAACTTTTGTTTGCTAAATACGTATGTAATTCTACGAGTTTTTAACACTTTCGCAAACAACCGTGATTTAAGATTAAACAAACATTAATCCGACTAATTTACGACGCGACAACAAAATGCACGAGAGCTAAATAAATAGACCACTTCGTAATTTAGTCGTATTTCGTGCATAAAGAGAAATACAAAAATCGGTCACGCAAAAGTGTCAGTTTTTTTATTTATTTAGCAAGGAATTTAATTTTATTAATCCTAGTGTTTGTAGCGTCTCGTCTACGCTGATAGACTGTTTTAAAATAGCCTAATTTGTTTGGAGAAGCCAAAAAAGTCATTTCTGACATATGGTTTCTCAGGGACAGCTATTTGGTTTTATTAATAGAATCAAATATTAATCTAACGTAACGCAGTCGTTCTGTGTAAGTGTTATTATTATATTAGGATTATTTATACTGACAAATCACCTTTATATGGAACTATAGTCAATAAGACAGTGAACTCTGTCTTAGAATGGCTAGAATGTAATAACTTAAAAGCAAACTTGGATAAAACAAAATATATAAACTTCCGTAACTATAAATCTAACCCATCACAAATCAAAGTCGAGTGTCGTAATAAAGTCTTAGAGGAAACAGAAAGTATAAAATTTTTAGGTTTACTACTCGACCAACACTGTAATTGGAAACTACATATTGACTTATTATGTACCAAGCTCAATAGCTTCATATATGCGTTGAAAAGATTGCGAAATGTAAGTAGCGAAAGTACAGCTATATTGGCTTATCATGGATATGTAACTTCTGTACTAAGATATGGTCTTATAGCGTGGGGGAATTCCACAGACATAAATAAAGCATTTCTAACACAAAAAAAATGCATCAGAGCTATCTGTGGGGTTGGACCACTAGAGTCATGTAGACCCTTATTTAAAAAATTAAAACTATTAACCCTCACATCCTTGTATATCCTAGAAATAGTAAATTTTGTTGGAAAAAATAATGAACTATTTGTCAAATGTGATACAGGAAGAAAATTTAGTCGCATGGACACTACAAAACTTAAAATTCCCAGTCATAAAAGTAAATTATTTAGTGTGAACTCATATATTATGTGTATCAAGGTTTACAACAACATTGTCGGATCCTCAATTCCAAAGCCTCATTCAAAATTTAAGAAAACTAATGTCAACAAGGGAGCTCGACCGGCCGGCACGCAATTTCTATATCTTTTTCTATTTCATAAGTTTAAAGGTGTAAATATACTTATTTTTACATCAAGCCGGTATTTTTAATAGCCAAGAACCCATCGCGCACATGGACCTTCGTCGCTGGATAATAACCAAAACAGAAATCATATAAAACATTAATCAAGAAAAAACAAGATGGCGTTCTCGTGGCAAGTGAGTCGTTCCCTTCCTTCATTCATTCATTTCATTATTACGCAGCATTAAAATCGATAAATCTTTATAACCAAAAGGTCAATGACCTATCTATAAACTATTATAGCTAAATATATCCTATAACTACGTTAATTTAATCAATTTCCCTGTCCCTGCTAAAATAAACCAACTATTATTATTACTTATTCTAAATTTTAACCTTATTCCTAATACCTAAAGCTGTTTACATTAAAATCACTATTCCAACTGTTTTTTCTATCTAAAATTAATACAAAAAAACCCTATTTTAAAACATATTTCATTCTTATAGCTATTTTATACTTTATAAGCAATTTCAACAAAAGTAAACAAATAAAATCATTAAAATTATAACCTTAAATCTATAAATAATTAAAATAAACCAAATAAAATAAATAAAAATGGCTCAAGAATCAGAAATTAAAAAACTAATTAAACAGCGAGGTACTATAAAAGGTCGTTTAACCACATTTTCAGGATACATGCGCAATCTTGAGGAGACAGACATGTCTGAACTCCTTGTGTCTGAGCTACAGATTCGCATTGAAAATATACAGAAACTATTTAATAACTTTGATACTATTCAGATGCAACTTGAAGTCAATACTGATGATGATGATGAAACTATCCTAGCAGAACGTACTGAATATGAAAATCTATATTATCAAGCACTCTCAAAAGCGAAACTCTTGGTGGCAAACTACATGAAACATGCACGCCATGATGCTAGCAGCGGGTCAGGTAGTGGCGTCAGCCTTGAGAAAGGTGGCTCATTCATAGCTCGCAAACAAAAGGTTAACTGTAAGTTGCCCACTATTAATTTGCCTAAATTTGATGGCTCCTACAATTCCTGGCTAGAATTTCGGGACACTTTCGACAGTTTAATAAATAAAAATGAGGACATAGATAATATAAACAAATTTCATTACCTTCGCGCCTCACTAGAGGGCAGCGCTGTACAAGTTATTCAGTCCCTAGAACTTTCACACAAAAACTATATTGTTGCCTGGGAACTTCTGTGCGAGAGATACAATAACACACGTTTACTAATTAATAATCATTTGTCATCTATTTTTAATTTACAGCCTTCTTCAAAGGAAAATTCTACATCTATTAGGCTGATAATTGACACATTTAATAGAAATATTAGAGCACTGGAAACGTTAAAGGAATCTGTCAATCATTGGGACACAATATTAATCTATATTGCTGTATTAAAGCTGGATACTGCTACACGTCGCAAATGGGAAGAACACGTTCTTACATTAAATAATAAAATCACATTTAAACAATTCATTTTATTTCTCAGGATGCGTTCGGAAGTATTAGAAACCATGACCATCGACGCGGTACAGTCTCGCAACATAACTACGGCTAACAATAAAATAAAAAGGATACACGAAAAAGGTTACGTAATAAATAATCAATTTTCTAATAATAACAATTTCAATCGCAAATATTCTAAGGTCTGCGCCAAATGCAAGGGTGGTCATTGGCTTTATGAATGTGAGGAATTTCTATCTTTAACCAACGAGCAGCGTTGTATTGAGATGCCTAACTATAAGGTATGTAAAAACTGTCTAAAACCAGGACATTATTTGTCTGCATGTAGACGCGGATCGTGTCGGGTGTGTGGTAAACGTCATAATAGCATCCTGCACCTGGAGCTCGCTCCCGCGCGGCCCAGCACAAGCGCAGTCACCACTCCCGCTCCGCCGACAGACACCACGGCTCTCACTGCTGCGTCATGTCACTCTCATTACAAACAGATACTATTATCTACAGCCATAGTCTATATTTACGATACCAACAATCAACCCCATAAGGCCAGAGCCATACTTGACAGCGGGAGCACGTCTTGCTTCATGTCAAGAGACTTGCATGTCAAACTCAATTTACCTACAGTTACTACGAATAACGCAGTAACCGGCATCAGTAATTGTGCAGTAAAATTAAACAATATGTGTTGTGCTCAAATATGTTCAACAAATACTAAATTTTCTATTAAAACTAATTTCTATATCCTACCATCTATAACAAGCAAACTGCCATCTTACGAAATCAATTATAACTCACTTAATATTCCAAGTAATCTTGTCCTAGCTGATCCACACTTTTACCTACCGGCTACCGTCGATCTACTTATTGGAGCCGATGTTTTTTGGGATTTGTTGTGCAGCGGCAAGATTAAACTAGGGCGAAACAAACCTATCATGTATGAGACAAAACTAGGGTGGTTAGTATCGGGACATTGTTATAGTCATTACGAATCATCAATTAATTGTAGCTTTGCAAAATCTGATATCAATATTGATGAACAATTAAAACTATTTTGGCAATTAGACGAGGCGACCATCAGGCCGGCCGCCACGTATTACACTGACGAGGAACGAGCCTGTGAGGAACACTTCGTCAATAATACTATTCGTCAACCTGACGGCAGATTCTGCGTCAGGTATCCTTTAAAGGATTCTAAGAATAAATTAGGTAACTCATACGAGCGGGCCAAACTATGTTTCCTGTCTATGGAGCGTAAGTTACAACGTAATCCTAAATTAAAATCTATGTATACTCAATTCATGAACGAATACTTAAATCTAGGTGATATGTCTAAGGTGAATATGTCCGAATCTTTATTAGGTCATTTCCTGCCACACCACGGCGTGCTGCGTCACAGCAGTCTCACGTCGAAGCTGCGAGTCGTGTTCAATGCCAGCGCCGCCACCAGTTCAGGTTTTTCATTAAACGATATCCAGCTGGTGGGGCCGACGATACAGGACGATCTGGTGTCTATTCTGCTACGTTTTCGTATGTACAGATATGTTTTTACAAGCGACGTCGAGAAAATGTATCGCAGAGTACTCGTGCACCCACATGACAGACACTTGCAACAAATTATTTGGCGAAATGAACCTAACGAGCCACTGTCTATTTATCAATTAAACACCGTGACGTACGGCACTGCCAGTGCACCGTTTCTAGCTGTCAGGTGTCTCAAACAGTTGGCAAGTGATTGCAACGACCAAATTATTTTCGATGCAATAAATCGAGATTTTTATGTTGATGATTTCATTTCTGGAAGTTTTGACGAAGCCGAATCGTTACACATTATTTCAGGCGTCAGCAGCTGCCTCAAGGGCGCTGGGATGAATCTGCGAAAGTGGAGATCCAATCATTCAAGCCTCATTGCTAATTATAACATCGATTCTACTGAGCTCAATTTGAGCGGCTTAGACGATTCCAAAACATTAGGTTTGCAATGGCGTTGCACTTCCGATTCATTTCATTTTTCATTCGACAACGATTCATGTCAACATAAATCTCCAACTAAACGATCTATACTTTCTATTACAGGCAAAATATTCGATCCCTTAGGCATACTATCACCGTGCGTAGTTCAATGTAAAATAATGCTACAAAAATTATGGCTAAGTAAAGTATCTTGGGACGACCCCCTACCTCAAGATACAGTTATACAGTGGAACAAAATCGTGGCCAGTCTGCGGGCATTAAATCAATTTCAAATCCCGCGCCAAGTCACAGGTAATGATTCCATAAATTTTCAATATCACATATTTACAGATGCGTCTCAAACCGCTTACGGCGCGTGTTTGTACGTTCGCACTAGTTACAAAAATAATGTAACTACTAGATTGTTAATGGCCAAGAGTCGAGTGGCTCCGCTAAAACCCATCACTATACCTAGGTTAGAGCTTTGCGGAGCACTCATAGGTGCTCAGTTATATAAAAAAGCAAAACAAGCTTTGCGACTACCTTTAGCCGATTGTACATTTTGGACTGATTCGACGATTGTTCTCGGTTGGCTTAAGATGTTACCGAGCCAATTAAAAGTTTTTGTTAAAAATCGTGTTTCAGACATTTTGGAGATTACCGGCAATAAGCCGTGGCGTCACGTGCCCACCGAGAACAATCCGGCCGACTTGGTGTCTCGCGGTCTCGATGCTAGCTCACTGCTGTCGTGCCCCAACTGGTGGTCAGGTCCTAGCTTTTTATCATTACATTCTAACAATTGGCCCACACTAAACGCGACACTAGAATTCGATATTGATAATAGTGACGTCAATCGCGAAATGGTTATGGTTTCCACTCTTGACGAACAATCTAATAAAACAAAATCAATAATAAATATAAATAACTATTCAAATTTAACTAAATTACAAAGAATAACAGCTTACATGCTACGTTTTATAAATAATATACAGTCCGCTAAAAACATAAAAAAATTAAATAATATTTTACCTAAAAACGAATTAAATAATGCAATGAATATTTTAATAAAAATATCGCAAATTGAAAGTTTTCCATCTTACGAAATGCTGAAACAAGGCAAAAACTTAACAATTAAAGACAACACCTTAATAAAGCTCAACCCATTTGTTGACGGCGAAAATATTATGCGTGTAGGTGGCAGATTGTGCAATTCTAATTTTAACTACAATAAAATGCATCCCATAATTCTACATTCAAATCATCATCTGACAAAACTAATATTCACGCGCGAACACATACGTCTCTTGCATGCAGGTCCTCAGGCAATGTTACATTCAATCAAACAAACATACTGGCCCATCGGTGGGCGCAATCTAGCGCGGCATACTTACCATAAGTGCATTATGTGCACTCGTATGAAAGGTGTCACCATTTCACCGATAATGGGCAACTTACCTGCAGCTCGACTTAACTGTGACTTCCCCTTTCAAAAGGTTGGTGTCGACTATGCTGGCCCAATCATGTCTGCTTCAAAGAAAGGCCGTGGTTGTCACTTATATAAAACTTATATCGCTGTATTCGTGTGCTTTGCTACCAAGGCTATTCACTTGGAGCTTGTAAGCGACTTATCATCAGATGGCTACATGTTAGCGTTTAAGAGATTTACAAGCCGACGCGGATTACCAACAGACGTGTATTCCGACAATGGCACTCAATTTGTAGGTGCATGTAATGAGGTTAAACGATTTTTGAATGTACAGTCGAATAATTTAATTGAACTTGCAGCTAATCTTAATGTTAATTTTCATTTTGTGCCCCCACATTCTCCAAACTTTGCCGGTCTCATGGAGGCAGGAGTAAAGTCAACTAAACATCATTTGGTTAGGGTTTTAGGCAACAGTCATCTAACTTTCGAGGAGCTTTGCACTACTCTCTCTCTTATAGAAGCTGTACTTAACTCCCGTCCATTAACTCCCCTTTCCACTGATCCAAATGACATTCTTCCTCTCACTCCCTCTCATTTTCTGATTGGGCGACCACTTACGTCACTGCCAACTCCAAGTCTCATCGACGAATCCACACCAAGACTAAGCCGGTATCAACGCATTGAGCAACTACGGCAGCATTTCTGGAACCGATGGTATAAAGAGTACATCTCGGAGTTGCAGCAACGGGCGAAGTGGACTCGCTCTAAAGGACGACTGACAAAGGACATGTTGGTCCTAATCAAGGACGACAACCTGCCCCCACTAAAGTGGCGCTTGGGCAGAGTCATAAATACATTTCCTGGAAGTGATGGAGTGGCGAGGGTAGCTGAGATCAAGACCGCAAGCGGAGTGTTGAAACGAAGCTTTTCGAAGATTTGTCCATTACCCATAAATTAAAGGCTTCGTCTTAATCGATTCCGAGGAGAACTATAATAGTCATGTTGAAAACAAGATTTCAACGGCGGGGGGCATGTCGGATCCTCAATTCCAAAGCCTCATTCAAAATTTAAGAAAACTAATGTCAACAAGGGAGCTCGACCGGCCGGCACGCAATTTCTATATCTTTTTCTATTTCATAAGTTTAAAGGTGTAAATATACTTATTTTTACATCAAGCCGGTATTTTTAATAGCCAAGAACCCATCGCGCACAAACATACCTAAAGAAATTAGACAGTTAGCAAACAAACTGTGTATTATAAAATTGAAAAAATGGTTAATAGAAAAATGTTATTATAATATCAATGAATTCTTTACTATTACAAAAAATGACATGGTTTACTATTTGTGATCTTAGTATTGTTTATCTTTTTTTAAATGTAATGCATTAGCAGAACACCCGTGTATAAAATATTTGCTCGCCAAAACTTGGCAAATGTACCTACTCTTAAGTTTACTTTAAGACCTGTAAATTTGTAAATATGACATTTATGCAAATAAATAATTTATTATTATTATTGTACTCGTCGTAAGTTTTCATCACGGATTTTTATTTTGATTTATAAATAAATTTAAATTTTGTTAAATTCTAAAGTTTTTTGTGTGTTATTATATTTTAAGTCGTACTATTACTATCAGTGGAGACCTTTAATTGACCTCCTAAATATATAATGTGTATTTTTGTCCCAAAAGTTTATAAATAAATATGTGTTTTACTAAAATAAAGGAAAATTGTTATAAATATTTTTGCAATTTTTCTCTGTTTATAATTGGGTATATATCCGATCAATCCGTAATTTTATTTCCTAGTAAATCGATAGACTACATTTTTCAAAAGAACATTAAGACTTGAAAATATTGGATTGTGCTTCGACAAGGAACTGAAATCAATTGAGGATTTTTATAAAAACAAAAATATTGAACGCGATTATAGAATGGTGATACCAGCTCAATTAAAATAATTAAAGCCAGTGTTGCAAGGCGTTTCAGACATCTTTGTGAATAGCGTTCAATTTACGCTGCTGCGTTAGAAAAATAGGTAAATTCATTGATTTTTATTTCATTGCAATGCTTAATTTTGTTAGCAATGCTATTCAAATCTATTCTGCATGGCTGCCTGATCCTGGGGACAATACAAAAAAAAAACAAATCATCAACATCAACACAGCTTCTAGAACTTAAGGGTTCTAAGACATTTACAGCTGTAAAACAAAAATTAAGACGGTTAAAATTAAAAATGGCGTCTAATGTTGACCACTGGTATGTTAACATTTTGTCTCAGAGCCAGATGAATGCCGTTTGAGACAAACTTACCGAACAATGAGGTCGCCATGTGTAAGTGAATGCTATGGTAACTCCACAGGGTGTGACGTCACATACATCATTACGCAAGCAGTCTTCCACCAAAGACTCAGTTCCACTACTTCCGCCACGTCCACCGGTACTATACTGAAATACACAAAAAAAAAATGCTAAGGAATAAAGCTCAAAATGGACACTCTGTCGACTGTAGAGCCATCTAGCGATATGATGGCGTACTATAGAGTCGACATTCTTACGTTAGCCTGTATTTTTTTTTTTGTTCTCTTGATGAATGATGAATGAGTTGATAGGGAAGGCAAAGGGTCTAGCCCATACAGCCAAGTCTGACGTAATATATCTTTCTTTTTTATGAGTTAATGAGGTCATCATCAAAGTCCAGAAGCTGTAGAATTTGATGTTTTTCTTGGAGTCACTCGCGACACCATAGCTCAAACACGTCGGGTAAAATATGGGAGTTGTCAGCGCGGGAAAACCGCAAAAAAGAAACTGCAACTTGTGCCCCATATTCAAAGTCCAATTTATCGTTTTTCATAACTATTCACTTTGCAGAACATTATTTAACAAAACAACACCACTTTTGACCAACAATATCCACAGTAAATTAATTTACAAAACAAAAACTTGCACTTGACATGTCCAAGCATAATGGCGCGAAGCAATTTGCTTGTAAATGAATTATCTCCAACAAAACTGAGTGGAGTAGCTTTGCGTAACCAGCTTGGTTTACAAACGAGGCCTCCAAATTTAATTTTATTGAGCAAAAAGACGCTTACCAACGAAAAAAAAAGTATCATCACGACCGCTTCCCTTTCGGGTGGTCAGAAACCACGCTTATAAATAAGCAGATTCACATTTAGCCAACTTTACTATAGCCCAATCATGATAAGTAGCAAGCTCGTCGATGTCTCCAGCGTACCAAACTCGAGAAATATCACAAATAAATTAAATATTAATTAAATTTATTTATTTACATTAATAAATATTTTTGTGTCCCGACCAGGAATCGAACCCGGACCTCCGAGTCTAAATCCACGGACTTAACCGCTAGATCACGGAGGCAGTTGTATAAATACCATTAAATTTGTTTAAATATATTGTTAAAAATAAAACAGTGTACCATTGTATGACCTAATGTTGTGCAAAAAATCGAAACTAAAAATTAATCACTACGAAATTTTGTAACTAAATAGTAGTACGTTACGAAATTATATATAAATAATTAACTACCTGAGATTATAACTAGACTACAACCAAGCTCTTTTTCCAAAACAATGCTTTTTATAACCTGACAGAATTTATTGACATGCCTTTGACGGAAAATTCGTTTAAATAGTTTTGTGGTCTTATGCCTTCTACTGTATTGTGTTCCTAATGCTCCTTTGTCTACGATGCATGGTATTAATAGCATTATTGTTATTATTTTAAAATTTGTTAACTGACATACCAAAATATAACGATTGTAATATAGGTGAAATATTTACTAAAAAAAAAAATTTTTTAAATTATTATTTTGGAATACTCACGTGAGGTCATTAAACAGGTACCAGGTGATTCCTTGTTCCCTCGCCACCCGAATATAGGCTACCAGGTTCCTGGGGTTATCTTCCACACAGACCACGGCGGCAGACAAATTGTACTCCGCCTGTACCGCCGTTCGACTCAAATCTATACCATTATCGATATCGCTCTGTAAAATAAAAACAGTTTGGGTATATTTGGCGGGGCACCATTTCGTAAAATGTAAAAAAGTACTATGAAAAATAAACTTTGTTTTTTTTATTATTATTTTTTATGGTGAATAAGGTTAATTAAGGTTTTAAAATCGTGATAAATACCTAAAGGCTGAGAAGTGTTATTATTAATTGATCTCCCCTACAGACAAAACGATTTTTTTCATTTCATTTAATTAACACTGGACTGTCTGGAACACTTTATTAAGTCAATTAACTAATATTAGTTACCTACAGTACACAATCATGTCCAAAGTCAAAGTCAAAATATCTTTATTCACGTAAACTCATTTATCATAATTTAATTATTTTGAATGATTCTAATCCTGCTAGTAGAAGACTAAGCAGCAAAGTGGTTCAATAAATAAGCTGTTAGCAGAAGACCAGCAGTTTAGCAGACAGCTTAATACGACAAAAACCAGAAACAGCTCAAACTAGCAATACAATTATGGTAGAGCCATTTTGAACGTACCTAAATAATCAAATATTTAAATACAAATAATGTCAAACTATGTTAAAATAAAAATGTCATGTACTCCTATGGTACTACTGTAATCTAATATAATATTAAAATATGTCAAATAACTATTTATTATTATTAAACATAGAAATATGCGTTAAAAGGGCGTCAAATAGAGAGAGAAAGAATTACGTAAGTCAACGGTCGCTCCATCGTCGACCTTTCGCTACCTATTTGATTAGGCTCAGTATGAGTGGCGATATTTTTAGGATAACTTCTCTCCACCGTAACTTAAAATTTTATTACTGAATAAATAAAATAAAAAATACGTAATTCTTTATTTTTATTCTAGATTATGATATAAAAATATTTTTTAAAAAATAAATTCCACGCAGTATATCATAATAATAATAAATAAATAAAATTTTACCGTGTCAGAGATAGTGATGTCTCCGTCCACTAAGTTAATGGACATTCTGTGAGGTAGATACGCGTCTCGAGTGGACTTCTGGATGTGTTTAGGAGAATTGCCAGCTCTGAAAAAAAAAAACAAATCCTAGGCGAGTGGGTTCTAGTAAGTTGGACTTTCAGCCGTCAGTAATTCTAGTTTCAAGCGGTGTTATAAAAAAAAACACAATCACCATGGCAAGCTTACAATATTAGTTTTACTTGAAAGTAAAAATTGGCATTTGACATCATTGCAAATGGCACATACTTTCAACGAGAACAAATAGGTAGTAGGCGGTCTTTTGCTCAGTCTGTCGGGGCGATAGACCCAGTAAAATGTATCCACACGTTTCAGGATCAGTCTCGAATCGCCGTCATGCTCAGTCATGCCGGCATAGTTAGCGACTGATGTCAGTCATGAGTGTCTGATTCCAGTTGCTAACATTCACGGCCCTCGCGCGCCACCTTACCAAACCTCCACTGCTGGAGAGCATTTTTCCAGAACATAAAGAGAACATCTCGCTCGTACAATCAAATATTTTCAAAGATTTTAAATAATTTTGGAGATGGTGACTATAATTGTCCCAAACTTGTTGAGAAAATAACCTACTTTACACCAAGACGGTACGTTACTTCAACTAAAAGTGGAGCTCGTGAGCCACTGCGTAAAATGTGTGAGACGTTCGATGACTTATTGTACGATGCTGATCTATTCTTCGGCTCAAAGGAAGTTTTTAAGTCAAGCGTATGCTCCATACTACAACAACTCTGATAGTTCTTCGAGCATTGCAGTTAAACTTATAATTTTGTCATTTAGACCAGGCCACTGTAACTGTTCGCGCCGATCGCGGTAATTTGACCAATTTTGGATGGTCAGGCATTATTGTGATTCGCCGGTGCATAAACAGACGTCCTAATTTGTTACCCCTATACCCTTGTCCTGTCTCTTTCTCGCCGCTTCCTTTGTATATTACCCATCCCGCTCACTAGTCCAAAGGCCGGCGCTTGCGCACTGAAGAGAGGCAGCGCCTATATATCTGGCCACGAAGCATGGTGGTCGTAATCGTCGAATCGAAATATAGTCGTCGTCGTAGCGCAGTCGTTGTCCTACAGTCGTCATAGAAGACGCTGAAGAAATCGCCGCGATCATTGTTTTCGCCCGCATTCGCTAAACCCGCAAAATTAGTGTAAGAACAATTTATAAGTGCTGGTGCCGAGGACATCAGGTGAGTTCCTTTACCAGTTTCCTTTCTAGTTTGTTTATTGCACCGATTATCATAGTATCGTCTATGTATCTAATTTAAAGATTATCGCAAACCCCGCATCTAGATACAGTCCACTAAACCCGCGCCACCAGTAACCATACGTAACTTGAAAATTTTAGTTTTATTAAATTTTATCTATCAATTGTTTGTTTAATTTTGTTAATTATTTGGGTTTAAATTTTGCTAACTCACCCCAATCAATGTACAAATGTAGAACATATTTCTTAGTGAGTACTTTTTATGGTATCTGGCTCAGATATTGTTAATATCTGTTGTTAAATGCTTACTTTAGCCATGATCTCCGTTTGTATTCCAAATGTTAAATAAATAAATAGATATAATAATCATAGATTTTGGTTACGCCGATATCTTTTCGCTCCCACCTCTAACTCCTTTAACCACCGCCAGTGGGCGTCGCAGTCGCTCAAAATCAAGCCACGAATTCTCCAAGTGCATTGCTCAAATAATTGTTTTATTTATTTATTTAAAAACTTTATTGCACTATGTACAAAGGCGGACTTAATGCCGCTAGGCATTCTCTGACAGCCAAACCTTTAGGACATTTACGACAGTATAGATGGTAGGTGCAATCATTAAATAAGTTATTCTTAACAGTATTAATACATACATAACAATATTACATATACATAAATACGCAATATATACATATATAAACATAAATTACATCATAAATAAACATAATAATGAGGGAAGTAAAATATGATGTTGCTGCAATTAAGGATAGTGAGGACATGAAAAAGAGACATAAATTTAGGACAATAATAATAAGAAATAAATATTTCCAGACAGGTCACACAGCGCCATCTAGTTTCCGTGGTAAGCTACGAGGCTTGTGTTACGGAAACTAGATGGTTGATAAACTACATATTATACATATAAACACCCAGACCGAGACAAATTATACAATGTACAACTTGCCCCCGGAGGAAATCGAACCCACGACCTCCCGAGTTCACGGCAACGTTTGTTACCACTAGACCACGGAGGCGGAATAGGAATTACAACGCAATAAACAATAATCACTCTGAAATCAGTGGAGAAATCGAATAGTGAACCAGCCGAAGGACGTCACGGGGAAGCCTCGATCGCCACATCTACTGGTTAGTGGGGTTCCTCTCCTAATCTTTCTATTCTCCACAAGATTTGTTTTTAGCAAAATAGATAAAAAACGTCTAAAACTAGGTAAATATTTGGCCAAAATATCCGTAATGAATATACAAGTCTCAGGGATCGCAGAATGAGGGGAGATATAATTGAGACATTTAAAATTCTAACAGGAAGGTATAACTGCCCTCACCTAGCCAAAATGTTTAGGTTTAACACAATGATATTTCCCCGTCGTGACCACGGAATGAAGCTAATGAGAAAATCCAGCAATACAAATATAGGATATCGCTTCATGAATAACAGAGTTGTAAATATGTGGAACAAAATACCAGAAGACATAGTAAAGTCCTCAACTGTAAACACTTTTAAAAACAAACAGAACAAGTGGCAAGTGACAATCGAAATAGACTATGGTGATAACTGACTATTTAATAAACTTTACACCAGTGCTTGATATAGGCATATCAGCAATGCGCTGCGAGCCTATTAATCAATAATAATAATTTTATTTCCTAGTAAGTTGATAGATTATAGTTCTCAAAAGTACAGTCAGGCTTGAAAAATGCGTAGTTCCCTGTCAGATCTTAATTTAGTATTTCTTACCTGTCAGGATGTTTAAATTTACATCCAGATCTGGTACACGAGACGCCATACCTACACGGTCTACTGCTGCCCACCTTCTTAGGAACTTCTGGCTGAAATACGAAACAATTATTTAACTCTTTAGAAGACCAACTTACATACATACATAACTTAACAAAAATTACTTTTAAGTTATTCTTATTGAACTTACAGTTTCATGGGAATCAATAATTCTTATCGAACTTACAGTTCCGTAGGTATCAATTAATCGTATTGAACTTACAGTTCCGTGGGAATCAATTATTCTTATTGAAATTACAGTTCCGTGGGAATCAATTATTGTTATTGAAATTACAGTTCCGTGGGAATCAATAATTCTTAACGAACTTGCAGTTCCGTGGGAATCAAATATTCTTATCGAACTTACAGTTCCGTGGGAATCAATTATTCTTATTGAAATTACAGTTCCGTGGGAATCAATTGTTCTTATTGAACTTACAGTTCCGTGGGTATCAATTATTCTTATTGAACTTACAGTTCTGTGGAAATCAATTATTCTTATTGAACTTACAGTTCCGTGGGAATCAATTATTCTTATTGAACCTAGTTCCGTGGAAATCAATTATTCTTATTGAACTTACAGTTCCGTGGGAATCAATTATTCTTATTGAACTTACAGTTCCGTGGGAATCAATTATTCTTATTGAAGTTACAATTCCGTGGGAATCAATTATTCTTATTGAACTTACAGTTCCGTGGTTATCAATTATTCTTATTGAACTTACAGTTCCGTGGGTATCAATTATTCTTATTGAACTTACAGTTCCGTGGGTATCAATTATTCTTATTGAACTTAGTTCCGTGGGTATCAATTATTCTTATTGAACTTACAGTTCCGTGGGAATCAATTATTCTTATTGAACTTACAGGCTTATTTTTTTTTCGACACCTCCAGCGAATACCATTAATGTATACAAAAACTTAACAAATTATATAGTAAACCTTTCTCGAGAACCACTATCTATTGACGAAACAGCATGAAAATCGGTTCAGTAGTTTTTGAGTTTATCTCGTCTGTCTTGATATTTAATGACTTTCTAATAAATACACTTACCACGACAAGTACAGCCTCCGGCTTCACCTCTTTATTCCAGTAGTCTTTCTCGTGGGGAGTGACTCCGCCACAATTTATTGCCAAAATCGGTGGTAATCTGGGGAAATAAAATCCAATTATGCATCTAGTCATATATAATAACACAAATCATTTATTACCGCCATGACGCCTCCGTGGTCTAGTGGTAACAAACGTTGCCGTGAACTCGGGAGGTCGTGGGTTCGATTCCCACCGGGGGCAAGTTGTACATTGTATAATTTGTCTTGGTCTGGGTGTTTATATGTATAATATGTATATATTTACAAAAAAAAATATATTATAATATGTAGTTTATCAACCATCTAGTTTCCGTAACACAAGCCTTGTAGCTTACCACGGAAACTAGATGGCGCTGTGTGACCTGTCTGGAAATATTTATTATTTATTATTATTATTGCCAAAGAATTGGTCTCTTGTGGTGAACCCTGTCTCCTGCATGAGTGTACTGTACTATATAGTTACATTCGAATAATCGAATTATAATACTAATAATAATAAAATTAATTACACAATTACACAAGATCATAACGGAAATAGATTTAAAATATACAACTTTAAATTTACAAACTTATGAAACGCAACCCAATGAAACAATTATTAGTATACAAGACAAAATAAATAAATGGTCAGAAAAGTCTCTACATGGCAGACACAGGGCCGATCTTAATCAACCTCATGTCGACAAAGAAGCGTCGAACGCATGGTTGAAAAGTGGTGACCTGTTCCCTGAGACAGAGGCTTTTATGATTGCAATACAAGATCAAGTAGTTTTAACCCGCAATTACCTTAAATATATAATTAAACAACCTAACCTACCCACAGACTTATGTAGACTCTGTAATAGTGCTTCCGAAACTATCCAACACATAACGGGAGCTTGCAAATCTTTGATGCAATCAGATTATAACACGACCAAGTAGCCGCAATAGTACACCAAATATTAGCAAGCAAATATAAATTAGTAAATCAAATTGTTCCATACTACAAATACAAGCCAAGCACCGTTCTGCAAAATGACAATATTCGACTATACTGGGACAGAACGATTATAACTGACAAAACAGTACACTACAACCGACCTGACATTACTTTGATAAACAAAGAAAATAAAACAGCCTATTTAATAGACATAGCCGTACCTAACACTCATAATCTAATAACTACACATACAGAAAAAAATACTAAATAAGAGACCTTGCAATAGAGCTTAAATCCCAACTCAAATTAGAAAAAGTAACAACTGTACCCATATTAGTATCCACGACCGGAGTAATACCCAAAACATTACATGACAGCCTTAAAACTATTAACGTAGACCAGCACACATACAGACAATTGCAAAAAGCTACAATCCTCAATACTTGCCGTATAGTTAGGAAGTTTGGAGTTTAAGAAGCATGATACCTAGTGTAGACCTATCGAAAGAATTATTAAACAAAATGGAACGTCTGCACAACGCATGTATTCGATTTATTTTTTGTCTTAGGAAATACGACCACATCACACCTTCTCGAAACGAATTAAAATGGTTGCCTATTCGTTACCGAAGGAACCGCCGAGTTCTGTGCATGCTGTATTCCATACTTAACGAGCCGTCTACACCCAATTATTTGAAAGATTATTTTACGTATCTTGGTGCCACACATGAGAGGACTCTTCGATCTTCTTCTAATGATACGCTCTCAATACCCCCTCACCATACTACCTTTGTGTCCAAATCGTTCGCAGTTGTGGCTACTAACCTTTGGAATCAGCTGCCAGTTAAAATTCGCCAAGCTCCGAATAGATGTATTTTTAAAAAACTAGTGTATGCTCACTACATGCAAGACCGAGGTTCGTAATTTTCCATGTTCCTCCTTTTGTTTTAGCTTAGTCTTAATCAGACTGTGATTTATCATTAGTAGGTATAGTATTGTGTATATATTATATTGTATTGTTAATATTTTATTTATGTAGGTTATATGTATGTATTAGTATGTAATTATTAATAAGTATGTATATGTTATCTGCAACTAAACTACTCAAGTTTATTCAGTATTGCACCTACCTTATGTACTTACTGCTCTCGTTGTCCCGAAGGTTTGACCGTCATAGAATGTCTAGCGGCATTAGGTCCGCCTTTGTACTTTGTGCAATTAAGTTTAAATAAATAAATAAATAAATACTCACTTGGCCGAGGCCCGTGAACGTCATTAGATTAACCGGTTAAATACCGAGATTCTTTAAGAATACACATTACATAATAATAAATAATAAATATTTCAGACAGGTCACACAGCGCCATCTAATTTCCGTGGTAAGCGGTAAGCTCGTGTTACGGAAACTAGGTGGTTGATAAACTACATATTATACTTTTTTTTTTTTTTGTAAATAAAATGTATATCATATAAAAACCCAGACCGAGACAAATTATACAATGTACAACTTGCCCCCGGTGGGAATCGAACCCACGACCTCCCGAGTTCACGGCAACGTTTGTTACCACTAGACCACGAAGGCGGATAAACTACATATTATACTTTTTTTTTTTTTTACTTACCTAACAACTCTTCCCCTTTGTAATGTAGGACTAAATCTTCTACACTTTTCGCACCATGCCGGAGTGCTTTTTCTCCCGGCTAGTGATGTCCTCAAAAGGTCCACAAAACTGGGCTTTTCGCTGACATAGTCTTTGCTAGGAGGCGGATATTGTAAGGCGCATGCTAACACAGCTGATGATTTTTCTTCCTAAAACAAATTATTAGTATATTCTCCGGATGATGAATGGAAATGATAGGGGATCTAAATATTAGGTACCTAAATATGAAATTGACGTTTTATATGGAAAATAAATAAAAAAAACAGATAAATGAAATATACACCCAGACCAAGACAAATTAAACAATGTACAATTTGCCCCCGGTGGGAATCGAACCCACGGCCCTCCGAGTTCAACCATTTTCTTTTTTAAAAACGGTGTTCACTTTCTTAATTTCTTCCTTTAAGTTAGGTAATGTTAAGTTCAAATACATTTTTCTGTTATAAAAATAAGAAACTAAACAATATATTATTTATTATATTAGACATAAACTTAACTACAAATACAAGACTTAAAAATATTCTTTACTATTACCTAATGACTCTGACATATTTAGAAATTGAGAATTTATTTGACATCACAAATGAAATGAAATAATTTATTTGTCAGAAACATGGTAGGTACAGGGATGTAAATTATTATATGTAATTATATCACATGCTTCGCTATTTCTAGCATACAAATATTTATTTAGTCACATGACTTTGTCGAGCTTAGTGTCTAGGTATTCTTTTGTCGAATAAAAACATTTATTAACCAGCATTTGTTTGACTCTTAATTTGAACAGTTTTAGTGGCAGCTCCCTTATAGTAACTGGAAGCTTATTAAATATCTTTGTCGCCATTGCATAACAATTTCGGCTATATTGAGTACTTTTATGAGCTGGAATAATTATTCTACTAGGATAACGCGTTTTAAAATTGCAATTATCGCCAAGAGTTTTAAAAAGTTCCGGGTGGCTTTTTACAAATAAACAGCATTCAAGTATATAGATAGAAGGAACAGTCAGTAATTTTAGTTTTATAAATAAATCTAATACTTATATAATCTTTCATCAAGTGCATACCTACCGTCTTTCATAATTTACATTCTTCGGATTTAATTTATAGGACTAATTATTTATTTATTTACTATAGTTATCTTTATATTATATATATATAGCGGATTTATTAACCTTTCATTAATTTCTTCAATGTTTTTTTTTAATTTTTGGAATTATTGTATTTAGATTTTTAATTTAATTTTCATTTAATATTTAATTTAATTTGAAGTTATGTAAATTATAGATTTAGTGTAATTAAGACCCCACAATACCGGCCTTCCTAGTGTGGGTCTCCAATAGGAAAACATGTACATAGGATTTTATTGGAAATTATTATTATTACAAAAACATTTTTAAAAATGCGTCATAGGTTTTAAAATAAGGTACCATTGCCGCTAGCGACATCTACAAAAAACTTTGCCTATAACACCCCATTGGTTTGGTTATCTAAAGAAAAATAGACAGTATATGTTAATATACATACTTCATTGTTGCACCTGAGACATCTATTAAGATGATCTCGTCCGATAGCAAATAGATGAGATATATCGGACAGTTCCTTGGAGTTATCTGTATTCGGTATCTCTATTGATTCGTTGATAACAACTGGCACTGAAATAAATAGTTTTTTTTTTTAATATATAGAGATTAGATGGAAATGCGTGCGGGGTAATGTTAAGGATGTATCCATGAATAAAAATATAATAATAATAATAAATATTTCCAGACAGGTCACTACTAGTTTCCGTGGTAAGCTACGAAGCTTGTGTTACGGAAACTAGATGGTTGATAAACTACAATTATCCTTTTTTTTTGTAAATATATACATATTATACATATAAACACCCAGACCGAGACAAATTATACAATGTACAACTTGCCCCCGGTGGGAATCGAACCCACGACCTCCCGAGTTCACGGCAACGTTTGTTACCACTAGACCATGGAGGCGGTCGAAATATATACATATATAATAGTTATTTTATATGGTTGTTATTGATGAATATATGTGTATGTGGTGCGGGTGGTGGCTCGGTTGTAAGAACGCGTTCCTTGAATCCTACAAAGGTCGGTTCTTACGTACATTTGTCATAGATTAACAACACCACCGTTCCCGTGCCACTATTACCAACTTGTGGAATCGTTAATAAATTGTCATTAAAAATTGACATCATATCCTCGCCAAGCCGTCTGGCCAGCGTGGCGAGTGTTGGCCAAATTCTCCAGATATATGTTCTGGAAGGCCCATCTCCAGCAGTGGAGGTCTAGGACACTGTGTTCTAGGGTTCTAATCATGATACATGATTAGCAAACAGGTTCTCTTAAAGTACTTGACAATTGATCCATAACTTGTCATATAAAAAGTGATGGAGCGGGTTTAGTGGACTGTATCTAGATACAGGATTGTGGTAATCTTCAAATTAGATATATAGATAGACGATACTATGATAATCGGTGCAATCAACAAACAAAAAAGGAAACTGGTAAAGGAATTCAAATGTCCTTGGCAACATCATTTATAATTTGGACGTGTAGTTACGAAAAGAAAATCCAATTAGAAATATTGAATTATGAATTTTAATCAGGTCCTTAGGATGATATATGTACCTTATATCAAAAACGATTCATATAAAAATACTGTTTTTTACATATTCTAAATGTATAGAATGTTGGATTAATCCATCGATGTATGTATGGACTAATCCATCGATGTATGTATGGACTAATCTAAATTCAAAATTTAATGGCCCTTAACTTAAAATTAACTTAATGTGGACTAAATCCTTTTGTTCTTAACACACTATTTTATACACTATAACAGACTGTTTTGTTGCTTCTCTTCAGTGCGCAAGCGCAGCGTGAGCGGGATGGGTAATGTAGAAAGGAAGCGACGAGAAAGAGACAGAACAAGGGTATAATGGTAACAAATTAGGATGTCTGTTTATGCACCGACGAATCACAATAACGCCTAACCATCCAAAATTGGTCGAATTACCGCGATCGGCGCGAACAATGTATTATCTAGATGTAAATCTGTTATTTTGTAAATAAACAAAATGTATATTGTAATTAAATGTTAAAATCTTTTTACCTTCTTCATGTCCATTATAAGCCGCATGCTGCCATAACCTCCAAGTAGCTTCTATATCACCATTATGACCATTCATACCAAAAAACTCCAATTCGGGAACAGGATATTCCTCACCATAACGCCCGTTCATGTGAGGTAACCTGCAAATTTCGGCTTTTTCGCTTATTACGTTAATTCCCGAAAAAATGCCTACAAAATTGGCTATTATAAAACTAATAGTTTGTATGGAAAAGACAAATATTTTGACAAGAAAAGATGGTTGCCAAGTACCAACGTAGGCGCAGCACGAACCCATCAATCATGTGGAGGCGCATTACGAATTAGACAATCCGGTGTAAACGATGTACGAATAGACCAATCATGTGGTGTTACTAATTAGGTAGAGGCGCAATACGAATCGTCTAATCAGGTGGAGGAGCAGTATGATTTCACCAATGAGGTAGAGGCTCAGCACTAAACGATTTTACCATTAGAGTTTACCAATAAGGTGGAGATTCCGTACTAATCAACCACCAGGTGGCGGTTCATTACGAATCAACCAATCGGTGGAGGAGCAGTAGGAATCCATCAATGAGGTGGAGGCTCAGTACTAATCGATCAATAGGATAGAATCGCTGTACGAATCCACCACTAAGGTGGACGTTCTGTATTAGTCGATCAACCAGGTGTAGGAGCATAACGAACCATCTAATCAGGTGGAGTCTCGAGGAATTTACAAACCAGGAAGAGGCGTAGTACGAATCCACCAATCAGGTGGAGGAGCGGTAGGAATATAATCATTTTGGGGAACGTTTTTGTATTCATCATCAGCCTGTATCTCTCCACTGCTGGATGTAGGCCTCCCCCAAGGGGAGCCACTTAAAACCGATCTTTCGCTACCCTCATCCTTCTTTAGGTCATCTGTCCATCTGGCGGGGGGTCGTCCAACTCTGCGTCTTCCCGTACGTGGTCTCCACTCGGTTTTTATATTAGTAAGGTCCTATCTACAAGTCTACACGGGGTGAGCTAGCATCTTCAGGATATTTACTTTCGCACGGCCCCCGGAGAGACCACACTACCGAGGGAGGCGCTTTTGGAGAAGAACTAAAGTAGACAAATCTAGGAGACTAGATTCGTGAGCCATACGGCGGTGTTGTAGTAGGAACAGCGTCCAGCACTAAAGGTGCGTTAAATCACCGGCGGGTAGTTAGCCGCCGAGATCCTGTCGGGAAAAACGGGAGATTATCCCATCCCCAACCCAGCCCATTGATCATCCGGGCCTGGATGACTCCGCACACAGCATGTTAAAAAATTGCATTTGAACTCAGTTATTGTTTCCAAAAACTCACCTAGTAGTTAACTTGGTCGGCTGTAGAGGTAAATTGCCCAATCTTGAGCCCAGCTTGGGCGGACTGCTGGCATTTTGTGCTAAAATTAATAATTCCTTCTCTTTCTTCTTAGTTTCGCTTATTTCGTAATGTATCTGATGTAGTATGAATCGATTCCAACTCTGAAAATAATATATAGTGGTCAGAAACGTGGACACTGACAGCGGGTCCGGTTTATGCTATGCTCGGTATTTCTTTGATGGATAGAGTCCAAATTGTTGACATCTGCCGGAAAAAACATACTGACATAGCCTTCGAAATAAGTAAGACACGTCTGTCCGACCACGCAAAATTAAACTGACCTTCTTGGCTAGCACGGACTCCAAAAATAACTGCTGGATATAGACCGATGGAGTAGACCCGTCTACTCCATCGGTCATCGGTTCTGCGACAGACGTATCCAGCCCATTGACATCCACCATTCTACTCCTCTTACTACCCAACCAAATACTGATTCCGTTAATGCCGTCTTGGAAGCTATTGGAATAAATGTATTGACGGCAGACCTCTTTAGGCCCAATTGTTTCAGTAAGTGATGCAAAGATTTTACTGGAACTCCTCTCGCACCAACTTCTACTGCGTAAAGTCGAGTATTAAACCTGTTCCTGATCATTTCTTCTCATCATAATATTTATTCGACTTCAAGTGTGGTCTTGTGGTTGACCGCCTCCGTGGTCTAGTGGTAACAAACGTTGCGTGAACTCGGGAGGTCGTGGGTTCGATTCCCACCGGGGGCAAGTTGTACATTGTATAATTTGTCTCGGTCTGGGTGTTTGTATGTATAATATGTATATATTTACAAAAAAATAAAAGTATATTATGTAGTTTATCAACCATCTAGTTTCCGTAACACAAGCCTCGTAGCTTACCACGGAAACTAGATGGCGCTGTGTGACCTTTTTGGAAATATTTATTATTATTATTATATTTGATTCCCACTGAACGGTAAGTTTAATAAGAAAAACTTTTTTGTAGTTCTGAGAAGACACTAAGATGTCTGGCCTATAGACTGATACAGCTAGTTCATCTGGGATCCTATAATGATGTTCAAATGTATCCATGAGAACTTTCCAGGTAGGCTTACATATATATCTAAAATTTCTGTAACTTTATTCCCTACACAGTTAGTCTACAATCAGACATGAATACATATCTTCACGCCAGGTCACTTGCGGGGTAGGCAGAGACAATTGAGCGCCACTTGTCACGATCTCGACATACCTCTTTCGCTTCTTCGACATCCATCAACCTCTTCATACATGCCCTTTTGTTTCGATGACTATTTATTGCACCTTCAGCTATTCTTTTTGATCGTGACTCACATCTGGGTCTGCCCTTTTCTTTTCTTGTCTTTCACCCACAACTTTCGCATTATACATCTGGTTCGTTAATCTCTCTTCAGTCATCCTTTCAACATGCCCGAACCATCGGAGCATGCCTTTCCTTATTTTTTATCCCTATGCTTTCTTTCATACCCACTTTTTTCCGTATTTCGTGATTACTTCGGTCCGTCAAAGTAACGCCGCATATCCGACGCAACGACCTCATTTCCACTGCATTAACTCTACTCTCATGCGTATTCTGACATATCCATGACAAGACATTAATAATCTTTAAAAATGCTGTATTGTGTGAACGTGAAGCGCACGTTAACCAAATTCCGGCGGGAATGTACAAAATAATATAAAAAGAAAGAAAACCTGCCCTAGAAACATAGTTCAGTATAGTCTATAAGTTAAAAGATAGTTTATAAGTCAATTTAATGTTTTTTTTTTTTTTTTTCATAAAAAATATTTTATTTTTTTTTTACTTTATTTTCCTTACTTTATTTTTATTATTTCTAAAATGAATTGTATATTTATTACATATATATATATTTTAAAAATTGTTTCATTATTAGTTTTTCGAATAATATTTAGTTATTGAAAATTTTATAATTTTGTTATTTCTTCGCCTATAATAGATGCAACATCTAACTTCTGATTTAGTGATAAGTACAAATAAGTGTGTGATGTTAGCACTGTTGGCTACCCTATTATAAATGAATAAATAGTCTTACCTGTAGTATACTCTCACCTGTATAAGGGATATGAAGTCGATTCCCGGTGGAGCTAGTCCCCGATCCGGCAGTATCAGTCCGAGAGCCGCGGCCTCGCGTTTGGTTCGGAACGCAGTCAGAAACTTAGTCGCTTCACAGAAACCACCTCCGGACTGATCTAGCATTCTAAATAAATAACCTACAAGAAAAATCTATCATAAACCATTAAGTTTTTACTGTAAAGTAAATAAATGCGTTTGGACATGGTCGCTAAGCAAACATGACAAATTATTTAAAAAAAAAATAGATAAGTTCATACCTAACTGACAACTTAGACAAAACTGCTTCGTACAAGAATGAGCTAATATCATAGCTTTAACCGGCATTGTATGATATAGTACCTAGAATTAAAAAAGGGACTTTAAATACAATTAACTAAATTAAAAACCTTATTCAATATAACAATAAATATTATGTAAACAAGAAATCAGCTGGTTTTGGAATATATATGCATATAATAAGGTACTTACAAGTCGGCGATTTAAAAATAGGTGGTAGGCGGACTGATATAGGTAATTTACCCAATAGGTGGTAGGCGGACTGATAGTGGTAATTTACCCAATTGGTGATAGGCGGACTGATAGTGGTAATTTACCCAATTGGTGATAGGCGGACTGATAGTGGTAATTTACCCAATTGGTGATAGGCGGACTGATAGTGGTAATTTACCCAATTGGTGATAGGCGGACTAATAGTGGTAATTTACCCAATTGGTGATAGGCGGACTGATGGTGGTAATTTACTCAATACATGGTAGGCGGACTGATAGTGGTAATTTCCCAATAGGTGGTAGGCGGACTGATGGTGGTAATTTACTCAATAGGTGGTAGGCGGACTGATGGTAGTAATTTACTCAATAGGTGGTAGGCGAACTGATAGTGGTAATTTACTAAATACATGGTAGGCGGAATGATAGTGGTAATTTCCCAATAGGTGGTAGGCGGACTGATGGTGGTAATTTACTCAATAGGTGGTAGGCGGACTGATGGTGGTAATTTACTCAATAGGTGGTAGGCGAACTGATAGTGGTAATTTACTCAATACATGGTAGGCGGACTGATAGTGGTAATTTCCCAATAGGTGGTAGGCGGACTGATGGTGGTAATTTACTCAATAGGTGGTAGGCGGACTGATGGTGGTAATTTACTCAATAGGTGGTAGGCGGACTGATAGTGGTAAGTTACCCAATAGGTGGTAGGCGGACTGATGGAGGTAATTTACTCAATAGGTGGTAGGCGAACTGATAGTGGTAATTTACTCAATACATGGTAGGCGGACTGATAGTGGTAATTTCCCAATAGGTGGTAGGCGGACTGATGGTGGTAATTTACTCAATAGGTGGTAGGCGGACTGATGGTGGTAATTTACTCAATAGGTGGTAGGCGGACTAATAGTGGTAAGTTACCCAATAGGTGATAGGCGGACTGATGATGCTAATTTACCCAATAGGTGGTATATTAACAATTACAAGGTTTTTTTATTAACTTTATTTAAACATATTCTAGACCCCATCGGATATTATTTTTTTAACAACATCAAACATCTGACCACCTCCGTGGTCTAGTGGTAACAAACGTTGCCGTGAACTCAGGAGGTCGTGGGTTCGGTTCCCACCGGGGGCAAGTTGTACATTGTATAATTTGTCTCGGTCTGGGTGTTAATATGTATATATTTACAAAAAAATAAGTTTATATTGTAGTTTATCAACCATCTAGTTTCCGTAACATAAGCCTCGTAGCTTACCACGGAAATTAGATGGCGCTGTGTGACCTGTCTGGAACTATAAAAAAAAAAATTACCTGTAACATACAATTGCAGTAGGAATTGGGCATCGTGGGTTCGATTCCCGGTAGACCCGTTTTGTTATTAGTTTCCTGTTCACAGTCTTCACTCTTATTGTATTGCATAATTGTCTGTAAATAAAACAACACTATAGCACTATTTAAAATAGACAAATTTAAAATTCTGTAAATATTAAAAATGAGATAAAAGATTATAATTATTATTTTTACAGATTTTTTACAGAAAAAAATAGTGCACAAACTATAAAACAATAATAAGATGAATATTTGAAATAATAGAACGCAATCTAAAGAAGTTTTTCTTACAGAAAAAAATCAAAAGTGCTCAAACTACAAAAAAATTATAAGATGAAATATTTGTAATACTGGAACGCAATCTAAACAAGTTTTTTTTACAGAAAAATGACAAAAGTGCTCAACTACAAAAAAAATATATTTGAAATACTGAAACGCAATCTTAAGAAGTTATTGTTACAGAAAAAAGAGACAAAACTCAAACTACAAAAAAAGATGATAAGATGAAATATTTGTCATACTGAAACGCAATCTAAATTCAAAAGTGCTCAAACTACAAAAAAATGATAAGATGAATATTTGAAATACTGAAACGCAATCTTAAGAAGCTATTGTCACAGAAAAAGAGACAACACTCAAACTACAAAAAAAAATATGAGAATACTGGAACGCAAACTTTAAGGACAGTTACCGGCAGATATAAAGAGCGCGGGCTGGAATTTAATTATTGTTATTTACTTTAAAATATTTAAAAGCACTTACTTTGAGGTAATATTTTGGAATTGGCTGCAATTGTGCCTTTTGTAAGAATTCTGCATTTAAATCTTCTAAATTATCTTCGATGTATGGCATCTGGAAATAATTGAAAAATTAGGAACCTCTACCGGTCGCTGTTCGAACTCCGGCATGTATCAATGAGAAATTGCATTTATTTGTCATAGATTTACAACACCAGTTTACAGTTCCCGTGTAACGAGAGTTACAAGACTTACCTTGGTCTTGCGCAAGAGTCTCGCAAGATTCTTGCACAGTTTTGTTTTTTCTAATTTTGCTGAAAATTTTTTGGAATTAAGGTTTTTGTTTATAATTAATTATAATTGCGTCGTGTCCGTCATTTTCACCGTCAGTCATCACGACCACATCCCGTTCGGGGTGGTCAGAAACCACTCTTTTGAAGACGTGGATTAACTTTACTATATGTCCATCATGACAAGTGGCAATCTCGAGAAATATAACTTAAATATATTATTGTATCCTAACTAGCAATCGAACCCGGTACCTCCGAGTCTAAATCCACGAACTTAACCACTAGACCACAGAGGCATGGGTATTATAGAAGACAAATTTCTAAGCATTCCATGGATTCACCGTGCGGGTGCCGGGTCCATCGTGTGTGGGTAGGAGATGAGAAGAATGGTGTCTCGGGCTTGCGACCGACAATAGGCAAGTAAATAAGTAAATCAGACCAGTAGTTGTAGAGATAGTATTTTATTTCTCTTGCGAGACTCTTGCGCATGACCAAGACCATGATAAGGAGTGCAAGACCATGACCGAGACCAAGACCACCTATTCTGATGCAAGACCAAGACCTGCTTTGGGCTACACTATAGTTCAGGGAAAAGTTGATAGCAAGAGAATTCGTGGTAGGTGTCCAATGAAGTGGACTGATCAGGTCAAAGCAGCAATGGATCACGCCCTACATGAGTGCGCCAGGAAGGCTGCAGTTCGAGACGAGTGGTGTTCTGAAAGCACGTACCTACATTTCGGCACACAAAATTAAAGTATAATCACGACCGTATCCCTTTCGGGGTGGTCAGAAACCACGCTTATAAAAAAGCAGATTCACATTTAGCCAATCATGACAAGTGGCAAGCTCGTCGATGTCTCCAGCGTACCAAACTCGAGAAATATTAATTTTAATTAATAAATATTATTGTGTCCTAATCAGGACAGGAATCGAACCCGTGCCGGGTTCAGGTCTAAATACACGGAAATATAAAATTATCCAAATACCTCATTTCTTCTACATGTTTTAGGGTTAGGTGCATGTCCGATGGGTCCTTGCATTTTCATAGTATTTAATATCTCTGGATCAATTGGCTTAAGTTTTCTGAAAAAAAAAAAAAAAAAAAAAAGCTAAAACGGCACATCAAAGTCAATAATTCTTTTGAATGATTCTACTCCTGCTAGTAGAAGACTAAGCATCAAAGTGGTCCAATAAGTAAGCTGTTAGCAGAAGACCAGCAGCTTAGCAGATTCCAGTGACCCGTTAATGTTTAATCTGACTAAGAAAGGAATCTGCAAGGAAAACTCAGCTATATCAGATTTACAAAAAAAAACATACACAGAACTACACCACAACAAACAATTTGGTATTTTACAGCAAGTCTTGTTTCAAGCGGTGTTATTTTTATATAAATATCACCATGGCAAGCTTAAAATATATATATTAATCGATCCCCAAGGGTAGCTGGTAAAGAATGCCTACTGGCATTATAGCTCGCCTCTGTACTATTTTTAAGTGCAATAAATAAATAAATAAGTCATAATTTCTAGAAGGATTTACCTATAAACAGGCCTGAAGAACTCTGGTGGCAATTCGTTGAACCATTTATCTCCAGTCGTGAGGGGAGGAACGGGAATAGAAGAAAATTTGAAAGAAGTGTCCGTCAAACTGACATACTGCAAGTCTATGGGATCGGCGAATTCTGATTCCCTGAAAATTATAAAAAAAAAACAGTAAAAGTTTCATAACGACCGTATCTGGTCAGAAATATCACAAATAAATTATTGCTTCCCGACTACAAATCAAACCCGGTATCTCAGCATCTAAATCCATGCACTTAACCAATAGACCACGGAGGCAGTCAATTTAACAATGTAGCTTGGAGTTTGTAGAAGTGTTCTATGTCAGGACTTTAAGAGTTGTCAGCTTGGGATCAGCAGAGCTCTTCGGGTCCTCGGGTTCAGGGAAGGTACCCCTAAGTACAGTCAACGGATGCATAAAGAGTGATAGGACCCTCCCTTGTTTAATAGTAGAATCACTTGCTGGTCTGGCCAGCGTGGCGAGTGTAGGCCAAATTCTCCAAATTCCAGTTCTGGAAGGCCCATCACCAGCAGTGGAGGGCTGTGCTGGTTGGCTTAGTATTTTTTGCATACACTTTTTCCTATTTTTTTTTTGTTAAGTTTTTAATTTCTTTGTTTCTTTCTTTCTCTCTTTCGCCCTTTCTTTTTTTCTCTCTCTCTTTCTTTTTCTGTCTTTTTCTCTTTCTTTCTTTCTCTCATTCTTTCTCTCACTTTTTCTTTCTTTCTCTCATTCTTTCTCTCACTTTTTCTTTCTTTCTTTCTGTCTTTCATCCTTTCTTTGTCTTTTTTTCTGTCTTTCTTTCTTTTTTCTTTCTCTCTTTCTTTCTTTATTAACGTTAAATATTATATATAAGAGTATATAATTTTACTTACCTAGAAAAGTTGTTATAAACCGGTTCAGTATTTTGTCGTGGCGAGAACAGATTAAGATGTCCAGATTTGTCTCCAAAAACCAAAGCTTGACTAGTTGAAGACACATCCATAACGCTGCAAATTGAATTATTTAATTCTACCTAAAAAAAAACTAAATTAAAATATATCTTTTTTAGTATACTCATCATCACGACCGTTTTATTAATTAAATGTATTTTTATTTACATTAATAAATATTTTTGTGTCCCGACCAGGAATCGAACGCGATACCTTCAAGTCTAAATCCACGGACTTAACCGCTAGACCACGAAGGCAGATTTTACTATCATTTATATAGTGCAGAGTATCATTTATATATATACATATATATAGTACAGAAACGAAGAAAATGGTCTATCTGTATCGATGAAAAAAAAGGAAGGTTTCCTAGGTAATTAAAAAAGAAGATAAATTTCTAATCACTTAATGGATGCGCCGTGCGGGTGCCGCGTCCAACGTGTGTGGGAAAGAGAGAGAAGAACGGTCTCTAGAGCTTGCAACCGACTATAGGTTGGTTTACAAAGCTTTTGATGCTAAGTTCAAATGACCGTAATATATTTTTTTTATGCAAAGGTTCTTGAGTGTACTATTTTTTTTTGAAGGTTGAATATTCCTTTCTGGGGAACAGCCAGCGATTCCAATATCATGCTAATATAAATAGTACCATCATCACGACCAGAAACCACAGTCAAGAAATCAGAAATCACAAAAATCAAGGTCAGAAACCACGCTTATAAAGAAGCGGATTCACATTTAGCCAACTTTACTGCCGGCCAATCATGACAAGTGGCAAGCTCATCGATGTCTCCAGCGGACCAAACTCGAGAAATATCACAAATAGAATAAATGTATTTATTTATATTAATAAATATTTTTGTGTCCCGACAAGGAATCGAACCCGGTACCTCCGAATCTAAATCCACGGACTTAACCGCTAGACCACGGAGGCAGTAATACAAATAACACAGAATAAAGTACTAAAAAGCATTGCAAATACATCAAGTACATCAAAATGTCTCGAGCTGCAACAATGCCTGGCTGGTGACGCCTAGCGCCATCTAGTAGTATGATTTGGTACTAATAAAAAAATCCAATATTTTTACATGTGGCACCATGTATCGGGCTAGAAGGTACCAAAAAATATTGCGGAGTGAATGGATTGTAATCCTAGGATATATTAAAAGTGGACTGCAGCTACACCCAGGTAACGAGCTCAAAGAAGACCCAAGGTAAGGCGTGCATGTCTTTTCTTATATCCATTGTTCATACTTTGTACCACATAGTATGTAAATTGACACAGATTCCTTACAGCCACGAATTAAGTTCTTATTATTATTATAAATAATATTATGACATTTATATTATTATGAATTTAATTTTAATTTGACTCGGCCACTGTACAGCTTCGAAATTAATTTAAGTTAATTTGATTTTATTATAATTAGACATTATATTATAATTATTTTAGATTATAAGTTGACACGGCCTCTACACAGCCACGAAATTGTTATTGTTTTTTTTTTTTATTAAGTTTACTAGTTAGTTTCATAAGTTAACACGGCCTTTATAAAGCCACAAATTTAGGTTAAGCTGCAGTACTTGTTTATGGCACCAATGTCACTTACTTATTTCGGTCCATCCATAATTTAATTTTTAATTAAAATAAATAACATTGTATTTTATTTGTAAAAATTGACGATATCCGAGTGTTACCTGTGAACCAAATGGAAATAAATAATTTGAATTTGAATAGATATTTAGATTGGCCATCAGCCCCTTATGGAAAACGCATACAGTCCACTTTTAATATATCCTAGGATTACAGTCCATTCACTCCCCAATATTTTTTGGTACCTTCGAGCCCGATACACTGGCTATAAACACAATAAAGGATCCAATTATGTAACAACAGATATAAGACTAGGCTGGAGAATCATACTAACCAGCTAGCTGTTAACCTCAATATCCCTAAGAGAAGAAGAAGACAAATTTCTAAGCATTCCATGGATTCACCGTGCTGGTGCCGGGTCCATCGTGTGTGGGTAAGAGATGAGAAGAATGGTGTCTCGGGCTTGCGACTGACAATAGGCTGGTTTAAGAAAAGGAGGCATCCTTTTTTATTTTATTGCGCGATAATACGCTCACCATCCACCATTTTACTTCTCTCCCAACCCAACCAAATACTCGTTGCATAAATGTATATCCTGCAGACCTGCTTAGGCCCAATTCTTTCAGTAAATGATGCAAAATTTTGCTGGAACTCCTCTCGCACCAACTTCCACTGCGTAAAGCTCAGCCTCGAACCCGTTCCTGATCATTTCTTCTGTGAGATCATAATATTTATTCGACTTCATGTTGTGGTCAGACGTTTAAAACGACGTAGAGTGCTAGAAACTGACAGCCAGCGAGATTCAAGCTGCGGAGCAAACGGCAAATATTTCCTATGGGGAATATGATTTACATGTCATACTACTCAACTCATCTGCTTAAAGTTTGTCTAATTGCACGATTACAATGAAAAAAAAAAAAAGGTAGAATGAATGTACGTCTAATGACCGACGCCAGTACAATTTACTATTTAAAAAAAATCAACCTTATTGTAAGATGGAAATAAATCTCAACTGTAAACGACTATAATTTTAAATTTATTATTATTATTGATTAATAGGCTCGCAGCGCATTGCTAATATGCCTATATCACCATAGTCTATTTCGATTGTCACTAGCCACTTGTTCAGTTTGTTTTTAAAAGTGTTTACAGTTATACTTTATTATGTCTTCTGGTATTTTGTTCCACATATTTACAACTCTGTTATTAATGAAGTGATATCCTATATTTGTATTGCTGGATTTTCTCATTAGCTTCATTCCGTGGTCATGACGGGGAAATATCATTGTGTTAAACCTTAAATTTAGGTTTAACACAATGATATTTCCCCGTCGTGACCACGGAATGAAGCTAATGAGAAAATCCAGCAATACAAATATAGGATATCACTTCATGAATAACAGACAAAGCCCTTGTTTAAAAAAAATATAAACTAGACAAAAAGAAATAATTACCTGAAAAATTGAACTATTTTCATTTTGATTTGGAGTATTTAGATTTAACAATGTTACTCGTCCATCTCCAGCAACAGCCACTGCCCTTCCCGATACAGCCGGAAGGAAATGAAGCAATAGTGGTGAAGAAGTTAGATTTGCAAGTCTTGGCATTCCGTGCTGGATACCTCGCAAGCATCTTACATCCCACACTATAATGTAGGGCTCAGCTGATACTCCACTAGATCTAAAAAAAAAAAACAATAAAAAAATATTGAAAAAAATGTTATTTTGCACTATGATGTTATAGTACAATATGTCCGGATCAAATTTGATCAGTCTAACCTTGTATTTAAATTTAATACATACAATAATATAAGGATTCTGTTAAGTTATGTAGACTATTGTTCAAGAAATTCATGACAGGAAAAAGAAAGTGACAAAGAGGTTATAAAATCCTTCCTCAGAAAAGATGAAGAGCATGAATATAGAGTGTACGCGATGACTCTAGAAGTTCAAAATGACTGGCTAACTTTGGGCGACTTCTGCATCCCTCCAGCCCTGAAGTGGCCGAACACTAATGTACGATTCGTCTCTGGCATTGCTGAAATTCTACCTAATCGCTTTTCAAATGTCCCTCCCGGACCAGAGTAATCTGGGGAAAGCTATAGAAAAGAATTGCACATCGAGTGGTGCAGCCATAGAAACTGCTAGACACACACTCTAAGGGTGCGTTACTTTTCTAGAAAAGGGCTATTGCTTGGGCAGACAGAAAAGACAAATTTCTAAGCATTCCATGGATTCACCGTGCTGGTGCCAGGTCCATCATGTGTGGGTAAGAGATGAGAAGAATGGTGTCTCGGGCTTGCGACTGACAATAGGCTGGTTTAGGAAAAGGAGGACTCCCTTTTTTGGAGTGACAGGCGGAGTGAGCTCGGAAGGTGTGTTCCCCCAAGCCCAGCCTCCACTCGTCACTATATACTTACGAGTTAGCAAACCCGCATGTGATGAGCAGGTCTCCTTGCATGTCGAGGTCTGAGAGACTGGCGGAGTGAGCTCGGAAGGTGTGTTCCCCCGAGCCCGGCTTCCTCACGTCACGCAGCGTCACTATGCCGTCCGCACTGCCGCATGTCACCAGGGATGCTCCTCCGCTGCGTATTACAGCGCAACCTTCTTCTTTGATTGGCTGGAAAAACATTTACATTTTCATCACAACCCAAGTGTCCTAGACCTTGTAATGATAGTATCAGATGCAGCCATGGAATAAATATTGTTGGCTGCAATCGACATCCTTTCCCTTGCACATATTTAAGACGCCACCTGTCAGTAGGCTTTGACATTCGGCACTTTTCCAAAAACATATGTGGAACAAAATACCAGAAGGCATATTAAAGTCCCCAACTTTTAAAAACAAACTGGACAAGTAGCTAGTGACAATCGAAATAGACTATGGTGATAACTGACAATTTAATAAACTTTACACCAGTGCTTGATATAGGCATATCAGCAATGCGCTGCGAGCCTATTAATCAATAATAATAATAATCGCGCAGCTTAATTTAATTCTTTTAATACAACTTCATATAAAACTTAATTATTATTATACTAGTTGTTATATAAATTCATCCTACTGGATATTGTTACCCCCAGAGCTTAGGGTTTTTCCAGTAGGACTATAGGCCTGCTGCCCAGGATCCCCGTGACGACTCGTTGTCCGCTGGGATCGGCTACACTCTCCAAGTCCGTATTCAGCTTCTCCGAGGGAAGGTATCCCTACGTACGGTCAACGGATGCATAAAAAGTGATAGGGCTAAGTTTTGGCTTACGACTCTCTCTTGTTTAATAGTAGAATCTCTTGCTATGTTAACTTCGTTTTCATTGAATATACTTAACTTCTTTTGCTTAAATTATCTTGTTTTATCACACTTAATATGATAACCTACTGTTGGTGATACAGAAATTTCTGGAGTTTGGCCTACACTTGCTACACTGTACAGTGATCACCTAGATCATCGCAGTTGGACAATATTATTTTTGCTGGGTTTGGTAGGTGGTACTAACTTTCATCATTCATCATTACAGCCCCTAGAACACAGCGTCCTAGACCTCCACTGTTGGAGATGGGCCTTCCAGTACATATGAGATGAGCCGCGGCATTCTCACAAAGCGGTCGCGTATTTGTCAGCTCTGCAAAATTATTATTATTACCGTGTCTAAACCAATATTTAATTAAAGTACCGTAAATAAAAATGAAGTGCAATCAAAACTATAAGTGGTGATCGAATAATATTTGAAAAAGAGTGACTATTAGCGTTATAAACTATAAAACAGTGCAAAGTTTAACTATAAATTTGTAAATGTGGGTGTCGACGAACTAATTTATAAACAAAGGCCAGCTGACTCATTCAATGTATAAATCGCAGTGTCTGGTTCAATAGACTAATTTCGTAGCGGCGTACATAGAATAGATAGCTCGGCCGCCCGGCCCGAAGGCCGCTGTCGAGCAAGCTCTGTGTTCGAGCCTACGTCCATCATAATTTTTTAATTTTTTTTTTCCATTGTTTTTTTTTTGTTATTTTTTTCTAAAATATTGTTCTTCTAATTAACTTGTTTATTATTTTAATATTTCATTCATTGCTCTTTTTACTGTTTATAAAAATATAAAATGACTAATAAATGCGGAGGTTGCCATCAAGAAATTCCTAATAGACAATTTTTATGTTGTTCTTCTTGTAGACAAAAATATGACTTGGATTGCGCAAATGTTTCTTTTAAAAGATTTATTATAATGTCAAAAGAACGTAGAGGTACTTGGGAATGTAAGACCTGCCTTAACAAAAGGCCTAAAGATTACAACACCAATACTTTTGTTCGTCAACCAGCTACTCCTGCTATGGTTGTCGGTGCTGCCAAAGTGCAATCACGTGACAATGACAATATCACATTAGAAAATACTAGAGAAGGCAGCACTGGCAGTACTCATGCCTTAAAAGAGTTTAGTCTGAATGTGGCCACTAATAATGATATCCTCGCCGAACTTAAAGCCTTTAGAGCACAAGTCACCCGTCAACTTCAAAACCAAGAAGCCCGACTTAAGGAGGTCACCGATAACTTTCTGCAACTCCAATCTTACGTCACTGATCTAGATGACAGATATTCGGGACTTCAAACGGAAGTGAGTGAACAGGCCACTCTTATTGTAAATGTGGTCGAACAACATAGGACGTTAGAATCTATAGCAGATACACATGACGCCCGTCTCCGTAAGCTCGAGTTTAAAATGCTATCAAACGATGCCCGGACATACAATGATACTCGTACCTTCCTTCACAAAGATATGGATACCACAAATTCCAGCGAAATATCAGTGATAAGCAAAAATGACACACAAGATCGGAATATAACGCCACTGAATCGTAGCAAGACTAGGATTCCTTCCACTAGAGAGGCCCAGATACCGTCCACCTCTGCTTTACCTACCTATGCTTACATTGCTCAATCAAAAGTACATAAGGAACAAGATTCGAAGCAAATGCGTACTCATCAAAATGTAATTAAAGCAACTGGAGATACGGACAATGACCTAAAAACTATTCAGCCAACCAGGTATATTCACGTATGGAATCTTCATGCAGACGTGACGGAACGTGATATTTTGACATTTATGAACAAGAAGCGACATAATGAGCAGTACAGGGTCACGAAACCCATACCGTCACATGAGGGACACAACTGTTTCATCATTGGCCTGCCACTATCCGAATTTGAATACTTCATGCTAGCAGAAAATTGGCCAAGAAACATTTCGATGCAGGAATGGTACATGTACAGACGTTCCAAAAGCAGCAACACGTTAGAGAATAAGTTTTTTCGGAACAAAAAAAAATAAATCAAATAAAATTGGCATTTTTTACCAGAATGTTCGCGGATTAAAGGGTAAACTAGCTGCTACAAAGGCAAAGATGTCCATTTATAATGGCTTGATAGCGTTGACGGAAACTCGCTTAGATGAAAGCGTTCATGACTCCGAACTGTTTCCGGCCGGCTACAGCGTGTTACGTCGTGACAGACCAGCCCGTGGAGGCGGTGGCGTGCTACTGGCAGCGCGCGAGCCCTATAGGCTAAGACGTCTCGACTTCAGCGAACCATCGAATCTGGAGCTGCTCTGCGCTATTGTATCCATGGGACGTTGCAAATTTCTGTGTTGCGTGGCTTACCTTCCGCCTCGAATATCAGAAGCAACATACTCTTCGGCTTTTGACAGTATAGAAGAACTTATGAGCGAACATACGCTACCGACCGTTGTTTTGGGCGATTTTAATTTGTATTCGACTACTGTAGCGGTCCGTGGTGCTTACGATCAATTTTTGCATACCTGTAATTTATCACAGCATAATGCAATATGTAATAGTCTTAATCGCATTTTGGATCTAGTCTTGACAAATCGGTCGATGTCAGGGGTCTCGGTGGCGGAGGCGGCAGATGGGCTTGTATCGTTCGAGAAGCACCATAACCCACTAGAAATAGCTATTCGTGTTAACTCGCAAATAAATAATAATTTGCCTGTCGACGATACCAATGTCGGTGCACCTCTCATGCGCAATTTTCGCAAAGCTAATTTTCCTATGCTGTATTCCAAATTATTGGACGCTGACTGGTCAGCTATATATGAAACTAGTGATATTAACAAGTCTGTCGAACTATTTTATACCGTTATTAATGATATTTTTAATGAAACCGTTCCTTATAAGAATAAAACAGTAACTAAAAATTGCCTTTATCCCCAATGGTTTACACATGAAATTATTAACTTAAACAAATTAAAGAATAAATATCATAAATTATATAAGCTGACAAAAAACGATCTATATTTAGCATTTTTTATATATTATAGAAAAACATTTAATCAGGAAGCTAATAAAGCTATGATATCCTATTTTAATCGCATTCAATGTGATATAAAGTACGATCCTGCTTCGTTCTGGTCTTTCATCAAACGTAATCGCCAATCACGTGAACCTGTATCATTTGGAAGTAGGTCCACACAGGAGATCACTGACGCATTTGCGCAGTTCTTTAAAAATGTTTTCCTTGACGACTTTCCTCAACTAAATGTAGATACAGCGTGTGAGGACGCTGCCAAACTATCTCGCGACACTCTTCGACATGTAAGTCTGGCATATGTTACAGAGTCTGACGTCCGTCGTGCCCTTAAACGTCTTCCATCCAAAAGTACTCAAGGACCAGATGGCGTACCACAGCAGATCGTTAGGGACTGTCGTGAGGTGTTTGTTAAACCATTGAAGTATATATTTAACTTGGCGCTTTTGAGCCGGGAGTACCCAACATCCTGGAAAGTGTCTAAGGTTATTCCGATCCATAAGGGTGGAGCGAAATCGGATGTTTGCAACTACCGACCGATTGCAGTGCTGTCAGTATTTAGTAAAGTTTTCGAGACCATCATCTACTTTCATATTAAGCAACAGCTCAACGGATGGTTTAGAGACGAACAGCATGGCTTTCTGCCAAATCGTTCTACATCGTCCAACCTCCTAAATATAGTAAGCATGCTGGCCCACAATATGAATTCAGGATGTCAAGTGGATGTCGCCTATTTTGATTACCAAAAGGCTTTCGATAGAGTGAATAGCGATAGACTACTTATTAAAATGGCGATGGCAGGTTTCGATGCTCCACTTTTACTTTTTTTCTCTTCGTACCTTTCGGGTAGAAGGCAATTTGTTCGGTACAGTAATATACAATCGCACTGCTATGAGGTTACGTCGGGAATTGGACAGGGCAGTAGCCTGGGACCATTATTGTTCTTAATAATGATTAACGACCTCCCTACATACATCAAACGGTCCACTTGCCTAATGTTTGCCGATGATGTCAAGTTGGCAATGCCTGTGAGGAGCTGTTTCGATTGCCAATTGCTGCAAGATGACATTGACAGTGTATACTCATGGGGTAGAGACAACAGTCTAGCTCTTAACGTTTTAAAGTGTGTTGTAATGTCTTACACAACCACACACAACACCCTTGAGTGGAGCTACAACATCAATGGTAAGAGTTTAAAGCGCGTGTCGACCGTCCGGGATCTGGGAACATGGTTTGACACGCGTCTGTCCTTCAAGGATCATATTATTGCCACAAGTAAAGTAGCCAGCAAGAGATTGGGCTTTATCATGCGACAGGCTAAGTACTTTAATAACCATAGCGCAATCAGTGTCCTCTATAATGCATATTGCCGTAGTATACTTGAGACTAACTGTGCAGTGTGGAGTCCCCATGACGCCCAGCATATGCTAATGATTGAAAAAGTACAAAAAAAATTTGTTCGCTTTTTATACAAAAAGATATACGGTTACTATCCGTATTTGTTTCCGACTGTTTTTATTTTGGGGATGGTCGATTATAGATTGCTCGAGGTAAGACGTAATGTTGCTCTAATTAAATACTTCTTCCGACTAATTCGTGGCTTTACAGCAAACCCTTGTCTTCTTGAAAGAATATCACTATGGGTGCCCCCGCTTCAAAAGTATTTTTTAAGAGCTCGTCAGCAGCCATTATTTGCAATACCTAAATTGCGAACGAAAGCCATCGAAACGACACCCTTGTATCACGCACTGACTCTAATTAACAATATCTTGGCGTATGACCGCTGTATTGACATATTTTCGTACTCCGAGCCGAGATTTCTGACATCAGCTGGACGCTATTTAGAATTAATTTCTACAAAAAGCAGCGTGATTGATGTAAATATCAATTATTAATAACATAATTGTATTTGTATAACGTGTAATTCTGTAATTATTAGCCAATTGTATAAGTGCTACCTATGTGTAAATTTGATGTATATATAATTGTATAAATTGACTAAGAGCCTACATGTTTGGCACTAGCTGTAAGTGTTGGCTTGTAATAATAATAAATAAATAAATAAATAAATAAATAAATATATCTGGAGGATTTGGCCTACACTCGCCACGCTGGCCAGACTTGGCGACAGGCTTGGCGAGAATTTAATGTAAATTTTTATGACAATTTATTAACGATTCCACAAGTTGGTATTAGTGGAACCGGGACCGACGCAAATCTATGACAAATGTACTTAGGAAAAGTTTATTTCTCATTGTACATGCCGGGGGGGGTTTGAACCGACCTTTGTAGGATTTAACGAACGCGTTCTTTCAACCGAGCCACCACCGCGTCTAACTAACTAACTTTACTTACTAACTTTAATGTTCATTAATTCAATCAATTAATTTTATCAATAATTTCAACAAAATTTGAAGTAATTAAAATATAATTTTTCACTTTTTAGTTTTATTTACATATAGGCATAGTTTTAAAGACGGTTTTATTATATATATTTTTTTTGTCCATCGCCTTCGATATATACAGAATATTTACTTACAATGACTGTTTCTTTCATTTGATTGATATCTAACTGCACCATGGTTTTCTGGTGTCCCCCCATCAATAATTTAGTATTGCTCATTTGGTATAGACATTGCATATCTATCAAACTTTTAGACCTGAAACACAGAGAAAAATCATCAGCCTCTGTATAGGCCTTCCTCAAGACTCGCTATTTCACACAATCTATTAAGGATTAGGAATTTAAGAAATTAGATTGAGGATGAAAAATTATAAGGGATTAGATTAAGGATTAAATATGAAAAGGTATTAAGGATTAGATTATGGATTAAGAATTACAGATTGGATTTAGCCTAACAAAAAATTAAGGATTACAATTACGGATTAGGAATTGAAGGATCTAGATTGAGGATTAAAGATAATAGATTAGAGAGTATGGATAATAGAATATGGATTAGGAATTAAATTGAGGATTAAAAATGATAAGGATTTAATTTGAGGATTAAAGATTGTAAGAGATTAGAAATGAAATATTTTTTATTTGTATGGAATATGGTAAATAGGTAAATAGTTTTTAAGTATTTATATAGAAATTAGAGATTATTAATTATCCGTATTAGAGATTAGATTGATCAGAAATATGGAGCAACATCACATGCAACACTAGTTTTTTACGCGAATTTGGTATTTTTCTTCAAGATCTAATTTTTTAGACCTTAGTTTTTTTAATACTTAGCATGACATTTGACATCGCCCCCACCTGATGAAACGATGTTGTTAAGCAGTACGCGAGGTACAGGAATGGAAGCGACTGACTGGCCACTAACAACCCACACCTGTCCCCTTCTTTTTCACACTACACTCCACAAATCTCCAGGTTATAGGAATGCTGACTGGAAGAGCATTCCACATCTTCAGCGTGCAACAGATGTAAGTCTCCAAATTTATATGTACGCGTAGGGATAGTGGATTATAGGATCCCAGATGAACTAGCTGTATCAGCCTATAGGCCAGACATCTTAAGTGTTTTCTCGGAACTTGAAAAAAGTTATCCTTATTGAACTTACCGTTCCGTGGGAATCAAATATTCCAAAAGACCACATGAAGTTGAATAAATATTATGATCTCACAGAACAAATGATCAGGAACGGGTTCAAGACTCAGCTTTACGCAGTGGAAGTTGGTGCAGGAGGAGTTCCAGCAAAATCTTTGCATAACTTACTGAAAGAATTGGGCCTAAGCAGGTCTGCCGTCAATACATTTATGGAACGAGCTTCCAAGACGGCAGTAACGGAATCATACAGTATTTGGTTGGGTAGGGAGAGAAGTAGAATGGTGGATGGTGAGCGTATTATCACGCAATAGAAAAAAAGGAGGCCTCCTTTTCTTAAACCAGCCTATTGTCGGTCGCAAGCCCGAGACACCATTCTTCTCATCTCTTACCCACACACGATGGACCCGGCACCCGCACGGTGAATCCATGGAATGCTTAGAAATTTGTCTTCCTTAGTAATATTTTATATTTTTAAATACTTACTTATAAGTGTGTTTTGGAATGCCCCTTCGTATTTGATGGCGGAGTTGGGTTTTCGTCAGTGCAAAGATCCCCGCGTCAGTGGTCAGTATGTCTCGGACTTCGTCTGTCATGTGGATTTGGAAGGACGTGTATTTTTGCATTGTAGGACCATAGTACGAGGTTACATGACCCTGGGAAGGTAATGTTTTTTTTATAAGAAAAAAGTCAAAGACAAGTAAATAACATAAATTTAACAAAATTGCACTCAAGTCACGTCACATCAAGAGATTGACAATAGGTAAAGATGATGGATATAAACCTCCTAAATAGTGTTTACAGTTGAGGACTTTAATGTCTTCTGGTATTTTGTTCCACATATTTACAACTCTGTTATTCATGAATTCCACATTTGTATAGGAAATAGGATTAAGTAAATAATTAAAAACTTGCTTTTAAGGTATAAAAAAATGTTGATAGCATAGTATACTTTTGACAATACATTTACAGCAACTAAGGTTGGGTTGCACCATTTTTTCTTTGTTTTTTTTTATACTATCTCGACATGTGACCTTGTAAGTGGCGCACTTACCATCAGAAACACATGCTTAGATGCCTGATCCCAAAACATCTGGATACACTTCACTGGGTTTATCGGTACGATACTTCCCCGCCCCGGCAGACTGGGCAAATTACCACCATCAGCCTACGACCTATTTACATAATGAAGTCTTTCATTTTCGATTAAACTTTAAAATTATATTGAATGTTTTAGTTTAATTTTGAAGGTCAGCCAGGTGGCTGGTACAATCGAAGCAATTTTTAACTTTGATCGTTACATTTACACATTGTTTTGGTACAACCCAGTCTAAGATGCAAATACTTGAATATATAACTTCTTACCCCCTGATTGCCCATCCATATTAGCTCTTCGTATTTATCAAATACAGCAGCCGAGACCCCAAATCTGTCCCCACCGTCCACTTGTACTGTACTTCTCACTTCATACTCAGCTTTTGGAGTTTCAGGCCTGTACGAAGCCACTATTTCTTCACTGAAATGCTCTGAAATTTAATAGTAAAATATTATTAATAGAATATCATTTTAACGAGGTACCTGTCCAATAAATCAAATATTATTCGACAACCCACACCAGTAGTAATTAAAGTTGTATGCTCATTTGTAAGTACCCCGGCAGATACCAATGAGAAATACACTTTTCTTACATACATTGGTCATAGATTTACGGAATCGGCATTAACCGAATCATACAGTATTTGGTTGGGTAAGGAAAGGATTAGAATAGTGGATGGTGACAATGTTATCGCACAATAAAATACAAAAGTTGGCCCCCCTTTTAAACCATTCTGTGTGGTGTGAGAGGAATTCAAGCAAAATCTTAGCACCACTTACTGAAAGACACCCCTATTGGGCCTAAGCAGGACTGCCATCAATACATTTATGGAACAAGCTTTTAAGATGGCATTAATGGAATCATACAGCAGGGTAGGGAGAGAAACTGAATTGTTGATGGTGAACGTCTTGATGCACAATAAAATATAAAGGCTTCCTTTGTAAACCAGACTATTGTTAGTCGCAAGCCTGAGGCACAATTCTTCCCATCTCTCTGTCCCACAAACAATGGACCCGGCACCCATACATTGGGACTCCATGGAATGCTTAGAAATTTGTCATTTCTCTTGTAATGAAATCTACTTTGTAAATGCAAAATTCATGTTGGAATACAGCTGTTTTTGACATCAATACAATAAAATTTATAACCAAGCTTTTATATTTTGCATTGACTAAGAAAAATGATCTGGTAAGTTTTGGAGTGTTAATGAAATTAAAATTGTACAAATCAGATATTTATTTAGTTTATTTGACTAAATAATCAAACAGAAAGTGTGTTTACGCCACCGGAAAGCGCAAAACATCGAGACTGCGAAATGTATTGTGTATTTAGTTGACACGTCTACAATTTTGTAAAAACGAATACTAACTTACTTTATAGCTGAAAATTAATACCTTGAGGGTCTTCTTCATCTGGTAAACCCATTTCGGGACAATGATACTCCATTTTATTTAACTATGGGCTCCGTTGCATCGCATCGGACGCGCATGTCATTCAACACATATTTTAATTAAACAACAGCATCAAGAAATACAATAAATATACATGCAAGTAACGCTTAATTAGTTCATCGTATTGTTGTTTTTTTTTTTTACAATCAATTCATTTCTCGTTGTATAATAAATAAAATACATAAATAAAAAAAGGACCTTTGTCGATTTTCGATTGTTGTCAAAAAGTTTTTTTAAAAGCTAGCCAAAGTGAGACAAAGATTCATGACTTTCAAATGCCTTGTTTGTCATACGTTCATTTTAAATGCTTCCTTTGATATAAATAATACTTTTTTTATTAAACTAAAAAGCCTACATTTTAAAACATAAATGACTATTAATAAAAATAACCTTATTAATAAATAAAAATACAACTAAAAACTAAAATGAAGAAAAAACGAAATAAAATTATTATAAATAAAAAATTTGTTCCAAGTCGCTGCAAATACTTTTTTTTAACTCTTAATGCTCTTAATTCACCCTACACATCAACTACACATTACATATCACTTTTTACTACCTATGACTATTATTTTCACTATCTAAATCGAACATTTGGATTAGTGCTTTAACTTTTGAAACAATTTCAAAGTTGCAAGATCCGCGTTTAGAGAGTGGGATCTTGCAAGCCAATAAATAAAGCGGGATTTACATATTTCTAAGATGTTAAAGTTAAATTTTTTTGCTCTTTAAAATGTGGTTTGCAGAATATAAATAACAATACAGGACAAGAAGCCAAACTATATGAGAACAAGCGCTAGGGCAATGGTCACAAATTTAATTAAATCTATAACAGAATCAGGAGCATTTATAATATATATAATTAAAAAAAAAAAACGGACTTTACATCCATAAATTGTTAGTAACAATTTTACTTAATCTATATTTAGTATAACTAATAATTTATTTTAAACTATCCGCTACTGGAGGCTGTCTACTTGACTGTATGCAGCTGTATCCAGTGCTCCAGCAGCGGAGAGTCCCACCAATCTGCCAATACGTTTAGGAGCCTGTTGGTACTGGTTCTCATGCGGCACAGCATAGACGCAGATCTTTTGCGCATAATTGTTTTAAAACTGTCAGTCCTCGAATCAGTATAAACATACCCGAGGCACTGCAGAACCTCGGCAGCCCCATCAGAATCCTAAACGCATTATTATACTGGACGAGCAGGTCGCTGTACGCTCTCCGAGTATATTCCACCTATAGGCTGCACGTGTAAAGGGACTGGCAGTATGCCCTAAAAGAGTCACCTTTACCTGGGCAGGTGCAGCGCGCAAACCTACGGGCTAACATATACATCGGACAGCCAACGACCTGCGCTCCCGCTCAATAACTACATTGTCTTTAAGGTCCTAGATGACTCAGTGGCCCAGATATTTAAATATTTTAGCTCTGTTTAAGGTGGCACCGCACAAGGTAAGATCTGGCACATGATATGATTTATTGCCAGCCTTGACCAACATTAGTTCGCTTTTAGATGCATTATACCTGAGCCCCTGGGCCTCCGCTTAGGACTGGTACATGTCGAGCAGTGTCTTTCAAATCAAATCATTTATTTCCTTAGGTTAGTACACAACACTTGGATATTGTCAATACATATATTTTAATACAATATAAACTTGGCTGGACCGAATCTAACAGCAATACAATTTATAATAAATAAAACATTGTTGCCATAAGCGAGGATTTTGTACTTATTATTTTATAACTAGATACTTAAAATTTAATTCGTGGCTGTAAAAAGGCCGTGTCAGCTTATGATCTAATAACATTTATGTCCTTAAATATAAATTCGTGGCTGTAAAATGGCCGTGTCTGCTTACAATCTAGTAATAATAATATTTATGTCCATAAATATAGATTCGTGGCTGTAAAATGGCCGTGTCAGCTTACAATCTAGTAATAACAATATTTATGTCCATAAATATTTATGTACATGCACTTTCAAACTGAATATATTATTTTGTTGTAACATTTTGTACGAAAATGACAAATCCCGCTCTATTTTAAGCAGTGGAGGATAGTGATTAAAAAAATAAATAAAAATCAGGAATAGCTTTATTACTTGACTAATAGTCTAAGCGGCTTCTACGACCGCAATTCTATTTCGCTACGCTCATTTTTTTTTTCATTCGTTTTTATCATTTTCATTACAGCCCCTAGAACCTTCCAGAACATATATCTGAAGAATTTGGCCTACACTTGCCACGCTGGCCATACGGGTTGACGAGGATCTCATGTAATTTTTTATTTATGACAATTTATTAACGATTCCACAAGTTGGTATTAGTGGAACCGAGACCGACGGCTTAACGTGCTCTCCTCACACGGATATACGAGTATATATACGTTGTTGTAAATCTATGACAAATGTACATAAGAAAAGAATATTTCTCGTTGGTACATGCTGGGGGGGGGTTTAGACCGATCTTTATATTTATTTTAAAACTTAATTGCACTATGTACAAAGGCGGACTTAATGCCGCTAGGCATTCTCTGACAGCCAAACCTTAGGACATTAGGATAGTTTTCATGGTAAGTAGGTGCAATAATAGATATAAAATAACAATTTATAAAACAAATAATACTTACTATTACATATACAAATACGTAAATAGGTTATATATATATGTATATACAATAATACATATAAAATAAAACTACTCATGTGATGAAGGAAGCGGGACAAAAGTAGACGTCGCGTCGTCGCTCGTTGTGAAAGTGTAAATGAAGAGAGTGGCAATACAATAGAAGTAAAAAAAAATAGTTTAAGTTATATTTGTTGAATCTAGCACGACTAGAAGCTTGTCTAACATCCTGAGGTAAATTATTATAGCACGACTAGAAGCTTGTCTAACATCCTGAGGTAATTCATTATAGCACGACTAGAAGCTTGTCTAACACCCTGAGGTAATTCATTATAGCACGACTAGAAGCTTGTCTAACATCCCGAGGTAATTCATTATAGCACGACTAGAAGCTTGTCTAACATCCTGAGGTAATTCATTATAGCACGACTAGAAGCTTGTCTAACATCCTGAGGTAATTCATTATAGCACGACTAGAAGCTTGTCTAACATCCTGAGGTAATTCATTATAGCACGACTAGAAGCTTGTCTAACATCCTGAGGTAATTCATTATAGCACGACTAGAAGCTTGTCTAACATCCTGAGGTAATTCATTATAGCACGACTAGAAGCTTGTCTAACATCCTGAGGTAATTCATTCCATAGATTTGCGGCGACGACAGCAAACGATATATTAAGGAAGGCGTTCTTACAACTGAGCCACGTTTAGATATTAATTAATGATTCAAAAAGTATAGGTTCTTAAAAAATGGATATAAGGAAAAAAAACAAATTGCAATTAATAGTATTGTTATAATTTATTAAAAATATATTTTATATATAATTACCAAGCGACATACTTATGCATTTCCATTCAAATTCGTTTATTTGCTTTAAATGTGGTACATACAGTAATATGGTAAGTAAGTTGGCTCTGCCATTTAAATCAAAGCCATTTAGTTGTGGCGTTCAAAATATTGTTTAATTTAAATATATTTTTATCTACAAATAGTCATCATTACATAATTTAGGTCAATATATACATATATTTAATATTATTAATAACAACTTATTTAATATTATTAATAAAACTGCCTCCGTGGTCTAGCGGTTAAGTCCGTGGATTTAGACTCGGAGATACCGGGTTCGATTCCTGGTCGGGACACAATAATGTTTATTAATTTAAATAAATAAATTTGATTAATATTTAATTTATTTGTGATATTTCTCGTTTGGTACGCTGGAGACATCGACGAGCTTGCCACTTGTCATGATTGGCCTATAGTAAAGTTGGCTAAATGTGAATCCGCTTCTCTATAAGCGTGGTTTCTGACCACCCCGAAAGGGAAACGGTCGCGATGATACTACTTTACTATACTACTTCTTTTATTTCTGTTGGGATATTGTTAAATATTTTAATCGACATATAACTCCTTCTAAACAGTTCTCTTTTACATACTGGCATTACTAACATTGTTTCATTTATCTGACGTCAATTTTGGTTTGAAACACTCTCTTTGAAGACACTACAAATATACATATTTCTAGAATGTACATACCCGTGACTGTGAGTAGATTTAATTTTCTAAACAGAGGTCTACATGAGTCTAGTGGGCCAGCTCCACAAATGGCCATTCTCCTGTACGGTGTCGAATCATGGACCCTGACAAACACAATGTCGAAGTTTTTGAAAGCAGGAGAATGTTGAAGATATCATGGAAGGACAGAGTAAGAAACATCAAAATAAAATCAGTTCAGAATATCTCAATAAATTATTGATGGTTTTTTTTTTAATTAATTTAAAAAAATATAGAAGAGGAGACAAATTTCTAAGCATTCCATGGATTCACCGTGCGGGTGCCGGGTCCATCGTGTGTGGGTAAGAGATGAGAAGAATGGTGTCTCGGGCTTGCGACTGACAATAGGCTGGTTTAAGAAAAGGAGGCCTCCTTTTTTTTATTGCGCGATAATAAGCTCATCCACCATTCTACTTCTCTCCCTACCCAACCAAATACTGTATGATTCCGTTAATATGTTTTCAATAAATACTCGTAAATACTAGTACTGTCTGCACCGCTGAATTATAAAATATGGTTTTATTTGCTCAATATAAACGTACCTACTAGTGTTGCGACTCTTGAGCAAAATCAAGACCAAGACTAGGGTGAGTCTTGGTCTTGGCCTTGCTAACTGGCCATTCGTTCTACAAAATCAAGACCAAGACTAGGGTGAGTCTTACGCGGCGAACGAGTGCCTTCACTCCGTAGCCACGACTCAGACTTAGCTGTAAAGGCACACAGGGCCAACAGTGAAATAGAGACGGTTTATAGGATTTTAGTCCGTAGGCGCCCTGGGGCTTCACTAGGAAGCTTCACGGATGAGTCGGGCATGCGACCCCCACCCGCGTTGGCCCTTCAGGCAGGGGGCGTATCATTGATGATTTATTGATTCACCGTCTATAAAAAAAAAAAAAAAAAAAAAGGGTGAGTCTTGGTCTTGGCCTTGCTAACTGGCCATTCGTTCTACAAAATCAAGACCAAGACTAGGGTGAGTCTTGGTCTTGGCCTTGCTAACTGGCCATTCATTCTACAAAACCAAGACCAAAATTAGGCAACATAATGAAATATACTATAAGTGTAACAGAATAATAAGTAGATCTAAATAGCAGTTGTAGGTAAGAAATGTTGGTAAAATGATTTTGTATATTCTGTCATAAGGTCCGGCATTGCTTCTGGCAATGTTGTGATGAGTCTTGCTGGACTTCCGGAATATCTGGCAAAAGATGGAACCACGGTTTCTGCTGGAAGAACTGAATCATCTTCAATCATACAACAGTCTTTTAAAACACATCTTCTGCCCTGAAAACATAAAATATAAAATAATTAGAAATGATTTTCCAGGTGTTTTAGTTTAACACAATGACATTTCCTCGTTATCCAGCAATACAAATGTGGGATATCACTTCATGAGAGTTGTAAATATGCGGAGCAAAATACCAGAAGACATATTAAAGTCCTCAACTGTAAACACTTTTACAAACAAACTGGACAAGTGGCTAGTGACAATCGAAATAGACTATGTTGATAACTGTAATTTTTTTAAACTTTACACCAGTGCTTGATATAGGCATATCAGCAATGTGCTCGCCTATTATTCAATAATAATAATAATGTTCCAAGATATAACAATTTTTAAATCATTTTGTGAGTTATGATTATAACAACAATAACTCATTGGTAGGGCAGGTAAACCACCAACAGTGGGTCTGGTACACAAGTTAGCTCAGCAGACTAGGGAGAGAGCTATGCTCGGTACTTCTCTGTTGGATACATTCCGGAATGTGGACATCCATCAGGGAACCAAGAACCAAAGATAGAACCGTAGACAGTTTCCGTTCTTGGGGTGGTCAGAGACCACAATTTAAATAAGAGGTTTAATATTTAGCGACTTTACCATTAAAAGTAGCAAGCTCATTTCAAGCTCTGTTCTCTTCAGTCTTCTCAATCTGAATGTTCTATCCATAAGGCTGCCACATATATATATTTAGTGCCAATTTTTTTTAAATTTTATACTTACAATAACTACATTCTTTCCAATATATACATATGATCCCACAACAGCTGCGTTAACTACTGTATTTTCTCCAACAAATACATGATCACCCATTTGTAAAGGAAAAAATGCCACACTGAAATAAGGAATAAGCAATAATTAAATAGGTGCCGAGGTGGCTCGGTTGTAAGAATGCGTACCTTAAATCCTACAAAGGTTGGTCAAACCCACCCCGCATGTACCAATGAGAAATACACTTTTCTTATGTACATTTGTCATAGATTTACAACACCAACGTTTCCGTGCCAAGCCGTCTGGCCAGCATGGCGAGTGTAGGCCAAATTCTCCAGTTCTGGAAGGCCTATATCCAGCAGTGGAGGTCTAGGACTCTGTGTTCTAGGGGCTGTAATGAATGAATGAAATGAAATAGATGGTTGGCGAAGTGATGGTGTTAATTTTACAGGTCTGTCTGGGTGGAGAAGTATCCACCGTTTGTACTGACAAACCCAGTAAAGTGTATCCACACGTTTTAGGATCAGGCTTGAATCAGCATCATGCCCAGTTAAGCAGTGTTAGTGAGTGTCTGATTCCAGTTGCTAACATTCATGGACCTCGCATGTTGTGTTAGTAAAAAATAAAAAAATACCATGGATTCACCGAATGCTGGGTCTATTGTGTGTGGGAAAGAGACATAAGAAGAATGGTGTCTCGGGCTTGCAACCAACCAACCATAGACTGGTTTACAATGGAGGCCTCCTTTATTTTTATTGTGCAACAATACGCTCACCAGCCATCATTTTACCCCTCCTATCCCAACCAAATACTATATGATTCCATTAGTCTACTTAATTCCGTGAATACAAATCTAAGTATCTAGCATACCACTCTAGAAATGTTACAAATGAAATATCCAATACATTAAAGCAACTAACTCTTACGATTAGATCAATATAATTTACATAATATTAGTCATCAATAACAACTTACCCTTTACTGAATTTCTTGAAAGGCGGACGAATTACGGAGCCTTTACTAATAATACAAAAGCGACCAGTTTTTACATTCGCTAGGTCTCCACGGATGATGGCATCGCTTTGAACTATAACTTTACCGTGCAAGACTATATTTTGAGACCCACAGAGCACAGTTTGTCGACTAACTTTATTCCCCGACGCCTGCAAACATGAAACAAGTTAATAAACTGCATTTTAGAGTTATTAGTACAAATATCAGGTCACTTACTGTTTCGACGTATTCTGATTTATTATAGTACGTGTCCTGTAACTCCATTTTATTTAGAAATCTAGGTATAAAAGGTTTTCTGTGATTTTGCTAACAAAAACACTAACTCCTCCTTTTGGCAGCGATTCGACATTATATTTTTTAAATTGTTTAGTAAAGTGGTAAAGGCTTTGGTTGTTCAGATCAGTCTTGTTCAAGATGAGATCGTATCAAACGCGGATTTTATTTTTTTAAATATAGAGTTTAAAATAATAGTTAAATATTGTTAATTAAAAAATACTTATCGTTTATTTATATTGATTTATATCTACATAAATTGATAAAAATCGATGTTACCATTTTACTTAAAACATTGCAAAGGGAACATATTTGAAACGCAAACTAAAATTTAAGTTCTAAAAAAATATTAAATATATAAATAAAGCTGTACCTATTTATATTAAAAGATATACACGTTAATTTGGGGATAAAATATAAAAAAGTAGAAATATATTTTTTACCTATAGTTAAAAAAAAAACTTGTTTATGGCGGATGGCGGCAAAACACAAATTCTAAATTCGAACAATTGCAAAAAGTATTTAGTCGAAGTTCTTCGCGCCATTTTGCGTGGACATGTCAAGTGCAAGTTTTTGTTTTGTAAATTAATTTACTGTGGATATTATTGGTCAAAAGTGGTGTTGCTTGGTTTAATAATGTGCTACAATGTGAATAATTATGGAAAACGATAAATTGGACTTTAAATATGGGGCACAAGTTGCAATTTATTTTTTTGCGGTTTTCCCGCGCTTTCAACTCCCATATTTTACCCGACGTGTTTGAGCTATGGTGTCGCGAGTGACTCCAAGTAAAGCATCAAATTCTGCAGCATCTGGAATTTGATGATCCCCAACTCGGTTATGAACTCTGTTATGAACATATATTATGCAAATAAATTACGTGTTTAGGACTGATGTATTCTGACTGATGGATGAAGACAATTAAAAAAAAAAAAAAGTATTTTAGTCGTAGGTACGCATTCCGCAAATCGCAAAACAATTTGATCAAACTACACAACCAGTTTGATCTTCTTAACCATAACTTGTATGAACTTAAATATAACGTAACATCATTATGGATAGGTTTGTCGTAAGAGAAACTAGGACTAGATCCGGTAAGTTTAAAGCTGCAGAAGACATAGAATTTATACGAACTCAAATACATTTAACTATTTTTCAGTTTATTCTTCGACAGGACCGCCCCCAAAACAAGTTCCGCAATTTCAACAAGCCAGTGATAGGTAAAATAATGCCTTAATAAAATTATTTAGTACTTTTTTATTATGTTAATTTTCCATACTTTCTCACATTTACACAAGATAACATATCGCACACTTAGATCTAAACAGCACTAACTAAAAAATAACCGTGTTTACTGTATCCCTGTGTACTGAAGAAGTTTTTTGTATAGAGTATACATGTTTTTATGTTTAGTCCAATTTGTTTGAGGCGGTCACGCCCACTTACAATATGTTTTGAACTCTCATTGGTGAGATAAGGGATTAGATAGTATGCATAACTCAAAAAAAAAAATGTTTTTAATTTTAATTTCCTTTAGATCGTAGGTGTATATAATCTCTATATATATATAAAGGCGAATGTCTGTGTGTGTGTTTTGTATGCATTGCAAAACTACTTGACCGATCGGGATGAAACCTTGGGAATATGTTGTGTGAACATCGGGGAAGGTTTCTGACATATTAGATTGCATAATAAGTAAATCTTAATATATAAAACAAAGTCGGGTTATTATTATTCATTATTCATAGGCCTATTATTTCAGTTAGTGGTGCGAAATTCGATTCGATTCGATTCGATTAGATTAGATTCAATTCAATTCAATTCAATGGACCGCCTCCGTGGTCTAGTGGTAACAAACGTTGCCGTGAACTCGGGAGGTCGTGGGTTCGATTCCCACTGGGGGCAAGTTGTACATCGTATAAATTGTCTCGGTCTGGGTGTTTATATGTATAACATGTATATATTTACAAAAAAAAAAAAAGTATAATATGTAGTTTATCAACCATCTAGTTTACGTAACACAAGCCTCGTAGCTTACCACGGAAACTAGATGGCGCTGTGTGACCTGTCTGAAAATATTTATTTATTTAAAATTCAATGCAATTCAATTCATTTATTCACCATAAGATACATAACGTACACTTGGTTTTGTCAGTTATACAATTAACAGTTTACATATCATGGAAGGATAGCAAAAAGATTGACCATTGACAAAGAACAGTCATCGTCATTACCAAATTAAAACTATGCAAATAAAACATAATTATTATTATAATAACTGATTACTAAATTACAGCTCAAATACAATGTACTTAAACAATGTGTATGCAAACGAACGTAGCGGATTATACGATAATAGTAATATGAATCTACAATGTTACAATAATAACAGAATGCCAAACTTGGGTTCGGCAAATGGATTTAATACAGCAGTAAGTAAATATTCTAGGAAAACGAGCTGTGCGCGAGGTTAATGTAGACCAATAGTAGATACGTCTCTTCATCAGTCTTACGCCAAAAATACAAAAGTGTATAATTTTGCGCGGTGCGTGGCTCGGTTGTAAGAACGCTTGCCTTAAAATCCTACAAAGTTCGCATGAGAAATACACTTTTCTTACGTACATTTGTCATAGATTTACAACACCACCGTTCACGTGCCTCGGAGAGCACGTTAAACCGTTCGTTCCCGGTTCCACTAATACCAATTTGTGCGTACGTTAATAAATTGTCATTAAAAATGACATCAGATCCCGGCCATCCCGTCTGGCCAGCGTGGAGAGTGTAGGCCAAATTCTCTAGATGTATGTTCTGGATCTTTGACAACAAAGGTGGTGCGGTGGTGACTTATTTGTAAGAACGATTTGCGCCGTCCGTTATTCATCATTCATCATTACAGCCCCTAGAACACAGCGTCCTAGACCTCCACTACTGAAGATGGACCTTCCAGAACATATATCTGGAGAATTTGGCCTACACTGCATTCATTAACGTAATGTTTATTTAGCATTTTTTAACCCCCCCAAGAGGAAGCTCATGGTGATGTTTAAGATCAACAGTGGGGTGGGGGGGGGAGGCTGCATTTTTCAATATTACACACTGCTATTTGGTTTAGAAATCTATTTTCCGAGGCTTCATCGAGATGTGGCCTCCCTGAGCATGTTCTACAAGCTACGATCTGTGTTCTGAAGAGTTCCACAACCTTATCCTTTAATATATATATGTTAACACATATATTCATCAATAACAACTATATAAAATTACCATTATATATTTTTTTTCCAATTTTACTTTACTTTTGACTAATAACTTTAACATTATAGACAGTAAGGTGTCTGTCGATACAAATAGGAACACAAGTACACATACAGTGTATGGTTGCAGAAATAGGAAGGAGGAACATATTTAAACAAAACTTTGACTTTTCTAATTAAACACGACCCAAACCTTCGTGTATAGTTGGTTTACAAATTAATTAATTTAAGCATCTGCTTTAATTATAAATTCACGCCATTTTGCGTGGACATGTCAAGTGCAAGTTTTTATTTTGTAAATTAATTTACTGTGGATATTATTGGTCAAAAGTGGTGTTGTTTTGTTTAATAATGTGAATAATTATGGAAATCGATATATTGGGCTTTAAATATGGGGCACAAGTTGCAGTTTATTTTTTGCGGTTTTTCCGCGCTGTCAACTTCCATATTTTACCCGACATGTTTGAGCTATGGTGCCGCGAGTGACTCCAAGTAAAGCATCAAATTCTGCAGCATCTGGAATTTGATGATGACCTCATTAAGTCATAAAAAAGAAAGATATTATATTACGTTAGACTTGGCTGTATGGGCTAGACCCTTTGCCTTCCCTATCATCTCATTTATCATCCATCGGGAGAAGAAAACAAAAATAATAAAAAACAACAATAATAATGACAGTACACCTATAATTAAACAGAGTCGACTCACGTTATGGGTTTAAAAAAAAAAAGTAAAGTATCGTCACTGTCAAAGTCGAGCGCTTATAGAGTTAAGAATTAAATAATATTTTATTTTCTAATTATAACGAAATCCACTAATAACGGTTGCAACTAAGTCACAGAATAGAGCCGCAGGTCAACTGAATGTTAAGCACATTGATGGACCTGCTTTTAAAATGACAGGTTCCAAATTTAAATGTAATAATTATTCTTTTATGTAAAACTTTTTATAGCCTGACTATGTAGATATATTAACTTTAGCTTGTATATTTTAGATGGGTCCTGGCCCCAATTCTGTTCATACAGTAAACGCGATGGATCAGACTTTCCTTCCATATCCATCCAACGCTGCTTACAGGACTGGAGGTAAGCATTATCATTCTCATCCCATTAAGGACAATGCCAGTGTCAATAAGGAGCAATGCTTTGCAAAAGTTTAATGCCCTGGCACCAGTCTCGATATTTCATAGCGATTTAAGGTTATCTTAATTGTGTAAGTTGTGTTTTGTTCGATGAATAAACGTTTTTTTTTCTTTCTTTCTTCCTTTATGTGCTATAATTCCATGCTATTATGAGGAAGCGCTGTATCCTCGCCTGCGTGGGCAGCATCCTGGCCGTGTAGGCTGATAGGTGGGACTCTCCACTGCACTGGATACGCCTGCATGTCAGCAGGTGACCTGGGCCCCAGAAAAGGAAAAAATAAAAATATTTTTGTATTATAATTTTGTATTTTTACTAACACTAGATATAATAAGATTTCTTTAAAAATTGTTCCTAACACATATGGAATTTATTCTGAAATAAAGTTTATTATTATTATTATTTAATTCCGTCATAGCTCAACTTATGCATTCGCTATGTGTTTGGCTTGCGTAAGTATGATCATGTATCTCATTTTCGAACTCAGTTGAAATGGCTCATTATCCGCTTTCGCAGATCTGCCCATCTACTTGTTCATTTGTATGGTATTCTGAACAATCCTCGTGCACCTCCTTACCTTAAAACTCGATTTGAGTTCTTGTGCGATACGCACAACCTCCCTCTTCGTTCTGCTTTCAACAATCAACTCAAAATCCCATCCCACTCTTCTAGCAGATATTCAGATTCCTTCACTGTGTCTGCAGCCCGCCAGTGGAACAAACTACCACTGGCCATTAGACGGACACCATCTGTCAATGTTTTTAAACAATTAGTCACTAACTTGTTTCTTGATAAGCAGGAGCACACTGCATCCAGTACACATTTAATATTTGGCACGCAATATGTTTATGTATGTTTATTTGTATATATATGTATGTATATGTTCATAATACCTGCATGTAGTTTATGTAATTGCTTGGTATGTAGTGTATTTATAAATTAGACTAATATTATAGATTGTTGCACCCTGCCCATACTCTCTCACCATCCCAAAGGTTAGTTGTCAGAGAATGCCTAACAGGCATTAAACTCGCCTATGTACCTAATTTTAAGTTTTGGTGCAATAAAGAATTTAAAATAAAATAAAATAAATAGCTCGAGATCTGGAAATGCCTACTATTAAAGAGTTTGTCGTCGGCCTGACTAGACTTATGTTTTATCGGACCGACAACGGACACTTTAAGCGTCTTCAGAATATCGTTCCGTCTTGCGCTCGGCACCCCCACTTCCTAGGGGAGCTAAAGTAGTCGGAAGTTCTTCGCGCTATTTTGCGTGGACATGTCAAGTGCAAGTTTTTGTTTTGTAAATTAATTTGCTGTGGATATTATTGGTCAAAATGGTGTTGTTTTGTTTAATAATGTGCTACAATGTGAAAAATTATGGAAAACGATAAATTGGACTTTAAATATGGGGCACAAGTTGCAGTTTATTTTTACCCGACGTGTTTGGGCTATAATGCCTCGAGTGACTCCAAGTAAAGCATCAAATTCTGCAACATCTGGAATTTGATGATCCCAAACTCGGTTATGAACATATATTATGCAAATAAATTACGTGTTTAGGGCTGATGTAATCTGTACAATGTCCTTTAAAGACATTAAAAAAAAAACTAAAGTAGTCGAACCCCTGTTATAACAGTAACGGGTACCAGCATCCGGGCCTGGATGACCCGACTGTTTGTTAGTTTCAGCCAGTGACATGTCTCATACGCAATACGTTAAACATGTCAAAGCCGTTGCTTCAACTGGCCGTAAGAGTCCTATTACATGCTCCAATCAAAAACTATAGTTGCTAAGCACAAATTTAGTAAAAATGTCTAGTCTAAGCATAAGGTTATATTATCAGGTGAGGATGTAACAATTCAAAACACAGTACCTTCCATGATAGGTAGCGAATATCAGAATCGTAACTATATTGCTCCAGATAGATCTACTTATATAAATACTGCAACAGGAAGATCTCATAATCGTAAGTAACGTCAAATTATTTTTTTCCTACCTCCAATCCATTGCACTTTACAACACGCTACTTCAGTCCACCCCACTCCAATCAGAAATATTTACTTCAACTCGACTCCACTCTACTTTACATCAATTCACTCTAATCATCTCTACTTATTTCTCTCAACTCAACTCTACTCCACTTTACACCACTATACTTCACGCCACTTCGATCCATTAGACATAATTCCACTCGACTCCACTCAACTCAACTCCACATCACTTTACTTCACTCCACTCTAATCATCTCTACTCTACTACACTTAACTCCACTCCACTCCACTTTACACCTCTCCTCCACTCTACTTTAATTCATCTACTTTACTCCACTTTATCGACTCAACTCCACTTCACTTTACGTCACTGCTCTCGACTACACTCTAGTCCAATCCACTCAACTCCACACCACTCACTCCACCAGTCCAACCCACTACACTCCACACCGACCACTCCACTCCATTTCATCATCACTACAGCCCCTAGAACACAGCGTCCTAGACCTCCACTGCTGGGGATGGTCCTTCCTGAACATATATCTAGAGAATTTGGCCTACACTCGCCATGCTGGCCAGACGGCTTGGCGACTCCATTTCATTCCTTTCAATTCCATTCGATACCATTCCAATCCATAAAAAAAAAAAAAACTTGTCCCATTGTAGCGTTTTCCGTATAATTAAGTAGTCATCGAAAAAAAAATTCTTGGGGTGCCCGTTTAGATTTTGACGTCTGATATCCCATATGAATACCTGAATTTCAATGATCGATTCAGGAATATAGGCGTGAAGGCGAATCAAACAGACTGATATATGGCTGTGGGGTCAGATGGTGACGTCATTACAGCTTATGTTTGTCCCTGGTTTCCAAGGAGCATTTTCCATTACAGCCCCTAGAACACAGCGTCCTAGACATCCACTGCTGGAGATGGGCCTTCCAAAACATATATCTGGAGAATTTGCCCTACACTCGCCACGCTGGCCAGACGGCTTGGCGAGGATATGATGTCAATTTTTTATGACAATTTATTAACGAATAGTTGGTATTAGTGGAACCGAGACCAACGGCCTAACGTGCTCTCCGAGGCACGGGAACGGTGGTGTTGTAAATCTATGACAAATGTACGTAAGAAAATTGTATTTCTCATTGGTACATGCCGAGGGGGGTTTGAACCGACCTTTGTAGGATTTAAGGAATGCGTTCTTAGAACCGAACCACCAACGGGACAAAACAAATAATAATAAATAATAAATATTTCCAGACAGGTCACACAGCGCCATCTAGTTTCCGTGGTAAGCTACGAGGCTTGTGTTACGGAAACTAGATGGTTGATAAACTACATATTATACTTTTTTTTTGTAAATATATACATATTATACATATAAACACCCAGACCGAGACAAATTATACAATGTACAACTTGCCCCCGGTGGGAATCGAACCCACGACCTCCCGAGGTCACGGCAACGTTTGTTACCACTAGACCACGGAGGCGGTCTGTACGGAGAAGTCAGGAGAAGAGTACATACTTAGATATATTTTTAAAATTTTAAGTTGGAAATGCAGTAACTGAAATAAATAAAACTCATTCCACAACGCAAATGCCAATGGCTTTTAATAAAACAAACACAATTAGTGTTTCGTCCAAGCAAAAGAAAAACATGGAATCAATACAGCGCCCTACCGAACGTAAGTAAAGTTTTAAATTCTTAATGTTTGCACTTCGACGGAACCTCGTTAGGACTTGAAAAAACACATACGACAAATCAATAATCTGAAAAGGTTTTCAGGACACTTACCACTACCTTACTTAAACAAATAAAGAAGATAAATTTCTAAGTATTTTTTTAATAATTGATTCACTATTAATTTTATTCGATAACTATAACATTCCTCGTCACGCTGCTTTGAACGACATCATTCGAAGGACTTTTGTCACTGCTGGAGTACCCGCGATCCTAGAACCCTCTGGGATTGCGCGGAGCGATGGCAAAAGACCCGACGGCATGACCGTTGGGCCGTGGAAACTTGGCAGGTCCCTGGTGTGGGATGCAACATGTGTAGACACATTAGCCCCATCACACATCCAGGCGACCTCGTCAAGCGCGGGAAGTGCGGCGGTTTCTGCTGAGAACCTCAAGCTGCGCAAATACGCCAACTTCAGTACAGGTTACGAATTTGCGCCGTTTGGGGTCGAGACGATGGGCCATGGAGTTGTCCAAACGGTTAACGGAGAAGTTCCAGGAAGGCTGGCAATTATTTCTGCCAACGTATTAGCTTAGCTATACAGAGGGGAAATGTTGCCAGTCTTCTTAGGACTATCACTGAAGGGTCGTCTCTAGAGGACATTTTTTACTTATAGTTTATTTTTTATTAGGTTTAGTTTATATTTATTTTAATTTTTACTTTTAAGTAGTTTTAATTTATATTGTAATTATTTTATACTGTTTGTATATTACTTCAATAAAAATATTAAAATTCTTTATAACTATAACTATTTTTATGATTTTTTAAATATGGTAACCATCGAAATTGATCAAGTATTAATGCTCTAATTAACAAAAACTATATGATGAATTTTAAAATTTACCGTCTTTGCTAGTTCGGTAGAAACTCGTAGTAGCGCTGCTAAAGCTGGCAGATTTTTCTTGTATGGAGATTTAATATATAGATATATATTTTTTATTTGTATCGAGCGTAACGAGTGTTGATTAAAAAATGGCATCGATATATCTGTTTTGTAAGCGCCTTAGAGGCATATAATTTTTCCAGGGTTACATTCTCCAGAAATATGTTCTGGAAGGCCATTTCCAGCAGTAGAGGTCTTAAATATAAAATAAAATAGATAACATGAATAAAGTTTATGTCGCTAAAGGTCCTCAACTCGCTGTAACAAGCTTATTACACAGTATTTTAGAAGCAAACTAAGTTGTAATGACAAGCTTTGGAATACTTTGGGATAAAATCTCAAGTTTACTGACATCGGAGTCACAAGTCGGGAGAGATCGCATCACCAACCTGCTCGTTAATGGCAAAACGTAGTAGAATATTACAATGTCAAAATATCTTATTCAATAACTTAAAAAAAAAATGCTGGATGCAGCTCGGATAGACAAAATTCACATACTAATTTGTCTAAAATATTGAAAAAAAATGAATACTTATTTTTTAAGAAATAAAATACAAAAAAAATTTTTTTTTTTGTAGTTTCTTATCTTACAATATACTATTCTACTCTATTCTAATCTTTATTTACCGTCATACGCTCCCACTGGAATTCGGCTAAGTCTAAGGTTTCAAACACAAGCACAATACATTTGTCCTGCCTGGAGACATTTGTGACATTTCTTAGCATTCCATTGGTTTACCGTGCTACGTCCATCGTGTGTTACTTGTAGAATAGGCAAAAAAAAGAATCTTGTGCTTGCTAACGACTATGATCTGGTTAAAAGTAGAAAGAGAGAAGACAAATTTGCAACCATGGATTTACCGTGAGTGTACCTGGGTGTGGGAAAGAGAGATGAGAAGAATAGTGTCTCGGGCTTGCGACCGACAATAAGCTGGTTTACAAAGAAGGCTTTCTTTTTATTTTATTGCGCAACAAGGCGTTCTATTAAATAAATTATCCAGTAAATAAAAATGCCTATTTTTTTAAAGAAACAGGTCCAAAAAATATGTTCGTGCCAAAATGATTTATTTTTTATTTGATAGTTAATACATTGTATGTTCATAATCTATAATTAATTTAATTTATTATACTCTAGCATAACTGTCAAAAATTGAATTGACTTTTTTTACGGTAATAATTATATAGTCGATCCCGCTGATATAATTAGAGAATGTGTGTTTTATTTATAATAAAGTACCTAATTGTAATAAATTACCTAATCGTACCTGCCTACGTGGTCTAGCGGTTCAGTCCGTGGATTTAGCTGCGGTACCGATTATTCCTGGTCGGGAAACGATAATAAATTAAGTTTATTTGTTGTATTTGTAAAGTTTGGTAAGCTGAAGACATCGACGAGCTTGCCACTTGTCATGATAGGCCTATAGTAAAGTTGACTAAATGTGAATCCGCTTCTTTAAAAGCGTGGTTTCTGACCACCCCGGAAGGGATACGGTCGTGATGATACTTTACTTTTACTTAATCGTATGAATAGTGCTTTGTATGTACGACTATGTAACATGTGTGTACATCTTATAAAAGATTCTGCAGAGTACTGCATGCGTGGCTAGTTCAGGAGTGTTCATATACTTTAGATGAATACTATGAGTATTTTAAGCAACACAAAGGTTTTTGTGAAGTAAAGTTAGTAAAGAAGCAACGCTGAGTTCTTTAGTCATTTTACTTCTATAACAGTTGTTACAACACAATTTTTGCATGCTTATGACGAAATAAGTGAACATTTTAATGTTAATAAGAGCTAATATTGTTTGTTACCATGTTTCCTGGAAATAAATATTTCATTTCATAAATCTTAACCAATTGACACCATTAAATTATATTTTAATGCTAGGGTTGTTGATGATATTAAATAAAATAATACAGCGTTTTGCCATTGGTCGGTAACAAGTCGTTAATACGTGTTAGGATTTTAGTAAAAGTTTGTGCTTATCCCATGAGATTATACCTGGTTGAATTTTTAAAATGGCTCACATTTTGCTTACAAAATTTCAAATGAATGAGCCTCTAATGTGCGCTTTACCACAGACGTATATATAAAGACCTATAAAAATATTCGACATATCTTTAACAAGTAAGACCCTAACACCCGTGTTTTAAGATGTCTTCTCAACTTCCACTGAGTCATTCCTCCACTCTAGCACTTTTGACATCCATAAGTCTGTCACTTTTATATTATAAATATCTAAGAGTATGTGTCACGAAAATGATTTATAATTTTCGAATGAAATCGGATTTTATTGAGTTTAACAATTTGTTTGGTTTAAAAAAGTGATCTTTCACTAAAATAATTTAACAAATTAATAATAAGAAATAAAAAGTTAAGTAAAGTATCATCACGACCGTTTCCCTTCCGGAGTGGTCAGAAACCGTGCTTATAAAGGATCGGATTCACATTTAGGCAGCTTTACTATAGGCCAATCATGACTAGTGGCAAGCTCGTCGATATCTTTAGCGTACCAAACTCGGGAAATATCACAATTAAATTAAAATATTATTTAATTTAAAATTGTGTACCGACCAGGGCCCCGATTCTCGCATTTTCGACATGCATGTCGATTTGATTAGTTCGTAAAAACCTGACAGTTTTCTATAGAGATATGTCACTTTTCAATCGAATATATCGAACGGATACGTAAGTCGAAAGCATCAGAATTAAGCCCCAGGAATCGAAACCGATACCTCCGAGTCTAAATCCACGGTAAGTCATCCTAATAATAATAATAATAAAGCCGTTTATTCCTTAATTAATTAACATATACAGTTTGTTTATATAATCGACACAATTAATAATTCTAAATTAAAATATGAACATAATAATAATCATTTTACATTTATACTAAAGCTATGTCTAAATTATAAATTAAATATTTTTTATTTTGAATGGTAATGTCAAATCTAAATTCTAATAATATCTAATGTTTTTCTTTCTAATTAAGGACCCCTCGTCGGGTAAAGCTCTCCTCCTTTTCTATCCATTTCTTTCTATCCTGTGCCTCGTCCATCCAGTGTTGTCCTGCTTCTTTTACTATCTCGTCCTCCCATCTTTCCTTAGGTCTTCCTTTATTTCTCTTGCCCTTCGGTCCCTTCCATGTAGTAACTACTTTAGTCCATCTGTTATCTTTAAGACGTGCCACGTGACCAGCCCATTTCCATTTCAATCTTTGTGAGTGTTGTAAGGCGTCTATGACTTTTGTTTTGTTTCTTATATATATGTTTCTTTGTTTATCTTTGAGTTTTATACTTAAAATACTTCTTTCCTAATACAGTCCACTTATTCGCCAGACCATTGGTACATGCCGGGGTTTGAACTGACCTTATTAGGATATTAAGAAAAGCGTTATTGCAACCGAGCTACGGGTCATCACTATTCTGTTACTTAAGCGCAAACGTTATATAATGAAAACCTTAAATAACGGAAACTGTTTATGTATTTATAGTTATTATACATTTATTCGAAAAAAATATTTACAACAAATAAAATTAATATTAAGGATAGGGATATAAGTCCCGTCCGCGTGGAATGGTGGCAAGAACGCTGGCTGCATTTCCCCGCTGAATTGCAATACTGATTCTCTGGGCGAAGAAAGAGCCAGCCCTCTTGTCACCGGAGGAGTCGACAAGATGCGGTGTTGTCTTTTAAAAACTTTTTTGCGCTTGGACTCCATGGGCCCAGAGTTTCTACAGCAAACGGCACAAATATGTAATCTTTGAAGAAGACAAATTTCTAAGCATTCCATGGATTCACCGTGCGGGTGCCGGGTCCATCGTGTGTGGGTAGGAGATGAGAAGAATGGTGTCTCGGGCTTGCGACCGACAATAGGCTGGTTTAAGAAAAGGAGGCCTCCTTTTTTTTATTGCGCGATAATACGCTCACCATGCACCATTCTACTTCTCTCCCTACCCAACCAAATACTGTATGATTCCGTCAATGCCGTCTTGGAAGCTCGTTCCATAAATGTATTGACGGCAAAAAATTTTGCTGAAACTTATATAATAGTGTATGTTTATGTATGTATTATATGGTATATATGTGCATTGTTAGAAGTAGGCCCTAGAATTCAGAGTCCTATACCTCCACTGTTAGAGATGGGCCTTCCAGAAAACTCTGGAGAATTTAGTCTACACTCGACACGCTGACCAGACGGGTTGGCGAGGTTTTGTTGTCATTTGTAATGACAATTTATTAACAAGTTGATATTAGTGGAACCGGGACCGGCTTCAAAGTCAAAGTCAAAATATCTTTATTCACGTAAACCTATTACAGGCATTTATGAAACGTTATTAATTTAATTATTTTGAATGATTCTACTCCTGCTAGTAGAAGACTAAGCAGCAAAGTGGTCCAATAAGTAAGCTGTTAGCAGAAGACCAGCAGCTTAGCAGATTTCAGTGACCTGTTAATGTTTAATCTGACTGAGAAAGGAATCTGCAAGGAAAACTAAGCTATATCAGATTTACAAAATAAAACATATACAGAACTGCACCACAATGATCAATTAATAATCTTTTAAATTTAGTTATCAGTACCTATGAGATTACAATACCTGGTACAGCAGTAACCCACCAGTCAGAATTAAGGTAGACTACATGCCTATGTGCAACCCGAAAGTCGACAAAACGCAAAAACCTCTGCTAATTTAAGAACAATAAATTGAACGTGTTCGGCAGAGGTCCCAGGCCCCCACAGCAGCACCCGATCACGGACGTAACATGCATGCATGTGCCAGTCTCCGAGGCACATGAATGGTGGTCTTGTAAATAAATGACAAATGTACTTAAGAAAAGTGTATTCCTTATTGGTACATGCCAGGGTTCGAACCGACCTTTTTAGGATTCTTATTTTTTCAATGAATGCGCTATTTCAATATATGTCTATGGTATTAACCCTCTTTCAGCAGCGCAAATTAATAAAAAAATCGCAGAGGTCGAAACTCAAAAAGTCGACGCGCAATTTGAATCTAACGTCGTCGAAGTCGTGTCCAAGGCTAAAAAATTAAAGGTAATTATATAAAATAATTCATTCTATTTTAGGTATAATTGACCAGTAACTGTCACTGTGGGTTCGATTTCTGTTCGGAATAATATTTATAAATTTTAATAAAAAGACAACTGCCTCCGTGGTCCAGCGGTTAAGTCCGTGGATTTAGACTTGGAGGTACCGGGTTCGATTCCTGGTCGGGACACAAAAATATTTATTAATGTAAATAAATACATTTAATTAATATTTAATACATCATTTATTGCTGTAACATTATAACACGGAAGAGCACCGATATCCCGCACTACAGGGCAACCTCGTGTAGGTATCACAAACACATCACCCTATATTGGTCACCTATTTTACATCTATAAACTTTTTGTGGCAATAAAAAAAATGTTTTTTTTTTTTAAATTTATTTGTGATATTTCTCGAGTTTGGTACGCTGGAGACATCGACGAACTTGTCATGATTGGCCTATATAGTAAAGTTTCGAGTCTAAATCCACGGACTTAACCGCTAGACCACGGAGGCAGTAATATGTAATCTTGTTAGAATAATTTATCAAAAAATGCATATATGTGAATATAATTTAGCCCAAAGATGAATGATGTCATATATATATATATACATATTATACTAACTAGAGGACTAGAGGTCCATGAATGTTAGCAACTGGAATCAGACACTCATGACTAACATTTGTCTCTAAAACTATGCCGGCTTGACTGGGCATGACGGCAATTCAAGCCAGATCCCGAAATGTGTGGATACACTTTATTGGGTCTATCGGCACAAACGGTGGATACATCCCGCCCCGGTAGACTGAGCAAATTACCACCATCAGTCAGCCTACCACCTATTTAAGTAGATATTCAGCGAAAGCATTCGTAGATTTAGAAATAGCATTTCTATCGCTCAAAACTTATGCCGCAATCATATTCTTCTTTGATTGTGTTCATACAACTTCATTTAGACCACAATAAAGCTTTCTATTTAAAATATTTGCGCTAAGAAAGTCACAAAGCTTCAGGTCTCAAGAAATAGTCGTCTTTTTAGTCGATTGTTGGAACTGTGGCGGTTTGCGTCAAAGACGTAGTATTAATAATACTTGAGATCTCATTGGCCCTAAATTTATTTATTTATTTAAATACTTTATTGCACTTATAAACCTAGTACATAGGTGAGCTATATATAGGCATTCTGCACCAGCTAACCTTGGGGAACACGAAAAGTGATGGGTAGGATGAAGAAAAATATTAAAAATAACTTAATTACTAAAATAAACATAATTACGCATTTAGCACTCAAAATACACATACGTACAATATAAAAACAATCCACATACAAGCCTCCGCGAAAAAATGATAAAATCGATAACCCAATTTTTTAAATATATTTCTTTATATCTTCAATGACACTCGCTTGATTAAAACGAATCGATTGACGTAAGAATCATCAAAATCGAACCCCCGTTTGGTCTTCAGTGTGCAACAAGGGAACAAACATACATACATAGGCTGATAGCACATAACCCTTCTGGGGGCGCGGGTTTAGTAGACTGTATCTAGGTGCGGGGTTTGCGATAATCTTTAAATTAGATACATAAACGATACTATGATAATCGGTGCAATAAACAAACTAGAAATGAATCTGGTAAAGGAACTCACCTGATGTCCTTGACCAGCACTTATAATATATTATTTTGCGCGTTTTGCGAATGCGGGTGATAACAATGATCGCGACGATTTCTTCAGCGTCTTCTATGACGACTGTAGGACAACGATATTTCGATTCGACAACTTCTTCTCGCACGCTCCGCGGCTAGTTATAAGTTAGCTGCCTCTCCTCAGTGCTCAAGCCTTTAGACTAGTGAGCGGGATGGGTAATATAGGAAGGAAGCGGCGAGAAAGAGACAAGACAAGGGTATAGGGGTAACAAATTAAGACGGTCTGTTTATACACCGACGAATCACAATAACGCCTAACCATCCAAAATTGGTCGAATTGCCGCGATCGGCGCGAACACCTTTGCGTCGCGCAGTCGGGTAAAAAAGGAGGCGGTAGCGCCCGTTAAAGCTGGAAAGGTTTTATTTATTGATTTGTGACATTCTGTAGATATGTATGTCTATGATTTGTTCGCAATGCAATATCCGTCTCTTTGTTCCTTCGCCTTTCATACTATTATTCTACCTATAAATACGGTCTTACATAATGCAAATCATATTTATGTTATGCTTTTTTATTATTATCATTATTTTGTTTATTTATTTATTAGAAGAAGAAGAGAAAGGACAGGCAACATAAGAACATAGAAAATAGCAACAGAGTAGAATTTCTTAATTTTAAATCGCTAAATGACTATAAATCACTAACATCGACGTACTATTTGAAAGTATATACTCGTACATATCTTGACGAAAAAAATTAGCAAAAAAAAACACGTTTATTATATGCAAATACTTACGTACTTTCACAAAGTTTCATTTAAATTAAATAATTTTCACGCGAGACAAACATAAAAACAAAAAAAAAAACGTTTTTTCTATATTTTCTCGCAAACTTTGAGGTTACGTCGAAAAATATAACAAATAAAAGTTTTAGATTTTTTTATTATCTACAACTTTCACGTTTCGTCACAAATCACAAAAAACAGTTTTTATCCCTTAAATAGCACCCATTTTACTACTTCCCTTCATTTCAAGTTGCCAAGTATTTTTTTTGTTTTTTGTTATGTCCTTAACTATACAATTCCAGCCGCCCGGTTGCTATTTTTTTTTTTTTTAGAATTAAAAATCCGTAACGGCGCCAGCCTAATAGGGCTGCTGTTTGGGATATTTTTGTACTAATTGTGGTGTGTATAATATTTAAAAAAAATAAACGGGTACGTCGCGGGACGTACCGCAAAAGTGAGAACCAAACTTGCAGGTTTTTTTCGTAGTTGGTAGGAATATGGAGATTAAATGAATGCATAGTATGATGGCATGGCATGATAAATGTAAATGATTTTAAAATATAACTGTAAATGCCTCCGTGGTCTAGCGGTTAAGTCCGTGGATTTAGACTCGGAGGTACCAGGTTCGATTCCTAGTCGGGACACAATAATATTTAATAATGTAAATAAATACATTTAATTAATATTTAATTTATTTGTGATATTTTTCGAGTTTGGTACGCTGGAAACATCGACGAGCTTGCCACTTGTCATGATTGGCCTATAGTAAAGTTGGCTAAATGTGAATCCGCTTATTTATAAGCGTGGTTTCTGACCACCCCGAAAGGGAAACGGTCGTGATGATACTTTACTTTTATAACTGTAATGTATCTCTTCGTCTTCCTCGCCGCGCTGTTTCGAGCGGAAGAAAGAAAGAGAAAGAAGGAGCGGGAGAGAGCGAGAGAGGCAGCGGCTATACACGCGCGCCTATCCGTCCCTCTTCCCCTTCTCTGCCGCGCTGTTTCGAGAGGAAGAAAGAAAGAGAAAAAAGGAGCGGGAGAGAGCGAGAGAGGCAGCGGCTATACACGCGCGCCTATCCGTCCCTCTTCCCCTTTTTATTGATACATTTATACATAATTCTAGTTTAATTTATTTTTTATTTAATCCTAGGCATTACAGAAGACAGGCCCCAGAGCGTTTTCTGGTCCGATAGAAAAAGTGCTCAAATGGCACAAGTCATTGCAGGATATCGGGATTTTCGTGTACTACGAAATCGTAGGTAATACTATTTCAAATCCCCTTTTTTATTTATTTATTTATAATAGGGTAGCCAACAGTGCTAACATCACACACTTATTTGTACTTCACACTAAATCAGAAGTTAGATGTTGCACCTATTATAGGCGACCACCACATTACCACAGTAGCTTTTATTGCCTATAAGAAATAACAAAATTATAAAATTTTCAATAAGTATACAAAAACTAAATATTATTCGAAAAACTAAATCTGAAACAATTTAAATATATATATATATATAATAAACATACCTAATTCCTTTTTATTTACAATTTAGGGTCGGTTACTGGATTATTCCTAAGTGGCATTTGTTTAGTGTTGTCCAATCTTAGTCTTGGTCTTTCGCGAGAACAAGAACAAGACCACTGATAGACTGCTCACGATATCGAGGTAGATCGCTCTGAGCGCCGTCAGTTATATTGCCAAAATTAGTTTTTTTTTTAATAATTCAATATTGTAATTCGTTTATACTGTTTGTATATTACTTCTAAAACAAATCTATAATTAATATTTAAAAAGAAGACCAAAATAAGTTTATAATCGTCACAGATATAAAGAATAAACCGAGGGATGTGTGTTAAATTCAAATATTAAAAATATACATATGTTATGAATAACAATTTGATTTAGACCGTTCCGAATTGATATCACGCTCTGAGCATCCAAATCGTGATATTTGATTCGGAACGTCTGTCAGTATCATATTCATTCTAAGCGTTCTGAGAGCGTGTTTCGAGGTAACGTTCCAATATCTGTAAATGTATTTATCTACTCTCATATCGTAAATGCGAATTACAAACTTTAAAACGAATTTATAATTACATACTTTATAAACATACTGCTGAAATTTAAAAATAGAAGAAACTATTTCTCTAACAACATAATGTTATGTTTCATTTAAAAAATGTAATCATACATATTATAGGTATAACACTTATTTTTTTTAAGGCAAAGGTTCCATTTCAAAAAAGCTTTGATTTCAATTTTTACTTGTCTATGGCAGCGCCCGCCATAGTGCGGTGCTAGGTTTTGACGCCATTTCATTGTTTAGGACTTATGTATTCTGTACCATGGTCATTTAAAAAAAATTGTCGCCATTCAATACGTTTTGTTGTATAGCATTTCGTGTGATTTTTTTTATTTAGTAAGTTCAATCCCAATGTATGAGAGTAGATAAATCAGTGTATGAAACTGCACATAACTAGGTTTAAAATAATACCCCTTATTATGTAACAGTTTCATAAACTAGCATTATTTAATTAAATTTAAAAAGTCAACTATCCATTTCTAATAGTGTTGTTGTCCATCAACTAAGATTTGAATGTTTTTCACAGCTAAATGCATTGGTATACGTTCCGGCGATGGTTGTGCTAAGCATTTGGTAGTTCGTGATGACAATGGACCGGCAATGCTAGTAGTTTATTACGAAATAGATTTTCTACTGCCTTATTTGACTCTACCTTGCACTATACGGTAAGAATTAAAAAAAAAAAAGCATTTAACGTTTTTAGGATTATTGAAGATTGTACTTTGGAGAAGTCTATTAACTTTATAGGAAATAAAATTACGGACAATTTAGACATATTAATCAGCGATCAGGAACGGGTTCAAGACTTGATGCAAGAGTTGGTGCAAGAGGTGTTCCAGCAAAATATTTGCATCACTTACTGAAACAATTGGGCCTAAGCAGGTCTGCCGTCAATACATTTATGGAACGAGCTTCCAAGACGGCGTTGACGGAATCATACAGTATTTGGTTGGGTAGGGAGAGAAGTAGAATGGTGGATGGTGAGCGTATTATCGCGCAATAAAATAAAAAAGGGAGAATATACGTACTATATCCTTCATTTTGTTATATATCTGTACATAAATATAGTTAAATGTATATATTATTATTAATTGGTATTAGTGTAGTGTGTGTATTGATGAAAATAACAACCAATGCTCTCTCTATTTTAGATTTGATCTCTTTGTTGACGTCATGTCCTACCAAGAAACATCTCTGCTAAATTTTATTTAAATCGGCAAAGTAGTTTAGGCGTAAAGGCAAATCTAACTGCAAGAAAGATATGGCTGTGTGGTCACAAGTCGTGGTCAGATGATGACGTCATATAACCTATAACCATCCCATACATACATACTCGTACACACATACATACAGATAGAGTATCATCACGGCTGTTTCCCTTTCGGGGTGGTCAGAAACCACGCTTATAAATAAGCGGATTCACGTTTAGCCAACTTTACTATTGGCCAATCATGACAAGTGGCAATCGATGTCTCCAGCGTACAAACTCGAGAAATATTACAAATAAATTAATTATTAATTAAAGGTATTTATTTACATTATTAAATATTTTTGTGTCCCGACCAGGAATCGAACCCGGTTAGAGTCTAAATCCACGAACTTTACCGCTAGACTACGTAGTATAAAAAATAATCCAAATATTTGTCTACCCTCAGCGTTATAGGTAGGATAATGTACGGCACGTGTCGCCTGCATGCATTCAGAGTGCGACTGGCAACGGGGGATGACGTGGCGATACTACCGCGCCGCGCTGCCGCAGCAGATCACCATGTATCTGAGCTTTGCAAGGAATATGGAAACGTCTAATTTAACTATCATTTGTACTTTAAAAAAAAGATTATTTAATAAAGAAAAATATATAATTTTCATTGCTTGTGATTCTTATTTTTTGTAGTAATAAAAATGTTGAAAAAGGCCTGCGTTTTATTTATTATGCGAGATAAAATTTTGGATCATTAATTATACATGGTAAATTTATTTTTTATACTATAAAATATCAGTAGTTTTATCAGTAAAACCAATGATACCAGTGATACTATATCTAGTATCTTAGGTCCTTACATATGAAATTAACGTTTTATATGGAAAAAATAATAATATATATATATAATCAATAAAAAGTATGTATGTACCATTATTATTTATGCACTGTCGGCATTTTATAGGTAGTTGATTGATTCCATTGCTGAAAAAAATGTGGGAGCGAGAATCAATAAAATCTTTGAAGCTACTGTAATATATATATAATAAGATACGGTACGTTTTTGGTTCCAATGTTTTCGTTCTGACCTATATAAATTTTATATAAATTTTGACCTATACAATGTTAGGTTCACTATTATTAGGTTGCATTCATTTATTTATTTATTCAAGGAACAGTCAACAAAAGGTACAATCATATTTATAATATTACTAAAACTAACACATGGTTATTGCCCTTTTTATTACAGACCATTACAGCATGCATTAATCATAACGTCTTTCAAAATACATTAAAGTTATTGAAAAAAAAAAGATATTATATAAAATTAAATTAAGTTAACCTAACAAGACCTAAAACTAAAAGGAAAATAAAAAATAAATCTTAAATTAACAATAACACCCTAACCCTATCCAAACACAATTAAACACAACTAACAAAAACTAAGCAACAATTCTGTGGCCAGTGACTCGTCAGCAAACTGGATGCTTAGCATTTTCATGCTTATGTATAATGTTATTTGTTAATTTTAAGAATGTAACCAGTATGACGTGACCTTTTCTTTGACACTTAAGTATCAGTAATAAAGTATGTTTCCTAATTTGGCCAATGTATAAACTCAATTACACACATCAAAAAAGTCTAGGGATCAAGCATGTTTATGAGGATTTCTTGTGATTGAGATGTGGCTTTGTAATAAATTTATGATTTTATAAATTTATATGGATCCTTTTTGGTGCATTTCATAATTTAAAACAGGAACTGTCAATCAAATTCGAGTAAAAGATGAAAATCAGCTGTCAATATTTTCCCTATAAAAACATAAGACGCATTGAAGACATTATTAGTGCTACTGTTTCCCTACTACTGATTAAAACCAACGTTATTATGGAGCGGCGACGTCATTTAAGCAGGGAAGAAATGATCAGAGCCGTGGGAATGATAGAAGCTGGTTCCCGGCAACGTACTGTGGCTTTAGCTCTGAATACAAGTCAGAGTGTTATCAGTCGACTTTGGACACGTTACCGAACCACTGGTACCGTGGCTGAGCGCCATGGAGGACGGTATCGCTGCACCACACGGAGACAAGACCGATACATTCAAATCACAGCTCGAAGAACTCCAACAATAACCGCCATGATGTTAGCCGTGAGCCTTCATCGCTCTTCAGGGAACTTAATTAGCGACCAAACAGTCAGAAACCGCTTGCATGAAGTGAACCTTCATTCCCGAAGACCGCTACGGGTACCACCTATAGCAATGCACAATCGTAGGACTCGATATCAATGGGCTCTTGAACACAGAAATTGGACAGAAGAACAATGGCGTTTCGTGTGCTTTTCTGATGAGTCTCGTTTTGGTATGAGGCCGGATACAAGACGTATACGACACTGGAGAACCCCTGGACGCCAACAGCGATTAAAATCCTGCCAGGAAGTCCATCCTTATAGTGGTGGAACCATCATGGTATGGGCGGGTATTTCGATCGGCGGAAGAACTGAGTTGATTTGGATCAGAGGCAACCTCAACGCTCAAATTTATGCTGAGACGGTTGTATCAGACGTCATCGTTCCTCTACAAGTGCATATCGGTCCCTTATTTCAGTTAATGCATGATAATGCACGACCGCACACCGCAAGAGTTGTAAGACAGACTCTCGCCGCAGCTAACATCAATGTCCTGCCCTGGCCTGCTCAGTCGCCAGACTTGAACCCGATTGAGCATGCATGGGATATTCTTCAGAGAAGAGCTTTGCCGAATATGGAGGGTATCCAGTCGCAAGAAGACCTTTTTTTGTTGTTGCAACGAACATGGGCGGCCATTCCACAGCGTGATTTGGATGAACTCATTTTGAGTATGCCAAACCGATGTTCTTGTGTTGTTAGTGTTCGCGGTAGAAACACGGATTATTAATTGTTTAAGTTACCCAATAAAATTAAAAAAAAACTGTTATTTCAGTCTTTTTTTCGAACTTTAATGTTAGTGGTTCAAATGTCAAAAATCCCTTTATTAGGAAAATGGCAATTTTTTTTACTAATGCAAAGGTGACTTGGTTTATCGTTACTGTAGACAAACGAAAACATTTTATTTGATCAATCCTTAAAGAAAATTTTAATGAATATCAATCAGGAGAAAAGTTATTGCAAAAATATATGTTGATCCCTAGACACTTTTGATGTGTGTATATACTAACCTTTATGTTCTGTAACGTGCTGTGGAATGGAATGAATAAATAAATAAATGTAACCTCACAAAGCCGTCTGGCCAGCGTGGCGAGTGTAGGCCAAATTCTCCAGATATATCTACATATGTTCTGGAAGGCCCATCTCCAGCAGTGGAGGTCTAGGAAGCTGTGTTCTAGGGGCTGTAATGATGATAATGAACCAGTATGTAAACTAATAAAAAAAAAACTCGTGGACGACTGGAGACCCTAGTTGACAATGAAGAATTAAAGGTGATCGTGGAAGCAGATCCATTGCAATCCACGTTAGAGTTAGCGGCGTAAGTAAGTTTCGGTGTAAGTAACAAAACAACTTTGATTCAGAAGATGTAGAACACATCTTAAGGGATTGTGTCAGGTGCCAGGGCGAAAGGCAATACCTAATACATCATCTAAAACTGAATCCATATAATACGGGTGCCTTCAATTCGGTGCTAGCTGACCCTTGTTTCCAATCGGCTAGGTTAGTATTTATTTTTTAAAATATTTATAATAAGAATAGGCAGTTGGAAAACTGATAATTGTGTGTTTATTTAGGTTAAGTTACGATGGGGCTGACATGCTCAATTTGGGTAAAAGCCCCTAATAAAATATGATTTAAAAAAAAAAAAAACTTTGATTCACTTAAAACAAATTGGAAAAGTGAAAAAGCTCGAGAAATGGGTACCTTGTGAATTGAGTGAAGCACACCAAATACATTACTCGGGAATTTTGAATCGTATTGTTGTTTGTGATGAAAAATGAATCCTTACAATAATCGGAAACGCTCATCACAGTGATTAAACCCAGGCCTCGTCCTTGCATCGTTTTCCTCATTGCCGAGGGTCGTGACTCCCTCCATGGATCACTTTAATTTATAATATAAACTATTACATCCGGGTCTGCACACGGTGGCATGCAGTGCATTGTGAATCTGGGATGTTAAGCGTGGTTCCGTACCACGTCATACTGGAGCCCAGGTATGGGAATTCAGTAAAGTGTTCTAGATTAAGTGCCCCAGTGAAGTCCAATTTCTTGATGCGGTTCACCACAATGATCATCGTCTTCTGTTTGTTGATTTGACATCATTACTTATACGCTCCTTGCAAATTAGCAGTCTTCCCATTTCTGCTTCAGATGCAGCCAAAAGTTGTGTCGTCAGCGTAGCGTAGGTTTGTATTCTTTTTACCACCTACACTCACTCCTTCCCAGTGCGTCTTATTTATATATCTCCATAAACATTAAACAATAGAGATCACAGAATGCAGTCATGCCTTACACCTTGTTGAAGGTTTCGAATTAACAATGGAGGTAAATTTTTGCAATGCTCTGGTTTCTTCTCTACAAGGTTTCAAGGAGTGCGACTAGGTGACGGCGGACTCCCAGTTCTGTCATGATTGACCACAGTTGTTTCCAGTTAACACAGTCGAACGCCTTGCTATAGTCAACAAAGTACATGATTAATAATAATAATAGGTGTGTCTCGTAAGAATTTTCAATAAGTTGCCTTATATTGAGAATGTGCTGCCGTGTGCCTCTGCCCTTTACAAAGCCTGCCTGTTCTTCAGATCTGCCAATCTAGGAAATGTCTCATGATGTCATTCACTACAGCTTCTTTAGAAGTGGCCAGACGATTACGGCAGCTCTGTATTGTCAACAATTGCTAACCATGATGGAAAAGCTGGAAAGGATAAAATTAAACTATATTTCTTCGTCTTGTGTTTCTTATCATTTGCAATAGGTAATAAAAATGTTGAATTAATAATATATTAGATGTGTTTTAAATTGTATTTTAAAAATAATTATATTGAGGAAAAATATGTTTTGTTTGCAGTACCATTAAAATTGAAAAAAAGATATTAAAGTTTTATGTTTTGGGAGCGGTCTCAATATAAAAATTAGGCCTGCATTCTCAATTTTAAGTGTATAACGCTTCTCTCTTCTAAAGTATTGGTATTGGAGCTAGTCTAGTCGAAGAAGATGGGCTTGTCGATTGTGGCGTGCGACAGAGCGAGCTCAATTCTCCTTTGCTCTTCAACCTTTATATTGATGACCTCATTGGAGAGCTCAGCGGCACTTATACTGGGTGCTACATTAATGGAGTCTGCGTCAATAACTTTAGCTACGCAAACAATATGGTGCTGCTGGGCCTGTCCGTGGGGTCTCTTCGTAGACTGCTGGGAATCTGCGAGGCGTATACGGAGAAACATGGTCTGATGTATATAGCTATAAAAAACGAAAGCCTCTGCAGGTGGTGTGAAATTTTAAATATCTGGGGCACATTGTCACGGACGACATATCATATACATACGTAGTATATATTTATCTATTAACACCTCTTAATAAGTGATTAGCTGAAAATCAGCGCTGTGACTCCATGCTGAGCTGATTCCCTATTTGTCACCACACATCTTGTGTACACTACTAGGCTATTTTGTTTAAGTTGTGTTTAATATATGGCAAGTAAAATATTTTCTTCTTCTTTCTAAATTTGGTCTTGAGATTGTCTTGGCAAATTGTCAAACACATCAACCACAATCTCACTGGTAAATTTTTCCTAATGTCACCGGGCGAAGAAAGATACGTTGTAATGGTAGGTCCTGATATAAATTTTATTTAAAATAAATAATAAATAGTCAATCGATATTGACCTATTGCTGACTGAGGGAATTTCTGGAATAACACGATAATTATTTTTGCCGTAGTAGAAACAATTAATAGTAATAAAAGTAATGTCAAAAAGCTCAAGGATAAGTTTTTACATATCTACTATTTGAATTGCTTATCCCTTTCAGCACGACAAAAAATATTTTGAATATTAAAAGTTTTATTCATAACTTTAAGGTACTTAAAATATCTCGTAAAAATTGTGAAAAAAATCCATAATATAAATTGCATTATAAGGGGAAAAAAAAAACACTTTTGTATGTTTTTTTCTTTACTAGTCCTAACAATATAATAAAGATAATAACAGAAGTAATATACAAACAGTATAAAATAATTACAATATAAATTAAAACTACTTAAAAGTAAAAATTATAATAAATATAAACTAAACCTAATAAAAAATAAACTATAAGTAAAAAATGTCCTCTAGAGACGACCCTTCAGTGATAGTCCCCAGAAGACTGGCAACATTTCCCCTCTGTATAGCTAAGCTAATACGTTGGCAGAAATAATTGCCAGCCTTCCTGTCTCCAGACTTTTCCGTTAGCCGTTTGGACAACTCCTTGGCCAGACGCTTGGCTGAGTGTCCCCATGGGCCCATCGTCTCGACCCCAAACGGCGCAAATTCGTAACCTGTACTGAGGTTGGCGTATTTGCGCAGCTTGAGGTTCTCAGCAGAAACCGCTTATTATTATGTATATAATAATAAAAATATTTAATAATTTAGTTTTTAGTTTTATTTAATTTTTAGTTTTAGATAATAACTAAGTAGCTAGATGAGTGCACGAACTATCGAGGGCAAAACAGAATTTGGAGACCGCTAGATTTTTTGTTGTAATAACGCCCGCTTAATACTGTCCGTGCTGAAAGAGTTAACGCACCCTTGGTATTGTCCGTGCTGAAAGGTATATTCTATGTATTATAGATAACTGTTACAGTACTTGCTAGTCCGAGGGGTGTTAACTGGTCACCTGAGATACAGATATCTTCTTGGTACCCCGATCAGGTTCTGTTCTAGGTATTATATTGAAATTCAATTCAAAAATATTTATTTCCATATGGTTTACAGGTAACACTCGGATATTACATTTTTTACAAATAATTTACAATATTATTTAAATTAAAAAACATTACAAAGAACAAATAATAAATTAAAAGATTAAATTAAATTTTGGATGGACCAAAATAATTAAGTGACATTGCTGCCATAAACAAGTACTGTTGCTTAACCTAAATTCGAGCAATTATAGCCGTGTCAACTTATAATCTAAAATAATTATAAGATAAAAAAAAATACAACATATAAAATAAAATTAATATTAATACTAAGGATAGGGATATAAGTCCCGTCAGCGTGGAATGGTGGCAAGAACGCTGGCTGCATTTCCCCGCTGAATTGTAATACTGATTCTCTGAGCGAAGAAAGAGCCTTGTCACCGGATGAGACGACAAGACGCGGTGTTATGTCTTTTAAAAACTTTTTTGCGCTTGGACTCCATGGGCCCAGAGTTTCTACAGCAAACGGCACAAATATGCAATCTTTTAATATACTTACATACTTGCGCCGCTTGTATATAATAATAAAAATATTGAATAGTTTAGTTTTTAGTTTTATTTAAATTATTTTTTTATTAAATATTTTAGTTGAGTTAAAAAAAAAACAAGGATAAATTACGTGTAAATTTATGATCGCTCCATTGTGACGCACACAAGATCTGTGCAGTTATAAAAATTTAAGGCTGTTTGCATCGAAGCAATGGAGAGGTTGTGTCGTAAACTGCGCCGTCGATACTGGCCTGGACCGTAGCCAAACTGCTCCAACGTATTACCATAACTACTATATAAGTATCACGGACTTAAAAAAACTTGACACCATTTCCTTGCCCTTTTAATTGTTCCTTGTAATTCTCATTTAAATGAGAATTTTGTCCTTCGCTGCACGCGCGCATTTGCAACTATCATCCACCCGCGACCTTCCTTAGGTCATCTGGCGGGGAGTCGTCCCTTACGTGGTCTCCACTCTAGAACCCGTTTGTACCATCAGCCGTCGGTTCTGCAACAGATGTGTCGGACGCCCATTGCCAATTCAGCTTGCTAATTTTAAGGATACTCTTTTCTTACATGCATTTGTTATGATTTCCACAATCGAACAGCAAATTAAGGTTGCTGCTATTCAAAAAAGCGAAGAAGAGAGGAAAAAAAAGTATGAAGTATGACCATGATGACCTTTTCCCTTCCGGGGTGGTCAGAAACCACACAAAAAAGCGGATTCACATTTAGCCAACTTTACTACAGGCCAATCATGACAAGTGGCAAGCTTGTCGATGTTTCCAGCGTACCAAACTCGAGAAATATCACAAATAAATTAAATCGAAATTTATGAAAGAAAGCATAGGGACAAAAATAAGTAAAATATATTTATTAAGAATAAAAAACAGTACAATGATTTAAATAATAATAAAATTAAGCTAATAAAAATATAAAAACTAAATTAAACAAAAATCTAAACTATACATAAAAATATTCACCCATGACTTGTTCATGTGGCAGTGTGCCAATAACAATTGCAGCATTTCCCCGATGCACAGCGATGCTGATTTGCTGCGCGAAAAAACTGCCAGCCCTCTTGTCACATACAGCGTTAACCAGCCGCTTAGACAGTTCTTTAAAGAACTTCTTAGCGCTATGCCTCCACGGTCCCATTGTCTCAAGACCAAAAGGCAATTTGTGTGTATTTGCCTAGTCATTAACAATAGACTCGTATTTGCGACATTTGGCCCGCTGTAGCCTCAGCCCTGACAGATGTGCCCTGAACATGAGACCGAGCAAGAGATCCATCGGGTCTTTTACGCTTACTGCGAGAGATCACAGACAAAAAAAAACTAAATGTTAGTTCATCGCTTCAAAAACCTAGCACCTGTAGGTGTCAATAATTCCTTGTTAAATCAACTAATTAAAACTTTACCCTTTCGGTATGTCATACTTAATTGAGACGGATTTTCCCTCCGAAGTTTTCGAGTTCAGTGAAAAATGAAGACATTAAGTTTGCAAACAACTTATCTGATAATTAATCCTTTCGGGATAGCGCGGATAAAATCTTAAGACTCAAATAAACTTTGTCAAAGTTGACGAAATTATAGGACACCCTTTATCAACGACCATAAAGGGGTTTAGGAATTACTTGTCATTACATAGATGTATGACAGCGGTGGTAGCTCGGTTGTAAGAACATTTTTCTTTATATCCTACAAAGGTCGGTTCAAACCCAAAACCCGGCATGTACCAATTACAAATACACTTTTCACGTACATTTGTCACAGATTTATAACACCAATGCTCCCATGGGCTTTCTTGCTCTGGAAGTGCTGGCCGCATTGCTCGTCACGCTGCTCTCAATGACATCATCCGAAGGGCTTTTTTTACTGCTAGAGTACCTGCGCGGAGCGATGGCAAGAGTCCCGACGGCATGACCGTTGGGCCGTGGAAACTTGTCAGGTCTCTGTTGTGTCATGCGACGTGTGTAGCCCCATCACACATCCAGGCGACCTCGTCAAGCGCGGGGAGTGCAGCGGTTTCTACTGAGAACCTCAAGCTGCGCAAATGGCATGTAGTTGTCCAAACGGAAAAGTCTGGAGACTGGAAAGCTGGCAATTATTTCTGCCAACGTATAAGCTTTGCTGTACAGAAGGGAAATGTTGCCAGCCCCCTTTTTACTTATATTTTTTATTAGGTTTAGTTTATATATATGTTTTACTGCCTCCGTGGTCTAGCGGTTAAGTCTGTGGATTTAGACTCGGAGGAACCGGGTTCGATTCCTGGTCGGGACACAAAAATATTTATTTATGTATTTACATAATATTTAATTAATTTGTGATATTTCTCGAGTTTGGTACGCTGGAGACATCGACGAGCTTGCCACTTGTCATGATTGGCTTATAGTAAAGTTGGCTAAATGTGAATCCGTTGGTTTCTGACCACCCCGAAAGGGAAACGGTCGTGATGATACTTTACTTTTTACACCTAAAGCCTAAGAAAACACGCGGTACATTTTTCACGACACGTTTGGTTTGTTGCTCTGTCCATGATGATCCACATCTCGTACATCTCGTAGGCATTGGATGCTCTTTCGGTCAGCGTTCTTTATTATGATAGGTAAGTCCATATAATTACGTCTATTGAAGAATTCACATGTATTTTATTACCTGAGATCTATGTATAAAGTTTCCTAGGATTCGAGATTAGCTTTTAGTATCATCGTGGGATATGATAATATGATTTTAAATTATAATACTTGCAAGTTTTTATAACCTCGTAGAACATTCTCGTGTTGAAATCATTTTCAAATTTAATTGTGCTTACTTTTCAATGCGTAATTACTTTTTTTTTAAAGACGAAACATCAAAATTGTCTAACGATACGAGGTGGTCGCATGCCCGAATTATCATCGTACATCGCACAATAAAGATGTGGAATGCTCTTCCAGCCTCTGTGTTTCCACTTTCCTATAACCTGGAGTTCTTCAAGCGAAGTGTGAAATCTAGTCAAGCCGGCATAGTGTTAGGGACTAATGTCGGACATAAGTGTCTGATTCCAGTTGCTAACATTCAAGGACCCTGCGCGCCACTTACCATCAGGTCAGGACGCAGGGCCACATGTCGTGTTAGTAATAAAAAATAATAATAATAACCTTGGGACCTCATAAGGAGAGCTCAAGGCTATAACCGTCAAGCTATAACCGTCTCTCTTTCACTGTTGGCCCTGTGTGCATTTACAGCTAAGTCTGAGTCGTGGCTACGAGTGAATGAACTTGTTCGACGTGTAAAACGTGATAATATATCTATAATATGGAATGTATTAAAGATCAAATATTTTTATATTATAATCTAAAATAAAAATAAAGAACGTACGTATTTAAAAAAAAAAATATTTAGTAATAATATCTTAAGTTACGGTGCAGAGATGTTTTCCTAAAAATATCGCCACTCATGCCGACCCTAATCAAGTAGGTAGCGAAAGATCGACGACGACGACTTTGACCTAGGTACGTAAAAAAAGAGCTTTGAGATTCGAGTTAGGTTGTCGTCCCGCGCCGCCTTGCCGACGTTTGACCACATACTCCTTTTCTTTTTTTTTTAAAGACGGATAACGATAAATCATCAATGATACGACCCCAGCCTGAAGGGCCACCACGGGAGGTCGCATGCCCGACTCACCGTGAGGCCTCATAAGAAGACCCCAAGGCGCCTACGGACTAAAACCCTATAAACCGTCTCTCTTTCACTGTTGGTCCTGCGTGTCTAAACAGCTAAGTCTGAGTCGTGGCTACGGATTGAAGGCACACCTCACACTTCCCTGCCTTTAGGTAATTATAATTTTCAGACGCAGCCTTATTCTCCATACAGTAGTGTTTTGTTTTTCGTTTTTTTTTTAAAGTTAATCAGACTGGAAAATTCTCATGGATACATTTGAACACCATTATAAGATCCCAGATGAACTAGCTGTATCAGCCTATAGGCCAGACATCTTAGTGTTTTCTCGGAACTTGAAAAAAGTTATCCTTATTAAACTTACCGTTCCGTGGGAATCAAATATTCCAAAAGACCACAACATGAAGTCGAATAAATATTATGATCTCACAGAAGAAATGATCAGGAACGGGTTCAAGACTCAGCTTTACGCAGTGGAAGTTGGTGCAAGAGGAGTTCCAGCAAAATCTTTGCATCACTTACTGAAAGAATTGGGCCTAAGCAGGTCTGCCGTCAATACATTTATGGAACGAGCTTCCAAGACGGCATTAACGGAATCATACAGTATTTGGTTGGGTAGGGAGAGAAGTAGAATGGTGGATGGTGAGCGTATTATCGCGCAATAGAAAAAAAAGGAGGCCTCCTTTTCTTAAACCAGCCAATTATCGGTCGCAAGCCCGAGACACCATTCTTCTCATCTCTTACCCACACACGATGGACCCGGCACCCGCACGGTGAATCCATGGAATGCTTAGAAATTTGTCTTCTTTGTTTCAAAAAGGGGTTTTACTAATGAGACCTGAAGCCTAAAAAAAATATTTGCTCTTTTTGCAATTACATTAGTATATGTATAGATCACTTTTTAATAACGTCTGGTATTTATTTATTTTTGTAAAAGTTCAAGGCGCAGGGTATTATAAGGAAGACGGTGTGTCCAGCAAATTAATTTCGAAGTTAAAAGAATCTCAGGAGTCAATCTAAGTTACAAGGTTTCGAGCGGTGATAATTTTGATCCGACCAAAGATTTTATAATTCTTATTTACCCAAAACCTAATTTAAGTTTTAGCGAAGTCATCGATCTATTATTCAATATACAAGTATCAACACTAAGTACTTAAGTGAGCTTATCGCTTTTGTCAATGGCCAAGAACGCCATGTCTCAGCTAAACAAAATATGGACGGACAGGACGATCTCCATAAAAACGAAATCCAGGCTAGTTAGATCACTGGTTTTCTCCATATTCCTATATGGCGCTGAGACATGGACTATAAAATGCGCTGACCGAATGCGTATCGATGCTTTTGAGATGTGGTGTTGGAGAAAAATGCCGAGGATCTCGTGGACTGAGCATCGTACTAACGTATCGATTTTAAACCAACTAGCCATATCGACTAGGCTATCCACCATATGCCTTCGTCGGATACTCCAGTACTTCGGACACATTGCCAGAAAAAGAGTTGATAACCTGGAGAAACTTTTTGTTACTGGCAAGGTGGAAGGAAAGAGACCGAGAGGCCGTAGTCCGATACGCTGGTCCGACCAAATCCGCTCCACCACCAACACTAGCGTCCATGATGCTGTGCATGCCGCCGAAGACAGGAACGGGTGGCGTGATATCATCAAGACGCACACCAATTCATCGGGAGGTCACGACCCTCATCAATGAGGAAACACGACGCAAGGAGGATCGCTTTTGCATTCCTCTCGCACAATCCAATATTTTCAAAGATTTTTCAAGTGTACTTACTCCATGGACTAGCGGTTAAGTCCGTGGGTTTACATTCGGAGGTACCGGGTTCGATTCCTGGTCGGGACACAAGAATAGGGCTACTGGAGTCCTTCAAGCAAAGTGTGAAAAAGTCCTTTAATAGGCCAGCATAGTGGTAGGGAATGATATCGATCGTACCGTTTACCAAAATAAAAACAAAAAAATAAATGAAATAAAATAGTTATTTGATGGCTTGTACAAAATAGGTCAAAATTTAAATCTCGTAAAAGCTCATCTAATTGACTGCAGGCCCTACACACAGGTGTACGAGTTCTGACGATAGTTTCATATGTATTACTCGTATATATAGATATAATTTGTATTATTAAGTAGTCAAACAAATAATTAGTTAATCAGATGTTTTATTGAAGTAATATACAAACAGTATAAAATAATTACAATATAAATTAAAACTACTTAAAAGTAAAAATTAAAATAAATATAAACTAAACCTAATAAAAAATAAACTATAAGTAAAAAATGTCCTCTAGAGACGACCCTTCAGTGATAGTCCCAAGAAGACTGGCAACATTTCCCCTCTGTATAGCTACGCTAATACGTTGGCAGAAATATATGCCAGCCTTCCTGTTTTAGTAAATAGTATTTTTATCTGCAAGCGCCTAATGTTTTGCAATATTGTTTGCGACCGGAAGTGCAGGGTGTCCAGAGATCCAGGCGTCCCAGATACCCTTGTTCAGGCCCCTGATTGAAACTCATGTATAACTGATTAAAAATAATGATTATTTGATTTGATTTGAGCTTGCATCTGCAAGTGGTAGTAAGCCAGAGATCGTCTTGAGACGCAAAGTTTTTTGTACAGTGACAGTCTATAAACTTCTAAACTATAAAAATCTTTCATAGGAAGGTAAAATAAAATAGCAGTAAAGCGTAAAATAAATCCAACTTGGTAAGATTGTTCTAGAATGCCGTGGTTGATAAAATAATCCTATAGTCTATTTCAAGAGAAAACACGAAAATGGTCATTGAAATATATTATAATAAATAATAATAATAAATAAATATTTCCAGACAGGTCACACAGCGCCATCTAATTTCAGTGGTAAGCTACGAGGCTTGTGATACGGAAACTAGATGGTTGATAAACTACATATTATACTTTTTTTTTGTTGTAAATATATACATATAAACACCCAGACCGAGACAAATTATACAATGTACAACTTGCCCCCGGTGGGAATCGAACCCACGACCTCCCGAGTTCACGGCAACGTTTGTTACCACTAGACCACGGAGGCGGTCGATTATACCACGTGTAATTGACAAAAGAGAAAAAAAAATACGCGTCACGTGTCATTGGTAGAACCCTTTTTTCAAATAAAAAAGGTATTCTTTTTTATAAGATAAAAATCATTATCCGAAAAACAAGTGTTATTACGAATAATAATTGCTCTCGCTTACAGCCGAGAGACGAAATAGAGAGAGAAACAATGACGTAAGTTAACGTTCGCGCGATCGTCCACCTTTCGCTTCCTACTTGATTAGGCTGTGTATGAGTAGCGATATTTTTAGGTAACCTTCTCTGCACCGTAACATTTTATTACTCTTTTAGCTCTAGTTTTATTCTAGATAAATAATAAATTACACGCAGTAGAAGGTGGCACAAATTTATTTATAGCCTTTTTTTATTTCAAGGACTAATAAAATATTTTTTTAAAAAACAACTATGGTAAAAAAACGTAAAGCACGCAAAGAATAGTATGTAGTGAACCAAAATATATTTAGAACTGCTTTTGAGAAAAGTCAATTCCCGAATCAATCGACGAACTCGTAGTAGTGCTCTAACACAACAAAATTAACAAATAGGCTGGTTAACGTTGTATGTGAAAAGAGAGCTGACAGTTATTAAATAAATATAAATAAATAAATATTTCCAGACAGGTCACACAGCGCCATCTAATTTCCGTGGTAAGCTACGAGGCTTGTGTTACGGTAACTAGATGGTTGATAAACTACATATTATACTTTTTTTTTTTTTTTGTAAATATATACATATTATACATATAAACACCCAGACCGAGACAAATTATACAATGTACAACTTGCACCCGGTGGGAATCGAACCCACGACCTCCCGAGTTCACGGCAACATTTGTTACCACTAGACCACGGAGGTGGTCAAATAATATTGCGAGAAGCATGTTTTTTTTTAAGACGTTGAATCGATAAATCATTAATTATACTGAGTGATGATGATGAGTCGCATGCCCGACTTACCGTGAGGCCTCCTAAGGAGACCCCAAGGAGCCTACGGACTAAAACCCTATAAACCGTCTCTTTTTCTCTGTTGGCCCTGCGTGCCTTAACAGCTAAGTCTGAGTCGTGGCTATGGAGTGAAGGCACTCGTTCGCCGCGATACGAAGCATAGGCTATGCACCTACCTTATGTACTTACTGCTCTCGTTGTCCCGAAGGTTGACCGTGATAGAATGTCCATGAATGTTAGCAACTGAAGTTGTAACGATCGTATTACATGCGGCCAAGGAATAAATATTGTTGGCTGCAATCGACATCCTTTGCCTTGCGTTTATTTAAGACGTCACCTGTCAGTGTAGATTTTGACACACAGCACTTTTTTAAAACCAACTGCGAGCAATGTGCTGCTTCTTTAATTTATAATAGTTTTACTTACTAGAATTAAATATTTCTTAATAATTAAACACCCTTATAAACCTACTGGATATTGTCGCCCCCGTAGCTTGGGTAAGTATTGAATTAAAAATAGTACGGGTCACTTCATGACCACGTGCAGTAGATTCATTTTTATTTGTGCACCACCGCTGCGGTCTCACCAACTACATGGTATCTTGTCTTGGTGTGGACTGGAGTGGTGGTGGATCTAGAGATGGAACGTAACGTGTGCTCCCCGTGCGTTCCAGGGTTTTTCCAGTAGGACTATAAAGCTGGGGCCCAGCTTGAGAAGATAACCCCGCTGCCCAGGATCCCCGTGACGCCTCGTTGTCCGCTTGGGATCGGCAGCGCTCTCCGGGTCCCCATCTTCAGGCTCTCCGAGGGAAGGTACCCCTACGTACGGTCAACGGATGCATAAAGAGTGATAGGGCTAAGTTTTGGCTTACGACCCTCCCTTTATATAATTGTAGATTCCCATTGCTCTCTGTTAACTTCATTTTTGTAATATATTAACTTCCTTGCTTAAATTCCTAGTTTTATTTGAATGTCCCGCTTAACGTGACATCTGGCGCCCAACGTTGTTTTTTAGTCATCTTCGCTTAACTTTATTGCATTCTTTGGCCTTGCGTAGCTAGTAGTTGTGTGATTATTGCATGCGTGTTTGCAGGTTTGTGTAAACTCAGTTTTTTTTAACTTCTTCAAAGTACCTGCGCTGTAATTTTTATTAACTTTCTTATTTCTAGTCTAATTAACTGTTATTTCTACTTAAATTGTATTGCCTATTGTTAATAATTGCCTACTCTTTGTATCAATAACTTTAATTTGTAAAAAAAATAATGACTTGTTTTTTTTTCTTTTTGAAGCATGTGCTTAGCATTTTTTTTTATCTTGTGTAACAAAAATATTTTCTTCATCTACTTAATAATTCATTCTAGGCATTCTGGTTGCCATATTACTTAATTAAAACAAAATTATTTTTATTGCACAATATATTCATTTTTTTATATCAGTCATTATCATAAAATTTCATTTAGTTTTTTTGTTCATCTTATTCAATATTTACCCAAACTGTTCAATATTTAGTAATTTTCTTTTTCTTTTCCCTTTTTTTTATTGTAATAATGTTTTCTTTAATTTTAAAAGTTGAATTAATTTGTAAAGTGGCTATTCTTGGACTGACATCCATGGATATATGTGACAGTGTGGGGTACTTGGGTAGTGTTGGAGAAGGTGTGTCGAAGGCAGCGGACAGTGTTTCTCCGCTGGTCGCTTGTGATAGCATTTGTTACCATTGCTCCCAAACATTCTTGCCCAGTAATCATAATAGGCTACACTATATTGTAAATAAGCAATAGGCACATAGAATAATAGTTAGGTTAGATTTAAATTATAATGTGATATATTTTTAAACATTTTTTTTATTTTCTTAATTTACTGATATAATTCTATATTTTTTTATTATGATGGTATAAATGCCAGTCTTAAAGCTGTGATATATTTACACATATATGAATGTTTTTGTTATTTATTTTCTAATTGCTTGATTTTTTTTACTTAGTTTTTTTTTCTTATTAAATTTTCTTAAACTTTAAATATCAACTTAATATTATTCCTCAATCTTATAGCCTAATATTGCCAGCTTTTTAAGACACTAGTTTATTAATAACAAGTGCCTTATTGTATGAAAGATGTGTCGACTAATAGTTTGCTTGGTATATCCCGCTATTAGCCGAAAATTGAATGCTGAAGCATGAATGATTATGTAGATTGAAGTATGAATATGATGAATGGACGAATATGTGTGTTGTTGGTAATGTTAGTTATATTTTTTTTGTAATAATTTTAATTTTGTACGAGTAGATTTTTTTTTCTTAGTTACCTTAGTATTTTTTTTTTTTTTAGTTTACTTAGTCAATTTCTTTTCTTAGTTTTTTTTTATTATTTTTTTATATTTCATAGTTAAGGATTTTACCCTTAGGGTTAAAATCCTCAAGTGGCGAGCGGGGTAATGTAACGATCGTATTACATGCGGCCAAGGAATAAATATTGTTGGCTGCAATCGACATCCTTTGCCTTGCGTTTATTTAAGACGTCACCTGTCAGTGTAGATTTTGACACACAGCACTTTTTTAAAACCAACTGCGAGCAATGTGCTGCTTCTTTAATTTATAATAGTTTTACTTACTAGAATTAAATATTTCTTAATAATTAAACACCCTTATAAACCTACTGGATATTGTCGCCCCCGTAGCTTGGGTAAGTATTGAATTAAAAATAGTACGGGTCACTTCATGACCACGTGCAGTAGATTCATTTTTATTTGTGCACCACCGCTGCGGTCTCACCAACTACATGGTATCTTGTCTTGGTGTGGACTGGAGTGGTGGTGGATCTAGAGATGGAACGTAACGTGTGCTCCCCGTGCGTTCCAGGGTTTTTCCAGTAGGACTATAAAGCTGGGGCCCAGCTTGAGAAGATAACCCCGCTGCCCAGGATCCCCGTGACGCCTCGTTGTCCGCTTGGGATCGGCAGCGCTCTCCGGGTCCCCATCTTCAGGCTCTCCGAGGGAAGGTACCCCTACGTACGGTCAACGGATGCATAAAGAGTGATAGGGCTAAGTTTTGGCTTACGACCCTCCCTTTATATAATTGTAGATTCCCATTGCTCTCTGTTAACTTCATTTTTGTAATATATTAACTTCCTTGCTTAAATTCCTAGTTTTATTTGAATGTCCCGCTTAACGTGACAAAGTCAGACACTTATGACTGACATTAGTCCCTAACACTATGCCGGCTTGACTAGATGCTTTTTCACACTTCGCTTAAAGGACTCCAAGTTATAGGAAGGTGGAAACACAGAGACTGGAAGATCATTCCACATCTTTAACGTGCGACAGATGTTTGAGTCGCCAAATTTATACGTACTTGAAGGGATGGTGACTACGGTATGTGGGTGCATATTCTGACCTGTACGTGTGGTTCGGTTGCGGAATGGAGAGGGAGGGATTAGGTTATAGAGTTCTTCGGACCACTCACCATAGTACAGCCGGTAGAACACGCTCAGAGAAGCCACATCTCGGCGAAGCTGCAGGGATTCGAAAGTTCCAGATATAGTGGCATCGACCACAATTTGAACAGCTCGCCTCTGCAGGACATTGAGAGCATCTGTGAGGTACTTGGCGGAACCATCCCAAAGGTGAGAACAGTATTCTATACATGATCTGATCTGTGCTTTGTACAGCAACAGTCTAATTGAAGGCGGAAAAAATTGCTTCACTTTGTTCAGTATTCCGAGCATTTTTGACGCTGTTTTGGTGATACTCTCAATGTAGTTCCGGTGGCTAAGGTCTGAGCGTATTTCGATCTCGGGAATGTTAAAGCTGGGTTGTAGATCCAGCGTGGTGCTCTGAAGAGTAGGTGGAGGAGAGAAGGGCGACTTCTTGGCCGTCAGCGCGCATGCCTGGGTCTTGTTGGTATTGAACTGGACAAGGTTTTTTTCATTAGATTTAGTTAAAAGTCATTTTTATTTTTTATTTTTATTTAAAGTAGATTGTAATATAATAATAAATAAACAATATTAGTTGCTTAGAAACGGACTATAGTTTGCAGTGGCTTGAGAAATTCAAGTACATTGTGCGCTTTGCCGCTTCCTTTTGTCAACTTTGTAAAGGAAATATGTTACGAGTGTATGTTTTAGCTATTTTCGTGAATTGTTTAAATTTTTATTTGAACTTTTATTTTCTGGGTTTTTATTCACCTGCAAGAGTTTTATATCCTTATATTTTTACTTGAGATCTATGAAGGCAGCTTACGAGGTCAAATACTGTATTGATTTTTGAGACGGGACAGTAAAGGCAGCTCTGTTACTTAAGCGCAAACGTTATTCGTGAATTTCGTTATTTATGTCAGAGCTTGCGTCACAATTACAAAATATTATTCAATTCTCAACTCTATAAGCGCTCGATCTTGACAGCGTCCGTGCAAATATCAACTTTAACGGATTCCATTCAATTCAATTCAATTCGTTTATTTTGCAAGTAGGCATAGGACAAAAAGATATGTATTCTGCACTTTTACACGTCAATTTTTACAATATTGATATAAAACGATATAATTTTATAGTACATATTGGTGAATCTGGAGCAGTACATGATAACCATCATTTGGAAAGAGAAACAATAAAATAACAAAATTATAAATAAAGAATAACGCTTAACAATATAGCTGCTGTAGATAGGCATTGTCACTCTATAAGCTAAGACAGACACAATTATAAGAATATAAATAGACAAAATGCAAGGGGGGTTATTTATAGTGGACTGTATGAATCTAAGGAAAAAGCTAGTTGCATTAATAAAAAGGGTAAGAAGTTGGAAAATGGGATATTGCAAGGAGTACGCACCTGATGTCCTTCGGGGGGGTGACGTCTTCCCGTATGCTCACTTCACAAACACTGCTTTTAATACACCGGCCGGTGACTGATATAAATAATCTTATAATTGTTAAATATTAGTCCTTTATGCGTGTGCGCAGGCAACACGACCGCTTCACTCGACGACACGAAATTGTGCCTATGGATTATGGTGCCAAAGTTTTTATAACAACCAGAAGTTTAAATTAATAAAATCAACAAAAATACAAAAATGTACGTTGTCCTTTGGATACGG